>OY979703.1:8562490-11062490 GCA_963855925.1 Inga laurina | reverse complement strand
ATTGCTAATTACAAGAGGAAATCGGACTGCCGCGATAAAGTTCTTGCGGGGATTGCTGTTTACAAGAGGAAAATCGGCCGATTTCTTCAAGAAGGGTATGATTTCCACCGATTGAAACCCATCGTGATTCTTGGCAGCTTCAAAGTCTGGAACGAAGTGCCAATCCATGAACATCTGCGGATCTTTTCGGTGGGCCATCCTGATTCTTGCATCCTGATTCTTGAAAACCCGAAGATCATGAGGAACCTCACGCGTTTCGGTCTTAGAGGTTTCAAGTAAGAGTGCAATATATCACCTTCAGTGTTCTGGTGTTCTTGTTCGCGATTTCTGGCAATATATTACCTTCAGTGTTCTGGTGTTCTTGTTCACGATTTCTGGTTTGAGATCTTGGTATTTTGAATCAATATCGAGATTTACCGATATTTGCATTTCTTTGGACGTTTACCTCGCAAGTCATCTTCTGAATCTGTGTGTTTCTGAATTTGTGAGAATATTCTGCTAATCCTGATTCTTGCATCCTGATTCTTGAAAACCCGAAGATCATGAGGAACCTCACGCGTTTCGGTCTTGGAGGTTTCAAGTAAGAGTGCAATATATCACCTTCAGTGTTCTGGTGTTCTTGTTCGCGATTTCTGGCAATATATTACCTTCAGTGTTCTGATGGGGCCAAAATATTTTCTCTCTACCGCTCCATCAATTCCCTTGTTCAAGGCAATCTATCTGTCTCTGCCTATTACACAAGGTTGAAGGAACTATGGGATGAGCACGCCTCTATTGTCCCAATTCCAAGCTGTCAGTGCCAGTCCTCCCAAGATTACTCTAAGATAGTAAGGGAACAGCGGCTGTTCCAGTTTTTAATGGGGCTTAATGAAGGGTTTCATCATGTTAGAAGCCAAATTCTCCTCATGAACCCACTGCCATCCTCTAATCAGGCTTGTTCCATGATCATTCAAGAGGAAACACAGAGAAATATGTCCTACCAAGCTCCACTCAATCCTTCTGAAGGTACTGTCATGACTACCAACACTACTAGAGGAGGCAGAGGTAGAGGAAGAGGAGGACGTGGCAGGGGACGCTCCCAAGAGCTGTGTACTCATTGTAACAGGAGAGGACACAAAAGGGAATCTTGTTATCACCTAATTGGATTCCCACCTGGTTTCTCAACACCTAAATCCAACAAGGTCTCGGATGATGTGGCTAACCCTGCTCTAGGTGACTCCGCTGCCAAGGGAAATAATAATGGAGGTGAGAATTCATCTGCTGTTCAGAACTCGCCCTCAACTTCCTTGTTCACCCCTGCTCAATATAAGCAAATCCTGGAGATGTTAAAAAGGGACTTAGAACCATCAGAGGCTGCTGTGAGCATCCAAGCTGCAACTCCAGGTATGTCTACTCAATCTGATAACACATGGATTTTAGATTCTGGTGCCAGCTGTCATATAGTCAGTAATTTAGCATTCTTAGATACATATAGACCTTATCTTGGTGTGCCAAAATGGGTTAGAGTACCTAGTGGACAATGAATTCGAATAACTCATATAGGAGACGTTAGAATTACTAAAAATATTTCCTTAAGGCATGTTTTCTATGCGAAAGAGTTTTGCTACAATCTGATATCTGTTGCTAAACTAGCACTAGACAGCAAGCTTGTTGTTTCCTTTTTCCCTCATATTTGTGTACTGCAGGACATGCACCATGGAATGACCAGAGGGATTGGTAGCCTTAAAGGAGGCTTATATTTTCTACAAAAAGAATGTAATACTGAACATGCAAATACCACTAATAAGCATGATTCTGTAGGTTCTAGAAATGGTTTCTTGTGGCATTGTCGCCTAGGGCATGCCCCTATTGATATGTTGAAACATTTGAATGATATAAAGGCAGATAAATGTACTGATTTTTCCCATGAATGTGAAACTTGTATCCAAGCAAAAATGACTCGGTTGCCATTTGATATTAGTTCTTCCAAATCTGATCATTGCTTCCAATTATTGCATGCTGATGTATGGGGGCCTTATAGAACTCCCACACATCAGGGACATAAGTATTTTTTAACACTAGTTGATGATTTCTCAAAAGGCACATGGATTTTCTTAATGCACCATAAATATGAAGCTACTGCATTCTTGAGAACATTTATCTCTTATGTTGAAACCCAGTTTAATACTAAAATTAAGTGTTTAAGAACTGACAATGGGACTGAATTTGTCAACCGAGAGCTGGGAGGATTTTTGGATAATAAAGGGATTATTCACCAGAAGTCTTGTCCATTTACCCCACAACAAAATGGTATAGTAGAGCGAAAACATCGACATCTTTTGAATGTTGCAAGGAGTATTATGCTATACGCTCATATGCCTATTAAATTTTGGGGGGAGGGAGTTAGAGCTGCAGCATACCTTATCAATAGAACTCCTTCTAGAGGACTGCATAATCTCACCCCATATCAGATTCTGCATAATACACAGCCTGCTTCACATCATTTAAAAGTGTTTGGATGTCTTGTGTTTGCTGTTAATTTGACCAATACAGATAAATTCCAGCCTAGGGCTGACCCTTGTGTGTTTTTAGGCTATCCAACTACACAAAAGGGATATATACTGTATAATATAAGAAGCAAAACACTTATAATCACCAGGCATGCCACATTTATAGAGCATAAATTTCCTTTTAGAGACCTCACTGCAAACAATCAAGGGGGAGTGAGCAATGGAAATGATAATATTGATCCTTTTATTTATGAATACAATATTCAGCATTCTATGGAAAGAAACAGAAATAATGTTATGCAACATGAAAGTAATCAGCCATTGGAACCAATAGCTGAACCACAACATGATTGTTCTAATGATACTGATGTTAGGCAAACATTGACTCCTACACAACCAGCTAGACCACTTAGGAATAGGCAACCACCTAGGTGGACTAGAGATTATAGATGTGAATATTTGCCTTCAAATTCTGATCCACAGACATCTGGATCTGATGATCTACAAAATCATATTGCTTTGCTTCACTCTATTGACTATGATGATTTGTCTTCCTCTTACAAAGCATATTTGTCTGCTATTGATAAGGAAATTGAACCTAATACTTATGAGCAAGCCTCCAAAGACCCTAGATGGGTCAAGGCAATGAAAAATGAAATCAAAGCCTTGGAGGCTAATAAGACATGGAGGATAGTCAATCTTCCTAAAGGTAAGAGACCAATAGGTTGTAAATGGGTGTTTAAGACTAAATACAAATCAGATGGCACATTGGACAAATTTAAAGCTAGATTAGTTGCAAAAGGATACAATCAAAAGGAAGGTATTGATTTTTATGAGACATTTTCTCCGGTTGTAAAAATTGTAACTATTAGGACTATTCTGAAATTAGCTGCCGTTCATAATTGGTCTTTACATCAAATGGATGTAGAAAATGCTTTCTTGCAGGGAGACTTACATGAGGAAGTCTACATGACTATACCTCAAGGTTTTGAAACTAAAGGGGATCATCACAAGGTATGTAAACTTGAAAAATCTTTGTATGGCTTGAAACAAGCTTCAAGACAATGGAATGAGAAACTAACTCAATCTTTAATTAAAGGAGGTTTCAAACAAAGTAAGCATGATTATGCTCTTTTCCAAAAACAAATTAATAATAGCATAGTTTTAGTACTTGCTTATGTTGATGACTTGATGATCACAGGAAATAGTCTAGAAGAGATAAATGCTGTAAAGAAATATCTCCATAGTGAATTTAGAATAAAAGATCTTGGAGGATTGAAATACTTCCTAGGCCTAGAGGTCTTAAGTAATAAATATGGAATTCTCCTTAATCAAAGAAAATATGCAAGTGAGTTGATTGATGAGACAGGTTTGAAAGAGGATGAAACAGCAATAACTCCCATGGAACAAAACTTAAAGCTTTCCGCTGCTGAAACAAAATCAGACCACTATATACAAAATCCGGGAGTGTATCGAAGACTGGTTGGTAAGTTGTTGTATTTAACTTTAACCAGACCTGATATTTCTTTTACTGTACAGGTTCTGTCCCAGTTCATGCAAGAGCCAAAAGAGTCTCATATGAAAGCTGCATTGAGGCTGGTAAGGTACCTGAAAGATACTCCAGGCAGAGGAGTTTATATTTCAGCAGAGAGTTTGCTGAACGTTGAATGCTTCTGTGATTCTGATCATGGGGCATGTCCAGATTCAAGAAGGTCTGTCACTGGGTTCCTAGTAAGACTAGGAGGATCATTAATATGCTGGAAATTCAAGAAACAGACAGTTGCGTCCATATCTTCTGCTGAAGCAGAATATAGGGCATTAAGAATGGTTGTAGCTGAACTTACTTGGATCGTGGGGCTATTAAAAGAGCTGCATGTTCAAGACATAGAACCTGTAAGAGTCTATTGTGATAGTAGATCAGCTATTCACATTGCAACAAACCCAGTTTTCCACGAGCGAACCAAGCATATCAACATAGATTGTCATTTTGTAAGAGAAAAGTTAGTAGAAGGGATGATAGACTTCAAACACGTTCGATCAGAAGAACAACTTGCTGACATTCTGACAAAACTTGGAAGTTCGCAACATGATTTTATACTAGGCAAGATGGGAACTTGTGAATATAAGGTTCCCAACTTGAGGGGGAGTGTAGAATAAATAAAGGGTATAATTGTAATGTATATTAGTTAGGTAAATGTGATATTGTAATTAGAGGAAAGTCCCAACTAAGGACATTACATTGAGCCTATATATATGGGCTCAGAAGCATTGTACAATTACGTTGCTATTTTTGATAATAGAATTGATTTCTCAGTCAAGCAACAGGGCCTGTTTTACATATTACCATCCCACCAGAAGTTGGCAATGATACTATTTAATTCCTTGCATGTCCTTAAAGGGAATTTGAAGCAGTTCATTGGGTATACTGTGATTGCATTGATGACAGACTTAATCATGATCTCCCGCCCAGCATAAGAAAAGGTAGACTTGCTCCATCCCTGGCTTTTTGCTCGAACACGTTCACGAACATGGGACAACGCTTGGTGTCTTTCTTTTCCCCAAATGCTCGGTATACAAAGGTATTTGCCAGGGCCCTCCGTGTGAGTTATACCAAGAATCTAGCCCACCATACTTTTAACTTCTGGGGGAGTATTCGCAGAAAAGAATATACTTGACTTATCAAGATTAGCAGCCTGACGTGGATGGCCTAATATAACTACATATATAAGCTAGTACTATATTATCTTTATAGAGTAGGTAGTTCTCCATTTCTTCTCCGTAGTTTGTATATAGTGAGTTGAGTACCCTTGTTGGGCTTAGTTACTTTCTTATCGAAAATTTGACACTAGATTTAACAATTTATTAATTTAGATATTATTCACTTATAAAATATTATTCATTCAAGATAATAAAACAACACAGTGTTTTTAAAACATTTGATACTAGAAGTTAGCAAGTAATTTAGACTTCAAGTATTTTAAGTTAAAACAAGCTCAACATTATTTCTCTATTGAAAGAACTTGATTAACTCTAACTACGCATACAAATAACTCAGATTTTGGTAAATGACTCAAATCTAATATTTCAATCAGAATGATAATAACATCCAATAATAAATTATATCATTTTAAAAAATAATAATTTAATATTTTTTGTTTTACAATTAGGGTATAGAAAGAACAAATAGAAAATACAATGAAAATCATTGAGTTGGACCTTTTAAGGTTAACAATTTTTCTAAATATTTTATTATTGACAAAATATATTAACATCATGTGATTAATATAAGTGAAATAATGCTTGTTGTTTATGTTGTTGTTCACACTCTAAGTTAATTTAAAATTAAAATTTAATCAGGTGAAGTTGAAAAGACTCTCAATGTGACCCTTTTTTAAGGAGAAAAACGTTACGTTAGACTGAAAACCTTATCATTTTGGTTCTGAAGATTAAGCCCTGTACCTTACAGTCAAACGTTGAAACGGCCTGATTCATGTCTTGTGGCATGCAACCCCTCCTCCGTATGATATTGGAGAAGCAAAATAGTTCAATTTCTTCTTCTTTTTTTCTATTGTGGGCATCAAATTCTTTAAGATTCGTAAGTATAGTAGTCACTTTCGCATAAAAAAAAAGGCAGTAGGTGATCATATCTGCACATGGCCATGCACTGCGAAGCATGCACTACCATAAGTCTAACTGTGAAGTCATCAAGTTGATTCAGCGTCGAATATATGTTTATTTCCATGCTTGTTAAGTCTAAAATAAGATTATTTGATACAAAAACAGCATATGACGTCTGATGAGCAATAATATTGAAGAAGCGGCCTGGTTCATGATGCATGGGAGGGTCCTAGATATGAGGAGCAGACATAAACTGAGATGAATCATGATGTTGTGAACACAAAGCAATGAAGCCCTCTCGATGTGTACTTCTATTCTCTCCAACCACTTAATTCTATATTATTTATACATGCATTTGGCTGGCCTGCCCCTTCATCTCCATTGCTGATATCTGACCTCAACGTCGTGGGGTTTGATTGAATTAGAGGGGTAGGTACTAGCAGTCTTAGCTTACAAACGAGATTAAACTTGTGAGCCACTACATTACAAGGCTGCAAGAAGATGAACGAGGCAACAGTAGCTGCCGAAGGGTTCGGGTATTTCGTGGGAGTTTCCATTGGGGTTGTGGTCATCATCACGTCTCTCACCGTTGTTTCCTACTTATGCGCTCGCTCACTACACCTTCCCGTTGCAATTCCCCCACAACCACAGTACACCATTAATAATGCTCCTCATCATTCCGTGGTTGATGTGCAAGCCATAGACGAGGCCACCACCCTTAGTTATCTCAAGCTGCTGTTCTGTGAGGCCACGCACAAGGGCTCTAACCCCTCCCACGCCGCCACGTGTTGCTCCATATGCCTGTCGGATTTCAAGGACACTGATACGGTTCGGGTACTGCCTGACTGCGGCCACCTCTTCCACCTCCATTGCGTAGACCCTTGGCTCAGAATGCATCCCACCTGCCCTAATTGCCGAACATCTCCCGTCAACACGCCTTCTTAGCTATGCTTAAGTCTGCGTCTTTTTAATAAGTACTTGAAAGAGAAATACAGTTACAAAGAGGTCCACTCTAAAATCAAGTGTTGCATTCAAGGCTTGAATCTCATGCTTCCCTACATTTTGCTATTGTTTTGAAGAAGAAAAAAAGAAGAAGTTAATTTCATGTTTAGGTCTTTATTAAACCACAGGAACTAACATTACAAAGGAGATGATGGCTTTTTTCAAAGAAAAAAAAAATCACATGCCCAATCAGATGCCAAATCAGCAAAATAAGTGACACTTCAGCAAATTTAACACTGTTAATTTCATGTTTAGGTCCTTATTAAACTATAAGGACTAACACTATAAACGAGTATAAATTGAGGTACCAATACCTTTAGTTTGAAACTACTGGAATCAAACTAAAATGAGGGCAAACTATAGAAATCAAACATTATTTTTACTCTAATAAAAACTTAAAAACAACTCATTTGTTACTTATAAGATATCTATCACTTATTTCAAGTAAAATCTAATAATTAAAAGAACAACAACAACAACAACAACAAAAATATTTGAAAAGGGTCCCAAAATTGAGGGACAGCTCAAGGCGCAACTGACAAGGTGCATCAGGCACCCAACCCCACACTTGAGTAATTTACAAGAATATATCACAGATAAGCGTTTTGTCCTCTACACATAGACTTGAACTTTCTTTGTTTGTTGTTTGTATTGTTTGTAAATCCTTTTGCCAATATAGACAAAGCCCTTGTGTGAAGCTGTCTTCAGGTAGAGTTGGGAATGCAGGCCACGTGGATTAGTCCTATCGGCTGAGAAATCCCCAACTGTAATCCTATTCAAACTCATGGGTTACGGGTTGAGCCTATATTATTGACTCTACTTTGGAGGAACGATCCTTGTCAAATGTCTCTTGTGTTTGACGCTTGTCGATAATTAACAACATTTTGACTGTTCATTTCACACCATGTTCTAATGATGTACTATTTCAAAATTGGTCAAAAAAACAAGGTTCATAAACTCGGATTGGTTACTGAACTGGTCAGGTACTGGGTTAAAGGTCAGTGGGTCAAATCGACGCTAAACCGATGAAAAATTGGAGATTTTAGTCTTACTAATATAAAATTCTAAAAAAAAGTTAATTTTTTTTAAATAGGAACCCATACCAGACCGGTCTACCGGTTAGTTGGAAGGTTTCCGGGCCGGACCGACAGGTCCGGTCCGATCTGGATTCACGAACACTGCAAAAAAATGACGTATTTCGAATTGCCTCTCCTCCTTATGTGACATGTGGTAACCAGGAGCAAAACATCAGGATCCATACGAAACATATCAATTAGCAAATTAATAAAGACGATGAAGAAAAATGGCTATGATTACAAATGAGTTCTTACTGATTCAATAGGTTTTGATAAAAAAACAATATTGTAAAAAATCATACGATTGAATCAACGAATATAGGAGTCAAAAAAGGAAAAAACAACAGTAATAAAAAACGAAAAATAAAAATATTTAAGTGCATATTTTGGATTAGCGGTGGAGAAGTAGCTTTTTTTTCGATATGACTTTTTTGTAAACGTGATTTGTGTTCGGATTAATGGTGGCAGAAGTGATTTTTTTTTTTTCACTTTAAATCTGTTTTGATTAATGTTTGGAGAGCCCGTTTAGATGGAAAATGACTGAAAAATACATGAATCTTATTGAATACTATATATATATATATTATTTATATAAATTGTGATAATTGAAGTGAAAAAAATATAAATAAAATTTGATAAAATAAAAAAATTTCAATTATTATTGAAAAAAAAACTAAAGTGGTTAATTAAAAATGGATAAATTTACATTAAACAACAACATTGATTCTAGGCTCAATATCTTTTGAATTGCTAATTACTTTTTAGCGGCTGAAAATATGTTTTTTCACGAATAACAATTGAATGATTAAAGGTGTGTTTGGAAGAGCTTAAATTTGAGAAATAAGTCCTTATTACGCAAGCCGAGAAAAAACTCCTCTCATATACTTACCTCGTATACCGTGAATCACGAATTATAAGCACTTATTGCCCAAAAATAAGCTCTTCCAAACAAGCACTAATAAGGTTTAAGAGTACGAGACATACGAAAAAATTGAATCTCAAAAAGCAACATCACACCATTGTCAGAAGATTGCCCACCAGTAAACATGGACATCTCTATCCAACGGTCGCCACACCTGGATCAGCTTCTTCACCCTACGCGAGAAGCACCCGAAAGCAACTTCTTTGAGAAGCTATTTTTTTTCAAGAAACTTAAAGTCTGTTTGGGAATCTGTTTGGAGGTTAAAAAAGCCCATTTGGGAGCTAAAAACCCCAAAAACTCATTTGGTGTGTTTGGGAAAGCGTTGGTGATGGATAGATTTCTGCAGAAAATGGAGCTTTTATCAGATGGAAATCAAAGCTACTTTTACTCAGATGGAGATAAAAAAAAGTCACTTCTACCACCGCCAATCCAAATACAAATCACATCTATAGTCTGACTTTTTTTTCTATACGACTTTTTTAAAAGCTCATCTGTAAAAAAAACTTCTTCTCCTCTGTTAATACAAACAGGCACTCAGTGTCATGGGGCACCAACCCAAACGGATCTATGTGTGTCAACTAGGCTTTTAGAAGGCAGTTGAGACTTTTTTTTGCCCCAGACACCTTCCCAAACAAACCCTAAGTCGGCGGTAGAGCCAGTAATATGGGCCCAACCCGTGGGCTCAACCCGTGAGCCCGCGGGTTTTGATGGGTGCAAAAATGAGGGTCGCACAGGCCCGCATCACATAACCTGCAGGTTGATCTCGGACTGGCCCGCAAAATTTTTTATTTTTTATTTACATATAATAATTTTACAAAATTTATAAGTTTTCCACTCTTATCTTAGTACCTCCCAATCCAAAGAGAAAAAATCTTAGCTTTTTCCCTTCTTCTTTAAACAAAATTATTATATCTTGGTTGCTTAAGGATGAGTTTATATTTTGTTTATAAACTTTAACAAATTTGATAACTTTATCTTTTAAATTATAGATTATGTTTTTAAATTTTTACAAAAGAAATAATTGATACTAGGAAGGTAAATTTAATTACTCATATATATGTGTCTCATATTTTCAATCCTCTTTAAAAAATATAAATTTTTTTTTTCAAAAAAAATGCGGATCTGCGGGTCGACTCGCAACCCTCACACTGCGGATTAGGATTGACATTTTACCGACCCGTAAAAATACGGGTTGCGCAAGCCCACACCGTACGGGCTGCGTGAGGGCTGACCTGTATTCCCGGCCATAGTCGGCGGTTTAGTTGAAGTTGAAGACTTGAACAAGAAACCGCGCCTTTTTGAGGGGAAAAAAGAAAAAAGAAACCGCGCCAGGTGAGGAAAGCCTGTCAAGGAGATACCAAACGTTCTCCGGCCACCAACCAATCCACAACTCTAACAGTCTAACTGACTCGCCATTCCCTCTTTGTTTCAGCATTGTTCTCTCCCTCTCCCTCTATATCTCATCTTTCCGTGCTCGCTTGTGCCCCTCACGCATCGCAGAATCGGAATCCATGGAGATTATACCCGTTAAGCTCTTGGTTCCCTTCTTTTTATTACTCTCTCTGATTTCACTGTTGGCTCACGCTACTGACGTCAACTACTGCGGTCACTCTCTTTCCCCCTTCCTCTCTTCAAATTTTTGTTTCCCCGCATGACATTGTTTAAATTAAACTTTCTGCTTCATGAGTCCATTTCAATATCTGATAGCATGTTTTCCCCTGATTATGCATAGATTTCTCAATTAATTAAAGGATCCTTTCCCCGTTGGAATGGATAAATGATACTTACCCTAGAAACTTCAGATTACACGCTCATTCCTGTAGAGTTCTGTTTATATCTTGTGAATTGTCATCCAATATTCATTTTGTCCAGTATTATGGTCTCTCTGTTCGTTCTCTGACATCAATGTTAGGTTCCCCTTCCCCTCCGACTAATAGCTCAATTTGTGAAAATTTTCGCTGCCATTTTTCATGCGTTACATATTTGAAACAAATTCATACCTTAATTTACATTGAATTTGACTACAATGCAGATAAGAAAACCGATTATGGTGTTAAAGTCAAAGGAGTTGATATATCTCCTGATCCCATCGCAAGAGGCCACCCTGCCACATTCAGCATATCTGCTGCCACTGGTATTGTGCAATATATCATTACCACATTTTACTCGCTTGGTTATTTGATCATTGTTTCCTGCTTATTTTAATTCAGTTGAGGAGGGAAAATATTGTAGCTTACATTTTGTTGGCGTCCTTCTCTAGTAATTTCTTTCCTTCCATTTATGTCCTGTCTTTATGTAAAAAAAACTATATGACAGCATTAAGATTGTGTAGTTAACAAATGGAAAATATTAAACTCCATTAAGTATTTCTTTAGGTAACTAAAGATAAAGACTTGAATTATGAATTTCACATCAAAACTCATGTCCTGTCTCAGAGAAAGCAATATCTGGAGGGAAACTGGTGATCGATGTTGCATATTTTGGATGGCACATACACAGTGAGACCCATGATCTTTGTGGAGAGACAACTTGCCCTGTTTCAGTTGGTGATTTTGTGGTTGCTCATACACAAGTTTTACCTGGATTCACTCCTCCTGTAAGTCATTGTTTTATAGATGCATGTGTTTTTGGGAGTACAAATATTCATCTAGTCAATAGAAATTAGGTCATTAGCAGCGATGTTACTTCTCTGGTTTTTTATATAAACTGTAAGACAGCATTATCCTCATCTAGCGACCCAAATTTTATAATTACTTGTTCACATCTAAGAAAATCATTGACTATGTAATGTCATTTGCGGAGAACACAGCTGGACTCCGATGAAACTTAATATCTCATCTTGTCTTTGTTGAACGGCATTAGCATTATATTTAACTATAATTTGCAATATTTTTAATTGTTGCTTATTAAATCCTTGTTTTTCCCCTCCTCACAGTCTTCTCATTGTTTCACTTTCACCATATTTTTTTACTGAAACTCTGTGAAGCACCTATCAGACTTATTATGACGTGACAGGAATTCCTTAAGCTCTTTCTACTTCCATCTCTTGTGGTGCATGCGCGCACATTCGTGCTCATTGCTTATTATGGGTATTGGATGAAAAGGCGGGTTTAATCATGACTTGAATGTTGGTTCTAAGCCTTATTTGTGGGTTCTTTCTCTATGGTCAATACTTAGTACTGCCATTTCTCTCATCTTTTGTCATTTGTCCTGAAATTAACGCCCATGAAAGTGCATAAATTATTTATTTTAGATGCCTTATACTGGAGTAATGAGTTCGTTGGCTTGTGGTTGTCCTTTCCCTTGGCCATGAACGATGGTGGTTTCAAGTTGATGTTTGGATTTAGATGTATCATTCAATCATTTAGGTCACACTGTTCATTTTTTGTTTCCTCCATCTGGTCTTTATCACTGCGGACTTATATTTTCCAATTGTCTACTATCCAAAGGGCATCCTTCGAGGTGTCTAAATTTCTAGACATTCTAGCTACATTTGGTAAAAGAATGGATTTTGTTGTGCGGAGTTTTCGTTTTTGAATTATAAGGCTTTATTCCATCTCCTTATCTGATGTTAAATCAAGCGCTTGAAGTGTCACTTTAATTTGCCACATCATGGCTCTTACCGTAATTTCACATTTGCTGATCGCAGGGTTCTTACTCTTTGAACATGAAGATGTACGATGGAGACAAAAATGAGCTGACTTGCATCCAATTCGGATTTACTATTGGATTTGTTTCCTCCGTGGCTGATATCTGAGTGAACTTCAGTACTGATCCTGAAATATATTGTCGGTTACACATATATGAACTATTTGTCAAGACATCCCTTGCAATACTTGGATCCTTGTAAAATACTGATGCCTGACCGGCAGTGAGTGGTTTACAAACTATCATGTAGACCACAATCAGAGGATGTGGTCTTGGTGTAATGATATATATCCCTTCCTTAATTCACACATTTGGGATATTGGCCGGGTGCCCAATTATTGTACTCTGCTCTAGTGGAAGCATGGAGAGGTTGGCGCTTTATACGATGTAGTCTTCTCTATAATCATTAAGCGTATCCATATCCGTCCATAACGTTCATACCTATTCCTAATCACAATTTTGTTTCGTGTTTAAAATATTGATTGGTTGTTAATGATGCACTTCTGGGAATGGACATACGGTGACAATCATGATTGGCTTTTTATTTTTCTTGCAAAACTATCCTTAGGGACTTCCACTTTTTTGCGTGATGTTTGCATGTGATTGCGGATTGAAGGATTAGAAATCCGGTGATACTTTGAGAAAGAAGGTTCGGTCCGGTTTCTTAAATGCATATCTCGAGGATTATAGTTTGATAAAGGGTGTGGCCACTTAACGAAACTGGGGCCAAATTATGGCCACTGGCACATTTTGTCTCCTTTGAATATCGTGCAATAAGTTGTGGACCTTGTGGTCCAAGCCACGGGCTCCCTATGTGTTAGTAGGTACTTAACCCACAGAACCATGTGCTATATATTGTCATATTGAGCTTAAGAGTTAAGACTAACTTGGTTCCTCATCATCAAAATCATATAGGGGAATTTTAGCCACTTGATTTGTTTCTAGTTGACAAGCATCCTTCATGGATCATACCATGATTGAGGCTCCAAATGGTAGGTAATAGGTCATTGCATTCTAATCAGATAAAAGTTAGAGGGGGGGGGGGGAGAAGTCAGCTTTGCCCCCACACCATGCAGTGATAATTCATTACTTAGTAAAGCTACCCAACACTAAACAGCTTTTCAGTCTCCACTTCATATCACAGCCATTGGAAGGCTCAAAGGAGAGAGCTTATCGTCGACCCACAATGTCCTCTATATAGCTTTCACACGACCAGTCATTCTCACACCCCCTTTTCTTCTTTCCTTTTAGTGGGCAGCAACACATGCCATCTCGGTTCACAGAGCTAGAAGACATGAAAACAATGAGAGGCGGGTTGCTTAGGAAGTTGAAACTCGCCCAAAGCTTCAGCAACTTGAAACAAGGCCTGGCTTTTCAGCACAATCCTCCAGAGATATTCTGCACCCAGAAATATGCAACCCCACCATTATTTTACGATGATCAAGATCTCAAGGGCAACCACCTGGTTGAGTTGGATGTTACCCTTAATGGAAGTGAAGATGATAATCATGCTGAGAAAGAAGAAATGGAACTGGAATTCAGTCTTAGCAGGAAAAACAAGGTCAAACCCACCGTAGGGTCCCCGGAGAAACAGCTTGAAAAGCAAAATCCAGTATCTCCTACCTTGCCAGAGGCCAAAATGGAGAGTAATATCACTCATGATAGCAAATTATTGTACCCATCTCTGACAGATTTTGAGGAAATATGCCCACCAGGGGGAAGCCAATCAGTAATTCTCTACACTACAAGTCTGAGAGGCATAAGGAAAACCTATGAGGACTGCAAGACAGTCCATTTCTTGCTGAGAAGCTTCAAAGTATTATACTCTGAAAGGGATGTATCTCTGCACTTAGAATACAGAGAGGAGCTTTGGAAGACCTTGGGCAGCAAAGTGATCCCTCCTAAGCTATTCATCAAAGGGAAGTACATCGGAGGAGCTGATGAAGTGGTTGGATTGCATGAGATGGGATGTCTCAGTAAGCTTCTAGAAGGAATAGCGGTCGACTCAGCCGATCGTCCTTGCACTGGCTGTGCTGATATGGGCTTTGCCATTTGCTCTAACTGCTCTGGAAGTTGCAAAGTCTTCACCAGCAACGGCGAAAATGATGAATTGTGCATCAGATGTCCAGAGTGCAATGAGAATGGGCTTGTCAAATGCCCCATTTGCCGCTAGCTACATTAACCTTGATCTAACTAGGATCATCTTGGTCTTTATCTTTGTATTGTATAACTGTCTTGTTCTATATATATTAGTCTTCTATGGGTAATATGTGTAATGTGGTAGTCCTTAGCATGTTACTGTACTTAAGTTATTTGAATGGATTGACTTTAAGCTGATGCTAAGTATTTAAATAAACATTATACTTGGAGAAGACACTGTCTTTACTGAAATCTGGTGGTTAATAAGGTTTAGTCGTTTTAGTCCTCGTCCATCACAAAGGAAAATGGAATTGGATGAAGGCCACGGAAAATGGAGGAACAGAAAATGTTGTTGATCAGGATAAAAGTAGAGGCAACATGATTCTATTTCTTTCTGATAAACGCAACCAAGTTTGAGCTAACTCGTTAGTTTTGGGTGAGGATTAATTCACATGGGCAGAGGCATGTACATGGCTCTGGGAATTTTGAAGAAAGTTGATATTTTGTATAGAAAAGGCCATGTGCCTAAAAGATATAGTAGCAGCATACGACAAAGTGTCCATAATCAATGGATAATTCATATGATTGCTTTTGAAAAGATGATACAAGACATTAATTCTTCAGCCTCTACGTAGTACATACTATTGCAAAAGATGGAACAGAATATAATGATACACTTATACCTAAATTAATGAATCTGTGATGCCTTATTTTTCTTTACAAACATGTTTGGTCTATGATTATCAGTCTCACTCTCAACATTGTCGTTTTGGGTTGCACGGGATAAAATTATTGGCAAAGAATAGGTGTTTTATGATATCATTTATGAGGTGTTATTCGTGTGAGAAGTTTTGCCGCAAAAAGTGATGGTTGATGTTTCAACTAACTAAAGGTGATGAATCTATCTAATCTTGTCAATCATCGTGCTGGCTAGATGCTGAAAAGTAGAATGTGTATAATTGGAAATCATTAAAAGGAAAAGTAAAGGTGGTTGCAATTAATAATTTGAGGAGAAAGAATAATTGAGATGTATAATTATTTTCAAAAGGTTTTTGGTTTTGAAAAACATAAAAAGAAATCTATTTGAAAATGAGCTTTTGGTTGTTTTTTTTTTTTTTTTAAAAAGATCCAGTTCTAATGACAGGAGAATTTTCTTAATAATAATTGTCAGACATGTAAGTTTTTTTATCATCTCATATAAGTAAAGTGGTTAAAGTTAATCACTAAAGTGTCCTCGGCATTTTATACATTTTAAAATTTCATTGTTATTCTTATATAATATTATGCATGATTTTATTAAAGGATATTTAGTGGCCCAATGATGTTTTTTTCCTCCAAACCAAAAGGTGATAAGATCAAATCCCAACTTAACCATCACAACCCAAAATTTCTTCAGTCACCAGTGCTTTAGTGGTAGGAATTATTTCTAGAAGAAAGCACTAAAGTTATTTTTAAAAAAAAAAAAATTCTAAATTTCGTAGGAATTATGCCACTACATAGAGTTATTTTGAGGTTTACATATTTTGACCCGGTTACATGCCATTCTTTTAAGAAAAAATATAAGGAAATACCATTTACTCTTCAAAGTCTCAAATCAGTAATTTTTTATTAAAATAAATTGTCAATTACTATTTAAATATAGTTAACACCTATATTTTTAAAAACTACAAGACTGATTTAAATTTTAAAATAATATTTTATTACCTTTTATTCTTTGTTGCAAGTAGAAAAGGCAAATCATCTATTACAAAATCCCCCCCCCCCCCCCAAAAAAAAAACTTTTCTCTGATGAGCCAAAAGTGGTCTGTTGAATTTGCTAGACAAAACTTGAGTTATTACTTATTACGGCTTTAGTGCCCCAGTCTAATCTGGTCCTTGGAAGAAGAACAAGATTGTACGATGAGCTAGTGGGAATAAAATCGGTGTTAGAAGCAAAAACAAAGCAAAAGTTTTTTCTTTTCTTTTTTTTTTAAAAGAGAACAAATCAATTTCAAGTCCTTTAGATATTAAATTAGTAGACAAATTTATATCTTTCTTTTTTTTTGCCGATAGTAGACATATTTATATCAAGGGTATGAACATTTAAATGCTTTCATGTCATTGATGTCCTAAACAATATAAAATGTCTCCAATGTATGAAAAACAGACACTATTCAAGGATAGATTCAGTAATGAAAACAAGTAGGCGGAGTGTAATTTTGTTGTCACAAGTTTAAATCTTAATTGTGTTAATTTCTTTACTGGAAATGATTTTCTTTGTAGATACTCCCTCTGGTCTTAAATATAGGATAAAGTTTGTAGTACAATTTGCACTACAAACTTTATCCTAAAACCGGAGGTAGTAGTACTTTTCTAAATATGATATATCTATCTATAATTACTTTGTACTATATCTGTAAGAATTAGTAGTAGTTATAAGAAATGGGGTTTAACTATACTGGGCAAGTTATCGGTGCAATAACATAACAGTATACGTTATGCATTAAAAAAAAAAAACACGCACACACTCACAGAACAGTATATACTTATTGTGTTGGCAAAAAAAAAAAAATACACATTATTATAAATGGGCTTCTATGGGCTCTAGAAGCCCAAAACCAAGCCCACTTAATGAACATATCCACCAAGGCCCATAAAGTCATTTGACTTGGGAATCTCTACTACTGGATGGTGATTTGGAAGAAGACCAACGATGCATAAAAGAAAGAAAGAAATAATTAAAAAAAAAGGGTTAATATAACTTTTGATCCCTGAAGTTTAATTAAATTTTGGTTTTGGTCCCTTAAGTTTGAAATCGGCGGTTTTGGTTCATGAAGTTTTACCCGATTTTGGTTTTGGTCCCTGAAGTTTTAACTAATTTTGGTTTTTGTCTCTTAAGTTTGAAAAGAACTTGGTGACCCGGTTATGAAACCCAACCCGACTCGGAAAAAAAAAAACCAAGTCATTTTTAAACTTGAGGGACCAAATCTAAAATTGGGTGAAACTTTAGGGACCAAAACCACTTATTTCAAACTTGAGGAACCAAAACTAAAATCGGATGAAACTTCATGGGCCAAAACCACCGATTTCAAACTTAAGGGACCAAAACCAAAATTAGATCAAATTTCAAGAACCAAAAATTATATTAACAAAAAAAAAAAAAAAGAATTAGCCCATGAAACGAACATTTCTATTTTTTTTCCCGTTATTTTTGCATTTTCGTTTTGAGACTCTTCATTTGATCCTCCGAAAATGTTTCTTGAAAGAGGAGAAATGATTCAGTTTCGTTATCAAAATTGTGAGAAATTCTTATGTCAATTTGGTTGGTCTAATATATCATTTATGGTTTGATCAATTAAAATACAACAACTCGGCTAACATGAATTCTAATTGGTTGCTTATATATTTCATATTTTTATTTTTCTTAAAGAAATAAATCCCTTAATTAAGATTTCATAAATAATGAAAAAGTGAATATTGTGAAATTTTTTAATTTTAATATGATAGCTAGTATTTAGGAGGTGCTAAATCAGCTCATGAATAGTTGTATTTTAATTTATTAGACTATAAATAACATGACAAACTAGGTTCATATAAAAATTTCTCCAAAATTATTCTCCATTTCTGAATAAATCTGGCATTGTAGAAAGCCTTCAACAATTTCTCTCTCCCTTTTCATCTTTTTTGAGATTAGAAGCCTTCTATTTTTTTCCCCCTAGCAGACCTTGTTTTTTATATAAAGGTTAGGAGTTCAAATATTTGTATCCAATCAACTTAGTGTATGTGTAGGTTAGTGGTAAAAATTACTTTTCTAATATGATTTATAGTATACAAAGTAAATATTTACGAGAAGTTAGATCCCAACTCATGTGAACATATTTTTTAAAAACAAACTCAAATAGACGCTAAACATATTTTATCTAGGGAAAAGGAGCGTCTAAAACCCCGACTATTTTACTAGTTGCAATCAAAACCCTATAATATTGATGGGTGCAATTTTTACCCTAATCTATTAATGTTGGTTCAATTTCATCCCTCCCCTAAATGTTTGTTTACTCCCCCGTCAATCAGTGTCGTAGAGGACGATACTGGACTAGATTGAGCCTCTACCATCTTCTTCTTGCTTGCTCTGTCATGGCCCCCTCACGCACTTGACTTCATCACTGGTGTGTTGTGGGTGTATTCTCTGGCGTCGTCACTCTAGCCTACTAAGTCGAGGCATTCTGTTTCTCCTCCCCCTCTTCTATGTGCTTACCTATATTTCTTGCAATTTCCCTTTCTATTTCATCATCTGGGGTTTGGTTGAGGTATTTCGGTCTATGGGTTCTCTGCTACTTTTGTTATTTTTCTCTATTGCCTTTGAAATTTCGCTTTGCTCACCAAGTTCCTATTTTTCTTTTCTCAATGGGTTCAAATTTTAAGTTTATTTTGGATGACTCTCTGAATGATATGTTTAGTTATAGCATCAAATCTATATTCGGACGACTCCTTCAAGAAGCTCCTCGAGGCTTTGACAGATAAGGTATGGTGGCAAAAAGATGCAGCATCTACAATACCAACAACTGTGACTCAATGTCAATTGGGGAATGGAAAAAAATGAGAAGTAACCAAGGGTGATACGTGGCTGTTGTCCTGGGTTCAATGGTTCATGACAGAGCAAACAAGAAGAAGATGGTAGAAGTTCTGAGATTGTATCTCAATCCCTTCCAGTGCCATTTTCTTCTTCAGGGTGAGACACATTGACGGAGAGTAAACGGACATTTAGAGGAAGGGTGATATTGAACTAACTTTAATAGATTAAGGTCAAAATTACACCTATTAATACTTTAGAGTGTTGATTGATCTTAATAAAATAGTTCGGGGATGCACCTTCACCTTTTGGCAAGTGTTTGTTTATATATCATTTAAAATATTACATAGTTATAACTAAAGAGGTCCTATTGAGCTCACAGCTGGCGAACAAAAATTTTTTTCATTGTGACAAGCTTGTGAGCAATACTTATAAGGTAAACGGAACGATAAAACTATAAAAGAAACATAAGAAAACTAGTTGTCTAAGTTTGTATTTAGTATCACTTAATTTTAGATAATAAGTCCTTATTATATAAACCGAGATAAAACTCATTTCACATACTTATTTCATATACCGTGAATCATGATTTATAAATACTTATTCCTAAAAAATAAGTTATTCCAAACTAACACTAAAACCAGCCTTCTAACACGCGGGGAGAAAAGACGCCTTTGAACAGGCAAAAGTAGGCCTAAAGTCGGGGGTAGAAAGCACTAAACTGATCCTTGCTGTATCAGTTATAGAAAATTGAAATATTGAAATAAAAAGTCCAGCCAAGAATTAAAAGGTGCAAAACCGAGAGAACATTTCTAAGAGAGTACGCAAAAAGCTAAAAGCTAAAAGCTGTGTCAGGCTGTCACGGGTAGAATCTTTCCATTACTTGTTAGATGCCAAAAAGTTTGAGCTCACTTGAAAAGGAAATTAGAGAGTCATTTACACTTGTAAAGATAGATTAACCTTCCCAAAGGCAAAAAAAAAAAAAAAAAAACATTAGCCAAATCACGGGAAAGGGCCAAAAGCCTATACAACCAAAAAGCTCAAACGGGCCTTTCCCACTGTTAACAATTTCACCTCAAATCAGAGAACGCACATTACTCAGAACATGTTAGAACAGTCACCCTTGGAGTCAACAGTGAGCTGATGTAGAAACCTCAGTCACTGCAAGGGCAAGAGAGTCTGATGCTTCTCCGGCCATTGGAGTTGCAAAAGTCGACTTTAACAGCTGCGTGTAGTTAAACTCAATTTGCAGTCTCTGATGAAGCGGCGCTGATGATGCTAGACCTTTCTTCACATCTGCTTGTAACTCCCTAATAGGGATTGCCGCCAAAAAGCGTTTGATGTACTCTTTGCAAGCTTCCTTCCCCCTGCATGCAACCTCCTCTTCCTCGGCGCTCTCCAACTTCTCTTCGGCCTCAACCACAGGAACCACCTCTTTTCCATTAACTTGCTGGACCTGTTCATTATTATCCCACTCTAATACCGTGGCAACAGTTTGCCGTTCACCGCCTGGTTTCTCTTCGGATGCCTGGGCAGCATCTTGTACTTTGTATATCACAGTGCTGCTGTCAAATTTCAAAATATATGCCTGGTTGCATCCTTCATATAGTCTCTCCCCCAATGTGTCAATTATGTAATAAGCATTTGCTTCAACTTTGAGGATGAAAAAATGGTCGTTCCAACTAACAATGTAAACATGGGGCTCACCATTATTAGGGCTCTCCAGTCCAGCTCGACAAATCTCATCCCAAATGTTATCAAAAGACATGGCACCTTGAAGAAAGTCAAATCTTTCCTCATCTACTCCTTCTGGGTGGAAAAAACCAATGAAGGACCTTTCAGGAACCACAGATAGTGGACGAATTCTGGCCTGAACAACAGTTTCAAGATCGAAATGCTTGTCAGGGAATCTCTCCCTGTAGGTCTCATTTTCACATAGATTCCTCCATTCTAAGGAGCCTTCGCGAATTAGACTATCAAATTGGGACTTTATAGGCATGAGGTCACGATTGTTTTGGAACCAATCAGCAATTACAGCAACAAGGGCTGTACATGCACTCTCACCAGCAGCCCTTTCACTGCGCTGATCAATTGAGGCAAAGAATACCTGGGTCTGAAGCTTCATATGACCATCTCGGCTCATCACTTCTTTTTGCTCCCAACAGCCAATAGCAAAATTGTCATCCCCAAACTCAGAGACCGATGATCGATTTGCACTCAAGTCATCTTCAGTCTTGTACCACTGGTAGAAAATGCGAAACATTAGAGTCATTGATAAGCTTATCAAGTATCAACAGGGGCATGCAAAGCAGAAAGGTAAAGTTGAAAGGTCACTAATTTTTCAAAAAATGTACCTGCATCTAGCATATCTAACATTAGAAAATAAAGAATAAAAAACTTCATTATTTTTATCATTTTGAATCGCTACTTTTAAATGTTGAGACCTGGATAATGATGAATATGACGTTGATTTTCTAAAGATTAAGATGGACAGCGTTACAGCTGAAGCTCAGAAATATGTGATTCAAAACTTAATCCCTATCCCCAATAAAAAACAAGGGGGGGAAAACTCAATCACTATCAAGTAGAAACCAACAAATATGTTATTTATAATCATTAATTATTAATTGCAAAGTCCTCAGTATCATCCAGAAAGACATGATTTTGTGACAGTAAAATATTTAGTTTATGGAGATAATAAAGAAGAAATAAGTTGGAAACGGATTCTCACCCCAAGAGAAAGGGATTCATCAGAGCTAAGTTGCCGACGATCAAAATCTATGTCATCACCACCTTCTTCTCCATAAGCCTTCTTTAACAACGGTTCTCCCTTTGTTTTAGGAGATCTGAAACTTAACTTCCTTTTCCTCCAAGGAAGAATGCTGCGCTTCGAACTTTGTAATAAAGAAGTGTCAGGGGCTGGCACAGTTAAATCTTCCACCTGCGAACACCCAACATCCGATTTGCGATTGCTGTAGTAAACCCAATCCTCATCATCGCCATTTAACCTCAGGCTTGTATAGAATAATCCTTCGGCATTTGCATTGGCCAGTTTCCCATAACTGAATGACTTCCTGACACTGGAGCTGGAACCATCTTTTCCCTCATCTGATTCCCCTTCCTCAAAATCATCAAGAGAGTCAGAATCAAAAGGATAATTGTACTCGCCATCCTCGCTACGGACAGAGCACCTGCCTTCACTGCATTCTTCCTCACGGCATGCCTTTTTCGGTTTCCTAATGGATACATAATCTGTCAAAATCTTTACTTTCCTAAGTCCAGCTTTGATTGCAGAAAGGTCATCTTTTTCGGCCAGTGTAGTTTCTCCTAACTGGCTTGGTGATGATACTGGCACTACAGATCTTTGAACCATCTCTGGGTTTCCTTGAGCAGTTCTTAGCTCTACCAAGCTCATTGATATCTACAGGATTAGGAAACGTTATGCACAATTTGAAAAATACAAGGGAGCACAAAACAGAAAATTACATCTGATAACACTAGCAGCCTATCTAGAAAGATTACAAATTTGGTATGTCGTCGAACTCAAGTGGTAGGAAAATCAGGTGAAAAGAGAGATGGACATACACAAAGTGAAGCATAAGACTCGGAAGAACCTCCTGGAGGTGAAAGAGGGATGTTCAAATCAAAATCCTTCTGATCAGTTACAGATGCAAATTCAGCAACATTCACTAATGCTGTCCCAATGACGGGAACCTTGCTCTTTGGCTTTTGATTCAATCCCTGCTATACAAAATACATCCAAATTTTATTTTAAGAAATAAGCATGAAAAAGAATCTCTGCCCCCCAAACCCTACGGATTAGAGCAATATAGTGGACAAGCATATAACACAAACAACCGCAATTGAATTTTTCTTGACAGGAAGAGCTATTCTGACCACGCATTCGACTAAATTCCTAAAAAAAAAACGGTTCCAAAAAATCATGATGTCTCAGATCATCTGTTGTATATCTAAAAGGGCATTCATAGATATGTCATCTGTAGCATAGTAGCAAAAATTAACACTAATCTATCCACATCTGATGAAAAACAGATAAATGAAAGAGATTTTCCTTCAAGGGTAATATTCACAAATGCATCCTGAACCAAAAATCAAGAAACGGGAAAAGAGAGGCCCAGAAAGACGGTGACAACATGCAAAACGAAACCAAAATTGAACACCGGGCAAATAAAAAGTAATAATAATAAAACAAGAACTCTTCAATTTTAATTTGAGCAATAAAACTCTTCATCAGAACCTAGCAAATATTTGAAACCGATTAAATTAAGGGAAATTATAAAGGCGAAAAAAGGGGAATAGAAGGAAAGAGACTGACATTAAAAACAGTGAAGGCGATCTCCCATGGATGAAACACATTGTCTTTATATGCCGATAGATTGCACAAACTACGGAACTCCTCGTCCCACACGACGGCTGCGTCAGGGGCGACGGCGTCGACGCCCACCTCCTTCGTGAAGTTCCTAACGACGGCAGTCCGTCGCAAGGAGCTCAAGGTCAATTTAGGACCCTTCCACCTAATCTCAACGGTCAATTTCCTGAGGCCATCAGCCCCTTTCTCCGGAGAGTCCTGCAGCAGATCGCAACCCTCCAACCTCCTGACAATCAACGTGACCTCATACTTCCTGGAAACAAGAGGAGGCCAAGGCCTCCACTTCATCATCTTGACCACCATTACGAGTTACCCTTGTGGGTTTAGGGTCTCGGTGAAGAGGGAAAAAAAAAAGGAGCAGACTCAAAAAGGGCAAGGGCTAAAACATAAAGATATGGGGATCTGGGAGAGATGATCGGATTTTGAAGAATCAAGAGAAGAGAGGGGTTGAATAAGAGAATGGAAGGAGGGGGTTAGCCAGAAAATCTCCGCAGAAATCGAGGAGGGGGAAGGAAGAAGAAGATGCCGTTAGAGGAAGACAGAGTCTAGACTTTGGAGAGAAGTTAGAAAAGATAGAGAGAGCTGTTATAGTGGGTAAGGGTAAGGGGTTGGGGAAGGAGTTAACTTGGGTTAAACTTACAAAGCTATACCTTAAAAAACTTGCCACGGGTGGATGAATTCAACGATGTTTGGACTTTGGTGTTAAGGAATTAAGGGGTTGTTTGGACTTTTGGTGTTCCCATCTATGTTGCCCCCACAACAAAGTTTTGTTAGACTAAAAGTTCGCATTTTTTATTATTTTTGATTTGTTATCAAAAAAAGATAATTTTTTTTATAAATGTTTTAGATAAATATGGTTACTTGTTAAAGAGAAATTCATTGTAATTTAAAATAAAAATATTTATAAATGAATTTAATGGCCCGGGTTTATTTACTGTAACTCATAATATCCAAATAATTTTTAGACTTTTGTGGCATGTTTTTATATTTTTTGTGCTGTTAGATTTTTTTTTTAAAAAAAAAAACTAGTAGTGTCTCCTTTCTCACTACATTCCTTTTCCGTGAAAGAGGGAGAATCAGTATATTTAATTGTTATTGGTTATATCCTAATTGGAGGTTTTATTCTGCGAGAATCTTGAAGAACATTTCAAATTTGTAATGCTTTATCCTAATTTCAAAATCAGGATAAAAATCAAAATTTCATCTTCTTTAATATTTAGCTCGTCATCTATTAGTATTATTTTCTCTTAAACTGACTTCAACTATCATTTTTTACTATTTTACTATTTTTTATCAAAAAAATAATAATGTTGTTTTTGGCTAAGGAATAATGACTTAATTGATCAGTTAATTATTGTTTGAATTAGTCTATTCGTCGGAATTCTTTTTTTTTTTTGGCAGGAGAATATTATGAAATTAATTATTTTAATGGTAAAAGAAAATGTGAGTGTTGGCCTCTTAGAATTAATTCTGCACTCGTTCCGTTTAGTAAACACCACAAACAAAAAAGTCAGCTATTAAGAGTTTCTAAAACATGCATTCTAAACAGGATGGTAGAATGTCCTCCCAAACAGGCACTTAAGAGTCCAATCTCAGTGGAGCTAGACTTTTTGGCACAACAAACGACAAAGTTTGCTATTGCATTCGCTCTAAGAAGGACTATTAACGACAGCGATATGGTCAAGGGGAAAAAAAATGAATGAAAAGAAAATTATATGAGTTAATGATACTTTAATTATTTGCAGCATGAAAAAAGATGACAAGTTAGGTTGCAGCTAAAAAATATCGGGGAATTGTGGCCAACAAGCCCAGTACGCAGTTACACATGGATGGAATTAAAATTAAAACCAGGGCTACCCGGTGGAGAAAACTATAGTTTGATATAAACAAAATAGATAGGACGTTGAAGGGACAATATGCGCGCGCGTGCGAGTGGGTGTGAACGCAAATTGGGTTGACGTTGAGCTTAATTAGTCCGTGGGGGTATTTTTGTTTTTTGAATGAAAAACTGAATTCCACGGGGCATTCAACATCTGGCTTTCTTTTTTTCCCTTTATTCTCTTTCTCTCTTCTTTTTTCAATCTGAATTGCTGAATTAAAATTCTAATAGTGTAAATTTAATATATTATTAAAATATTTTTATAATAAAAAAAAGATGAACCGTTAAAATTTTAATCCGACTGCTTAAATCAGATAAAGGAAGAAATAGAAGGAACGCGAGATCCGGTATTCACGTATTAATGAGTACTCACTTTCCAATTTCTATTCGTTTGATGGTGGTGGGGAGGCAACGAAGGCCTCGTAAAATTGTAAATCAAATCAATATGACCTCACTGTGCTCCAACATTTGCCACGTGCCACACGCGCGCGCGCCATTCAAATTCCAGTAATTGCTTGATGTGTTGAGGAAATGTCCCAACATTAGACTCCGTCAGGCCTAATAAAACCCTACAAAAATAACTTCAAAATAAATCATATACTACTATAATTTTAAATACTATAAGATTTAGTTAATTCTGTTTAGAGAGATTAGTCAATGAAGTTAAATAAAATTTAACTAGGTCTTATATTTAAAAGCAGAAACAATATATATATATATTGATACTAGCCAAACTGCTTCCATTTATTGTCACTTCTTATAGTTTTAGCGTGTGTTTAGATTAGTTTTTAAATAACAAATTTTATGATTTACGAAATAAGTATGTGAGAGAAATTTTATCTCAATTTATGAAAAAGAGTTTCTGAAACTATGATTTTGGTGTTAGCCAGACACCCATAGTTTCTTTACTGATAAGCCATCATGAGGACGAGGATCCTGCTCCATTCACCGTGATGGGCCAAACTGGGACAAATCTGATATCACCACTTGCTAATTCAAACACAATAAGTGCATATATGTATTAAAGGTAAAGGTACATCCAGCATCCTAATCTATTTTTAAATGTGTGATCAGCATCTCAGAGTATTTAAAAGTGCAATCAGCACCCGAAAATATTTTTTAGCGTGCAATCAGCACCCTAATATGTTTTTGGATGTGTAATCAGCACCCTAATATATTAAAAATAAAGCAATTACATCTCTTTACTAACAGAATACTAACTCTCTTTGCTAACATACTCTTTCTTTTCCTCTTTCATCGATCTTCAACATGTTCATCCCTTCTTTTAATATTTAAGGGTACAATTTTGCCTCTGATATATTAAAAATGAACAATTACATTCCTTCACTAACAGAATATTAACTCAAGGTTTTGGTTTATCTTTCCCATCATAGTTCCTCTATCATTGTGATAGAAGTATTTGGCTTTGGTTTTATTAAATCTCAATACCCAAATAAAAGAAGAAGTCAAGTCGAAATTAGAGGAGACTTTTATTCATAATAAATTATCAATTTCAATAACAGATACAGGAATATATTAAATTGTATTAAATTCTCCAAGTAAAATGGTGTAATTGCTTTCCAAAAATAGTTTAGAGTATCAATTGCACCCTTAAATACTTTAGAGTGCTAATTGCATCTCCAAAACTAAATCGGAGTGTTGGATGCACCTTTACCCTATATTAAATATAAAAGTTTGCATTGAATTATTTATTTTTGTTTTCTTTCCTGGTTTAACTTGGTATGCAACACATGGGTAGCGTGTGAATTATTTTGACACGGAGATGTGTGTTTTAAATTTGGCTTGTAAAGTTGGATAGGGATCCCCAGGGCCTGCACATTCCTTTTGTAAGGACTTGGTTGTCGTTCCTTCCCACTACCTTTACAGCTTAGCTTGCCTTCACATTTCAGCTTCCCCGCAATATCTTCTGCTTCTTCAAGCCCCTCTGAGACGAACCTCTCATTTAATTTCTCTTCATTTTCATATTCTGATTCCCTCTATCGTTATTTCTGTTACTATGATTATAATCAATCAAGTAAAAGCACGCATAGATTGTTTCTTGAGTTCTCTAAAGCAGAAACAAAGGCTCCTTTGGGGTTTGTTTCATACGAGGGTAGGGAAAGTGAGATGAGGATTTTTGTTTTTGTTTTTTTTTTTTTGAGGTAGATTTAAAAAAAAAATAGAGAAGTGAGGTTACACATTTTAATTAGTTTTTCTTACTCTTATATCTTATATATTTTCTTTATTATAATTTTGTAACCCTAACTTCTTTGATTTTTTTAAACTCAACTTATAAAAATTTTATCTCCCCTTCCCTTTAAATCCTTCCAACCAAACAAACTGTTAAGACACACTCCTCACAAAAACACACCATAACAAATGGTGCGCCTACAACATGCTCAATTCAGTGTTATATATTCATCCGGATTGGAGAGTTGTTGATCCTAGCAATGTAAAATCTATTTCACACATTTATTAATCATTTCGAAAATTGACTTTAATAAATGTGTAGAAATATATAGTCTATTTGACCTTTAATATAATACATATTTACTTAATTTGATTAAATAAAGGAAGTAAGTTAAGTTGGTTAATGCGATATATATTTTATAAAATACCCTAGTCATCTTTCTTAACTTTCTCATTCAATTATCTCCTTAATTATTGTGAGTGGGTATCAATAAGGATAAATATAATTAGGATAAGATTGAAAAATATGAAAAAATAGATCTTACATTTAAAATCAATATCAACTTCTCAAATAGGTTATATATTAAAGACTGTAAGAGTATTTTATGATAATTTAAAAATACCAGCTTATTTAGGGAAAATTGTGAAAAAATACTTCATTGGAAACCTATTTGTCAAATGGAACCTTCGTGTGCAGAATATCTTCCTCATATGCAATATTCTTCCCTATACGTGTGTAAAAATCTTTCCTACGTGTGGAGAAATATTCTCAGGTCCTATTTGACAATTAAGTTACCAATGAGGTTTTTTTTAACAATTATCCCACTTATTTATTAATGCTGTGTAGAGTGAATGAGCAAGAAAAATAGGGATGAGGGAATGATTAATGCAATGATAGAATATAACATATAATTAAAACCATCTATTAATTAAATAAATATGTCTTATAAATAAATAGAATCAGATAATTCAAAAAATTTTGTATATGTGTATACATAGGACCAGAGGAGTCCCTGTATATTGACTATATTCAGCTCATATCACCAACATGCGAGACATGATAACGTTAGTAAAGTTTTTTTTTAAACAAAAAAAAAAAAAAACTGTCTGGTTTATTCCATCTCTAGTATTTCAAAAATCCCGTGATGGTGTGATGATTTTATTTATTTTTTAATTATGACAAATAATAACTCTTACCAAACAAGAATAGAGAAAACGTGTCGGGAAGGCCTTCGCCTAGGGGTGTTGCATGATGATGCATTGCGTAGCCGCAACCTAGTGCCTCCTAAAAGTATCCTTTTTAATTGTCTTCTTCCATTCAATAACCTTCTCCATTCACGTCTTCTACTAGCCAATGTTGCAAGTCAACAACAATTTCAATTTCTAGTTTCCCCCTCGAATATTATTAATCCATCTGTATTCTGTCATCTCCAAACTGAACACGTGCATAAAAATTAAAGGAATTTTCTAGTCAACCCTTAAACATCCAAATCCATTCGTGTCGATCTAAATATTTGAAACCCACAAGTAATTTTCTTTAACCGCGTATGCATGCTTATTTTCTTCCCTGCAGAGAACCAATTATATAGGCTGCATGGTGCTTTGTTTCTTACAAGTAATTGAATTGGGAAGGCACATGAAATTGCGTTAATTGAGATTCCTTAATTAATTTGTAATAATTAAGCAAATGAGAAGCTAACAGTGATGGAAATTATATTCTTGGAAAGGAGGAGGGGGATACGTAGAAACAGTCCAATTTGAACATTACAAGTTATGATCATATACATGTTGTCTTAATTGGCGTGCATGTGAATTTAAAAAGACGTACGGGAAGTCTTAGCCCCTAGCTTGCGGTCAAATGGTGGGCACTATTAATTAATTCATGTGGCGTTACTACAAGTCAATGAATTAAATTGATCAAATAAACAGCGTAACCGCTCAAGGATTATTTATCAATTATTCATTTTACGTCATACATATCCCAGGTCCAACGTTCTGAGAGCGAAATCTGAGAATTTCTCCCATTTAGATATGCATACACACGACACCAGTCGAATAGAATATATGCTAGCTCAGAATGCCAGAATCCCGTTTCCTTTTTCCTTTTTTCTTTTTGTCACAACTTGTTCGATCGGTATTCTAAATACCAATAATTGTAATATTACTTTTTCAATATTGCAGCATATAACGTAAAACAACTTACGTATGATTGTAATTTCACCAGATATAACCTAACAACACTACATGATGTGGTGGGTCATATTGCTGTTTTCAATCATATCTAACAGCAATTAATAATAATACTAGTCTTTGAAGGAAAGCTGGGTGGATCTCTTTTATCCGACGATATTGACCCTGATCCGTTTTCAAAAGATATCGTGTATGTGTCTAGAGCATTTTGATTAATCAAACTAAGAGAATACTTAATGATTAAGTACATGTGGCGTAATTTATTTATTTTGGTAGGTTTAAACCGTAAATTTGCTCTGAAAGTAATATTGTTTTGGAAGTTTTATTTGCAGGTTTAATATTATCTCAAAAATTTCAAAATAAAGTAACGTTACCCTATACTATTAAAAACTAACACTAACCATTAAAAAATTGATATTAAATGTTAACTTTTTTATAGAAAAAAAACAACATCACTCTATTTTAATGCTAGCTATATTAAACCTAAAAAGAAATTTTAAGGTAACACTATTCCTCAATTAATGAAAACCTTTAAGATGAATTTGTGCCTTAACCTCTCTCTTTTTTTACGATGATGTGCTGATACGAACACTTGCATGACTAGTTTTCGTATTTTTAATCTAAACCAAACGCACCCAAAAAAATCTTAATGGAGATTTGAGGCCCCAATAATAATCGCTGTTGAAAATTAAAAAACCCATGCGAAAGCAACTGGAGAAGAGGTAGCCACAAACAATAGAAGATGTCAAAAAGGTGACGTGGACCCCGCACGAAAAAGAAGAGCTCGAGCATCGACGAGCACACACCATAATTCGAAACGCCTGCGTTTTGGGCCGCACCATCAAGGTTGGCGTCGTTTTCGGAAAAACGCAAAGTCGTTACGCATCCCGTGGCTGCGCAGCATCTCGCGGAATACCGTTTCCACGATATTAACACCCATGCGCGGAGAATAATAAAAGCTGTCAATCAATGAGAGTTGGTATAAATGATAAGCAGTTTGGTTCTGTTTAAGTAAGATTTCGGGTTTGAGCCTTGTGTATTTAGAAAATTCTCATTAAAAGACTCTCCCACTATAATCAGATGCACAATGCGGGTCGGATCTGGATATAGTCGGGGCAAAACTCCAATAAACTGGATGGACAAAAAAAATAATAATAATAACAAAATCTGTCAGGGCTGGCGCATTCAAACTCAACGGAGAACGTTAAATACGTAAAATGTTTCCATTTTAACAGCGACCTTTTCAAAACGGCGCACGAGGGAGGGGTAAGTCCGTCTTTTGGCGAATGTTGCCAGGTTCAACAAGGGGAATGTACTGACAGACAAAAACAATACCAAGATCCAGCTGGCTCATGAGGTCATGGGTCCCAACTCACAGCTCAGAAGTAACAGTGCTCGTATGGAGCTTTATAGGCGCAGCTTTTCTTTTAATTAATTTTAATCCATTAAAACATAGCCAATTATGCGCTTCATTTCGCTAATAATTGGCTGTCCAGTGAATGTATTTTGCCCTTCAGCTCAGGTGTAGGGCTCCATGCTTGAATTAAAAATGTTTGATGTTTCCGTCAAAAAAGTGAAGGCCTTGTCATTTTGTGGGAAACAGTTGCCGTAGCGTTTTAAAAAATGATTAAATTCAAAATCAAGGACGCACATTTGTTATTATTGTTGGATCAGCTTCGTTGAATCTTGGTCTCAAGATTCCACATCAACACGTTTTGGACTGAAAACGAGAATGCAGAAAGTGTGAACATGGAAATAAAATAATGAATAAGGAGAAGGTGTGAATTAGGGGCAGGTAGTGTATAGTCCACTGCCAATAATTTTATGGTCTATTGGCGGGAAAATGCTTTGATAGGGTAGAGATTGTGGGTTAGATGTTAATAGTGCCTACCCTTTTAAATTTAAAAAATGTTAAGTTGAATGGAATCGGGAGGAGCGTGACCGCACGAAGGAGGAGGAAAGGAGAGGAAGAGAGGTCAAGGGGGTGTGGTGTGGATTGAAGGAAAGTCATATTCTTTGCAACAACTGAACAGCTGGGGATGACACCTATTTTTTATTCAGTTATGATGTCAAAATCATTACACAGTTCTTAATAAAATTATTATTAAATTGTCATTTCTTATAATTGAATTTATTAAATAAAAGGATTTTAATAAGTTTAGTAATGATTTTGACAAGAATTATAATGGTTTTGACAATCCCATTATAAAATTTTATTATGAAAACATTCATAATATAAATAAAATGATTTTAACAAATTCAGTTATGGGATTGACAAGTCTAGTAATGATTTTGACAATCACATTATGAGATTCCATTATGAAAATATTTATAATATAAATAAAAGGATTTTAACAAATTCATTTATGGGATTAAAAAATTTAATAATGATTTTGACAGGAATTGTAATGGTTTTGACCATCATATTATGAAATTTCATCATGAAAACATTCATAATATAAATAAAAGGATTTTAACAAATTCAGTAATGAGATTAACAAGTTTATTAATTATTTTGACAAGAGTTGTAATAGTTTTGACAAAAGCATTTTGTGCAAAAATGTTGATGAAAACATACAAGTCAAGATTCATCCGCAAATGATGTAGTCAATACCGTTACGAATTTTATTATTTCCATTATTGAGTTTGTCAAAGTCATTATTGACTTTGTCAAAGCTACTACGCCTTTAATTATATTATATATATTTAATAATGCATATATATATATCAAATGAGCTTTGGTGCCCCAATGACCACCATGCGCATTTACTAAAGGGGTGGGGTGGGTTTGATCCCACTATTTACCGTTTCTCAACTAGTTTTTTTTTTTTAAAAAAAAAAACCCTTCCTCATTAAAAAAGCTCCCTCTTGCAGCGACAGGAGCTCCAACCAGCGGTCGGGGCACCACTATTATTTAAAATAAAAAAAATCTAAGGGATGAAATGGTAAATATGTCAAAATTTTAAAACCTCAATTTGATACTTAATACCTTTAAGTTTTTTTAAATTATTAATAGATTTTTTAGGATTTTATATTTTCAAATTGTATTTAATTGACATTTTTTCCCATACCATATATATTTATATATATATATATTTATAGGAATCGAAGAAGATGAATGCACGGCAAATTCAAAGACAGCTATATATACCCACATCCTCCAATGCCACAGCGAATCCCACGCCAGCTAGCTATATCTGCCAGTTACAATGCACATGCACATGTGTTGTATATATGTATTGGTCACTCCTCAAATTTAGATTCTGATTCTTCAATTTGACGTTTGAAGAATGTTTTTTTTTTTATTCATCAAATCAATGTAAAGCCACACTTCTGAAACCTCCCTAAAGATTAATACTACAATCAACGTGCCAGTTGGTTGAGGTTAGCGAATTAAAATTAAAATATATATGAATTTCCATTGTGTAGTTCAATGTTTCTGGGTACTGTAAAAAAAAAAAGTTTCTGGGACGGGGAAAAGTGTAATGAGTGGCTGAGGGCTCTGGCTCGGTCCAAAACCGTCAATTAATTAAAGTCCTGATTAAGAAATCATCGCCTTGTTTTTTTATGGAATTAGTGCATTGTTAAAGCGAAGACGATAACTTATAGTCACATTCGATTGGCCAATAAATTAGCTGTTACGTGTTACAGTGACGTTTTATTATTCTTTGAATAAGGCTGATTGGACCTCTTAATAATCTTAACCCGTAAGTACCAATAATTCCCATTTCAACACTCTCTGGGTTGGAATCACGGAAGAGTGAAAACAGGTGTTTTTAGAAATAAACATATAACTCAATTAATAACTAATAGCTAATAATAATCACGGAAAAGTACCAATAGATATTTTTAGCGACCATGTACGTGTTTTTAAAAATAAACATATAACTTGATTAATAACTAATATTCTCTCCGATCCTAATTATAAGACAAAGTTGACTTTTTTAGAGAAATTAAGGAAGCCAATTAAATCACTTTAGAGTATTTATATTTTTAGTATCTTTGGATTATATATTAGTTTATTAATCAAATTACTTAGTTTGAAGAAAAAAATATAAATATAAATATAAATAAACTAATATATAATCCAAAGATACTAAAAATATAAATATTCTAAAGTGATTTAATTAGCTTCCTTAATTTCTCCAAAAAAGTCAATTTTGTCTTATAATTAGGACCGGAGAGAGTAATTATTATAAAAATTACTGGGTAACTAAACAATATTTTTAATTCTATTAAATTTATTATTACTGCCAGATTTGTTAATTGTTGAAAATGTTAATATTTTAAACTATTATCCAATAAAAAACTCTATCATTTTACGAGAAAGGGTGTTTCCATTGACCTTCTTATCTATGTACTCTCCATTTAATGTTTCTACCGTTATATCAACTTTTAAGGATTGACATTTAATGATAGATTTTTTTTTAATATTTAAAATCATAGTAATATTTTTATATCTATCATTAAATCTCAATAATTAAAAGTTGATCTAATGGTAGAAACATTAAATAGAGAGTAAATAGAGAGGGAGGTCAATGGTAGGGGTGTTCAAATCCCGGAACGGGACCGGGATGTCATTCCTGGTCTCGGGAAATTCCCGGGACAACCGGGACCGGGATCGGGAATTTTTGGTCTTAATAATATAATTATATTAGTTAAATTTTTTATAATATAGTGTTTAAAGTGATTATTTAACACATAATAAGGTAATAAAAATTACACAAATTGAGTTAGAATTGAAAAATAACATATTATTATTAATATTATTATCACATTCATCATTTTTGTTATTATCTTTATACATTATAATGTTAAGATTTGTATCACGATATATACGATTTAACTCTAACTAAATATGTGATATACATTTTATCAAGTGATAACTTAATTTATAGGGTTAAAAAATACAAAAATAAAATAATAACCTATTTTTTAAGGAAAAAAGAAAAAAAAACTGGGACCAGGAATTCCCGGGATCACAAGGTGTGATCCTGGTCCCGATACCGACCGAGACGGGAAATTCCCGGGATGAAATATTCGGGACCGGGCCGGGACAATCGAAACTGGGATACTTTGAACACCCCTAATCAACGGAAACACCATTCTCTCATCATTTTGTGGTATGCTAACGAGCACATTGTGATTGTGGTGGATAATATTATGAGAATAAATAATTATCCCTTTATTTTATTTGTAGTTTTCGATACACAGCCATACTACGTGCTCGTTTGGAATAGTTTATTTTTGGGCAATAAGTGCTTATAATTCGTGATTCACGGTATACGAAGTAAGTATGTGAGAGGAGTTTTTTCTCGGCTTGCGTAATAAGGGCTTATTTCCCAAATATAAGCTCTCCCAAACACACCATACAATCTTTTGTATTTGCCTATTTGGGGGCTTTGCTCGTACGTGCGCAATCTGGGATAAAATAAATCTGCACGTAGGAAAGATCATCTATACGTTGGAAAAGATATTTTGCATATACGGAAGATTATCTACATGCGAATGTCTCATTTAATAGATAAGTCGCTAGTGAGAAATTTTTTCACAATTTTCCCTTTATTCTATGCTCACTGATAAAAGACCAAAAAATTATCTCACACAGAAACAAACAATTAAATTAAATAAGATACTAAAAATCAATAAATTAAATAAGATAAGAGATTCGATTATTCGAATGCAGAGGCAAATAATTATCCATAGTTTGGCAAACGCACAGCAAAAGCTAAAGCTTTGATATCAACGGATAATACAAGAAAGTAACACGTCTGAAGCTTGTTTAAGATTACGTTTAAGACTCTTAAAAGTTTGTGTTTATTTAAATTGAAATAAAATTCTTCTCACGTACTCATTTCATATATTATAAATTATAATTGAAAAATAATTTTCAAAGATTACAATCGCTATTCCAGACAAATACTTTCCATTCGTGTTGTGTTGCCATTTGAGAACCCAATAACCCAAGAAAGGGACAAAGATTGAAGGGCGGCCGAAAAATAATGCTAAAATAAAGCTTCGCTTAATTTAACAAGAATAAACAAATATTCTCTAAACAAATGAACTATATAATATTACATCATCTGGCCTTGGCCGACTGCCTACTTCTAGTTACTGAGAGTCCTACTATTAATTAATGCAAATCAATATTAATTAATGCACATATATGGTTGGCCAATAAAAAAGTACACATACACAAACATGTGTGTGAGTGTGTCATGCAATGAAAAACCGGATCAGACCGGCCGGTTCGACCGAAAAACCAGTGAATCGATCCTCAGTTCGATCCGGTTTGCTGTTTTAGAGAGGGGAGAGGTCGAATCGGTGGAAATCGGTCGAAACCGGTGGGTCACTGGTTCAACTAGTTTGCCCTTTCTTTTTTTCTTTTTGAAATTGAGATATCCGGTTCAAAAAAAAGCTGAAAAAGAATGAAAATCATAGATTTAGACCGATATACATACAATCTATAATATTTTACTAAATTATAAGAACAAATTTTAATTTCAAGGCTACAAAAATTTAAAAAATAAAAAGAATAAAAAAAAAGATATTATATATTTTATACATATAATATATAATATTTTAGTCAATTAATTTTATATGATTCAAGTAATCAAATCAAATATAATCAATTGATTTTATCTATAGAGGTTTAAGAATATATTAATATATATATATATATTGTTACTAATAATTGGTAATATTTTAATATGATCGGTTCGACTCGGCTGAACCATTAACCCTTCAACCTGTCCCGTGACCGGTTCATTTACCGATTTGGTTTTTTGTTCCTTGGTGTCATGCATCATTCGCTGGGATAATAAAATATTAGTCTAATTGGTGCCCAGCTCATTAACTGATATACCTTCCCGCCAACTGTTGAGTAATCCGATTAAATTTGTCCGTTGAAATTCAGGAATCCGATTGAATTTGTCCGTTGAAATTCAGGAATCCGAATTAAGAACGTTATTAAGTGGTCTCTGTAACGTTAAACAAAACTCATGTTATCTTATTGAAATATTACTGTTTTATCTAATTATTTTGCTGAAGAGCGGTTAAACAATAAAATAGTCAAGAAGATAAATATTTCATTGAATTTATGAAGTGACTAATATCGTGAAAGATGGCAAAAACTTCAAACAATTATCACTTTGAAACTGAGAGCTAACTTATTTAACTAACTCATGTCTCCTAACATGATTTTTTTTTTCCGACAAGAGGAAGATATATACTACTCCCTCTGATCCTAATTATAAGATAAAGTTGATTTTTTTAGAGAAATTGAGGAAGCCAATTAAATTACTTTAGAGTATTTATATTTATATTTTTTCCTCCAAACTAATTAATTTGACTAATAAACTAATATATAATCTAAGGATACTAAAATTATATAGACTCTAAAGTAATTTAATTGGCTTCCTTAATTTTTTCAAAAAAGTCAACTTTATCTTATAATTAAAACCAGAGGGAGTATTTAGTAACACTTTAGACTCCGATTCATCAATTACAATGGAATCGTAGAATGTGAATTGCTTCTTAACTTAAACTGATAACAATTTATTTGATTTTTTTAAAATGCTGCTGTCAAGTGTCAACGCAATCCATTATTTATAAGCTAAAGTTAATAATGACGATACAATTTAAATTAAGAATTATATTTCACATCAATGTATGGACGTTTGTTTTAGTGGAATTTATGTATGGACTTTTAAATGTAATGAATATTTTCTTTGTTCGATTTATTCATGGGGGTGAGAATGCTAGGGTTTATTTGTATTCAGCTAGCCACACGTCATCAAGTCACTTTGATCGAGTGGTTAAGGCGTATGCCGGCTAAATACATGGGATTTCCCCTGCGCGCGTTCTTATCTCTCAGGCGACGTACATGTTTTTCTTATATTTTCTGGAGAATCCTACTTTTTTTAGAAGGCTTAATGATCTTTACAGCAGTACTCTGGGTTTGTTTTGTTTGCAGTGAACAATTGACCTTTTATAAAAAGAAAAAGAAAATGGCTAATGTGTGTTGATATCACAAGAGAGGCAGGCACGGCAATTATGTTTAAGTGTTGATCAGCATAATAAAAATAATAAATATACGATAGCATATGATTTTTGTGGCATTTAATTAGTTATCCTTATACATACCGACTGATAAAACTAATTTTTTGCACGTGTAACCCAGTTATTGAAGAGTACAGTCAGTCACATACTCAGTGAAAGTGGTCAAATTAAGGGGTTTAAGAATGGAGAGGAGCTGTTATGTGAGGCATTGAATATTTGGGCATTCAAAATTCAAATGGAGACATGATTATGGACACATTCAAGTGTGGTGGAGAATGGGAAGGCATTGCGAGGTCCACAAGTTCCACTTTGACACCACATTTGGCGTGATGGAAAGTGAGCATGGGAGTGAAAACGAGGATGAAAGCCAGATTACGGCATGTTTGATTTGATGGAAGTTAGTATACGTATGAGAAACAATAAAACCATGGTTTTAAAAATCATTTTCTGTAAGTTGAATGTAAACCTTTCTCATATGTTCATTTTATAAATCATAAAAACTATTTTTCAAAAAATTGACTAACTTGTATGGGAATCAAGTTCCATCGGAATTAGATCTTTTAGAAATTTTTACCCTTACTTATTTTAGCAACTGACGCTTCTGCCCCTCTGGTTTTCTCCCTGCGAGGGAGTCCCAGTAAGTTAAGCCTTTCCTATCAAAGGACAAATTCTTCTTTCTTGCGCTCTCTATGCCATAGGTCTACGCGATACTCTGTGTGATTGCTTCTTCAATCTCCGGACGTCACAGGCCTTCGTTAATAGCTGTCCACATATTGCTTTTCGCTGTGAGGGCCAGGAATATGCCTAGGCATGTGGGGCTGGGTTCTTGGAGGATTAGAGACCAATAAAATTATGTCAATTGGGCGTTATTGTCCAGCCTGAACAGGAGTTTTTGTGCGACACATATATGAGATCTAACTTTATACGATAAAGAAGGCAACGAGGCAAAGAAATGAAGGAAGGCAATGAATAATAATAATAATAATAATAATAATAATGTTGGATGATGATAAGCTTTAATTTGTTTTCTTAGGTGTCATGATTGGTAGGGAGCAAGTTTCAGAACACGTTATATGATAAAGTGGCACGCACACCACCGCTTGGAATAATACTACACCTCCCATGTTCCACAAACACATGCAACGTCTCAATCTCAACTATCCCCAGCAAGCTTTCTTTAATTTTATCTTTTGTTTTTTTGGGGACCTGTGTATCATTATCACACACACTCTTATTCCTTCACCAATACAATATGAACACAAATTTATCTCGTTTTACTCATGCCCATGTCCTGGGTATGGGCTCCACTAATTATTGAGCTGGGCCTTGGCAGTCAAGCCCATGCTCAAGCCTCAAAGGTAACTAGAAAAGCATAACGTAAATTGACCAGATAGTAATGAGACCAATTGGGCTTCTCTGTTGGGGATGCATTGAAGCCCAGTTTTATACCAGGCCACAAAACAATGCCTGTTGCCCTTACTAACCTCACAATTCTAATATTTGAAATAATCAAACACGAATTTCGAATAAACTTATTTTCTGATACTTACAATGTCTTTGATTTCATGGCATATTTATTTGAAAACTATAAATAATATAAATTATTAAAACGAAATAAATGTTTAATATTGTCCTTCCCTAATAATATACTTTAAACTGATGATATGTTGAGATCTTGTAGGTCCAATGATATCAGACACCTCCTATAGTGCTTTCTTAAGTGTGAAGTAGTGAGTTTCAGGGTATAACGGGCGCCTGATATGATACCTTGACAGTGACTGGTTTTGTTAACCATTTATTTATTATTTGATAAGTCAATTTAATTATTTTTACTTATCAGTGCCCTTCCAAAGTGATCCAAGTTTCCTTCTTTTGCTGTAAGCCGAACTAAAAAGGCTATTTGCCTTTTTCTTTTTAGGTAAAAGTATTGAGCCCATTAGCCCAATTAGAAAATAAATGGCCCACAAGTTCATGCGATGATCTCGCGGCCAGCAATGCTAGGCATGTATGAAACAGTGCAACCGAACCGGACGGAGACGTCCCTGGAAGGCTGGAACCATCCACATGAGATTTGAACTGTGATGTCCACCCTCACTCTTCATATACGCGCGTGTCCCTACCGCCACCCCTTCTGCGCGCCACCTCCCTAGTGTAAGCGCGTGCGCGCCCTTTTTTTTGTTCTGTTATTTTTATTATTTTTTTGGGCACCAGAGTTCTTAAACTTGCGGTCTTCGAGGCTACGGAGTTTATAGGCTATGACCCGTTTCTCAGAGAAGATCCGCCTTTCTTCTCTGTTCATCAAACCGACCCGTCTTCTCTCTCAGAAGCTTACTCTCTTCTCTCTCTCCACCTTCCATCTCTGCAAGTCTCTTGCTCGCTCCATACTCTCCAAAACCCTCTCCTTCCTCGCCATGGACAGTTTATTCTCGGATCGCGACGATTTCTTCTGGGACCTCGATTCCCGCCCCCAACGTCGCTTCGTCCGAGACGAAGAGCCTCAATTGGAGAATGAACCCGTTTACTTGGTTCTATACGGGTGATTCACTCTTTCTTAATTCCTTCTCATCTCATTGTATTATTGCCCCTGAAATAAATTAAATAAATTGGTAAATCGATAAGGACTGAAAAGGCATTACCTTGTTTTGCCGTATCGCCCTCTCGCCCTCCTCTCTAACGTTCTTTTTGGAGGGAGGGTGTCCTGAGAGGTTCCAGTACGTCTCCGTGTCAGCGAAGACGTGGTCAGCATGGCATCCTTGTCGCTTAAGCAACTGGAATACCTGTCGCTGGGCAAAAATTATTGATGAATAAATTCGTAACTGATGTTCCCTTGCTTGCCCTAATTATTTTTTCAGCCATTGTTTACTTTACTTTGAAGATTGAATTTTTCTCACTGCAATCGCGCTCTTCTATTTGTGCATTCCCCCCTGGGTTGCAGGTGGTGGAAGGAAGTACAAGGGGATGCTGATCGAGTAGAGCATGTCCTATACACAGTATCATCGAACTATGATTTTGAGTGTGACTCAGAAATTTTGCTTCAGTTAAGGAAGGAAGACGACCAAGAGGAAACGATGAATAGTGATGTGGGATCTTCAGGCCGTCAATATGCGTTGGTTCCTGAAGGTTTGTGGTTGCGTGCTCTTAAAAGGTGAGTCTTTAAATCAAACACACGCATTCTGCCTTTTCCTTTTCCCTTTAAACTCATTTTTATAGGTCGCTGTTCAATGAAAAGCAAAATGCTGATGACTTATTGAATGCCTTCATAGCATTGCATCTTCTTCCAGAGTTACCTGGCTGACTTCCAAATTTAATTGGTGAACATGTTACATATACTGAGTACTGAGCCTAATCCAGTATTAATTCCCTCCCATAAAAGGAGGAGGCTGTAGTTGTTTCCTTACTATGTTGTTGTTTCCTACTATAATTTTTGAGTTGTTTGTCTAATTTGTTTCCGAAAGAAACGGTGAAAATGTTAGGACCCCTGGCGCAGGGGCGGTGTCCTGCTAAGGTGCCATGGTTTTATAGATGGCTCCATGTGTATTTTGCAGAAGTTTTGATCAGCATCCCCCTTGCCAGACGCTATCTGCATGTTTTCTCATGAAGTTTAGGATTATAATTCATCTGCTGTGAATTTCATGATGGATTCCTTTTCATTACAAGCTGTGATATATTTCTGAATTGTTCTTCACCACGACATTTTTAATAAAATGAGTTTGGATTCATTTCATTATTCTTGTAGGTGTAGTGATAATAATAATGCAGTGAAGGATTTTGGGAGCCTCTTCTATGTAGATGATTATTTGCCAGATTTGTTTTCCTTGCAAGTTAGGATATTTGTTTCATGGGAAACAAATTCATTGGAGGCAAAGATAAGCCTAAAGGTTTGATTTTAGTGATGTTCTTGGTTTCTTCCTTTAGATGGATCTTACCTTACAGACGGCATTTGATTTTCTATTTATTCTTGAGTGGCTCTATGTTACCAATGGCTAATATTAGACAGTATTGCTTCAGGAAAATGGGGTTGATGTCTACATGAAAGCCCGCAATATTTTCAGCTCTGAATATAACCCAGTGAGTTATTTCACAATTAATTTTTTAGAGACGCTGTTCATGTCCTGTTTTTATTTATAATATGGAACGTGCAGGTACACATTTTGGACCTCTCAGGCCATACAGCTCAATTTTTCATAGACAACAATGAGGATTCTGGGCAAGTTGAAAAAGGGGTGAGTTGCGGCCTCATCTCCCCCCTCCTCTGGGGGGTTCCCATAGCAGCATAGCTATATCATGGGTTTGTGCTTTACATAGATTTTGAGGTGATTCCTTCTATATCATACGAGCAATAAAGATCCAAAGGCAAAAAGCCAAGAAAATTGTCTAAATGACTTGAATTTTATGAATTTCAACAATAAGCACTTTAGGTTAAACTGTGAACAGAGCACAAGTCCAATAAACTCTGTGCTGAAACTTATTCTTAATCAAGAGTAATTGGGATGAAAATGATGTGTATTTTGACCATTTGGTCTTTAAGGGCTTTGATACCATGCCATGGACCATTTCAACCAAAAAAACTTGTAGTTAAGTCAAGGTAATCCATGATGTAAATGGCTGTTCATTGAGAACTAGGAAGTCTCGATTAAGGACCTCAAAATTGAAAGAAGTTACTGCAGCTGATAAACTTGATTCTATATTTACCTTTTACATGGAGTGAAATATTTGAGTTAGTTGAATTCTTGATGAGCTATTTAACCTGTAACATTCCACAAATTTTGGTAGTGTTATTTCTTGTAGAAAATATGGTCAGGGTCCTAGGTTTTCCGGAGGATGCTTTGGGCTTTTGATTATGAATTCGATTGGACCCTAGCAATTTGATGGCGTTTTTTAAATACTAATTTAAAATATCTGTTATTGATTTATTGATAGTTTTGCAAAACATGGAATCTGTTTATTCAGTCTTTTTATAGCTTTCATGCTTCGTCTTGTCCCATGCAGGTTCTCCTGGAGCTGCAAGTTTATGGACTTTCTGATTCTATAAAGGTTAATGGAAGCAATGATATGTTTGTAGATGGACCTACGGTGGGATGTTCGTCTCATGGTGGCTCTGTTATGATGAATGGGGCCATTCACAATGTGAATTTCAATGTAACAACTATCAAATCCTATCAAAGGAGCAGCTATAAATCAGTTGGTTCTTTGGGCTTGAAAGGATTACAGAATCTTGGAAACACTTGTTTTATGAACAGTGCCATTCAATGTCTGGTTCACACCCCCAAACTTGTTGACTATTTCCTGGGAGATTACGGGAAAGAAATAAATTATGAAAATCCCTTGGGAATGAATGTATGATATATATTTTCTTTCTTGGTGTTATATGATCATTTCTCCCCCTTTTAAGTATCTTCCTTTTGGCATCCCTGAGTTTCTCTGTTTCCATTTCAAAAATTCTTCAGGGAGAACTTGCTTTAGCTTTTGGGGATTTGCTTAGAAAGTTGTGGTTTCCTGGAGCAAGGCCTGTGGCACCTAGAATGTTCAAGATGAAGCTTGCTAATTTTGCCCCCCAATTTAGTGGTTATAACCAGCATGATTCTCAAGTTAGTACCTTTCCTTTGCCATGTGATTTGCATGTTAAAGCAATTCATATTATCAATGAATTTGGGATAAATTTGTGGTGAAACAATTTCTTAAGATGTGTGGTATCTGTCGTGCAGGAACTTCTTGCTTTTTTGTTGGATGGACTCCATGAAGACCTTAATCGTGTAAAGCGCAAACCGTATCATGAAGTTAAAGATGAAGATGGTCGTCCCAATGAAGAAGTGGCAGAAGAATATTGGCATAATCACCTTGCTCGCAATGACTCCATAATAGTTGATTTGTGCCAAGTGAGCCCTCATTGATTTTTTTGTGGATGTCATGTAGAAAATCCCATATACTTTTTTATTGTCTCTTGGCTTTCATGTGTCCCTTAGTGTACAATGGCCTGTAGGTTTCTGGATCCGTGACAGAGAAAACTGATAGTTTTGATAGAAAAAGTCCATGTATTTGTCCGTAGCAGAGGATTTGAGTACAATATGTTGGATTACTGCTCATGAATGGATTGCTGGGTGTAGTGGAAGAAGTTATGTTAATGCAAAACTGGCAATTATCTAACAGAGCCCTGCTTTCCTCTTAACCTGTTCAACATCAAGGCTTGAAATTTATGTGGTATAAAAGTTATGTATTGAAAAATGCATAATTGCCTGTGATCTGGTTTAGAGCGGGATCTATTGGTTTCAAAGATTTGTTTTTGGATAGAGCACAATGACGCCGTGCCATCTATGTAGCCGACATCACCTAGTGGGATAAGGCTGTTGTTGCCTATGATTCCTATCAAGATTTGAATATTTCAGAAATCTAGCTGGTGTTGGTTTGAGAATCATTTTGATTTGTCTCATGGTTGATTTTGGATACTAAGCTACTTCGAATGAGTTAATTTCCTGCTTTAAAATTAAACTTATTCTGTTTCTTTTTCTTACAGGGTCAGTTCCGTTCAGCATTGGTATGCCCTGTTTGCAAGAACGTTTCTATCACTTTTGACCCTTTTATGCACCTATCTTTGCCATTACCTACCACAACAATGCGGACAATTACTTTGACTGTCCTGACCACTGATGGAATTGCCCTGCCTTCCACGTTTACCATAACATTACCCAAGAGTGGATTATTGAAGGATCTAATCGAGGCCTTGGGTGATGCATGTTCCTTAAGAGATGATGAGACACTCTTGGTAGCTGAGGTAGGAAGAAGTATTTTTAAAGTAGAATTGGCTTTTAGGGGATCACTGCCTCACTGATGAAATGAAGCATATTTAAAATAGTTGCCTTTAATTTACTGGGCAAGCGCTAACAATTGTCAAGGACTTGCTTACTACAGATATACAAGAATCGCATCTTTCGTTGGTTGGAGGAACCATCTGATTCATTAGCATTGATTAGAGATCAGGACAAACTAGTTGCTTATCGATTGCCAAAAGATGAGGCTGGCCCCTTGGTTGTTTTCATGCATCAGCAGTTGACGAAGTAAGCTTTCTAAGCATGATAATGATGTTTTAATTAGCTATATGTCAGTTTTGTTCCCGCAGTATGTTTGTGTTTTTCTCCAATGGTTCAACCTAAGTTTGAAAATGAAGAACTTAAAGTTCCACTCTACTTCATGTGTGGATTTTACTATTTTAGGTGATCGAAGTATCAAACAAATTTCATTAGGATGGTAATATGAATGACTTATGCGAAGTTAGAATTGGATAACAATTGCCAAAAGAATTGCGTCTTAATTTTCTCCATTCTGCTCATTATGAACTCATGAAGTACCAATCTTTCAAGAAAGGAGGTATATATGCATGGCACTTATTCTCAATTAGTTTCTTTAAAACCTTAATACGAAACTCCCAAAAAATTTAGTTGATTTGACTTTTTATATTTGACGCTCAACTTCGGAAGATGTTTTAACACATACCAGATAAACCTAAGGACACTTTCATCTTTTTCTTTATGCTGTCCGACTCATATGTGCCATTGTAATCTTCCTGAGAGCTAATGTGCGCTGCCTGTGTATCAAATAGAATGAAGTGAAACAGAATCAAATATTGGAGGATTATTGTATAAATCTTCATACCTATTGATGTGTTTATCTAGTAAAATGAGTTTGGTTCTTGTAATATTCTACTGCTAGTCATTTACCTGCTCCTTGCTGATCTTTGGAATTTTCTTTGTTTTCTGTGCAAATATTTTTGTTCAGGCAGTGCATTGGGAGTGAGAAGTTGGTAGAAAGTTCGTTTGGCATTCCTATTGTGGCAAGGTTGCCCAATGTTTCCTGTGGATATGACATTCATAGGGAGTTTCTGAAGTTAATTAATCCATTTCAGATGCCCTCAGAAGATTTCTTAGATGAGCATGATAATGATATTGAAGTTAGTAAAGATAATGAGTTGAGTGATGCCACTAGTTCTGCGCGCTTGGAAGGTGATTCAGATTCAGATTTGGAGGTTGACTTTCAATTCTACTTAATTGCACCACCACTAGGAATGGAGAATGTGGAGATAAAAATGAATGAACCCTTGCCATTCCCTCCGCTACCCAAAAGGTTGGAGGTTTCTGTCTTTTGGTCAGATAAGATGATAGAAAAATATGATACATGCCTACTCAGCTCATTGCCAGAGGTTTTCAAGCCACCATTATTCTCCAGGAGAACACAAGAATCTGTTTCTGTTTACAAGTGCCTTGAAGCATTCTTAAAAGAGGAGCCTCTTGGGCCAGATGACATGTGGTTAGTATATAGATAAACCATGTCTGTCATTTTATTCATGAATATATTTTTTAAATTATTATATCTTATTATATCAGGAGGTTTTAGGCCTTTTGTTATGTATCTTTGACATGATATGAGAAATGCTGGTTGAACTTCAAATTTTATTAATCAAATCTGATTAATCGGCATTCAAATGCCAAGCTATTTCAATTTTCAAGTGCCAAATTTTATATGTTAATTTTTGTTCTTTATGCCGAAAAAGCCAGGCGTATTTCAGCTTGTCTGATGTTTCATATTGCAATCTGGTTGCTAATAGGTTCTGTCCTGAATGCAAAAAACCTCAGCAAGCGACCAAAAAACTAGATCTTTGGAGATTACCTGAAATTCTTGTTGTTCATTTGAAGAGGTTTTCATTCAGCCGATACTTCAAGAACAAACTGGAAACATTCGTCGACTTTCCGATCAATGATTTGGACCTGTCAACGTATGTTGCCCATAAGAATAGCCAGTCTCCCCCCCATTATGAGTTGTATGCAATCAGCTGTCATTATGGATGCTTGGGAGGAGGTCATTATACAGCATTTGTTCGTGTAAGTACCTCTTTACAGGAGATGTCTTTTAATCAGTTAAAACAGTATTTCTCTTCATTTTTGTTGAAGTATCTAATTGTTTAAACATATACAATATATTAAATATTTCATTAGCATATCACATATTTAAAACTCGGACAATTACAAACGTTGAGGCTTGTATTGACTATAAAAGGTTGAAGGCTGATATATTTTTTACTGGAGTTGTTTTAAAATAAATTAGTTGCAAAATAGTATCTTTCATCTGGTTTTGAGACTAGGGGATCTCTTAAGCTTCCCATGAAATAGTAAAATTTCATATTGCTTTCTCCAGTCCTTATAGGAGCTAGTTTTGTGGTTTTGCTTTGGTCTTAACTGTGTGGTTTCAATGTGCATTGTCTTCCAAATTTATATTTTGTTCTCAAACTATCTTTACTAATTGCACATGTAAAGAGAGTTTTCATCCGTGGGGGTAGGTCCCAATGCAAATGATTAGAGGGGATATATAAGTAAATACACATTTTTTTACGTCAGTTAACTAATTTCCTTAATATCTATAAATTAGTTATCTAGCTTTTACATTTTAGACTCCTGAGAGCATCTTGTTATTGTCACCAATTGTTATACTTATTTTCTAGTGTATCAATCGGGGATAGTATAGCAAGTAAATAAATTGGCATCCTTGGTTTCCTCAAGAGTTTTTTGAAAAAGAAAAATTAAATAAACAGAAGCAACTGCTGGCACTCTGAATCTGAATTGTTAGTTGCTGTTGGTCCTATAGAATCATATGTGCATATTGGTTATCAATGTCAAATTTATTATTGGCATTTTGGTATATTCATTGAAATTACTCATCCAATTTGTATTTGCTCGGATGCAGTATGGACATGATAAATGGTACGAGTTTGATGATAGCAGGGTTGTGCCTATCAGCGAGGACATGGTAAAGACTTCTGCTGCTTACGTTCTTTTCTACAGGAAAGTTTAGAACCCGTTGAGTTTGTAATTCATCGAGTGTACAGGGAAGAAAAAGGATCTAGTCTCGTACATACTTTAGAAGCCACAGGGTCGTAGTTCTTAAGGATTTTCTCCATTTATTTTCATTGGGAAGATTGATCATTACATCTTTTTGCTACCATGTATATAAACAAGCAAAAAGCTATTTTAAAGCTAAAAGGCTTTTATGACATTAAAAGGGGGATTTGATAGATGTAGACAAGATTTTCATATTTTTGCGATTAAGCTATCAAATTTCGTGAGGTTTGCAAGGTTTACTAGAGTTATATAGCTCATGATTTATAAATAGTATAACTAATTGGTTTCATATTATGAGAAGATATACAAGTTTTTTAGTTGGAATATGTAATATACATAATTTAATCATGGAGCTAGGTAAAAATGACATACATTTAGTATGTTTTGATTAACAAATACAATAACAAGGAAGAGTACTTAATGATAAAATTGTTAGCAGAGGCATATCATTCTTAATTGTTAAGTCAACAATGTTATTGGCCCAAAATAATTTTAAATACAGTCTTTTCATGTCTAAATGATAACCCTGGTTAGGAAAAAGAATCATAGCACCATCTTCAGTCATTGAGCGCCAATGGATTATGGATCTATAATTTATTCTCCGTACTATATGCCACAGGTTTCACAAGATTCAAGAAAACTAGCAAACAATATTAATCTGGACGGAGTTTTCTCATCAGCCATTTCTTCCTTAGATTAGTATTCAAAGCTAGAAACATTCTCGCTCTTCTTTCATCTTCCAAGAAGTCACAGGCATCCAATATCAGATCGTCATCCATGTCTGGTATGGTCTGAAGCTCACTGATTACATTATCCATAGAAAACTTGTCCTCTTTCTTTGTTTTCTTCGTCAGTGAAGAGACTGAGATCGCAACCATCCTACGTTTCAGTGCATCGAGCACTTCACCATTACAATGCCTTGCCTTCTTAGACTCGTTCAAGTTCCGACGCATTTCAGGTTGATGCCTTTTTTGGTGACCAGGGACGTTCTTCTCGCCACCTAAATGCAACGCTTGCTTATCTGTTTTAGAGAGCATCTGAGTTTCTCGTGTAAAGTTCTTGTCACCACCATTTATATGCCCTTCTCCTTTATTTGCATTAGGTTTCGGCTGAGCATCCTTGGAAGAATTTTTGTCCTCACAAAATTCATCTTTAACATTTGACTCCCCACTTGCTATTCTATTGCTCCGAGGCGTCGTTTCATTCTGGCATATGATGCACATGGCCGGATAAAAAGGCATGCTTTTCATTTTGTATAGCCGGAAATTGTGATTTTCCTGCAATAGTTAGTAGGTATGACAATCAGAATCATTCAAAAAGAAATGCAGTATGTAAATTAAGAAACTATGACTAAGGAAACATGTACCTTGATGCATTTATGCCAAGCTTGATCATCAGCCACCACTTTCTGTTGTTTCTTATCCCAACTAAACCCTTCTTTGCCAAGGAGGACCTTAATAGAGCGGTAATGCCTCCTCAGGACATTAAAACGGTTTTTCAGGACAACCTTGCCGTAATGACACTCAAATCTATCATTAAATGCATCTATCATGTCTGCCCATGATTTCTTCTTGAACGTGCGACCAATCTTGTTCCCTTTGCGTACCTGGTCCCACATAAGTTCAACAAAGAATTGGTCCATCACTGGAGACCAGTCAATTTTGGTGTGACTGGTCTGGCCATCCCCTCTACTTGGAGAACTCTGTTCATCCATTTCTTTTGAAGCTTCTGATGATAGATCACAATAGTTCAAAGTGACTGTGATTCACAGTATTAAATTAAAATTGAACGAGAAAATGACAAGACTGTTTCTATTAGAACAAACAGACATATGATTCATCATTGTGACATTTGTTCCTACCTTCACGTTCAAAGTCTACATCAAAACATGAAAGACTATATCTTCCATCAGCAACTGCATGGCCACAAACTATGCACAATTCGTTATAATAGGGGACGACTTTAGTTCTGTAAGCTTGCAAGTCAGGATGGGCCTGCATATATACTCAAGCTAATTCCAGCGTCAAACAGGCATACGATTTATATTGTGACATTTGCAAATATTTGATGAAAGTATGTTGTACCTTAACATGTTCATCCCATGTTTTATCATCAGCTATCACCATGTTTAACGTTCCATCCCACCGAAAACCACTTTGACTGAGAAGCGTTTTCATTTCATTGTATTGCTTCCTGAAGCGTTTGAGTCGGTTCTTCAAGACATCCACATCATATTTAAAACCAAAGTTGGTGTTAAATTTTTCAGTCATATCTGTCCATGCTTGTTTACTAAATGCTTTTCCAGTTTTATTGCCTTTGCGCACGTGGGACAGCATAAGCTCAAGAAAATATTGGTCCTGAGATGGAGTCCAATTAGCCCTGAAGCAGTCCTCCATTTCATCACCTGCAATTTTAACAACAACTTGGCTAAGTAAATAAAAAGAAAAAGCAAGCACAGTATGTTTACTTGCCACAGCCTAATCAACTACTTGCACTATCACTTTCCACAAAATCCTTCTTATACATTGTCTTCTACCACCAATAGCTGTAACAATTCTAGCTAATCTTTTTACTCTCCACAGAAAAGAGAAAACAGAAAACAAACATGATCATCAAACGTCCAGCCGAATGCACGATAACACCTTAACTTAAATCTGGCAAATATTATCCCATGTAAGCTCCCACGAGCCAATATTTCGAAGTGTTTCTTTTTCACCTCCCAAATAGTTGCTTAATTGGAAGACAGAAGCAGTAAAGTAATAAGCAGAAGGCGGCAATGGTAAGAAAGAACAGTCTTTCTTTCCTCATAGCATATCCTCGCTGGAAGTAGGGAGGGGGTAACAAATAAAATCGAAAACAACTCTTAACAGATTATTAAGCGAATTTGCTGCGGCAAATCCTCTGGAAAACACCATAGTTACCACATCATTCAAGGTTAAAGGAGTGAGATGATCTCCAAAATTTTCGGATGGCACATGTTTATTAGGTCGGTCAAATTATTAAGATAACATTTCCTGTTCCAGAATCAAATTGACAGGTATCATAATAATAGGTGTACAATCCCACGGACCTGAACTCACTTAAGGAGACAGCTCATTCCTCCTCTCCACCGTTAAATGGATTCAACTAAATGCAACCATAATATCTGATCCCACAACCCATCAATTCCGGTGTATAAAAATAAGACAATGAAGCAGTGAAAAGGAAAAAAATTAAAGCCTCCGAATCACGGAAAGTTTAGTTTATTTTCCTCAATCAGATGCGTTTAGAATGAACTCCAGGGGAAAATTACAACTTTTAGGTTTACTTTTCGTTAGGGTTTTGATTATGCGCCCATATAAGCAGTCAAATGGAAGACAGGGAAAGAGATCATAGAACAATCGAAGCTCATACCGCAATCACCAGATTGTTCCAAAAACAAGGGCAATGACAGTGATATTTGACAGAATCATAAATCTTTGTTTGGAAACCTACGAAAGAGGATGAAAGGGGGAAGTAGAAACTTTACCCAAATACTGTAGGCAACAAAAGAATATAAATAAATTAAGAGATGAGGTAAGTGAAATGAGAATGTAGAAAGTTATGGCGGTGGAAAATTGAAACTTACAGAAACAAACAGAGGCGAAGAAAAACAAGCCAAGCAACCGTTTCAAAAAGAGGGGGGGAGAGATGAAGCCCTAGCTAGCTTTGAGACAAACGGCAGATAGAGCAATCCTTCGAACGAGAGGGGGAGTGAGACTTTTGTTTGGTTGGACTTTGCTTTCCGCCTCTGTCGTGCGCCCGTTCTCAACTGCTACCATGCCACGTGGCATTAGTGTGACCTTACAATTGTTAAATATTAAATAATTTTATCAAAATATTTATTTTTTAAAAAAACTTAACAAGACAAAAAAAAATTCCTTTTTTATTATTATTTAGTATCACTTTTTAATATTATTATTTCTTTTATTGACTAATAAATTCCATAAATTATATCACACAATTGGTTAAAAATATTGAAAAAATTATAGAAAATACTTTCAAAATATCAAAATCTCCATTCAATTTTACCAACAAACTGTTGGTTGAAGTAATAGTTAAGCAGTCTTCGGTAAGGAGGAGAACATGAGTATGAATTTTTTGAGAAGTGCACGTGTTGAACGGCTTGGAACCCCTCCTCTTTCTTTGTAAACCATGAGATCAATATTTGAATGGTTTAGATTTAGTTGCACACAAAATATTATTTTTAGTTTCTTTATTGTAGTAATGAATTATTCATATCAAAATCTAACAATTTATATTTAATTAGTTATTTTTTTATAATTTAACATTTTAATAATAATTTTATAAAAGATCAAATATGAATCATTTCGAGCTGAGAATTAGAGAAGAGGAGGGTTCCGAACCGCTTATCAAAAGATGTGAAAATATTTTTTCCGATCTAAGCCTCAAAAGGAAAAATCCTTAATATTATTTTAAAAAAATCCCGAATCAATTTTGTTTCCTATAGTAGTTTAGATATTAGCTACACTTATTAGCAATTCATAACTCATTATGACAGGTTTTTTCCTGAAATGTTCACTTAAATATTCCAAACCATCATCCAAGATATATATTGTAGAGAGATATTTTAGATAAAATTAAAGAATTAAAGATATGTTTTTGTCAGGCTGAAAATTGGGGGCTTCTGGCCAAAAAATAAAACCGAAAATTGGAGCACTGCAAAGTTGAACTAATTAATAACATGCATGTAGGGCTGCATTCCATTTAATCGATATCCCCACTTTGTTTATTTTGCTTCGCTGGCAGTCTCAGCGGGTAGATGGGGATTGAGATTTTAGTCTTAACTCTTAACAACATATACCTTTTGATTCTAATTATAAGATAAAATTGATTTTTTTTTTGGAGAAATTAAGAAAGCCAATGAAATTACTTTAGAGTGTTTATATTTTTAGTATCCTTAGATTATATATTAGTTTATTAATCAAATTAATTAGTTTGGAGAAAAAAATATAAATATAAATACTCTAAAATAATTTAATTGGCTTCCTTAATTTCTCCAAAAAAATCAACTTTATCCTATAATTAAGACCGAAGAGAGTGATTGATAAGATATTGAATTTGTTTAGTTCCTCAACAAATATCTTGCTTTATTAATTGCGTTGAATGGTGTGGTGACTGTGGTCCATATTAAATTATTAATTGAATGGGAAAGGATGTTATTTCTTCCATATCATCCTGTGCTCTGATTTTCTCTCATGGCTCTCCCTTCCACATCAATTATCATAAATGCATTCCCGTGGCGGTTTAAAATTTTTGTGATATTATCGATATATTATTTTTAATCTTAAATATAAGATAAAATTGATTTTTTTTAGAACTTAAATAATCTAAATAGGTTATATAATCATATCATATGTTATGTATCTTTAGATTAAATATTAGTTTATTAGTTAAACTAAATAATTTAGAGAAAAAAAATAAAAATAAAAATACTTTAAAATAATTTAATTATTTCTTTAATTTTTTTTTTAAATTTACTTTATCTTATAATTAAGATCAAATAAAATATATCCGTTGGGTATTTCTCATTGTATATATAATTTTGTTTATTGCTATCGCTGCCGTTGCGCAGCTGCTACTCCCCGGTCATTTAAGACTTCACAAGTTGAGACTACCAGTATGTGTCATTAAAATAGTAAAAAATTATTACTTGCTACTTTTTATAATATTATTCTCCCATTAAAATCAACCTATCTCTATTATATTTATTGTCTTTCTTATGCGGACACCCTCCATTACAATTAATAGGTGTATTCACGGAAGAAAATAATACAATGCCATTGACTTTTTGCATAAGATTTTTTATCGGGGGAATTGTCCAAAAATACTTTATAAGTAGATTAATTGTCGATTGCTATCAAGCGTGCAGACGATCTTCTGTGTGTGCAAAAATCTTTCATATAAATATACAAATAATCTTTCATTGTGTGTAAAATATCTTTCATTACTTGTAACAGATCTTTCATGGTAGCAATCAGCAATTAATTTATCTCCAAGGTATTTTTAGCCAATTCACCCTTTTATATTTAGTATTCTTTTCTATCTTTTTTATAAGCGCCAATTTAAGTGGGTAAGGCACTGGGTCTCCAACAAGAGCTTTCCTAGTAAACAAATCAGCAATTATATTCTAATCCAGATGAATAATTTGAGTTCCCACATGCCATTCCTATTGAAACATTCTCTTAGAGCTGAATGTCATCCCAAACGTGGCTTTTTTTTAAAAAAAAATTTAGTAGTGTTTAACTGGGATGTTTGGGTTGATATTTTGGCAACTAAGTTTTTTTTTTCCAAAATATCTTATGAGAAGAAGTTTAAAAATCTGATTTTTTGAAAAAAATCATTTATGTTACCGTCAATCTAAACACAAATAATATTTACAATATAATTTTTATCCTATCTTAAGTTTATGAAAATCATATAAAAAAAAAATCATTTCTACCACCATTAACCCAAAAATCCTTTAGTCTTCAGGCATATTAAGAGCATTGAACCTAGTCTTTTTTCCCCCCCGGACATTGAACCTAGTCAATTTGATTGTCTCCCTGTAATCACTACAGAGAATGATGTTTCTAAATCCTTCATCCCATCCTTTCTTGTGTATGTATTTTTCTTCGCTTCGTATTCTTATTATAGATTTATCTTTTCCCTTTTTTCTTTGATTATTCACGGGATGGAAGGAACTCACGCACTCACCGCATTTGCAAAAGCCAAAAGGTCGGAAACGCAAACTCATGTTTAAGCAAGGCTCAACGAGGTATAAGCGTGAGTTGATAAGCTCATGCTTAAACAAAATGGATCTGAAAAATTTATATACTCTTTCATTCAGTAGTGCCGCCTTCAATCCTAAATATAAGATTTAATTAGTTTTTTTTAAGAAATTAAGGAAGTTAAATTAGTTACTTAATCTTATTATATTCTGTATATGGTTAAATTATACAGCAGTACATGAGTCAAACAAATTAGTCTGAAAAAAAAAATGATAAATATAAATATTTTAAAGTAATTTAATTAATCTTCTAAGAAACAATTGGGTCTTATATTTAGGATTGAAGGCAGTATCATACTCCTCAAATCCTTAATACAAGACATATTTTGGGAGTTAATCTTAACACTAAATATAAGACATAATTTTCATATTTGCCTTCCCCTAATTTATCCATATTCATATTCCTTCAACAACAATCAAGGAAGAGGGAGATGGAGGGAATTAAGAACGATTACTAAGGTGTTTTAGAAAATACATGTCATATTCATTAACTTAACTAGCTTCTTTAACCTAATTAAATTAGATAAATATGTCTTATATTAAGATTTGTTTGGCAGAAGGGAAAGGGAGGAGAGCGAAAATTTTTAAAAGATGGATTCAAAAAAATTGGAGAAACAGGGTAAAATTTTCATAAATATAAGATGTAAAATAAAACAGTAACAAAAATTTACTAAAACATTTCAACCTCATTTTTTTTTTAATTTTTTTAAATTCAAGTAATACAAATTCTTTTTTCTTCCAAATCCTTCGTACCAAACAGCCTTTGAGCATTGGAGTGTATGTGTGAAAGAAGAAGAGACATGGTAAATGACAAGAAAGGAGGGCGTTTTGGATTAAGCGTCACCGTCCGAATCGTTGTCAAGCAGATAGAATATGTTTTGAGACTTTGAGTGTTTCACTGTGATTTTTCTTCCCATCTCAAACGCAAGTAATAAGCAGCATACCTTGTTTCGTTGTCAACAATTACTCCAAGCCCATCACATATTCTAAGGTCCTTATATATATGCATATCAGTCATCATTCATCGAGAGAGTGGTACTTTTTTTTTTTTTTTTTAACTATAAACTGGAAATCATCTATTATAACCCCTAAATCAAGATGGCACATACAAACTATAATCTTTTACTAAATCAAGAGAGTGGTAATTTTACTCTGACAGAATGGCCAACAGAAGTTATACATTCACCTTTTTCTTGTACTTTATAAAATAAATATTCCCTCCGGTCTTAAATATAGGACAAAGTTTATAATGTAATTTACACTATAAACTTTATCTTATATTTAAAACCGGAGGTAGTAAAAGATTAAACGTGCCCCTCTTTGAAGAAGTTATAATTTCACTAAAACAAGAGAAATCAACACTCAGTAGTAGTCGATGACTATACCAACAAACCATAAAAAAATCAGTAGACTAAAATGCACCAATTTATCCTAATTTTATACAAGATATTGATTATTGATTACATATATAACCTAAAGACTGACCAATAGACAATAACAAAAATAATATATGGATGTCAAAGAGTTCAAACATCCTTAACATGAAAAAAAATGTCTCCCTCCCCCACGTCAATTTAATTTTAAATATTCATATAAATTGAGGTATCATTGTTGTAATTCCATTGATGGTTTATCTACTATTAAGAATGAAGTTTAATGGCAGGAATTTAAAACAACAGATTTCAATTTTATTTTTTAAAAATTAAACTTGCTTATCAATGCGGAAAGCTCAATTTCAATAATTTTAAGACTGAACCAATAGTTAAACTGTGAAAGTAATGCGTCAAACACAATTATAATTGTCTTTTGCCCGAAAACACAATTATAATTAAAATAATATATATTCTAAATCATATGCATTAAAATAAACTAGTGCCAGTAAATTTATAACTTAATTAATACTATAATTTGTAAACTGAATCCCTCAGCATTTATAAATGGAGTAGTTTTGATTATTTTATAAATAATTTTATTATCAACAACCACTCTCCCCAAGATCCATCGTGGCAATTTACTGGTAGAAGCATCTCCTTGTCTGGTAATTTTACCGGAAACAACCTAATTTTAGAACCATCCCAAATCCAACTTGAATGAATCCTGCGGCATCGTGTCGAATCCGCTGAAGCAGACGGCGAAATCAGCGAAGCTCTTTGCGTGATTACCAATGAAGACAATAAACGTGCCCTGTCCCTCCCGCCTGAGTAAATCCGCTGGGATTGGATTTGGGAGGGATGAAAAATACAGCTCACCAGTCTTCTTCCTTCTTCACAAACTCACAATATATATATTTTTTACTGCCGACGTATAAGACCATTCTGTTGGCTCACCTTAATCCCTCGCTTCCTTCTCGATACTTGTATTGAATATGTTCCATCCTTCGTCGTTCTTTCGTGGTCCCCTCTGACGCTTCGAACCTGCTTTCAACTTCAACTCACTGCAACCTAATTCCAAAGTTCACTATTACCTTCGTATTCCCCCATAACGATTATTCTTATCTATTTTAATTTAATACCCGTGTCTTCTGGTATTTAATCGTGATATTTATTTTTTCCTCCAATCCGGTTTCCTTCATGCTCAAAGAGAAAAGTTTAAACCCCACGTTCCCCTTCCGTCTGGGAACTCTAGCTGTCTCCTCGCACTGGTGATGCATGATTGTACTTCAGATCGGCATTTGTTGGTGGGTATTTCGCATCTCTGATTCTGGGTTCTGTAATCTCTTCACAGCAACTAAGAGGATATCCTCCGAAGCATTCATGTTAGTGGGTTCTGATCAATTACGTGCCAGCTTCACGTGGGTTCCATGATATCTCAAGCTTTGTTTAGCTGTGAATTTAGCTTCGATTGTCTCCTTTATTGAATTCTTGCCTTGGAAACACATGAACTACCTTGGAACCATTTATTTTCAATTTTACCGGAAAGTTCATGCTTGTTTTCCATCTTTTGCTAGTGATTCTTATTCATGAAAATCTGTTTCTTGTATGGAGGTATTGTATTAATATTGTTGGTGTTCGCGAGCGTGTCTTTGGATTTAAATTTTGTCCTGATCAACTGGGGGGAGCTGCGGTTTAGACTACAGAGCTTCATGGGAAGAGTTAATTTGAACATTAACTAGCTTTCTTGATTTTCATGGTCCACTCGATGTTGCATTAACCCATATAACCAAAAACGACCATTACTTAGGGTCAATGAAGTGAATAATTTAACGGCGAATCAGTAGCCAACAAACGCTATCTTTGCAATGCTTTGTGCCTTAAGCCCATAACAATATCTGGTCATGATTCTTAAATGCTATTCTTACCCGTGCATTGAACTCTTTATGGCTGTAGGCTAAGTCGGTGATTCAGAAACCAAGTAATTGCAGTAGCCTCAGTTTCATACATGACTTTTGAGACAAGGCTCTTTCAATTGTTGGTGTGAAGATGGAAGAGAAACGAAAGATTGTGCAGTATAGGGAGAGGTTGGACAAGACACTTTCCTCACCTGATCTGAGAAACGATGAGGCGCTAAAAGCCCTTGTCAAAAGGCAACTACGTTCTTCAGGACAAAAAATAGAAGGTTGCTATATTCTCTTATTCCCTTTCAAATTATTCAGACTGCATTGCTAATAGGTGAAGTGAATTGCAAATATTATGTCAGTTTATTACGTTTTTCTTCAATCATATTTGGTTTATGCAGGATATGAGTACGAGGAGAAAGCAGTGGAGACCAGGGCCGCAGAAGTGTCCAAGTTTCTTGATATGTTGAGGAGTGTTTCTGCAGATGGGAGTGACGGATCTAAACCATCACACACGGATTGGAAAGTATGTTATCTAGTTTGTGCAGTTCTCTTCACGTTGTTTTTGCTTTTGATTAAACCTCTTACCCTTTGCCAAATAACGTACCTTTCTTCTAGTTCAATAATCTTCTTCTCTTTCATCGGGAGAATTAAAGGGTTCACGACTGATGAGAGACCTGACCTTATTGGTTCAGTGGTTTTCGTCCAGAAACACACCATTGCTGAGAATTCAATGAATTGATGCTATTTCTATGAAATTTATTATATGAACTCTGATTATGCTTTGATGGTAGATTCATGGATTTTCCAATAAAATCCTTGACACTTGTTGTCGTTATTCTCTTTTCAGTTGAAACAAGACAATGAAGAGTTTCGTGTGATGTATCGTGAAGGACCAGAGGGAACTCCTTTTCATACATTGCTAGTAGAAGGCTACGTTGATGGGCCTGTAGATGTTTGTGAGTTACAATGGTGCAACTGAAATTTTAGCATTGCCCTTTTGACGGCAGCTACTTTGAATGCAGTATATTAAGTTTGATAAGTTCTATTCCTTATTGCAGGTTTATGTATGTCATGGGATACACCCCTTTACAAGAAATGGTGGGTATAATGCTTTGTCATATTTATGCTTTTGATGAATTTTTGTACAAGGGCAGAAGGGCAGTAGTAATACCACTCAATGAAAATAACTGCTTCCTTTTATACATTTTGGAATATCATTGCGTCATGTAAGACTCTAGTTTCAAGATAGTTTTACTTCGTTCATTTGATTATTTATGTTATGATGAGAAGTGGGTTCCCTCGATTTTGGAAAGATAGATGTAGGGTATATAGGGCCCAATCAAGCTGTGGCTTTCATATGAACGTCTAGGACTCTCTCTAAAGTCAATTTTGGAGAGAATTATTTCTATTATGAGGTGATTACAGTTGTTGTATACTGTATAAATGATTTGAAGTAATAATTGCATATCTGTTTTCATTAAAAAGAATAGATTCTATAATTGAATATTTAAGGCCTTGAACATGTGGAGCTTTCTCCTAGTTGATATGATTAATTTTGAAGAGGAATTTGGCAAATTCATTTCTGTTATGGAATGATGCTATGTTGCTGTATAGTTTAACTAAAAGCTGACATCCTTATCACATTTTTCATTTCTCAGGTGGCCTCAGTTTACTGTTCCCTCTTTCAAAATCCTGTTGAGTGACTGTTTGCAGAGGGTTCGGATTGGGGAACAATTATCTCTAGTTAGGTTGATTTCTTGTCATTGTTGATCTGTCTTTCTTTCTTTGTTTTTTGGCAAATTCACTTGCCCTCTATTGTACTATATATCTACAGTTTCTAATGCTTATTTTACTTGAAATTTTGGAAGAAAGGGTGAAGCTTTCATGGCCACTTTCCACAAGGGAGGCTCTCATGCACTATTATCTGTTTGAGTACTTCGAGGATGACTTAATTGTTGTCGTTATAAATACGGTAGTTGCTTGGACATTCTTTCTTTATTTTTTTTAGTTAATTTGAATCCAGATCTAAGCTTCAATAACCCTGGTGGATTTGGTTTCAGATTCCTGATTCGAAGAGCTTCAGTGGGCGCCTTTATGGTTTCAACAATGAAGCAATTCCTGAAGCAAACGGTGTGGTTAGAATTGAAGTGGTGGGAGGCTTTGCTTTGCAAAAGGTGACATCAGAAAGAAGTTATTTTCGGTGAGTTTGATATATACTTTGGATATGGAAATAAACGAGCAAACAGTCACTTGGCACAGGCAATTTCAATGCATAGTAGATCCTACAGGATCTGCTTGTAAAGAATAGTTTTACATGCATGATGAGATTCAGTATACTAGGTTTTATTTCCTTTTTTATAACTAGATATTTATATCTAAAGTATTTATAACTTCACTGGTTTTCAATGGTAGCGTTTCTTATCTTGCCTCTATATGGCTATCAAACTGGCCTTATATTTAATGGGATCAGATTAAGTATGGACATAATTTTCTAACTTAATGTGGGGAAAAGTTAAAAAAAGAATGGCACAGAAAAGAATTTTGCTTGGCAAAGATGATTCAGAGTCTCTATCGAATTTTGTAGGACGATAGCAAACATGGATATAAAGTTGGATATTGTACCTCCATCACTTATCAACTTCATCTCAAGACAGCTCATCGGCAGTGGCTTCAGGCTTTATAAGAAGGTTGAAGATTCTTTTTATATTTATTTCCTTTATACGGCTCTCAATGAAGATTTATTTGTTTTTACTTCCTTTCATTTAACAATGAGCTGACTCATTCTTTGATCCAGAAATGGAACCTATTTATGAATCCCATGAATTTTTTGGTTGTTAAGTTACATTGTTGGATTTGTCATGTCTACTGAGCTCACGGCCGTTGAAATATAGGTTTTTAAATGAGCTCACGGCCGTTGAAATATAGGTTTTTAAATGATGTGGCTAATCTGAATGATTGGGTTCAGTGATTTGTCATTTTGTGCTTACTTCATGTATATAAATCAACCTAGCATTCCCGTTATGTGTTTTTTCCCCCTTTTTAATCATCTTGTCACATGATCCAACCCATGATTTTGCTACAGTCAGTGGCTTCAGTGATGGACCATGATGAAGGATTTATTAAGGCTTTGGAGGAGCCATTATATTCGAGACTTCGTGAAGCTCTGTATGCTGTTAATGGGTCAAAGAAGGCTATGGATACCCAAGGTGTAGACATTCTCCCAGCTGAAGATGTTATTGAAAGTAAGCAAGATGAGGCAAAAGATGTGTCTCAGGAGGACGAGGGCAACTATCTTGCAGATGACGTGACATCAATGAATGGAGTAGCACTAGATAATAGCAACGCATACAGTGAGATTGTGGAGGCAGATAGTGAAGAAACTGAGCACATTGAAGAGGATGACGGGAAAGTGAAAGATATTCCAATTAAGGAAGTTAACGCGAGTCAGTTAAAGGGCAAAAGGAATGTAAATATCAGAGCAGAGGTAGAGCAGGCTCTTGAAACATTAGAGAAGGCCATCTCAGCTGTTCGGGAATATGGATTTCGTTCCCCCCAGCCCTCTCCTAGCTTCAACTTCACCTGTGAAGAGTCTCCCTCCAAGGAAAAGGATGACAAAGTTTATATACATTCCTCAAAACTTGGTCAATTGCGTTCCAGAAATGAGGCTAGTGCTGTCAAAGCATTAAACAAAGAGATACTGGAGGAAAATTCTCAAGAAGCACTCGGGAATAATCCTGACATTCACAGCTTAAGGTGATTATTACTGACTCTGTTTGTGTGAGCCAAATAGCCAGAATGTTGTTATTTAAGGATAAATAGAGGATGCAATTAACAATCTGATTCTGTTTTTTCACTTTTTTTCCGCTACAGGCGTACAAGTACAAATTCCAATTTAAAGGAAGTAAACTGCAACAAAGTAGTACCAGCTTCTCCAGAGCAGCAGAATGTTCCTTCAGTGCTTATAAGTTCCTTGGAAAATGGGGCAACAGAGACCCCAACCTTGGACCAAAAAACACCGGACAGTAACAAGCAATCAGACGTAGATATAGTCCAATATATGTCTTCTGATCAACCAAAGAAGTCAAGCAGGCTAAAAAAGAATCAACATTGTTGTTTTCTGCCCTCATTAAGAAGGAACCATTCGATCGCCAAGAGCAGATGATGAGAAAATAGGGTAATTTCCAGCTTCTTGTCAACTTGCTGTTCGAGCATTTAGTTGATACTCTCCTTTGTTTTCCTTGAATATTGGTTTCCGTTCAAATTACCTTTTGCCATATATGTAACATTAGGCTATTCTTGTCATCCACAAAAGCATTTGGCTATTCTTTTGCGGATCAACCTATGTCTGTAATATACATGGATGCTGCTTATAAGAAGAAATAAAATATGTATTGCAATTAAACTGACTGAAAAAATAGGTAATAATAATCTTGTTCTAACTTTTTCTTTGGTTCCTCTGCTCATAGTTATATGCTTTTATTGATTAATAATAGGCCAGGTGAAGACTGCTTGTGAATGCGAAATGAGATGTTGCTGGCCAAATAAAAGGTGAAATGAGATATGATTAAGATGAATGTTTATTAATTTATGAGCAAGCTTTGCTTTAATGTCTTGTTTGTACCCTTCAATCAAGCTTCACTAAAATGATATATACTGGAAAGGAGAATTGAAGGTCAGAGAAAGGAGCAAATATGCGAGATAGAAGACAGAATTTCAGTCTTAATTTTTCGATTTTAATTGAAAATTTGAAATGACGAAGGGATTTTTAGCAACGCTGATTCTGTTGTCTACTTGTCTTTCCCGCGCCACGTGCAGCATGTCTTGTTTGGGACTTTCTGTTTTCTTGTGGCTTTTTTTTTTTTTTTTTGCCTATTCAGAATAAGTTTGGGCTGGAGATCCATTTTAAAACTAGTTCACATATGTTTGAAATTTTTTCTTGGCGTCACAGATGTTTTAACTTCTAATGGCTCCACTTAATACTGGGGTTTTGTAGATGGGTAATGAATTGGCCTGATAAAGCTTGAGTCATATGAAACTATTAGTCTCTCTGGTCCTAATTATAAGATAGAGTTGATTTTTTTAGAGAAATTAAGGAAGCCAATTAAATTACTTTAGAATGTTTATATTTTTAGTATCTTTAGATTATATATTAGTTTATTAGCCAAATTAATTAGTTTGGAGAAAAAAATAAAAATAAAAACACTCTAAAGTAATTTAATTGGCTTCCTTAATTTCTCCAAAAAAGTCAACTTTGTCTTATAATTAGGACCGGAGGGAGTAGTATTTATTTTTCTAATTCTTGGAACATGTTTTCTCTAAAAAATTATTCTCCCGAAACTATGACCTTTTATAAAACTAGCATTTATTTTTAATGACATTCATTCGAACCAACCTTATTAAACTATTTATTCTTCAAATTGCAATATACTCGTTACCAAAACTAGTGAAAATAAATTTTTTTCCGGAACAGTGAAAACTTTCATAGCAAGTTTTTTTTTTCTCTCCTTTTGTTTTCTTAAAGGGTCATGTTTCAATTAACCGCGAGTTCGGGAACTTGCGGGAAAAAAAATGAAGGTTATGGAATAAACATCATAGAGCCACGTGGAATTGGGCTTCTGGCTGCTTCCTTGGAGAGAAAGTTAAGAGGGCCTCCATATAAAAGGGGAAAAACCACCAAAGAAACGAAACAGTGAGCCTGGAGCCAAACCGTTGAGTTGTGGTTGAAATCTTCAGGTTTTGCTATTGTGCGATTGCTGGAGCCTTGAGGGATTTGAAAATGGGATGGGTTTGGAGAGACGATGATGATGACCAACAGATATCTTCACGTAACATTAGCGAATTTGGGAGATCTGACCCTCATTCCCAGGATCGTTGTTCCACCAGAAGAGTTGTGAAATCCCAGTGCAGAACTGAGGAGGTCGATCCTGGAAAATTCGTCAGGAAGTGCGAGAAAACTGAAGAGATCCTCAGGGATTGTATCGGAAAGTAAGTTTTTATTCCTCCCTCCTTAGGCTCTATCTATTTCAGTACTTTATCATTTCAGTATGGTCCCCGCTTAGGGATTATGGTGAGGCGGTGTTTCTTCCTTTGTCTCTGGTGCCAACTCCTGCGAGAGAATTATTTTGTTCCATTTAAAAATTTTCACCGACGGTGATAGCAACGTTTACACTGTTATTTCGATTTTATTTTCATTTTCTTCTGTTCTTGCCTTTTTATGTAAAAAGAATTGTGATATGATATCGCAGTTTAGAATTCTGGACTAGAAATATTCCCACCCAAAAAAAAAAAAAATCACGTGCAGTGGATTGCCGAACTGTTCCTGCATGAACTACTAATTATTGTGAAAGAAATGTCGAAAGCTGGCTTTGAAGTTACATAGTAGAGTTGCTATATTACCCTACCACATTCCTGAAAACGAGAAACATCAGCATGTATACTCATTGTAATCCCGCTGCTAGAGCTGCAAACATGCAATCCGATGGTTTAAAGGGTGCAAAGTGCTATTGCGGCTCATATTGTTGGCAATATACTATCATCTTGAATATAAACACATGGCTCACTAGATACCAAATTGTTGCAGGCCGTGGTGTATTTTGTTCTTAGGATATGTGAGTGTGGAAACTCTTACTGATTTGATCGGTGTTTGAATGAGAATCTTTAATACCAGAAACTGATGAATAAGCAGGTCGAGTGCAATTGTCTTGACATTTAATATCTCTGAGTTCAAGTAAAGCAACATACTGTGTGAGAAAAGAGTTTTATAGACATGAGGTCTAATAACGTCTCCTTGTAACAAATAGAAGCAGTGAGATTTTGTGTCAAATCTCCTTTCGGGACATATATGTGAAATATTGTAACGGAATCTTCTGAAGATCAAAAGTTTTTTCGTTTTTTTTTTGGGGGGGGGGGGGGGGGGGGGTAAGCTTCCTGTGCTTAGTTAACATTCACTGATGCCCATGGTCCTCCCACTTGGAAGTTTCTTTGTCGCCATTCTGTTGGGTCCTTTACTTCTTGTGATTGGCCATGAGATAGATGTTTACTGATTTCCTTTTTTATTTTATCAACAAGAAAAAGTATAAAACTTACGAACTTGTGAAAAGCCTGTATGATGATATATGATTGAAAGCCCGAAAGCCATATGATACTTGGGTTGGAGTTAGTTTTTGTCTAGCTTTTAAGTCTATTTTCGATATAATATGAGGCAATATATCTTTAAGCACGAGGGAAACTGAACACTTCTTTTCTGGAAAAAGAGAGGTTTTAGTAAGTTGTAGACAATTAGTGTTTTAGGTTGTTGGGGATTAAAATTATTTTCTTTGTCTTGGTTTCACAAGAGAGATGTAGCTCGAGCATGTGGTTGTTTGGTGGAAATGAATGGAAGAAAGTGATTTAGCTGTACATTTAAGGAACAAATTGTAAGAGAGTGATTTTCCTGTACATTAAAGGAATGAATTGGAAGAAAGATAAGGGGACGATGATAGAGTACGTGGTAGTGAAGTTGAAAGCTCTTGAGCAAAGGTGGGCAAAGTTAAGCATGGGTTGTGCAGTTTAGGGAGATCTAGAGATTGCTGGATGAGATGAGAAAAGGCAGTGGGTGGGGGGCTCTTGTCTTAACAGTTAACGCAGGAATATGTGATGCTGATGCAGCATTCACAGAAATGTGGGGGGATACTGGATGGTATGATGATGTGCTGGGAGATGGAACTTGGGAAGATGGAAGTAAAAAGCGATGTCATGAGCAGGCTATCAGAGACCATAGTCGCATTGATTAATATTAAGGGATAAATAGTGAAGGACTGAGAGGTTAAATCTTACACGTCTTACAGATAAAGAAAGTGGCTAGCCTCACATAGTCTAGGGATGAATGGTGATTTAATCATGCTAGCTACACCATCCTCAAGGTTGGATAACGAGAGGGGACATTGCAGGTGAAGATGTTCTCCGCAGTGTAGCATGTTTGTTTTTACAATTGTTAGTAGTAGGTGTGAGTTTATGATTTGTACTAGTTTAATTTGGGTCAACTACTTAACCAAAAAAATGAAATATAAAAAACCATTTATTTGCATAATCATTATTTTCAAAATACTACTATTACTCATGACATATCTATAAATAAAAAAATTAACAAATTTAGTTGTTTTAGTACGTCTCAAATGAGTGTTGGTCCAGTAGTGTAGGCCCTTTACTGCTTTTCCTTGTATATAAAAAGTGTGTTGGTCGTATTGGTCATATTTTGGCATTGTTCATGTTTGGATTTTCAGTATTGCCAAATTTTAGTTTTCAACATTGAGATAGATGCTTGGGGCGTATTTATGTTTTGACTTGCATATCTAATGACTATATTGAGACCTTATGTCCTTTATCACGTGGCCTTGAATCTTTAGGCAGAATAATACCAAGTACCAAAATGGTCTAACATTGGTTTTGCAAGCAATAAATTAGTCCTAAGATGATGTTTGATGGCCGAGCAGCCTTGAGCTTTTAGAGCTTACCTACTCTAGTTTTTGTTTGTTTGGATGTTCCAAAGGGTTGATTCTAGTTTCTTGCATTACTTTCTGTGGAACTTTTGGAAAGCGGGAATAGTAGTTGAAACCTCTTGGTGTCTTTTGTCCGGTCTTTTCTCTTGGTGGGTTTAGTTTATATGTGAAAGGTTTTAATTAATCTTGTTTTTACCGCCTCCCTCATTACCCCTCTTTGCAGGCCTGTTGAAGTGATCGAATCAAACAAGGAGTTCACTGAAGAAGATGTCACTGATGCGGTTCAGAGGGGAGGGTCATTCATGTTTGGGTCATCGGGGCTGCAAAGGGACATAGAGGCCCTTGAACGGAACTTTTTTGGAGGTTTCAGTCGTCGTTTCTTTGAAGCAGCTGAAGAAATGAGCAATGGCTTCTTTGATGTGTTTACAAGGGCTCCACGTATATTTGATGGGGACTCATCCTTCATGAGGAAGGGCATACCTATTGAAGAATTTCCTCGACAGGGAGCCTCTTCTAAGCCCCAACCCAAAGAGTACGGATCAATGGATGCTGATCTATCCGGATTTGCTAAAGACGTGTGAGGAGAGCCACTGACGTAATATTAGTACATGTCAGCCTTTTCGGATATGTTTTTGTGTTTGGTTGTGGATGTATTCCAATGACGTGTTTCTTCTGCGTTGATTTTTCACATTTTCTTTATACCTATCTGGCCACTGATAATCCGAGTGGGTAGCTTAACAAGTTCCTAGCCTTTTCCCTTAATTTGCATAAAAAATAAAACCCTCAAATATTTCCAGACGATTGTTTCGGCACTTTTCTTGAAGGTGGAGAAAGGATTAGGTCAAATATGGTGCTCAAGAAGTCTGAATAGGGGTTTCCATCGATTTTTAAAAGGAAAGATGAAGACGTGCAAGATTATAAATTATACTGTAAAATTGGGATACCGATAAACACGTTGTGAGTATCGACAGGAAGTGTTGGTCATGATGGGCGATTCCTGTGAGTCTGATCCCATAATTGCATCGTGTTCCTAATTCATTTGGTGGGAATTTGATCCCACTAGCAAAATAAGTGCATGCAGCAGCAGCCAAGTCTTCTTCCCTCTGATGTTACCTAATAATCAAATAATCAATCAGTTTCTCCCATCACACTTCTGAATTGTCAATGCAACTTGGTGGCGGACCTCTTCATCCTATCTTCTTTCTTAAAATATTTTGTTTTATTTTAATGCGGTATTTTATATTCACGATGAAAATAATAAAGGCTTTAGTTGCTCCCCATCTTTGTAACTTGTATAGTTGGAAACTGAGTATGGCAAATAAAAGATATATCAAGTTTGTATCTGGCGTTATTGAATGCGTAGCCAATTTGCTAAATAAAAAGGACCAATTAATCATCAGTCAATTTCATTAGTTCTAGTTGACTGGGTAATTTAAGGGATTAAAATTGCCATTTTTAATGATAAATTAAACTATATCCTTTTACGAGTTCCAACCGTGTGTGGCCGCAGAAAATACACCAGTTCATTGCTGCCTCAGTATGGCTCACTACATACTTGTCTAATCTTAACTGGGGACAATTTCTTTATATTCAACACAATTTCACTAACTTTAATTTTATACAAGGTAGGCAATATTCTCGTCCTTTTTGTTGATTCTCCAATAAAATGAAACCTTAATTACTGGAAAAATAAAAATATTAGTCCACAATGTACTAAAAAGAAGAAAGAGTGTTTGAATATAATCTTCAACGAGAATAGAGTCGATCGAGCCGCTCAAGCAACGAAAAATAAACAAGTTAAAACTAAAACGTAAATAAATATGCATATATTATTGACCAGGTGTAAACGGCAGCCGGCGGCCGGCGGTTTAGCGCATACCGTTGCCGCTGAGCCCTCACATATGACTGACCTAGCAAACTTCGCAGGAATCAATCCAACCATGAAGCTGAAGTTTCATTTTAAAAAAGAAAAAGAACAAAGGAAATCTGTGCCGTTCACTTAAACTGGGGCATCTTTGAGAGCCGTCGGATCAGGTCCAGGCTTTTGCACGCGTTTTTTGAAACATTCTACGCCACTCTTAAACCGGTCACCCGTTTTCTGTTACTCCCTCTTTCCCTCCAATTTCCTTTTTTGCTTTTCACAATCAAAGATTTCATACCTTCTTATGTGACTTTTCCTGTTCTGACTCGCTCGTCCTTCCGTTTGCACTGTCTCATAAACAAGAGTCATCTTTCTCTTATCTGCCAGCTTCAATCATCACAAAGTTTCCTCCTTTACGCCTTCAAAACCCCCCCCCACTTCTGCGAAATCCTGCCTTCTTGCCTCACAAAAGCTTATTTATAAGTATTCCCCATTACATGCTCTTCTTTGTCTTCTTCCATGGAAGTTCTTACAACAGTCACGGATATTTATTTGCTTGCGTTTACACTTTACACTTTAAATAGCGCATTGGGTTGTTAGCATTCTCTCAGTTCTTGTCTGCTGAACGCTCAGAACCAAAAAAGTCACTCTTTTGAAATGGGCAACAACTGTGTTGGATCAAGAATCTCCAGAGATGCATTATTTCCCTCCATTTCCAGTTCACTTTGGTGGTCACGACCAACTGGGGATATGGTTTCTCCTACCAGTAAATCATCGTCCAGAAGCGAAGATCCAAATGTTTCAGAGACTGTTCAAAACAGCCCACCCGAGGTATTCAGAATCCATAAGGTAGAGACAAAACCAATACAGGAGATAAAACCTTCTCAACCTCAAAAACAGGACAAAGAGATCATATCTTCCAAACCACAAAAACAGGACGAAGAAATTATATCTTCCAAGCCTGCAATGGAGAAACCAAGACTACCACAGTCGATGAAGCTGAGGCACACAGAAGAGGGTGGGCCGATTCCGATGAATGTACAGAAGGAAGAGATTGTTCAACAAGTGGAACCTACAAAACCAAAGAAGCCCCACAAGGTGAAGAGGTTCGCATCAGCTGGGCTGCAAGCAGATTCTGTTTTGCAGACAAAAACTGGTCATCTTAAGGAGTTTTATAAACTGGGACGAAAGCTTGGACATGGACAATTTGGAACGAGTTTCCTTTGTGCGGAGAAAGCTACAGGTAAAGAGTATGCCTGCAAGTCCATTGCTAAGCGAAAATTGCTAACGCGTGAAGATGTGGAGGATGTGAGGAGGGAGATTCAGATAATGCATCACTTAGCAGGATGTCCAAATGTGATATCCATAAAAGGGGCTTACGAGGATCCTGTGGCAGTTCATGTTGTGATGGAACTATGTGAAGGGGGTGAGCTGTTTGATAGGATTTTGGAAAGAGGGCATTACACTGAAAGCAAAGCAGCAAAACTTGCCAGGACTATAGTTAGTGTTATAGAAGCTTGTCACTCCCTTGGAGTCATGCATCGTGATCTTAAGCCTGAGAATTTTCTTTTTGTTAGTAAGGATGAAGATTCCGCCCTTAAGGCTATCGATTTTGGATTGTCCACATTTTTCAAACCAGGTATTTGGTTAGATGCCTTTTTTTCCTCTCATTTTGCATTTATACCCAAGTCTTGTCCTTAAAATTTTAGTGTCGTTCTGAGGCCTCTCTAGCAGAAAAATGGGTAGCTAGTTCATGGTCCGTGTGTTAATGAATACAGGTTCATGTTTGTTTTCTTATATACATAGTCTCAATGACGCAGGAGAAACTTTCGCGGACGTTGTAGGAAGTCCTTATTATGTTGCACCAGAAGTTCTGTGCAAGTGCTATGGTCCAGAAGCAGATGTGTGGAGTGCTGGTGTGATGATTTATATTCTGCTATGTGGAGTGCCTCCATTTTGGGCTGGTAATTATGAATTTTTAAAATGTTTACCACTTGATGATGATGATCCAAATAGTCCTGCTTAATCTGTAAATATATACTTACGTTATGTTTTTTCTGCTAGACTCTAAAATTTATGCACGCTTTTCATTGAGTGGTAACAGAAACAGAGAAGGATATATTCACGGAGGTTTTGGATGGGAATCTTGATTTCTCCTCTGATCCTTGGCCTAACATCTCGGACTGTGCTAAAGACTTGGTGAGAAAGATGCTCACTAGAGATCCAAGAAAACGGATAACTGCTCATGAAGTTCTTTGTGAGTTTTTCTTGTCTTGCCTTTTCAGACAACTCAAATAAGAATAGTTATGGGCTGTTTTAGCCTACCATTACTTTAGCAGTGTGCTTCTTGTTAAACCTCTTGCTGTTTAAACTTCAAACTAAAAACTAGGAGAAAGGAAGCCGGATTGATGTTAATGATAAAACTATTCATTGTTGCAGGCCATCCTTGGATACGAGTTAATGGAGAAGCTCCAGATAAACCTCTTGATTCAGCAGTCTTGAGTCGCCTGAAGCAGTTTTCTGCCATGAATAAGCTCAAGAAAATGGCCATAAGAGTATGTAATTTTCATATCTTTTGGGAATGATAACCAATGTTTTTTGCTAAAAAATATCAACTTGTCAACTAAATAAAATAACTCTAAAAAACCATATTTTGACTGTCCTTTGCAGGTGATTGCAGAGAAGCTCTCTGAAGAAGAAATAGCTGGATTGAAAGAAATTTTTAAGATGATAGACACAGACAACAGTGGTCAAATTACGTTTGATGAACTAAAGAATGGACTGAGAAGATTTGGTGCTGATCTGAATGAATCAGAAATACAAGATCTAATGCGAGCAGTAAGTATTAGTCCAAAGTCATCTTCACCACAGATGATTTTTTTTTATTCTTTTGCTTCTGTCTCATTATTTCATTTCACTAACAAGATGCTTCTTCACATTCACATTTCCAACATCATAAATAAATGCGATGGACATTTAACAATGTTCTAACTCTCCATCCTATGAAACATGTTCTGGGCATACAGGCAGATGTTGATAACAGTGGAACAATAGACTACAAAGAATTCATAGCAGCCACATTGCATATAAATAAAATTGAGAGGGAAGACCACTTAGTTGCAGCTTTCTCATACTTCGATAAAGATGGAAGCGGCTATATTACACCAGATGAGCTTCAACAAGCTTGCCAAGAATTTGGCGTAGAAGATTTCCACTTAGAAGAAATTATTAGAGAAGCAGATCAAGATAACGTGAGTGTGTGTATATATATCTATATATATTTTGCACAAACTGGATCAAAAATGAAAAGTGAAATGACTTTCATAGATGAGATTAAATTAAACTTCTACGCCAAATTCTTGGCAAGCTTGTTGAATGATATGTTTGTGTTGCAGGATGGGCAAATAGATTACAAGGAATTTGTGGCGATGATGCAGAGAGGGAACATAGAGATGGGGAAAAAGGGTCAAAGAGGTAGCAGTAGATTTAAGATTGGATATAGGGAGGCTCTATCAGCGTATTAACAGAATTGGGGATCAGTTATTTTTTGGGTTTGTTAATAATTTACCATCTTATACAGTGTTCAGGGGAGGTTGGATTATTCTGTATACTTGTGGATAGGTTGCTTCATTCATGGTCGTTGTGGTCCTAATGTATATTGTTCATTATAAAGGAAAAAATTTTCACAAATATTTCCATGCACTATTATTCTCTGTGATCATTCTCCAGAATGAATGAGAGAAAGTTGGGAGAGGAGAGAGTGATTTGTTAGGTGATCAAGGAAGGAATACTACAGTTGGAGGGCCGGCTTTATTGGTAAATTCTTCCTCACAAAAGAACAAACATGACATCTGCAGAGCTTAATTTTTTTCCCTTTTTTTTTTTGGGTCCGGAATTTTGTTAATTGTATATAACAGATGAGGATTGGGTAGTTTGACTTCTCGCCATGTTTTGGAGAAATAATTAACCGGACTTTAACTTTAAGTGGCCGAAGTGACGCGTATTGAAGCAAGATAATTAATGGCAACTACACTTTCAAGAAAAGACAGCCCCCAGAAAAGTCATGGAAAAGAACATTCTAACTTCTTAAATTAAAATTATAGTAATTCAACTTTAATATTAATGTTAGACTTTAAGTTTAAATTTTACCTTTCTGAAACAAAAAAGAAAAAAAAAATGAACTATTGTTGAATTAAGTATCCTATAATCATATGACTAAGACAGATTAACTTGCACGTAATTCAATTTATATTTTCCATTAGAGAAATCTCTATGAAACAGGATCAATGGGCTTTTATAATAAAGGTTGGTTCAGATTATAAGAAAGTTGGATCTTATGGTTTGGGGTCCAAATCTTACCGATGCGAAGATCTTGTTGGTGGGCCATCTATAAATACTTCTATAAACGCTCTGAGCTCGGAGGCATACCCTGACTCTAGTGAGCCCGAAATCCAACACACCCAAATTTTATATACCAAAAAAAAAAAAGATCAATGGGCTTTTGTTTATCGTGCATTAACTATTTGAGTTAAATAATATACACGCACATATACATGCATGGAAGCACCCAAGCACACACGTTTGTGGTTTTTAATTTCTATAATGAGAGAATTTTGTGGATCGGTAAAATTCTATATCAGCTTAACTAATGATAATTTATAATTTGTGAATAATATAGTTTATCATACACTTTAATAATTTTGCCTCAGAAGTTTTTCGATGCGCAATTTTCTTTTAGAATTGTCAAATTTAGAGCAATTTTGCCCTTGGTGTTAGTTGACCGTTAGTCATAACAAATTTTCTCCTAAGTTAAAACTTCTAAGGTAAATTTAGACCTTAACAAAAAGTGACATGGACGACAAAATACCCTGAAAGTTTTAATTTAAGAGCAAATTTATCCTGACTAACAGTCAACTAACGGTCAACAAACGCCAAGGGCAAAATTACTCCAAATTTGACACTTCTGAGGCAAAATTATGCCTTGAAAAACTTTCGGGGCAAAATTGGCCCCAAGTAAATACTTCTGGGACAAAAATGACCTTTAATCCTAGATATTATATAGACCTTTAGGCCGTGTTTGGTATGAGGCACTAAGGGGTAGGGACTATATTGGATTAAGGATTGGGCCAGAATATATTGTTTGGTTTGAGGAACTAGGGATAACTGGGGATTGAGAATACCACGAAAGTGAGATTGCTGCAAAACCACCTCTCTTGGTATTGTATTTTCAATCCTGGGATTACAAATTTTAGAGACAAAAATATCCCCGTTTATAATATTTTCTTAACAAAAATACTCTCTATCAATTTTATCTTAAGTTATAACTCATCACTTTATTTCATCGCTCATCAATCTCGCCCGAAATTATCCTCTACACCTATCCTACTCAGGTTTCATACCCAGCTCGTCGGCCCCAAAATAAACACCAGCCGAGTGATAAAAAACAAAAAAAAAAAAAGCACAGGCATCCGCTCAAAAATTTTTCCCCACAAGGTTTTTAGTCTTTCCATGGGCAGTTTTTTTAAAATACAATTCCTTAAATGAAATTATTTCGCATGCCAATTCTTGACAATGTCGTTTTCCCCGTCTTCTCCATGCCCGCAATAATCCATCCTAACGAATAATTTGAGGTGTGAAGACTAGTTAACCATTTAGAAAGATACGAAGGGGCTCAAAACTGAGATAAAGTGGTATCACCTTAACTTTTTGTGACAAAAAAAAAAACCCGAGATAAATTGTAAAGACCTGTTTAAATTATTGATTGATTAAGTTTGAGATTTAAGACAAAGGTATTTAGGTCTTTTCATAATGAATGGCTGATTATTAAATAAGATTAATAAAATCATTCTCTCATACCAAATATATTTTTAAAATACCAATCTCAGTCTCAATCTCAATTTATCAAAATTCAATGTCACTTACCAAAGAGAGCATTGGGCTTTAGCTAAAAGGAAGACGCCCGGAGTCGGCTTCACATTCCTAACTTGGCGTTTCTTACCCGCCATGCAAGGGATCAGCTACGCTGTCGTCTTCAACAATATGAACCCCCCAACAACTTCCCTCACCTTCACCGGTCTCCATTAATATTAAATATATTTTGCTTTCAGTTTAGTACCCTCTCAGACTCACAAGTCTACGCTGAAACCGTAAAACAAAGCCAAGTCCTTTTTTAAAAAATAATTTTGCTTCCTTTTCTGCTCAGAAGTCAGTTTCACAATAAGTCAGAAAATCATTCTCAAACAATAAGCCACTAAAGAGTAGTTTCATGTAACAATAGGCCGAGAGAATAGAGGAAGAGTAGATTATGTATGAATTTAATTCACACAGGCAGTGAAAAATTCTTGCAATCTGGGAAAAAGAGAAGTGTCGTATTGCAAGGTTATTTATGCATACACAGGGACAGAGGCAGAGACAGAATCAACACAAGAAGAAAAGAAGAGTAATAAAAAAAATGGTATGTAATTACAGATGTAAAGCAAAATGACAGAAAATTTCATCTTCTGTGAGTTTTCCACGTAAATCCTGCCAACTTCATCGCTCCTTCCAATTGTAAATTCAACAAGCATCCGTTTGTATTGAACTGATTACTCCTACAACTGCATTACGCAAATGGAAACAAACACTGTTACTTTAGTTAAAATAATGAATGAGGCAATATGTAAAAACCATGCAATGAAAGGTGGGTGAGCTTACCACATAACAATTTGTTTACATAAATTTACCCCCTTTATTATTATTTTTTAAAAATTTTCATTTTTTTTAAAGGCTATTAGTTGAGAAAACGATTCGATTAGCAGGCTCGTCCGAAAGCTCCAAGCATGCTACAAGCTACTTCCAGCAACTTCCCTGCACATGATATTAGGTAAATGAAATTGTAAGCCAACTGAAAACAAAGGTATTAGACAGCTTCCAGCGTATTGAATAAGAAAGAAAATAAGCACGGTAGAAGCAGGTTGATTTGTATATCCCTCCAGAGTATGTAGCAAATAACTAATCGAATAGAAACACAATTAGGCGCTAAAAAATTGAAAGTTAAATAAAATAAGAAACATGCCAGTTGACCATAAATAAAATACATAAAAAAGATATGAAACAACAAAAACAAGGAGCTGTATGATTGTCTTGACAGACTGTGTCGGCAGCTAAATTGAGGTGGGTGCAGAAATCGAATATGGCTCACAGCTTGGCAGGCTGAATTATTATTATTTTTTACATACGGACAAGTTGAGACAAGGGAACAGAATCATCGAGGAATTTTAATTATTTTTTAGAGATTCATGACACAACCCTCTATTCTCAATCTGATGATTTTGATTTTGCCCAGCTTCCCACACACAGTGTCTCAGTCTTCTACCCCTAATTAAGCCAGCATGCTCTCACAACAGCTGTTTTAACTTTTAACTTTTAACTTAGCAGTAACTTTTCCTGTATATTATGAAGAGCAAGTGCCTTAAAATTTAAACCTACCGGCCAGTCGAGAATTCAATAGATATACAATAAATGAACCAAAAACACTATGCAGCACAAATTTTACTAGGTAAAAAGTAAAGTCAAGTAGTCCACCATCACATGTTGTATTCCAGAATTGGCACCGTATCGCAAAGCTAGGCTGTTTCCAGCCTCCTCAGAAACTACTGTATATACTAAAAGCTTATTAAATTCAAAATTGAAAGTAAAATACAGCAGCAGCAATAAAAAATGGTACAAGGATCCCATCTTCCATGCCACACGCGGATGGTCAACATAAAAGTTGCCAAATTCTATGACCCAAATAACTTTTACCATCTAGTTTCGATCGATCAGACTAACCCAGAAGTTGCTAGATTTCCATATATATATATTTTTTTCCGAATGAAGATTTCCATATTTTTTTTCCATTCACATAGAAAACCTCGTTTCTTGAACTTTCTCTTTTGCCAATGTCAATATACAGAATGGTACTAAAAACAGTTTATTGCTCTCTACCTCAGCTACTTTCTCCTAAATGCCTCAGCAAAGAACAATAACTAAGTGGACCAAAACCCTGAATTATCGATAAGGTTTCAAAACTGGCTTCCCATGACCCCCCCAAAACCAAAAACAATGAAGAACATGACATAAATAGTTAAAGATTTAACAGCTGGTAGAAAATCTAAAAGAGAGATGTATCATATCATACCTCTCCTTGGTTTGGTAGCAACTTTGACGACCGGTACTGTTTTTCGCTCAGTCTTTGGCTCCTCTTCGGCCGGGAAAAGAACTCCATCAATACCCTGTACTGAAATTCTCCCATCCGTATATATATCAGGATCAAACAGATATGCAGACCCTTCACCCTGCCCAAACTTCACAGAGCCATCAGCCTCCTGAGCCACAACCTTGTGTGGCAACCGCAGTGTGTCGTACCGAACTTTCCCAAACCTCCTCACAGCATTGTACATACTCTCCTCTGTCTGATACTCCGGAATGATATGGTAATAGATTATTTGCTCCGGCGCACCCGGTTCACTCAATTGGTCTGTGGTTAGCTTCGCCATGGCCTCGTCATTGGGAGCCAACACCGTCAGGACATAACCCTCTGAGACTAACCTTCCCATTTCGGTGGCCAAAGATGTCAAGTTAACCAGAATATCTGCCATTTCATTGTAGCCACCGTAATGCAACAGAGTGTGAATGAAGTCTTTCACCTGGCGCATACCATTGAAGTGACCATGAGGGCCATCGGGTCCGGGTGCCGGTGCCGGAGCGAGCGAAGGACCCGGGGCCATGGCGTCGTAAATGGGCAACACAGGAGGAGCCCCGGCAGGCACAGGAGCTGGTTTCTTCAACCGGTGGGTTCGGGGATCCACCTCCGGCGCACCCTCAGGGATCACCGCCGATATGTCCCGCAAATTCCGTCGGCGATTGAAATCCTCCTGCACCGATCTCGGAACCAAAAGCCGCTCAATGCCGTGAATCACACCGTCAGGACGAACGACGTCGTCGGGGCGAACGATCTCGGCCAAACCAACCACCTTACTGGCAGGACCCTTGCTGGCCAAATGCACGTGGTTATTGCATAAGGTCTGATGCGGAACAGCTCCAGAACTCTCAGGGGGCCAGTCAGCGGAACCGATTCGTTGGGGCACAATGTGATACATGAGAAGGGTCTGCAAGGACCTGAGATTCCCGGGCTCAAGCAGGAAGCGCTTAAACTCGGGGTCGAGCTGGCGCTCAAGAGCTTCATTTCGCGGGGCGAAGATGGTGATATTGTTGGCGCCAACGGTGTCCTCAAGTTTCTGGAGGAGAAGAGCTTTCTCGACAAGCTCGGCGAGCTCAGTATAATGGGAATCGAGAAGAGCGACGAGAATGGAGTTGGAGTTAATCTGACCGGAGCCGGAAGAAGAAGGGAGCTTCTGGGCGGAGAGGAAGGGAAGAAGGGAAAGGAAGAGAAGGCAGAGAACAAGAGCAGAGGAGGAGGAAGGAAGGGAGGACATGGTGTTGGGGGTGAGAGAGGAAGGAGGGCCTGAATTGAAGAATAATGGAAGGGAAAAGTGAAGTGGGGTAAGTCTGTTTGGTGAGGAGGGGAGGGAGATAACTTGAAGAGGAAAGAGAGCCGCGGAAGGAAGAAGAAGACTTGGGAGGTAGTTATTGCTCAGACTTAAAAAGCAATGAAAATGGAAGGCCAGCCTGTCTGTGGGGAGAGAGAGAGAGAGAGAGACCGCTCACTCTCAAAGCCGAAGGCTGATTTATGAGTTTGATGAGAGAATAATAACACTCGAGATTGGACATTTTTTACGTATGATGATCAAATAATTAATTAGCGAAAGTAGAGAGTTGAAATGAAACGTGGGGGAATGAGTGAACAGGGGCGTTGTGTAATGTAGGTAAGGCGGAGTGTCGGTGTTGAGGGGAAGAGGAATGAATAAAAATGGCCTCCTTTCTACGCTAAGCTACAGATCAATGTCTTGGCGCGCTTACGTCCTCCTTCAATCGCCCTTCTCGTGCGTGAGGCTCACCTACCCTATGATTAGCTTCCTCCATCCTCCCCCCCTGCCTTATATTAAATCAAAACGGCGACGTCTCATCCGTCGGCGGTTCCTTTGTCCCCATCCTCCCCTCTCACCTCTCACCTCTCACCTGCCCTTTCTTATTCAGTCCTCCACATTTTTCTATTCCTTTCTTTATATAATTCCCAGACTTAAAAAAGCAACACCTAATGTCAAATCTCATTGTTTTATTATCCAATTCCAACCTCATTTTTCACCTCTATTACTTTCACAAAGGTCAAATTTTGACGCACGAAGAAGCCCGTTCAAGGATTTGCTTCCCTTCCTACTTCTACACCAGCCAGCTTATGTTTATGCAGCAACGGCAGGAGCAACCTTTCCCGAACGTCGTGGTGGCATTCATTTCATGCTTGACTCAATCAAAACTTCTTTTTGGCATGCAAATTCAAAGTTTGGATCCCACTGTTAATACTAGTTCCCATATTCCACATTAATCACAATTCGATCGAGGAACAAGATATACTTTCTCCAGTTCTATTTATAAATAACTTTCTTCTTGGTTATGCAAAATAAACTGGTAGTTAAAAGTAATAAGTGTGTTAAAAATGCTATATTTTTTTTTCATATATGTCCCTATTTATAAAAATAGTATAGGAGAGAGAATAAATAAAAAGTATGAGAGATAATGAATTTAAGATATGAGAGAGGATGAATATTTAATAAGAGTAAAATAGGAAAAAGAAGCATACATTTTCAGACAAAAAGTGAAAGTTACTTATAAAAAGGACCAATCATATGAGAGAGAAAGTTGCTTATAAATAAAGCCGAAAGGAGTATTAAATAAAACATGAAGGCTGTTTTTTAGCGTTGGAAAAGGCATAAATGTGATATCATGCCAATAAGATCACAAGAACAAGAGAGCGAATTGGGACACCCTCCTTAAGATATATGTTCTGAGCGGATGACAATTCCTTAAATACGCAGTAATCATCAATATTGCCGGCCGTCACCTTTATCTATATCATATTTACATTTTCAAATGAAAAAAAAAAAAAAAAACAATCATCCATAACTTGAAACACAAGTGTCTTTCAGATACTAAACTTTATTGCAGATTAGAGCATAGGATGGCAATGGCTATTCCCAAATCATCTGCTCCTCAGCATATCATGTCTGGAGTATTCATTAGCCTGCAACACCACCACAAGCGCTTCAGATAACAATGTTCAACCCATGCTTTGATGCTTCATACCAACGGATGGAAATAAAAGACAAACATTGGAGACTCCTTTTAAAACCCCGTTCATACCTAATCCTACTAGAGTGCAAGCATATTCCCCGGTGAACGACAATGACCAGGAACATTCAATATACATAACACTATCATCAAAAGAAGGAGTACTCCTTAATTCGTGGACGACAATATCTGTTCTGGCTGAAACTGGAATGTGCAGACCAAGACTAAATCTTACCTTCAAATATGAGATGCTGAGGAAAGATGCAATAGCAGAAAAACATAATGGAACTCAGTCTGAACGTCGGCCAGCCGAACAAGCGGCTGGAGTGTTGTCACGCCGAGTGTTAACCTCACGAGCTTCACCATTGTTTGCGTTGCTTGCCTCTGCAGCCAAATGATTTGACAAAGAACTATCCCCTGCTCTATCATTATTTTCTCTTGTTTCAAGGCGCTCCATCAATCGGGATACACTAGCAATTCCAGCATTAAACTCTCTCCTAACTTCTGAACCAATATCGGACATGGAAGTACCACGAGAGAACAGCCTTTCCCTCCATCCCCTCGCGCCTTTTGTAATAGTCTCTTTGTATCTTTTGACAGCAAGTTAATATCAGTTATGTTGATTTGGCCAAACAACAAAAGGAGATCATCCACAATGCATGCTTCTATACACTGAACCAAAGAGTGGCTTCCAAAGTAACCGTACCTCATAGACACCGAACCAAGTCTGGATCGCAGAGACTCGGAAAATGACTGAAGTTCTGATGGCCCTGCTCTGCCCTGGTCAGGTGGTGCAGATTGGACGGTAGAGCTTCTACAAGCAAACAGATGCAGAGTGTATGAAAGTGTGTAACTTCACCAATGAGCACAACTAGTAGTGATCATTAGGAAATATAAGGTTGTAGCTACCGATCATTAGAAAGAATTCCTTGACGATTTGTCACCCTGACAGTAGATCCAGAAGGTAAAGAACTTTGTGTTTGAAGGCTTGGGATCTGCTGTGATGGTTCATCTCCTTCAGAATTAAGTGGGCTAGATGGATTTCCTATGGGAATTGCAGTTGGTTCGGTACCCCCTCCCGCAGCTGAAACAGCACCAGGCGGAGGAGTTGAGAACACTATGAAGGGAGGACGATCATGAGGATATGACCTAGTCCTATTTCCTTCTCTCCGACCAGGATGGTGGGCTCTTCCCATGACTGTGGCAGCAGCTAAATGTTGAATTATCCTCTCTTCAATATCTGCTTCGCTTACTCCCATGGATAATAACTACAGAGAAAGAAAGATCACAAGAAATAGATAATGTTACAATTGTGATGCGCAAAAGATAAGAGACAATCAAATTCATTCGGATACTCAATAACTGACATGCTGCAAGTCAAAAGCACCAAAAGCCAGATGTTGGAAAATAGTTGCATTTCTTGAGGAAGTAGCTCTCAAATTCCTTTCATGAACCACAGCCTCAAACAATTCTTGACTGCAACAATAAACATTAAAGTTTGAAAACCGTTCAGATATATACATACACACTGTAAATCACTAAAGAAAAGACATAACCAAACCTGGTCGAATCCTTGAAACTAAGAGACTGCCAACACATAGGGCACTGGGAGCTCCTCTGACACCTACAAATAATAGTGCATCCTCTTCCATTTTCAGAAACATAAACATCTAAATAATTCACAACCATCAGCAGCTCAAAATAGCCAGTTATAAAAATAAAAAACTTGATAAATTCATTATCACAAAAATTACACAGGAATTAAGCTCGTTTGGGATAGCTTATTTTTGAGTAATAAGTTATAAATCGTGATTTACGGTATACGAGGTAAGTATATGAGAGGAGTTTTATCTCGACTTACGTAATAAATGTTTATTCTTGCAAAATAAGCTAATCCAAACATAAAGAGAAGCAAAAATATATTCATCAAAAGTCGACCTATTTGGAAAGTTGTGACTATTTCTATAGTTCTTTTTCTTTTTATAGGTTACAGCAATTGTAGGTAATATTTACTTTACGGATAAATGACATGTCCAAGTATTTCAAAAAAGTTGCAACGAATTCATAATCACCATGCAAACCAGATTAATAAATCAGTGATACTGTTCAATGAACTCACTGCGGTTCAAATGTATCTTACAATATCAGTGACCAGTTACTTATAAATGGGTACTGGCATGCTAATATTCTGGCAGTAACAAATTTAGAAGGTTAAAGTAAATATCTTCTGGTTTGCTTGGTAAGGTGAAACAGACATTTTTCACCAGAGAAAAATGCAATTAGTAATCACATAGTTAACAGAATTATTGAATGGAATGTTCAAAGGTAGTCAACTATGGCTCTGTTTTGATCGCAAACCATTGAAACCAACATTTTCACCCCACCATTCTAATCAATATATTGATATAAAATATAAAATCTATACCGTTGCACTATTCACAAGTCATAAACAGTGTTATCTTACATCATTCTCATTGGTACCCAGCACAAACAATACGGATCATTGATCAACATAATACATAAAATCCAACACACACACACACATATTAAGGTGTACCATTCAAGAATGCACTGCAGGTGAAAATCATGCTTGCAGGTCGTAACCTGCAAAACGAGAACGAATAGAAGTAAACAAATGTTTTTGAAATAAAATCATACTTGCCATGTAATTGAATTTGTACAACAACAGTACACAACTAAAAATTACCGTTGAAGGATTGTTTTCACTAAAATCCTCAAGGCATATGCTGCAAGAGTCATCAAATGCTTCTTGAATGCCCCCTTCCACAAATGCTGCAACTGATGTCATATGACTCCCATTGTTCTTGACTTCCATGTCCGGAACCTTCAATACATCAGCCCAAACTTCAGAGCCAAAAAATGTAATCTTTTGTTGCCCTAGAATAAATCATATTGTCAACATAAAACAAAAGGAAATGTATTCTGAGTCATTGTCCAAATTGGACAGAAGGCTCCCAATCAGCTTATAATACCACTGCACATTCTTCAGAATCACTTAACTACAGTCCCCAGCACAACTAATATCATCTTTTGTCAAAATATTTGGTGCAACTTACGACAAAAACACCCAGTAACACCGTTATGAACCCTATGAACGAATGTAGAATCCACCAATAAAATGAACCCCGGTAAGATTCACGAATCCTCATCCTACGTTTCCACAGGTTGAATTAGTAGCGTTAAAATATGCATCTTTTCAATGATGTAAGGTCGTAATACGCCCTATTGCTAGCCGCCTGGGAAATACTAATCATAAACCACGCCCCTCATGTCAAAAAGACGCCTCAAACAAATTTGCATCCTCTAAATTTAAACAGCAAAAGTTAGCTGTTATGAGGAATATCATCACAAGATTCACGCCCCAATGGGGAAAAAAAGACTTCCGGAGACAAAGAATGTATTGAAATCAACCCCTATTAGAACAGTGGCCCTCTGGGGATGAGACCAGACACAAAAAAGACAAGAAGCCTTAAAATGTATAAGGAATTCCAATGCAAACAAAAATTTAATGGGTTTACCTCCATTGATAATTGGCAAGCTCCAGAAAAGAGATCAAGAAATGAAGGGAGTGCACATCAAGAGGAGATCGAGCCTTGAGTTGGCATCCCAGAGAATGCCAGAGATCCAAAACAAATAAAACGAAAACTCAACAACTGAATGGGAAGAATTATGACGAGAATGGAAAAAGAAGACGATAATGTAGAAGAAGAAAAAGAATATGTCCTGTGCTTCACCTTCAATTAGGAGTTTATTTTCTAAATTTTTCTGTGAGCGTTAGAAAATTAAACAAACCCCTCGTCCCCACAGGCACAGCGTCAGATTCAGATGGGGACATCAGGAACTGACCGGGCTTTTTTCGCCTTGTTTTTTTTTTCTTTCGTTTTTCCCTCCTTAATAAATATTTGCATTTTGCATTGCCCACCAAAAATAAATTTCAATCACCTAACTAAATATAAGTATCTTGTTTAGTGCATGTTCGGAAACATTCAAATTTTAGAAATTTTTTTATAAGTTGAGACAAAACTCTTCTTACATACTTTGTTAATACTTACTTCATAAATTATAAAAACACTTTTGAAAAATTAAAATAAACGGATACTTAGTGTATATTTGGATTAACTTTTAAAAAATAATTTTTATGATTTAAGAGTAAATACGTGAAAGAAGTTTTGTCTCAACTTAAAAAAAAAAACCTTCTAAAATTACGATTTCCTGATTCCCCAAATATGGAAGGGGAATTTGAAATTGGCTCCGGCACATACCAAAAATAAATTAAATGGTCCTCCTATCTTACTTGGAGAAGACGGTAAAGATTATGATCTCTTCTTAACAAATGAATTAATTTAAATTAAGAAAATGATAGAGTTTTGAATTATATTTTAGAGGAAAAAATTTCACCCTACTAACCTTCGTGAATTTTATTACTATTTTGTAATAAATCTAGTTAAAATTTTAAGTCTGTGTAAATAATTTCAAATTACCAATTTTACAATCTTGAATTTTATTTTGGCATGCATATAAATTTTCAAAATTTGAGTTAAATGCAGATAAATTTTTTAAGTTTCAAATCATTTGCAAATATATAATGAACAAGACTAATGATCCAAGGGTGATATAAGTTTAAAAAATTAGAAAGATTATTTATGTAAGAGATATGTTTTATAATATATATATATATATATATATATATATATATATATATATATATATATATATATTAGGTTAAATATTTTTTATTGAATAATTAATTAATTTTTTAATGATGATTTTTTGGACAGTGACTTTTTGTGTTAATTTTTGTTCCATAATTTTGACAGAATATTAAAATTGAACCCTTTTCGGCCTTCATATATTAAAATGCTACCTTTCAACTTAGAAACAGACTGTTTTTCGAATCTAGGCCCAGGTTAAGCATCAGATAGAGGATTGCCCCCCCAAAAAAAGCAATTAATTAATGGAGTAATCAATAGTCACGGGTTAGAAGGAGAGGACGAGAGGAATGTTTTCATTAAGCTATCTCTCTAACTTCTCTTTATTTAATATCTCCACCGTTAACTTAAGTTTTAATGGTTGAAATTTATTATATTTATTATAATATTTTTATATAATGTTAAACCTTAATCATTAAAATTTGATCTAATAGTTGATACATTAAATAGAGAGGATAAAAGGATTCAAAGTGAAGTGATAAAGCAAACATTAGAAATAGAAGGCAATTAGCATATCATTGTCACGACATAACTTTGGAATAATTAACAGATTTTTGGTAATTTCAGGCACATGAAGAATATCTCAAAGTTTAAGTTTATAGTTAGAAGTAGGAAGACGACAAGTAGAATGTCCAGTGCAATGAACTACCAAATCATTACCACTGCCAACATAAATTCGGTTAACAAAGTAGTACCTGTTGTATCAGTGATTGCTTTATCAGTATAAGTGACATGACTCGAAGCACTAGAGTCAAGATACCAGTCTAGACTAGGAAGAGATTCAGAGGTAGGCAAGCAGAGCTAAATGTTCTTTCCTATGAGCCTTTCTAGTCATGGTAGGAGTTTTAAAATCCTTATCAAAGCGTTTCCAACAATTAATGGCTTTGTGACCACACTTATCATAAAGTTGACATAGGAACATCAGTATCACGACTATTGCCAAAATAACTACTAGAAGAGCCAGATCCTAAACCACTGCTGCTAGGGAAACAACCACGAGTACCATGACTATAACGATTACCACGAAAACGCCCACCGCCTCTGGACCATATAGGCTTAGATTGAACAAGATTAGCAGTAATCTTAGCAAGTTTTAAATTATTTTCCATAAGTGCCTCTTGAGACACTAATAAAGATTCGATTTTATCAGCAGAGTAAGGTTCTTTTTGTTTAGTAAGAGCAGTAATAAACAGATTTTAAGCTTTATTGAGCCCTTCAAAAATAAAATCCACATGATATAATTCAGAGACCAAATGTCCAATAGCAGTCAGTGCATCAATACATGCTTTAACTTTGAGAAGACAATCATGGGCAGAAAGATTACCTTTCTTCGTTGTTTTCAACTGTGTTTTGTTGAGTGTTTAGGAATTTTCCAAATCTAGGTTTTTGTAACCCGAAACAAAACTCCTCTCATATACTTACCTTGTAAATCGTAAAAACTATTCTCAAAAGCTAATCCAAACACACATCAAAGCTTTAGTCTAAGCCACAAAATGCACATGAATCTTCTCCCAGATTTGCAGAGAAGTGGTGCAGCCAACAATCCAAGTGAGTAAGCCATCAGTCATGGAACAAGACATCCATGACATAAGGAGATGATATTGCCGTTGCTAGTCCAAGAATGCCAGATTAAGCTGAAATCCTTCAACATCAGTCACATAGGAGAGGTATATCGGTAGGGATTTCACAGTCTTACCAATGAAGCTTTGCAAATCATGGCCTTGAATCACAGTGTAGATCTGATGTTTCTAGATGAGAAAGTTGGATTCGTCCAACTTGATCGAAATCAGGTGAGAAAACGTGATAAGTTCTTTCTGACTAGACGAACGTGACTAGTTTGATTGTGTTTGTGAGGAAGCAGATGAAGTCATTTTCCAAGATCAGAGTAAAGCTCTGATACCATAAAAGAATTCAAAGTGAACTGATGAAAGAGCTCAGAGAGAAGAGAAGAACAAAAGTGACAGATGAGAACTGAGAGAATGAGTGAAATATTATTCAGAGTTAGTACTATACATATATATATAATATATTCTGTCTCTACTATATCATGATAGTTGGACATAACGAACTATCTTAGAGACTAACTTAATTAGTTACAGAATCTGTTATACTAATTAGTTATTCTAACTATCTCCAACAAAGGAAATGAAGAGGGATCAATGGAGACACCTCTCTCCCAGGCCTCAAGGGAAAAAGGGGAGGGTAAACTAAGATTTTTTTTTTTAAAAAAATAAAGGTGACCAAGTGCGCACATATATTGCATATTTTTTATGGTAAGAACGAATAAATGATAAGGAGTAGTGAGGGGTCAAATGTTCATTGATTTAACATTTTCTGTCTATATAAGCATGTGGTTGTGATGACGTTGGATAACAAAAATAAAGGAGATATTATTTTGCACAAACTCAAGTGTGTTTAAAGGTACCTCAATACAAATAATTTAAAAAGCATTCAATCTAGAATTAAAAGCTTGTGCATAGTACGTTGCTTGGTACAAGGATATCCGTTCAAAAGATAAATTCCTTCCTCAAGTTAGGAACAATTTTATGATATGCTCCAACCTCCTGCAATTTTATTGGTATCATACTATCTTCTCCGTGTCTTCTTAATTTATACGCCAAAAGTTACAAGTAGTGGTAGCTAGCAGTTTATTCCAACGTGGACCATCCATCTGTTCCTAAGTCCTGCCCAATCATGGGCCTTTTGACTAGGACCAAAATGATACATGAACTTACTGGGCCACAAGGCTCTTTAAATTGTTAAATAGCCTTGGACTTCTAATGCCAACAAGGTACGCGGCATTAATGAGCCATAAACTTGAAAATTGTATTTGAAAGATCAATCATGCAAACCCAGGAAGGTTGCAAAATTTTAGAGCATCTATTGTGAGATCCCTTCATGATGATTAAAGACGGATTATATAAAGACTAGACTGTGGAGTTACACCACACATACAAAGATCAGTTTTACCCCCTCGAGTCATTAAATATATTCATCTAAACTAGGAACTAAATCCAGGAATAAAGTTTCATGAATATTAAAGCTATGTCTGGAATAGTTTTGTTTTTTAAAGTAAGTGTTTATTACGTAAGTTGAGATAAAATTCATCTCACATACTTATCTTGTATACCTTAAATCACGATTTATAAGCACTTATAAGTTAAAAATAAACTATCCTAAATAAGCACTAAGTCCTATTGCTAATAGTCTTAAAAATCCATGGCATGTTGAGGTGGTGGATGAATTCTGTTGTAACCCTGGCAAATGAAGAAAAGAGTAGGACCAAAAATAATATGAATGAGAGAAAGATGTTAGAGTTTCAAAAAGAGGGAAGTGGGTCAGAATTTGATGCAAAGAGGGAAGGGACCACATAAGTACCAGGACTGGAACATTAGCATATTTGTAGATTCCTCAACTTTCACTCCACATCCCCATCATGGATTGGATTGCCGTGCCTTGTGATTACATATATTCCCCCCATATCCAACACCAAAGCAATAGCGACTGTTCCCACTTCCAACACAACCTTCCACAGTGTGACTCAACACAACCTTCATTTGTCTCCCTTCACATGCTCTTTTTTAATTAAAGACTGCACTAGAGTATCTAATAATTCATAGCAGAAATAAAATTGTTGCTGAAAAAAAAAACTCTAGTTTGAGCCAGTGTAAGTTTTAGAGTTTGATCCCAAAAACACACGCACGCAAATGACATTTTGAGTGGAGACGTCACTGGATTTAGAATATCTTGCACCATTTCCAGAAAGTAAAATCCCGCAATTCATCTTTTTGCATTCAATTCATTAATCGTCAAAGCAATGATTGCGTATATGAATGGTCATATTTAGTTGCATCGCGTCACGATCCCTAAAACAGTAAATCAACTGTGTTTCTGTATTCCCCTTCAAAACCCCAACTAATGATCGGTATCTTAAGTTGAATAGGAAATTTCGATAGTTACATTTCATCTTGGGGCCTCATAATTCTTCCTCTTCAATCAGTGAAATCATAATAATATTCAGATTGACCCTTCAAACACTCCAAATTGCATTCCACGACAAACCCCACTCCACGCCAATCGACAATAACCCCTCATGGCCACCAAAAATTCAATCCATCACAAGCACACAGATCCCAAAGAATAAACAAAAAACCCTTTGGTGTTGTGAAGACGAGAGGAGAGCGAGGCCGTCAACGACAATCGGGCTGGGGTGAAGTAAGGTGGCAGAGGGAATCGGCGGAGTTAACGGAAGGAATCGGATTTTGAGGAGATTCTCTCGTCGAACAACTCCTCCAGAACCCAGTACTGTAAAACATATCCCACATCTCCCTCTCCAATTCCATCGCTTCCTTGTTCAATTCTTCCGATTTCCGCCACTCTATTAGGTTGGAGAACGAGTCGTCGCCGCCGATTGGATGAGTCGGAGTCTCGATCTCTTCGCATCCGCAGTTGCAGCGCCGCCGCCTCTGCGGCAGAAGCCCCTTGCTGGCCACCTTGCGCCGGCGCTTGTTCCTCAGGGCTCGCCGGCACAACCCCGCCGGCACCTTGTAGAGCGCGAGCACCAGCAGATTGATTAGCCCGCAGGGGCAGCAGCAGCACACAACGGCGCACTCCGCCAAGGTGCCTCCCACGACCTCGCCAAGCCGGGCGCTCCCGGAGGCGGCGGAATGGGTCCTGAGGAGGTGTTGACGGCGGCTGGAAGCGGCCTGCTGGTGTTTTAGTTGCCTGGACTTCGACATGGGAAAGAAGAATAGCCTATAATCGGAGAAGATGATGAGGATATGGCAGGTGAAAATCGGTGGGGTGGGCTGAAATGGAAATTGTTGAGAAATTGAGGAAGGAGGGAGGAGATGTGTTGGGAAGGCTGCAATGTTGGTTAATGTGGGGGTTGTGAGTTGTGACTACTGGTCTCCGACAAACTCGGCAACCATGGCAACAGTGAACAGCCTTTCATTAACAGAACTTCTTCTTCCCCACACACAATGTTTGTTTGTGCGTGGACAGTTATATACATATATCCATGAGGGGGGGGGGGGGGGGGGCGGAAAAGAATGTGGGGCCTCTAAAACTCTGTCATTGACCCGACCCAAAGCTTCATCCTAAAGAGCAAGCCCTGGCATCCATGATCAATCTCTCTCGTTCTCTCCCATCGGTCTCTACCCAATTGAATATTAATGCTCATTTTATTCGGATCCACGGAAGCAGATTTGTATGACTATCATATCATTTTATACCACGTAATGCATTTTAAATAATTTTGGTTCATGTCATCCGACTTTATTCAATTTAATATTAAGATTATAATAAATAAAGTCAGACCTTGCATATTATTAATCATCAATTTTTTTTTAAAAAAATAGAGATAATCACCTTGTACGTTTAATCTGATTAGCCAAAAGTTGAGGTTGCTAGTTGCTGCAATATTATACCTAGCATGGCAAATGAAGCAATTAAGTTGAAAGAGTCCTATTTACGATCATAGTATGGGATTTCACGTTCTATAACAGGAACGGGAAGCTTTCACGTCTTCCTGTGATCCCTTTAAGGCTAAGCAATGGATTTTATGGGCCACCTAATGATCCTTCTGTTTATTTATTTTTCTAATCCACACCTGTCAAAATCCCATTTATGCCCTTAACAAATCGATTGGGTTAAATCCGTATAGGTTAGAATGAGTATGGGTTATCTCTTAGTGTATCTTTTCCAAAAACTGCATTTCTACCTGTTGTATTCAAACCCGGACAGGATTGGATAAGCCGGCCCAGCCTGAAAACCGATGAACCGGTAGACCGATCAGGTCTAGTCATCAAACTTGTTTGGTACTTTTTTTAAAAATTTTTATTTTTTTTAGAATTTCATATTAACAAACCTAAAATCTTCAATTTTTCATCATTTTGACCCCTGGTTTGACTACGATCTAACTTATTGACCCAGTACCCCGACTGGTTCAATGGCCGGTCCGGGTTTAATTACTTTACTTCTACCTTATTATTTTGTTGTTACTAGTTTCTCAATATGAATTACTAAAAACACTAATAATTATTAAAGCACCATAATCTTCATAATTTCTCATGAGATAATTTATTTAATAATTTAATTAATTCTTAATTGATAATTGATAAAATCTTTAGAATAAGAGCAATTTATAATATTATATATAGAATTATAGCTTATATATAAAAGCTCTATATCATGATCATCATTCCGATTTATGAAACATGATCATAATATATAATCATTGATTCATGAGATATAAATAATTATATCATTTAACTTGCTTGGAAATTTATCCTTTAGAATTGCAGTATATTTTATACTTAAATAAATATTATATTATATATTTTGGGGAAAAAATTATATATTTATACTTAAATAAATATTATATACACACACACACATATAAATGGGTGAACATGGATAGCTGAGGGTGTGCCCGTTGCCTATGCCATTTAGTACACATGTCTGCCTATTTAAGTCTGTCTGTTATAGGTTTTTATTGGGCTAGTCAAAATAGACAATTGTTCACTGGGTATAAACAGGCTTACTAGACCGTGGGTGACATGCGTAATCCTAAATTCCTTTGCTTATAGACAGACCCCACCAAAACTCTAAATTCAATTCTCGCAACACACGCCTTTCCAATCGATTGTATGAACACATCAAATATGAATCGATTGGGGGAAAAACAGGTGTGCATGTGTGTATATCCATATCATATACTCTTTCTTATTGTTAATATAAGATTCATTTTAATAAAAGCATACCCAGCTCCATTTATTAATTATAAGGACGGGAGGGAATATATAATATCATGTACTCTCACACTGCCGTACTATATTGTATATATCATATACTATCACCGTAGTATATTAATTATAAGGACCGGAGGGAATATATAATATCAGCGTCGTCAATAGGCAATGTGGCATGCCGCACCTTGAATGGACGAAGAAGAAATGAGTGTGCCACTAGAGCCGGGAATTCGGGCCGAGCCCGTCGGGCCGGCCCGTTTAGGCTCGAGCCCGTCAAGGGCCGGGCCTATGATTTGGAGGCTGAAAATGGAAGCGGGCCTAAAAGGGCCGGCCCGTTTAGGCCCGAGCCCGTCAAGGGCCGGCCCTGAAGTCCTGAGGGCCGGCCCTTTTAGGCTCGTTTAACTTTTTTTTTTTTTAAATAGCAACAAGACAATGGGTAGTAAGCATTGGTCAGAGGTAAAGTTAACCTAACCTAACCCTCATATAAAAAATGCTCTCACATTGATTCAGACATCATTTGAAGCTTCTCTTCTTTGATTTTCTTTTTTTGCATGTATACGCCAAAATCCAAATCAGGTGTTATATTATTACTGACATTTGAAGCTTGTAGGCTTGTTTGATTGTGGCTGTGAACTTATTTAATTGGTTATGAACATTAATTATGGTTTGGACTTAAGTTTTAGTGTTTGTGTTCTATTAAACTTGGATAATATTTATATTTTAAATTAGTGTTGATGATATTTATGTTTTAAATTAGGTATTTTAGTCTTTATGAGAATAAGAGAAAAAAAAGGAATTGCAAAAAAAAAATAATAATAATAAACGGGCCAAAAGCCCGCGGGCCGGCCCGCGGGCCTAACTTAAACGGGCTGGGCCGCCTTAAAAGGGTACGGATTCCTTCACGGGCCTAAACGGGCCGGCCCGTTTAGGCCCGAGCCCGTCACGGGCCGGCCCGTTTGCCCAACACTATGTGCCACGCACGTCTGACAGCACGTTGTTGGCCAATCCGTCTCAGCGATAAATTTGCGATTTTCTGGGTTCCACAAATCTCGTGTGTATTTATTATTATTATTATTAATAAACATATAAGAAACTGTTAAATTTATAACCATCTTGTAGCTATAGCAAATATCCCCACCTCTCTATCTCATTGTTCCTGAGCAGAGTGTTCAATTTTTTTAAACTAGTATACGTAGTAATGACATATTTTCCTACCGACTGAAAAATATGAAGGTTATGTGCCTTGTTTATCTCTCATACAGATTTGAAAAAACCGCAGAATTGGGAAAAACATTTATACGTGAGTATTGGATTATATGAATTTATATATGTTCTCTGAAATGTTTATGATGAGTCGCATGCTGTTATAACTTCTTTTACCTATTTATTTTAGCCAAGTCCATTAATTTTTTTACGAATTAACGCCTTTCATGCACACTACCAATGCCACTACCGAATTTAACAAAACCAGCTCCAGGGGATGTATCTGCACGCCTCAATCGATGGACCTTTTTCTTTAAAATAAAACGAAAGAGAGGTTCAATTAACCATTCTTCATGCATCATTGTATTTAGGAGGGGAGGGACAACAATTTTTTTCTTTTTTTTTTTGGGTGGGGACTATCATTTTACCTTAATACAAGAGAATGATATTATTCAATTGTAGAAATTCTGAGACCTGATAGTGTGACCGGTTAATTAAATGCAAAGATAATTACTATTTATACAGTGAAAAAGAAAAAAGAAAAAAAAAACGTAACTACTACAGACAAGGATGATGATTCATGAAAGAATGTAACCCTGCCCATCTTTCCTTTTTTTATTTCTTAAGAAAGGGAAACCGTACGTAGTGATTGCCTTTGTGGCTACAATTATAGAAGTCAAATTATAATCAGTTGATGCATTCACACTAAATTATTGAATGAATAAGATGTAAATTTTAAAAAAACACTTATATAAGTATATCCATGGTACAAAAAAAGGGTCCGGCTGGTCCGACTAAAAAACTGGTGAATCGGTCTTGAGTCTCATTCGATCCACTGCTTGAGTGGGAGGGAGAGTTGACTCGGTGGAAATCGGAATAAAATTGGTCAAAATCGGTGGGTTGACTGGTTGGATCGGTTACATTTTTTTGTTTTTTTAAAGAAAAAATGAAAAATTTAAGACTAAGATGAAGAGAAAAATAGGTAAAGAAATATCTGATCTAAAAAAATGAAGAAAATGATGAAAAAAATTATCTAAAAAGATATAATAGTTATGGGAAATGGGATATCATTTCATAAGTATAGTCATCATAACTGATACTAATAGATTTTATGCATTTTTTTTTCTAAAGATCTTTATTTTTATCTATAGAAGTTTAAAAATATATTAATGTATATATTGTCACTAATAAATTGTAATATTTTAATATGATCGGTCTAACTACCGATTAAATCACGGTTGATTCATTAACTCTTAAATTTATATCGTGACTGATTCATTACTCAATCCCATTTTTTGTTCCTTGACTATATCAAGTTATCAACACGTCATCCTTTAAAATATAAAATAAAAAGAAAATACGCCAGCAAAACACCCCACCCCCCCCCCCCCCCCCCCCCCCCCCAAAAAACCGAAGTCCAGAGAAACAAACAAAACAATGATCTTGCTTGTTCAGTTTGAAAAATAAAGAAAGGGAAATGCCCGGGGGGGGGGGCAATGTCCTTGGCTAATTTTATGGTTCTATATTCATCTATTGAGAAAGAAATTTTTCATATACTAAAAAGAGATAGATTTTTCATTCCCATTTTGCATATTGAGTTTCAGACAATAACAATAACAAAAAGTCTTATCCCACAAATTGATATCTACCACTATCATGGTGATTGAGTGAACGACATATTGATCCTAACAATATCAATTTAATAGATGTTAAATATAAATCAATGTGTATTGTTAAATTTTGACCTGTATGCATTAAAATTGCAGCAGAGGGGCAATAGAAAGAAAAGGTATTGGTCTAAAGATTTTCTTTCAAATGAAATCTACGAGCCATCAATAAAATGGGATAATTTCAAAAAAAAAAAAAATGGAAATTAGGCAAGTACGATTCTGTACTCTGAAATTAGGAAAGGATGAATCAGTACGCTGTCAAACGAGAGGAGGAATCTAGGATTTTGAAATCTTGGCGAAAAGACAAAAATGCCCTTCAGCCCTCCCTCCCTCTACTTCAGAATAACAACGTGGGCTTCTTAATTAATAACTCGGTATTCTCCATCAACAACCTCATTTTCTTCTTTTACAATTAATAAGTTTCAGGACCAATAACAATACCTATCTCTTTATTAATAACACCGTATTCTACATTAACAACTCCAGTTTCTTTTTTCACAGTTAACAAGTTTCAGGACCAATAACAACTTCTTTCTCTTTATTAACAACACCGTATTTTACATTAAGAAAACCACTTTCTTCTTTCACAGTTAACAAATATAGACTCTTTTGTGGGATTTTGGTGTTGTTAATGTAAAATCCAGAGTTGTTAATTAAGAGGTTCATGCTGTTATTCTGAAGGAGCGTTGAAAAGCATTTTCGTCTTTTCACTGAGATTTCAAAATCTCAAATTCCTCTGTCCATCTGACAACGTACTGATTCGTCCTTTCCCAATTTCTAATATATTTTTTTGAAATTTTCCCCAATAAAATTTTATATTAATATTGCTGGTGGGTTTGGTTTCTTGATTCTTGAAGAGTATAAGGAAAACAAACGAAGATTGGCATAGTGTGCAATGTCTCCAAGGTGTAAACGATACTTCTCTCTAAGTTTAATATATCCTCACTTATTCATATTTTATGGGGTACAAGTTGGGTTGACTGACAAATCTCCTACAGGATAGAATGGAGATTCTTGAATATGAATTGAAATCCCTATACTTAAGTCAAAACAATAATGGCTTTTGAGTGATAATTTTGCTTTATTTATGCGTGCACTTAAAGATAAAGATAATGAGTTTTAGCTTGTTGTCATATGGTATAGTATGTGTTGTATGTAATAAATGAAGTGATGGCGTAATTGTAAAGTATTAATTTATAGACTATGAAGTTATATTTTTAAGCAACATCTCTTCAATTAAAAATCATAATTACATATGAGATAATGAACATCATATGTTGATTAATGAATCAATATAAGTTAAATATCCAATAATTATTTAAAATTACTTTTTCTATTAAGAGTCATAGCATTATAGTATGGAGGATTGCCAAATATTTGAATCACTTTTATATTTAAATTTTATATTAATAACATGATGAATCAATATTCAAATTCCTATCAGAGGATGTACTTACATTTAGTGTTTGATAACGACTCTAATATGATTAACTCCTATAAAAAGGCACATGTGCTTAGAAAAAATCCTTGATTAACTCCTATAAAAAGGCACATGTGCTTAGAAAAAATCCTTATGTTAAAAAAAAAACGGGGAAAAAATCTGAATAGGCGGCAAAAAGCGAATCTGAATCATTTATTTTGTTACGTAGGTTCACAGGCAAAAATGATCTGGAGGCTGTCAATATATGAAAAGGCAAGGGAATTAAGTAGTAACCAAAACATGGTTAAGCTTAAGCCCACTGATCCATCCATAGATAAATGACGCTGAGGCTTGCATTATATTAATTTGGTTTATCTTATATCTATTGCAATTCCAGCTCCATTAAATCAAAATTTAATACTAGTTCAAGTCAATTTGCATTAAAAATTATTAAATTCAATCAGATGGGATACAATTATAACAGGCCATCCAATTAATAAATAAAAGCCATTTGCGAAAAATACAGAGCGCCTTAAATGAAGTAAGTAATCAATAACCGAGTCATGATTGCAAAAAAAAGGATGACAAAATTGCATATCGATGAAAGTAAAGTACCCATGTGATTGATATATAGAACATGGCCACATAACAATAAACTTTGTCTCAATAGACAGGCTCTGTTACATAAATCATCTAGTGTTATTGTGTTCTATATTAACAACAAAATAATTAAAGATATTATTGACAAAAAGAACTCATCCAATAATTTTTTAGCGTTCCTTTCGATTTTTCCCCCTACTCATTCTCCAAACTTCAAAGGATTATACTAATCTGATCTACCTTAGAAACGGAGTTGGGCATGGAGGGTCCTATTCTTGATAATGCCTCTATAAAGAGCTGCCCTATTGGGAGGCATTACGTTCTCTAATTTAGGACCACCCTCCCTCCATTCTCTTCTCTCATAACCTTTCCCTTCTTCTTCCTCCGTTTCAACCTCTATCACCTTCTCTGCGAATCGCACCTTCTTCTTTCCCTGACCCTTCTCACAATTACCTTGTATTCACAAATTTCACCATCAACAAAAAAATCCAGAAAATCAAAGTTATAAGAGATATGTATAAAGGACAAAAGAGAACTTTGGTACCATATATTTGAAACTCTAACTTGTTGATGAAGTCAGAGACCATGCGCTTATGGAGGTGATGAAGCAAAACAGCCACACTCGCCGATACCGAAAACACGGCCACCAATCCATACCTGCTAGGGCTCCCCATCGTCGTCTTCTCCGTCGCTCTTGGCTTCTGGATTTGTGTATAATTTTGGATTAGAGAGGAAGAATAAGGCCGATACTTAGCGTGATCTATGAAGATAAAGAGGAAGAAGAATCATTTTATTTTCTGGGGAGAAAATTATGAGAGAAGAAGAAGGAAGAAGAAAAAGTGAATGTGGTTGTTGGAGTCTTTTATAGTTTTTATATGGATGTGGAACATGTGGAAACGAAATTAGCCTTTTTTTTCTCTGTAAGGCCGGCAGTCGCTTTTGTTTACCTATTTTGTTTGACACTCCAGATTATATTCTAACCGTGGACCGGATTCACGCAAATTATTTGGAAAAAGCCCAAAGAGTGAAGCTTCCTTTTTTTGGGGGTTTATATGTGTGTGTCATATTAATTTCTGTCCCGTGAATGCTTTTTGTTGTGGGTCTCTCGTTCATCTCTCTGTCTTTGATACTTTTATGACCCACCCATGTCGTGAATCCCCTATCCATATATGTGCCCCCACCATTCGAGCCTTTATTTAGCTCTCCCAAAATAACAAAACTAAATACAAGTTTTTTCGTAAAATTTATGATGCTGTTTTTTTGTGTGTGTGTGTGTGTGTGTGTGTGTGTGTGTGTGTGTGTAATTGGACATATCAGTTTCGCTGTTTATTTTTGAGATTGTTTTCCTCGACCTGCTTGAAGACTTAAGACCGTGCCCATCAATCCATCGGATAGAGAGGAGGTTACAGGATGTCAAACCAACAAGAGCCAGGATAAAGTTCTAAATTTAATCCATACAGCTAGCCAAGTATTGTAAAATACAGTAATACAATAATACTTCCTTTTTTTATTATCTATGATTTTCCAATATCCAGAGTTTTTTTTAGTTCCTGCCTTTTTTAACATAGGTAACTGAACAACCGACTAATCTGAACGGGGATTTGGTTAGACCCACTATGTGGAGGCACCCCTCCTAAATGAAACCTCTCCACCTTCTCCCGGGATCGAACCTAAGAGCATATGAGTGGGGCTCAGAGCCCTTCCCATATGAGCTAGCTTCTGCTTGTACAATAATATTTCCTCTATTCCTTATTACATACAAGACACTTCTAACATCCTCATCAAAATTAAGGGGTAGTTAAATCATTAACATTATCTAAACATGAAGAAACTTTCAAATTCATCCCTTTTTAAGACTTGAATTAAATTCAAGAAGTTAACGAAGTTGCAATTAGTGAGATTTTAAATTAGAGAAATATTGAAACAATTGTAATGGATAGTTTATCTTGTGTTTTATAATAAAGATTAAAGAGAGAATTATAGTTCAATGTTGAGCAAATGTAATGGATAGTTTATTTGGTGATAAAAAGAGAATTATATTTTAATGCTGAGCGCATCCAACATCAAAGGGTCCATAGCTCAGTGGTAGAGCATTTGACTGCAGATCAAGAGGTCACCGGTTCGAACCCGGTTGGGCCCTATGTCTGACTTTTTTAATTAATTTGGATGATTCCAGTCGGGGCCTTCGTGATTTGTGAAGTCATGCTTTTGGCATCTCCTTTTACTTTTGCCTGTGGAAACGAATAACCTGTCAGATAAAACCTTATTCTGATTGGACAACCTTTTCAAGGACTGGTGTTCATACTTATAGATACAGGCACACAGCAAATACTTGCAAGGAAATATTAATAGTTTCAATTGAGCTTATTTGCGTGGGAAAGCAAGGCAGGCATGTACGTGAAGAGGCTATGCTGATCGACTTCGAGCTGAAAGCATCTGGTTTTTGCAATTATACCACAACCCCCTCCCAACACACAAAAACACATTGCTATTGGTATTGCCCAGCTTTTTATACAAGAAAAATTACAGTGGCTTTCGTTCTGTTAGTTGTGAAAGATTTTAGACTTTGGAAAAGCAAAGTAAGAAAAAGGCTCAATGTTTTGTTTCATGTAAATGGAATAATGGACCTGGTGCGCTTTTTTTTGTGTGCATATATTTCTTTATTAATAGTAGCACACCTTACATATCTATTTGATTTTTCATCTTCTACATCTCCTAGTTTATTTTTCATTATTTACATCTCTTTTTTTAATTAATAAAATGAGGAATATATAAGAAAATATTCAAAGACGAAATGAAGTAACATCAATGTCCCCGACCTTAACATTTTCAGTCCATTCTAGCTCCCAAATCCACAACTGCGAATGTCGTTTCAACCTTCACCGCATCCTTAAATTGTTTCTTCTCCATCTATTGATTTTTTCCCCCAAGTTGATACATCATTAAATTAAAAATGAAGGTTTATTTTATCCTAGTTTATTTTTAAACCTATATTCCATTGACCATTATTCAAATATATCTTCCAAAACAAAAGTCATATGACTATGAGGGTTGCATTTATTCTATTGACATATCAAACGAATTTTGAAGTTCAACTTTATTCCTTTTTTTGTTTCTATTCATATTTACATTCCCTTTACAGTTCCAATATGCCCAACAGGGTCTTACTACATTCATTGAATTAAGCAACCGCAATTCCCCTCCGTCCCTCGAGGAAAAAAGGTTACAACAGATTGAATAAAGTTTTGGATGGAGTTAACAAAATCATATCTTTAATGAGCGCCGAAATCCGGAGTTTCGTAGTATACTTACATACAACGTAAGGCGTCTTCACATGATGGGTCTTGATTCAGTTAATATTCAGAAATTACAATAAGAAACACATTTATTGCAAAAGGAATCACAAGACACTCCGGAACTCAGAACTGTGCCTCAGGATCCTAATAGCTATGGCTTGGGCTACTATTGAATCACTCTCTCTTAACTAATTGTATAAAGAAGTGGCTATCTCCTTGTCCGTGGAACACACAAAGCATTGAAAGAAGAACACAACGGGAGGGAACGAGTCCAAGCGATTAGCCCCAGATAATCAGTAACACTCGCTCACTCGGGCACTAGTGCACTACACTAGAGTAGCTCCCTTCATGCCCTCGATGTCATGGAATTTGCTGCAAAGTAAGTCTGACTAGGATTTGTTGACCTGAGACTAGCATTTGTCTTTCCTAGAGGGATGAGACAAAGTCTGAAAGGTCACTGTACATCAATAAGAAGGACTAGCAGGTTCACGGTAAAGAACAGAACTAAGGCTATTGGGATTGATCCCTTCAACCGTATGGAAGGTCGCAAGAGAAAAGAGAAACTATTCTTGTTAGCAGCTTTTTCAACCTTGGATGAGGAGTCGTTTAGGAGTAAAGTAAACTTACTTTTGCCAGATAGGAGAATTCTTAATGAATTGGATAAAGGGTTAAGGTGAAAATTTATTTTGTAAGTTTTCGTTGAGGTGTAATGTTGTCCTAAAAATTTTTTTAGGTTCAATATCATTTCAGAAGTTTTAAAACGTAATAATATTGCTTGATACTATTAAAAAACTAATGTTGACTATTAAAAAATTAACGTTGATCGATAGATTTATAAAGAAAAAGGGTAATATTGCTCAATTTTAATACTTTCAAAATAATATTGAACCTAAAAAAACATTCAGGATAATATTACCTCTCCACAAAAATTTCTCGGATATATTTACATTTTAGCCCTTAAATAAAAAATAGGCTAATTGAACGTCTTTTATTCCTCATCCCTAAACCCGAAAAGACGGACTCGCTTGCGAGGATAGAATGCTCTTGGTGATACATCCGAACAAGAAGAATATAAGTAGACTAAGACTAAGGTCCTATTAAACCCGTACGGACCTTAGCTATATAGTAAAATAAAGGGCATACTTTGCTTGGCTATGAAACTAGGCATTGAAAAGCAATCAACCCAGGAAAGCAGTCGTCAAGCCAGATGCGAATGAAACCAATAATTGTGGTTAGGCCTTCAAATCTTCAAGTAGCAGATTTGCTAGCGCTAACGGTAATCTTTAAAGAGAAAGATCACTCAACTTTAGAGAATATTTTGGGTCTGTTTTGTTTGAGGTTTTTGTAGGTGCGGTGAGGTGAAGGTTAGAAATATAAAAACCTTGTTTGGTTAGGAGGAGGGGAAGTGAGGAGTGGGAAAAATTTTTGTCCTCTTATGCTCATCTCTTCTCCTTTCTCAACCCTCCAAATTTGGGATTTTTTCTAGGTGAAAGAAATTTTGAATTCCATCTTGACCAAAATGCTCATGGTAATTTTTTGATATTCTATAGCTACCCCTTTGAACTAAAACCCCCATTTTCCCATCATAACGCCTATGCCTTTACTCACTTGTCCATTTCGCTCCTCTCCTCCTTCAGCGTTATTGTCGGACCATCCAATGGAGCCGCCACTCTCGACTCCTTCATCGACACCTTCGTCATCTCTTTCGTTGCCACTTGTCATGTATGTGTAGATCCGAGCTCGGTTATATTCTTATGAAATATCTTTACAATATCTCAAAATGCAAAAAAAAATGGAGCAATAAGTTTTCTTTTACAAAAACTGGAAGCAATAACTTTAGTCATGACTATGATTCTCAATTCAAGTTGGTCTATTAAATTTGTTCCATTTCTGCCTTTCATGATGGTTAAGTTAGAATTCTATTAATAATTTAAGAAATAACAATTTTAATAAAAAAATGTAAAATAAGAAGAAAAATATATAGATAAAGAGAAAAAGGTATATTTGTCTACTTATAATTAGCTTCCCTCACCTATCGTTCTATCTTCTAAACCAAACAAAAAACCAAACCTTTCCTCCTATCTTCTTGAACCAAACAAAACCTTCATGTTCCTAGATCACACCGATTCCTATTCCTATTCCTATTGCCCGTACTCAACCTAAGATTGTGTTTGGTTAAAGGTTTTTATTAAATTATGTGAGGTTTGGGGGGGGGGGTTTGGAGATTAGAAATGAGTGTTTGATTGGAAGGAGGTGAGGTGAGGGGTGGGAGGTTTTTTTGTCTTCTAGTGGTCACCTCCCCTCTTTTATAAAACCTCCAAATTTGGAGTTTTTTTCTAGGCGAGAGAATATTTGTGTCCAACTATGATTAAATTGCCCATGACAATTTTCCAATATTCCACCGTTGCCCTCGCTTGTGAAAAACCATTTTCCCTCTGCCTGTCCGTTTTTTCATTGCCTTCTCCTGCTCGAAATCCCTTTTTCCATCATCTTGTTCTCACGCTCGGTAGTTGAACATTGTCTCTGGCTGCTCCTCCAACGTCGTCTTGGGCCCTTGTTCTAGACGCCGTGGCCGCCGCCGCCTTCTCCGTCGGTTGCTCCTTCGTTCAAGTAAAATTGTTTTCTGTGATGATTTTTCTGGCAAAAAAAAAGCTTCCTTGTTTCCTTCTAACTTTTCTGAATTCTGTTGTGACTTTTACTGTGTTTTAAAGTTTCATTTTTGTTACCTTGCTAAATAGATACATTTCGAGGAAGATAATTTTGCCATTCACCCTTAATGAAAACATTATGAGGAAAAAAGAAACTCTTTCCAATGATTTTAATAGCTACAGTTAGGCCACTTGCTAACCAAAATCCTAATACTGGATAGAAAGAAAGTTCTTGGAAAAGCATGAATTGGGTTGCACATGGTTAAAGTTACTACTTTGCGCTTGAAGTTTCTGGACTCTGCCATGACTTTGGTTGCATTCATGCTTGCAGTTACTAATTTGCGCTTACTTTGCTTGAAGTTACTTATTTGGGTTGCATTCATGCTTTCTGCTGCATATATAACTCTCAGATGATACCTAGGCATGCATCTGGTATTGCTTGCTAAGGACCAGAGTGGAATTTCACACTTGTGCTATGTTCAAATACATCAGAGTTTAGTTTTTGTATTGTTCTTCCTAAATTTTCACACTTGTGTTGTGTTCCAACAATCTGACAAGCTCTTGATTTAAAGGGATGTGTGTGTGTATCATGCAATTGTTAGAGTTGAACTTTCTTGATGTATCCTTAATGCATCCTTAATGTGTGTGATAAATTAAATGGATATGTATGTGTCCTTAATGCATCCCTAATGTATCGTTATGTTAAAAAATTTTGAAAAAGAATGAATAGCAAACTAAACTTGAATCCTTAATGCATCCTTTGGGTGTATGTCACTTTCTTGTTTTAAGGATAATAGTCAAAGTAAAAGTATAAAAATAATACTCACTTTGTCAAAATAATACTCTCTTTCATATTGCATGACTTGATTATTTGTAACTTGGTTTAAAAGCAAAATAACACCAGCATCAACCACAAAATTCAAAGCAACAAGATTCAAGGTTTTACAATTTCATGTTAGTTCTAAGCATTGTAGATGGAAGCAAACATTGATAAAAAAACGTTAGTAGCTTCATAATAATTCACTTTGTTATTTCACAAGCAATTTTAATTCCATTTGCAATTCCATTTTTTGGCTTCTGGTACATTTCGAATTCTGCAATTCCATTTGCAATTTCAGGTTGTCATAATAATTCACTTTGTTATTTCCAATTCTTCACTAGGCTGCAATGATTCACTTTGTTATTTCACTTGCACTGAAACTCCTCTCTAGCATTTTTTGAGTTCTGTGACAACCTTCTATGACACTTGCACTTAACCATTGTTTAAATTTTGCTTTTTGTAATCCAAGCCACAAGTTGCGAATTTGAGAAATGTTCTTATCCCAAACTATGTAAAAATGGTAATTTTATATGGTAATGACAGAGCTTCAAGGGAGGGCACCCGTACACTAGGTGAAGTGCGAAAGAGGCATCACATATTTAATGAGGCAGACTTATTTGATGCAACCAACAACACTGATAATGTTGGTTCCCAGCATGATATAACTGTAGACAATTTTGAAGTTCTTGATAATAGCACCACTCAAGAGAACTCACTTGGAGTTGCAAGTGGTTCCTCAAGAAAGAAGCAAAAAGTGAATTCCAATAAAGAGAAAGATTCTGACTTGGTTGAGTTTGAAGATGTCATATATGAAGTTCCACAGGCCAAGCATTGAAAGAAGCAAATAAAATAGCTAGAGAAAGAATTCAAATAACAAGAGAAACATCAAGAAATCTTCATCAATTGTTTGGGGAAGAAATCTGGAAACTGATTCAAGATTGTGGCTTCTCAATAATTAATGTCACCAAGATTTATAGAGTTCTTATGGGTGATGGTGACCTACTAAGGACATTTGTTGAATGTCCTCTTCTTACCCGCAAGGACTTACTTATGGATATTGTGAAGGACTTCAAGTGATTTACTTTGCTAACCATTTGTCGACTTTTGATGTTAGCAATATAGTTTGCTAACCTTTTGAAGACTTTTGATGCTTTACTATCTTGTTTATTGAACAATGATTTTTGATAATTACTTGTTAACCGTATGGATATTTTAAAAGAATTAGTAATATAGGACCTGTGTAGCTTGCTAACCATATGAGTGCTCATGTATAAGACTTTTTATGTAATGATGTAAGTTGATGTACAATATATATAATTATCTCTTCAATATTATACAAATGTTGCTTTATGTATGTTCCATGGGTACTAAAAAAATGTTTTTTTCCCACTTTGTATTTGTCAAAACATAGGGAAAGAGAAGAAGAGAATGATGAGTGTTGGGGTAGATTTTATAAAATTGAACTGAACTTGGAACAATTTACTTTGAGGTATGTGTGAAAAAAGTGTATATAATTGTTAGAATAGTTATTTTATAAATAATAAGTTTATAAATAATAATTATTAATAAATATATCATAAAAGAAGAAGGAAAATATATAGAAGGTTATTTTGATCCACTTATAATTAATTCCTCTCACCTTCCTTTCTGAACTAAATAAAATATCAAACCTCCCCTTCACTCTTTTTGAATCAAATAAAATTATAATTTCTCCTGACCTAACTTTAATAAATCTCTCCTATCCTAACCGCTATTGAATCTACCACACCCTAAACCACCAACAGCAGGAGACGCGACATCTCTTTCAGTTGGGGATATTGGAAACCATTTATATTCAACTTATCCTTATCCCAGAAGGGGTTGGGAATCGTATAAAGAACTCTTTTTGAAGCCCTAATCCAAGGCTAGCCTAGCGAAGTCACTTACTAATTCACTTCTTTAGGGGTTCAATGACATGGATCCATTTAAACAGAACCAGTAGTGTTGTCTCTTCTTTCATAAGCAGTGATTGCTCTTTTTGTAGATGAATAAAGTGGGGATACTTCCTCTAAGGAAGTGACTGAGAGATACCGATGAACAGCTGGCTTGATTGCTTGGATAGCTTGAACCAGGTCTAGCTAGGCTGGGAGTTGATTAGCCCGAGTTGTGTTAAGATGAGTGGCACTTGAATTTGAAGTAGCCATCGGTCAAGTCTTGGATGCTGAGAGGATTTCAAATCAAATCCCGATCCTGATCTTCGAACTTTCTCTCTCCTTTGAATCATGATCTTTTGAAATAAAGATTAGAGTCGACATTCTTTGATTTGGCATTCTCATTCCCGCTGTTGACGTCCTATCGAGCTCTTGCTTGCATGAATCCCAATGGAAGGCTCAGGACGGGGCCCTTATCGTATCGCAGATCGGACTTTGCTTTGTTTTGATTCTCTCCCGTTCAATCTCATATAATCTTATGTAAAGGCTTTTCACAATCCATGCTTTTCCAAGTCTTCATGTTCCGCTCCTTTCCCAGTTATACATATAAGATCCTCTGATCCCTCTTAACTCAGTTGGGTAAGTGATAATGCCACAGAGGGGAACCAGGTCTCCTTTGATTCCTACTCAAAAATGAATGAAGAGCGGTTTCACTTGTTTTCCTCTGATTCCTTTCTTGACTTGGTTAATAGCAACGAGAATCAAGAAGAGAAGGGCTGGTGGCCGTGAATCAGAACTAGCTATTTATTACCAAAAGTGGCATCCCTATCCTATAATAATAATCGGCTGGGCTACTTTCCCCAAGAGGGGCAGCAGAATGAGATTCATGCATCGAAACATTATTGGGCATTTTCTTATGTAGCAGGCCTCGGAATGTAAGTCAAAGCATTGAAGGAGTTGTCCTCCCCAATCTGACTCTGGAGGCGAGACCTCTTGGTTAAACCATTGTAGCCTTGACAGCAGATGGATATTCTCAGAAGAGTGAGTGTTGGCCTTTTCATATTGAATCACAGGGTTGGCAAATGGATACCGCTTAAGATAGGAGTGGAATCCTTAAATGCTTGAATGTGCTGCTTTCCTTATTACTGATAAAGCGGGGGTAGCAAAATGAAAACTAAACCAGAGGAAGCTATTGCATTCAGGACAGCAGAATAACTAACTGATCCTAGAAAAAAGGGTGAAATGCAATAAATTTCAACGGCACTATCGAGCAGAGGAATAAGCGAGTAGGCAAATAAAGTGTAGATTACTTCTGTTTTTTCCTTTTTTTGTTTCTATTCATATTTACATTCCCTTTACAGTTCCAATATGGCCAAACAGGGTCTTACTACATTCATTGAATTAAGCAAAGAGCAATCCCCCCCCCCCCCTCCAGGAAAAAAGGTTGCAACAGATTGAATAAAGTTGGATGGAGTTACCAAAATCATATCTTTCAAGAGCGCCGAAATCCGGAGCTTCGTAGTATACTTACATACAACGTAAGGCGTCTCCACATGGTGGGTCTTGATTCAGTTAATATTCAGAAAGGACAATAAGAAACACATTTATTGCAAAAGGAATCACAAGACACTCCGAAACTCAGAACTGTGCCTGAGGAACTGCCAAAGTGATTAAGCATCTTTCCCTGGCTGTTCCAACTTAGTCTGATGCACATGCACCCAGGTGAACTGGCCCGAATCCTGAAACTCATATTTCACTCTTCTCAGTAAACAACAAAGGAACCTCATGAAAATTATTTGATGCATTAAACTTCACTAACTCACCTTTTTCCTCAGTATGACAGTGTTCACACATCCTTGCCGCGTCTCACCTACAACGACAGCAAATTATTAGTTGAAGACAAAATGCACAAATCAATTTTAACACGGGCGGAGATTTTCCAACAATCTCACAGATTATTAAACATACGACAGTAAAGAATCACAACATCATAACATAATGTACTGTATTCTTTTCTGAGGTAAGAAGCAGAAGGGGAATCAAAGACCATGGTATTGGTAATCTAGCAACGCAAGAGGAAGAAAAATGCTCACCGCTTGACTCCCACATATCAAACTTCACCAGCCAAGCATCTGAACTAAGCTGAGTAGCCAATACCCCGTCCACCCAAATCCTATATTGTTTTCCCTGCTTGTCCCCGTAGGATTCTCTGAGAAATTTTACAAGCTCTCCGATGCCATGCTCAGAGCCAGAGGGATGAATGAAAGTGCCAGATGGATCCTGCATGCTTAAAGAGAATGGTTGAGACGTATTTCAAGAAGATAAATCCTAAAAGGTGTTCTATTATAAAGGTCACGTCCAAGTAAATTAGTGGAGTCTTATAACAATCAGCAATAAAAAGGAAGAAAATTGAGAAGTAAATAGAATTGAACAGACGCGTTACTTGACAGCATACCAGGACATGGATGAGCAACAGCTACGCTTGTTCAACCAAAATCAAATACTCATAATAACAGACAAATCCCTGGGTAGCAACTAGAAAGTACTAATTTTTGCGGGATGGGATAGCAGACATACATAAGCTGCTTCTAGACCTGCAAGGAACTGCTCAGACTTCTCAACTTCAGCACGCCTCCACTTTTCACTTAACAAATTAAATTTTACGATTTCATGTCCTGGAGATGCATTTTCAACATCTTTTGCAACGTCTGGAACATCTCTTGGAGTCAGGTTTGTGCCTAACTGGAAGTGACCAATGGCTTGTATAATCCCAGATGCACATCGCTCTGTGGCATGGATAATCTTTGGGTTGTTTTTGACATTTTTGGCATACCACTGTAATAATTCTTCTTGGGCATTGCTCACCTGCATAATGAATGAAAATGGACTAAGTTAGCAAACGATGTTGTCAATGACAAATCCAAACTAACAGCATTAGGAAAATTATAGCAATAGACAAATTGAATAAATTAAACCACCAACCATGACACCATAGACTCCAGGAATGCTGAATAACTCGGCATCATTTCCAGAGTCACCACAGACAAGTGTATTCATAGGGCGCTTTCCCTCGGTCTCAAATTTTTTTAGCAGATATGCGAGAGCTTGACCTTTGCCAGCGCCTTGTGGTAATATGTCCAAGTCAATTCCTCCACTATATATTATTTTAACATCCAACTGCCAGAATGTGAAGTACCATTACAAAACTATTTAATTCATACTATCAGAGAAACCAATTGTGAGTGCAGTACACATACAAAAATTTGTTGGTGAGAAATGAGGATTCATGTACTGGTGAAGAAAACAATTTAAGAAAGGAGTTATATCTTTACCCCACGCTTCTCCAATGTCTCAGAAAGAGTCTCTATCACATTTTGAGCCTTATCTTTCTTGATATTAAAGCTTACTTTGTGAGGTCGCTGCTCCGATTCCGCCTGCAATACCAATTATTTCAGCTAGGACCTCCATTAATTATCCATTCATTTAATGGTACAATGCAAAGAAGTTTTGTAGGGGGATCTAATCTAACAAGTCATACCAAATATTAACAGCTGAACCACAGACAATAACCGATCAATCACTGTGATCAACTATATATTATACCTGACGAGTAAGTTCAGAACATTTGCTAGCTTCCTCAATGACAATATTCCTGTCCCATTTCTGATTCAAAAATTCCTCCCATCCATCATCTGGCACCATTGATTTACCAAAAGTTATCTCAGTTCCCACAGACATTATGGTTATATCGGGAGTTATCATGGGTTTTTCCATCCTCAATTGTTTGTAAAGCGTAGGTGACCTTCCAGTTGAGAAAACAAGCAAAGAATCACGACGATAATAGGCTTCCCAAAGGGCGTTAAAACGGAGGAGGGAAAGGTTCTCAGCATCATGGTGGTCAACCTACAAGTAGATCATATTCTCCAAAGAAATCATCTTAAAAAACGTAATAAAGCGTCAGAGCTGCAAAGACGGACAAATGTAATACATACCATTGTATGATCAAGATCTGAGACAACCATGAGATGTGCAGAAGACATTAGCCTAGCCATGTTAGCCAATCAATCCCCAATTTGATCCTATAAGTACACATCGCTTCAGTATTCATCTGAAAGCAAGCAAGCACCCAAAATTGCAAAAAAGAAACAAAGTAACAGCATGCAAGATTTTATAGGCATCTTATTTTGTGCCTGCTGCGTCACTAGACACATTTATAAGCTTTGCTTTCCCTGTGCAACGCACGGGGGAGTACAGGCTCTTTTTATATGTAACTCCAACTCTTGTGATGATCAGCTATCTGGGATGGTATAAGCACCATATATCTGAAAATGGTAACAATCATCTTCGTTTTCCGTTTTGAATTAAGGAAGAATACTGGGTTTCTCTTTATTTCTTCGTTTTTTCCTTGGAAAAGATAATTTATCAGGTAATCTTTATATCCTGAAAGTGGACAAGATTAAAGGGAATGTTGAATATTTAGCGTGGAAGATTGCATGTTCATATGTATTAGAAAAATTGACAGAACTTTCTCTATAAGCAAAACCCTTAACACCTTCCACAAACAATAAAAAGTAAAATCACCAGTGTAACTTTTCGAAGCTAGTAAAAAAATATACGAGCGTTGCTAAGACACTAATAAGCTACAAAGAACTCATTTCTGTCACGGAGAATTAATCTCATAAACTGCGCCGACTCCAGTAAAACCTTTGTAAGTAAATTCGTTGGCCTTGGAGAGGAGACTTCTAATTGTGCAAGAGAAAGTCATCGATTTTCGGAAGCCAAATTCACTTCTAGGACCTCCCATTCTACCAAGGTGCATATAAAGAGAAACTGAAAACGAAATAAATCTCCAAACTAGTGCAAGCGATCAAGTTCGACGGCAAATCGACAAGAATGCAATGAATTCAATCACAGGACTGGAGAAGACGGTGTTTACAGACAAATAAGTGGGACTAGGATAGGATTACCTGCAAGTGGTTCAGATGTTTGGGAAGACGAGAAGGATTGGGAGAAGGTAATTGCGAGGCGGAAGATGAATTGGTAGTGATCAAGCGAGAAGGAAGAATCGGATCCAAATTCGTTGGCGCTTCTTTCCTGAGAGAAAGGACAAGCACGCATAAAAATAAAAATTACTCCACCGCGAATCTTAATTATAAGATAAAATTGATTTATTTAGAGTGATTAAGGAAATCAATTAAATTACTTTAGAGTGTTTATACTTTTAGTATCCTTGGATTATATATTAGTTTATTAGTCAAATTAATTAATTTAGAGAAAAAAAATAAAAATATAAATACTCTAAGGGCTTGTTTGGTCTGAGGGGAGGGGAGGGAAAGTGGATGGAGGGAAAATTATTTTGAGTTGAATTTAAAAAAATTAAAGGAGTGGGGTTAAAAAATTTTAATTAATTTTTTTTACTCTTTTATTTTATATATTCTCTTTATTAAAATTGTATTACTCCACTTCTTCAATTTTTTAAAATTCAACTCATAAAAATTTTCTCTCCCCTTCCTTTCCTTCCAAATCTCTCACACCAAACAGAGCCTAAAGTAATTTAATTGGCTTCCTTAATTTCTTCAAAAAAGTTAACTTTATCATATAATTAGGACCGAAAGGAGTATTAAATAATTAAATACATTCAGGCCAAAACTAGATAATAAGCTATGTAATTGTAAGAAATAGCTGTTCTATACTTCATTTTAAATAAAACTGAAAAACAATTTAAGAAGGTTTCCCTATGGGAGGTCGCACAGCATGAGTCCGATGAAAGGCTAATTTTTCAGTTACTTATTTAATATAAAAATTAGCTAACTAATTTAGGAATATTAAAAATGAAATAAATCAAGTAATTATAACAAACGTATATCATTATATTAATTATCAAATATTAATTTATATTGTATCTTGGATGAAGTACAACGCTCCCACTAACTCGTGTATTAAAGTTTGGGGGAGCGTGCACAAAAAAAAAAAAAAAAAAAGAGTTAGGAGGGAGTGCTGTCACAAAAAAAGAAGTCTGGAGGGAGTGTTAAAAAATAGGTAACTGACACCAACAAAAGCTTAACATGTGGTAAATGGCTGGATCTCTTAAATTTTTTTTTTGTTGTCCACTTGGTTTATTGGAATTTTGTCCCGATTATATTTGGATCCGACCCGCGTCGCGCACCTGGTTATGGTGAGAGAGTCTCCCAATAAGAATTTCCTGCATACACAAGTTCAAACCCGAAACTTTATTTAAGCGGAACCAAACCACTTACCACTTGGACCAACTCCCATCGATAAATCTCTTAAACATTATATCATGGGTTTGAGTCAAGCTATATATATATGGAGAAGACTTTATTGAAAGAGATAAAACCTACTTTGGTGACCCCACACCTTAAAAAGATTAGTTTCTAGCCGGACATACTGCCTATATTCTTTAAAAAGAATAGGTAATTGTCATGAGTAGCAGGGGCATATTCCTTGGAAGTTTGGCAAGAGTGGCCAACAGGTACAAGAGCATATCCCTTTGTTGCCTATCAGAATGAAGGATCACTTGACATTTTTTGGGCCAACTTTATAAGGTGAATAGGCTATAGGGGCGAGTTCAGGCCTAAACCAAAAATCTTCGGTTGGCCCAAAATGATTAATTGTCAAAGCTGAAATATCACTTTACTTCAGAAATTGATTTCTATGAACGCAAACGAAATATATTATACTGTACTCAACAAGAGTGAGAAACAATCGTGGGAAGAAGAGGAGAATTGGAGAGAAAATAAATGGAATAGTATTTTTCACCCTCACAGTACCAAGCATATGATACATGCTTTTTATTTATAAGCAAGTCATATACCACTCAAAATTCTCATCCCATGTTAAATATAGAGCTGTGAAGCTTAAAAAATATATAAATTTTATAAATGTAAACGGGGGATAAATTACACGACTCGTGAGATTTACTCATTATTTGAAGAGTTTAAAATGACATGGACTAATATATAATAAGCGCATAACTATTATATTTATAACAATTCATAAATTTGACTTATTTATTTATTTTTACATGACGGAGTTGGCGTTTTAACATCAAGCTTTGCCTTTTATTTTAATATGTGACCAATGAAAGTCTTCAATCTCCATGGCTCCGCCCAAAATAATAAGAAAAACAACAAAATATAAAAGAGGAGGCAGCGGCTAGTGGGTATACATGAGAGCTTTCCGCCGTGAGTCGAATAGAAGATTTGCTTTGGCAAAAGAAGAAGAAGAAGAAGAATAGAAGATTTGCAATTGGATTTGGACTAGTGGTGTTCAAAGTATCCTGGTCCCTGTTGTCCCGGTTCGGTCCCGGATATTTTATCTCGGGAATTTCTCGTCCCGGCCGGGACCGGGACCGGGATCACACCTTGTGATCCCGGGAATTCCTGGTCCTGGTTTTTTTCTCTTTTTTCCTTAAAAAATATGTTATTATTTTATTTTTGTATTTTTTACCCTATAAATTAAGTTATCATTTGATAAAATGTATATCACATATTTAGTTAGAGTTAAATTGTATATATCGTGATACAAATCTTAACTATATAATGTATAAAGATAATAACAAAAATGATGAATGTGATAATAATATATTATTTTTCAATTCTAACTCAATTTATATGATTTTTATGACCTTATTAGGTGTTAAATAATTACTTTAAACACTAGATTATAAAAAAATTTAATTAATATAATTATATTATTAAGACCGGGAATTCCCGATCCCGGTTGTCCCGGGAATTTCCCGGGACAAGGACCAGGACCGGGAATGAGATCCCAGTCCCGGGAAATTCCGGGACGGGAACCGGGAATAGGTATTCTCAGTCTCGTCCAGGGATTTGAACACCCCGAATTTGGACCTACGGAGCGTGGACAATGAAGTACGAGTCTTTTTGGGTCAAAAGACGTCGTTTTTTGGTTTTTGTTTTATAAAAACAACCTGAGGAATCTGCCTGCTTTTTTTTTTTTCCCACAAAAATGTTTTGCATTCTTTTATGGGCTAAGGGGCAAGTTTGTCCGAAAGAATTTTTGTTGAGAAGTAATTTTGCTTCAAAAGTTTGGTAATTTTAACCTGGCCATTATCTCAATTAATTTTGACGGTTAATTAATCAAATATGCTGAATTAGCATTTCACATGTCATTTATTTCATTTGTTTTTTTCAAAGTTCGATTTAACACTTCTAAGGAAAATTTACACCTTAATAAAAATAACATGGATAATATGTTGACTATCAACTCAACATATTTGATCAATTAAGGTTCAAAATTAACTGGGATAATGACAATGAAAAAATTACTCCTTTTTTTCCTATTTCCGGAAAAAAAAATTACCCCTGGACCCTTAACCCTTCTTTTATTATAGAAGATATATGGGAAAATGACATTTGTTTAGAAAATTGAATTAATGGGTTCAACCCTTTGGTGAAGGGTGCGTGACTTCTCCTTATTAAGTAGGTATGGTGTGCTTAGTTTTATTTACCCTTTCAGCTGATTTTAACTCATAATCACATGTTTAAGATTTTTTTTTTTTTTGCCAGAATGTTTAAGATATATTTAAGAAAAACTTTTGGTGTCATTAGGCTATAATGCCCATATTGCCTTGACTAGTGTGCATGATTAAATTTAAAGATTCGGTGTGCAAGATTAATTAAAAAAAATTTTACTATCTACCAAGTTCCAGCCACAACATGGTGCCATCAAATTATTTTAAACTAATATTAATAAGGGAAAATGACTCAAAAAGAACTTTTAATATACCAAAAGACAGAAAGATGTGAGAACATTTGGAAATACCACAGAGGTGCTAGCACTTGTCAGAGATTTATAATTTCAGGGGTAAATTACCATTTTACCCTTACCTATTTTTTTATTAAAATAATAAAAGCCCCTCCGCAGGCCGGCCCAACCGGAACCCCCGCCGGCCGCCAACAGCCGACGACGCCACCGGCGGGGGCTCCGGTTGGGGAATATTCCGCCCCTGGCGGAATAAAAATCCCAAAGCTTTGGGGAGGGGGGGTTCAAACCCCCACTTGTGGTCATGCACTTGGTGCATGACCACTGGGCTAAAGAAGCTTATCAATAATTATACTACAAAATAAAAATATATAGTAAACTTTGATTTTTAACTAAACTAACAAATTTAGATAAGGAATTGACAGATTGATAAAAGAAATTAACAACTTTATATAAGAATTTCACAACTTTCGTTTTTTAAGCAAAAAATCCACCTACTCTATCAGACCATTCACTAATTTAGATAAGGAATTCCCAAGTTCATATGATGAATTAACAAATTAAGATAAGGATTTCGCAACTTTTATTTAGTAAAAAAATTTTAAATTAAATTTTATTAATAAGCTCCTTTTTGTTAGTAAAAAAATTTAGACAAAAATTCGTACAAACGAACGAACTCTTAGGATTCTAAATCACTAGCGGGTAACCCACTAGTGACGATCACCAAAGGGTTACCCTTTGGTGACGGGGTCACGGGGTCACCAAAGGGTTACCCTTTGGTGACGATCGCCAAAGGGTATCCGCTAGTGATTTAGAATCCCAGAGTTCGTCGGTTTATACGAATTTTTGTCTAAATTTTTTTACTAACAAAAAGGAGCTTATTAATAAAATTTAATTTAAAATTTTTTTATTAAATAAAAGTTGCGAAATTCTTATCTTAATTTATTAATTCGTCATATGAATTTGGGAATTCCTTATCTAAACTAGTAAATGGTTTGATAGAGTAGGTGTATTTTTTGCTTAAAAAATGAAAATTGTGAAATTCTTATATGAAGTTGTTAATTTCTTTTATCAATCTGTCAATTCCTTATCTAAATTTGTTGGTTGGTTTAGTTAAAAATCAAATTTTATTATATATTTTTATTTTGTAGTATAATTATTGATATGCTTCCTTAGCCCAGTGGTCATGCACCAAACAAGTGGGGGGTTCGAACCCCCCACTCCCCAAAACTTTGGGATTTTTTTTCCAAAACTTTGGGAAAAAAAATCCTGGAGTGGGGGGTTCGGCCGACGGAGGGGCTTTTATTATTTTAATAAAAAAATAGGTAAGGGTAAAATGATAATTTTCTCCTGAAATTGTAAATCCCTGACAGGTGCTAGCACCTCTGTGGTATTTCCAAATGTTCTCACATTTTTCTGTCTTTTGGTATATTAAAAGTTCTTTTTGGTCATTTTCCCTATTAATAATCATTTCTTAAAAAATAAAAAAAAGTTAGAAATAATAAAAATTTCATGTAGTAAACCGGGAAGAAAAAGTTGATAAACCGGGTAAAGCTTCAACTTAAAATCTCAACCAAAAAAAGAGAAGCTTCAACTTAGAAGTTAAATGTGGCAAGGCAACCTCTCGTTGGTTTATTAGGAGTGATGGGTACAGATATATACAGAGACAGAGGCATGGACGAAGCAGAAGCTTGTCTGAAATTTCGCAGCCTCTAACATCTAAATTGCTATTTTGGGATTTCAAGTTTCAGCATCCTAGAAAAATATCACGCTCGTAGATAAAGTTAAAGAGCAGAAGCTTCATTAACTCTGGGCATTTCAATCTATTTTGATAGCAACTCAACCTATAACGTCCCTTCTAAGCTCCGCATGGAAGCTTCATCCGCCGCAACGAAAGGTAGGCTAATAAACGATAACCAAAAACCATTGCTATCAGAGCACCAACCTCTGTCCGACCATCGTCAATTCTTATCCCATTTATGCCTCGCGAGAGGCCTCCATATTGCACTTTCAGCAAAAGGTTGTATGTGTGGTAGTTAAACGAAATGTACCGAATCCACGATATGAATTTCGGTACTTCCTGCAAAATTTAAAGAGCTCGTAAATGGGTTCATCAAATGAATTGAATATTTTTCAGCCCAAGAAAAATAAAACAGAAAAGTGTAAGCTTGCTTACCTTTACGAAAAATCCTCCAGCCAGCATGAAGGTCATCACAGTCACTGAAGCCAGAGTTGTTGCTTTCTTCAAGTCCATTAATGTGGCCCCAATAGCTAGTCCGAGTCCCTGCTTTGGCACCAGCCATGGTTAGAATATGAGGTTATTTTGGTTATAGTGTTGTCTTCTATGTGTTTGTACAAATGTGTACCTGAGCTGCCAGAATGCAGAGGAAGACAGTGAGGATGCTGTAGAAAAAGGAGTCGGCACTTAGTCTCAGACCGGCCATGAAATAAACAACCAGCAGGAACAATACTGGTAGTATTAAGTCCAATGGAATATCACTTGTAGTCCTAGCCACAAAATATGCACTTAGTCTGTACATGTCAACTGCTCTCTCCTTAGCCAACATTGCTCTCTCTTGAGGAAATGTGAATATTGCTGTGAACACTGGAAAGAATCCCCAGAACACCGCTATGAAGAAAAGTAACCCCGCCTGTAAATGCAGAGAAGTCAGGGTTTTAGAGGAAAAAATGATCCATCTTGTACTGTAAGGTAAGAAGATTCATGTATGTGTTTGTTTACCTGGTCTTGAAGACCTTTTGGATTGTTAGCATCTGATTGCCACCAAAGTAATCCTAAGATGACTGCAGTAGAGAGAACTTGGGTGATTCTTAACCAGCTGAAATAGTCATGCCTCCGTTCTTTTATTCCTCGGCAGAATAGTATGGAATACTGCTCACACCAACTAGCACCCCACTGTCTTTTAGGAGCACAAACCTTAGACTTCAGTGATTCATCAAGTGGGATGGGCACCGTTAGCTTTCTCTTCTCCGTTTCAGAAACTCGAGTCTCGTATGCTTCTACTAGATACTGATTCACATAATTAATTTGTTTAGAATCAAATGGAAAATCTCTAGTCTCAAGGTTTTCCTTTCTAATAATTAAAATGATAACTTACCTCTTGCACCATTGTTGGTGATGGTTTCCCATTCTTTGTTTGAACTTCTGCATTTCCCATCTGCACTTTATCCTCTAACTCAGATGGTACAGAAACATCACTTATGTTTCCATTTGCGAGGTCTAGCAACAACTCTGCTGGGTTCATGGCAATAAGAGGGGAGCATCCTATAGATTGGAAATAAGGAATTGCTTCAGATGCTTTGCCAAAGTATAGCAAGCTGCCTTTTCCCAGTAGGATCAGCTTATCAAATTTGTGAAATAGTCTGCTTGATGGTTGGTGAATTGTTGTCACTACTGTTTTACCAGCCTGCCATAAAATTGAAGTATTTTTTTGATAGGTTGCCATGAAATTTCATTGATCCTTAACGGAAATGATAAGAATAATAACTAGTACCTCTGCTATGTCCTGTAGCATCTGAACGATCTTCAAGGCTGTTGTAGAATCCAAACCAGAAGTTGGCTCATCCAGAAAGAGAAGCGAAGGATTGATTATAATCTCATTACCAATGCAAACTCTTTTCCTCTCTCCTCCAGATACCCCGCGAACAAAGGAACCACCGATCATAGTGTCTTTGCACCTAAGTTACATGAAATAAGAGCATCATCCATCACAACCCATAATAATTTAATCATAAGATATATACATTTTACTATGCATTTCATGGGAAATATTACCTTTCTAAGCCAAGCTCAGAGATGACATCCAAGGCTCGTTTTTCCTTCTGGTCCTTTGTGAATGTATCCGGGAGACGTAGACGGGCTGCATAAGTAAGAGTTTCTTTCACAGTAAGGTGAGGAAACAGAACATCATCTTGAGTCACAAATCCTATCTTGCTCTTGAGATATTTGCTGTATGGCTGGTCATTGTAAGTGATAGAACCACCAGCAGTGGTCTGAATCAACCTGCCTCCTAGAAGATTCAAAAGGGTAGTCTTTCCACTCCCTGAGGGTCCCATCAGTGCCAAGACTTCACCTGGATTCACAGAACCAGTAATCCCATTTAAGATATCCTTCTCCTCACTTGTTGTCATGCCCTTGATCACCACCTTGTAGCTCACATCCTTGAACTGCACATCACAAAACAAAGAATTCAGTTTGTTGAATTAAGCATCAAAGCTGAGCTCAATGCACCAAGACATCTTCAATTTTCTTTCTCAGCAAAACCATGTTTAGCAATTCCAAAACCAGATGGATTTCAAACCCGAACCTAGATCTTTGAGGTATGCAAGAAATTAATGTCTGTGCCTGTGCTTCTCTGTCCTGCTATATGCTAACTATTCACTGTTAACCGGAAAGATCAAGGATGGTCTTGCACATCAGTGTCATATGAAATGAGACTCTGTACAAGACTCAACCTGACCATGCTATTGCCACAGCCATGTTTTATTGAAGCTGTTGATTTGCTAAATGAAGCTTCACCCTAAATTTCCTGCCCAAATACATGGCATAACACATCAAATCCTATGCGCTATGGAAGCCTTGAACATCTGGCTGGGAGGGACATGTAGGTTGCAGACGTGGAAATTAATGGAGGATGAGAGAATTAAGCTTACCTTAAGAAAAATAGGCAGAGTGGGTTCCGTTTGAAACTTGAAGTGGCAAGTTCCAGCTTCAATATCCTCCGCTGCAATAGACATATGCAATCCTTCTTTAAACAACACAAAGGAGGGAAAAGGAAGATCCTTCAGCAGAAAGCCTTTGAATTCTATTATTGCAGGCAGCTACCAATTTTGCTCAGTACAGTACAGTTTGTGCGCACCCATATGATGCATGTTGTAGGTATGGCTAACGAAATATGTAGACGTGTTCTCCTTAATTATCAGGGAAAAAATACCAGCAAGACAATGAAAGCGGCTTACAAAGGAGTTTCAAATAAAGGGTTTCTCCCATTTCTCATAATACAACATCAATGCGCTGTGTGATTGATTCTCTAAAGGTCCAGCATTATGTATATAGGTAGAGCTGGGAAATCGGGCCGAGCCCGTCGGACCGGCTCTTTTAAGCCCTGTTAAATCTCGGACCGGACTTGTAAATTAGAGCCTTAAAAGGAAGTCGGGCCTAAAAGAGTCAGCCCTGTAGGGTCGAGGGCCGGCCCGTTAGGCCCTTTTAATGTTTTTTTTGCCCCTACCCCCTCCCTGCCCCTTTTCCAGTCACTCTTTGTCTAGAAATTCTTGATATTTTTACTCCACAAGTAGAGCCTACTACACAAAATGAAGCACAATCAAATGTCCTTAAAATTGATGATAGTGGTGAAGAAGATGAAAATGATAGTCGTCATACTAATGTTGTGTAGAAATTAGAGTGTTTAGTTTCTTGCCTTCTTATGCTTTGGTCTTTATGTGAGTTATTATGGGCATGATTTTACTTTTAATTATGTATTAGTAACTGTGTTTGTTTTTTGCGTGAGACATGTTTTAAACTTTAATGTTAACAACATTTATGTGTTAAATTAAAACTTGATATATCTCTCTAAAAGAAAATACGCATGAAAAATAGTTAAATATTGTGAAAAGGACTTCCCGACCCTGTGGGCCGATCCTGGCCCTAATGTTCTCAGGCTGAGCTTTGAAAAACTGCAATTTTTCTGATCCCGAGCTCTTTAGGGCCTGCCCTTTAAGACCCTGATCCATCAAGAGCCGGTTCTGATCCCTAATTCTATATATAGGGGCTCGTGAAACTTCCGAAGTGAGACAGTGACCAAAAGACAAGACTGTTGGCAAAAAAAAAAAAAAGACTAAAAGACAAGACAGTGAGACACCGCAAGTCAAGCTAACAGGGGCGTGGAGAAAGTCGACTTTAATTTTTAATGAAGGGCCCAGCAGGGAGATAAAATGCTTCCCACGAAATAGGAATACAGAGGGGGACAGCTCCAACAATAACGGTAACAAGAGAGCTCAGACATTCCCCTTAATTGGTTTTTCAAACGAGGCAACTTTTCTGCTACCAAGTGGAGTAATAATCAGATTCAGGTCGTTTGTTTAAAATTATAGTATTTAGAACAATTAGAATTTTGTCAAATCTGCAAATAGATTATTGAAATAATTACTTACACGCAATGCAGTAAAATCCTGTAGATGATGGAGGGTGTAACAAGAGGGGCACTCAGGAGGGTTTGGTGGTGAAATTACAGCCTGAAAAGTTAAAGGAGCTAAGCAGTAATCCTAGTAGTTGAAGCAGACTAGAATGAGAGCAAGTTGATGGGGGTACGGCTTTTATTTTGTTGGTCCACATTGCAACTTGTTGCTGGTTATGAGAGGAAAGAAGAGAAGATGATTGAAGGTGAAAAGGGTCCATTTGAAAGAGACAGGAGCAGCACAATCCGAAGACGGAAACAAGGATAACAGGAGAGAGGTCAGTCCAATTCCCTTTTCGCACAAAGGCAAAGAGTTAAAGACAATCACCCCTCGCTTCTATTGCGCTCGCTCTGAATCCCTCTCTCTCTCGTACTAAAGCAAGGGCAAGATTAAATGCATATTAAATGGGCGAATGATCTGCTTTTTTGGTGCTGGGAACTACCTGGATCCCTCGCTTTTTGATCCCCCAATCATGCTTTTCTATTGGTCTTTGGGACTTGCCTGGACTCATAAAGTTTTCTAACAAAAAACCTTTTTTTGTCTTTGCATCTTCTTTATTCACAGAATAAAAGTACAGAACGCGTTAAAGAAAAATACACAAACAAGACATGGATGTGCTGTATATATTTTAGAGCCCACATCTCTTCTATATTTATTCTTGTTGAATATGTGATGGGTTGGATCGAAATGGTTTTACAAGTATTGTACAGCTCAAAATATATTAACAGTGTGACTTATTTGCAGGACTTCATATAATACATACTAGCTCTAACCTAAAATATATGAATTACTTGGGTTCAATTGGTCCTAAAAATAATACTTCAATTATTTTAATTTCTCTCCTAGAGTTATATTTTTTTTTTTTTTAAAAATATCCTTATTGATTGTACACATTAAGGGAATCCTATTAAAAAATAGTTAAGATAAAATTAAAAAGTAATATTTTTTTTAAAAAAATCTATATATTTGTTAAAAATGACAAACTTAACTAGTTTTCTTAACTTTTTTAAATTAATTAATTGAGTCTTGTATTAAATAAAGAAGGCCGCATTATATTTTATAATATATAAAATAATGTGGCCTGATTCTGCCGACAAAAGAATTATCATCACTTGTATATGATAATGACCAATTGAAGAGCCTATACCATACATACAGAAAATCTGGAGCCAATATTACGTGCTCAAGACATATAATTCCGTAATGCAATTTATTTATTAAATTTTTTGCATTTTGCCCGGATATTAGCAAAGAGCCAAGCACTGCCCCACTGGCCAAAAAACAGAAAAAGAAAAAAAAAAAAGGCACTGCCCAGTGCCCAGCACGCGCAGGGAACCTTTGGCGGAGCTTGGTAGTTTTTCCGTATCAATGTTAATATAAATATATTATAATAAAATTGAATATAAATTATCCCGAATATAACTTGGTATTGGATCACGTATAATAATTAAGAAAAGTAGAAAACATTCACGGCTATCAAAGAAATTAAACGGTACGTGTGTTTTAAGGGTATTCTGTAGTGGAGTTTTGTTGTTGCTGTTGTTTAAAGTTCTGAGGACAACCGCACAAGAAAAAGAAGGTAACGATAGAGCCAATTTTGCAAGTATTGACCAAAAAGATATGACGTGGGATTTAAAAAAAAAAAAAACGAAGCAACATCATCGTACAGTTAAAATAATAATAAAAAAAAAACTTAAATACCACTTGAATTTTAAAATCCTAAATTAGTTTTGTTGATAACAAGAATAATGAAATTAACAAAGAAAGTATAGCAATTAATAACTCATATTTTTAAAAAATCACTAAATTAAGAGTTTGAAGTTAAAGTGGTATTTAAGTTTTTTTTTTCCCTTCAAATAATAATGTTGGCTGTTAATATTTGAATTAAAAAAAAATTCAAATACGGCCTTAACCCTAGTGAGGTGCATGTAATAATGGGTAGAATGCAGGGAGGGGGAAAATGGAAGGAACTTACGTATGCCTTGGTCCCTGAAGGGCTTATTAGAGTCAGTGATTTCATCAGGAGTAAGAGTGAAGCCGGTGAAGGAGAAGGAGAGGCCCAAGCTGGCGCTGGAAGCTCGGCTGAGGGCAGCGCCGCTTCCTACTTCATCCAAATCCACCTTTATTTGAGCACTCCTACTCTTCCTTATGTGGCTGTTTTTCCCTCCCGGCGACGTCCTCCTACTTGACTTCCTCGACAGTGTTCCTCCGCTTCCCCCACTGTCCATCGCCCCGTTCATCGACTCGCTCGACCTCAGCGCCTCCACCAGCTGCTCCGATTGAGTCCTTGCCAACCCACTTGAATTTATCTTCTCCATTTCTGATTTCACCCTATCACACAAAAATGAGTCCCACCTTTGAAGTAACCTGACCAATTCAAAAACTGTTAATTAATTAATTGATAGTAAATGTCTGTTTGTTTTAATTTTTTAGAATTACTCATATCATATCATGTTACGTGGAAGTAGTGTACTGTACAAGTATAGTTTTCTGACTTGATTGAGCCCTAGTTTCACTTATTGCAGTTAAGTCCATACCGGAAACTGCTATATATGCTAATAATTTGTTTCCGGCCAAGGGTATTGTGAGAAAATTTCTTAAAAAAGAAAAAAAAAAGGAGAGGGAACAGGATTGAGGCTACATAATAAATAAAAATCAGTAGACGATATTATCGGCGGCCGAGAAAGACGATAACAAATTTTAGCGAGACTTTTGAATGCTCAAATATACAAACATGGTAGAACAGCTAGCAAGTAGTACAAGAGGATATATATATATATATAGGTGAGTTAAGCTTAAGCCATACCGTTTGTGGCGGAAAAGTAAAGTTGAGAAGCAGAAGACGAGGCCTGGACGACAAAGACGAGATAGTTGCTTTTTAGGAACGTTGCTCCATAACGGGATCTAGCTAATGACAAATTTAATGAACCAGTTGCTCCATCATGACTCACCATCACACACACCCGCTCATATATATAATACATAGCAATTAAGAGAGGCCCAAACCGTACCAAACTTACCAGAATACCCTTGTTCCATGTCACAGCAAGCAAATACGAACCCCATATAATTCAATTCTTGATAAGTACCACTCCTCTTATGATCAACGTAGAGATGCATGCACACTAATCAGCCTCACCCTCATTCATTCGGCCTGCAATCTTTGCCGTACACGCGTCTCACACTTAACGTGTTCCTCATTTATCATTTTCCATACATTTATTCTTTGATGAGGAAGGAAAGGATCGAGCTGATTTGAATTGAATGTATGATGATTATTAATATAAGGCCTATTTGACTTTTTTACAGAGATTAAGGACGCTAAATAAGTTACATCAAAATATTTATATTTATTCTTTTTCTCTAAACTAATTTATTTAACTTATAAACTATATATATAATCTAATAATATACAATATATATTATGATCAAATAATTTAGTTAGCTATAATATAATCTCTTAAAAAAGAGTCAGGGATCTTATCTTAAAAATCGGAGGTATTATTGGTATGTACTGATCTAGAACGCGTACTTTTGGTATTAATCAATGAGTTAATTACTATAGTTTTTTAACCTTATTTGCATGCATGGGTTGGCGGATTCGCCGGCTTGTTATAAAGTAGCTCAGATGCAGACAAAAACCATGAAGAAGATGACGACCTTGCTGTGTTGTGTTGGAGGGGCCTGCAAGTTGTGCCTCTTGAGGTTTCGTTTTCATCCAGGACTGCCCTGCACAAGAGGCAAGCTAGTAGGGTTTTTGTTTGGATTTTTGCCTCTAAAAAGATGTGTACATCTTTAATACCCTTCTCAGTTAGGTCCCTGACATAGTGACATCTCGTGTTTCCTATACCATTTGTGTAAGTTCTTTGAATGTAATTATATTGTTCGCATTCTATTGTTTCTACAAAAGGACAAATAAACTCGTATATATATATGTGTGTGTGAGCTTGCCGTGGCAAGCGAGCCTGTCAACTTCCTTGTCCTTTCTGCAAGTCTCTTTTTCATCATTTAAGCTCGTCTTAATGTGTTGTCATATGAGAAATTTGCTTTGAACCTTTCACGAAAGGTATAATTCTGTTTAAATTATATATATATATATATATATATATATATCTCCTCGTTATATTCATGGCACTACTGGACTTTCATGAAAGGTGTGTTGCATTACGGATAGGTCAGTTTTAGTTTTCAGAGTGTTAAGAGGTGAGTTCCCAACTTGTAATATATATGACGATTAATACTACGGTTGTTAATATAAGATCTGATAATATTAACTATCCAATAGTTAGACATACTTTTCCATCCATGTATTATATGGCCTTAGAGATATATATTGTTGGTTTTGTAATAGATTTTATTGAAGCATTACATAATAAGTATCACGTCCTTGAGACACTAATATAGGTGTTGCCTTGTTAAATAATCACTCAAAGCACCAACGGCTCTGGCTGTTAATAGAAAACTCACGTGGTTAGATGCACTAACTCATTGCGTAAGCCATGCCCATGCATGTAAGGTTGGGTTATAGTAATTAATAAGTTAAGTCAGGACATTAATGATATCGCTGTATATTCATATCTCTCTTCTCTCTTTTTCTCATGCATATATATATATATATGCTTTTACATTAGCTAGCCATCTAAATTTTCACGGAACGTCCACTCCGTCCCATTTTCCCATTACAAATATTTTTTCTGTTGAATTTAATTAGCTTTTAAATTAGATGTCGAGGAAATGCATGCGTGAATGGAAAAAACTAATTCTTAATTATATATAAGTCCCATTTTCTTTTAGGACAAATACGCCGTTTTCCCCACTACATACGTGGTGGCCAGGCCACCGGGTACTAGTAATAATAACATACCGAGTTTTAATTTCTGGGGAGAGGAAGAGGACAAAAACTTCAGCTACGTACATGTTATATGTCGAGGTCATGCATCACGCAGCAAAAGAAGTACAACAGGGAAATTAATGATGTACAAAACTTGTGTTTGGGAGCACAAGAGGTTGTAATTGTATAACCACCGGGAAGAAAATGAAGCATCACTAACACTTTTTCTTAAAGTATACACATGGCCCGTTACAATTAGTGTATCTGGTGCAATAATGGGGCGAGACTGTTTTTTCACTAGGAAAAGGTAATTAGAGGGGAAAGAAAAGGACAAAAGGGTACTTTTGACAAAGGAAGGTGTTTTGTGGTCTAGAGGAACATGTTTGGTGGATACTGAATACTAACCACTGAGTGGGAATAACAGTAGTCAAATCTTTCACTCCCGCTCCTGCATGGCTAGCTGGTCCTTCTTCCTCCACACAACCTCCATCGCCACATCTTTATTATTTATTTGTATGAAGTGTTAAACCTACCCATAAACTATTTGGCGAAATACCAGACAAGGACAACGTAAACTTTTCTTAAATGTAAATGAATACATGAAGTTTTTAGAATGGTGTGAGAATAACTTAATTAACATTAACTGTTTAACTGTTTAACAAACATGTCAATTAAGATAATATATAGTACAAGAATATACATGATTTTCTAACGGCTTTGACATTTTAGCACCATTGTTTAATTTATATGCTTGCTAAATGATCAACATTGGTTGACTTAAAAACCATAGTATGTTTGCACCATTTTCAAAACTTTATATATACTTTTAATTTACACCTAAAAAAAAGTTTGTGATGTTAGATGCCTATGACAAAATACTTTTATGGGTGAATTTGCAATATATTATATGCACCTTAACCTTGTATGAATTGTTTTCGTTTCATTAAAATATTTCTTTTTCTTATGATTCCGATGAATAAAACTTCATTTAATATGTGCAATAAGTATAAATGATTTGAAAAACAATTAAAACTTTGAGATACAACATAAAGTCTAGCATCTGGCTAAAGCGTAACCAAAACAAATCCCTTAACTAGGTCTTTATGACTAAAAAAGAGTATTAGATTAAACCTCAATCTCAACAAACATATGACCAAATCTGTTGTCGCGGCATCATCAATCTTCTGATTGTGTTTCTTGGGATAAATAAAACCCCGACGCATGGCTCAAAGATGAAGTTAAGGAACTGTTTTTTTCTTGTTTTTAATCACAGCTTTTAAATGTAAGATATAACTCAGAATTTGATATTAAAACTAGGGAGTACACACACACAGTCAGACGTATAGTTTTCAGAGAAATTATAGGAATTCCTCTAGACGTGTCGTTGATGAAAAGATCAAGGATGATGATTATAAGTGGTATGATATAGTTACCCTCTCTGCAACAACACAAACAATGGAGGGAGGGAGTTTTGGTGTCAATCCTCGAGCTCATTCAGATCTGGATCTGGACGTATGGTTCATATTTGATTTTTTTTTTTTTTTTAAATAGGTGCTTTTTGAATAAAAAATGATTTTTTGAAAATATATTAATTAAGAGATTATCTTTATTTTAGATTATGTACCTATTAAAATATATTTTTTAAAAAAATAAAAATTTAAAAATTAAATCTAAACCATCCAAATTCCATCCAACTGTCCAGATTTCAGTGCCACCGAAACTCATTTCATGGAGGAATGGGCCGCATGGGTGGTGCCCGGTGTGGGAGGGAAAGTCACGTGACAAGGACGTGATTGCGGGACACTATGCGTGTGGGTCCATGCTGAGAATGAGATAATGCCTCTCCCCTTCCGATTATTATTCATTAATTTATTTCAGTTTAATTAATCACCATGTTCACCCCTGATTTACATATTACGTACTACTATAAGTTTTAAATTTGTGAATGGATAAGTCTCAAAATATAAGTTTCATTTTAGGTTTATCAAAACATTTTTTGCGTTCACTCCTGATTTATTTCGTATCAAATATCATCACATTTTCAAACATTTTTAAAAGAAAACAATAATTCAACCATACATTATTATAATTAAATTATTACCAATGTGAATAAAATAAGTTATAAAGAAATTTACTTGTAACATTACTTACTTGAAAATTTATAACACACACACACATATATAATTTAGTCCATTTTTTAAAATAAAAGTTAGTCATTCACAAACATACAAAATTCACAAATATATGGGAGAATATTCAGAGTTACTTGTTACTCATCAACTTACAAATAGCTATCAAAGAATTACTCCAAAGCTCTCAATGAGAGTCTACAAATTCACAAACACATATCTATTAATATATAATTTATTACTATTCTACAATCACTATAAACTATTCTAGACATTAAAACTACCCTCAAGAAGAACCACCTAATCTCTTCATATATATATAAAGACACACGGGTGGTATATGTGGCTACAAAGAGAGAAGGCAAAAAAAAAAAAAAAAAAAATGATGTATAAGCGAAATGAAAGATAAAATGTTTGATTGAATTGAAATTTGAAGTAAAAAAATCAAAGGTCTGACACAAGTGGAGTGAATTGAGGGGGCAAAAAGAGGACTAAAAAAAATACCTAGTTTAAAGAAGATAAAGAAATTAAACATAAAAAATCACCGTACCCCATAAAACATTATATTGGATGTAGAAAATTAAAGAATAATGAGAGGTTGAGATATACTGAGGTAGAATAATATGTGTGTCTCTTTATATTATTTTGTTTCTTCCAGAAAAATATAGAAAATGGTTTTACATTTTTCTCAAATACCTATAATGAAGACAAAATAGGATAGTGTTGGGAGTTTTGTTTCCATTAGAATCTTGAGTCCTAACAATGAGTCTGTCAAGAACTCAAACATATAGATACACCTAGTAAAGACGAAAAATGATGTGGGGTCTTTAAATACATAATATATATATATATAACACCCACATACAGTCACATTGAAGGAGGGAGATGGGGCTACAAACAAACAAACAAAAATGAATATCTATATATCCCATCACTCATCAAAAATGAAGAAAAAAGGGACAACATATGAAGGGTGATTTTCTTTCTTTTCTTCTTCTTCTTTTTTTTTTTTTCAAGAACTATAATACACGCACATTGAGAGGAGGGGGTGGGATATGACACGACAATTCCGTGGAAAGTGAAAGAAGAGTAAAAAAAAAAAAAGGTTTGACAAGACAATAATACTGACCAAACGCAAGGACAGATGAACAAGAAAAATGAACGAGAGAAGAAGGAACACCTGTTACACTTTCTATGCACGGCGCCAAGAGGTGCTTTTGGTGGGAGTAGAAGTGAATTTTATAGGAGTAGGGTTAGGGTTTTACTCATATTAAATTATTATTTTTTTGACAAAATAATAATATTAGTAATATTCTGACAGTATTTTTTTTATATCATTTATTCCAATATTAAGATATATTTACATACACATACCCACATTTTTAGAAGAATTATTTTAAGGAGGTATTTTATTTGTATTATTTTATTTCATAGAGATTTTTTTTTTGAACTTGATACTTCTGTTTAAAGTATTAATTTATTATATACTCTTGACTAATTAAAACCTAAAGTATAACTAACTTTAAGCGTTAGCAAAAATTGGGATGTTACAATTCTCCCATCCTAAAAATAATTTTATCTTCAAAATTCAACACCTGAGCCAACATCCAATGAGTTTCATTAGAAAATACTACTCCAAACACTAAACCATCATTAAACTTTTAATTTGTTTTGGCCAACCAAATAGTTATAATTTCATTCCATCCAAATGAGCTCAGTCATAATATCTACCAACCAATGACATTGAACTCAAACCAACAAAATAAAAGAGACCCACAACAAACAAATGACAAGCAAAGTAAAGTAAAAAATGTTGACAAAATAAAATAAAATAAGTATATAAAACTATAAAATCTCAAACCATAGAAGAGAACCCTTTACTTTAGCATACCAATTTAAAACAAAATTTGATTAACACCATTTAGCATATACATTATTAAATCTTTTTTTTTCATTATATATTTAAGAAAACCTAAAATTTTACAAATCTCTTGATATTTTGAAAAGAAACCTTTTTATGGGTGAGTTTTTTTTGCTCCAATAGTTTTCTAAATGAAACTTTGATATCCCCACGCTAAAATAATAACGAGCAATTTCATGCACAATATATAGTAAAATAAATATATTTAGAATACATGAACTTGTTAGGTCATATGTATGTGTGAAAAAAAAAATTGTTTTTGGAAAACTACATTTTTTTAAAAAAAAAAAGGTTAGTAAACCTCATTTCAAAATCTTTTCTCTTGAATTCACAGAAAGCTTTTGGTTCACAGTTTCCTTTATGAAAGGAAAAGATTACTTTGACTAAAAATTTCTATTTGACTCCATATGTGAATAGAGTCCTAACAATATGTGAAGTTCTAAAAGGTTCGTGATAATTTCAAAACTCTAAGAAAGATATATGCTCATTGTAAATATCATTGATTAAAATATAATTCACAACAATTTTCCATTCATAACAAAACTTTGGAAATCACAATATATGATATACTTAGAATTACATCTCAACCACTCATTAAAACCAAATATTTATTACCATTTCATCTCTTAACCTCTTTATCTGCTTTAAAAAAAATCCTTAGAAGACTACTATTGTATCATCCCTTGTGTCCAACGCATCCTTGATTATAAGGTCAATCATTCAAACACTCACTCACCAACTCTTAATTATAATAGCCATCCTATTTTACTTCACAATATAAGTCCCAATCTAGGAATTCTCTTTCCTATACCAACACTATTAATAAATATTTCACTTACTACCTCTAATCATCTTATTCCATCCATGGGGTTTTGATATTCAGTCAATCCAGCCAATCTCAAATTCTTTCGCTGAGATTTGTTAGGTACCTACATGATCACAACTACATACCATAGTTTCTAACCACTATTCTATTTTAACATCAACTCTATTGTTGCTCTTGTACTTTGGTATTTATTCTTATCATTGCTATTACTATGATTCATGCTTTAGAAACATAATTATTCTAGGGATTCCTTTCCAAACCCACGTTAATGATCAACTAGGTTTTCCTCCGTCAAATAACAATAACCTCCTTTTCAAAACCCTTTTTCTTAGATACAGTCAATAATATATTTACTTAATTATGTTGATGAACATTTGTTCCTAGTGTATCACAACATACTTACAATAATATACCACCTATCACTCACAACATAACAACTTTAAGTCTTTAGCAACATGCGACATTTACAATCATTTATATATATATTTCCTCACTTTTCAATAATGAATACATCCTTATCATAATTTGATATAATCCTAAAACTTAAGTTTGTGATTTAAAACAACAATCACAATCCTCATAAAACACTCATAGGCATAATGACACATGGAAATAATAATTAATACTCATATAATTTTTTTATTTAAATATAGAGTTAGTTGTTGCTAGGACACATATAATCATGCCTATAGCTTTTGTGTTTTCTCACTATAATATTTATAAATATTTTTAAATGTGACATGTCTTTTCAAGCTTAACGCAGCTTCTTGATTTTTGATTGATTTTTTTTTAAGCCTCTTTTAACATTATATCCTCTTTGTAGTCTATAACAATCGACACAAAATTCTCACTCCTCGTAGCTTTGACACTACTCTCATTTAACCATAATTTTCATACCATGCCTTGTCAAAACTTAATTAGCAGTAACAAAATCATTATCATATCCGCTTTAGGAGATTCAACTGGGTCAAAGTACAATCTTAATTCTTTTTGCTAAGGAAAAGAACTACACAAAAATATCTAGCTCATCTTTATCTAGTAAGAGATACTCTTCTTGTAATGAACTATGATTTTTTTTTTTGTTGGGGTTGATTATACTCCAGAATATATTTTCCTACTTTTCTTTCAAAACGCCTAGTTTCTACTTATTTTAGTAACAACCATGCGTAATCAGTATTCCCATAGAACCTTCAAATTTAAGCCTAAAGTTCCAACAAACCCCGGACATAGTACCGTTTGCAACTTCCAAATTCAAGCCTAAAGTTCCCATAAATCCGTACGACCTTTATGAAACTAATTGTAGGTGTAACTACATTTACATTAAACAGGAACATTTACTGGTATAAACCTCATCATCAAACCTCCTGAGATTATAAAATTCAATTATACTTTAATCATAAAATTTATCTATACATCCATTCACATTTGATATGGCAATAACCTGTTGTTGAGAAAATTTTGAAAGTCTACTTAATCCAGTGATTCTATCATTAAAAAAAAAATATTTTATTGTACCTTGTAAAACAATCAGGAAGCGTGACTATATCCTCAACATAAAACAAATATCATGTTTTCCATATAATATATATATCTCACTTGAAAGGCATAACGGCTTCCTGACTTTGTTTATTTTGGGGGCTTCCTTCTCCTTTTTCTCATTTTTAGTTTATCCATGTACTTCTTTATTTTAACTTTACATAATTCTTCTCCTATGTCAGCTCTTTAACCTTCTATTATAATCATTCACTGCTTTAAATTTAACTCTCCTATCGAGATTTAGCATTATACCCATTATTTCTAGCAAAGTTGCAACATCTTGATATAATTGCTTGCTACTAATCAATTGAATACCTCTGGTCAATCACCCTTCACTGGGTCATGAATTTGCAAAACCTAACCACAACATTGCTTAATGTGAAAGTAGAGTTGGGCCTATGTTAACAAGAAAATGTTTAACTTATGAAAAGAAGATTCAATTACCCGGACTCATTTCCTAGGACACGCATCTTGATCACAATTTGCAAATGACACAAAATAAGCTCTCAAAGTGATCCCAACCATTAGTATGCCAAAATTTGCAACCATTGGACAAACAGATCTATAAATAGAATGAATAGATCCATGAAGAAAAAATGCCATCTCTCGCCTCTTCAAGAATATAAGTAGAGCTAAATGAGGACTTTCCAAACAACCAAATTAGAGGCTTAAAACCAACAACAGATAGTCAAAATTCAAAATGGGACCGAGCATTGATATGGGTCTAACATTATATGCTGGCATATCTTTCTTCTAAAACTTAATATCATTTAATTAAGATTTACCATTATATCTCTTATCTGCTCCTAGATTGCATCATCTTGATGCAAATTCTCATTACCAATCAGTTGAATATCTTAGGTTAACACATTTCTCCCCTCCTATGATAAATACCACAAGGACATTAGGAAAGCTAAACAAATAACCAAACAAATTCCAAAACTAAATAAAGGAAAGTGCACGCGTTATGATATTTATTTTGCCATGACCTCTAAAAAGTTAAAAGAAAAACATTTAGAAAATAAAAAAAAATAGCCACAAAACGTTTTAGCTCTGAAACAAAAAATGTAACACCTCAAATCAAAATAACCAAATACTTAACCAAAATATTTCAAATATAGCTAATAAGGATGTTCAACATCCAAACCGTCAAACTACAAATCAATTCAAATAAAGCCCACGTCTCAGTGTTAAACCAAATCCTCAAAATATTTCAACAAAACATAATAAAATGCGGAAGTCTTAGGGTCATGGCAATAAAAATGACATAACATGAGCTCTAGGAGCACAAAAGAGTCTTCAAGGCTCTCTCCATAGGTGTCTTCCCTTGCTCCCTACTAGAACAATCACCTAAAAATGTTAATATATAGGGATGTGATTCCACGTCTCAGTAACTACTTAAATTTTCTACCGTACACAAGTAAATCACATATAATAAAAAGAAGGAATTGATTGTGTATATATTTGTATATACCATAATCCGCATACAAGACAAAAGCAAGTTTAATCATCATTATTTCAATCTATATTTTCATCACAGCATGTAATATACACTTATGTAATATGTAAGATGCAACCTTTCTTATATCACCGTCCATCCTTATTCCGCTGACTAGAGCCATAGGCTAACACATAGTCCAACAGAAATCCGCATACAAGACAAAAGCAAGTTTAATCATCATTATTTCAATCTGTATTTTCATCACAGCATGTAATATACACTTATGTAATATCTAAGATGCAACCTTTTTTATATCACCGTTCATCCTTATTCCGCTGACTAGAGCCATAGGCTAACACATGGTCCAACAGAAATCCATCCATTTGACTGGATTGTCTCAAGTTCACCAATTCTTAAGATACACCCGGCCAAAGGTGTAGAGCTTAAGTCTGAACTATGGCTCCCCTCCTTAAAAGAACACAACTAAGGAGGTGTCACATGTCCCACAGCTCCAATGCAATCCCGACTAAAGGAAAACATGGAAGAAGGGCGCCTTGACAAGTGCCATCCACTGTGCACCGAGTGATGGCATACCATGTGGTAAAAGATTTCAACATACAAATTCCTTTTTACTCTAACCCATCACAAATGAAACCGCCATGACAATTATATTCAATTATCAATAAATATAATACCATTAAAAGGAAATGTACAATAAATAATGCTTCCATTCGTATAAAATATCATCACATATTCAAACATGTTTAAAAGAAAACAATAATTCAACCATATATTATTATAATTAAATTATTACCAATGTGAATAAAGTAAGTTATAAAGAAATTTACTTGTAACATTACTTACTTGAAAATTTATAAAACACACACACACACACACACACACACATATATAATTTAGTCCATTTTTTAAAATAAAAGTTAGTCATTCACCATCATACAAAATTCACAAGTATATGGAAGAAAATTCAGAGTTACCTGTTACTCATCAACTTACAAATAGCTATCAAAGAATTACTCCAAAGCTCTCAATAAGAGTCTACATATTCACAAACACATATCTATTAATATATAACTCGTTACTATTCTACAATCACTATAAACTATTTTGGACATTAAAACTACCCTCAAGAAGAACCACCTAATCTCTTCATATATAAAGACACACGGGTGGTATATGTGGCTATAAAGAGAAGAAGGCATAAAAAAAATATGATGTACAACAAAAATGAAAGATAAAATGTTTGATTGAATTGAAATTTGAAGTAAAAAAAATCAAAGCTCTCACACAAGTGGAGTGAACTGAGGGGGGAAAAAGAGGACTAAAAAAATAAATACTTGGTTTAAAGAAGATAAAGAAATTAAGTATAAAAAATCACCGTACCCATAAAACATTATATTGGATGTAGAAAATTAAAGAATAATGGGAGGTTGAGATATACTGAGGTAGAGTAATATGTGCGTCTCTTTATATTATTTTGTTTTTTCCGGAAAAATATAAAAAATGGTTTTACATTTTTCTCAAATACCTATAATGAAGACAAAATAGGATAGTGTTGGGAGTTTTGTTTCCATTAGAATCTTGAGTCCTAACAATGAATCTGTCAAGAACTCAAACATATAGACACACCTAGTAAGGACGAAAAATGATGTGGGGTCTTGAAATACATAATATATATATATATATATATAACACCCACACACAGTCACATTGAAGGAGGGAGATGGGGCTACAAACAAACAAACAAAAATGAATATATATACATCCCATCACTCATCAGAAATGAAGAAAAAAGGGACAAGGTATGAAGGGTGATTTTCTTTCTTTTCTTCTTCTTTTTTTTCAAGAACTATAATACTCGCGTATTGAGAGGAGGGGGTGGGATATGACAGGACAATACAGTGGAAAGTGGAAGAAGAGTAAGAAAAATAAGGTTTGACAAGACAATAATACTGGCTAAACGCAAAGAGAGATGAACAAGAAAAATGAATGAGAGAAGAAGGAGCACCTGTTACAGTTTCTATGCACGACGCTGAGAGGTGTTTTTGGCAAGGTTCTGAAACCCGGACCAGTCACTGGATCGGTCGGGGTACTGGGTCAAGGGTCAGTGGGCTAGATCGGAGTCAAACCGGAGCTAAACCGGAACTAAACCGGTGAAAAATTGAATATTTTAGGTTTATTAATATGAAATTATAAGGAAAAATATTAAAAAATCAATTTAAAAATAAATAAAAAATAACAAAATGGTGAACCGGTTCGGTCACCAAACCGGTCCGGTTCACCAGTTCCCGGGTCGGACTGGCCGGTCTGGTCCAGGTTCCAAAACAATGGTTTTTGGTAGGAGGAGAAGTGAATTTTATAGGAGTAGGGTTAGGATTTTACTCATATTAAATTATTATTATTTTTAACAAAATAATAAAATATTAATATTAGTAATATTCCGACAGTATTTTTTGTTTATATAATTTATTCCAATATTAAGATATATTTCCATACACATACCCATATTTTTAGAAGAATTATTTTAAGGAGGTATTTTATTTGTATTATTTTATTTCATAGAGATTTTTTTTTTTGAATTTGATACTTCTGTTTAAAGTATTAATTTATTATATACTCTTGACTAATTAAAACCTAAAGTATAACTAACTTTAAGTGCCAGCAAAAATTGGGATGTTACATTTGTAACATCCTAAATTTTATTCACCAAGAATATATTGTAATTATTCTATATATATTCAATGAAATGGTGAATATTTAAGGCCAAATGAATTAAATATTGAAAATTGAAAGTTGAATAGTGTTTTCAGTGAAATCGCCTGTGAGGTAGTAAGTTTGTCATATAGTTTTGGAAGACCAAATGATGAGCAAAAATTATGAAATTTTACAGAATGGAAGTAAACATTCTAAGCTTTAATTTGATAGGTCATATGACTCAATTGAAGCTATGTACACAAAGATATGAATTTTTGAAATTAATCCAAAAAATCTGAAAAGTTTCTAGAACAGCGATCAAAGATTGAAAATTTGGGAATAATATGATCCTATCCAGTAAAATTCCATATTTTTTCTTGAAACTAGACTCAATGAGGGTTCCATAGGCTTTGGAATCGCTTCGAAACGATGTCTACAAAATTAGTTATGATTTTTCAAAGTTAAGCAGAAAATCTGCCAGAATTGGCATTATTCCAAAAATTTAAGAAATAAAGTAATCTTCCTTTTTCTCTTAATTATTTTAGAAATTAAGGGATGAAGGAGGAGAAGACAAGTGTCAAAATCCAATGAGACCAAGTGTCAACACCACATAAAAGATGATGGAGATAATTGTTGTGTCATAAGTCCTTACTTATGTCATAAGGTTAGGTAGCCAATTTTTATACCAATTGACTTGAGTAAATGGAAGGAACACTTGATTTAGTTGGAGCATAAAAGGGAGCACGTTTTTGGCCAACCAAGGAAGAAGGAAATGATAATCAAGGTTGAGTGTATACAAAAGGGAAGCATGGCAAGGTTGAGTATACACAAAAATGGAATGATGGTGTACATGAAAGATGGAGAAATCCTAACCTTTGGTTAGATCAAGGGTTAGGATGAAACATGAAGAGAAAATGTGAGATAATTTATGAGGCCACTTCCTTCATTTTTCCTTGCTATTTTCGTTCAAGGCTAAAGAAAGAAGAGAGAGAGTGAGTTTGTGAAGCTTCATGCTCTAGAGAGAAGGAAGAAGAGAAAGACTAAGGTAAGTTATGATTTCTTAAGGTTTCTTCATCTAATCTTCCATAAATCTCTTCTCTAATCTTTTCCTTACCGTAAACTCCATGGATTAGCAATCTAATCTTCAAGGTTGAGGAGAGAGAGAGGACATCCTAGAGAGAGAAACACCAAGGATCAAGAGGTAATCTCCAAAATCTCAACTTCTTTGTGTATTGAAGTTGTTGTTGGTGATTGTTGTTTGGTTTATGTGATTTTTGGTTAAGTAGTAAAATTGGAAAAGCCATAATCCTAACGGGTCATGCTGCCCAAAATCCTTTAAATCATGATTATGAAGCGTTTAAATGAATTAATCAAGGATTAGAAGTGGAAAAGTACAAGTTTTGGAAGCTAAAACACAAAGCTCCATTTTTCTATTTTCCTTCAATATTTTGGCCAGACTAGAACTGGTACAAGGAGTTGGATTTTCATGAAATAAATGGTTCCATTGGTCTCAGTGGGCAAAAATAGGTGGGGTTACATTTGGGCACTTTTTCGTTAGAGGCCGAAAAAGCATAATTACAAAAACGCCACTGAAATCACTAAATAGGGGCTGTCAAGGGTATTTTCGTAATTTGACAGTGAATTTGATAATTTCAAGCCCGGAAATGGATTCATTGGGCGAAAATAAGTTAGAATAGCCTTAGTCAAAATTTTGGAAAAACGTGCCATCAGGCCGGGTATGGCGGGGCCGGGACGGGTTCCCGGGGTCATTTTTGTAAATTTTCACCATAGACTAATATAACCACAATAAACATTATGGAAGAGTCTAAAATGATACTTGGATAGGTTATGACCTATTTCTGGTACATTTAATATTTTAGGACTGATTTGGAGGCCGGATACGACACGTTCTTTGAGACACATTTAAAAAGGGGATATTAAAGCTTTAAGGTAGGGACATTATCCTTCATACACTATGCCATAGTTATATGATTGTGTGGATGCCAATGTTTGTAAATGCGCTTTATTAATCAATACGATTTGCCTAGAGAGGGGCTAGAAGTGTCAGAGGCACTTACACTGGAGTTGGTGAAAACCCAACCGGTGCAGAATAGTGGGGCTAGGCCCTACTCATATATACATGCATATGATATGTTTATAATGTTCATTAATTGGTGCATATATGGCATATATCATATTTACTTTTTGCATTTTCTATGAACGATAGCATGTTTCTACTGGAGTTCTCCGGAATCTCACCCTATTTTTAAATAAACACCTCAGCGGGTACCAGTGGGGCAAAGGGAAAAGACATAGACGCCTGAAAGTGAACGGCACGTGTTTCGAGGCAAGGACAAGAACGTGATCATAATTAGTCTATTTTGTGATATTTTGGTGAAATTTGTAAATATTAAAACTTCCGCTGTATTTTCTGTTTTCGTCGATGAACGATGTCAGAATTGTAAACGAATATTATTATCAGTATAATTGTACTTTTCTGTATGCCCATTGAATTTCGTCTTTATTACTCTTCAATTATCGAAATGGAAACGGGTGTTGACAACATTCTTTTTTAGAAAAATTACACTTAAGTCCCAAAAAATAGGAGAATAAAAAAATGGTCTTATTAACAATTCCACTAGTAGGTTATTGACAACTCCAAGAGCAAGCATTAACAACTTCATGGGACCATTTTATCATTTTACAATTTTAAGTGGCTATTTTTTTATTTCCCTTCTTTTTTGGAATTTGAGTATAACTTTTCCTTCTTCTTGTTTTTTTTTTTGAATTATTATTGTGTATTTGGCTATGCGTTTTATAGGCCTAAAATGCACGAATTTTGGCTTTCATGCGATTGTCTATTAGTTTTAAAAGTGGAGTGTTTGGTTGAGTGATAGAGAATTTAGGCTTTTAGGGATTTGTCATGATAAACGCGCAAAATATATAAGCTCCATTTTGGAGCTTTTCAGCTGCTTTTTAGACTGTTTTTCAGCTGCTTTTTGGACATTCATTAGGGAAATATTATTTGGTTGATGCTGATTATCTTACACAACTTGGTTACCTTGGTCCCTATAGATATAAGTGTTATCATATGCCAGAATTTAGCCGCCAACTCAGATTTAGAAATGCTAATGAGACCTTTAATTTTTAGAGTAAAATACATTGATTATCCCTTTGTTTTACCCAAATTACACAAACCTCCCCTCTATTTTGAAAACGTATATAGACATTCCTTGAAATTAAAATGCAAGTTACAGAAACCTTCCTTACATATTTGATATTTAATTTTCATTCACCCAACCGTTAGTTGACCGTAAAATTTGACTATTAAACATTTACTTTGACCAAAATACCTCATTTTCAACAAATGAATAAACATTGATATTTGCCTCAAAATAAATTTTTATACAAAAAAATAATTCAATACATGTGTATGTTCAAAATTTCCAATATATTATAAAATTTTTAATTTTTATTATATTATAAAATTTTTAATTTTTAATTTTTATCATATTTATTGAAACTTATTTATTTAGTATTCTTTTAAATGACTAGAAAAATTTGAAAGGCAAAAGGAAAAAGAAAGAAATATGTTTTATTCACAATATGTTATTAATAATGTAAATTTGATACATTATATGACTTATATTAATTTTAATTTTTAATTTTTTTAAATGCATTGTTTGCACAAACATTTATAAACATGTTTATTTTAGTATACATCTATTAATAGGATTAATCATATTTTTAATTAAATTTTCTATGTCAACATTAATTCAATTGATCAAGTATTTATCTTAATATGAAAAAAAAGTTAACAGATGACTATTTACAAAAGTAAAAAAAAAAAAAAAAATTTAAGGAAAAGAAAAAAAATTCTTAAATTACTTAAACAATTTTAGTCAAAATTAGAAATTAGTAACGACGAAGATTGAATTAGTAAATAAAATTTATTTTAATATAAATTTTAATTAAAAATAAAAATTCTTAACTGAGTTAACGGTTTGGACTTAAGTATATATTTTTAAAATGGAGGGGAGGTCCGTGTAATAAAGGTAAAACGCAAGGGTAGTTAGAGTTTTTACTCTAATTTTTATCATTCTAGTTTGATGTCAACTACAGAAAAAACTTTTGGAATGTGGAAGAATCGATCTGAATTGTTACAAAAAAATATGCAAGTACAACTACTAGACATAAGTTCGTATTGTTTGTGCAACAATGGCCCTATATAATTTTATTAGAAGAACTGATATTGAAAATGTAGTGTTTCGGCAAGATGAAGCTAAGAATATAGTTGATGTAGATAATAATAGTGTAAATAAACAACCTTCCACCACAAATTATGATAGGCGATCTTCCTCCCAAATGAATCATATTTGTTAGTGAATTAGAGACCAAATTGTAAGGGACATATGATCTAATTACTTATTTAATATTATTTCATCAAATTGTGTTAATCTTAATTCCCAAATTCTCCAACTTTAAATTTTATAATTTTTTTAATTTCAAATTTAATTTTTTTCTTATCATTATCACAAAAGTCACTTATACTTAAGTCAATCTAAACAAGTTATACTTTTACAAAATTTATTTATATAATCATCAATCCAAAAACAAATCACATTACGTAATCTGATTTTTATCAAAAATAAGATTATAAAAATCAAATTAAAAAAAAAATCATTTTTTCAATGGTTGTTCATGTTGGGAACATGACGCTGAGCTGAGTCGTCCTTCCTCGCCACGTGTACCATACAGAATACACTGTGGACCTTACAGAGCTTTTCTCTTTAGCTTGATACTAGCACCACACATCACCTGACACGTGTTTATATCATCTGGCCATTCCTCCTCCATTTTGCTTCCACGAGTTTATATTTTTGTTAAGATATCTAAAAATATTTATTTATGTAAATCGAAATAATTTTTTTTTACATATTTATCTCGTATACCATAAATTATTATTAAAAAATTATTTTTGAAGGTTCTAATTTCTATTTCAAATCATTTTACTTGGATCGCTCAGAGCGTCGATCATAGTTTTTACATGGCTCCTAAAAATTGAAAATTCCAAAGCATAATTTAGAACCAGTTTTGTTTACATCTCGTTGCATATTTATAATGATAAACATAATTACATCATTAAAAGAAAAGTGTTTAGTTGTTCTTTAATTTTTATTATGATGAATGATTAATTACCAAAATTTTGATAATCTCTATTTATACCTTCCATGATAAACACAGTTGTTACAACTAATTTATATTTTTAAAAAAGCCCAATTTAGTTTTTTTCGTCTCTCTTTTATTTTTTCCCCCACTTGTTTCATTCCACACATCACACCCAGTCACTGGCTGCTCCTCCGCCATCTCCCGCTGCCATTTCCCACCACTATCACCACAATAGCTGCCAATATTGTCGTGTCTTTTGGATTAACAATAGAAATTATTTTTACAATGTAATTTACAATATACGAGATAAGTATGTGAGATAAATTTTGTCTTAACATCATGTACATACTTCTTAAACGTCAACTCAAACAAGCCCGCCATCACCACCACGAGCCTCCACTATAAACAAGTCTTTCTATATTTCCAAACATTTTGTTAGGTCACTTCCTTTTCTTTATAGCTTAAGATGACACTGCCGAATAGAATTAGGCATGGCGACGAGCATAACCGGATGACCCTAGCAAAGTAGCGTAATGACTCTTGACAATTTTTCTATGAGGATTATATTAAAAGTATAATAAACTCAGTGTTATGTATTAATTTTAAATAATTATTAAAAAATAACTAATACACCTTACGTGAAAAATCAATTCAGACACTAGCTATATAATTAATATTTCATTGCATTATAAGATGTAATGAGATAGAACTAAATAGACTGTTAGTTTTATCGTTTAAATCAGTGTTTTAGTCCGGGCTGAATCAAGTCTAACACGCACAAACATAGGAGTATATAAAAGTGCGAGAAGTTAGTCAAGCGTTGTATAAATATAGAGTGTTTTAATTTCGTGAATAACTGGTCTTGTGAAAATTTTGAAACTTCTTATATGAAGTAGGTTTGCTAATAAATAAATTTGAGGTATAAAAACAAAGGAAAATCCTGATTAAATTCAGTTCCTCTTCTCCATGTATTGCTTCTCATCTTATGGAGAAATTCTGATGAAAGTTCTCGTTCAGCGAATGCCAGTTGAATCGAGCATCCACCCTTACAATACACTGCCAAAATTTGGTTAAGTGAAGTGTGTTACGGAATTGTTGATTTGAAGTTGGAACATATGAACAATCACACTGCACTATAATGGATATACATACGGGCTAATATGTAAAAAATAAGGCATATTATAATATTACAAATTTTTCGCTGGGCGTTATGATCATGAAACCGACTTGGAAAAAGAAAGCGATCTTCAAAACCAACCCAGCATCGAATTGACTCAATATAGTAGCTGCTACCCCAGCCCTGAATAAAAGATCAAGTTAATTTTTTTGGAGAGAATAAGAAAGTTAAATAAATTACTTAATCATATCATATGTTATCTATTATTAGATTAATATCAGTTTATAAGTCAGACAAATTAATTTGTAAAAAAATGATGAGTAGAAGTGCCTCATAGTAAGTTATTTAGTTTCCTTAATCTCTTTAAAAATATCAGCTAGGTTTTATATTGAAGACTGGAAGGAGTATCAATTAATCCAAACATACTTGGAACCAAGCTTGCTGAGTTTGTGAGTAAAAGATTTAGACCTCAGAAACTCCTGCTTCATATGAAAATTATCTTTCTCCAAAGCAGTGAGTATCATTGTCATTGTTCTAACTACCTAGAAATGTTAGGATCTTTTAACAACATTAAGAAATCCCTAATTATACTTCTTAGTTTAATTAGTATTTTATTAAAAAATGTAGGTTTGAATTTAAATCTTATTATTTCAGCTGAATGATTTTACCTAAAAACAAGTTTTCTAAATGAATAATAAAAAAGAGTCAACTATTTGCGGAGTAGGGCATATCACCTTTGAAATTATAAAAATGTTACAATATTGTCCCACCATTAATTAAAAAGCCACGTAAATAGCCATCCACAATATTAATTTCATGCAACATTACTACGTGGTACTCCTTCTGATCCTAATTATAAAATAAAATTGATTTTTTTTTGAAAAAATTAAGAAAGATAATTAAATTACTTTAGAGTATTTTTATTTTTATTTTTTCCTTCAAACTAATTAGTTAGACTAATAAATTAATATGTAATATAAGAATACATAATATATTATATGATTAAGTAACTTATTTAGCTTCCTTAATTTCTCCAAAAAAACATCAACTTTATCTTATAATTAGGACCGGAGGTGGTAGTAATTTTACTTTAAGAAAAATATTGCTTCTTTTGGTTGTCAAGTGTACATAACAAAACATGATGCTAGTAATAGACACTGCTGGTACTACTAATTAATATAAGCAGCGCGTGTTATTATGTAGTACTAATAAAATTTCATTATCATAGTGCTGTTGAATTTTGCATTACTTCGGCACATTTAAAACGTTCCCACATGTACCACGAATTCACAATAAGCATTGACATAAGCTTATTTATTTGGCAAAAGAATTATGCGTAAGCTTAATTAGAAAATAACTGTTTAAAATGATTACCTAAAATATCAAACTTTTCCCTTATGCTAGCATAATATCTCTATCATCAGTATAAAATATAAAATATATTGAAAAATACATAATTGTAAATATAAATATATAAATAAATAATATTGCCAAGGTTGCGAAAATACATAATTTACAGTTATTGTATAAATAAGTTGCTATACTACATAACATAATGCCGAGAACTTTACATTCCCATTCAGCATTTTCACTTGTTTTCGTTCCTTGTTGGCTACCGTTATTGTGAATCGGTGATAATTTTTTAAGGTTCTAAATTTGCAATTTTTTTAACAAAAGGTTTATGTTAGTTGAGTCCCAAAAGCTCATTAAGGCCAGGTAATGTCTCCGAATTCAAAAGAAAGTTTACAGATATATTATAGATTGATTGTTTACTAAGAAAGTCCACGTACCAATATGGCATTCCTTTTTGCCAGCATCAATATTGCATTCCTATCCAAACATGATGTCAAGAAATTTCATATACCAAACCAAGAATGAGAGAGAGAAAAAAACGGAGTACATATTATAGCTTTTTGGCCGCCAAAGCAGGACATGATTAAGGCAACCTAGCTGGACAAGGATACTTAATGATGATGCTGTTTGTTAAGAAGCTAAGAAGTTGACGGGACAAAGCGAAGGACCAGATCGGAGCAATAAATCTCATATATTGACAGATCTCGATTACAAAGTCAACAAATACAGATTTCCAAATACGACTGGCAACCGTATCTCTTTTTTTCTTTTGTTTTTTTTTTGGGGGGGGGGGGGGGGGACTAGTAACCTTATCCTCACAACGTCACAGTCCATTTTTTTGTGAACACAAAATTCCGGCATTTCATTTCAACATCATATGCATCTTATCATACTAGTTGGACTGCATTATCAGCAAAAATGGAGATTCACAACCCAAAAAAAAAAAACTGTTGCTTTTTCTTACCCTCTGTTCTTCTCAATCCAAACAAACCCAAAAGCTTGAACAAAACCCTATCCTCCATTCTTATATAAAGAGCATCCGTTTATATGATCTGCCATGTACAAGATAAGATGCCAGCCCAAACTTGTGCAACAAATCCTTTATGTGCTAAGACTTCACTGATAATTGAAAGCACCCACAATTTTGCTCATAGTATTTTCCAGTCCCTTTTTGCCAATACCGGCGTCTTCCATCATTGCAACAAACTCACTGTAATCAATTCGCCCATCCTGAAATGAGCATAATATACAAGTTATAGTGTTGCCCAAAAAAGAGAAGGGAAAAAAGGAACAGGAATATAGAGAGAATTAATGATATGAGAGAGAGATAAAACTGCAAACCAGAGATCTACAATAACTATAGAGGACCCTCTATTTATGTAGCATATTGATATTGACGTCCATGATGAAAGATGTAAACTAGTAAAGCAGAACAAATTATTCCTATGAAAAAATACAATTACATTGTCCCGGTCAACTTCTTTGATCATGTCATCTAGTTGAACATCTTGCAGACCAAACTGTTGGCAGGCATGTTCGAGTTCATCTCGTGTAATGTACCCACTACTATCTTTGTCAAAGTAGTTGAAAGCTGCAAATAGATGCTCCTCCCTATGAACCTTGTTCATTTGAAGCATTGCTGTTATGAATTCACAATAGTCGATAGTACCACTATTGTCAAAATCTGCCTGAATTTTAAACAACAAAAGGCACAAGGTTAAACGGATGGAACACACGACCAATCCTTCAGTTGAACACAATTATGCATAATTTCATCCCATTGAACTCAATGGTGCATGGATTATATAATACCAGAATTCAAGGCAGAGATAATATAATTCCACAGAATGATAGCCAAATTAGAACAGGAAGAGGAACAATATGTTCTCCTTTCATAATACTCCCAACCCAAGCACATATCAGTAAGAAGAAGAAAACAACACCCTCCTTTTGCAGTGTATAACATGCAACACTTACCGCTTGCAATAAGCCAACAATTTCAGGTTCTTTGAGATTGGCACCTGCTTTCTCCAATCCATCTTTCAGTTCCTCAAGAGTAATGTGCCCGCTATCATCTGCGTCTATCATCTTGAACATTTGTTTCAGCCCTCCAATTTCCTCCTCAGACAGACTTTGAGCAATTACCTTCCCAAGGATAATACAGTGAATCAAACCAGATGACACAAGTGACAACATTAAATAGCAGTTAACCTAACTGTTGTGCTTGTAATTTGTGACACAAAAAGAAATCTTTCTGTGTGCGCACACACAAAACAACACCACATCAAACATGTTAGATAACTTCCAAGTTGGAATTTTAATCTCAAATAGATGGTGGGTACTCACTCGAATGGCCATCTTCTTAAGCTTGTTCATAGCAGAAAATTTTGTCAAACGAGACAAGACAGCAGAATCAAGAGGTTTGTCAGGAGCAACACCGTCCACCTGAACCCAAGGGTGGCCTGCAGATCAAGGACTCCTCCTAATGGACTTGAATATTTGAAGAAAATTTTAACAGACCTTAATGTGTGGTATTTATTAAGAGGAATCATATGAGCACATCAATTTTTTTTTTTTTTTTTTATCCAAATATGAGCAGATCAACTGACATAACTAAGATGAAAGCTTAGATTTAACATCAGGTTCGTTACAGACCAAGAAAAAAACAGGTTTCAGGTTTCATTAATTATGTTACCCTCTATACTTAATTGAACAGGCCAATATATTTCACATTCTTTGTAGCTGAAAATTGTATTAAATGCCACATTTAATAAGAAATATAGTTTTCTCCAACAAACAGCTGGAACAAGACGTTAGAATCTGTTTTACCTAAAAGAAAAGTCAGAATATGTTGCAGAATAGCATAATCACAACTTTTAGAGATTGTGGTAAGTTGTTAACTAGCAAGATATAAGGTTGTTAAATTAAGATATCTGGCATTATAAGAATGTCTTTAACAGGACATAAAATTTAAACGAGGGTAGAGTGCAAATTTTCCAAGGCTGGAACTATGACAAATCATGTTACAGAACAACATGCATACGTACAAAGAACTTCATGTGCCGTCATCCTCTTTTTAGGGTCCCTTATTAGCATTCTACGGACAAGGTCCTTTGCACTCTCAGATATACTAGGCCATGGTTCAGAGGTAAAGTCAAGTTCTCCTTCCAAAATTTGCTCAAAAATTCCTTCCTGAGTCTCTGATCCATCTCACAAAAGATTTCAGAAATTTTCATGTAATTCATATACACCTCAAACACAAATAGATATTGCAAAGGAAGTGACACGACAAAGTCAGATGGTATATCTTTCCTACCAGCCCAAAATGGAGGAACTCCACATAGTAATATATAAATGATCACCCCAACACTCCAAACATCACATTCTTGACCGTAGTGCTTCAGCAGAACTTCAGGGGCCACATAATATGGGCTGCCAACTATATCAGTGAATATTTGACCTGAAAGGATAAATATTTTTCCCAATTTGAATTAAAAAGTTTTTAATAAGCCCAGTAAACTGAAAGAGCTGAAGTGTCAACAAGCTTAAAGACAATGGTACACACTGTCATGCAGTACCCGGGTAATCTGCTATGGACCTCAGGTCACCTAGCATAATCATTCCAGGCAATTGCTTTTAAGATTCAGGGAAAGGATTATTGAAAGAATATTAATTACGATTGTTGTATGCAACTAGAGCGAACGAACCCTGCATTGTGTTCACTCATTTGATATCCAACCCACATAGGTATCAGGTCATCAATTCTCTCTCTACCTGTAGAATTTACACAATCACTCCTGATAAAACAAATAGGTACTCTTTGTGTACGTTGATTCAAAGACTTAGTGAGCAAGTCATCCTGGTAACAGAATGCATATTAATGTATCTAGAAACCAATTAACAGAAAGTTGCTTGAAAAATTTAGTCCAACTTGGCTTCACATTAATTGGTTTCATTTGCAACTATTCTCAACTATCTCCCCTAGAAAATTTAGGTTCATGCTAACCACTTCCTATTGAACATCGACATAGGTCGAGTCTAGAAACATGGATCATCGAAGTCAATGGATATGATAAACAAATGCAAGATGTAACAGAAAGCACTCAGATTCTAGTTATGAAATTACCCGGTTGGAAGAACACAGAAAGCCCAAAATCTATAGTCTTGAGAAGTGAATCTTCTTCCTGGCTAGCGAACAGAAAATTCTCTGGCTTCAAGTCCCGATGCATGACACCCAAAGAATAGAAGGCCTCCACAGCTTGGACTATTACCCTTGCGAGTTGAGCCGCCTTTCTCTCAGTGTAGCGTCCTCTCTGTATGATCCTGTCAAAAAGCTCCCCACCAGAACAAAGTTCCATAACAAGATTGATGGCAACGGCGTCCTCATAAACACCAACTATTTGTATCACATTTGGGTGACCAGCCAAATGGTGCATTATCTGAATCTCCCTTCTAACATCTTCCACGTCCTCAAGAGTTGTCAATTTTCTCTTGGCGATCGTTTTACAAGCGAACTCTTTTCCAGTTGCCTTCTCTATACAAAAGAATGTCGTCCCAAATTGTCCTTGCCCTAGCTTCCGCCCCAGGCTATATACATCCTTCAAGTTTTGAGTTCTTCTTCCCAACACCGATTCAATTTGATGCCCAACACTAGACGCCCTTTTAACGTGAGTGGATTTGTCAGCTTTCGCGACATCAGCGGGAGGATTTTCAGGCTCCCGTGGATTCGATTCGACGTCGGCGATAGTCTGACCGGAGCCCGAAGGATCAGAACCTTTGGGAGCAGCGGAATCTTCGGAGGAATCAGGACCTGCATTTGCTGGATTTTTATCGGTGATGGCGGTGGCATCCGGCGGAGGAAGCCCGCCGGCAGGAGGGCGATCTCGCCAAACAGCGGCCGAAGCAAAATGGAAGAATCCATTCCCGCCAGTCTTTGGTCCGGCACACTTATTTCCCATCAAAATTTATGTCTTATAGCGCGTTCTGCGGTGACGCTCTAACATCAAATTGGGAAACAGTAGATGTCATTTGAATCAATGCATTGTTTAAAGAAAAACAATTTATTCTCCGATGTTACTCATTCTCGTGATCTTTTTCATATTTTTTCTTATCTATTATTATCAAGGTAATACATTATCCCAGAATCAGGAGTTGTATATTTCTTCGGGGAACATCCGATAAAATTGGAAGGAGTCGAAGAAATAAAAAAAAATGAAGAGAATCCATAGAAAGCATTTGGACCTTGCGCTCTCGAGTCTTGATGGATTCGTGTGTGTTCGTCTATCCTCAAGATTATGGTTTCAGAAGCATTTTTTTATAAATCGAGATAAAAATCCTCTCACATAGTGTTAGTTTGGAATGACTTATTTTTAGGCAATAAGTGCTTATAGATCATGATTCACGGTATACGAGGTAAGTATATGAGAAGAGTTTTATCTCGGCTTGCGTAATAAGGATTTATTCTCTAAAATTAAGTGATCTCAAACACAGCTATATTTACCTCGTAAACTGTAAAAACTATTCTCCAAAAGCTATTCCGAACACACATGAAAGATCATGTGCCATCTTTTTTCGGACTGTCATGTGCTCTCTTAGGGCACTTTAGGTATAGCTGTAGCAGAAGTGATTTTTTTTTTTTAATTTGATTCTTGCAAACTTAAAATAGGATAAAGATTATATTGTAATTTATAAATATGATTTATGTTTGAATTAGTGGTGATAGAAATAATTTTTTTTTCAAAAAAATTAAACTTATAAGCTTCTACTTAAAACTTTTTTTTTTTTAAAAAAAACCCAATTATCAAAATGAGAACTCAAATATTCTAAAAGGACACCACTGAAGTTATTAAAATCTAATGAAATATAGTGAATTGCTTAATAAATTTTGTTACTTTGCCAATAATTATTTTCGTCAGACTCAGGCATTGGCGTCCAGCCATCAGAGCTCTAACATTGGCAAGGGTATGCACCGACTATCCGGTTGTCGGTGGCTGCAGGGGTAGGGATTACTTTTTTTTCAAAAAATATATGTGAGAGCATTTGTGTCATTTTCTTTTGATTTCAAAAATTACAAATCAGACTTAACACCTTCTCTAATATTATAAAGGGTTAAGGTGCAAAAATGCACATGTGATTTTTCTGAAAGTGCACCCAATAACAAATGCTTTTTTTAGGTTGAAAAGTAATTATGTAGTTATAAAATAGGTGCAAAAGTCACATATTTTGTTAAAAGTAAAACGTTGACAGTTAAAATGAAAGTTATTCAGATGATATGGATGCTGACATGGAATATTTAATTGCTAACTAAAAAAATAAAAATTGAAAAAAATACGCTGATTTGAAGTTAAACACGCCGCCATCGAACTCTGCTTTGGTTTCGTCTTCCTTCCCCCTCAGATTTGCTTTCGCGAAGGAGCATGACTTGCCTTTGATTTGCTTTGTTCCTTTTGTGTCAACACTTAAATACTCCATGTCACCGAAAATAGACTGAAAATCCAGGAGAAAGGAGCAAACAATGAAGAGAGAGGTGAACTAGATGAACCAAAATATCCTGAGAGTGGGTTCGAGAGGGCTAAAGCGCTTAAGCTTCTTCAGCGTATTGGGGTGGGTCATGGTGTTGTCGCCATAGTGATGAGAAGCTGGCGTACTCTTAGTCATCTCATCTAAGGAAAAAGAAATGCATTTAGAGGTTATATCTAAAAGTACAAAGAAAGGGAGATGATAATAGAAACAGAGGGCAAGTGAATGGACTAGCAGAAGAAGGTAGGCCCAGTAACTAGAAGAAGGTATTAATGGTAGAATGACTCTGTTTTTTAACCTTGAATGGTTTCAAGCAAAACAAAAAAATATATGCTCTTTATCTGACAAAAATAAGAAAAACGCAATTTATATTCCTTCTTAAGAGCCACAAAACTCTTATATGTTGGTCATATTTCTGTTGATTCGATATTGCTTCCTTCCTCCTTTAATTCGATTTCGTTTTTGTTCACCCTCCGATTTGATTTCATTGTCACTGCGCTTCCTTCAACCTCGCTCTTGTCCGATGCTGTTTCTATTTTTTTCAACAGTAAATTATTTCAGTCAGCAATTTCACCCACCTAGTCATCATCCATGTCATCATAATTAGTCAACAAACTTGTATTTAACCGTCAACATTTTCCTTATAACAGATACTGTGACTTTTGCACCTATTTTATAATCACATAGTTACTTTTACACTTAAAAAAAACATTTAGTGGTGGGTACACTTTCAGAAAAATCAAATGTGCATTTTTACACCTTAATCCTATTATAAATATTAAAAACACCTTTTTCTATTTCCGTATTTTTGAAGTCCTTTTTCTATCTTTTTCCTCATATAAAACGTGATACCACAAGCACTTAGCATACTAAAAATTTGTTAAATCAAATAAAAATTGTTATAGTTTTTCTTGCAATAAAATGAAAATGGTTATATTATCCTTAGGTTTTTTGCCAATGTATATTATTCTTAGTTAAAACAGTATGGTTGTATTTTGCATATAGTTTTAAACGCCCTAAACAATAATCTAACCGTGATTCTATATATGGAAAATGAATTTAAAAAGTTAAAAAATAAGGATGATAAGTGCAAATGCATATGTAAAACAAAAATAAAACTGAAAAGTTGGCATAGGGCTAAATGATAATGAGTAGCCAAATCAATGAAGGAAACCATTCCATAGCACGCATGAAGTTTTAGATTCAGAAGACATATGAAAGCTAAAGTATGTGGTTGCTAAATCCACAATAACAGTTCCAAGTAAACATAAAAAAGAGAGAACGGACAAGAAGGAAAGAGAAAATGAAAAACGCAAAGGAAACTGGCTTATGTAACTGGGTAGAAAGGAAACGGCAAGGTTCTAACTTTCTAAGCAAATCCTACAAAAGGCTAAGGGTCTGTTTGGTGTGAGGGATTTGGAGGGGAAAGAAGGGGAGGGAAAATTTTTATGAGTTGAATTTTAAAAGATTGAAAAAGTGGGGCAATAAAATTTTAATAAAGAGAATATATAAGATAAAAAAGTAAGAAAAATTAATTAAAATTTTTTACCTCACTTCTCTAATTTTTTTAAATTCTACTCAAAATTTTTTTTCCTCCGCACACTTTCCCTCCCCTCCCCTCAGACCAAACAAGCCCTAAATGACAACAGTATGCAAATGCACAGATTGGTGACTAAAGACTAACAGAAACTGTGATGTATGGCTAATCCAAAGCCACATTACAACAGTGTTTATCAACATCAAATGAAATTGTTAGATACAGAAGAAAGTGACTACCAGACACAGCCAATGAACCAGAAAAGCGAGTGGCACACATGCCTCCAATGCTTGCACCAGGGCCTACACACAACAGGCACAAACTTCATTATTCAAGGAATATGCAATTGAAAACATTGCTTTCTTCTAATTTCCCCCCCAAATATATGAAATAAATATTCTAGCAAAGTGTCGTACCAGGGCATTCAACTAACCTGGATCAAGTGGAAAAAATAGAACATAGGGTTCTAAGTACTCATTAAGCTCCATCCATCCAATTCCAGGCTCAACAACCGCATCCAAGTCTTCAACATGTAATGCTTTCACTCTCTACAATTGAACGGGCGTTATAATCTAAAGATGACGTCTCAAGAATATTTCATCTTTTATATTCGTGGTATCTATGCTGCGAATTTGAATATATGCACGTAAATGTTTTGTTTACATATTGGTACAAGCATTAATAAATCAAGTTATTGTGATTATAATATTGCTGAAACTGCCTCAATCATTAGGAGTGTAGCTGCTTCCTAGCACAACTTTCTCACGCTACATATCAATTCACTTCCCCGTGAGAGGGAGTACCAAAAGCCAAAAAAGGGTAAAAAAAGGACTTTAGTTTTTTGTGTTGTTGGAATCAATTCACTTATTACGTAAATGTTTTATTTACATAATAAGTGAATTGATTCACAATATACGAGATAAATATGTAAGAGGAGTTTTATCTCACCTTACGTAATAAGTGCTTATTGGTCCTCAATAAGTAATACCAAACACGCACTTAATCATTTTTTACCAAAAAAAAAAAAATCCATTTAATCATTGAGATACAAGTGAACTAGAAAGCATGTTTTGACGCAATCAAGCTAAAGCCACTAGTTTATTACAATGACCCAAGAGAAAGGGAAATTCTTTCTATCTTTTGGTCACATGCAATTAACAACTTCAGTAAAATATTAATTTGGTAACACTACAATACATATTTACTATATTTGTAATGTGTTTGACAACATTGATAATTACAAAAATAAAAAATAACTAATTAGACTTTTATTCTATTTGTAGAAATTTTTATTATAATAATTCAAATTTTAGAATTATAAAATAATTGAATCAATTAATTTCATTATTTCTTTTAAAATTGATTTGCGCCTTTACTCATTTAATTAATATATTTACACCTTTAGTCAGCACTTTAAAATTGATTTACGCTTTTACTCATTTAGTTAATACTTTTATACCTTTAATTTAATCAATACCATTACTTTTTTAGTCAATACCACTACTTATTTAATTAATACTTTTACATCTTTTAATCAATACCATCACTCATTTAATCAATATTATTACATCTTTAATCAATATAATTACTCATTTAATCAACACCTTTACTTACTTTACAAATATCATTATTTATTTTGTTAATGTCATTACTCATTTAGTGAATACTATTACGCCTTTAATCAATATTAAAAATTGAGAGAATGTATACATACCTTGCCAAATGTTTGGCAACATTTCTTGCCATTGGATGATATAAACGAGACTGTTAGAATTTCTGGAGAAAAATTATGCTGCGTTGTAACTAAACTAACAAGGCTTTGTGATGTTTCTCTATCTGATATGTCAGATGCACGCCATGCCCTGGATATTGTTTTACCTTTTCTTCTTGCAGAAGGTATATTAAGTTGATAGGTACATTAGTTTTGTATTATCCTTTTGAGCTACATGACCACATCATGAAATTTGTTAGCTTCCTTTTGTACTTTCTTCTCATTGTGGTTTGTGTTAGATTAATCAGCTATTACTATGAATCTTGCCACTGTATTGGCACTGTGCTAACATGTTCTTCTGTTGTTGAAATCAACTCATTTTTTAAGCCTTTTTTGTTATTGTCTGCAGCATGCTAGAATTGCAATTCGCACACATTTGCCTGCATTTTGGATTCATGTATAAAAGTTACTGATACAGAATCTCCGGGTGCTTTGATTCCAGCACTTGCTCATTTAGTGAGATCTGGAGTTGGCCATAATACTAAAGTCTGTTTCTACAGCAAAACTGCCCATTTGCTCCTTCCTTGCTGAAAAGACTTCACTTGATCATAGTTTATTTGATACAAGTAACTATTGGTTAAGTATGTTAAGTGGTTGATGAACCACTTGTGGGAGGTTTCTGTTTGTTATATGATGCTAGAATATTGTGAATTTTTTGAAATAGGAGGATTGATTTGAATCTACGTATATTTTCCTCTTCTCATTATCCTCATCGTTTGTCTTTTTTTGTTGATTAAATCATGAGACCTCATAGTAACTCCCTCCTTCTTTTGGGAATTACCATAAGATCACGGGATTTAATCACCAAAAAGTTCAATAATACTGAAGAGCATGCAATGACAAGTTAAAATGCAGGTAATTCCTTCCTTTTATTATTTTGATACACTTTTTTTAAGGAGAATCCCTCAAAAATATTTTGTGAAATTCAAAACCCCAGAAGGTTACGTGAACAGTACAAGAAAAAAAGACAGAATGATGAGACTCGAGACAATTATGCCCATCAGATTTTTTTTTTTTTTTTTAAAAGGCACCTCTCCCCTCCTCTCGGCCTCCTTCTTCAACCTTTTCTTCTTCACTCTCCCTCTCTCTTATAATTAGCTCCATTATTTTTATTAGATCCAAAGTCACCTCTAGTTGCGAAACCATTGCCGTCGTGTAAAACTGGAAGAAGATTTGAGAGTTTGTGATGAACTTGCTGCCCAGGGGTTACAATCGGGAATTTGCAATAAAGTTCTTGCTTCATTTTTGGTTGGTCAGGACTCATCGTTGCCATCAGCTTCATCACAGAACGACTAGCCACATTCTTAGATGCTAATGCTCGGGGACAAGGAACGACAATGGGGTCAATCTACGGCATCCTTTGTTGCTTCCTGTTCGAAAGATCCAAGGATTTATAAGGTTCTGGTCTCTTTTGTTTTGGGTTGTTTTCTCTTGTTTTCTAATGCATGGCAAGATGTATGGGCAAGCTGGTGGGATGTCAGCTGTTATTGGGGCTTTGTTAATTTTGGGTGGAAATATTATGGCACTCCTATTCAGTTTGCTTATGTTTATTTCTCCTCTTATTATAATCAAAGTTGGATTACACAACTGAAAATACAAAAAGAATATATAAAATATAATTACAAGTGGCATCAAACCGTTACCTTCTATTTATAGGAGAGCTCTCATACCATTAAATTACAAGGTCATTGGCTTTTTCATTATTTTTTGTGCCTACTATATTCTATTTACTCCTTCCAATCCACAATACAAATCACTTCTAGAAGAATATCTTGATCTACAATATCAGTCAATCAGAGAGCAATTAATATTTATTTGTCAATTTTACCCATGTAGTTAATACTTAAATATAACTTTTTGTATGTTTTCTCTCATTTGAAACCTAATTTAATATGAATAAAGTTGGAAAAAAAATTCAATTTAAGACATATTTAACTATAATTTTTTAATTTTGATATATTAGTTGAAATATCTTATATTATGAATCAAAAGGAATATGTCATAATTCTTTATATATAGTAAATGTATGGAAAGCAACACAGGGTGTTTTTTTTTTTTAACTAGCATTCATTAATAAGACCCAATGGCTAAGCCTTTTGAAACCAACCAATGCAGTGTGAGTTCAAATTCCACCTCCACCACTTTGGTTCCACACTAAAAAAAAATAGTCCCCTCCCCAAAAAAACACTCCAGCGCTAGTGCTTCGGCTAGAGTACATTTTTTCTTTTCTTTTCTTTTTTAATTGGAATATTAGGGATATTATTGTAAAATCATCAATACTTTGCAAAACCGAGATTCCTCCCTCATCCCAACTATATCATTTGCATTTATTAACAAATTTTTTAGGGTTTTGTAAATTCAAATGGTATTTAAGTATCTTTTTTTAATTAATTTTCATATTTAAAGGTATTATTTATTATTCCCTCCATTCCTTTTTATAAGAGAATAAAATTTAAATTAATTTGATCCTTTTTATAAGAGTTTGACAAAGGTTGTTTGAACATTTAATGAGGTTTTTTTTTTACCCTTCATTAATTATATATATATATATTGTATTAACTCAAAGGTTGATGATACCTATGTTTATTTATTTCCCTCACTTGCCACTCATAAATAAGTGCATATGTGGGTAAAAAAGTTTAGTTTAGACATACTTATTATTTTTAATTAATTTTAATCACTTTTTTAAACTACGTAATTCTATTGTCGGACTCTTTTAAATAGGACTAGAGTATAAATTTTCCTATCTAAGGGTATCATTCATTACACATTAAAAAGTTAAAACTGAATTTAATTACTTCATTTAATATTTGAAAAAGTATGTATTTATTTCTTATGAAAAACAATAGAGGAGGTAGTACTTGATATGTTGTATGTATTTTATATGTAGTAGGTTGTATTTTTCTGATTTTATATTGATATAAATCGATGCTCTTTTTAATACACACACACAATTAAAAAAAAAGTAAGTTTCTTCTTCTTTTTTAATTAGCCCGCTTTCATTCATAGGAAAAGGGTAAAAAAATATTGTCAAAATTGATAAAAGACAAATAAACATGTAATTTTAAAGGAACTGCCTTGAGATTTTGAATTTTGGATAAATATGGGAAATTATCTAACTACCCTCTTTTTTTTTTAAAAAAAAAAAAAAAACCTCACACACCCCTTACTTGCAGCTGGAGCTCTGGAGCCGATGGCCAGAGGTGGAGGTCGTCACTAGAGCACTAGTGACCTTGTCGATGACTGGTCATTGAAGCTCTGACAGTCTCATATGTTTTTTTGAATTTCTCAAACAAGAGTCATTAATATATATATATATATATTAGAGTTGTTAATATAGATAATAAAGTTGTAAATAAGGTTTACTGGAATTCCAGTGGTCTCATATTTTTTTTTGAATTTCTCAAGCAAAAGTTGTCAACATAAATACTTGAGTTGTTAATATAGATACTAAAGTTGTAAAGGTCGATAGGAACTCTAACAATCTCATATATATATTTATATATATATATATATATATTTTTTTTTTAAAATTTCTCAAGTAAAAGTCGTCAATAAGATATTTGGGTTGTTAATATAGATACTAAAATTATAAATAAGTTCGACCAGAGCTCAAGCGATCTCATATATTTTTTTGAATTTCTCAAGAGAAAGTCATCAATATAAATACTTAAGATGTTAATATAGATACTAAAGTTGTAAAAAATACATGAGACCGTCGGAACTTCGATCGACCTTATTTATAACTTTAGTATCTATATTAAGAACTCAAGTCTCTATATTAATGACTTTTACCTGAGAAATTCAAAAAAAAATATATGAGATTGTCAGAGCTCCAGTTGATCTTATTTGCAACTTTAATATCTATATTAACAACTTAAATATCTATATTGACAACTTTTGTATGAGAAATTCAAAAAAATATATGAGATTGTCGGAGCTCCAGTGAACCTTATTCACAACTTCATTATCTATATTAACAATTTTAATATCTATATTAACGACTTTTAATTAAGAAATTAAAGAAAAAACACATGAGACTACCGAAGCTCTAAAGGCTATCAAGGTCACCGGAGCTTCGGTGATGATCGTGGCCTCCAATTACTAGCATTGGAGCTCCAAAAGGCGATAAGGGATTTGTAAGGACTTTTTGTTTAAAAAAATGAAGATAGTTAGATAATTTCACACATTTATCCAAAATTCAAAATTTTAAATCAGCTCCATTATAATTTAACATACTTGTTTATCTTACGGTATTTTTCAGTGTTTTTCCCTTCATTCATCCGCATGTAGGAAATCTACAAATAGTCAAATACTCGCGCTAACAAAATCCGAAGGACTGACTGTGATCCATCGTATTCTTACTACGTCTTGTACTTTTGTTACCTGAGTCTAGCTCGTGTTGACTCGCCCGTTCTACATGGCTTTAAAGCTCTCTAATTTTGAATTGCTCAATTCTGATTTCAGCAATGGAGTAGTGCTCGACTTCGTTTCTGTGGATTCTTAGCCCACTTAAGGATGAACCTCCGAAAATGACTGGAAGTAGCAGTAGTTTGATCCTACAAACGCTAAGGCTTAAGAATCCCAAGCTTGTGCTTCTGGAAAATTGCTCTAATGTTCGTGATCTCAACATCATCCATGCTCATATGATAAGAACCCTCGCCTTCTTCGACGTGTTTGTAGCCAGTCGTCTGATTGCGTTCTGTATAGACGCAACCATTGGAACAAACTTGCTGGATTATGCCGTTAGGGTCTTCTCCCAAATCCAGAATCCTAATCTCTTTATGTATAACGCGTTGATCCGTGGCTGCTCAAGCAGCGAGAATCCAGAAAATTCATTTCACTACTACATTCAATCGCAGCGCCTTGGCATTCTTCCTGATAATTTAACTTTCCCATTTTTAGTTAAATCATGTGCCCAGTTGGAGTCTGTGGCTATGGCCACTCAAGCTCATGGTCAAATCATTAAACACGGGTTTGAAAACGATGTCTATGTGCAAAATTCTCTAGTTCATGTCTATTCAACACTTGGGGACATCAAGGCGGCGAGCTGCATTTTCCATAGAATTCATCGATTTGACGTAATCTCCTGGACTTCAATGATCGCAGGTTTTAATAAATGTGGGGATGTAGAATCTGCACGTGAACTGTTTGATAGAATGCCGCAGAAAAGTTTGGTGACTTGGAGCACAATGATCGGTGGATATGCTCGGAACAATCGTTTTGAGGAAGCAGTTGCACTATTTCAAGTTCTTCAGGAAGAAGGAGTGGTGGCTAATGAAGTAGTGATGGTGAGTGTGATATCTTCATGTGCCCACTTAGGTGCTCTTGAAACGGGGGTGAAAGCTCATGAGTATGTTATAAGAAACAACTTGACTATGAATGTGATCCTTGGAACATCTTTTGTTGACATGTATGGAAAATGTGGGAATATCGAGAAAGCTATTCAGGTTTTTGAGCAACTCCCAGAAAAGGACACACTTTGTTGGACAGCTTTGATTGCTGGACTAGCCATGCAAGGTTATGGCCAGAAAGCCCTTCAATATTTTTCTGAAATGGTGAAAGCAGGGTTTAAGCCAAGAGATATCACATTTACAGCAGTATTAGCAGCTTGCAGCCATGGGGGATTGGTAGAAAGAGGTTTGGAAATATTTCGGAGTATGAAGAGGGTTTACTGTATCGAACCAAGGTTGGAACACTATGGGTGCATGGTTGACCTTCTCAGCCGGGCAGGGAAACTGGAGGAGGCAGAGAAATTTGTTCTTGAAATGCCAGTGAAGCCTAATGCTGCCGTATGGGGGGCATTGCTGGGAGCTTGTCGGATTCACAAAAATGTAGAACTTGCAGAAAGGGTGGGAAAAATTTTGATCCAGCTGCAACCAGAACACAGTGGATATTATGTGCTGCTTTCGAACATATATGCACGCACTAACAAGTGGGAAAATGCCAGTATAGTGAGACGAATGATGAAGGACAGAGGAGTTAGAAAGCCACCAGGATTTAGTCTCATTGAGATGGATGGAAAGATTCATGAATTTACGGTTGGAGATAAATCACACCCAGAAATAGAGCAGATTGAAAGAACGTGGGAAGATATACTCCAGAAAATTAGATTAGCAGGGTACGTTGGAAGTACAGGTGATGCATTGTTTGACATAGATGAAGAGGAAAAGGAAGATGCACTTCACAGGCATAGTGAAAAATTGGCCATTGCATTTGGAATTCTGAAGACACAAGCTCGTATTCCAATTCGCATAGTGAAAAACTTGCGGGTCTGTGAAGATTGTCACACGGCTACAAAGTTAATCTCAAAGGTTTTCAAAGTAGACTTAATTGTCAGAGATCGAAACCGATTCCACCATTTTAAAGGCGGCTTGTGTTCTTGTACGGATTACTGGTAATGAGCTTTATGACGTTTTCCCATTTGCAAAATGCTCGCACTTGGATTTGAATAATACATATTCGGGAGAGGCTTCACATTTCATGATTTCTGCATATCCTTAATTTTTAAAACTCGCGTTTCTATCAGAACCATTATGGTGCTCAACAGTCACTTTTTCTCTGCCCATAAAAGGAAATGTATGGTGCATGGCATTGCTAGATAGAAACAAGTCAAATGACCGAGGTTAGGTGACACCGAGCTAGAGGTAGGAATAAGTCAAGCTCCTATCAAGTGGCCTACAGCTTGACTTGTTTGTTAAAAAAAGGTCAAATCAAGGCCTATTTAAAGACCTAAATATATATATATATGCTAGGCCTATTTTATTAAGGTTGTATCAAGGAACACATCTTGAATAAGAGGAGGGATGAAATTCGGGTTGTATCATATGCATGAAATGAAGGCGGGTTGGCAAGAATTTTCACCTCTGCTTGCTCAAACCAAAGGATCCATATACCTCTTGAAAATCCTGTTGCCTCAATAGGTAGTTGTGATAGAAGCCAAAGCTTCTTATTACTTTATTTGCTTTGGAACCAAAATACGAGGCTCCACTATAACAAAGATTTCAGGCTTATAATTAGTTGCATAAGATTTAAAAATGGAAGGAAACATTTTGTCAAAGGCTCCTTGACATTCGAAGTAACGAACAACATAAGAAACAATTAAGTTGAAGACTTTAGAGTTAAAGTCAACTCCCTCAACAAGCATGTTGATATCATATCTCGTTACTTCACTCTGCATTTCAAGAGCTATGACTTTCATTGCTTTGATAGAGGGGCCAGGTGAGCCTCGTTTGGTTTGGCTTTAATATGCTCAAGTGCATCCGAAGCCCAGAAGATAGTCGGACTCTTATAATGTTGGGTTTGGTGGTTTGAAGGAAGTGGAAGCTGGTCAACACTAACGAGTTGGGCCCCAGAAAGAGAGGGGTGGCCCAAAGACGCGGTGCGGTTTCTGCTACCTTGCTTTTTTTGAGGAATTCTATCATCATCAATGATGATGGCAGAATTATAATTAGCATCCACAGTAGTGTTTCCTTGTAAGTATAGCTGGGAATACGGGCCAACCCACGGGTTGCGGGCTGGCCCGCACCAACCCGCGGCCCGCGCGGGGCGGGCCTGTGCAACCCACACTTCTGCGGGCTGGCAAAATGCCAACCCTAACCCGCAGTGTGCGGGTTGCGGGCCAGCCCGCGGGCCCACATTTTTATTTTGAAAAAAAAAATTCATATTTTTTAAAGAGGATTAAAAATATGAGATACATATATATGAGTAATTAAATTTACCTTCCTAGTATCAATCATTTCTTTCATAAAAATTTAAAAACATAATCTAAAATTTAAGAGATAAAGTTATCAAAGTTGTTAAAGTTTATAAACAAAATATAAACTCATCCTCTAACAATCAAAATATAATAATTTTGTTTAAAGAAAGAGGAAAGAAGCTAAGATTTTTTTACTTTAAATTGGGAGATATCAAGATAAGAGTGGAAAACTCATAAGTTTTATAAAATTATTATATATAAATAAAAAATAAAAAATTTTGCGGGCCAACCCGCCAACCCGCGGGCTGGCCCGCATTAACCCGCGGGTTATGCGGTGCTGGCCTGTGCGGCCCGCATTTTTGGGGGTTGGGAAAACCCGTCAAAACCCGCGGGCTCACGGGTTGAGCCCATATTACCGGCTCTACTTGTAAGGCTTTGTAGTGCTGAGATTGGAAGGTACAATCCGTGCTTCGAGCTATTAGAGTTTTGTCCTTTTGCCCGCTATTCTGCTCCACCCTTTTAGTAACCCTTTGTTCCTCTAGCCACAATTGCGTCGTTATAATGGGGGAGCCTAACATTTTCATACGCATCGTGCCTTGTCTCGTTAAGGATGTCGTACCTCGTAGCCGTTAAAAAGCTTTTGTGGCTATGGTGTTCCTCCCTTTTGTACCCTCACATCGTCTATGCTGAACCTGCATCCATACACCAAAGGGAGCTGTTTCACGCACGTTAGGCATGCTTTGTTGTGCACGCTCTTGTTGCATCGTCTATGTCTCTAGTAGAGAACCTCCTTCACAGGGGCATTTTTTGTTGGGCAGTTTTCTTGAAGATGGCCATAACGGGCTGCAAGGAAAGCAAATGGGAGGAAGGCCTGCATATTCAATGTAAATGGTTTCCCCATCCACCTAAATCTTGGAAGTGAGTGGCTTTGTGAGATCAACGACCACCGCCATTCTAGCAAATTTCCCTCTCTCTCCTGAATCAGTGTTGTAGTCAAGTTTAATTAATTTGCAAAAAAAGCTTCCAATAACCGAAGCAACAACTTGGTTGATCTTGTGCTCTTGTGGCTTTAAAGGAGGAGACCAAGGTTGCATGGTAAGATAATGGCCAAAAACAAGTCATGATCCATTAATGAGGGCGTTTTGGAAATCCATATCATCTTTAAACTTAACAAGAAAACAATCTTCATCCAAGTCTGTGAGTTGAAACTTCCCAGTTGGCTTTCATATCTTCTGTAGTTGTGTCCTAAGTTATTTATATCCGATCGAATGACCTAACAACTTTACGACAAGTTGCAAACCCCATTCTTCTGTTTAACACATCTAGCACATGAGAAGCAAAGTCTACGGTGGGGACGTTCCCGTTCATTCCAATGATAACATCACCTTGTCTCAGAATCACTTCTTCCTCTTCAGCCTCTGGTCTATCTGCGTTCGGCAACTTGGCCTTAAAGGAGGGAGCCGGTTTCTCCTGGAAATTCTTGTCAACATTCATATTGTGTTCGTTCACTACAGTAGCATCAGCAGCCACTGCCTGCGTTTCTGGAACGACCTCAGTATACGGAGTCATCGACATATGTGTTTCTTGAGGGAAGGAACATTCAGCATCCATAGTGTCATCAATCTGAGGATTATCTCTCAGCTTCGCTTTCTTGACATTCTTGACGTTGCGATCGTTTCCTGGATGAGGAGGTGGTTCATTCCTCAGGTTACTCTCAAAGGGTGTGTGGGGCATCATGGTGAACGTTTCAGAAGGCTAGTTTCTAGAGAGAAAGAGGAGCTTATCTCTCTAGAAGAAACATCTCTATGCCAACTTCACATCAGACCAAATGTATACTTTAATTTAGACTAATAGACTTCCATTCTCATCCACTCAGCTTCTCTCACATTCGAGCCCATTTCAACACACATCACAGCCAGCGTACTTTGACTGCTCAAGGGCCGAAGGTTTCACTTAACTTGGCTTTCGTGGTTACATATGTGCATATAAACGATTCAGACACTTGCATTTCATTTCACGTTCACAATGAATAGCCCCCCTCCACCTAATAACCTTGTAGAAATGCAAGCTCAGTAGCCACGCAAAATGTCAAGCCTGGCTCAAGGTGATGTTAACAACTACTTAAGCGCACACGTGATTCTATGCGAGTATGCAGCTTCCATACTGTTTGTTAAATCCAGCGACAGCAATTTGGGGGCCACAAAACTTCACCTCTCTGAAGATCTGATAAATGTGGGTCAACATAAGGACAATTTTACTTGTCAGATTAGGACCCTCCTCACTATTAGATTTCAGCGAGGATTATATTAGGTTAGTCTTTTTATCAAAATGACTCAAATCAATTTGATAAGACCAATCATTTGGTTATATACCTTTATTTCAATATTTATGTAATTAATGTGAGACTATTCTTTATATATTTTAATATTCTTCCTACTACTTTTTTTTTCTTTTTTGTTTTTGTCTTTGCCTGGACTTGTACTTTTTTTCTTTTTTTTAAAGTCTTAGAGGCCTTAGGTTCACAATATTTTTTTTTTCAGTGTGTGTTTGGCAAGCACCAAAATCATGGTTTTAAACCATGGTTTGCGCAACCCGAGACAAAACTCCTCTCACACACTTATCTCGAAAGTCGTAAAAACTATTAAAAAAAACTAATCCAAACACATATTTAACGTTCTCTCTTGCTTTTCCTGTCTTTGATCTCCGTTCCCTCACATCTCTTCCCTTCATATTCTCTCATTTCCTCTTCCTCTTCCCTCTTTTTCATCTCTCTTTCCCTTTTCTCCTTCTTTGTTTTACATCACTTATTCATTTTGCCAACAAGGGAAAAAGGAAATTTTGTGAACTCAAGCTTGACTCTTTCAAGCGTGACATAGGGGTCTTGATAACACCTACTCTTTATTCTCGTATCTTAAAATTGCTATTTTATAATTAATCACTAATTATTTTTTTGAATCAAATGTTTGTTGTCAATCAACAGTGTATTCAGCCGCACGGGGTTACCTCTCTAGTTACTTATTTATTTCTTTCTTGTTCTTATTTTATTATTTGATTGATTGATTTAAAACTTTGTAATTTGAAAATTTATTATCTTATTATTTTAAATTTGATTTGAAAATAATTTTTTTATGGTTAACAATAAAATATTATGTGAATCTAAGAGGAACAATTAGGTTTCCATCATATTTCATAGAGGCTAGAGATCATGGACCGCCCAGGGATGTAAAGGAAGGAAAGGGTTTGGGTTCTCTAATATGCCTCACTTTAATGCCCTTATTAGGTTTTGTTTAGTTCAACGAAGGTTAGGTTAAGTGAGGTTTACTTAAATTAGGTTAGAAGATGTTATAATGTTGTTTGGTTCAACGAAAGTTAGGTTAAATGAGGTTTATTAAAGTTAAGTTAGGTTAGAGGAGGTTAAAATGTCCTTCTACATATTTTCCTTCTTCTTTTATAATGTATTTATTAATAATTATTATTTATATAAAATTATTATTTATAAAATAATTATTCGTGTAAGCATATAAATAATTATTTATAAAATTATTATTATTTGGAAAGTTCATTGAATCAGGAGGTCAGGTTTTAAAGGGGAGGGCAGTGTTGGAATTTTAAAAAATTGTCATGTGCAATTTAGTCACAATTGAGGACAAATATTCTCTCACCTAGGAAAAACCCCAATTTTGGAGGGTTCACAACCTAGATTAGGTTACCACTAGAAGACAAAAAAACATCCAACACCTAACCTAACCTCCTTCCAACCAAACATCACTTTTTTACCCCCAACCAAACCTAACCTCCAACCAAACAAAACCAACCCCACCCCAATCTAACCTAACCTCCAACCAAACAAAGCCTTAGTGCCCCAACGTCCCAAATGTTTACTTTAATCATTAAATGTTATATAAAATAAATAATATTTTGATATCTTATTGGTATAAAATGATGTAATTTTGACTTTTTATAATTTTTAAATAAAGATACCTTTGAATTTTGTTAAGAGAAAAAGATAGAAAAATACTATCAAAATTGGTAAAAGATAAATAAATATGTTGAATTTCAATAATTTCAAAAATATTTATTTGAAATTTTTAAATGTTACAAAATTTGAAAAATTACTTAATGACCCTTATTTTTTTAAAAAAAAATAAAAAAAAATCCTCAATCCCCTTTTTTTTTTAATTTCTCATGCAAATGTCGTCAATATTGATATTTGAGTTGTTAATAGCAATACTAAAGTTGCAAAGAGGATATTTATTCAATATTTCCTAATAACTTTCCCCAGAACTCCGACGGTTAATATTTTTTTTTGTTTGAATTTCTCATGCTAGAGTTGTTAATATAGATACTTGAGTTATTAATAACGATACCAAAGTTCCAAAGTTGTAAACGTGGTACTTGTTGAATATTTCTTAATAACTTTCACCGAACCTCTGTGACTTTTTTTTTTTAAATTTCTCAAGCTAAAGTTGTTAATACAGATACTTAATTGTTAATAGTGATATACTAAAGTTGTTAATACAGATACTTGAGTTATTAATAACCTTCACCAGAGCATCGGCAGCTAATATGTCTTTTTGAATTTCTCCAACTAAAGTTGTTGATATAAATATTTGAGTTGTTAATAGTAATATTAAAGTTATAAACAACAATATTTGCTGAATATTTCCGAATAGCCTTCATCGAAGCTCTGACGACTAATATCTTTTTTTTTTTAATTTCTTTAACTAAAGTTGTTGACAGTGATACTAAAGTTGTTAATATAGATACTTGAGTTATTAATAATGATACCAAAGTTCCAAAGTTGTAAACGTGGTACTTGTTGAATATTTCTTAATAACTTTCACCGAACCTCCGTGACTTTTTTTTTAATTTCTCAAGCTAAAGTTGTTAATACAGATACTTAATTGTTAATAGTGATATACTAAAGTTGTTAATATAGATACTTGAGTTATTAATAACCTTCACCAGAGCGTCGGCGGCTAATATGTCTTTTTGAATTTCTTCAACTAAAGTTGTTGATATAAATATTTGAGTTGTTAATAGTAATATTAAAGTTATAAACAACATTTGCTGAATATTTCCGAATAGCCTTCATCGAAGCTATGACGACTAATATCTTTTTTTTTTTAATTTCTTTAACTAAAGTTGTTAACAGTGATACTAAAGTTGTTAATATAGATACTTAAGTTGTTGATAACCTTCACCGGAGCTCTGGCAACTAATATCTTTTTTTGAATTTCTCTGACTAACGTTGTTAATATTGATACTTGAGTTGTTAATAGCGATATTAAAGTTGTTAATATAGATATTTTAGTTGTTAATAACCTTCCCTGGAGCTCCGGCTGCTAATGTCTTTTTTTTGAATTTTTCAGACTAAAATTGTTAATATAGATAGTTAAGTTGTCAATAACCTTCACCGAAGCTCCGGTGGCAGGTCGCAAGCAAGGTCACCAAAGCTCCGGTGATAGTCACCGCCATGGGTCACTGGCGCCGGAGCTCCGTCGACCGACAAAGGGTTTGAGAATTTTTTATTTAAAAAAAACCTAAGGGTAGTTAGGTAATTTCTGAAATTTTGCAACATTTTAAAATTCCAAATCATTCCTTTTTAAAATATTAAAATTCAACAGACTTGTTTATTTTTTTTTTACTAATTTTGATGATATTTTTCTATCATTTTTCCTATTTTGAAAAAAAATCATAATCCATAATTTTATGCAGATTCTAATAAAAAAAATTGGGAAATTGGTTTACTTCAAGAGACATTGGAAAGAAATATATTTAACATCACAAACCTAAGTTTCAAACCTATGTTTGCACAAATCGAGACAAAACTCCTCTCACACACTTATCTCGTAAATCGTAAAAGCTATTCTCAAAAGCTAATCCAAACACACATTAAGCGTGTGTTCGGATAGGCAGTGAAAAGCGATTATTTACCCAAAACCAAGGTTTTGGAAAAAATTCACCAAACACCCCGAAAAAACGCACAATCTCGTTTTCTGACCAAAACCATGGTTTCAGCCTGAAACCATGGTTTTGTCCATAAGATGATCTTTTTGGATTTTCGTGCTATGTGGGCCCCACAACCTATTTCTTATTGGTCCTTTTTCATTGTAGGTCCCACACCACAGACACTCTCTCTCTTCTGTTTTTTTTTCAAAAAAATTTCACAGTTTTTCTCATCTCGTCTGTCACTTTATTTTTTTAAAAAGATTTTAAAATTTTAATACTCCATTTTATCTTTAATATAAGATCTATTTATCTAATTTAATTATATTAGAAAAATTAGTTAAGTTAATTAACATTACATATAGACAAATTTATTTTACTTTTGGTATTAATTATGAAATTTAATGTTAAATAATGGATTAAGATGCATCATTTTTAATGCCGTTAGGGGTTTTAATTGTTCATTGTTATTTGTTCATCTTCTAAAATTTATTTGTACCAGATGCCCCTCAGGAAAAACTTGGCTGTTAAATTTGGACTTTAACCCTTAAATAATACATAAAATATAATCTTATTCTTTACATGTAATTATCATAAAAGTTAATGTCCTTTTTAGTCATTTGACCATGAAAAAAGCTATTCTTCTAAAATCATCCAAACACTCTCATTTTATCAAAATCACTTTTTTCCCATAATCTATTCTCCTCATAATCTATTCTCCAAAAGCTATTCTCCATTTTTTCTCCAGAAGCTATTCTCTAAAAGCTAATAAGAACACACCCTAAAACTTGAAGAAGCAAAAGAGACACTAGAGTGAGGTTTTTCTTTCCTCTCTTGTTTCTTTAACATGTCCATGCTTTGATCCTTATTGTTTTTATTGATATGGTTAACTGAGATAAATTTTTTTTAGTAAGCTCAGGATATCTACCACCGGTACCACCTTCTCCATACCCACCATTAGGAATAAAACCTTTGACTAGATGTTTAAAGAATCAAACTAATTGCGCCTTGTGGTTAACTAGGATAAATTTAAGGCCATGTTAATTTCACATGGTCAACATATGATAATTTTTTGGAAAAATCACTCCCAAGTTCCAAGGAACAAAGATAATAATAGAAAAATCCCTGAAAAAAGTCAAATATCAGAAAAGTCCGTAGGGACTTTTCTATGGTTATTTCCTAAAGTCAAATGACAAAGATACCCCCAAGAAACTTCCTTGCGTCGTCCGTCGCTCATTCGAGTCCCAGCATTGGTGCGTTTGTCCGTCGCTCCTCCACTGTCCAAGCCTTCGTCACTCATCCTCTACCCAAGCCTCCGTTGTGATGTGGCAGAAGTAGAACAGTGAACTGATTTTTTGTGTGTGTACACATTGGCTAGATTGAGATAGATGGGTTAGTCAAAGGTTGGAGTTTAGGCTCAATAGTGGATTAAGTAGTAGGAGGTAGATAAGTAATGCTAAGATTTTGCTAAAAATATGATCTTGACCATTGAAGTTGGGGTTTTATAGTGGTTAGGTTGTGTGAATGTTATAGCACTCTGTTTTTTGGGAAGGTTATAGAGGGAGTGTTGTGTTTTAATTTAAGTGGGAATGATTGAATGTGATGGTGGTTGTTTGCTGTGAAAACGCTGATATGAAAAAAAAAAGTTAATTCATGCAGTTGTAGTTGTTAATATAGCTATTATAGTTGTTAATACAGAACTTGTACTCTATTTTTGGGCAAGGTAACAAGGGATGACTTTGTTTTACAAAATGATGATATAATATTAAAAAAAATTGTTGTTAATATGTGCATTTGTAGTTGTTAATATTGTTGTGGCAGTTGTTAGTACGAAGTTCATGTTGCAGATTATCATGAAAGATGAAAACTAGTTTAGGGAAGAATTTATTCTATTTCTTTCATGTGGGGGAAAGTTTTTAAATGGTGAAGAAGATGAAATACAATATGATTCATACTGCTGTAAATATAACTCATACACTTATAAAACAAGGTAGAAGAAATTGTTAAAAACCAATTCAGCTGTTGTGACAGACCTTACAGGAATAACTTATACAATTGTGAAAGTTGGAGTTGTGCAATTTGTCATTTTAGTTAAGCACGAAACATTTGTAAAAATGACTCATGATGTTGTAAAAACAAGAATCACCTGTTGTTAAAAAAGCAATTTTGTAGTTAAGTTGGAGTTTTGAAACTTGTCATTTCAACCAGGCATGAAAAAATAGTTGTAAAAATGACTCAAGATGTTGAAAAAACACAAGTTAAAAGTTGTAAACTGAGCAACTTGTAGTGTTAAACTTGGAGATGTGAACAAAAGTAACTTCATTCACATATGAGAAATAAGTTGTATAAATAACTCAATATGTTATTAAAACACGCTTAACTAGTTGTAAATTAAGGAATTTTTAGTCTTGAACTTGGAGATGTGTAAAAAGGCAGTTTCATTCAGACATGAGAAAGAAGTTGTTAAAATAACTCAACATATTATGAAAACACTCTTAATAAGTTGTAAACTAAGCAATTTGGAATGATGAACAGTTGTTAAAAAGATAGTTTTATTGTGACATGAAAACTATATTGTAAAAAATACTAAACATATTGTAAACACAAGCATAACCAGTTGTTAAACAAGGCATATATGCAGTTGTCATATTTTGAATTTTGAAAAAGGTAATTTCATTTAAGCAATAAAACAAATGTGTAAAAAATCACTCAAGTAATTGTTATAACACTCAATGACAGTTGTAAACGTAAGACCTTGACAAACTTGAAATTAACTCATATTACATAAAAACATGTTGTGAAAATGACTGATAAAGTTGTAAATGACTTATGAAATTGTCAATTATAAAATGACTGATGAACTAAGGGCAACTTTGTCATTTGACTTTGGGAAATAATCACAAAAAAGTCCCTAAGAACTTTTTAGCAAGGTATTAACATCCAAACCGGGTACTGAACCGGTCGGGGTACTGGGTTAAGGGTCGGTGGGTCAAATCAGAGCCAAACCGATGAGCAATTGAAGATTTTAGGCTTATTAATATAAAATTTTAAAGGAAATTTGTTTTTTAAATAGTGACCCAAAGCCCGGACTAGTTTTCCGACTGGACCGGTCAGTCCAGGTTCATTAACATTGTTTTTTAGGGATTTTTCTGATATTTGACTTTTTACAAGGACTTTCTGTTATTGTTTTCCTTTTTTGGGATCTATGAGTGATTTTCCTTAATTTTTTTTGTCATCATCATAAACACAAATTTTTCCACAAAAATATAGCATAAAACTAATGGAGCCGAGCTTGAATCATATTCAGATAAGTTGGCTATGTATATGCATAAGGAAGAGTCTAGGCTTTCCCCCAAGAATTATTAGCCAAAAAATTAGAAAAAATTTCATTTTCTTACCCAATTTTTCTGTAGTTTAAGCACTAGAAGATGAAGTATAGATTTAGAATTTGGATTATAAAATGAAACTAGCAATGGGAATTCTGTGTTTGATGGTGCCAAGACGATGCAGATAAGGGTGGAAGGAGAAAATTTGATTAAGGATATAGCAATATTTTTAATTTTAATTTCATTTAACTAAATATAAAAAATTAATTCCTGGTCTATTTCTACGCTTTCTGAGAAAGCAACAAGGAGACTGAAAAATCTCAACAAAAGATCACAAACCGTAACGATAATCCATTGAACAAAACATGATCAGAAATTCAAAACCATGATGCTCATATCCCCGGGATCAGCCTTAGTCAGATACAAAACTTCTTTATCCTCCGGCAATTTAAATGTCGCACACCTATACATATAAAATCATATCAATATTAAAGAACAATAAACTATACAAAAATCAAAATCAAACATCATTATTTAAGTAAAATAGGACTTGTGTTAATTATTACCGTGAATGGACATTCAACACTTCAATATTGTCACCTTTCACAGCATCCTTCAGTCTGATGAGGCTTGGAATATGAAGAATTGGTTCCAATGTGATTGAGTTCCCACATCCCTTGAAAGATCTGAATAGATGCTTTTGAGGATCATAGTAGATAAAGAATCTAGGAGGATCATAAATCAAAATTCCAGCACCAGCAGAACCTATTATTGGCTTATATAAATGTGGCCAATTATTTGAATCATCATGATTCAATTTAAAAGCTTCAGTCCAAGATTGGCCAACACCATTCGTTTTAATAGTCCAAAACCTAAGACACTTTGCATCTCGACAACATATGTAGAGACTTCCCTTTAATTCTCCAAAGCCGATACTATTTTTAGCTTTCATAGTTGTAAATGTCAAGGGTGGTATTATTGAAGGACAAGGGAGTGAATTGAATGTCTCACTTTCTAAGTCAAAACACAAAATTGATGTTCTTGTGTTATTATAAACAAGCCAGTAAAGCGATCCATTCAGACAAGTGGGAGATCTAATTGTTGACCAATATGGGCCATGATATTCATGTTTCTCCAAAATGAAGTCTCCAATGTGTGTATTTCAATAGCTGCATAACTATCGGGGAAATCACCTAGACAAGTTTGGTCATACATTCTTATCACCTTATATTCATTAGTTCTCTTGAGATAACCAAATCCAGAATAAACATGGACTCTCATCAATTTATCATTCTCGGATTGTGGAAGTCCTATAAACTCTCCTATGATTGGGTTGCAAACAGCAAGTGGATTTCTTTCAAAAGGATCGCACAAGCAAAATAGGCCGTTACATGAGTTAACTACATCAAACTTTTTATCTTTTGGCGTGGATGTTTTGCAACTACATTTTATCATCCTTTTTCTGGTCTCAAGGACAGGCACCATTTTAGAATCATGAAGAGGAAGCTTGAACCTAAGCGCAAGCTCCATGTGATTGTCACAATCGGGTCTAGGACAATACTTAGATGAAGGAACATGACCAGAATCGTTATCACTTGACAAATTATGGGCTTCATTACTCTTAAACTCGTCAAAGTCAAGTAGATGGAGAGTTCTTGAAACATGTCTAGGATTACTTAAACGCACCAAAGCACTGATAGGTGCACACTCCAAATGCATTTGAGCAAAATGTGGGTCTGAAATAATGGAGAACCAACTCTTGCATGTAAACTTGCAAATCAAAATTGACTTAATTGGAAGTTTGAGTAGAATGTTGGTAAAAATATCACTAGGAAGATCGGCCCATGAATTCCGAAGTGGATGAACTTTTGTTTTTCTAATACCTCCCGATGTGTTAGAACCTACTGAATGCCTTTTTCTTTTTATAGCCATCCTAAAAAGTAAAGAGAAAATACATAATTGAAGTTAAGAGTTATGCCCAAACCAAACAAAACAAAAAATCAAACAACGCAAAAAAAACAACTCATCATCAAAAGTTTATATTAATCAGAGTAAAGATTTCGTCAACATCAGAATTATTTGTATGATTCATGTATATTTGTCAAGTGTTAACTATAAACTTTCCAATCAAATTGGATAAGAGTAGAGACTCTGAATACCAAAGTAATACTTCCTTGTAATAATCGAAAAGGATTGTAGAAGAAATAAGAGGTAGAAGAAGATAGGTATGAGAGAAGAAGAGAAGTTGAGAGAGTAAGGGGAAGACAACTGCTGGATTACTAATCAGATAAGGTTTGAATTACAATAAGAGTGCCTTATTTATAGACTTGGCTCATATCACCGCCTTTCCACTAACTAACTTCTAATAAGCCGATTAACTACCATTCAGAATCTTATTATAATTCCATATCACAAAGTAACATTATCTAATTCTGTAGATTCTAAACATATACTTCCAGAAACATTGGCTAAGAACATTATTAAATTTATTTTTTGCACAGCTCCATTTTGTTTTTACGTTATGTCTGTGGAATATTAGTTTGGATGTTTATGGTTATGAAAGAAAAAGAAAATCAAAACTTTTTATTCACAAGAGATTCATCCCAAACTTAGTGACATTGGATAAATTGATTCAACGATTTCCATTCACTTCTAAGATGAAAGAAAAAAACAATAAAACTCCATTTTAATTCTTTCAAAATAGACAGCAATATCAACAGACTTGTTTCGTAAATTTTTTGTATCATTTTACTGTTAAAATTTTCGAGTTAGCTCCAATTCCATAAAGCATTTGCTTCTTAGAGGATAAAAAATTAGAGCATAATCAAACTTGGGTATTCAACACGCCAGCAAGCTCAATTCGCACATAGATACAAACAAACTCAATTCGCACAATTAAAATTCATGCCTTTACTGGCCCCAAATATCATGTTCTGTCACTGCATGAAATTCCATTGCTCTGAACAATGGGTTTATCAATCTTAACATTCAGCCTCATGCGAAAGAAATATTATATCTACGAAAGAATGAGATGAAGATAATTGGCTCTTACGGCTGATGGAAGACAGCGAGAGCGTGAGACAGTGAGAGTGAGAGAGACAGCGAGAATCCGGCGTCTTCTAATCCGAGTAGCGAGCGACTTACAGCTCAGTGAGAAGGGAATCACTGGACCAACGGTGAGCGCTGCCGCCGGTGAAGACCCGATAAAGAGTGAGAAGAGCCGGCCTCGGCTGTGTGTTGTGCTAGGGCTCCAAAAACCTAGTTAAGGAAGAACTAAATGGAAAAAAATATGGCGGGGATCAGCCCTTTTATGAGCAAAGAAAATATAACTAGAAGTTTGCAGCAAGAATCTAACTCCTACTTTACTAATCATGCCTTCATTCCTTTAGGCCCATTTATGATTGCACATTGCAGGAGAAATAAAATTTGGAAATATCACCAACACGGATTACCGTAAGTGATAAGGGGTTTGTGTTCCTTTAAGTGTTATAGTTCTTAATTCAATCTTTGGGATGACGTGTATGGAAAAAATTCACCTGGGAAGGTTGCCCCCATCTTGGACCCTACAGTATCTAAGGATTAATCATCGGCCCGCTCCAGTGGATACGTTACGTAGCAAAAAAAAAATGGAAATATCTAAATTTAAATCAAACCTGAAATCAAACAAAGATGTAAGTGGTATCCCACTTATCTAATTTGAAATATCCAAAAGATGAATCTATTAATACCATTAACCCTGTTGAGGTAATACTTATGAAGAGAATACCATCTATCTTTGCAGGCTTTTGCATTTCTTCTAATCATAAAATTCTTATTCAATGTTGAGACTGTGGACCAAATCTTACCCATGTTTTCTGGGTTAGGAACTATGGAGAACCAAACAGCAACTAAGCACCTGATTTCCTCATCTCTCTAGTTTCTGTGTCTAGCTAGAACAACTTCTACATTAGGCTGATTGGGTTCATTTTGATTAGGTTGGGCTAAAGGTCCCTCTGGTTCGTTAGGTTGGGCTTGGGCTAAATTGTTGCTCTGCTTGTGACTGAACTAAGAGATGCTCAATATCCAAGAGGGTTTGAAGGATATAGACAAGATGGTTGTTTTGATCCTCCATAATTCTCTCTAACTGATCATGATAAGTCATAACCATTTATCGGTAGCCTTCTCTGGTCCGCCGGTCACCAGCTCTAATACCAAATGATAGGCATCCAAGGTTTTTGGGTGCCTATCATTTGGTATCAAAGCCAAACCGGTGGCTGATGGACCGTAGAGGACTACCAACAAAGGGTTCTGACTGGCAAGGATGCCAAGTGAAGTGTCACCGAGTAAAGCCGCTGAGACGTCGGCTTTCGGGGGAGGGTTTATTGATAGAGACCAAGGTAGTATGAGCTGCTTGATGGGGTACTTAAATGCCTTAGCTCTCCTACCTCAATAGCTAACTTTTGGGGTATGGTTCTCTAAGGTGCTTAGGTGCCTATCATTTAGTATCAGAGCCGGCGGCCGGCGAACAGGAGTGGGTTACCGACGGAGGGTTCTGACCGGCAAAGGAGGCTGAATGAAGCCGTGAGACGTCGGCTTTCCAGGAGCTAGCTTTTGGGGTGTATTTTTTCAATGTGCTTGGGTGTCTATCAGTCCTATACTTAGAACTTATTATTATAGTATGCTCAACACAACATAATTAACAATCAAAAATTCAGACCAGGGCTTACTCAAGTGACAACAAAAGCACCTATAGTCATATGAATATGGCAGAGTGAAAAACCTTGGACTTAAAATTTCGATTCAGCCATAACAAATGCAAGACGAAAGCAATACCTAAGCATAAGAAATGTCGCACATACATGGAAATTTAACATATATTTCGCCTAATTCAGGCTCATGATCACAATAGGAAAAGCACAAAGTCAGTTAAAGGATGCGTATACATGGAAATTGAATAGGTATTTCGTCGAATTGAGCATCACGAGTTCATGATGACCAAGTCAAGGCCACAAATTCAGTAAAAAGGATAGAAGGAAGTCATCACCTCAAGTAAGAGCTCAAACATAAGAACATTGCACTCAATCTTGATTTCGGCTCAAGATGATCAAAGAATCCTTGAGCTAACAGTGTAGTCAATTTTGATTTCAACTCAAGAATCAAATCTCCCAATTCCTCTGCCTACAGGAAACCAATTATCAAAGAAACCTAGAGCTAATAGTGCATCAATCTTGATTTCGGCCCAAGAAACCCAGAGCGCTTCCCCTCCCTCTGCCTACTGAAAACAGATCGTCGCGTTGGATTTCCCGCTTTTTTTAGTTTAATTAAGGTGAAAAATACGAGCTCAATTTCTCTCACATATCTTCTCTTTAATAAGGCTATAATGGAAAATTATAGTGTTTTAAATAACGTAATCAATATAAATATAATAATTTTTAAAAATTAAGAATAAATTGAATTTAGGCCTTTCTACACAACAAATATGATAATTTTTTACTAAACATACGAGACAAAAAATTAAATTTTTTTTTTTGCAAGCGCATTAATGATAAAAAATATTATTATTCATAATATTTTAACTTTAAAAAATTAAGAAAATACTATTTACTTCGAAAAAAACAGAAAAAGAATTTTTAATTTATAAAATTTTAAATCAAATATTTCCTAAAAAATGAGTAATGAATTACTTATCAAGTTTTATCATTCTCTCATTAACTCTTAGTAATAAATCTATTTCAGATTTTATAATTTCAAAGTTCTTTTTTTTTTTTCCATTTACTTTATGCCAAGTAGAGAAGTAAAAGATTAATTACTACCTCCAGTTCTAGGACCGGAGGAGTCATTAACGAAGTTCATGTTTTGTAATCAATGCAACTTTCAATACCTTTTATATTGGCAATTTGGCACACTAGGATTTTTTTTAATGATTTGTTACTAAGTTTTTTTTTTTTTTTTTTTGGGAATTTGTGAATGATAACTACGTTTATGCATGTTAAAACAAACCTCTTATACACTTATTTCATAAACCATAAAATCAGAATTGAGAAGCCGAATTGAGAATTCCAAACGCCAATCCAAACAAATGCCACCAAATATATTCAAATTCAGGCAAATTACAATGTCATTAACCCAGTCGTACCTATCTTTAAGCTGCCCATGTACAACATAAGAACACAGCCTGCATGGCCAGAAAAATTTCAAAATCATCAATCGATTTGAATCCATTGCTACTACAATTTAACTCTAATAGAACAATGAAAGAAATATCTTCCTCTCTGTTTCTTCTTAAATGCAACCGACCTACTGCCCAACCTTTCTCCCTCTATATTTTAAAATTAGCCGACAATCATACACGCATCTCCTGAATTATCCTGAAAAGATTCGTGGAGAGGATAAACATAGCAATCGTGCAAATCCAGAGCAAGCATACCTCAAGCAAGCCTGTAATTCTCCAACATCCCCCGCGTTGTCAATACTTGACTTCAAGCAAGTGGGGCCAGTACGCAGCAGCAAATCCGTTTTCGTCAAATATGACTTTTTCAACTCCTCGTTCCCCCTTGTATGCATGATTGCCCCCAACCCCATTCACCAATTCAATTGAGACAAAAATCCACAAATTGTCACTGATACTTGATAACATACAACATGCATATTATACAAATTTACATTATCAATACACAAAGAAGCGAGATGGGCAAGAACCCACCACAATCAAACTAGTGGTAAGTGGTGAACTAGAGAAATGAAGAACAACTGCACAGTACCCAAAAAAAATAGAGAAACCTTGAAACAATGTGATGTACAGGAGAACTGTCAAAAGACAATCGCTTCGATCTCAACTCAAACAAACCATATGAGCATGTATACTCATATTGCAAGCTCTACCGATCGCCCAACAGATTATATTCAATTCCATACAGAAGAAACAGTTGAAAACTGCGCAGAACACCATTTTCTCAACATGAACATGATTCAGGCAGGGAGTGAAGGAGAGAGAAATCTCAAAGTGGTAGTAGAGTGATTAAAATTCAATTTGCGATTGGTATTCCCACATCTGAGCTTACCCTCTGTAAGCCAGTACAGATATTCAAGAACTAATCTCCCAACTGGGTGACTGAGACGCATCTCCATAGCCTCCTACGGGGCCTCTTGTCCAAAAGCATTAGTAAGCCCACACCATTGGCTGGTAGACCAAACATATACCTATTGTCAAAGAAATTTTGGGAGATGGACAAAATCAGCTCAATGAATTACACAAGGGCACCCTCTCAACCCAATATAAAATAATCTTAGTACAAGTTGTTCCCAAGAAATAATAACAGGAATAATTGCATAAATAGGAGACACCAACTCAATCAAATTGCTATCATGTACATATATTAAAGGTTGTGGCCAGAGGTAATTGTATCAACATGAAGTCACCAATTCAAAGAGAATCTGAAAAGTTCTAGCACAGAATTAGTTAACAGCTTCTATACCATCATGAAACTATATTTCCAATAATTTTCAAAATATCCAAACCTATGCTAATACAAATTGTATCAGAAGGTCAATGGAGGACATTCTACATCGAATTGTATGTTTTATGAGCATTGGCTATGTAAATTCTAAAATCATGTTCTCTTTAAAATAAGTACGTGTGCTAACATGGTTGCAATTCATTCCCGATTTGGCACAAACCGCAATAGACTCATTAGAGACAAAATTATAAATCAATTAATGCGAGACCAAACTGTATGCTTGAGCTATTATTATGACATCTACTTACTTGCTTTGACCAGCTTTGTTTCTCCACAAAACCAACGATATCATCCACTGAATACAAAATGAGATAAAAAAAGAGCATAAGTAACATGGTAGAATTCCATCCTGATTAAAACAATAACACAACAATCATTTGCCCGGGTGGAACACTTATGGGGCTAGGGGGAACAATTGCCATCAAGGAATTCATTAAAATGTTTCCTGTACTAACTTGATAAGTTAGCCGCACCAATTTTGAAAAGCAAACTAAGAAAATTAATGTATCTGGTTGTTGATTGCCTCTGAGAAATTTTCAAAATTTTGGAAAATAGAAATCTCATTTTAGGTAAATCTCCAGCCAAAGAACCTTTAAAACCCCAACTGAAGAGCAAACAAATGATGAGTGACGAATGAAATAAAAAGTGACACTTAAAAATTGAATAAAATGAATATGTCATGAACAAACATGAGAAAACCACATCCAATCCAAAATATGGTAAAAACACAAGCATAATGTTGATAGTTTTTTTTACCTTAAAAATTGATAAGAATGAAAAACTACTAACAACAAGCGGCTTCCTCACTGTCATTCTTCGTTGTGGTGACATCCCCCCTCTGCACAAATGTTGAGCTATTTCCTTAAGTAGCAAAACCTGTGCTTTATCAGTGCGCATTGAAATGATTGCCTGCCTCATTGATTCCCTATCAGCCTCGAGAGCTTGAAGTCTCATGTAAAGCTTCTTTATGTCAGGATCTTCAAAATCAGCATGATTCAGTGACTCCATTGGGGCGGTTGAATAATCTTCATAAACAGCTCCACATTTGGACTCTGAAAAACCTTTGCATGGTGTCCGTGTATGAACAGAGTCAATAGTATAAACCCTATCACCCATATCATCACCAGCTTCTGATGCAAAATCTACCCTTCTCATATTGGAAAGGTCATCTGGTTGTGAGACACAATCCATCTTCCTAAAGCTCTTGGGAGAATCCACTACAAATGAACTTGAGTCGTTGGATATCTTTCTTGAATGTCTAGTCCGCCTTGGAGATTGTCCAACTACCTCCTTCTCTAGACTAAATTTCCCTGTATAATCCCCATCCACTTGGTTATGAATAGAACTTCTCTCCATTTGGGAGATTCTATTTTCCAAGTTCCTTAATCGATCAGAAGGAGTTTCACCAAATGCATATTTCTCAATATCAGGGTCATCATTCTCAGCATCCATGGCAGTATGTCCAATGCATTTTAAAGGAGGGTAGTCATAGGTGGGGAGTTCATATTGATCACCCAATTCCCCAAAGTTCATGTTCCTTTCACCTGCTGCCTCTAATTCCGTGAGGCCATAACTCATCATCCTGTGCTTATAAGCCTGAACTTCACATGTAAGCGCTTGTATTGTCTGCTCTCTCTTATACAACATGTCCTCCAATGCTAAAAGCTCCTCCTGGTCATGTGACATCTTCTCCTCTGCAAAACACTTGAACTGCCGGGCTTCCATTTGAATCTCTGCTTTCTCCCTCTGCAATCTCAATATCATAGACATAGCCTCATTTGCTGCCGTTGATGAAGCATTTCTCTCCTCCTCCAATTCAGCACATAGATCTTCTATTGCTTGCTGTTGTCTAGCAACTGTCTCACGTAACGCTTCACATTCATTTTCGATTTGGACCCGTGCAACTGAAAAGTTATCCAACTCAGGTATAGAGAATTTGTCATCCTGTTCAAATTCATCAAGCTTCCGCTTAACAGTACGAAGCCAACTTGCTGAAGAATCAGCCGCCAACGAGTAACTACAGTCACAGCTGCAACATTTTACTGAATTCATGGAAGATGGAGCTGCTTCTGAATCCATTAAACAAATTGCATTCGAACTTCAACAAATACGAAATCACCAAAGGTCTGACGGATCAATAATCGGAGAAAAATAGATTTCATGGGAGCTATAGCATCTTCTCTTCATGTTACCATTAGGCGTTCTCTTACACTCACACTAACCCAAAATCTGTCAATGTTGTCCCTCTCAGACCACACAATCTCAGGCAAACCTACAAGAAAGAAAAGATAACGACATAAAACCAAATGAAACAGCAAATTAACATCGCGAACACGGGGGAAACAAAACTATTCCAGCGAATAAGTGTCAGCGTCAATATTTCCGGCTTCAAAATAAACTCAAACCTTAACGAGAAATGTATTCACCGAAGTTTTTAAATATTTCTAAGGCAAAGTATCATGAGAAATTAAGACAAGAGAAGCCAGAAATAGAAAGTTTAATTAGAAAATTAACCTTTAAGAACTAGCTGCAAGGAATCAAGAGTCGCCGGCTGAGGTCGTACGAAGCAGAAATTTTGAATGTCAAGTTCCTGGAAACTTCGCCCTCGATTTAAGATCCGAAGCAAAATAAAGAAGAGGCCACAAGCAACCAACAACCAATGGAGAGAGAAAGAGAAAACGGCCAAAACATTCGTCCCCGCTTTCTTGTCAAGAAAGAATTCACAAGCGGGAACGATGTTTGGAGGGGGGAAAGTAGAAGGGTAAAAAATGACAAGAGAGAGATGATTTGGAAGCCCTAGAATCTGATTTTGTTTGTTTTCTGTATAGATATGCTAGGTTTGTTTGTATATGTTCGTCTGGGCTCAGACTTTCTTGCAAATCGTAATAGAGCTTCTCTCAAATTCCAATGGCTTTCTCCTCACAGAGGTGGGGGCAGAGAGAGAGAAATGGACGGTCGACAGTGCGTAGCTTGCATACCAACTTTGTATCATCCACAATAGTGGCCTGTTTGATGGCGCAGCTGCTTTCTCCGATTCCATCATTCCAACTTCACAGCTATTTACCGCCTTAATTTTTTTTTATTTGAAATTTTTTTATCTCATACGTTTAAAATTTGGGAGAATTTTTTAATAATAACCTAAAAATAGGAAATAATAAATCAGTTATCCCCAAAAAAAAATTTAAAAATTCCTTATTACATTTTAACATTTTCTAATAAACTCTTGATAAACAAAATCATTTGTCATCTTCCAAATTTTAAATTCTTTTTCAGGGATTCTCCTTTAAAATTTTATAAATGACCAATATTATTCTATCTATTTACTTATTAATTAACTAAAAATATGAAATTATGAAGTACAATGTTTTATTTCTTCTATTATTTTTCATTTCTTTCAAGGGATAAGTGACAATGCATGACCTGATTAAAAAAAGTAATGTTAAATAAATATTTTTCAGTTTTAAATTATTGTAAGAAATCAGAATTTTGCGGAGTTTAAATTCAAAACTTATGTGATAACAACATTGTTATTCGATTTATTAGACACCAGTTGCATAGAATTGTGGTAATCAGAGCTAAATTTTTGCACTATGACGGCAAATTTTGATCTGGTCTAGATAAATATTATTGACCATTTAAACAAGGGAAGTTAGTTTGGGGGTGTTTTGGATAGCTTATTTTTAGATAATAGATGTTTATTACATAAGTTGAGATATAACTCTTTTCACATACTTATCTCGTATACTATAAATCATGATTTATAAGTACTTATAAATAAAAAATAAGTTATCTCAAACAAACACTAAGTAACAGATTATTCATTTTAAAACTTGTGCTGTGAAAATACTCAAAACAGTCTGCTTAGTTCATCTAGTTTGAACGTAATCCGAAACAGAACTATTTATTAACGTTTTTTGGCCCAACTATTTATTAACGTTCCTCCCTTCCAAATCAGATTTTCCTTTGCTGGAAGGGGAAAAAAAAAAAAAAAAATCCTTTCCCTCCCGCGGAAAGGGAATGGAGAGAGAAACGGTAAAAGAATGGAAATTAGGAAACGAACTGCAAAGGCAATTATTTGCAATGATTTTTCAAGTAAAAAGAGGACATGTTACTAATAAGGTGGTGGTTTGGGTGGTAAAGGGACTAACCCCATAAAAAAAAATAAGTTTTAATTTCAAAAAGTACATTAATTGGGAGACTAAGAACTTATTTGATTCTGTTCTTTATATTTTGTTCTTACAAACAATTTTATAAAACAGTTTTGGGAAACAAGTTTTGAAAAATCTGTTTTTAAAGTGATTTGGTAGTGGTCGTCATTAGTAATGTAATGTCGATAGTGGATAAGTAACAACTTCAAAAAATAAAAAAAATAAATAAATAAACAACTAAAAGCTGTTTTTATTTTTTTTAGTTTTTAAAAACAACTATTTGTTTTTTTGTTTTTGAAAACAATTTTTGAAAAATAGTTTACCCAACAACAGGTTTTATTGTTTTAGTGTTTTAAAAAATCAAGAAAAAGTTTTTAAAAATAAAATCAAACAGTCCTTAACTCTCTAAGAACGTGTTTGGTACGAGGGACGAGAGGAAAAAATTTTATAAATTGGATTTAAAGAAAATGAAAATGTGGGGTTATAAAATTTTAATTAAGAGATAATGTATGATAAAAGATTAAGAAAAATCAATTAAAAACTTTTAACCCCACGTCTCTAATTTTTTTAAGATCCGAATTTAAAAAATTTTCCTTCCGCTCACTTTCCTCCCCTTCCCCCATACCAAACAACCTCTTACTTGGGAAGAAAACTCTTGATATAAAAAAAAAAAAAAAAAAAAAAAAAAACAGTGTGCATGTTCTTACTTCCTTAAGCCTCGAGGGCAATCTCTTGGTCGATTAAAGAAAAAGTGTATATATTCTTGCTTCCTTTTCAACCCACTTATAGTTCATGATGGGTCTTGATTGTTTCTCAATCATGATTAATATAGTGCTCCCTTCGGTTCTAAATATAGGACAAAATTTTTAGTGCAATTTATACTAAAAATTTTATCCTATATTTAAGACCGGAGGTAATAGTTAATAACAGGAAAAAAGATAGATAAATAATTTTGAAATTACAAAATCCTAAATCGGATTTGTTATTTAGAGTTGATAAGAGAATGACGTAACTCGATACGCAATTTATAATTCATTTTTTAAAAAATACATTATTTGAAAATTTCCAAATTTAAAGTTTTTTTCTGTTTTTTTTCTTAATAGTTTTTTATTCCAAAAAAATAACAGGATTAAAAAATTGGGTATTTCAGGTAAAAAGAGTTGGATATGGATTAGAAGTTAGCGACTTTCTCATCGGCCACTGCATTTCTACAGTATTTGTTACAATAATGGAGAATTCATTACAAAGGACAAGCTGAAGCTTGGCCACAATTTTAAATTGTTGCAACTAAATATTACTATAAAATAAAAATTGTTACCAGACAAAAATACTCTGAACACAGGAAACGTGGGGAATATGTGGTGACGTAGATCATACGGGTTTTATTAAAGGTACTGAAAATTGTACTGGACACTGAATGGGTTAGGGTATTGAGTTAAAGATTAGTGGATCAAATAGGAGTCAAACCAAAGCTAAACCTGAACTAGACTGTTGGACCTATTTGATTAGGAGCGTCAGGATTAGTCAGTTATCGAAGGCCCATATTGGTAAATTTGACATTGATCTTCAGGTTTACGTTAGATACCTGAAAGGTGGGTAAGACAAAAAAAAAGCCCGTTGTATAAACCATAAAAAAAAAAAAAAAAAAAAAAAAAAGAGAGGAAAGATGAAAACGGTCTATGAAATTACAAGAGCCCCATAGCCTTGAGGAAATCTGTTGAAGAACCCAAACTGTGTCGCACTAGAAGGTACAAATGGTCTTCACCTTTGCTAAGTAGATCCGATGCAAGGATTTTCAGCAGCCCCCTCCCCAAGACATTCCATAGCAGTAAACTTTTGGGTTGCGTAACAACGTTTTCCCACTTTTGATGCCACAAAAAGAAATCGTAGTATAATACTCTAAGAGACGCTCGTGTTTTGACGCCATGTCTGTAATATTGGGAATGCGGGTTGGTCCGTGGGTTGCGGGCCAGCCCACCCGGACTGGAGTCTTTTGCACCAGCCCGCCCTATTTGTAGGTTGGCTTTTGCCAGCCCGAGCCCGTTTAGGTGGGTTGGCGGGCTGGCCCGTCAGCCCGTCATTTTTTTTTTAATTTCGTTTTTTAAAAAAAAGATTTACTTTTCTTCTCTTTCACTCGTTCATATCACACTTTTTTTTTTTTTATACATTTGTGTTATGAAGTCAATTTTATTCTTACTTTCTTTTTTTTTCATCTACTCATATAACAAAAACATATAAACACATATCTTTTAAATTTAATAATAATAGAATAAATATAATATGAAAATAAAAACGTCAAATAAAAAGTATGGGGAATTAACTAAATACGGCATCAAATAAAAGGTAATAATAAAAGTATTTGAATTTATTTTATTTAAAAAAAAACCAAAAAACTAAAATTAAAAAAAAAAAAAAAAAAAGTGGACCAGCCCGCGGGCTAAACGAGCTGAGCCCGTTTAGCCCGCATTTAAACAGGCTGCCAAAATGACAGCCTGTTTAAGGTTTTTTTAGACGGCTTGGTGGGCCAACCCGCCAGCCTGACCCAAATTACCAACTCTATATGTCTGCTTATATTCTTTCAATCTTCCAGAACAACAATTTTAATACAATAAGCAGCTGGAATTTGTATGACTCATTCAAAAACTTCTGCTTCTTTTAAAATTTCCAATCTCCTCTGAGGTTCTATGGTCAACTGGACAAGCAATGGAATACGGGGTTCACGAAGAAGAGAGCATAACTTTCACAAGAGCGAAGTGTCGACGCCCTCTCAACTTTCGCCGCACAATCGTCGCCGCCGACTGCTCCCTCGAATGCCCTAATCCCTCTCTACCCTCAGCAGCAAACGACAGACCGATTTTCTTTTCTTTTTTGTTTTAAAATATAATTTTAAAATTTATTTTTCCATCTCAGCTTATCACTCATATATAAATATATTTAACGGTGTTAGTGTCACATAAACTTAATTAATGGGGTTAACATTGTTTCCAAGTCTTTTTGAAACTTAATGATTAATGGTTTAAAATTGTATCAATTTATGGATTAAAATCAAATGTTTAAAATTTTAAGAACCAAAATTAAAGTAAGTGTAAATTAAGTAAAGAATAAACCCATGAAAACAGCGACCGTCTTAACAATTCAGGGTGAGATTAAGTGCATGTTTGTTTTTATGTTTGGTGAGGCCATCGAGTGATTTTTTCACTGTTTATTGACAATAACAATTGGGTGAAGAAATGAGACGTTTGGTATGACGTTTCGTTTAATGAGCTTAGTGCATGTTTGGGTTAGTGGTGGAGAAGGAGTTTTTTTTTACAGATGAGCTTTTGAAAAAGTCAAATAGAAAAAAAGTCAGATTATAAATGTGATTTGTGTTTGGATTGGCGGTGGCAGAAGTGACTTTTTTTCTTACCTTAAATCTGTTTGGATTATTATTTGAAAAGTCCGTTTAGATAGAAAATGACTGAAAAGAGCATGAATCATATATATATATATATATATATATATATATATATATATATATATATATTATTTATTTGTGATAATTGAAGTGAAAATTAAAATTAAAACTTGATAAAATACAAAAAGTAATATTAATGCATTTTTTGGGACATTATTACATGATTACAATAATTTGAGTTAGGGACATTCATATTAAATTAATTGTAATCTGGGTAAAATGGTCAAAATTTGTTAATTATTCATACAAATGATCTCTTAAATTTTTGATGCTACCTTGTGTTTAATCTTGCATTGTAAGTGCTTAATAAGAAATTAGAGTTTTTGAAGGGTCAGAATTAATATTTTGAGGACTAGAGAAAATTACAGAAAAATTCCCTAGAATTTATAGAAATTACAAGTGAGTGAAGAAAAAGGACCGAGGAAATCACAGAAAAGTACCCAAATGTTTCATAAATTACAGATATACAACAAATATTTCAAATATTTACACTCTAATCCCTCTTTGAAAACTTTTAAAGTTTACAATTAAATCCCTGGTCAAATTCTAATTTGACCAAAGACTCTTCCTCCTCCTCAGAACAGCGAACCAAGAAAAGTGAAAAACAGAGCTCGTCTCTCCTCGACGCCTCATCGCTCATCAGATCAGCTTCTAATTGGAAGCTCCTTCTCCTGTTGAAGCCCAGTGCACCTGGATGCTCTCCCAAACATACACACTTCGCCCAACTGAGCTTTTAGCCTCTCACTGGGCTTTTTTAGGAACCTGCCGTGTTCCCAAACAGACCCTATTTCCATGAGCAGTTGTTTTTTATAAGCTCACAATTGTAGCTTCTGGAACCACCGATGAGTTTTTAACTGTTACTTATGCATTTTTTTTGGCCAACTACCTATGTATTTATTTGGCTTATATGTGTGTATGATAATATTGATAGGAGTATTTTTATATCTTTAGGAATTAATAAGGTACTCAAAATTACTTGTAATCACAAAATTTCTTTTATGAAAAATGTTCTAAATAATTTTCTCCATCTTTAGATAGTAATCTTTTGCTAGTTAGAGAATAATTCGGGATAAGAGTTTAGGTAAGTTTTGAGTTTTATCAATATATGACTGTTGAAATGTAGAGAATAATTAATAATTAATTTTAATCTATTCAAATTTATTATTTAGATGTTTTATAATCAATTTCTTTTATTAACATGTCATAAATTAGTTTCTATATGGTGTTTTTACAGATTAAATTTAGTTTAAATAATTTATTTAGATTATTGAAGGTATTATTGAGATTTTAATTAGTTTATTTTGTTAGATTTTGAATCATGTACAAATATGAGTTCGAATTTAATATTTAATCGGATTCAAAGTTAATTTTTGGAAAAATTGTGAAAAAATCTCTCCATGTGTATATATCTTTTCAGGTTCCATTTGATAATTAAGTTGCCAATGAGGTCTTTTTTCACAATTATCCCTTCATTTTTCATAATTTTTACAATATTTCTCTTAAATAATACAAAAACCACTTATGCAAAAGCTAAACCAAACATCATTCATTTTTACATAAGTTATTTATTCGATCGCCAATTCAAACTCTCATCATTTTACCCAATCTCACTTTTTTTAAATTTTTAGATTCCATAAGTTTAAATAAAAATAAGTCATTTATCTAATCATCAATCCAAATATACCATAAAAAGTCAGCCCATAAATCGGGAGAAATTAGACCGAGGAGCCCACTTTAGGGCATCTAAAGAATTGACAATTGACAATGCTTGTTTTTTTACCCTGAGTTGACAATTCCTGTTTTGATCTTGGTATTCAATAAAAAAATACTCGCAGATCTTAAATATAATATCGAATGTTTTATAAAACGATTAAAAAAATTTAAAGAAGATATTTAATTATATTATATATTATGTATTCTTATATCATATATCATTTTATAGATTGTACAAAATAGTTTAGAGAAAAATGATAAATATCATTATTTTAAAGTAACTTAATTAGCTCATTTAATATTTCAACTCTTTCTTATATTTAAAACTGAAAGGAAAGGGGTGACGGTATTTATGATTGATGAATAAGGTAAGGATGATATTATGTACAGATATTGGCAAAAAAAAAAGAAAGAAAGAAAAGATATTATATACAGATATTTATGCATTGATGATTCCAAAATCCCAAGTCTCCAGCGGGCTTCCTGTTCAGCTTCAAAACGACGCTAGACCTGGATTTTTTAAGTGAGGAATATCTTTGTCGACCAGGAAAAAAAAAAGGTGAAGGATATTTTCGTGGAGCTACTCAACGGCTACTTGGATATTGAATCGCAGTGCAGAGTTGCCGTTGCGAAGTGGGAAACGTCCTTTATTAAACGATATACCAAAGATACATAAATCTTTTCCCTTTTCCATACATAGTACAGTATATGGTTACATACCTACTGACCGAAGAATGGCAAAGAAAGCCCTAATTCACAAAATTCGAATTCGTATTTGTGTCAGTGATCTTTAGGGTCTGTTTGGTGTGGGGATTTGGAGGGGAAAGGAGGGGAGGGAAAATTTTTATGAGTTGAATTTTAAAAAATTGAAGAAGTGGGGTAATAAAATTTTAATAAATAGAGTATATAAGATAAAAGAGTAAGAAAAATTAATTAAAAATTTTTAACCCCATTTCTCTAATTTTTTTTTAAATTCAACTCAAAAATTTTTTTCCCTCCACCTACTTTCCCTTCCCTCCCCTCATACCAAACACGCCCTTAGTGTGACATGCTATAGTGCGCGCGCGCGCGTGTTTTAAGGGCATATACTTATTAGTTTGTCGGTACAGAAGGAACCAATAAATTCCAACAATCCATAAACTTTCATGATCACTGTTGATTTGTGTTTGTTAAACTTAAATCCCACTGGAACATGTCGCCTCAGTTTGGTGTCAAGTATTTGTCGCGGGCACCATTTTGTTTTTTTTAGGGTCATGGCTTTTGTAGATAGGGCCCAGAAGTGTTTAAATGATAGGTGCAGGTTAACAAGTCATTCAATGCTTAACTTCTTTACGACGAGTTGGGAACAAGTGGCTTGATTTCAGAGAATTAATTAACTGACCACTACTTGCAAGTCACATTGATCCTTATCCCACAGTAGTTGGAATTTGGATAAATTACAATAATCCAAATATCACTTTATTATGAAAAGCAGGCAAGCCAAACATGAAGGAATTGGATACAAGTGGCTTTAATTCAGATTGAAGCAGACAAGGCTGAATAGGGGGAAAAAAAGACCTGCCAGCTGAACTAACTGACTTTATTTAGTCTTTTCCTTCTGGAAAGGGAACAAGAGTAAGAAAAAGAGGCATTTGCATTGCATATCATACTCATAAAGCTAACTTTGTTGGTTAGCAGTATCAGGGAACTAATATCTAGCTTAGCTCTGGTAATTACTAATCAGTATTGATGAACTTGCTTATGGGTAATTGAATTCCTTTAGGCAAAAAGGCCTATGGGCCGAGGTTGTCTAAAACCGAATGGGACCGAAGAAGCCCATTTTGCAAGCACCATGCCAGGTTAGGATCTTTTCTTTCTTTCTTTCTTTCTTTCTTTCTTTCCGGGTCAAACAATGCTTATGAATCACTGAGCAAATCCTCAACATGCATGTTGATTGTTGAGAGACTCGAACTGGGGCCAGAATCATGGGATTAAAGAGTGTTTAAGAACTTTTTTTCGTTCTTGAAATCCGTTTTCCTAGCAAATCTTAATTTCTCTTGGAGAATCCATAGGTTTTTTTTTTTTTTTTTTTATTTAGAGATGTATTAGGCATAAATACCGAACCTGTGATCTAATTCCCTTGGCGGGTATGAAATAATAGCAGCTTAATTCACCTTAATGACCCGCTAAGCCATCCTCATCCAAACAAAGCCAAAATCTGGCCTGGTCTCAATAACTTTATGAGACAAGGGCGTTGCACTTTTCAAGATGCTAATGCTGGCATTGAATTTTCCCTCACACCAGCTCCTATCAGTACAGAGCACCATTAGCCTAGCATGATCATACTAATAAAGTTCTAAAACCTCTCTGTCATCTCTGGCTCATCAATTAGTATCACCTAGCTAGGCTTTCCGATTGACGTAGGCTATAGAGGAGACAAGACAATTCCCAGGTCTTCAGTATCATATGTTTTAGCAGAATCCAAGATTTGCGTCAGAGATCATCATCGTTTGAGTGACCACGAAATGATTTCACCAAAGATTCTTGCCTTTTTAATTAATGGTAGACACCAACCAATTCAATGAAATGTTGGATCATATGTACATTTAGTATTTACTTTCATTCACCCTGACTCACTTGCTGACCCCAGTATCGAATCTTTTGGATGCCAGAATCCTGGGCAATCTAATGAACATTAGGGGTTGTCGACTAGATTTTTCAAGTCCGTCCAAATTGGGCCAGTTACGTTTCGAATATGCAAACCTTGCTCAGAACAAACTTGTTCCATTTTTGGATATAAAATGCATGGCTTTTTGAAGGAGCATCATATATGTTTTGAAAGCTTCTGCTGTCACATTATGTCAAGCATCGCCAATTCTTTCATTTCATCATGGTCTTTCCTGTACTACTGAAAATAATGAACAACTTGGGCCCAGCAGTTAATTAAGGATGCTTCCCCCAGAAGTTGCGCTCTCACAATCTTTTTAAGAGAACATATATTCCCAAGTAGGACTTTGTTTGGGCTAAAGAAAAACAAAATGGAAATTTTTCTGTATCATAAGAAAGAGAGAGAAAGAATAACAAAAAGAAAACGAAGTGAAAAAGAATAGTAATTATAAAACAAAAAAAGAAAAATCACTCTTAGGTCCCAAACAAGCAGCATATTATCAGAAAAGTCCCTGGAGTTTGTAAAACACACTCAACAGAACAGATGATGAATACACGTAGAAGAGTTGTAAATAGGGACCTTTCTAATAATATGTTGTTTGCTTAGGACCTATGAGTGATTTTTCCGAAAAAAAAAAAAAAGATGTGGGTCCCACACCACTTTTACAACTGCCTCCTTTCCCTTTCTCAGTTCCCACGCGGCCTTCATTTTTTTTAGGTCTTCCGCGTCGTCGTCTTCTTCTTCATTTCCTTGAGCGCCGAGTCCTTAATTAATGACTATTTAAGATAGATTTAAGCTCTATTTCATTTTCAAAAATTCTTCCAACTTCAACACTTATTTTACAAATATTTTTCTATCCATCTAGATTTTTCTAAAAATATATATTTTATTGGGAGCAAAAAAAGTTCGAAGGTTAGAGTTTGAAATGAGTGTTGAGTTTCAACAATGGAGATCATATAAATGTAGAGGTGAATAAATATTTACATTTACTCGGTTTTGAATTTTTATGTTGTATTATTTGAGAGATTTAGAGCTAGCGTTTGAATATTAGGGAAGTGTTATGATTAGATATAATAATTGTACCGAATGGTTGAGTTATGTTTATTGAAGGTAGAATTGACGTTTAATCAGTTTAAAATATTATTAAAGCTTGAAAAATGAAAGTGGGTATTTTGGTTGGATCCTAAGTTGGAGAAATTTGGGATTTTGATCTATTTGAGCAATTATGTGTTAATTATTAGTTCAAATGAGATATTAGGATTGGGAAAAAATATAATTTGATATTGGATTGAGGATTTAGTAATTAAAAGTGATTTTTGGAAGTTAGAGGTAGAGTTAGAGACTTTAAGTCTATATAATTAAACTAATTACTTGTTTAGTAATTTGATTGATGAGAAGTTGTATTATAATAATGTAGATTAAAGTTAAATTATTTGGTGTTAGCAAATCGGAAGCATTCAAGTATTGGTAAAATAAGCTTGAAGTAGAGGTAATCTTGATTATTCTTTTATATACTTTTTAATTATATATACACACTAACTTGTTTTGGGATTTGTTTTACCTATGGAGGGCTTGATTTGGAATTATATGTTTGATAGAAGCTAATATTTTACTTAGAAACTATTCAAGCATACTTATGTGTATTAGAACTCATGGATATGTTTTTTAGAAATTGTTTAAGCATGCTTGGGTGTTATAATGGAAAGATTTGGAAATGATGTTGTGCTTTAGATGATAAACATGGTTGTTATCGTTGCTCAAATTGAAATAGTATTATTATTTTCATGATTATTGAAATGATGTATTTTTTAATAAATATTGTTTGAAACCATACTCATGATTTGAAACTTGAATATACATTCTATGATTGTGATTGATTGCCTTTGATGAATATGGATCGTTGTGGAGTCGTGATGGGAGACTTTGTGTAAGTAAATACCACGTGGTATGCCATCACTTGGTGCATAATGGATGATACTTGTCAGGGCCCTTTCTTTTATATTTTTGTTTGGCTAGGATTGCATTTGAGTTGTGGAATATGTAACACCTTCTTAGTTTTATTCTTTTAAGGAGGGGAGCTATAGTCTAGACTTGAGCTCTGCATCTTTGGTCAGGTACATCTTAAGAATTGGTGAATTTGGGATAATTCAATTAAATGAGTGAGTTTCTATTGGACTATGTATTAGCCTATGGCTCCAGTAAGCGGTTATAAGGTTGGTCAGGGGTAATAAGGATGGTTTGACGTCAATCATTTGCTTGACATGTTATAAATGTTATTTATGATTTGAATATGATAAACTTTAGCATAATTATTTTTGTAACAAAGTTGAGACATGTTTTTGTGAAATCTCTTGTAAATGATATTTGGAAAACTGAATTATGATGTTTAATGGAGAATTAGTTTATGAAAGATTTTATGTAAAGAATAATATAAATAAATTATTGTGAGTTGAACTTGATTTTAGAATCATATGTTTTCGATTCCGGTTTGTATTTATATTTTTGAATAACCAATGGTTACTAGGATCCTTGCATCTCATGATTGCTATATTTATTATTTTTCAGGAGAGATCTGAGTAGGGATGCAAGGAAGTTGTAAGAAGTTAGCCTAGTTGTAAGCTCTCGACTTGCTCATGTCAGCAATAATTGTCATTCTTGCTTACATGTGTAATGCCATGACTTAGGAATTATTTAATTATGGTTTGAAAATTCTATATAATAACTTGAATATTGTGAACTATAGTTATGAAAACTATTATTAGTTTTGGTATTTGATTAAGAAATTCAATAAATAAACATTGTTGTATTGGATGGAGCCCCTATTGCTATGAAATTGCGATAATGAATTTAGATTAAGGGATTTAATTAATAAATTACTACCTCCGGTCCTAAATATAGGACATAGTTTGTAGTGTAAATTGCACTACAAACTATGTCTTATAATTAAGACCGGAGGGAGTATTTTCTAGGCTTGTGGAACAACTATTGTTATGTTGGCCTTCAAATGCTTGAGGCCCAATTTTCTGTTAGTGATCTCTACTACTTACTTCGTCTGTATTTGAAAATGATTTATTAAAATATTTTGATTAATTTTTGGAATTGTTGGAATTTTCTGTTAGTGATCCCTACTACTTACTTCCAATTGTCATTCTTGCTTATTTGGAATAACTTATTTTTGGGCAATAAGTGCTTATAAATCGTGATTCACGGTATACGAGGTGAGTATGTGAGAGGAGTTTTATCTCGGTTTACATTATAAGGACTTATTTTTTAAGAAAACGCTGAACCAAACAAGGCTAATAAATAGTGTGTCAAAAGCTTTAAAAAAATGATTGTTTTCTAAATAATCAAGGTATGCCTTTTATAAATAGTTTCTTCTATTTTCTACCGTGTTAAGGTCAACTGGTCTTGATGGATGTTTTCTAACTAGCCTTTAAACTTTTTCCCATAGTAAATCTTAGAGTCCGTTTGGTTCAACCCTTATTACATACTTGCAATGATAATCATGATTGCATTATCAAGAAAATAGTGTTTGGTTGTTTTTTAGTATGGTAATAGGGTTTATCATGGTAATGATGATTACCAAAAAATTGGTAATCCTCATTTATATCTCCCCCATATGAATTCTCATTACCATCCCATTGCATGGTTAAAAAAAATTAATTTACCTTTTAGTTTCCAATATCTTTGTTACACTTATTTCATTTCACTTGCCACATCAAGCCACAATTGTCACCACCACAACCTTCTCCTTCTCCTTCACCCTCTGCCGCCACCACCACCTCCTCCAACGCCGTCACCACCACCTATTCCTCTACCTCTACCGCCACCACTACTTCCTCCTCCACCCCCACCGCCACCACCTTCACCCCTACCACCCCCACCGCCGCCTGCCGCCACCACCACCACCACCTCCTCCTCCGCTGCAGCCAATGCCACCCGCCTACAACCGCCACCCCTACCGCCCACCACTACCCCTGTCGTTGCCGTTGTCCCATCGCTCACCGCCACCATCCCTATCGTTGCCGCCGCCACTACCTCTTCCTCCTCCATCCCCGCCGCCACCGGTTATTAACTGTTTTTTCTATAAAAATTATATTAAGGGTAAAACACTCTTTGTGTAATATATTAATTTTAAATAATTGTTAAAATATTAACTTATTGCACATTACTTAAAAATCAGACAAAATACTACCCCTATAATTAATATTATATTGTATTATCATTGCATTGTATCCCACTACAGGGTGTAATGATGAGGTCAAATCAAACATGCCCTTATTGTTTTGGTTTTGATGCATTAATATTAATTAAACAATAATTTAAAAGTGGTTTAGAAATCAAACAAGCTCAGCTATAGATTCGATTCGATTCGATTCGATTCATGCGGAGGAGGAGATCCTGATTGCGGGCGGACCCACCAAATTGTCGGATATTCATGCGAGACAAAATTGCTTTATTCACCTGAATTTAAGACAATATTATTATAGTTTGCCATACTGCTGCGTCCGTGTTGTTTGTATCTGTTTTTATATCTTGAGGCCAATTATATAATTTTAATAAAAGCGTCACATATGATGAAATTCAAACTTATTTTCTAAAAATTAAAGTGAGATACTCTTACCAACTAACTGTGTAATCTAATTTGTTAAGGTAAACTATATATATTATAACAAGATTTGATCTCGTGTGTTCACAAGGTTTACTAAATAAATTTGTAGTTTGTAATAATTGACTTGTTACTTGTTAGAGTTATTACATTTTATATTAAGTATTAAAATATTGGCATGTTTCAATATCATTTACTGTCTTGGATATTTTTACATAAATTTTGTCACAGCAGCACATGTGATTGTTATTGATCAAATTATGGAAGATAAAAATTTATCATAGACCACTCGAGTAAGCTGCAATATGTGGTCGGCGTCTCTGCATCTTTCTTTTTCTCTCTTCTCCTTCTCCAGTCAACCCTTCTTTCTTTGTTACGTGGAGTGCACATAGGATGGCTCATGATGCGTTGTAGATGACAAGGACATTACTATTAAAAAAAAATGAAAGTTTAGGAAATGTGCAATAGGAGAGCTAAAATTTCAGGGACTGAATTGTATCAAGTTAAAGTTGAGGGATTAAATACTAAGTGAGTTGATAGTTGAAAGGCTAAAAGAATAATTTTCCCTTTTCTTTGTAATCAAATTTTACATTTGTTCAAGCAAAAATTTTTCTCACTTATTATTTTATTTCATAATCAAAGTAGTTAGCTTGATTATATTTATAATATATCTATATATAGATAACCTATCCTTGTGAAGGTAATCAGTTTTTTAATGAAAAAAAGTAATTACTTTTAATGCTTAAATATATCATAATCGACGATGAGGATAAGGAAGAGTAACATATATGCGTGATGTAATCAACTCACCAACGACGATAATTGTCACAAGCTGACAAGAGTGGTTGAGCTAGGATTAATTAAATAAGCCAATGATACAAAGATAATGACGATGATTATCACAAGATGATCATTTTAATTAGCAATAATGTTTCACATTCACCGCAACGTAAAGATACACGACATATGATTGTACCCAACTCAAGAACCTCGATTCCTGTCTTGTCTCCCTTTCTCTGTCTCACTGGTCCCTAAAAGTCAAAAGATAATGGCACCCCCATGTCCCACACAAAATGTGTGTGTGTGTGTGTGTGTGTGTAAATAGCTTTACTTATACAGTTACCCCCACAAACAAGCTATTAGCATATCCCTCAAATATTAATCTTACTCTCTCACAAACTACTATATACCAATTAAGCTGATGAAAATCTTAGAGACTCCGATCTTAACATTATTATCATAGCAATATATAGTGGTAGATATGGGAAAAGCTGGGAAGCTTTTTAAGTAGAATTCTGAAGCAGGAATCGCTGAATGATTTGCACGGCCTCTTGGGCAACATCTGAGTAACAATCGTGCGAGAAAAACCCATGTTGTCTCCCCTCGAACTCAACGTACTCAATATTTTTGCCCAGTTCTTTTAGCCTTTCCGCATAATGTTTTGCCCTATCCTTTAATAATTCTCTTCCTCCTACCATCACCAAAATAGGGTCCAGCTTCACTAGTCCCACATCTGGACTTTCTGGTCCGAATGGATTAACCAATGGATGGTCTCTGTTTTTTCCCACAGGTATCGAAAGCCTCCAAAATCTGCTTCAATATCAACAATAATACTATTAATATCAACATTGCACATGTGCGTGCGTGTATATATATATATATATTATATCAATATCACAGGTCCTGTTTCACTATGTCTAATTTTATCTATTCCCATATACTAGTGGGATTTCGCGGTGAAACAATGGATGGAGAAAAGAGAAAAGGTTTCGACCATAAAAGAGAAAATTAAACAATCACTTTGCTATATTGGATTGGATTAGGCGTGTCTTCACTTAAGAAAAACAATACGAATGATTTCTTAATTTGAAATAATTAGTGGGTTGATATTCCAAGATTCAATTATGCTTAAGTTTTTGCATGTGTGGGAGGGTATGCCCACTTGCCTTTTTAATACAGTGATGAGAAGTGACGCAAATTTGAATTTAGGATCTTCTATTTCAAATGTTTATCTGCCACGTAGTCTGAATTATTTAGGTTTCAGTAGCTAAGTGGCACTATCATTTTTGTTTAAGACACAACAATAAATTATATATATAATTAAATTAAGAGATATCCGTAATCCAGTAGTAGTTCATGTATAGTGAGAAAAAGCTAAAGCATGGGCAGAATAGCAGGAAGGCCACTTGCTGTAAGGGAAGGACTTGACCCATAAAAATGGGAAATAAAATAATTGCGAAAGCAATTGATGTGGAAAGGAATAGGAATCTCCAAATTTAAATGCGAAATTCCTTTTGAGAAACAACCGGCAAAAAAGCTAATGACATGTACATTTACCCGTCTCCATAGTTAATTAATTGGTCTAGCTTTGTTGACGTGGAAATTGTGGTGGCTCCACGACGGTGACATATTACACAGGTCCAACAATGGAACTGACAATTGTTATTCTCCATATATATATATATATATATATATATATATATATATATATGTGCTTTGAAGTGCTTATTTCAAAATTACCCAACTTATTATTACTCAAAGAGGGTTGCTAGATTTAGGATATGTTATATATATATATAATGTACAAGGAATATTAAAAAAAGATCGATAATGTAAATATGTAATAAGGGCAGGTGATGATTAGTTGTTTTCCTGTATAGAAAGTAACTAATTAATCTTCTTAAAAGTCAAGAGTAGTTAAGGAGGTTAATTTGTAAGCTAAAACGAAATTAATTACCTTTTTACCAGGTTGTGGGAGCTATAGAGTGAGGTTATAGCTAGTGGAGGGATGTTTTCTATCGCTTTCTAGAGAGGACAAATATGAAGGAAGGCAAATTGTGGAAGTGTCATATTCATCACTTATATAGTGAGATGTGGGCATATATATGGACGAAAACAAATAAGCCAAGTGATGAGTGACACAAGATTGTGTGTATAGATATTTTCATACATACATATATAGTGATTTTAGAGAGAGAGAGAGAGGGAGAGAGAGGGAGGTCACTCCACTACCACCTCCACCACCTCCTTTATCCCTTTCCTCACCTACGTAACCACTCCTTTCAATCATTTTATTTTGAATTTCTCATTCATGCGCTCCTCCCATATATGTAATTCAAAGTGGTCCGTATTTATTCATAAAATTATGTTTTCAAGGGCAAACAAAAAGGTAATCATCATAATTAAGTGTATTTTTCTCCTCTATTATATTGGGACCAGATCCAATATATGGAATACTACTCGTCTTCTTCATATTGTTAGTTTCATGGGCTAAAATAATTTTAAGTTTTGTCACCACATGCTTATATATCCTTATTTCATCTTTACAGGTATAGCATGAGCAGTGGTTTCCTAGTTTTTCTGTAATACTGTCAGTACATGCGAAATTGGAAGCGTATTTATTTATTTATTTATTTATTTATTATTCTTTAATTTCGTGTGTGTGTGTGAGTGTATATTCTGCCTGAGTTTGGAGTTTTTATAGTTTAAGCAATCATTAAACATTACACAAGGAGTAATCTCTCGAAAGCACACACAAATTTGCATAAGTTAATTAACGTACTTAAATGAATGAAAAATATAAAAAACATTGACCTGCCTCACGATCTATATATAGATGCCCTCAGAAAAATAAAAAACGAGGCTAGACCACCATATAGAGTATAGACTGTAGACTCATGCAGTGGAAGACTATAAATAGTGATGCGCAAATTATCACTAAGTAGAGGATAACATATGGGAATAGAAAACTATGGAGAATTAAAGTTTTAAGTAGCAATTAATAGTTATTTTAATTGTCTTGGGCAGAAAAACAAATACAAAAAATATTACCTGTCAAGTATTTCTAGGCTCAAAACCTCTTCTTGGGGGCCCTCCTCTGAGTCGGTTCTAACCTCCCCACCGAAAAATGGCGCCAACAGGATATAACCTCGTACGCGAATCGGATCCAAATCTCTTGATTCGGGTCCAAACCGAACCGCCAAATGATGCGCAATATTACCCCCGGACGAGTCTCCCATAATGAACACACGGTCAAAGTCAACTTCACCACCATTCAGCCATGCATCCTCCCCCGTCGACGCCACCCTCTGAAGCCACCTCACCGCCTCCACAGCGTCGTCCAACGCCGCCGGAAGCCGGTGCTCTGGGGACAGCCGGTAGTCCGGCACCACCACCACAGCCCGGAGCCAGGAAGCGAGGCGGACGCAGCAGTTATGAACGTGGGGCCACGTACGCGAGCCAAAGCAGAAGCCTCCGCCGTGGAAGAACATTACCAGAGGCATTTTGGTGATGAGATCAGAATCAGAGGATGGTAATTGGGGTTTGAAAATTCGAAGATAAAGATCGGAACTTTGGGTAAAGAGAGAGTCTTTGAAGAGAACGGAGCTATCTTCAACGATAGAATCCTTGAATTTGACGTCATTGTTGCGATAAATAGAGCCATCGCTGTAGAGTTGGAGAAAACCCACGAAGTCCTCGACTACATGAGGAAGAGAACCCATAATAGGTCTAAATGGGTTTTAGTTTGATTTGTGAATGAATTCGATTACTTTGAGAAGAGACTATTCATGTATAAATGGGTATATATAGAGAATAATCGATCAAGTGATGAGGGAAACTGAAGGAGAGGGTGGTTATGTAATTTTACGATGCTACTAAATGTGGTGGGAGGGGCACATGCATGCGGACCTATTGGTTTGTCCTTTTTATAATTGCTAATTTGTTATTGGTTGTTTCCCCCCCTTATTTTTGTTCTTTGAATATGAAATTTCCCAGATGACCTTTGGGCAGAATGGGTGGCTCTCGATCGTATGTATATGTTGTAGTTTTTTTTTTTTTTTTTTTGAGAATTGGCAATATACTAATATTTGATTAATTTCTTTATTTTTCCGATCCCCTGTACGTTGACATGTTTATAAAGGCTGTGAGTGATAATATATTGGATTTTGAAAAGTTCAGATCAATACTTGAAATGTGATATTTTTCTCATCAACTAACTAACGCAAGCCAAGCAAATTTTAAATTCTCTGATTACCCTTAAATAAGGGATCTTGTTCCTTAGGATGAGATCTTAGCATGATAAAGCTATTCAACGTGATTGTCCTCCTCTGCAGTAATGTTATACAATTTAGAGATAAGGATGATAGCTAGAAAGTTTTTTTTTTTTTTTTGCCAACTGATAGCTAGAAAGTCAGTCAATATGTATAGGGAAAAAAATAATGAGCAGGTTGTTATAGTTTTTCCTAATTTTTAAATCAATTTTTATTTTATTTTTTTAATTAAATCCTATGGTTTGTTTTGTTTGAGGCGTACGTTGATCCCTGAAAAAAAAAACGGTTTGAGAAGAACTTATGTACACTAATATTATATTGTTAGAAAAATCAATTAATGCATGAGAGCTCATATTCGTTAATTCTGTGAATGGTTTGTTTCTCACTATATATATATTGTAAAGTAAAGAAGGCATATATATGTATTGAACTATTGACTATATTCAAATAATTCATCATGTCGCTGGTATGACTCTCTCTGTCTCTCAGGCGGCTAAAAAATTAGGGCTGACTAGTTCAATTCATTCATCAACGCGGAGGAGAGAAGAGAAAAGTTGCCAATTCGCCGTCGTCTGTGGTGGTGGTGGAAGACTGCCGATTCGAGGGCATTTGGGAAAGACGACAGACAGGTAAGGGATCTTGGTTTATCAAACTCGCATTTTATTTTTTCGTTTTTCTGCTTAGTCTTCAAACTCTCCTATGTGTGTGTGTGTGTATGGAAGTTACCTCCTCATGATTAGTCATTTCGTTTTACTCAATATTTCTATTCTGCTTTCTTTTTTATTCCGCCCGAATCCAGTCAGTCTAATTTTGAATTTTCTGCGTCTAGCTGATAATATAAACATGATATGCAATTTTTTTTTGGGGTTTGATTTAGCTCTAGGAAAATAACTTGTGTTAATTACTCATCTGCTCTTATATATTTACAAGGCAAATATAATACTCTCTCGTGTCCTTAATATAAGATAAATTTATCTAATTTGATTAGATTAAGAAAATTGTTAAGTTAGTTAATATGACATATATTTACTAAAATACCTAATCATTTTTCTTAATTCTCCCATTCCTTTTCCTCTTTAAGTATTGTTGAGGAAGCCTCAAAGGAGTAAATTAGAAAAAGATTGACAAATATTAAAACTATGTTTTATATTTAAAACCAATATCAACTCTCTAAATATGTTTTATATTAAGGGTAAGAGAGAATAAAAGATATTTTATGATCGTTTACTTCATAAAATTTTTTTACGTGATGTACTATTTTATCTTCAATTTATTATTGTATAGATTTTGTTCTCTGTGAAATATGATAAAAATGACTTATAAATATGATCAAATGAGTAATTAGGAACCGTTATGAAGTTATAATAATTAACATTGACGTCACACCAAATAAAAAAAGTAAAAATATAGTTTTGTTTGCTGATTTCCATCCTAATCATATGGATCAGAATTCTTAGAATTAGTGTCGCATGGTTGACCACATGCACCTCATCCAATGAACTTGAGTCATCGTTTAGACAAAACCAGGTGGAGATATTTTTCCTAGGAATCACGAAAATCACTTATGTTTTTCTTTTTTTGTTCTTAGAATTAGTGTCGCATGGTTGACCACATGTTCATTTAGAAAAAGCTATTTTGGATGTACGTCTAGGTTTTCTAAAAAGAAAATCCAAACACTCAACTTTTTTAAATAATCTATTTTGACTCCAAGTCATGGTTTTGGACATTAAAATCATGATTTGGGTATAATCTATATTTTTTTATCACTCTTTGCACTTTGTGGGCCCTATCCTTTCACTCTCATTGATATTTTTCTGTTTGTGGTCCCATGTCATACTCTCTCTCATCTTTTTTTTTTTTTTTGAATTTCAATGTTTTCTTTTTTTTTTTTTAGAATTTTAAAATTTTAATACTTCCTCTTATTTTTAATATAATACCTATTTATCTAATTTGATTATATTAAAAAAATTAGTTAAATTAATTAACATTACATATAGACAAATTTATTTCATTTTTGGTATTAATTATAAAATTTAATGTTAAATAATGGGTTAAAATGTATCATTTTAATGCTGTTAGGGGTTTTCTTCTCTTATAATTTAATGCCGTTAAATTAAATTTAACGATTTTGTCAAATTTACATCCTTTTTAGTTGTTCATTGTTATTTTCCATCTTCCAAGATTTATTTGTACCAAACATCCCTCAAGAAAAACTTGACTGTTAAATTTGGACATTAACCTTTAAATAATACATAAAATATAATCTTATTCTTTATATGTAAGTATAACAAAATTTAATGTCCTTTTTAGTAATTTGATCATAAAAAAGCTATTCTGATCACAACATCCAAACACACTCTCATTTGATCAAAACCATGGTTTCCCATAATCTATTCTTTAAAATATATTCTCCACTTTTTCTCCAGAAGCTATTCTTCAGAAGTTAATCCAAACACAAACTAAATGTTTACTGTTTATATCATCTGTTCCGTGTTATCGAGAGAAGACCCACAATTATTAGGATGGTGTTCTAAGATAGCGTTGATATGACCATTGAAATATTTAGTCAGGCACATGTTAATTCCAATCACAAAGCCAGAAAAAAAAAAGAAAAAGAAAAACGGAAGTATCTTGGGTGTGAATGCATATTTGTCTTGTGTTTTTTTTTGGTTCAATGTCAGTTTCATGTAGGAACTGGTTTCCTACTAAGCAAAAAGTTTAGTAGGAAGAGCTAATCAGATTTGATTTAGATGATTCGTATCTAAATTTTTAAAAAGTGCATTTTTTAAAAAAAAATATTTTAGTGGATATAGAAAATAAAATAAAGATAATTTCATAAAAAATCAGATTTGAATGGTCTAGATCTAATGAAATCTTATAGCTCATCAGATCTAGACTGTTATATTTGATTTGGATAATCTAGATCTAAGTTTTCAAAAGTTTATATTTTTTTAAAAAGTTATTTTAATTGGTATAGAATTTAAAATAAAGATAATCTTTTAACTATTCTTTCAAAAAATGATTTTTTATTCTAAAAATGATCATTTTAAAAAAATTTAAATCTAAACCGTCTAAAATCAAATCTGAACAACTCAAATCTGATGAGTTCTCCTACTAAGCTTTTAAAAACTTAGCAGGGAGACCGGGGTCCCATGTGATATTGGTGGTGCCACAATTAAAGCCATGTTTGGCTATAGTGGCCAAGCATTTTCATTTTTGACTATAAGCAATGTGTTTACTGATCAATTAGGTTTTCGCTGACGTGTTAAGCCCCCAATCTCACGCCATATCGCGTTAGATGAGTTTGGAAAAGTTACAAGTAATATCCTGACAAAAATGCTGTGTGTAAATAACTATAGCATGTTTATAAAATAAAATTATCTAACAGCTTTTTCAGCTTTAAACATACATAAATAATAATTAAAAGGAGGAACAGATAACGTACACTATCGTTGATATAACTTTTGAGCGATGTTAACACATACCAAATACTCTCATATATTTAATAATGAGAAAGGATTAATGCAATCGAAATTATTATGACTACTGTGATTTATACATGTGGATTACATTTAATTGCAGTGCTGTTTGGTACACACATGAATAAATTAGTATAATTAGTATCTTATTAGGATTTAAATCTGAGATCAGACAGCAACTATGTATATATATATATATATATATATAGTCGTTTTGTTGCTTCTTTTGATGACGAGGCTAATCATATTCTTAAAAGAATGAGTGGAGAATTGCATGGCCTAATGGTTTATCTGAATAGTATAATATAAGATAGGAGCCTATTGCATTTTGTCGTTTAGGGCATTATGACTTGTTAAACCAGCGATAAAAGCAGTTGTGTTTATATGAACGGATGGATTAGTGAAGAAGCAAATCAAATCTCTTGTTTATACAAAAATATTTTGCTTTAATGAACAGAAATATAAAAGAGCAGCACAGCTAAGCTATTCGACGGAATAGGGCATATAAGCAAATATGAAAAATAAGGGCGAAGCTGAATTAATAAGAGTCAGCAAAAGGGTATAATGGAAGAGATGAAGCAACGTTTTTAATGAAATAGAGAAAGGGATGGTAGAGAATTTTTGGTTCATACAGGATTAGAACCTAACTTAACTCAATGGTCTTATGTTTATCTATTATAATGACAAAGACAAGGTCCTAGACTCCCCCATCTCTCCTCTTACTTAGCATAAAGTGTTCTTCTTTTCACTTTTTTTCCCTCACTAAGTATAAGTATTCTTTTATTAGAGGCAACCCTATTCGAAGTACTGCTGGGCACCAAATGTGAGCATATCTTCCAACGGGGATTCGAACATTGATTTATCACGTTATAAGAAACTAGGCCCTTCTACTAAACCCAGCCCCATTGGTTCTCTTCACTCTTTTGATAACCCTACTTGATCCAATAAAATCGCAATATCCCTTTGTCCTTGTCTTCTACTCTTAGCCTTGCGTTTTCCCCAATCATATTTGAACCACTTGTGTTGCACAATTATCTCTCCTTTAATATTCATTAGCAAATACTCCATTTGGTCTTAATGTTAGATCTAATTAATTAATCTAAGTAGATTAAGGATGTTGGTTAATATGATATATTTTTTTTATCCAAAACACCGTAAACATCATTAATTCCCTTACCCCCTCTCTTGCATACTTAATTATTATTGAGGGAAAATCACTATGGTTAATTTGGGAAAAAATGGATAAAAGTGTGAAAGAAGTCTTATATTTGAAATAATAAATTAGAAGTATTACTCCTCCGGTCCTTAATGTAGAAAAGGGAATAGAAGAAAGAGTGCTGTCAGAATTAGAGAAGGAAAGAAGAAAAGGCCAGAGGAAGAAAGGGACCTAGGGGTAATTTTCTCAAAATTAAAAATTCCTTGTGCCAAACAACATCTATTTTGCAGATGTGAAATTTTTTTTTTTTTCTCTGGATAGCAAAACATCACCTATTTTGCTGAAGAGAAAATTGAACATGTATAATCTATACACTCTATCCAATTGACAGTAATCTCAACTTGAGAAGAGGGTAGTCTCAGCAATTAAAGGGCGAATATATCATAAAGGCAACAAAAAGAAAGTCACTTTATTTAGGTTCACAGGCAAGAGGAGGCCAGAAAATCTGCAGTGGCCTGAGCCAATTCTATGAACTAGTTATAAATACAAAGCAGATTCTGAAGAAGCTGGTATATGCACCGCAACGACAAGCTTCATGGGCGACGAACATGGGAGCGAAGGTGCTTTTTACAAGCAAACATGGGGAGGAATGAGCTTTCCAGGATTCATGATATTGTTGGGATCCAGCACTGCCTTGATTTTTTTCATTGTCTTCAATGCTTCCACTCCCAGTTCTTCTTCCAGGTACTTGACAAAGCAACCGGGATGGGGATTTAATTACCAACAGGGTCAAATTTTATACTCCTATCTAAAAAGTAAAAGCATCATACAAACTTGACGATGAATTACTATTTAAATTCAATTATGACGTTTTGCGAACCCTCACCGGCCAACTTTTCTAAAAGAAAAAGAATAATTTCAATTGCTAATGCATCATTGGAAAGCCGCACGAGTAACTATGATCATCTGGAAATAAAAAATTAAGGAGAAAAAAAAAAAAATCAAGTACCTTCATTTTCCCAGTGCCAACTCCATGTTCACCAGTACAAGTTCCTGATTGAAAGTTGCAAAAAACGATTTTCTTTCAGGATAATGTATCAGCAAAGGATTAGAGAAAGTAACATTGTAAACTTAAGATTTCTAAGCACAGTGACACGAGAACCAAAAAACACATAGATACATCAACCCACTTAATGGTCCAGAGAACCAGAAACATCACACCAATAGCATAAACAACAATTAGAGCAACAAAAGCCTAATTTCACCTAGTATAGTCAACTACATGGATCATACAACATCATTTGTGTTGTGCCCAAAACCAACTCTTTTTATAAGCTATTAACCAGGAGATCTCGGATTAATCACACCAACAAAATATTTCAATAAATTTATTCCATTAATAGCGTAACTCAATATGAACTGTACCTTCCAATGACAAGGCAGCATGAACCATTAATTGGTTCAGTCTCTCTGCCTCCTGCCGTTGGTCTTCTTGGGCAGGGTCAAATAGAATAGCTGTGTGGAAATTACCATCACCCGCATGGGCAATTACAGTGCTGGCCATAAGACAGCAACAAATGAAATATGCATTATGAGCATAAGTTCATTTGATCATTCATCATCATCCAACAACATGGATCTTAAAATTTAATCCAGGTTCAATATCCAGAATAAAAACCACCCTGATCAGACATACCAAACCAATGAAGAAGCATCCAGTTCCTTTTTGGACCTTGAAATTAAATCTGCAAGGTGAGATAGAGGCACACATACATCCTGCAGAAGTTAAGAATAACAAACCAGAGAAAACTGTCCTTAGACATACTCCAACCAATGGCAAATCGATTACAATTAGAACTCAAATTATATGGAAAAGTGCAGCAAGTCTGACCACATCAAGATACCCACCCATATAAAAGGCAGGTAAGGTAAAAGTTGTTGCTTTACTTGCTACTTTTTCAAGCCTTGCAGACATTCTTTACATTGTTTTGACTGGAAACTTCCCTCACAGGCAAGAGAAACATATTGAAATAAAGTTCATTTTCTCATTGTATTTGTTTACCATGAACATGAATACGCACTATAAAATCCAAATTGAATAAGTTAACCATGGATAGTTCTAAAATATGGATTCAAATGCATTTTAGGATTAGATGACAATTTTTAGCCGTTTCCTCAAAATTCATTACATCGCCCATCCTCAGAATATCTGGACAAAACCAATCAACATATGAGAGATTGAAATATAAAATTTCAAAACTAACCGTAATCATTGCCACCAAATCAGGCTTCATTGCGAAGCACGCCCAAAGAGCTTCCTTCCTTATCTGCACATAAAGAAGAAATTAACCTGAATATAGAAGTTACAAGCTTTAAATTCCAGAAACAACCTCTCCAATTGTGAGGGTAAGGCTGTGCACATCTATCCCTCCCCAGGCCCCACTTAGTGGGAGCCTTGTGCATTGGGCCGCCCTTTTTTAAAAGTTACAAGCCTAAAGAAAACTAAAAATTGGGGTTGCAATGAGGTAACTTAAAAAAGAAGCCAACCAGAATCTAATACTTCATTTTGTGATTTTCTTCTTAACAACAAAAAAGGAGGAAGAGTTGGTTATCTAATGGACATTTCAATTAGACGAAAAGAAAGATAATAAAACCACACAAGCTTTATTTATTTTTTTTATTTTTAAAACATGTGACTAAGCGATCTATGCCTAGGCTACAATTTCCCAAAAAAGGGCAAGAATATCGAGTATTGAGAATCATATTCTATGCTAGGCAAGAAATGTAGTAAATTAAGTATAAGTTTAATTTTATTTCTGGTTAAAAAGAGCTAGAGACAATTGCACCTAAAATACACAAAGAAAGTAGGCCTCAACCCACAAGGGTTGGTTCAAGAGGTAAGCAAACTTGAACTGAACAGTTGAGGGCCCTCCATAGTGTTTAGCATTTGCATCTGGCGTCTGCAAACACTTGTAAGAAAGAGTGACCTCAGTACCCCAAGCAATGTCAGTCCCCCACCTAAAGGGTTTGGGATACACTCCGAAACTCAAAAACAAAAGCAAAACAGGCATCAAAAGTGACATCCTTCCAAGATTGAAACATGTTATCCATCATAAACCACATTCAAAACAATAACCACCCATAGTTTGCCTCTTTGGTGGCTTACAAGGAACAAGACCGGCAACAAAAGAGTGTTCACAGAACAAACTCAGTGATAGCTAGGCTGACTTATTCTAGAAAAAATAAGCGTCTTAGGACAAATTAGAAATTAATTAGTATTATCGATTATTTTCTTAAATATTTCAGCAATATTATCTATTATTTTAGATATTTCAGAGTAAGTGGAATATCCACAAGTAGGATTTAGTTACTAGATTTTAGATATTAATTAGATTTCATAGTTTGAGTTTTGAATTAGATTTCTATCTCTCTGTACTCTATAAATTGGCTTATTGCATACTCAATAAAACATCGAATATTCAGAGAGTTAATTAAGTGTGGAGATTCTCCTGGGCTGTTTTAGAGAGATTAGTAAGATACTTGCTATCCCTTTATCACAGAGTCTTTTAATTTCCGTTTTCGTTCCCTACAAATCATCGTCCCTGTTCGGTAACTAACAAATTGGTATCAAAGCCATGGTGAAAACGCGATCTTCTGGTGCTAATGACAACCCATTCACAGCTGATCCCTTGGCTGCTATTGCTGCGCGACTCGAAGCTCTCGACGAATTAATAAAGAAGGTGAGTGCATTAGAGGCTAAAGCCTCTTACCCGAATCGAAACAAGGACAAATTTCGGCGTTATGCCGAAGATAGCGACGAGGATTCCGACGGGTATAGACCAAGATTCAAGCGGCCCATATGCAAAGATCGAATTCCCTAAATTCAATGGAGGCGAGCACCGAGGCTGGATCCTCAAGGCAGAAAAATACTTCCGCTTCTACGATACACCTGAAAAAGATAAAGTGTAGGTGGCATCCATGTATCTTGACGGAGACACCTTGGATCTGTTTTCATGGGTTAGTGCACAGTGGTCGACGCTTTACTGGGACGAGTGGGTGAAAATATTGCAGGAACATTATGGCCCGCCGGAGTACTAAAATCCCGACGAGCACCTTTGCAGCATCAAATAGAAGGGTTCTGTACACGAATACCGCCAAGAATGGGCAAGCGAGTTGCCTGTGTATCACACTGGCTAGACCACTACTTGCTTAGGGTGTTTCTGAACGAACTAAAGGAAGAGTTGAGATCAGATGTTCGTATTCACAAGCCCAGATAGTGTTTCGAGCAACAAGTTTGGCGCTTGAATATGAAGGAAATGCTGCGACGACTCAGGGACCCAAAGTGGGTTTCGCATATCCACGGACCTGACCTGGTACGACTTATTCATAGAATCATGCCACACGTGAAACAAGAGGGAGTCCCGTGACGCCATACGGAAACGGGAATTCCACACCCGCAATTGCCTCATCTTCGTCATCACTTGCGTCATTCTCTACCACTGCCAGAAGCCCCGTGATCGACCCTAAACGACAATGCAGACGTGACAAAAGGCTATGCTATCAATGTGGGGATCCATTTAGACCTGGGCACCATTATACCAGTTCTTTTTCTTTAATAGAGATTGATGAGAACGGGAACCCAGTGACAGATTCGCTTGAACCCATTGAAGAAGTCGATTATGAGATACCTGAAGATACAGAGGTTTCTTTTAATGCCATTCTCGGGCAACCCTCCGCGGCCACCATGAAATTAAGTGGCACTCTCGGTTCTATAAAGGTGCTTTTACCGGTTGATAGTGGATCAACCCATAATTTCATCTCAGACTCATTGGTAAGGGAACTTGGCTTATCCTCTTGTGAAGTTTCAACTTTTGGCGTTCGAATTGGGGATGGTAGAGTCACTAGGTGCAATCGGATTTGCAAGGACGTAGAAGTTCAACTTCCAGGTTTGACTATAAAACAAGACTTTTATCCATTTTCTCTAGTTGGATCCAATTTAGTACTTGGAATTAAATGGCTTGCATCTCTTAACACGGCACAAACAAATTGGAATGAAATGTACATGATATTCTAGGTTGAAGGCAAAAGATATAAATTACAGGGGGTAACCCCTAACACTGACACATCAATATGCCTCCAAAGTCTTGAATTTCACCAAATCGAGACAGTCAAAAAGACTGCACTTGATGTATCGCAGGTCTTGCAGGAGTTCCCTGCTATCTTTGATGAACCCATATCCTTGCCCCCTCCTCGTGGGCACTACCACACAATTGCCTTGCTACCCGAAGCGTCTCCACCTAACTTGAGGCCCTACCGTTATCCTCATTTTCAAAAGGATGAAATTGAATCTCAGGTACAAACCCTATTAGACTGAGGTTTCATCCGTCATAGCTCTAGTCCTTCTGCAAGCCCGGTGTTGCTGGTTAGTAAAAAAGACGGCACTTGGCAATTATGTGTGGATTATCGTCGCCTCAACAAGATCACGATCCCAGATAAGTATCCCATACCAAATATTGATGAGTTGTTGGATGAATTGCATGGTGCTAACTACTTATCCAAGATTGACTTACAGTCCGGGTATCACCAAATTCGTGTATTGCCTTCGGATATTTATAAAACTGCATTTAGAACGCACTCGGGACACTATGAGTTCGTTGTCATGCCATTCGGACTTACTAATGCCCCGGCTACCTTCCAAGCCATCATGAATAATTTGTTCCGGCTATTCTTGCGGAGGTTCGTACTCGTATTTTTTGATGATATACTGGTATACAGTGCCACGGCACAAGACCATCTTGAGCATCTCAGAGTTATCTTCCAGCTTTTGCAACATCAATCCTTTTATACAAATGCTAAAAAATGTTTTTTTGGGACAGACTAGGATTGATTATTTGGGGCATATCGTTACTAGTGGGGGAGTTGAGATCGTTTCTGAAAAGATTATGGATGTTGCTCATTGGCCTACACCACTCTCAGTAAAGGATTTACGTGGGTTTCTTGGACTCACCGGATATTACAATTGATTCGTGAAAAACTACGAAATCATTTGCCCATTAACTGATTTAACCAAGGGAGATGCTTTCTAGTGGTCCGAACAAATTGGTCTTTGGTCGGGATCCACCGCCCCTCCTTCCTTGCGTATGAGGCGAAACTAGGGTCGTTGAGTTGGAAGAACAACTCAAAACCCGTGACGCAATGTTACAAGTTTTAAAAGGGAATTTACTCAAGGCTCAGCACCGCATGAAGTTGCATGCTGATCAACACCGACGGGATCTTGAATTTGTTCCTGGGGACGTTGTTTGGTTTAAACTACAGCCTTATTGCCAACCATCTTTGACTTGCTCTAGGTTTGAGAAATTGTCCCCTAGATTCTTTGGCCCTTTTAAGGTGATTCGGCGGATTGGCAAGGTAGCATATGAACTCGAACTTCCTCCTAATGCCAAAGTACACCCAGTTTTTCACGTTTCTCTACTCCGCCTTGCACATGGACAATTCACCACCACACCTCCTCCTTCACTTCCAATTTTTGCTAATATAGAGCTTCTTACACCCTCCTATGTCGTGCAACATCGTTGGACCCCTAATCACCGGTTGGAATTACTCATAGAATGGGAATAGTGTCCTCCTGAAGAAGCTACTTGGGAGGAATATGATATGCTTACGGCCCAGTTTCCTTCTTTTTGTCTTGCGGACAAGTCAACTTTCCAAGAGGGGAGAAATGATAGCAACCCAAATTGCTATAGGCTGATTTATTCCAGAAAAAACAAGCATCTTAGGACAAATTAGAAATTAAGTAGTATTATCGATTATTTTCTTAAATATTTCAGCAATATTATCTATTATTTTAGATATTTCAGAATAAGTGGAATATCTACAAGTAGGATTTAGTTACTAGATTTTCAATATTATTGGGATTTCATAGTTTGAGTTTTAAATTAGATTTCTATCTATCTGTACTCTATAAATTGGCTTATTACCTACTCGATAAAGCATCAAATATTCAGAGAGTTAATTAAATGTGGAGATTCTTCTGGGTTGTTTTAGAGAGATTAGTGAGATACTTGCTATCCCTTTATCACAGAGTCTTTTAATTTCCCTTTTCGTTCTCTACAAATCATCGTCCCTGTTCGGTAGCTAACACTCAGATTGGGAAGAGTGGATTGCAAAATGTTATAAAGGAATAAATACTACCTTCCAGAGTTCTTTTTTTGCTTCAAGTTCTTCTGCATATACAAAACCTGAGCCACTGTGTTCATAAACAATTCTCTGAACAATTTCTGTTTGTTCACGAGCATATGCCTCTGAAAAATATATAATAATAAGTCAGCAGTCAGGTATATCAATTACTTTGAAGCTCGAGAAGCATTTATAAGAAATAAGGCAATGTGAATAATACATGTAAGTGATTTTATAACCAGTTTTATATTCTTTATTTTTTCATCATGATATATAATGAATAGATCCATCTAACCAGATTTCTTTTCTTTCTCTCATTCTATCAGTGGAATTTTGTGGTCGGGCATATTACATCCTCGTTCAATTTTGTGTTCTATTTTTGCTTATCCATTACTAATGTTAGTTTGAGTTCTTGTGTAAATCTTGAATAATCAGCAAAATCATCAGCACACAATTAGGCTTTACATATGAAGGAAGATTAATTCAAACGAAGAAAAGAAAGGGGCAAAAGAAATTCAACTTCCACCTGTTCCTATAAATTCAAACATTAATGTTGGAGATTCGGGCAAATTCTTCCCATTAGCAATATTGATAGCTTTCACTTGAACTTCATCCAATAGCTCTACCCTTGAAACCTAACCAGCAATAACTTTAAAATTATGGTTGAATTGAGACAGTTCAAATTTAAAGCCAGAGTCCCACCTGTATACCAGACATCATAGTGGCTACAGCAACATTTGCTGCATCTTTTACAGAAGGGAAATTGCACATTGCAACCTGTAGTTCAACAAAGTTCAACAACTTAGGCAATCCATAGGTATAGCAACAACTTAAAACACGAACTTGTAGCACGTAGATGTCATATAAATAAGTTCTTTGGAGAAAGATTTGCTTCAGGCAAATCTAAGGGAAATAATATTCACAATAAAGGTAAAGAACTATCCTTTAGATATCTTCTCTTCAAAAGGATAGATTGGTCGCCAAAAACAGATTTTGCATATCACTTAGCCATAATTAAAATTATGTACAGTACAAAAGGAAGCAACTAAAGATATTAAATGAGAAAATGGTAATTTGAAGGAATCAACATTTAAGATGGAAAAATAATAACCCCTTCCTCACCCAATTTAGCAAGGGATGGCACGATGATTTAAATAAGGGTTAAGTATCATTTTTGCCCCAGAAATTTTCACCAAGGAGCACTGGGTACCCGGAAGTTTTTTTTGGAGTAGTTTCGCCCCGGAAGTCCTATAGACATCGCAATTTTGACCTACCCTAACAGAATTAAACAGTCAATGTTAGTTGAGCCCCTTATGCTGATGTGGCTCTACCACTTAGGATATTACTTTTTGACAGATAAGATATCATGCCACGTCACACAAAAATAAAAACAAAAAATGATTTTTCAAAGTCATCTTCTCCTCAAGCGACTCCGCCCTTTGGTCTATCACTGTCGTTTTCTTCTCGGAAAAACCCACTTCTTCTACCCACTTTTGGTCCTTTGATTCATAAACCCCAAATGTCAACAAGTTACAACAAAAAACAGAATATCTTTCCCACACACTTATCAACAAAAGTGAAATTGAATCAAATAATTAACCAAGCTATGTGTGAAATAAAAAAAAAAAAGATTTGGAGATTGGAAAGGTTATCTTGATGCCTCAGAACCAGTTAGGTTCGTGCATGAACATAATGTGCATACCTACCCTGATGTTGATATAATCTTGAAAGAAAGTATTGAGATTGAAGGATCACATTGAGGCACATGAAAAATACTAATATTATTGATCTTTCAAAGTAAAAGAGAATACAAGGAGACCTTTATATAGACAAACTAATAGACTAACCCTAACCCTAAAATCTATCCTAATCAAATCCAATCATAATAATAAAATTTTCAAATCTAATCCTAATAAATACTAAATAATCAATCATAAAAATATTAATTATTTTAATATTAAACTTTCTATTCTCAACACTCTCACTCAAGCTGGAAGCAGCTTGAATGTGAGCAGCAACTTATCATCAATAATTTGCTTCTTCATGAGATCTTGAATCAAGCAGCAAGTTCGGGCACATCCAAGAAGAGTTCAACCAAATGTCACACCGAAGACACCTAAAAGTAATAATCATAGCTTTACTAGGAGTTGAACAATAGATCTCACAAGGGACCAAAGCAACAACGAACAGTCTCACAAGGGACTAAAGCAACAGCAAACGATCTTACCAGGGACCAAACACTCCAAATGTCTCACTAGGAGCGAACACCAAAGATCTTGCCAGGGACCAAACAAAAGAATGTAACTAGAAGAAGTCAAAACCCACAAACCCAAATCTAAAACCATAGGTAAAATAAGAAACCCTAAGGCTCTGATACTATGTTGAGATTGAAGAATCAGATTGAAACACATGAAAAATACTAATATTATTGATCCTTCAAAGTAAAAGAGAATACAAGGAGACCTTTATATAGGCAAACTAATAGACTAACCCTAACCCTAGAATCTATCCTAATCAAATCAAATCATAATAATAAAATTTTCAAATCTAATCCTAATAAATAAAAAATAATCAATCTTAATAATATTAACTATTTTAATATTAAACTTTCAATTTTCAACGGAAAGATTTTGAAATTGAAATTCAAAATCAAACCACAAAACAAATAGAAACCCAAAAATACTTACAAAACAAAACAAGAGCAGTGGAATCTATCCTAATCAAATCTAATCCTAATAAATAATAAATAATCAATCGTAATAATATTAACTATTTTAATATTAAACTTTCAATTCTCAACGGAAAGATTTTGAAATTGAAATTCAAAATCAAACCACAAAACAAATAGAAACCCAAAAATACTTACAAAACAAAACAAGAGCAGTGAAGGATGAGTGTGAACCTAGAAATATTCAGATCTACAATTTTATTTGACTTCTTTAACAAATCTTCGAAGCTGGACTTGAATTCGAAGACGGCAGCGACTGCGCCACTCTTCCTGTTCCAACTGTTCCTGCCAAACATCTTCAGATCCAAAGGAGGAACAAATCAACAGTGAAACAAACATGAATGGCAAAGGATCACAAGGTGGAGTGGTCATGAAGTGAAGCCCCAACAAAAGAAGAGAAGGATCAAGAAGATGGTGAAGCATGAAGACCAAGAATGAAGGACTTTAACCACCATCGGACCCCGTTAAAGGAGTTTGATTAAAGCACTTGGAAGTGGTAATACTTTCACATGGGACGTAATCGATGTTGTCATCGGTGACAAAGGTGTTGGGGATGGTGTTGTCGAGGTGGGCAGCAGATCGGCATATCAGATTGATGAAGTTCATCTTCAGGTAAAGGTTGGTGGATAGGCAGATGAGGGGTGAAGTTAAGGGCATGTTTGTTATTTCACTTTCCTTAAAAAGTTTTTTGATAGTGTGGCATAATGTCCTACATGGCAAAAATTAATATCCTATGTGGCAAAGCCACCTCAGCATAAAATAGGTCAACAAACGTTGACCACTGGGATTTGTTAGGTTAGGTCGACATTGCTACGTTTTTAGCATTTCCAGGGTGACATTGCTACGTTTATAGGACTTCCGGGGCAAAACTGCTCCAAAAAAAACTACCCGGTACCCAATGCTCGTCGGTGAAAACTTTCGGGGCAAAAATGATACTTAATCCTTTAAATAAAATTCTCGCATATTGATAGTTGAATATGCCTCCAAATAATTTGGTAGTTATGTTATACTTTATCTTGTTAGGATGTAGGAGCACATATTTGAGATGGATATAAATACTTGTACTTCATCATTTTAAGGATTGCAGATATGAAGATGAATACATGTAATTTAAGAATAAGAGGTAAGAAGAAAAATGATATCTTTTTTTTTTGGCCAAAAGAAGAAAAATGATATCATGAGTTGGTAAGAGAATAACTTAATTATTTACAAGAATAAGAGTGAAAAAGAGTAGAGATGTCCTAAAGGTACAAGCTGAACAGACTATGTTGAGCTGCTTCAAACCAACAACTTGTCGGAGAAGGGAGCAGAACTAGGTAACCAACCCACCAAAGCATAAAATATGGATGACACAACTTCCACTTAAATATGTCAAGGATCATGAAGACAAGGAGATAAACTCTCACAAGAATTAAATATGCCATCCATGTTCAATCTCTATCACATTACAATGTGTTAGGACCCTCTCCTAAGCATGGCTAAAGACAATAACTAGAAATAAAGCTTGAAACTAATATAATATTGCTGCCAAAACTAAACCAGATTACAAGGGATAAGTTGACTTAATACAACACAACAATGAGATACATGAACAACAATTAAAGTGACGAGTACAAACTAAAAGAAACTGAACACATGAACCGAAGCTACAAAAGCACACATAAAGATACAACTGTCACTGTAGGACATACTCTAACACAAACACAAGAAGTTGCCAATCTTTCGAGATGAATGACACTCTCTACCCAAAGGGCCAAGGCCAATTTCAAATTCTGCTCTCCCCCTCATGCTGAACCAAAGGAAGATTTATAGACCCAAAAAGTGACTTACTCCACCCCCAACTCATAGGCTTTAACTATAGCAGTCCTATGGCTACCCTACTCTTAAGTTCTTTCTTCGAAATAGCGACTCAAAGTTCTGCCATCAAAAAGTATTTTTCCCCTTTTCATATATTTTCCTAAGCTGTCAAATGTGGTCCTAACATTACCCTCCCCTTGAAACTTCACCTTCTCCTCAAGGTGGAAATTAGAAGTAAGCATTTATGGCTTCCCCCTTAAACTGCTTAGCTTCTTTTGCTTGCTTGACGATCCTTGATCAAATTGAAGATATAGCTGCTGCCCATGTTGATAATCAACACCCGTTGAGATATCTCCACTAACCCACATGCTCATTACAGCCCAATTCAAGTATATGCTCAATCCTACTAGAATCTTGAACAAGGAGAACCATGCCCAAACTTGTATGATTAAGAGCTGGGAATCTATCTGTGTTGCAGCAGTTTATCACATTTTCAATGAAATGATTCGCTGCTGTAGAGAAATGTAGCACGACTAGAGAAATTGTTGTATGACCGATATATATTCTTTTTGCAGCTCCTTCAGCCCCTTTTTCTTCAACTAAGAAACAATTTGCACCTTTTTTTGTTGCACAATAAAAGACTTGATCTTCAATACTAAACAAGAGAGCATACCAATGTTCACTTGTCTTAAATAATATTCTCCTTGCTAAGCCAATATTAAATTCCGCATCAAATTTTGGATTGGCTACAAAGTAAAGTGTAGACATAGAACTCTCAACTAGCAACGCCCAAATTCCTTTGCTTTCTTTTCCTTCACAAACTTTAGCCAATTCAAATTGATAGCTACTTAAACCAGAATATCTCACCATCCAAAACAAAACGCACAGATAGAATATTAATGTGTGCTTTCACCTAGGGTTTTTTAATGCTTCAAACCGTTCAAATGGAGCCCTGTAAATTTCCTCAAACATCCACTTATAATCAGCAAGCTCTCTTATTTCTGCCTTGAACTCGCTGCTTCTTGCTGGGTCGACATTGGAGAAATAAGAAAACTTCGCTGGTCTCCCTTGCCGCCAATTGAATCTCCACTATTTTTAATCCGAGCGCCCTACACAATGGAGGAAACACTGCTGGTTTGGTTGACGTTGCCAGCAGAAACCAAGCAATAGTAGTCCCATTCTTCTTCCCTCTTATTGTTCCATGTTTGAGTCGCCCTTGATTGTTCTTTGTCGCTGCGGAGATCGTTTCCCAAGCTTTAGAATATTTGAAGAATGAAGCGAGCTGTGTGTTTTCTCTTTCTTTTCGTACAAAGCCCTTCACCGTCGTGTTACCGCTGGTCTTTGTCATTGTAGGCTTCGAGTCCGTCTTCTTCGCATGTTCGAAATTCCCGATTGCAGAAATGACTCCCATGCTATTCTCGGCCACATATGAAAGAGCTATGCTTTTTGTGACCCCTAAAGCCCTTCTCCGACCCGAGCATCCGATCCCTCTCATTCCGCAAAATGTAGATTCTATAACTTCTCACAGTGACACTGTTACGTGTCAGTTCTTCTACTAGCTTCTAATAGCTCTCGTGTTAGTTAGTCCATGTGTCATTTTGTTAGATTTTTTATGCAATTACTGATAGTCAGTTCGAGGGAATCCAACCCTATTAATAAGTGGGATCTGTATACAGAATTGTTGTTAAATAATATTTGATATTCTCTCTCTCGTTTATTTCTCTCTCTTTTCTCATTGGCCTGTACCAGACACATTTCTCTCTATGTTCAACCCTGCCTTAAACCTCTTTCTTCTTCTTCATCGCTTATGGTATCTCCCATATCAGACTTGAACCCCTTCAATATTCCATGCTCCCTCTAATTCCTTAATTGTTTCCTTTGCTGCCATATATGTATGTCGGACCTCATTGGAAAGGCTTGGCACTGTGTTGACTGCTTCCAAGACCCGAACAGTTTCAGGTTTCACCTTAGTTCTTGGGTTGTCATCAAAAACTTCTTCAACCTTCTCTTTTGATGAAAAAGGTGATGCCTTTAATTGTTGTTCAGCAGTAGGCACATTCTCCCCTTCTTGTTCAACTGGTTTGGTCTTGTCTTCCTTCTCATCATATTTCTCTTGCATTTTTGCATCTGCTCCAATGCCTTCATCTTCTTTTGCCTCCTCGTCCATTGCACCATTTTCTGCCTCAACTAGGGCCTTTGGTTCCTTCTTTACGCCTCCATTGCTAGTTAAATCATCTCCATTCTGGTTAAACGTAATTGTCTCCAACATCTGCCCTAGTTCTTTGAGGCTCAACTCACTCAAGTCTCTTTCCTCCATTCTACCTTGCTTCTAATGCCTAGGATCTCACTGCTCTGATACCAATTGTTAGGACCCTCTCCCAAACACAGCTAAAGACAATAACTAGAAATAAAGCTTGAAACTGATAATAATATTGCTGCCAAAACTAAACCAGATTACAAGGGATAAGTTGACTTAATACAACACAACAATGAGATACATGAACAACAATTAAAGTGACGATTACAAACTAAAAGAAACTGAACACATGAACCGAAGCTACAAAAGCACACATAAAGATACAACTCTCACTGCAAGACATACTCTAGCACAAACACAACAAGTTGCCAATTTTTCGAGATGAATGACACTCTCCACCCAAAGGGCCAAGGCCAATTCCAAATTCTGCTCTCCCCCTCATGCTGAACCAAAGGAAGATTTATAGATCCAAAAAGTGACTTTCTCCACCCCCAACTCATAGGCTTTAACTATAGCAGTCCTATGGCTACCCTACTCTTAAGTTCTTTCTTCAAAATAGTGAGTCAAAGTTCTGCCATCAAAAAGTATTTTTCCCCTTTTCATATATTTTCCTAAGCTGTCAAATGTGGTCCTAACACAATGACATAGACACATGTGCATAAATTGATTGCAAATATAGTTCAGTTAACCAGAGAAAAGTTGGAGAGAAAATAACACATTCAATGAATGAAAGAAAAAAACAAGATACCACTGAATGCTGGGGAATTTTCTGAAGCCTCAGTGTTACTTCTGTTATTACACCAAGAGTTCCTTCACTTCCAATCATCAAGCGGGTCAAATCATACCTAAGAAATATGATTCAACATTGTTTACACTACTTCATTGCATATTTGAGTCACAAAACATGAAGCGACTAATATCATATTGCAATTGAATCAAAATTAAAACTAATCACGCAACCTTTTCTTCATTGAAGCACAACTAATCATGCTAATCTATTTTAACGGTTATCATATCACTGTCTTCGAGCTTTCTAGATAATTACAAATAAATTTGAATTTTACAAATTTCAATCCCCTGGCACGGCCCCCTTTCTTGTTTATATTCTTTTGTATTGAGCATAAAATTTACCAGCTCATATCCCCTTCCTGTATCCTCATTTACTCGCATTATTTCTTTAGTCTATGTCTCAAAAGGATACAATAAGGAAAAAAAATAGAACTAAAGTTAATTAAAAAGAGAAATGGAATAAAACAAACCCAGCAGCACTCTTCCTAGCACGAGATGCAGTCTTAACTATATCGCCATTGGCAAGAACTACCTGGAACACATGTATGATAATAAATACAGCATGCCATCAATGCATCAGAAACAAAAAATTGAGATTGACAGACCTTGAGACTGATGACATTGTCCCGCATGGTTCCATACCTACAAATTAGTAACGAGAACTATTATGCCTAGTACTAAAAGATGTTACTAACTGAATTGATGGAAGCACTAGCTTAAGACTTAATGGTTTAACAATTATAAAACTGAGATCAAACCCATCGTAGTTAAATTAATATATTTTAAATTTAATTTTATATATTAAAGCATTATATAAGAAATAACAATCAATACTAGTAAGTTTCATAAGTTATCAGTGTTTATTAATTTAATTTTAAATTCCAATAAGTCAATATCTATATAATCACAATTTGAGATGAGTAACTAACAGTAAAACATCATAGTATTTATTAAGACTAGATCCATCGGATACCAATTCATTAGCATTTACATCAAGAAAACCTCCACCATCATCAGATTCAACCCCAAGATCAACAAGTAAGAACATAGATGGAGAGTCTGCAATATCCATATCTTTATCACTTCAGTAGATCAATGAAAAATTATTAATAGATATGTATAAGAATAATACTTATTCTAACATTAGATTATAAGAAGAGAAAAAAAATTCAACCCCAAACACAGTATTTTAAACCAAAACCCTGAAGTATAGAAATGCAGAGCCAGCTGAACCATTAATCTGCCATGTTTCCAGTTTCCAGTCTTCTTCAGTTTTAGTGCAGTTCTATCAGGTTTTAATCAATTCTATGGAAATTTCAGAGCAGTTCATGCACTAGATGACTGGTTTTCCAGATGAACCAACTTGGCTTAGTATGCCTTTGATAACATTGATCTACATTTCATTGTAAAACTCAACCAACATCAAGTAGAAATCAAATGTTCAGAATGTTTAAGAGAAAAATCATGAACTGCTAAAGAATGGCATAGTAGTGAGGGCAGTCATCGATTTGATTCCAGTAAATGAAACTCAAACTAAAAAATTGAGAGTTCTTCATTGTGCTATGTGGTTCACTAGAGTACAACATTTGATAACTGACTTGGCAAGCATTACAACCCGTAGAGAATTTAACCCAAAGTGTTAGAGATCGAAGCCCATTGTTTGCCCCACCTAGAGCCTTGAGGTTTTAGGTCAGTGATTTTTAACATAGTAGGACAAATGGTCTTAGTGATGACACATGGCTGAGCCCCATCAATATAATCAAATTTCAGAACAAGTCGATATTGAATTTGCATGTAGTCCATGCTTTCAGTTCAGTAATTTAACCAATGATTATGGATTTGAGATCAAATGTCACACTACCTCACTTAAGGGCTTGTGCAGTGGTGCTTTTGACTGCTATTCCTTTAAAGAGGTATATAATATCAATAAAAATTGAAGGTAGAAAGGGTACAATGAGGAGAAGGAGTTTGAGCTAGAATGTAGACATACCAAAGAGATTATGATGTTACAAAGAGGAATCTAACCATGATTCTCTACATGGAAAATCAATTTTAAAAGCCAAAAAATAGGGTGATAGCTGATAAGTGCAAATTCATCGGTAAAACAAAAGTAAAACTGAAAAGTCTGCATAGGGCTAAATTATAATGAGCAGCTGAATCAATGAAGGAAACCATTCCATAGCACGCATGAACTTTTAGGTTCAGAAGACATAGGAGAGCTAAAGTATGCGGTTACTAAAAATAACCATTTTTCAGCATTAAATTTTATAATTGGTGTAATTAAATCCACAATAATGGTTCCAAGTAAAAAAAAATGGGGAGAGAGAGAGAGAGAGAGAGAATGACAAAAAAAGCAAAGGAAGACTGGCTTATGTAAATGCACCTGATATATGTGCACTTGTGCAGGCATGTACGTGGGTAGAAAGGAAACAGCAAGATTCTAACTGTCTAAGCAAATCCTACAAAAGGCTAATATGCAAATGCACCGATTGGTGACTAAAGATTAATAGAAACTGTGATGTATGACTAATCCAAAGCCAGAACACAACAGTGTTTATCAACATCAAATGAAATTGTATAGATACAGAAGAAAGTGACCACCTTACAGCCAATGAACCAGAACAGCGAGTGGCACACATGCCTCCAATGCTTGCACCAGGGCCTACACACAACAGGCACAAACTTCATTATTCAAGGAATATGCAATTGAAAATATTGTTTTCTTCCAGTTTTTCTCCCAAATATAGGACATAAATATTCTAGCCAAGTGTCTTACCAGGGCATTCAACTAACCTGGATCAAGTGGAAAAAATAGACCATAAGGTTCTAAGTACTCATTAAGCTCCATCCATCCAATTCCAGGCTCAACAACCACGTCCATGTCTTCAACATGTAATGCTTTCACTCTCTATCAAGGAAATAAATTTTAATCCTCCTAGAAGTATAACTTGCCAGATTTTGAGATATATAGAGAAAGATCGTAACTAAAAGATGTCAAAACAATTCCATAGAAAAAAAAAATGGATGGATTTAATAATTAAAATAACTACATTTAGATATTCCACTATCATAGAAAACAAACACGTACATACTTTCATTAACGACATGTCAATGCAAACCCCTCCATCAGGGGATAAGGTGTGACCCTCAATTGATGTAGCTCCACCGTAGGGTACAATAGGAACCTGTTATAAATAGAAGGAAAACCTAGGTCAGCAGTTTCTGGGAAACATGATCAATATGAGCATTACACAAATATGAACAAGCACAAAGCTAAACTAAGAACAGAAATGAAGTTTGTGGGGTTAAAGAAACAAATGGCAATTTAGTGTGCAGGATTGCAAAAGATATATCAAGGATATAGACTTGGTCAGATCCTACGAAATTTATGCTATGAATTCGAGAAGACAAACAAATAAGCCTAAACATGGTTAGAATTGTGGGAAGATACTCAAACCTTATGATTGTTACATGCTTTAACAATCTTGGAGACTTCCTCTTCAGATCTGCAAATATGATAACTATTATCACATGAGAGAAAAAATGCACAGACCTTACCATAAACTTCAATAACGTCTCTGGTGAATGAAAAATCTCCCCCTACTTGCTTGGGCTTATTCATGTCCATTATTGATGTTGTATAAAGTATGAAAACTTTTTTATCTTTTGGTTAAAATTATAAAGAAAGTAAATGCGTAATGGAAATCAATAGTATGACACATAATAATTCAAATATCACATTAGCATAGGTGACCCTAAAATGTTTCTCTTATATAACTTTAATGTATTCTACAGAAGCCATAACATCACCTCTCAATAAAATTAAACAAAAAGCATTAGGCACATACAGAGGAAATTATTAGAAATAGAAAAAATGAAGTTCTCTGGCATTCAGAGGCCAAATGTAAATGAATCAATTGATTGATCTGAAAGCATACTTTGAGTACTAACTTATATATATATTCTCATTTAACTAAGAGATCAACTATATTTCATCAGTTTTATCTATTTTCAAACAAACATCCAACTGAAAAAGGAAAGGAAAAACTGTTTCATAACTCATAAGGCATAAATCAATACCACAAGCAAACTTCAGTGGCCATAAGAATCTCAACTGAAGGTAAACAGCAAGCCTCACCTTGGATAAACAATTACATCAGGTATGTTAACAGCTTTGTGAAAGCTGTTTTGAGGTTTTCCATGGAAATATCTCTCATCGTAATCAAGTGTCATGTTATCCTGTAGAATCATAAAACATTCATACCTTCAAACATAAGATTGAAGTTTTAAACCCAATCTATTTGCAAAGTACAAGCCATCTAGGTATTTTAAAGTATTGATTTCTTTTCTTAAGTTTATGATGAGTTCCTTGCAATTAAATTGAGTCCCGCACCTGACAGATGGCTTTCAACTCATGGAGAAGATCCTGCAGAATTTCTTTTTGTGATCCCTTGACCACAAACTGGGTGCTACCTTTCACCCCCAAGCTGGCACCTCTATCATCCATATAGAAAAATTCATGTCACTAACGTTATCAAGCACTTGCTTCTATGAGGCATGCAATCCCAGGTTTGCTCGTTGTTACTATAATTGATGTACAGAGGGGTGGAGACAATTTTGATCCAAAAAAAGTTAACAGTTCCAAAATTTATCATAAGAATTATTTGCAATATAGCAGTACAGGGGGGATCAGAGCTTATGCATGCTGGTATTATCATTGAAAAACATATTACAAACCAACTTTTTTTTTGCATCCTCAATTATTTTGCAACAAAAAAGATGAAACGAAACATAGCTATGGAATAAGTTATTTAGCGACTTAGAGCGCCATGGCGACAGTTTGAAAGAATAAACAGTGACTGTATGCTAACACATCTAGCAGAAAGCACTTGAAACTGTGATTTATCGTAGAAAAATATAAGGAGTTATAAAAAAAATGAAGAAACAATATATGGAGATAACATTCAATCCTCTCCCATTCAAGTAACCCCAGCTTAATTTCCACAGAGGATAACTAGCTAGATTTGCACAATCTATTCATCTTCATGGTCCATAAACGTATTTAAAGAGTCCATCGCCTCTGAGTGATCAAAATAGATACTTTCTGACGTGCGGAAACGGATTGGTGAGCCGAGAGAAAAACCCACCGATTATTGGAATTAGGAGCGTCACATAATGAAGGATTGAACTGGGGTTGAAAAGCAAGTGATCCAGCAGAAACTGCGAGAGCCAAAGGAAGCACAGAGCTTGACCATGTCATCCATGGCTTCTTTGCTCTCTCGAAATCCATAACATTTGTAGTGGGTGCATTTTTCTGGGTCCTGAAGTTATGGAAATTTGGGGTTCTCAGATATTCGTAGAAGCACTTGGATGAAGAGCGCAGGCGGGAAAACCAGGAGAAGAAGTTCGTCATTGTCGAAAACAGTTCAGCAGAGGGGCAAAGCGTGAAGAAAGAGGGGAACAGTTCAGCCACTGACTCGCTGGGAGTTCGGTAATTGTGGGTTTGGAATAGCTTATTATTAGATAATAAGAATTTATAAATTGTGATTTACGGTATATGAGATAAATATATGAAAGGAGTTTTATTTTGATTTGTGTAATATGGATTTATTGTTTAAAAATAAATGATACCAAACACAGGTTTAGTTATTATCTTTCTATTTTTCCCAGAAGAAAAAATACTAATCAACAAGACTACTAAAACAACTTGATAAAAGATTAGAATTACTGCTCCCTCCAATCCTAATGATATGATAAAGTTGATTTTTTTTTAGAAATTAAGAAAATTAATTAAATTATTTTAAAGTATTTTTATTTTTATTTTTTTCTCCAAATTAATTAATTTAACTAATAAACTAATATATAATTTAAAGATACTAAAAATATAAACACTCTAAAGTAATTTAATTGGCTTCTTTAATTTCTCCAAAAAAAGTCAACTTTGTCTTATAATTATGACCAGAGGGAGTATATATTATGTATCGTTAGATTATATATTAATTTATTAGTTAAATTAATTAGTTTGAAGAAAAAAAACTAAAATAAAAATACTTTAAAGCAATTTAATTAGTTTCCTTAATTTCTCCAAAAAAAAATCAATTTTGTTTTATAATTAGGGCCAGAGAGTAAAAAAAAAAAAACTATTTAGCAGATATTGAAAAAAATGTTTGATTATTCTGAATCACATTATTTGTTAAAATGTTTTATAAAAAAGATATATACAGATATCTTTCTATGTAATGATAGTATTCCTAAAATCAAAATTAATGTAGAACTTTCCAAAACACAAAAGTAAAACACGTCATCCATGATCCCCTGCAAGTCTAACGCGGTCTTCTTCTATTAGGGTGTGTTTGGATTGGTGATTGGATAAGTAATTTATTTTTATTTTGACTTATGAAATTTTAAAATTGGAAAACAGTAAGATTGGATAAAATGATGAATTTTTGGATTGGCGATTGAATATGTGACTTATGTAAAAGTGAAAGATGTTTAATTTGGCTTTTGCATAAGTGATTTTTGTGTTATTTAAGAGAAAAAATTGTAAAAATTATGAAAAATGAAAATAGGGAATTGCTAATTATGGAAAAAGAATTCATTAGCAACTGAATTGCCAAATGGGACCTGGAAAGATATCTTCACACGGAGGAATTTTTTCACAATTTTCTCAAAAATTAACTTTGAAAATTTGGAAATTGTACAATTTTAGATAAAATGCTTAAAAATTATGACCATCATGAGAAGCAATACAAAAGGCACATATGAAAACAGCCGTTTTCACCTCCTTCTCATTTGTTAAAGTGGCATTCTTTGTGATAAATTGATCCAAACCATCTAATGGCAACAGTATTACCACAAAGCACGTACTCAAAAGTTTCATACCGCTTACTCATTCAGATAACAGTTCTTTGCACACTCTTCATTTACAAATCTTTCTTTTCTCCGGGCACATAATTAGGTCCGATAAAATTAATATATTCATACATACCCAAATCCTCAAATTAGATCATAACCACTCAAGGTTCAAGAAAACTAACTACACATGGCTTTAATCCAAGTCATCCCACCAACAACAATAACCAATTTTAGAGACATAAACCAGATAATCAGGATTGGAAAAACAAATCACTCTTTGGTGGAAATAATCTACGAATAGAAACCTCCAACTCTAGCTCCAATTACTCAAAGAAGAGGAAGACGCAATTTTAGTCGAAAGAGCAACAGCCTTGCCTTCCTTTCCACTGCAATTTTTGGCCTATCAAAGAGGGATACGATTTACCCAAACATCCGCCGCCGCCGTCGAACTCTCTCTCTCTCTCTCGCTCTCCAGTCTGGTCTTTTCTCGCTCCTAGGACAATGATTGTCACGCCCTTACCATGTTTTAACCTTTTTTCAGAGTATTCATGGAAAATGATATGCGGTTCGGTGAGCAACACATGAATAACATGAATATACTGATAATAAGTACATGATTACATAAGTTCCCCATAGGAATTCGTACATGATCATTACCATCAATGTAGCCACACAAGGCTACTTGGGTATCTAAACCCGTTCCGGTGAAACAGAGACATCTTCTTGTCTTCGTTCCACTACTACAATCCCCTCATATGGTTCTCTGCATTGTTCTCAACATATTTTCTGTCTTCTCCTGTCTAAATTGTTGGTAGGAGAGGGTGAGATTCGAGAGAATTTCAGTAGGAAAATAATACCAATATGCATGTACGATAAATATTTAATGTATGACATGCTTGCATCATATAACTCATGCTCACACAATGACAAATTTGTAAGCTTAATACTTCGAACAATATACTTATGGCCATAGCATAAATTGAAATATAGCTTCAAATCATTTATACATGTTTCACATAATCAAGCAAAGCAGTAACATGCATCAACACACTAACACAAATATCAAATACATGCAGGAAAGGTAAGTTCCCTACCTTAATCCTTTTTCGCCTTAAGACGTGTGCCTCATAAAGCGTGCCAACAGCTTGGGCTCCATATTCGATCCTATAATGCCAAAGGTACCGTTCAAACACTTCCATAGTGTTTCTGGGGGTTATATAAGTCTATTGTGAAAATTTACTAAAATAACCCCGGAACCTAGCCCAGCCCCGCAATACCCGGCCTCGCTATACTTTTCCCGAAATTCTAACGTGGGCTATATAGACATATTTTTGCCTAAGGAATCCATTTCCGAATTCAGAATTATCAAATTCAATGTCAAATTACAATATTACCCCTGGCAGCCCCACTTTAAGGGTTTCAAGGACATTTTCGTAATTATGCGTTTTCGGCTTTTTCCAAAAAAGTGACCAACTGTAACCCCACCTAATTTTCCATTATGAACTCAATGGAATCATCAAATCATTGAAAATACAACTTTAAGGCCTATATCTAGAGCTAGATGAAACTTATAAAAACTCTGAGGACAATTGGGGTTTTTGAGTTTTGACTTCACAGACGTGTTCTTTTCTACTCTTAATCACTTTATCAACTGTTTGATTAGGTTACAACTACCTTTTAGACCCAATTTCAATAGCATAACCCATAGGTCATCCCAATTTCTAAAGTTAAAACCAAAGACAATCCGGCGAAATTTCACCGATTAAATTATTCACAGCAGCCAGAATAAGCAATATACGAAAGTTTGAAAGTTACCTCAAGCTCCTTCTGGCTTTTCCCAAATATGGCTGAAAACCCTAATCCTCCTAACTCCAAAATCTGGCTTCAAACACCTCAAATAACATAGAAGATAAGCTTAGGAGAAGGATTATATACGTTAGGTACGAATTCACCGAAGAAATCGACCTATCTCGTGAGTTTTCTCCTCTCCTTCTCTCTCTAAACTCTCTCGATGTTCAGCTGATGTTTGCGTCAGTTTGAGCTGAAGGAAGAAGAAGGAATATGCTTATATAATAGCTTATGTCATATTTTAATCATTTTCCAAAAATTTGGATTAATTGAAAATTTCGGCAGATTTTCTACCCTAACTTTGAAAAATCATAATTAATTCTAGAAAAATCAAATTAGAGTGATTCCAAAGCCTATAGAACCCTTATTGAGTCTAGTTTCAAGGAAAAATATATAATTTTGCTAGATAGAATGAAAAAATTCCCAGAATTTCAATCTTTGTATGTTGTTCCAGAAACTTCACAGTTTTTTTATGCCGACTTCAAAAATTTATATCTTTTTGTATATAGCTCTAATTGAGTAATATGACCTATCAAATTAAAGCTTAGAATGTCTACTTTGACTTCGTAAAATTTCATAATTTTTACTCATCATTAGGTCATACAAAATCATATGACAGACTCACTGCCTTATAAGCAATTTCACTGTAAGCATAATCACTTTCTTCAAAATTAACCATTTTATTTTCTTTAATGCCCCAAAAATATGAGAAACATTAGAGAATATATTTGGGACATCTACTAAATTGGGGCTTAGCAGTTCACTTAATTTAAACTTATTCTCTAACCTCAAATCTCAAAATTTGGGATATTACAATGATCAACTCTCCAATGTCCGCCTTCTACTTTGAAAGAGATGATGAAGAAGGTGAACAGTGAAATTGCAACTCGCTGGTTTTGAGACAAAGACGATGAACGACGCTCCCACAGTTCTCTGCCAAATCACGTCCTTTCTTCTCTTTTCCTTTTGAAACTCCTAGCTCCTGAGTTCGATTTGCCGCTACTTCGTCTCCACCAGCTCGCCGTCCCGTAGCTAGTTCTCCGATGAAGAAGGTATAAATGATAGAGACAGCGAACCGGAGTTCCTTTCGTCCGCATTGCAGTCGGCATTGATGGTGAAGAAGATGAACGAGGTTTCTTTCTTTCTCCGGACACTGGGACAGTCAATGCAAGATAAGTAAAAATAAGTTTCATTTTAAGGCTTATAATTTTTGGAGCTTTTGCCTTTTTTTCCTCAAACGCTATTGCTGAAACAAATATCTCCAAATGGATTAAACACTTTTGAAGCCTGATTACTTCATTGAATTGCCCGATTGAGGGCCCAATCGGCAAAACAAACACCTACTTAATTGTTGCAATTGATGAATCGGAGTTCTTCATGTGGAAATCAGAAATCCGGGCCAGATTGGCTGTTGCCTCCAATTTTATATAGTTTTTTAAGCATAATTTTATTTCCATGACAAAAATTAGTATAGTTTTGTTCAATTATTTATTTGATTGAATTTTAAATTATCTTGTAATAATTAAATTTAATGATTAAATTCTTAATTTCCAGAACTGTATCACATTTTTTATAATGTACAATATTTAAAAAATAAATTAACTTGTTCGGAAAAAAATAAAGTAATTTAAATTAAATTATTATACTTGTATATTTTGGTCTTTTGGACCCATCAACCATGTGCGTGTTTGTTTCGGTGTTTCGGAGGGAAGATTGGACTTGAACAGTGTTTTGATAAAAAATGAATATTTGTTTCAGCGATTGGATTTAAGGTGAAAAAAGTCATAAGTTGGAAAAAGTTATAAGCCTCAAAATGAAGCTTATTGGAGCTTATGTGCCTGTATGTGTATAAAAAAATATTGATAGGAGTATTTTCATATTTTTGGGGATCAATGAGGTACTCAAAATCACTTCTAATCACAAAACTTCTTTTATGAAAAATGTTCTAAATAATTTTCTCTTTCTTTATATAGTAATCTTCTGTTAATTAAAGAATACTTTGAGATAAGAGTTTAAACAAGTTGTAAGTTTTGTTAATATATGACTGTAAAAATGTAGAGAATAATTAATAATTAATTTTAATTAGTTTAAATTTATTATTTAGTTGTTTTATGATTTTATAATCAATTTTTTTTTTTATAAATATATCATAAATTAGTTTCTATATAGTGTTTTTACCCATTAAATTTAGTTTAAATAATTTATTTGGATTATTGGAGATATTATTGAGATTTTAATCGGTTTATTTTGTTAGATTTTGAGCTATGTGAAAATATAAGTTATGATTTAATATTTAAATTAGAGTTTGATATAATTTATAAAATTTAAGCTTGAGGTGCACAGTAGAAAAGACTTTTGGAGTGTACCAATTTAAATTAGAGTTTGATATAATTTTATTAAAATTGTACCATTACCAAATTTTCAAAGTTAATTTTTGAGAAAATCGTGAAAAAATCCCTCTGTGTGTAGATATCTTCCCAGGCCCCATTGGCAATTAAGTTGCTAATGATGACTTTTTTTACAATTATCCATTCATTTTTTCATTTTTCATTATTTTTTCAATTTTTTTTCTCTTAATTAATACAAAAGTCACTTATGTAAAAGTCAAACCAAACATCCTAATTTTTATATAAGTTACTTTAAATTACTTATCCAATCACTAATCTAAACACTCATAATTTTACCCAATCTAACTTTTTTTCAATCTTAAGATTTCATAAATTTAAATAAAAATAAATTACTTATCCAATCATTAAAATAAGGGTTAAGGTGCAAAAATACACATGTGATTATTTCCAAAGTGCACCCAACACCAAATGCTTTTTTTAAGTGCAAAAGTAACTAAGAGCTTCCAAAATAGGGGCAAAAGTCACAGTGGCCGTTAAAATCAGAAAACGTCTGTTACTTTCCCTAACTTTGTCCCACGTGTAATTTTCCTGTGTTGACTGCGGAGACAGAGAGGAAGTTATCAACAACTCAGTATAGATGAGATCGATCGGCGGCCCAAAAGCTTTTCCTTTCCAATGATTCATCAGAACACTTATCTCTCATCCGCGACTTCGTTAACTCCTCTGTTCGTCATGGCGAGCGACTATCACAAGCGAAGTTGCTTTGGAATATCTGCGGCCGTCGATTCAAAAATTCTTTATCTCTTATGCTTGCTCACCTCCTCAACTCGCATGATCTTCCCTCTTGTACAAGAACCAACATCGTTGATCGGTTTCGATCTGGTGGTTAAGTTTAGAGGCAATAAACGCAGATCTGGAGCCAAATCACTGTGCATTTCTTTCCATGTAGATTTTCTATATTGCCTTTGCCTTCCTCTGCATATCCGTTCCTCAAAATCGCGAACTTCAATAATACTAGTGCTGGGTTATTTTGTAGCTCAGAATTAAATCCCGCCAAGAAGAAGGTCGACACCAAGGTCAATTTTTCTCTTTCCAATTTTAATTTTGAGGGTGAAAATGAGGACGATTCTAAAAATGCCCAAAAAGAAATTAACAGGAACAAGAAGCTGTCACCGTCTTATGATCCCTTTAATAAGAAGCCGGCGATTGAGGAGCCCAAGGATCCAAAAGATTTGCAAGAGATTTTTCACAACATGAGAAGCAGCGACGGATTGTTAAATCACGCAGTCAAGATGTTCAACACAAGAGGGGTGTCATGATTTTAGTTCACTGTTCTTATTTGATTTTGATTTTGGTTCACTCTTCTTCTTCGATGCTTCCCCTTTGATGATGTTGATGATGGTTTGTTTTGGGTGGGTTTTTCTCTTCAAATTTTCACTCTACGTATGTCCGAAGATGAGTGGCGGTGGCGAAGGAACTTGTTCTTGTGCTCAGTTGCACATTCGAAGTTGCAGAGGCTACAAATGAGAACTTTTTGAAGTCTTTCAGTGCCCAACTGCCACATCATCCATAGTCAAAGGATGTATATATTACAATGAGCTCTAGCTGGCAAAGTTAAAGAAAGTAACGGAATTTTTTTTTACTTTAACTACAACTGTGACTTTTGCCCCAGTTTTGTAAGCTCCTAGTTACTTTTGCACCTAAAAAAAACATTTAGTGTTGGGTGCACTTTGAGAATAATCACATGTGTATTTTTGCACCTTAACCCTTAAAATAAACACACGCAATATCTTTACACTTATCAAATGAAGCCCCTAGTCTCGCAATGGAACCACTTCTTTATTTTTTTTTTGGGGGCGGCACTGAATATAATTCTCCTTTTTTATTATTTGACGACAGTACGATTATATCTCTCGGACAACTCGACACAACGATTGGAAAAGGGGAAATCCCGCGATAATCAGTTTACGGTGAGGCAGAGGGAGAGAAAGAAAGAGCGCGCGCATATCCAAGTTAGCCTTGTCAATAGCCGAAATCGAGATTAACGCTACACTATTCTTATCCTTAGAGCTCCAGGTTTCCGCTCTATTTTATTACCGCTTAACATATTTCCAACTCTGTTGTTGATTGCTCAAGGTTTTCCTTCAATATCTGGATTTCGTTTTATAAATCAACGCTCTTTGTTATAAAAAACTAGAGATTACATTGATGGCCGTTGCATAAATTATATCCTCGAAGATGATTCATCATACTGACTTAACTGCTAAAAATGTTCATTGGCAGTAATCATGATAAACGTAGCAAGTGATCTTGCTTTCTCTAACTTTCGGGGAAACTTTGTTCCAGTGAAATAGCTGCAATTATTTTTCTTTTGGTCGGTCAAGTGGCTTTTTCAGTTGTGATATCAAAGACTTATTCGCATGTAGGCAATACTCGAAATTGTGCAGAACTATTTGTTTCAGTGTTTTCTGTGTTATCCTGGATCCTATTTTGAGTTACATTTACTCTAGATTAATTATGATTCATATATTGGAAAGCATCAAAATAATGCATGCCCATTCCTGTTGTTTATGTTTTAAAATATAATTAGGCTGAAATACAAAGTGGTGGCATTATCATGTATGGTTTAGATTGGTGAAGTCTCTCTTCCAAATCGTTGATTCCATGTAAGGTCGGGTGTTGCAGGATGATCATAACCTTAAAAGACGCCTGGATTTTTTTTGGTTATGAGGAAATAACCAATTTTAAAACCCGGAGAATTTGGTTTAGAATCTAGTTTCTTAATCAAGCTAATGCAATCAACCACTAACAAACTGGGGCATCCGTTGAGCTACTTCCTACCTAAATACTTGATTTTTTTACCCATTTCCCTACATTCAAAACATCCGCTTTGAAGCGATGTGCTTTATTCTGTGGCCTCACTGGATAAATTTAATCTTTAGTTCTATCTGGAAAGGGTGATGGTAAAATCACTGGGATCCCTAGAGGCATGATAATAATATATATGAGAAAACCATCACTGATAAGCTAAAATAAAGATCCACTTAGAGATTCTGTCAAGAATGCCATTAAATGGTCCGTACAGAAAATTGAAGTACTAATGTAATATGCTTGACTATGCTTCTCTGCTGTAGATAGTTCTGTGTTGCTTTTTCACTAAATACTCTTGCATGATTAGATTCTCTACTACTTGCAACAGTAAGTTAGAATATGTTTTACTGCCCTCTTCGTCAGCACTTATCTCAGACTCCACCAACTTTAAGATGCTGTCATTCACCAGTTAAGCTATAAATTAGTAAGAGTAGGCTCCTTGAGTTCCTCAACTACAACAAGAGATTGGGTTGCTACATCAAATGGCGTTTTCTCTTGGGAGAGAACCAGTGTGGAGCTCTGAATCTTGATTTGAAGAGTTTAATGAATTATTATATGAGATACGAGATTTATGTGGCAAACACACTGATTGACAGAAAACAGGACCAACACCGGAGATTTCAACAACTTGCTGATATTATATTTATTGATTTTTTAGCTTTTGATCAAATGAATTTTTTTTTTTAATCTTGTGGCTTTTTGTATTAACCAAGTGGATGACTAACAGGTCCTAAGCTCATGGTGAAAACAAAGCTAAGGCGTCCAGGAACAGTTGCTGGCAGGAAAAGTGGTGCTCCAGCCTGTCCTATTGACACCTCAAAGTCTGATCAACAGCATGACAAAGATGATTGGGTTATTGTAAAAAAGCAGCGAGTTACCATTCTGATCCCTGCTGTTCCTCTTTCCACCAAAACATATATAACAGCGACCCATGGGCCGTCCAACATAGCAAGTAACAACTTTCAACTTCAAATGGGGACATCTACAGTACTTCCTTCAGTTAATGATCAAGAGAAAACCACCTCATTGGCTGCCCAAAAGGAGATTCAGGCAGCTAGAAAAGCTCCTCCTCTACCCAGTCCAACTTCAGCCAAGAATGTAAGGATAGATCGAAGAATAGAATTAGAAGCTCCGCCGCTAGTCAGCAATTTAAGGTCACCCAAATTGCTTGGGATCTCTAAGGTATCCAAAGCCATAAAGCAGCCAAGACTGAGTAGATCCCCAAACCTGAGCATAACTCTAAATCAAGGTCTTCGGGCATCAAATCTAGAAAGAAAGCTTGAAAGAGCTGGTGGGTTGAGCAAGTGGCTGACATCACTTGGACTTGGACAGTTTGTGAAAATTTTTCAGGGGAAGAGTCTAAACAAGTATCAGTTGGTGAATCTAACCATGAAGAAGCTCAAGGATATGGGTGCCAATGCTGTGGGGCCTCGCAGGAAACTGATCCATGCCATTGACTGTGTTTGCCAACCTTACTGCTTTGAGGCGTTGTAGAAGTTTATGGGTTTTTGTGACCATGCACAAAATCCGATACATTAGACAAATGCAAAACTGGTTTCTAGCAGCTCTGGAGCACCAGGTTGCGTTTTCAGGGCTTCATAGAGGTTTTTACCTTCATGTGATTTAGTAAACACGTATACAATCTGAGAATTTGTACTCATGCAAAAGGTGCTTTCTTTTGTCTATAAAAAAGCACGATGATTTCTTTTTTTTTTTTTAATTACAAACGCAGCAAAAAGGCCAAACAAAAACAAAAAGCAACTGCATACTGTCCGAGTGCCATTTATTTGTGAGTTTTCTGCTGCTTTTCACTTGGCACTTCATCAAGCAGAATTAGTCCTGGTTGGTGATGGTGACTTGTTTTAGCCAGTTTATCTGCGCGCAGGTTAGTCGTTAACCTCTGTAGTGTTATGGGATGCATAAATCTCTAGCCTATAAATGAGTTTCCCATAAGGAACCTCCTGGCCTTCACGATGAAAAATCTTCATCTTTGTATTTTAATTGTTTGGCGTTTGTTGAATTTCAATTTTTTTTTGTTCCAATTCGATTTCTTTTAATTTTATTCTTATTAATTTGAGGACTGAGTCTAAATAGTTCCATTTAGTATTTGAAAAACAATATAATCAGGATGTTAAAATTTTAAAAAATTTAATAAATAAACTTAGGACTTTAAAATTTATTTAAATTATCTAAAGGGGAGGTTCCATTAGAATTATTAATAAATAAGGCATAAAAAAATCTTCTAATTCCTCATTAACGCATGAAAAAATCTTTACCGCCCTGATTTTTTTTGACCGAAGACCAACCTGATTTTATTAGAAACTTTTTTTTTTTAACTGATCTCAATTGAAGTTCGAAAAAAATCTTTACCGCCCTGAATTTTTTTGACCGAAGACCAACCTGATTTTATTAGAAGATTTTTGTTGACTAACTAAGAGAAAAGAAGAAAATAAAGCTATTTTGTTAACTACCTAAGATGGAGTTGTCTGGCTCCTCTCCCGAGTAAACGTCAATGAATCTCTCGACCGCACGTAAAATTCTCCTGAGAAATCAGCGCGGTTGCTGCCAAACGAGCAATAATTGTGGGTTGCCAAGCGCTCATCCTTCCTTTCAAGAGCCATCAGTGGAAAGCGGGACAAAAAATCTTATCTCCTTCATTTTGTATCATTAACTCTATCATATCATGAACGTCAAGTTTCAAGCAGCGAGCGGTAATCGTAATTTCCGTGCCTACTGCCAACAAAAAACAAGAAATCAACTGGTACGAAATGAGTAATAAACAGTTTCACTTGCCATTTCGAGAGGACCTTTCATCATGATCTGGTTGATATGGAAAATTCTTATCTCATATTATTGAATCCAGAACCCCAATAATATTCGAATCTTGAACAGAGTCTGGCATTTATAGCAGATCGGCGAGTGGTCGTGGGCTTGTGATTGGTGATCAAGGAGTCGATGGAGCAAGACACAAAAAGCTACGCAACCCCTCTGCTGGAATCGTCTCCTTCTGGAACAGCTTCTAGGCTTCAAACTCTGGGAAATATCATAGTCTCTGTAGTTGGTACCGGTGTACTGGGATTGCCTTTTGCTTTTCGGATCGCTGGTTGGCTTGCTGGCTCACTTGGAGTTGCCATCGTTGGCGTAGCCTCCTACTATTGCATGCTCCTCCTTGTGAGTTAGCATCCCTTCTCTTTGTTGTTCTTCTCTAATTAGCTTAGCGCATAAGTTCGTATGCGTTTGATTCACCGAGGTATAGATTGGGGAATGGTTGATTTCTTGGGGGAACACGTTGACCTATTTTTGTGACTCTGGTCCTTGAGGAATTTATGACATGCTATTCGCTTAGAGAACCTTTTCATTCATCCTTTCCTTCGGAATTACGAAATATAAACTCTGAGCCGCAAAGTCAGAACAGTTCGTTTTCTTTTTCAGATTAAAGATGATCGTGACTAACAGTTGTTTTATTTCCCTCTATTGTGATGACATGACCTCCCCCGGGACATTAAATTCGTTCGCTAGGAGAAAGAAAAGATGTTCCTAGAACCTGAATTAAAATCGACTGAGCATTTTCTTTTATTTATATTTTCTGCCGTAGAATTCAGCTGATATTTCCTTGATACAGGTTTTGTGCAGAGAGAAGTTGGCAGCAGATGGATCACCAGTCGAAGCAAAAACATATGGAGATTTGGGTTATAAGAGTTATGGAGCCTTTGGCCGATATCTGTCAGAATTTCTTATTTTGATAGCACATGGTGGAGGTTCCGTTGCATATTTGGTATTCATTGTTCAAAACTTACAATCTGTTTTCCAAACGCACAGTCTCGCATTCACATCCTATATACTTTTGTTAGTGCCAGTTGAAATTGGATTATCATGGATAGGGAGCTTATCTGCTTTAGCACCATTTAGCATTTTTGCTGATATTTGCAATATCCTAGCGATGGGAATTGTGGCGAAGGAAGACATACAGCAAGCAATAAAGGGTGAATTCTCATTTGAACAGAGGACCGCATTCACATCCAACTTAGGGGGACTGCCTTTTGCAGGAGGCATGGCAGTCTTTTGTTTTGAAGGGTTTGGGATGACATTGGCCTTGGAGAATTCTATGCAGGACAGGGCTAAATTCCCAAGATTGCTGGCTCAGACCTTTGGTGGGATAACACTTGTGTACATGCTTTTTGGGTTTTCTGGTTACATGGCTTATGGTGATGAAACTAGAGATATTGTGACCCTCAATCTCCCCAGGAATTGGTCATCTCTAGCAGTGCAGGTAATATGGTTAAGACAAGAAATTATGAATTGTTGCATTGACTATTTGGCTTGACATGTTACTCTCTCGTATTTTTCTCACGCTTAGTTGATCAATATCCTGCTTTTTGCCCCTTTCTTTTTCTCAGCTAGCTGGTTCGGGATTTATAGGGATATATACCTTGTTATCTTGCTCCCAGCATATCTAGGACATGCACAAGCATTGAAATTATACTATTTGATAAAAGTCAAAAGATGAGCAAAAATCATTAAGCAAATGTACCGTTGCATGACTCAGATCTTGAGAACATTTTAGTGACCTGCAGTCTTGCACTTTCCAGGAATGCAGACCTTACCAGACATGGCTTATTGACTCCAACATTAGAATATTCTAAGATCAGCCTAGATATCGTTTCATATAATTGGTTGGATACGATTGAAATGCATTTTCTGCTATTATTGTTCTATTTGTTTTACCTTTTGAAGACATTACTGGAAGCACCCGACTCTTGAAGATGTTTTAGTATTCGATATTTATAACGATTGAAATGCATTTTCTGCTATTATTGTTCTATTTGTGATACCTTTTGAAGACATTACTGGAAGCACCCGACTCTTGAAGATGTTTTGGTATTCTATATTTATAACTCTTGTCACCTAGATTGTGTTCTACATGTAATCTGTTTAATCTGCGTATTTGCATGTGTATGCCAGCATGTGTTTCTCTTAACCTGTGTAAGTGTGTGTGATTCAAATTATATTCATGCACATGATCAATATGAGCTTAGACATGCCTTATTAAATCCACTTTTCAGATAAATGTTTCAAATTTTAAGCATTACAAAAAGCAGATGAGAAAGCCAATTAACAGTTCTTTTGCCATCAACTTTGAGGCTTTATCTTCAGAACATTGTTTTTTTTTCCCTGATTATTCGTGGTGAGATCTCACAATTGCCATGATGACAGGTCGGATTTTGCGTGGGGCTTGTGTTCACATTCCCTATCATGTTACACCCTGTTAATGAAATTGTGGAGGGAGAGCTCAAAAGGATAAAATGTTTTTACAGGCCTTTCCACGGGGACAATAATGATTCACTAACTAGATTGGGAAAGATTGGGATCTACATAAGTCGTGCTGTTGTGGTGGTTGTGTTGGCAACCTTGGCTTCATGCGTGCCAGCTTTTGGCTTGTTTGCCTCATTTGTGGGGAGTACTGTGTGTGCATTAATCTCATTTGTTTTGCCAGCTACATTTCACCTAAAGCTATTTGGTTCTTCTCTACATCTCTGGCAGAAAGCTTTGGATTCTATTGTACTGTTCTGTGGATTATTTTTTGCTGTTTATGGCACATACAATACCATAGTTGGAGTTTAAATGCTTCTGGACCTGCATCCTACTCAGTAAAAGCCTTTCTGGAACACAAATATGTATTTCTCATGTAATACAACAAAGGTTTACTGTTATATGTTCTACAAGGCTGCACAAGATGCTGGAATACTAATTTTTTCTTTATTGTTGCTCAAACCTTCACAATTTGGTTTATATAGTTATACAGAACCTAAATTTTCTATAACCTCAAATTTGGACTACATCGGCTTTCTCTTGTCTGTCATGAGCCCCAAAACCTTTCTACCCTTTCTACTGCTTCTTTGTTTTTTGTCAGATCGTTAAACATTGATTTCTGAGAACTTGGTCTTTATATCAGTTACAGATTTGATCAGAAAGAGTACTTTCCCCCACTGTGGTCCAGGGCCTGACAAGCTGGACAATTGAATCTTTTAAGTTTTAACCTTGGGGCCTTGGCCTGCACTGCATATCTAGCTACAGAACTGACTTGGGCTGATACGGTGAAAGGTAACAATCAATACCTTCAAGTTTATCGCCGCCACCTTGCTTTGTCTTGTCTGCATCCTTGGGGAGACCATAGCACCACTTTGTTCTTGAATAGTGTTATGCTATTGAGGATGTCACTATCATGTTAAAATCGTGTGGATTTTGGACCTTTTTTTTTCATTTCTTTTGTAAATGTAAGCTATAAATTATGTGGTGAATTGAAATTCCATAAAGAATTCAAACTCGTGCGAGTGCACAATGATCGCCACGCCCCTCGACCTAGTCCAAACTCGAGCTTATCTGCTTATGTGGACCTTGCATAAAGTCCCCTGGATACTTTCTTCAAACCATTTTATTATCGTACATGTTCATAACAGGGACTTGGATAAAGAATCAATAATGCATACCGGGCTGTGATTGATATGCAATTGACAAGACGCTGCCCAATAGCAAGATGGCAAGTAGCAAATAGTCTAGAAAAGGGTAAATCCTCGATGTCCAGGTGGAGACATGTGTTTGGACTTTGAGGATCTTATGGGAACGGCTGGGTCTACCTTAAGGTTCTCTGCTCCATGAAAGCATATTATAATGATTACACATTTATGCTGTCATTTATCTCTTGATGGGTAGTAACATATTTGGATGCTCAAGGGCCTAATGCTCTCTCCACTCACTCTACTTTTGGCTTGGACATGAGGGAGTGACAGAGAAAGGGATGACACAAGCAAGACATGGGTTCTCATTCCTTTTTCTTATAGCGGACAGAGATGAATAAAGAAATCAATCAAAAGGCAAAAGTTATCACGTCTGCTTCTTGAGCCAAGCTGGCAAGGAGGCTGCTTTAGTGTGGATTTATGGCCACAAATTTGGGTTATTCTTAGTATCCATAAAAAGATGATGTTCCTGAAAAAAAACCAAGATTTTCATGTCAGTAGTGACAGGAGTTGCTGGTTTAGATTTATAATTTTAGTGGAACTTAGAATCTCCACCGTTCATGAACACAAGACAAACCTCCTGCTGTCATCCACCTCTTCACATTTTAATAATGAATGCTTCTCCTTGTCCATAATGAAACACTTTCACACAACTTTCTTCCATTAGCAATTTCTCTATAATTTCCTCTTATTCGCAATATCGTGACCTAATCAATTTTCTTCCATTAAAACTCTCTATAATTTCCTGTTATTCCCAGTATCTGATCTAATCCACTTTGTCCCATTGAAACTTTCTCTATAATTTCCTCTTATTGGCAGGATCTGGAGTCAGTCAACTTTCTTCCATTACAAGCTTCTCCATTGTTTCCTCTTATTCGCAGCATCTGATGTAATTTAATATGACCCTTATACAATGTGCGCTCTCTATCATTTCATTTAATGTAAAGTGGCTAGGTAATTGCTTGAACTTTGAATTTGAATCTCATTCTATTTACGGTTCTTTTCTCATTCATACGCGTACGTACCTTTCACGTTTATTTAACATTTTAAAAAGCGAGGGAAGGTTACCAAATGCGCATGGTTTTTGGAGGAAGTTACCTTGAAGTTCGTTTCTTCATCCGCGTACGTGTCATACTCATATGTTATTTTTCGAGTCCGGCCGTCATTTCTATTATGCTTGATTGCATGTGGACTTTGGACATCTGGAATTTTCTTCTTTGACTAGGAAAGGATTGTTACTACCAGGAAATTTAATTCTTTAGCAGTTTTGAAAACTGGGTTAAAAAATTGGCTCATGTATCATTTTTTTTTTACCTTGAAAATTGGGACTATTATCCACGTTTCACAGTTTGCTGTAGCTCAACAGGGATCTACTATTTTAATGAAATTATGAAATATTAAGTGTTCGTTTGAGATGGTTTATTTTTTATTTATAAGTGTTTATAATTCGTGATTTACGGTATACGAAATAAATATGTGAGAAGAGTTTTGTTTCGATTTACATAATAAACACTTATTTCCCAAAACAACGTTATTCCAAATATAGCTTATGTTCACTCGTTCAGTGCGACAACAGCAACACAGTTTTAAGGACAAAATGTGTGGAGTCCTTAAAGCGGCAAAGGGCTATCAAAATGCCTTTTACACAACGAACATATAATTTCAGAGCTAAAAATTATAACCGACAATGAAACCAGTCCTTTAAGCTAAAATTATATCCTCATGATTTGAAGCTACTCCGTTTTATAAGTAATTTTTTCTTTCATGAACTTGGTTCTATATATAAACAACAATTTTGATTTATCTAAAAAATTAATGCATTTTTCTTTTACCCCCTATTAATGAAATGTCTCTCTCATCATTTCTTCGCACTCATTCACCCCATCTTTTTTCCTATTTTTTCTCTCTCACTCAAAATCTTCATAAATAAAGGTTTGTTCGGAAAAAAAATATTTTTCCTGCAAATTTGTTGGTTTTAATTAATTTTAACCACTATTTTATTTTACATGATTTGGGTATTTGTTTATAAAAATGATTAAAGGGTATACATTTAAATGATTGATTTTTTTGTTTTGTTTTTTAGTGAGAGGCGTGATTAATAATCAGCATCCATACTCTAATTATAATATCCTGATTGGACACAATTATCAGAGGCTGCTCCAAATGGAGGAAGGGGAAGGAGGAGGCTCAAGTGGCTTATGCACCGAGAGTGAGAGGATCGTCACTCTTTTGGGCTTTGTTGTGAGTTGTGACGCGATCACGTCCAAAAAGCAGCATCGTTTTTTTAAGTGGGATGAAGCAGACTCGGAAAAAGCCTTCGCTCATATTTTTTGAGGAAAAAACCAAAATGCATCATCATCATCATTGCACTCACATAGAAAGTAGTAGTAACTGCCGCAGAATTTCAGTATTCAGTTCCTCTTCTTCTGCACAAAACCTGCCCTGCTTCTTCGTTTCTTCCTCTCACCACTCAATCCCTTTCTCTCTTCTACTCCAATCATCACTGCTCAAATCATTTAGAAAATGGTTCTGTGTCTACCAAAACCAAAGACCATGTTCACTGCAAAACCATCTCCTCTGGGTGCCTTCGTTCTGGTTCTTATTCTCTGCATTATGGGCTTCTATACCGTGAATCACCCTCACTCTTTTTCGCCATCTCTCACTTCCCATAATGCGTCTCACTTCCGCCATATTTTCCTCTCATCTTCCTCTAACTCCACCATCGCCTCCTACCTTCGTGATCTTACTGTCCACCCGCACCTTGCGGGAACAAAACTCGGCTCCGACACCGCCCGGTATGTTCTCAACCATTTCAGAGACCTGGGCCTTCAGACCCACACTGTGAACTACAAAGCCCTCCTCTCTTATCCCCTGCACTCCTCCATATCCGCGCATTTTAGCGACGGGTCCTGGTTGGAGTTTCCCTTAGGTGAAATGGTTCGGTCCAATCAGGTTGACCAGGACGTGGTATCACCTTACCATGCTTACTCGCCATCTGGTTCGGCGTATGCGAAGGCGGTTTTCGTTAATTATGGGAGGGACGAGGACTACCGTGCGCTAGAGAAGCTACGAGTGAACGTTAGCGGATGCATAGTGATAGCGCGGAAAGGTGGCGGTTTGCCCAGAGGTGCGGTGGTGGAGAAGGCGGAGGCGTACGGTGCGGTGGCGGTGCTAATATATGCCGATGGGGACGGGTTTGGTAAAGGGTTTGAGAGAGGAAATGTCATGAGAGGCATAGGGGACCCACTAACCCCCGGGTGGGCTGGGGTTGATGGCGGCGAGAGCTTGGATTTGGAAGATAGTGAGGTTTTGAAAAGGTTTCCCAAAATTCCATCCATGCCCCTTTCCGCTGAGATCGCTGAGACGATTTTGCACTCGCTAGTAGGCACTGAGGTGCCACAGGAATGGAAGAGTTCTCTAGGGTCCAAGGTTAGACTCACGCATGCTGGTCCTGGCCCTACAATGCTCAATTTCACGTACCAGGTTGGTCATGGGATCAATTGAACCATATTGGAATCTAAGTTTTGTGACTTTCATCTGAGCGTGGGTATAATTTTGCCTCATTTTAGTGGACGAATTATTATTATTTCGGAGCCTATTTTGGCGTCTTTGACTTTTGACGCTGTCTTTTGTTGTTTTATTTTGTGGACAACCTGTTAAGATGTTCACTAAATATGGCCGAATATGGGCAGGCTACGTGCATATATGCATGTGAGTGACCTTTTGCTGTGAATTGGCACTTTGAAAGATAATGGGAACGGTTCAAAATCCGAAATGTATACTTCAGAGGGAAAAATATACAAGAGAAGGGGGTGAAGGGTCATGACTAGTCTGAAAGCCGCCTACTTTCCTTCATGTCTTTGCTTCTTTTTAAATGTGAAAAATTGTAGATACTAGGAAGTGCTCCTTTGATGATTGAAAGTATTGAGTGAGATAATGACATATGTGAAGGTATAAATGACATGGTTTTTTTGTCCATTAGTCTTGTCATTCTAATATCAATGATGCTGAACCTAAGGATACAAATTCTTATCATTTATAACATGTATATATTTAAGATAAGCATATTTTAGTATGTCTGACTTAGAATGAAAAGATAGTTGTGAAGCTTATACGAGAAGAGTCATGAAGCTGATGCTTAGGTCATTGTTTAATATGCATTGTTTCCTTATGTCTTACTTTTCTGATCCTTAGGGGGAAAAGAAGGTGGGTACCATCGAAAATGTTTTTGCAGTCATAAAGGGATCAGAAGAACCTGATCGTTTTGTGCTGCTTGGGAACCATCGTGATGCTTGGACATATGGTGCTGTAGATCCCAGCAGTGGGACGGCAGCCCTACTTGACATTGCTCGGCGGTTTTCTCTTCTATTACACATTGGGTGGAGTCCTCGGAGGACAATTATCCTTTGCAGTTGGGATGCAGAGGAATTTGGAATGGTAGGCAGTAATTTCCTCTTCACTTTTCAGCTTATTTTTGGGGTTCCAGAGATTGTGTAGAAAAAGGACAGACTGCAGATTTAATATTTTTCCTTCCTTTTAATTTTCCTGTCTTCTACTTTTGTTGTAATAATCTGGTAAAAAGAGATTATTATGGACTTATGAAGGCAAAGGCTTAAAAAGTCTTTCTTCAATGGGATTCGGGTTAGCCTTGATGAATTTTTATTTCGGAGACATTTTATTTTGACTGGCTTTTTGCTTATATATTTTCCGTTTTTCCTAGCACAGTCAGTTGCTCCTGCTGACGAGAGATCCATATATTTCCAAGATAGATGAATATGCTCAACTGCAATTATGGTAAAAATTCTTGAAATATGCTCTCTAATCAAGTTTATTTCATTATGTAGATTGGATCCACCGAGTGGGTAGAGCAAAACCTTGTCAATCTGGGCTCCAAAGCAGTTGCATACCTCAATGTTGACTGTGCTGTCCAAGGTTCTGGTTTCTTTGCTAGCGCTACTCCTCAGCTAGATGATCTCATCCTTGAGGTCACTGAAAAGGTAACTTGTGCATATAAATGTGTGTGTGTGTGTGTGTTTTTTTTTTAGAATTAATCGGAGATGAGCATCCCTTTAGCGTCCTTTGTAATTCACTGCTTCCTTGACGTCACTCAAAAGGTAACTTGCGCTTATAAATGTGTGTGTGTGTTTATTTTTTAAAATTAATTGGAGATGAGCATCCCTTTAGCGTCCTTTGTTCCTTTGTAATTCACTGCTTTGACTATTCCTTCTTAAATTTAATGAAATTCAAAAGGGAAAAAAATTGTATTGTAACATTCAAGCGCTATTCTGAAGGGTGTGAGAGTTTTATATTTTTACATTATTTTCTTTTTTTATGGTGCAAGGTCAATATTGCACAATACGTTGTGTTTACTCTGGGTTTCTTACTAATGCTGAAAATCAATTACAATGTGTGTCAAATTCAGGTCAGGGATCCTGACGCCAAGGGTGCTACACTCAATGAAAATTGGGCAGCAGATGATGGAAATTCTAATGTACGGCTTCCTTTGCCTCTATCTATTGACAAGCATATAAAGTAATCTTTTATTTATATATTTTTAAAACATTTCAAGCATATAGTAGTTCACCAAAGTCTGCATAGAATTTAACTATTCTCGATTCAGTATATTATGCTATCTCTTTTGCGCTGTTAATAATACCAATTAATAGTCTGTGAGACAGTTGGCGCAATGTTTTTGTTGCTTACCAGTGTTTGTCCTGGTTGATTGCAGATTTTGAGGCTCAGTGGACTTGACTCCGATTTTGCACCATTTGTGCAACATGCCGGTGTTCCCTCTATTGATTTGTATTATGGAAAAGGTACATTACTTCATACGAACAATGATGTTTCAAAAAGCAAGTCAGCGATGTAAGTGAAATAATTGAAAGCCAAGCCAATGAGAAATATGACATATGAAGGCACTTACTTTGGTTATGCTTTGTAATATTATCTTGTTGGCTTTTTTTGTGCATTTAAGAGGTTAGTTTGGGATTTAAAAGGCACTTAAGTGTCTGGCGAGGTTGATTGGGGTTTGCTTCTTTTCTGTTATGTGGATTGGACCAAACTGACCCAGGGTCACGAAATTCTGTTACGTTAGTTCACTAGAGAAGTCCTCCCCCGTGCTAATGCACAGGACGTTAACATGTTTTCAAAAGTAATAGTATTAGTAGCAATTAATTCTGGTTTGATATAATAAATTGATTCTTCCATTTCTGTATGCTTTAAATTATTGTAAGCCTTGTGTTTGTGATTATAGTTGGATACTATTTTATGATTTGTATCTAACTTAAGTTGATCTGGGAGCCAGAAGTGTAATGATCAGTCCCTGGTCCTTTTAAGCAAGAATTGTAATATGACAACTAGAAAAAACTTCTGTCTCAAACATGCTATCTATGCTAATGCTAATGACAATAATCTGTCTGGTAGTCTTGGGTGTTAAATGAATTTAGATTATTGACTCTTTCTGCAGATTTTCCTCTCTACCACACTGCTTTTGACTCCTACAACTGGATGACACAATATGGAGATCCGTTATTTCAGCGACATGTGGCTGGTTAGACTGATTCTTTTATGCTTTCTGTTTATTTGATATAAATTTTTTCCATCAATAAACATAAGATGATTTTTCTTTTCTGTTCCATTTTACATTAGTTGCTGGAGTTTGGGGACTTCTAGCACTTCACCTGGCTGATGATCCTATTCTTCCCTTTAATTACCATTCTTATGTAGATCAGTTACAGGTATGTGTTCTAAGTCTTCCCTGAGTTAATACTTCTTTCAGGAAAGTAAATTATATCGTCGAACCAATTAAGGGAATTTTACTCCCAAAGTTGATTGCATTAGAAAATTTAACGAGTGCTTGTTATGAGGCCTTGACCTTTTGAAGGTGTGTGTGAGCTTTCTGGAACTTAGATATCAACCAACCTTAAATAATAAAACGATGATTTTGTGAATTAAATGCGCGTGCACACATATATATGATCAGTCATCTGGAAATCTTGAACAGATGACCAAAGAAAAGCTTGAAATCATCGTTCTTAGTGGGATGACATGCTCTCAAATTGGTGCACAAGGTTTTTAGTGGATTGTGTAACTTTCATTTGTTTTGGCCAGGCGTACAGGAACAGACTGAGCAACATTCTAGATCAATCAATCTCTCTGCAACCATTAGCTACCTCAATAAAAGACTTTGCATCAGCCATCAAAGAATTTGATGATGAATTAAATGTAAAACGAAAGTGCCCTGTTGATATGATTACTATATAAAGCTGCTATAGTTGCTCCTTTTTTCCCTTGTCGCCATCAATTTATATATCTTTGTTTTGAATTAATTGCAGGCACTGAGATTGAAAGAAGCCGCTGATTGTTTCGTGCATTCAAAAAAGCGAGCATTAAATGATAGACTAATGCTTGCTGAAAAAGGCTTCCTGGATCCAGATGGACTTAGAGAAAGGAACTGGTTCAAGCATCTGGTGAGTGTGTTGCCTTCTAAAGCTTGATTTGTATTCATCACTGTTTCAACTATAATAGTTGGATGGATTGCTTTGAAAAATATGACTTTCCCTGAAGGCTTGACTGGTATAGACACATGTCAAACCAACTTAATACAAACCAAAACTCTTGAAGCAAATTTAAAAATGAAAGGGCAGGCCCCCGGCCTTTCATTCGTTTCCATCATAATTTTGGTTCATAGTGGCAGTCTACTGGATAATTAGTTATTATCCTTTAACCCTGACTGTATCTCAAGTTTTAGATGTGTACTTGCTCACAATCTAAAATAGTTAGACGCGTAACTAGGTATTGAAAAGGGATTATGTTTAACAACTAAACTTGTTGAAGCTGTAGGATATAGCTCTGGAAAGTGAAAATGAGGAAAATATATCTTTTAAAAGTTCAGGGACGGGGATTATATTCCCTTAACCATGATCATTATTTACATTAGACATCATTTTCGAAGCTTTTTATCGATAAACTTGAGGATGTGTCTTTCTTGCTACAAAGGTGTTTGGACCCCCAAGCGACCATGAAAGTAAGATGGATTTCTTCCCTGGAGTTGCTGATTCCATTGCTTGGTCAGCCAGAAGTAGTGAAAAAGAAGGGCAGGCGGCAATACGACATGAGATCTGGAAGGTTGCCAGAGCCATCAAAAGAGCTGCTTCAGCACTGAGGGGAGAACTCATGTAAAATCTAATAGGATTACTCATGAAGATGGTTAACCCTAAAGTTATGTATGGGTTGACCCTTTCTTTACTGGTTGACCCTAAAGTTTTGGTTTTCCTTTTCTTTTTTGTTAAATGGTAAATGCGAGTAGTTAGCCTAGCCCTCTTATGATAGCTGTTTCTTTGGGTTTTTTTTACTATAAAATCCTTTTGGAATACTAAGAAGAAAATTAAGTGGTTGTTTTAAAAATATTAAATGAAGTTACTTGATAATTAACAATGCAAAATGAAAAATAAAACAATTAATTAAATGTCCAATAATTATATTAAAGCATCGGGTCAATAAGATAGATCACTTCAAGTTAATGAGAATGAGAGAAGAATGGAAAAGATAATACTCCTTATGGTCTTTAATATGAAACACAGTTAACTTTTTTTTGGAAAGATTAAGAAAGTTAAATAAATTATTTAATCATAATATATATTGTGTATCATTGGATTATATATTAATTTATAAGTTATATAAATTAGCTTGAAAGAAAATAATAAATATAAATACTTTAAAGTAATTTATTTAGTTTCCTTAATCCTTACAAACAAAAGTCAATTATATTTTATATTTATAACCGATAGAATAGCTGAGATGGCATCAAGAGAAGGCAAACAAATGATAGAACTTCTTGTAGAGAAACGGAGAGAACTAGCGCAAGTGTGGCGAGTAAATGTCATCACACCTAAAAAGCTGGATATCCTCATAAGAAATTCCAAATTGGTCATAATGACCGTTTAAATGAATAACATGCTAAATGTATTGGAAATTGCCTTCCTCTTTCTGCTTCATTACTTTATTTGTCCTAATTAGTATTTGTGATCTCAAGTCTTCAAAGGAAGTTGAGTTTTATACGATTAGTTAGAATGTTTCATCTCTATGTGCACTAAACATAATAATGATAATGAATATAATAGTAGAATGTCAACTGTAGGTTGCTTTCCATCAGTGACAAAGACTTGTGTTATTCAACCATTTGCTTATTTTTTTTATCAAAATATTATGAAATTCTTCCACGAACTAACATCTATGATGAATTTCCCTCCAGTCATAACCTTGCAGCCTAATCAAAGTCTCGCACACAAACATTAGGAACTTAAAAGATCAAGATGAGAGGCCAAAAATAATTTTTGCATCACATCGCATTGATTAATTTGATCACTTTCCACTTAAAGTAAAACAAGGAAATCTAACTCAATAATTGGTTTATCATAAATATCTACCCCATCAGGCGCATCTAGGAATTTCACCAGCAAGAGAGACCACGTTCAGATCCGTAATATAATTTTCCAAATTTGAGAATTTAGATGTTAATGCCCGTTGCACTCTTTCATAATCATACATATGCCATAAACGAAACTCCGATATGGTAGCTAGTTGGGTCATTAGGTCATTACAACACCGGAATTTTCAAATACATACAGGGAAAGATTTGAGTCGTTACATCCAACACTAAATACATTAATAACAATACACACTAAAACACTGACGCGTTTCTCCACGAAGATGCACAACCAAGAGAGAATTATCTTACAGTCTATGGTCTCCCATATCCAAGTTCAGCATCCAAATCCCTCTCTTCGAACCCTTCCTCTGCTAGCACCATGTCTCTTTTTGCTATTTCAAGATCTATCTCTGAAGCAGCAAGCTTTGCTTTAAGCCTCTTCATTTCCATATCCAGAGCACTCACATTATCCCTCAACTTCTTTACCTGCATTGCCTTCTCCACGTAGTTTTTCATGCCTAAGGCTGATTGAACATGAGGCTCCAGCCAAGTCAGATCAAATCTAAATGTCTCAAGTTCCTCCCACAAAATTTGAAGATGTTCACAAGTCTCATCATTCATGTCTTTCCCCCTTTTAGTCTTCAGGAAGTGCAGAACTCTGCCCAGAGCTGTGAATGCCCATTCGACAAATCGTCCACTTCTCTTCCGCTGACATTCAAGGAGTAATGGGTGCTTGGAACATACTTCCTCCAGGAGTGGGACAAAAGCACTTTCTATTTTCCCAAGACCCCTGAAATCCAAAAGCTCCTCCATCGGGTTTGAACTCAGTCCTGTACCAGTATGCTCAGCAGGCTCCATGGAAACACATGCAGAACTTGAAGTTTTCACTCCTTGCTTTTGATCTTGCTGTGGAATTTCCACTTCCATTTGTCCAGCTTGATCTCCAGATTCCAAGGATGTAGGGTCAGATGCTTTATCTACTTGATTCTCCTTTTCAGACTCGAGAATAGAAACCCCAGCATTAATTATACATGTATCTCCTTTAAGATAACCCCTCGTAGGGTCATTAAGTTCACCTAGAGGCATAAATGATTTGAAGCCCCAGTCACTCTCACTTGATTTAAACCAATGTTCAACATCTGGAAAATTCATACGAGATTCAAGCATTGTCATTTGTGTATGAAAAAATGTTGACTTTTTTCGATTACTAAACTGGTGTCATTATTACACATGAGAGTCCCAGCTCTAGGTCACTGTGGTAGTGTCAAAAATGAAATAGAAAATTATAATTGGAGAGCCTAAGTTTTAGTTGTCTTAATCATATCAATCAGCATTAGTGTGAAATATTTCAGCTCCCTAACACCAGATATGGTCAATAACATACATTCAGTCTGTGGAGTCTCAATCCCATATGCTCAATTTTCCATTTTTCCAAAAACATGTAGTAGCATTACATTTTACAGCATTCCCTAATTGCAACCATCACGGACTGTAGGCCACAGAGGACAACGCTATCAATAAGCCCAATAGCAATTTAAGGGTGCAGAAAAATTTTTAATAGCATATTATTTACTATAGAAATGGCAAAGAAGGCTATCAGGCGTAAACTTTGGCATCATCGACTGGAAGTGCAAACAGATTCAATGCAGTATTTCTATATAAACAAGTTAAGCAAAACCAAAATGGACAACAGCAAATGAGAAAAGAAATTCCCAAACTAAAGCTACCTTTCTTAACCGTATACTTCGAGGACACTTGATTAATTACAGCCAAGCTGAACTGTGCATGTCTGGACCAACCATAAGGTAAACTCTGGGAATCCGCAGCATCCAAATATAAAGACAAGTAGTCCACATTGTTCCCTTTAGGAAACATAAGAATCCTCCTAAAGGCAAGGCCAGAGAAAATCATATTAAGAGCACTAATGCAAATTATGTCCCACAGGAAATAAATATTCAGAAAATTCAAACCAAAGGAAATTCAAGCAAATACCATGGATAACCGTCCCTAGTGAAAGTCTCGGAGTACAGCTTCGTGGACGTCAACTTAGAGAAGTTTTCAATTCTCCATGTGAATTTCTCATGGGATAAAGGAATTGTTTTTTGATTATTCATTTGTAGTTTTGCGCAGCCCACCAATTTCAACACTAAAACTGAAAAAGGTAAACCCCTTAAACTTCCATATTCCGAAAAGAAACCAAAAAAGAAAAAAAAAAGTTAAACTGAAGATTTACAGCCCTTGACAGATAATTTGTGGTCAAGCAACTCTCAGCCCTATTTAGTCCTAATAAATTAAGAAAGACAAGAACTCGGACGCAACGGAAACACAATAAAGTGGTTTAAAGATCAGAATACGTATACGACATTCGATCTCCCAGATCAGAGCTTCATCAACCAAGCAGAACCTTGACAGTAAACAACTGCATTCACACACAATGAGAGCTTCAAACTCGGGAGCTCTGAGTTAGAATGAGAATACTAAATTATGGGTGTCACGATACGAAACAGCAAGAATAAGTAAGACAACAAAGTTACCAGAAAGAGACATACCTTGGGAGTTTCTACGCGCGCGTGCTCAGTGCGGAGAAGGTCAAGAGGCCAACCAAAGAGTAAAGAGACGAGGAAATGAGTAATAGCCTGAAGAGTCCGAAAGCTCAAGAAGACTCCTATTACAAAAACGAAGTCAACTGTTTTTTCCCCTGAAAAGTCAATCGTTTGTTTTCGTGTGTGAGTGTGTAGTATGCGCAGTTACGCACGGTTTTTTTTCCCGGAAAAATACACGCACGGTATTGAATATTCAGAAGGATTACCAATTACATCAAGTTCATTTCTTTAATGTGATTTTATGATTAAATGATATGATTGATATGTCTCGATTTTATCATTAAATTTTAGGTTAAATAACATTTATTATAATTAAATTGAATTAAAGGAAAGTATGTAAAAATAAATCTTAAAATGATATATTTGTTATAATCATGTGATTACTCTTTAAAATTTAAATTTTGAATGAAGATATTATAAGAAACAATTATAGGTTATTTTATAAAGTTGGATATGAAGGACTAAAAAAAAGTAAAGATTTATAAGGCTGAAACGGAAAATAAAATTCTGCATGTGGTTATAAGGAAATTCTGACAGGAAAAAGGGAATTTTCTATAATATTAGCTGTCACTTTCAGGAGGGGAAATATCAGAAACAATTATAGAAAGTACCCCGAATTTACAATAATGCCAGTTGGGTCCCAGAATACGAAGATACCGCTAGAACTGATTCACTTGGCTATTAAAGAAAATTATAGAACAGTACACCAAATCTCCAAAATTCCATTTTGGTCCAAAAATCCGAAAATCACCGTCTTCCGCTGCTGAAACTGATTTTTTGGCCGTTGAATCGCTGATATAAAATGAGGGAAAATCTAATTATAATCTTAGAAGATTTTGACGCAACTTGGGGGGATTTGACCTAGATTTCAAATTACAAAAAAAATATAAGGGCTCTCAGAGTTTTCTAGCGGAGATCTGAACCAGGACACACCTTGACGAGTCGCAGACGAGACTCACAGGCAGTAACTTTTGAGCAGTGGCAGACGCGAGAGAGAGAGAGAGAGAGAGAAGAGACAACCATCAGCAAGCTTCACCAACACCCCATTCAACCAGCATCACTTTCGTCTATTTCTCCTTTCATTATCTCATCTCTTATGATTTTTTGAGGTCTAATAGAGTTATAATTGTGATGAATTTCATAATAAGAAGCTAAATCTTTTTATATTTCTTAGAGACGAAAGATTAGTTTGAGCTCCAGACATATATTCAGAGGAGTTATTTGTTTTAATCTTTTGATTTAGTTATGTAACGGATTTCCTGAGTTAGGATTTTATATCATATAGTTAATTTACTGAGATTGCGAGTTGTTTATCTTAGTTTGGATTGAACAATTGTGATTTAGATTGGATTACATGGTTTGAGATTTAAATTTCTATATTTCCTTTTTAGTTTAATGTGATTGTGCTATTCTTTCATAGTTTGAATGAGTATTATGACTGTTTTAATGTTTGAATATCTTATTTGAGTGTTCATAGAGAAACAAGTTGCATAAATCCAATCTTAAATTGCATACTAAGTAGTATTTAATAGTGTATTAAGAGGTAATTATCTAGCTAGAGTTCTAGGGGTAATCACTAATTACTATTATTAAACTCAGCGAGTTGTTTAGGTTTAATGTTTGATTTAGTGAATGGTTTAATTATCAATTTAATTTGAGTAAGGATAACCTATATTCTATTTTCTTAAGAAACATTCATCATCAATTTGTTTAAATCACAATTTCATTAATTATCTCAACTATTTATGGAGCATCAATAAGGATAAATTAGAAAAATTTTGACAAATATAAAAATCATATCTTATATTTAGAATGAAGATTAACTCCAAAAATATGTCTTGTACTAATGACTGAAGTAGTATTACCCAAATGTCATATACTACCTTCGATCATAAATATAAGATCTAGTTGACTTTTTTTAGAGAGATTAAAGAAGTTAAATAGGTTACTTAATCATATCATATGTTATACATGAGTAAATTATATATCATTTTATAAGTTAAACAAATTAGTTTGAAAGAAAATAATAAATATAAATACTTTAAAGTAATTTATTTAGCTTCCTTAATTTTTACAAACAAAATTCAACTATGTTTTATATTTAAGACTGATAGAATAACTGAGATGGCATCAAGAGAAGGCAAACAAATGACAAAACTTCTTGTAGAGAAATGGAGAGAATTAGGGCAAGTATGGCGAGTAAATGTCATCACACCTAAAAAGCTGGATATCCTCGTAAGAAATTCCAAATTGATCATAATGACCGTTTAAATGAATAACATGCTAAATGTATTGGAAATTGCCTTCTTCTTTCTGCTTCATTACTTTATTTGTCCTAATTAGTATTTGTGATCTTAAGTCTTCAAAAGAAGTTGAGTTTTATACGATTAGTTAGAATGTTTCATCTCTATGTGCACTAAACATAATAATGATAATGAATATAATAGTAGAATGTCAACTCTAGGTTGCTTTCCATCAGTGACAAAGACTTGTTTTACTCAACCAATTGCTTTTTTTTTTTTTTTTTTTTATCAAAATATTTTGGAATTCTTCCTCGAACTAACATCTATGATGAATTTCCCTCCAGTCATAACCTTGCAGCCTAATCAAAGTCTCGCACACAAACATTAAGAACTTAAAAGATCAAGATGAGACGCCACAAATAATTTTTTCATCACATCGTATAGATTAATTTAATCACTTTCCACTTAAAGTAAAACAAGGAAATCTAACTCAATAATTGGTTTATCATAAATATCTACCCCATCAAGCGTATCTAGGAATTTCACCAGCAAGAGAGACCACGTTCAGATCCCTAATGTAATTTTCCAAATTTGAGAATTTAGATGTTAATGCCCGTTGCACTCTTTCATAATCATACATATGCCATAAACGAAACTCCGATATGGTAGCTAGTTGGGTCATTAGGTCATTACAACACCGGAATTTTCAAATACATACAGGGAAAGATTTGAGTCGTTACATCCAACACTAAATACATTAATAACAATACACATTAAAACTCTGACGCGTTTCTCCACGAAGATGCACAACCAAGAGAGAATTATCTTACACTCTATGGTCTCCCATATCCAAGTTCAGCATCCAAATCCCTCTCTTCGAACGCTTCCTCTGCTAGCACCAAGTCTCTTTTCGCTATTTCAAGATCTATCTCTGCAGCAGCAAGCTTTGCTTTAAGCCTCTTCATTTCCATCTCCAGAGCGCTCGCATTATCCCTCAACTTCTTCACCTGCATTGCCTTCTCCACGTAGTTTTTCATGCCTAAGGCTGATTGAACATGAGGCTCCAGCCAAGTCAAATCAAATCTAAATGTCTCAAGTTCCTCCCACAAAATTTGAAGATGTTCACAAGTCTCATCATTCATGTCTTTCCCCCTTTTAGTCTTCAGGAAGTGCAGAACTCTGCCCAGAGCTGTGAATGCCCATTCGACAAATCGTCCACTTCTCTTCCGCTGACATTCAAGGAGTAATGGGTGCTTGGAACATACTTCCTCCAGGAGTGGGACAAAAGCACTTTCTATTTTCCCAAGACCCCTGAAATCCAAAAGCTCCTCCATTGGGTTTGAACTCAGTCCTGTACCAGTATGCTCAGCAGGCTCCATGGAAACACATGCAGAACTTGAAGTTTTCACTCCTTGCTTTTGATCTTGCTGTGGAATTTCCACTTCCATTTGTCCAGCTTGATCTCCAGATTCCAAGGATGTAGGGTCAGATGCTTTATCTACTTGATTCTCCTTTTCAGACTCGAGAATAGAAACCCCAGCATTAATTATACATGTATCTCCTTTAAGATAACCCCTCGTAGGGTCATTAAGTTCACCTAGAGGCATAAATGATTTGAAGCCCCAGTCACTCTCACTTGATTTAAACCAATGTTCAACATCTGGAAAATTCATACGAGATTCAAGCGTCGTCATTTGTGTATGAAAAAATGTTGACTTTTTTCGATTACTAAACTGGTGTCATTATTACACATGAGAGTCCCAGCTCTAGGTCACTGTGGTAGTGTCAAAAATGAAATAGAAAATTATAATTGGAGAGCCTAAGTTTTAGTTGTCTTAATCATATCAATCAGCATTAGTGTGAAATATTTCAGCTCCCTAACACCAGATATGGTCAATAACATACATTCAGTCTGTGGAGTCTCAATCCCATATGCTCAATTTTCCATTTTTCCAAAAACATGTAGTAGCATTACATTTTACAGCATTCCCTAATTGCAACCATCACGGACTGTAGACCACAGAGGACAACGCTATCAATAAGGCCAATAGGAATTTAAGGGTGCAGAAAAAAATTTTAATAGCATATTATTTACTATAGAAATGGCAAAGAAGGCTATCAGGCGTTAACTTTGGCATCATCGACTGGAAGTGCAAACAGATTCAATGCAGTATTTCTATATAAACAAGTTAAGCAAAACCAAAATGGACAATAGCAAACGAGAAAAGAAATTCCCAAACTAAAGCTACCTTTCTTAACCGTATACTTCGAGGACACTTGATTAATTACAGCCAAGCTGAACTGTGCATGTCTGGACCAACCAGCAGTTAAACTCTGGGAATCCGCAGCATCCAAATATAAAGACAAGCAGTCCACATTGTTCCCATCAGGATACATAAGAATCCTCCTAAAGGCAAGGCCAGAGAAAATCATATTAAGAGCACTAATGCAAATTATGTCCCACAGGAAATAAATATTCAGAAAATTCAAACCAAAGGAAATTCAAGCAAATACCATGGATAACCGTCCCTAGTGAAAGTCTCGGAGTACAGCTTCTTGGACGTCAACTTAGAGAAGTTTTCAATTCTCCATGTGAATTTCTCATGGGATAAAGGAATTGTTTTTTGATTATTCATTTGTAGTTTTGCGCAGCCCACCAATTTCAACACTAAAACTGAAAAAGGTAAACCCCTTAAACTTCCATATTCCGAAAAGAAACCAAAAAAGGAAAAAAAAAAAAAGTTAAACTGAAGATTTACAGCCCTTAACAGAATAATTTGTGGTCAAGCAACTCTCAGCCCTATTTAGTCCTAACAAATTAAGAAAGACAAGAACTCGGACGCAACGGAAACACAATAAAGTGGTTTAAAGATCAGAATACGTATACGACATTCGACCTCCCAGATCAGAGCTTCATCAACCAAGCAGAACCTTAACAGTAAACAACTGCATTCACACACAATGAGAGCTTCAAACTCGGGAGCTCTGAGTTAGAATGAGAATACTAAATTATGGGTGTCACGATACGAAACAGCAAGAATAAGTAAGACCACAAAGTTACCAGAAAGAGACATACCTTGGGAGTTTCTACGCGAGCGTGAATCTCTGAGTGCGGAGAAGGTCAGGAGGCTAACAAAAGAGTAAAGAGACGAGTTAAGAGGCTGAAGAGTACGGAAGCTCAAGCTGACTCCTAAAAATAAAACGAAGTCAACTGTTTTTCCCCCCGAAAAGTCAATTGTTTGTTTTCGTGTGTGTGTAATATACGCAGGGATTTGGGTCTCTGCTGCCACTTCTTCCCGGTTCTCTCTGTTTTGTCTTTATTTTGGAGTCTTTTTAAATATATTTTTTTATAATTTTTTGGATTATTTGATTTTATATAAAGTAGATGAAATTTTGACATATCATGCATAAAAAATGAATCTGTATTTAATTTTTTATAATTTTTCAAAATTTTTTCAGAAAATAATGTTTAAAGTGAAAAAAGAAAAATACACCATTTTTTAAAAATATTTTTAAAAAATCATAAAAATTGAAAAAAATTCCATTGTTTATTCATAATATGTTAAAATTTCATTTATTTTGTATAGAATTTAATAATCTAAAAAATCATAAAAAATATATTTAAAAAGGCCCCCAAAATAAAGGGGCAATAGAGGGCGCAACTAGGTGTAGTTGACGCCTTCAGCCTTATACGCAGTTACGCACAATTTTTTTTTCAGAAAAATACACGCACAGTATTGAATATTCAGAAGGATTACCAATTACATCAAATTCATTTTCTTTAATGTGATTTTATGACTAAATGATATAATTAATATTTTAAAAATAAGACATATCACATGTGATTGGAGAACTTATGGATGTAGATCAAAATGTTTTCCCATTCAGAACAACTACGACAACAAGGAGGAGATATTCTAATATTTCAATATTTGTTTGGCTTGGTTGATGAGAAATGAGAGAATGAATTTTAACGTTCTTTAGTTATTAGTTACCGCATCAAGATATATTTTTTTAATTTGATTGTATTAAAGATATTAGTTATATTAATTAGTTAATATGACATGTATTATCTAAAACATCCTAGTCATCTTTCTAAATCTATCATTCCCTCTCCTCCTTGATTATTGTTTAGGGAGCATCAATATAGGTAAATTAGAAAAATTTTGATAAATATAAAAATCATGTCTTATGCTTAGAATTAAGATTAACTCCACAAATATGTCTTATACTAAGGACTAAAGGAGTATTACCTAAATGTCATATACTACTTCTGGTCCTACATATAAGACCTAGTTGACTTTTTTTTAAAGAAATTAAGAAAGTTAAATAGGTTGCTTGATCATATCATATGTTATGTATGATTAAATTATATATCATTTTATAAGTTAGACAAATTAGTTTGGAGAAAAAATAGTAAATATAAATATTTTAAAGTAATTTAATTATCTTACTTAATTTTCCAAAAAAAGACAATTGATTCTTATATTTAGAACCAGGGATAGTATTGTTTATCATAAAGTTTTTATTGATATATTTTCACAAAAAATATTTGATTAATCTTGTGTCAACGAAAATTAGTGGAAATAATTTGATTATTATTAAACAAAATTGTGTGCTCTCCCTCACTGTAAATTGCCTCAAAAAGATGAATTTTTATTTTTTACTCATATTGTGGCACTATTGTTTCGGGAAAAAATTGTAAGAGAGAGCTTATAGATCCATGCTTCATTTGACTTTTTTTTCCTTCTCCTTTTTAAACACATTTAGATGAGCCCGAGTACGCGAAATCAACCATACCAAAACGAGCCTCTCTCTTTTTTGCCATAAAACCCTTAACAGAGTGCTTATAAAATTTCACAATATATTTACCAATGGCGTCCCCACATCAATAATAACATACTTTTATATGATTTGTTAATCGTTATTCATACGATTCACAGTCTCACAGATGATTACATTTCTGTCTCGTAGTCTTATCTACACGCACCAAGAGCATTTCACAGAAACAAGTTCAATAAAATTTGCAATACATCTAAAACTAAAATATGCCACAGCCCAAAACAGCATCCATGTCTTTCTCCTCAAATCCTTTTTCTTCCTCTCTCAAGTGTCTCCTTTCTATATTAAGGTCAACTTCTGTAACAGCCAAACTTGCCCTCAGCTTCTTCATCTCATTCTCTAAAGCAACCACTTCCTCCTTCAGTTTTCTCACTTTCTCAGCTCTCTCCAAATAATCTTTCATTCCCAATGCATATTGCACATGAGGCTCCAACCAAGTCAAGTCAAATCCAAATAACTGAACTTCTTCCCATAGACCTTGTAGAGAGTTACAAGCAGATTCATCCACATTTTTAGCCTTGGTTGTCTCCAGAAAATACAGAACTTGACCTAAAGCTATGAATGCCCAGTGTATGAACTTAGGACTTCTCTTCTTTTGGCTCTCTATCAGTGAAGGATACCTTGAACAAACATCCTCTAGTAAGAGAACAAAACCCACTTCTTCTGGCTTTAAACTCTTATAATCTATTAGATCACTCAGAGGGGTTAAGGGTATTTCCACAGGTGATTCATCTACGCAAGGATATAAAGGTGGTGCACTTGGTTCATAAAGTGATGGTTTAGGACTTGGTGTCATATCTGGATCCCCTAGAATATCTTGTTTTTCTGATTCTGTTTGACTTGTCTGATTCCATGCGTAATCATCAGACGATTTGAAACTAGGTGTCCCATCCGAGGAATAAATGCTTTGATGATCTTCAAGCTGTTCTGTGAATTCCTCTGATTTTGCTTTTTCCTCTTGTGTTTGGTTAGTGATGTTGGTGGGGTTGTCTTGAATCCTAAAAGCAACTTCTGAGACTGATACTTGAGCTTCTATAATGCATGAGTCGTTCACTAGATAACCTTTTGTGGTATTATAGAAGTCATTGAGAAGCAATATTGATGCTCCCCAGCTACCATGTCCTGCATTGAACTTTTGCCGAGTCTCTGAAAAAGAAATACACACATATATTAGTAAGTAACTAGAACTTTACTAATGCCTGTAAGAATATCTAAATTGATATGCTTTTTATAATATATAAATTGATACGCTTTTCTTATTGGAAAAAAGTTTAGGTAAGTTGGGTCACGAAACTCATCAAAGTTAGGCCATATCTAATTGATATAGTGAGCATATATGGAGAAACTTAGAAAGTAAGATCAAATTGTTGCATGCATTGAATATCTGATATCTAATAACGGCAACGTAAGCTCATTAGTTGTACCTGAACCACATTGATTAAATCCAAATCTACATAGAAGTTGAACTGACTGCATTTTGCTGGGGAACTCGGCCAATAACAGACACAACAGAACAAAGAGAAAATATGTAATGTCCCAAATTTCAATTAAGGGCTAATGACTTCAAAAGTGATTTTAATTATTGTACTTAAGCACTTTTGAAGAATACAATGTGAATTTTGATTCAAACGTGTTCTGATCAATGCCTAAACGCTATATTTATGATTAAGTTTGGAATAAGGTCTAATTGGGTTAAATATAGAGAAAGGGCGCATGATTAGATAATTAGAGTGATAGGGATTAGTTTGAAGTGATTTGAGTATAATTGCCATAATCAGTGGAAAAATGGTAAAACTGGAAAGTTACCGACCGATTGGTCAGTTACCAAAGAGGAAACTCATAGGTAATTTGAGATCAATGGTTAGGATTCATGAGTATGAGAGGAGTTGTGTGTGTGCATGTGTTATGTGAGGTTAGGAAAGGAGGGCCAAGATGTTGCCAAATGTCCATTTGTGAGCCCTTAGATCAAGTCAATGTTTCAACCTCTTTTTCTCCCTCTCTCCTCCACTTAGGTCGGCCAAAAAGTCTCATGCACAAGGAAAATATGATCCCATCTTCATTCTCTCATCTCTCTCCTCTCCACTCCATTTTTCGTCCAAGCTTGGTAGGAAAGAGAAAGGAAAAGCTTAAGTTTTTGGTGAGTATTTGTCTCTAAATGCTCAAGTGTTCTTCATTAATATTGATCATAGTGTCAAGAGTATTATTCCTATGGTTTCAGATTTTTTATTAGTGGTGATTGGAAGCTTGAGAAAATTTGGAAGTGGTGGAAATCAATAATTAGTCTTGGGAAGAAGGTAAGCCTTTGGAACCTTTTGACATATTTATTGTGGTCATTGATTTAGCTTTGAGGATTTTGGATTTTTGTCCTGATTTTGGCTTAATTTTGAAATGTGTGAATTGGTTAGTGTTTAGTGTGAAATTGGTGTCATAGTATGTATTTGAGCATTTGAAATTGATTTGGAATGTTGGTTTGGATTGGTTTGCAATATGGTGGTTTGATTGAGTTCTTGGTAAGACATGTGGTGGTCATTGTGTAACATGTCAATAGAGGTTGAATTGGGTTGTTTTGATTATTTCAATGGATTTCTTGTGCAAATTTATGTGGGAATGGTATTTGATATAAATTTGGGAACCATTGGAAGCATTGGTGCAAAATTGAAATGTTGTCCATTGAAAGTCTATTCTGGGCAGTTAGGTTGTGTGAACGTTTTGACTAGGCAAATGATGTCAGAAAATTATGAAAATTTCCAATCTTAAATTTTACATTCCAAGCTTCAAAATGAACATATAATTTGTGCCATTTCGTTTTAGGAACTAGGAGATATGACTACCCAAAGTTTGAGGTCGAAAATGGACTCTGTTTTGGGGCAGTACTGAAATTTGTGTGATTCTGTATTTTTGTGGTGATTTCCAGTAATGACCAATATTTTTCCTAGGAAGAGGACTTAAATAGATTTTATTTGGCTTTGGGATCACCTCATTTTAATTTTTCTAAAATTAATTATGATTTTTTGAAGTTGCCTTGGTTGCAACAAAAAATCTTGGCTGCAGCGCAAAAGTTTCTGTGAGTGTTTTGGCCGCAGCCAGAAATTCTTGGCTGCAGCTAGGGTGGAAACAGGCCAGGCCGGCTGACAGGGGCCTACGGCCTGGCCTGTTAAAGGCCTGTTCAGGCCTAGCCTGACAGGCTAAAAGACCAAGCCAAGGCCTCTTTAAAAGCCTATTTTCCTTAACAGGCCAGGCAAAGGCCATTGACAGGCCTGTCAGGCCGGCCTGAGCCTGTAAGGTTTATAAAAAAAAAACTATGTAGCCTTACCTATCCGCCACCCACTGCTACTCCCCTCATCTCTAATTGTCTAAACCTAATTCCTAAATCGACTCCCTTTGCGCTCTGCCTCGCATGACTCGGTGACTCCCCTCTACCACCCTCGACTACCACCCCCCTCGACGAGACTCCGTCTGCCTCCCGAGCCCTCTGCGCTCTACCTCGCAAGACTTGGCGACTCCCCTCGACTGCCACCCCCCTCGACGAGACTCTATCTGCCTCCCAAGTCCCAACCCCCGCGAGACGCGAGTGACTCCCTCTGCCTCCCGAGTCCCGACCCCGGCTCCCGACTCCCTCTCCCTCCCAACTCCCGACTCCCGTAGGCCGTAGCTCCACTGTGAGTCACCAGCGAACCACAAGTCGACTACCCTCGTCGGATCTGTGGTCCTCTCCGTCAAGCTCTGATTATTGATTCGGTACATGTTTCATTTTCTCGTTAAGCTTAAGCTATATTGAATCTCTGTTCTGCTGTCGTTTTTTTTTATCTTCTGCAAGTCAATACGGAGATATATAACTGCTTTGAATCTATGTTAGTGGAGCTTGATGAGGAGATCATATATGGGTCATATTATCTGAAGCTGTCGTTTTTTTTATCTATTAATCAATGCTACTGTGTCTGGAAGATATGGTGAGGAATTAGGACAATATTATTATAGTTATATGAACTGTGATAAAAGACATAAACTTGTAAAATTGATCTTGAAAAGAGTTGTGATAGATTAAACTGGGAATTCATGGTTGAATGTTGAAACGAGCTTAATAGATTAAACTAGTCTATTGATGTATATCATATCCTTCTATACACTCTCTCCTAATTTGTTTGTGATATGCGTTGAGAAGTTGTTTCATTTAATTCAAGAAGTGGATAATAAAAAATGGAGACCCATAAGATTAAATAGAGAAAGGGCCTTCGTTTAATTCTATTGTAATGATTCGGTGCTTAATTACTTGCTGCTGTCTATTTGGTTAATTAAATTATGAAATTTTGGTTGTTTTATGTTTTAGTCCTAGTGAATGTCATCTCCCTTTGAGAGTGAAACTATGTCATCTAGTTCAGTTCCTCCTAATGCTATTGAGGTTTGTCAACAAGTACCAACTGATTCAAGTCAACAAGCTAGTCAACAGACTAGTCAACAAACCGGTGAGAAAAATGATGGCGATGATGATATCATTAAGAAGAAGAGGCGAAAAACTTCACCTATTTGGGATGATTTTGATCAAGTTGATTGTAATGATGGGGTCAAAGCTAAATGCAAGTATTGCAAAAGTCTATTTTCATACTCAGGGAAGGGAGCTAGCACTTCCCATCTATGGAGACATATTAAATCTTGTGATTCAAGGAAGCTTTATGTTGCTGCAAGAAATAAGCAATTCACCATTCCTCTAGGTTTTAATTGAGCCTATTATAATCACTTAAGGGACTTAGGTGGTAACCTATTTTAAGTGTTTGGAAGTGAGAATTGGGAGTAGAGACTTAATCCGCCATCTTGATTTTAGTATTTAGGATTTAACATTTGCTATCCTCGTGAGCCAACGGTGCCAAAGGACGTCAGGAAATAACAAGGTAGTGACTCTTTCTCTTATACCGTGTGTGAAACATTATATGTATGTTTGTCATGCATTGAGAATACCTTGTGATACCTTGTGATACATTGAGATCGCAGTGAAACCTGACACATAGTGTTTACAGCCATGTGTGTTGTCGTATGTGGCGTAAGCCATGTGACATTGTGATGCTGCTTAACATGATCTTACATGCTCTGTGTTTGCATACTGTATGGGTGATTTGTTACTATTGGGATTCTTTTGAATCTCATTCTTTTCTATGACTAACATTTCAGTCAAAGCAAGTGGCTCTAAGAAGAAGCAGACAACCTGGAGTGGTTAGGGCCTTCAGGGATATTTTGGTTTTGATAGTTAGCTATCAATTTGGGTTTGGGATTACTGTAAATTATTTTTGGGATATATATAATATTTTGATTATGGTATGTAATCCCCTAGTTGGGAATTATAAACTTGACAATTAGTATATACATGACCCGGGGGTTTCCGAGATTTTTGTCTTACACTCTGATATGTATAAATGTGAATTTAACTGCACATGTAATTATATGCGATACATGCAATTGAGACCAGAACAGGGAAAGAATTTTGAAAGTTTTATTAAAAACCCTTCCGCAAGAAGGGATTGGAAATGAATTTTGATAATTATTAGTCTCTATTTCATTTAAAATTCGGAATTTTAAATTATAATGACATGTCTAAAGGTGGGGGTTACAAAATACATGATTAAAAAAAATGAATTTAGGTGACAAATATATACCTTTTGTAATGGACTTCTCGTTATCGATCTGATTGATTAGAGTCAGCTTGAAATAGACATATCTGATCCAACCAAATGATGGTAAAGAATTTGCAACCTTCAGAAACAAGGACAAATAATACTCCACACCCTTCCCAATTGGATTCACAAGGATTCGCCTGAGGTTGAGACACATGTAGTTTTAATACATGTCTGGTAATTCAATCATTTGGTCTAATACAGAAATTACTAACTACCTTAAAAGCAGGAAACTAACTAGCTAGCTAGGAGACAGGAAATTCAACAAGTACTACCTACCATTTACATCCACCAGCTTCAAAAGACTTGGAACGTTGTTTCTTGGTTTTGTTTTTTGAGAAATCTTGAATTATCCACGTGAATTTCTTGAAAACGATGTCCTTTCCCTGCTGATTCTCCATCCTAACACCTACAAACAAAGAAAAAGGATAGAATGTTTGAGAATTGACAGCATCAAAAGCTTGAAACACCTATATATATTCTGTATATGTATGTGCAGTATAACTAGGAATATTGTGATTGAATGCCACAGAAATTTACCTATGTTTAGACTCAGTGGAATTAATTCGGAACAGTTAATGGATGAAGGAAGCTGAAGAATACAAATGAGTTGAGGATTAATTGATACTTTTGCCTGGCATTTGGCAAAAGAGAAGGCGTGGAGAAACACGTAACGGAGAGGAAGGTCGTTGAATCTTAAAAGTCAACCTGAAATTATATAAATGGGAAAAAAGGACAGCGGAACTGAATCCGAGAGACACAGCAATACGTGCGAAAGTTCACAATAGTCAACTCAAACTCATCGGCTGGATACGTCTCTGTAAATTGTAATGAAACTACTCAGAAATTTCAACGTCATCGGGACATGTTAATTAAGTAGATCTATATATAAAAAACTACTAGAAGCAAAGTTCCAAGGAATAAAAAAACTAGCTTTAATCTGTTCTATTGTAAGAATACCTTGACCCCTAACTCTCTGTGGCCTGTATACTGCAACTGTTCTTTAATATAATTAAAACTTCAGTTGAATTTCAGATAGGGTTTAGGGTCTAGGATTAATCATTTTGGATACGTGGTTGCTATATGCGAACTAGGGATGAGCAAAACCCAGTGGTCCAGTTCAGTCTGGTCCGATCTGAGTTAGTCCGGTTCAAATGAGCAATATAATGAAATCGGGCTAGACTGACTGGTCGGGTTGGACCGAGTTCCAGATCAGGGGACCAGACCACCTAGACTGGTATGGTTTGATCCAGGGCAATTTCTTAAAAAATGTTTTTATAATTTAGATGTTATTTTTTATTTAATGTTGTTAGAGTTTTTTTAAGGACTTATAATTAAGTTTTACTTTTTTATGGTGATTTTTATATGATTATAGGTGTTTATTATCTTAATTATATTTATCATGTTTAAATCTTTTTTCTCAACATATTTTTTTTATTTTTGTTGGATATTCTTATAGATTTATGATGTTTTAATTTTTGGTGACATATTTTATATTATTATAGGTATTTTTGTGGTCCTAATTATGTTTAATATGTTCAAATTTTACCTTCCAAAGAAGAAAAAATAAAAATAAAAAAATATTAAATTTAGGTCCTGAACTACCTGGATCAATCTAGGTAGTCCATCATACTCAGTCTGGTCTAGCCCGACCTTGGTTAGTGCTAGACCAAATTAGATCACAGACTGCCTTGTGCAACCTGAGGTCCTTTCAAGATCAGACCTCAAGTTGATTTTTGTGGTCCTAATTATGTTTAATATGTTCAAATTTTACCTTCCAAAGAAGAAAAAATAAAAATAAAAAAATATTAAATTTAGGTCCTGAACTACCTGGACCAATCTAGGTAGTCCATCATACTCAGTCTGGTCCAGCCCGACCTTGGTTAGTATTAGACCAGATTAGATCACAGACTGCCTTGTATAACCCGAGGTCCTTTCAAGATCAGACCTCAAGTTGATATCAAAACCAGTTCAATGCAGTCCATGCTCATCCCTAATGCCAACAGAAGAATTTCTGAAAAACAATTAGTTTAATTTGAATAGCCCGACCAAGTCGTCTTTGCTTTTATATATTTATCGAAAATAATATTGAAATTCTCCCTCCTATCTAACGGACTGATGATTTCAGCCGAATTGTTTAGAACCTCTTGTAACATAATAAATAAATCTTCTAGCATAAAAATATACATTAAAGAAGGGTATCTTATATATTTAATTATATTTCTGACATTAAAAAATAAAAAACTCAAAGAGGTGAATCACGAAGGCTGCATAGGCACTTGGATATGTATTCATTCTTTCAAAGAAGCCCAATTGTTTTTTGACCATTTTAAAGAAGCCTAGTAACTTATATACATTCTCACACTTTTTCGCGGCTGTGTCTGTGTATATACATATTGATTACATTTTTAATAAGAGACAGCAACATCTTTATGCAGAGCTCTTGAATTTTTTTTTTATCGGAGACATGTTCGTTTTTACGAGCTTTTATACATACATATATATATTAATTATAAACATACAGGATATATTTAAAACATGGCATAATCTAATGCAGCGTTCAAATCCAGCTCGTGGAAACATTGTTTGATTTCGACCAACTCTCTTCTTGCCAATTCATGCTCCATTTGTGCAACAGCCAACTCTTGCTTCAGCTTCTTCACTTTAATCTCCAAATCAACCATTTTCTGCGTAGCTTTCTCCACATTATCGGCTTTTGCCACATTATTCTTGGCACTCAATGCCGATTGAACATAAGGCTCCAACCAGCTCAAGTCAAACCCAGACGACTTCACAAGCTCGTCCCATAAACCTTCAAGGTACTTACACCCATCTTCGTCCATGTCCTTAACTCTTTTGGTCTTGAGAAAGTACAGAACTTGGCCTAAAGATGTAAATGCCCACAGTTTGAACCAGCGAGTTCTGTCCCTTTGAGAGGAAATCAATTGAGGATGCCACGTGCATGCTTCTTCCAATAGAGGGACAAAAGCTGCTTCGTCTGCTTCAAAACTGGTCACATCTATGAGGTCTCTTAGGGTTAAATCTGAGCAATGGACTTCGTCAAGTTCTGCATTATTATGACTTGACATGCTGGTTAGGGATGAAGTAGGTGTGTCGGTAATTTCTTCGGAATATACTGGTGTTGTTTGATGATCTTCGTTGTGTGGGGTGGGTTGTGTACTTTGTTGTTGTTGTTGTTCAACTTGATGGTTAGATTCTGGGATTGTTGGCAGGACATTATTGGTGGAGGGTGGAATTTTGGGGACAACGTCGGGGACACGAATGTGGGCTTCGATGATGCAAGTGTTCTTGAGGAGGTATCCTTGTTTGGGGTCGCAGAAATCTTTGAGATTCACGAAGAATGAGCCCCAGCTACGATGTCCTCCGTTGAATTTCTGTTGTGTTTCTGGCAATTAAAGGGTATATATTTATGTATCAGCTGAAACATGATTGCAAATATACTACCAAAATTCTAACTGACTTTTGGGGGGAAGTTTTTTGTATTTATCAGTTTAAATTAAAGCTCAAGCAATATCAACATGGTTTACTATTGTTCTGATTATATTATTATCTTAAAGAAGATAGTAAGGAAGATTCTTATTTTAATTAAGAATTTTAAAAAAAAAAATTTGACACGGTGTTAAGAAAAAAGAAATTAACTAGAGTAAAAGAATTAAATAAAGAATTGAGGATATTATGACATAAAAAATTTAGTTTATTTTTTAGTTTTATGAGTTTGACTTATAAATACCACAACTCAACTTATAAATATGTGATTTTAACTTGTAAGCATAAATTTTTTGGGGGACCTCTCAATATTAATTTTCTTATCCGAAACTTATAAGCAATTTTTCTTAATATTAATTTTTAAATCAATTTATTTAAGTACTGTGCTGGCAAATATCCCAAGATTGTACCTTACCGCTGGAGATCAGCTGCCGGTACTTAAATTAATCTAGTATTTACTTAGGTCAGTACCTTTTAGTATGAGAGAAGGGTCTCTTCATTTCCCCACTATCCACTTTCCTCTATTTCTTTATTCTCATCGTTAGATTAACTTTGAATGGTTGAGATTCAATATCTAATAAAAAATAAAAATACATATATAGAATACTTTAATAAAAGTATAAAGATATGAACTAGTTATATCAAATTTTAATAATTTAAATTTATTCATATATATTTTTTCTTATTTTATATTATAATAATATTTTTATAGAATATTAAATCTCAATCATTCAAAGTTAATCTAACTATAAGAATAAAAAAATAGAGAAAAATAAATAATAAAAAAAATGGAGAGACTCATCTCCTCTTTAATTTGCCCATCTAAGCAACTTACTATGACCAACAAATTAAAAACAAAGTCATTAAGGAAGTGGACGATATATAAACGAATTGAATATTGGGGAGACCAAAAAAGTAAGAAAATGCGAGATGCATGCATGGCCGTTAAGCGGACCCCACCGAGATGATTCAACTTTGAAATGAAAAACAAAGAATATATGGTATATTTCCACGAAATTTGAGAATACTTCTTCTCTAATACTATTTTGATGACCATTATTTACTGTTTCATTTTTACCAAAATAATTGTTATTTTGGAGTTTTTATAATTTCTTTAAAAATGTCTGTCCCTATAAAACTTATTAATTAAAGGAACTGTTATTTATTTAACTAATATCCAATATTATACAGTATTATATAGTCATCATAAGAGGGTAAATATTACTATCACAAGAACAAGAATAATCAACGATGTTGACTAGCTAGGAAAAGGACAGAGAGAGAATAATTAATTAATTAATGGAGAGAGGGTAGCAATTACCTTTGATAATAGACTTGTCGGGGTCGATCTGATTAATGAGGACCAACTTGAAATAGGTGTTTCTGCTCCATCCATACGGCGGCAACGAATCCGCCACCGTCAAATACACAGAAAAATGGTCCACGTCCCTCCTCAACGGCTGCACATGCATCTTCCTGTTTTTGATTTTTATATTTACAGTATATACTTATATATCACCAACCTCAATTAGACTCAAGATTTGGAACGTATATATGTACGTACGTATGTACCATTTAAAACCGTAGATTTTGAAGGGCTTGGAGCGCAGATTGGTGGTGTTTTGTTTGGAGAAGTTCTCAATCTTCCATGTGTATTTGTCGAAACTAACAGCATCACCCTTGTTCCCTTGCTGATTCTCCATTGATGCTATTCGTACTACCAACTAGCAACTGGTGGCATGAATCTGAGAAAAATCAAGCTCTCAATTTTAGATTTTTCTAAGCGAACATTTAGAGTGTTTGCGATAATTATCTAATGTGTCTGTATATCAAGAAATCAGCTTGTTGAAGGGAATTTACACTCACACACACTTCAAAACATACATATCATAAGAAAGGAATCTAGAATGAAGAAGAGCAAGTGAATACAGAGCGATATTGGATCCAAGACAAACTCCCAGATTCTTCCTCCGATATATTGAAAGAATCAAATATGACAGTCACTTACATATACTAGAGAGATTCTTGTAAGTGGGAGATGGGGAATGAAGATATTTAATTAGGAGACTTGCAAGTTGTACTTATTATATTGGTGGCCGGCCGAGGTTGCCAGGCGATGAAGAGAGGCTTACTCTTGTGAAGATCTTGGAATCCAAGAATCTGATGAAATGAAAGCAAAACCAAAGAAATGTCGAAGAAGATGAACTAGTACGCTCAAGCAAGGTAATATCCCCAAGTCAAGTCAGCAACTTTTGTCCTCTCAAGAAAATTCAAACTCGTGTCTGTAGTGTAACTTCTGAGAGTATTAGTAATTAATTAATTATGGTCCATGATGTCTAGGGAGTTTTCACACACACACACACATATACACAAAATAAAATTATCTCTTTTCATTTAATACATGGACAAAACAGACAACAAAATAAAATTGACCATTAAGTAACTAGTTAGGTTCCTAATTTGCAAAAGGTGGGACCCACTAGAACGCGTGTAAGACTCGATTGTCTGGGAGAACCTTAGATCGTAATAAAAGCAATTGTTGATGATCGAGAAGACTGAGTTGTATGCATTAGAAGAGACGAAAAACGATATTTGAATGTTGACGCTGAAAGCAAAATTTAAATGTTTGAGAATTGACACGTTGAAACTTACAAGTTACAATGATGAAAAGCGCTGTGTGTCAATATACTCAAATTACTGTCGTCATATAGGTCAGATTTAATGTACCAACACCAGATTCTTTGGGACCAAAAAAAACTACCTGCTATATATATACTGACAGGCAAAAGCTGTATATGTAGTAGAGTGGGAAAATTAGAGGCAACTTTTGGGAACAAATGTTGATATTGATGTTTCTAGTTTTGGGATAATGCATTGCAGAAACCTTCTATATATATGGGAGCCGTATAAAGGCTGAAAATTGACATTCAAAGAAAGAAGGCTCTAGCATGAAGAATTTTATCGCTGGTCTCTCTTCTTTAACAAACGAGGCGTGATTGGAATTTTATGTTTGAAAAAACAGTGTAAAAGGATGCTAATTATAAAAGGACGCTAAATGCTAATCATAACGGGAGAAAGAGACTAAAGAGAGAGAGAGAGAGAGAGAGAGAGAGCGGGAGAGTCATATTACCCATTCAGATTTTTTAGCCTTAATAAAAATGAATGCATACAAATTAATGTTCAGAATAAAAAATACATATAAAGGTAAAACGAGATACCTTTTCTCCCCACATAAAATATATAATAACTTAAAATTTTTTAATGTTTAAGAGATTGGGTTGATTTTTCCTAATATTTAAAATGTGTATTTTTTATCAAATAAATAAAAAATGCGCGGAGCCCTAATAATTTGTATAGAAAAAATGAAATCGTATTTATTACTTATATTTTTATAGGATACGAATTTTCAGTCTCAATTTGTATTTGTTAAAAATTAAATACATTAAAAAATTCAATTTTTGCTAATTCTGAGCATTGGTGGAATGGTGGCGTGTAGAATTGCGTAGGTGACAACTGACCAGAACTTGGAGTTCGGTAGCTGAGTAAACTAAAATTAGAATGGTTCTCTCACTGAAAAAAATTAAAGCTTGTAGGCTCTAGTCTCCACTAAAAAAGAAAAAGGACTTCACAACCGTATTTTATTAGGTATTAGTATATGTTTGGGTATGCTCCAAATTATAGTTTTAAAAGTTTTTTTTTTTTTTTTTTTTTGTAAATAGAGACGAAACTACTCTCACATACTTACCTTATAAATCATAAAAATTATTTTCTAAAAGTTAATCCAAACACTTATTTATTGTAGTCTTTGGGAGTTGGGCACATACCAAAAAACGAAAAAGGATAAATAAATACTCCCTCCCATCTTTAATATAGGATATAATTTAAAATCGGAGACAGTAATACTTTATTTTTGAGAACATAAATTCATAATTAACACTGACAGAATCCATATCTGGGCATGCTTAGTGCATGAAACCTTTGCTAACATAGAGGTGGAAGGCTAACACGTGTAATGCCCAAAAAACACAGGATAGCTGTGGTGGTGCCACGCGTCAGAAAAAAGAGACATAAAAACGATGAAACTAATCAAAGTGTCATAGGAAGGAAGCAGCGTGAGCTTGTGAGAGAGTGGTAAAGTGGGCGAGAGGGAGACGATCGATGATGGAGACGAGGGGTGGTGATCAGGTGTGGCGGGGGATGACGATGAAGGCGATGGTGGCCGTTGACGAGAGTGAGGGCAGCTTCTACGCCCTCAAGTGGGCCCTTGATAACCTCTATGCCCCCATTGCTACCGTGGGGCGGCTCGCACCAGATCCTGGCCCCCCGGGGAACGAGGGCTTGCTGTTCCTGGTTCATGTTCAGCCCACTCTTTACCCCCAAATCTACCCCGTTGGACCCGGTTCGTTTCTCCCTCTGTTGTTTGAATTTGAATTGCTATTAAATTAAGTAATTAGGGAGGCTTATTAATTAATTATGAGGTAGATTTGAGAGTGATTATTGTGGTGGGAGTTTATTAATGGGCTTAAATTGAAGGGAACGTATACAACAGCAGCGTACGCGGGGCCTGCAGTGATGGATGCAGTGAAGAAAGCTCAGGAAGAAATATCTGCCAGGGTAGTGTCTAAGGCATTGCAAATGTGCAAAGACAAACTAGTAACTCACTACTTTAACCACTCAAATTGATAGTTTCATAATTAGAAATTAAATGTTAGATGAAGAATAATAATTAATGATGTGTGTGTGTGTGTGGAATTAACGAGCAGGTGAGAGCAGAAAGCATAATTATGAATGGAGACCCAAGAGAAGTGATCTGTGAAGCTGCAGAGAAAATGCAAGTTGATCTGCTCATTATGGGTAGCCGCGGCCTCGGCACCTTCAAGAGGTTAATTATCTCACTCTTTAACATATATATGATTGATTTGTAATTAAGCAATATAACGTAATTACAAAAAAAAAAAAACAGATGACAGATAAATAAATATGGTTATAATGAGTTTGATTGGATCACGTGATGGGTGGCAGGGCAATTCTGGGAAGTGTGAGCGACTATTGTGCACATCATGCAAACACTCCAGTCCTCATAGTGAAACCTCACATGGAGCTTCACCGCAAGCACTGATCCCATCTCATCATGCTCTTGTTCCTTGAATCAATGGTGGATGTTTACCCTTTTCTTTCAGAGACTTCAAAAAAATAAAAAGACAGAACATAAATATGAATTCAAAACTTAAGCTAGTTTTTGCGTGTCTGTGAATAGTAAAATACTGCCGAATATATATATATATATATATATCTATATGTATGTACCAAGCTTGCCTGGATTAAGTTAGCTAGTTAATTAAGAGATTCAGTAAACCAGGTTTGGGGGGTAGATCTTATGTTTCATTTGGTGTTGCTGCTGCAATAATGATAACATGAAGCACTACCACCATATACTCATATTGAAACAGCAACGAAGTCGGAAGTGTCATAATTTTTTTGGAAAAGCTAACTTCATAATCAAGTCAATTAATTCCTCATGTTTATGCATAATAATGACTTTGTAAACTATATTTCTGCCATTATATTATATATGTAAACAATATCGAAAATTATCATTGATTGTCAGGCAACCGCGTGAGAATCAGCAGTTTATGGGTTACTGATTTTTTTTTATGCAAGAAAATTAATTAATTAATTTTTTTCAACACATCCCTCATATGCTTAACTTATTATTTCTCCCAATTACTTCTTATATAACCTAACTAAAAAATTATTTTTCAATCTGAAACAATCTGGTCTTAAGAACTGCGCATCATGTTAAAGCAATGGTCATGCAACTGATGAAAAGAAGATAATCAAGTGACAGAAATTTTGTTGAATTCTGACACGCGCGAATTTAAACAATAAGCCCAGAATCCACTTCCTCACAATGCACATTATTCGGTGCATGTTCGAGAAAGCTTAATTTTAGTTTATAAGTGTTTTTTAATTGTGATTTATGGTATACATACGAGATAAGAATGTAAGAGGAGTTTTATCTCAATTTACGTAAAAAACACTTAAACTATCCCAGGCTTAGTAGTATAAATTTTCCATTTTTATAGTAATATTAAATATACTAATATAGTACATTGATATAGATAATTTATAAGCTTCTAAGATTATCTCTTGGAGTCCTGCTCCATCCCCGGGAGTCCTGCAGGGTTTACACGTATTCGCCACTGATATATTTGCTTAGCCCACATGCTGCCACGTGTCCAACATGTTGCAGAGCAAAGAATGCAATTCATGGGTCCCAGCGGTGAACCTGAACGAGTTAGTGGCTATTAGGAATATAACCGTCAGCGGTGATTTATGATTTGCTGTGATTGTAATTGATATCCATGATATTAATTTGATTGTTACTATAGATGGTCATATCATATATGGCTGCTATATATCATTAATACTGTAGTTATTACCTGGTTTTAAAATATAAGACACATTTGATTTTTTTTTAGAGAAGTTAAATAAGTTATCTAATATCTAATGTGTGTATCATGAGTAATTTCAAAAAAAATCAACTCGGTGAAATACTTAAGATGTAATATAATAATAAGCCCATATTGTAAGGATAGAGACGCGTCCTATGGCTATGATTGCGTCTTTCTTGTGTGTGTGTGTGTGTAGCTCATTGTCTTGAATAATACATACAGGCTTAGCTTCCGCAAGCTTCTTCGATCCTACTAGTATTATATTCTTAACTTTGATTGTGGCAAAGCGATCATTCGGAGCAGCTTCACTACTTGAGGCTTGGAGTTTCACAGAGAAATGGATGCGACTGAAGTTGTGGACGGCGGTGATCAGGTGAGTGCAGGTACAGAGAGGAGGACGCAGATGACAGTGGTGGTGGGTATCGACGACAGTGAGGGAAGCTTCAATGTTCAATGGTCTAAAGTGGGCCCTGGATAACCTCTTAATCCCCATGGCCACTCCTGAAGCCGCCACCGTTGCGAGTCGGGTATGGCGCTTCTGGTTCACGTGCAACCCAACTTGTTCGAATATGGATATCCGGTTGAAGCCAGTGGAATCGGTTCGTATAATCCTCTTACCCTTCCCTCGTTCAGACGGTTACTGTTAATTAACGGTTAAAATAGCAGAATTTTGGTGTGAACAGCATTTGATAGGACGGCAGCAACGTTGGATTCTGTGAAAAAAGCGAGGGAAGAAGCTTCTGCAGCCAAACTGTGATGTGCGAGGATAAACTGGTAAGTGAGGCTGAATTAAGTGAATATTAATGGCCACATAAAATTGAGGTGCGTATATATATATATATATATATCGTTGGGCCCTTTCAATAATTTGATGGATGTTAACTATGAAGAACACGGTGCAGGTGAAAGCAGAGACTATGATTCTGAGTGGAGACGCCAGGGAAATGATATGTGAAGCTGCGGAGCAAGGGCATGCTGATCTCCTCGTTGTGGGTAGCCGTGGCCTTGGCCCTGTTTCTAGGTAATTAATTATTACCTCCGGTCCTAAATATAGGACATAATTTATAGTGTAAATTATATTATAAATTATGTCCTATATTTAAGACCGAAGGGAGTATTTATTACTCTCTTTACGACATCTCTAAATCTAATCCTATTATCGCACATGTCAATGCATGTATAGTTCGTACTATCCATATTTAAATTCATCACTGGTTGCGGTTGGGGATGAACTGATCGATGATGAATACTCTATCTTAAATATAAAACTCAATTGATTTTTTTTTAAAGATTAAAAAAGCTAAATAAATTATTTAATTATGACATATAAATAATAACTATAAATACTTTAAGCTAACTTATTTATCTTTCTTAATCTCTTTAAAAAAGTCAACTGAATCTTATATTTAGGATAGGAGGTGGTAGTTTTTATAAGGGAAAATCACTCTTAGGTCCTGGGCAAGCAACATATTATCAGAAAGGTCTCTGGAAGTTGTAAAACACACTCAACAGATTATGAATACACACAGATGAGTTGTAAATAAGGACCTTTCTGATAATATGTTGTTTGTTTGGGAACTAAGAGTGATTATCCCTTTTTATAATGGGCTAATAAATTGTACTACGTGTTGCAGGGCGTTTCTGGGAAGTGTAAGCGACTACTGTGCTAATCATGCAAAAACTCCAGTCCTTATCGTGAAACAACATACGGACGATAACGACAAGCAATGATGCTGCGCTTCTGATTTTTATGGAAGGTGGCAAATGAAAGGAGTGTACTGTTGAGTCCCTTGTGCACCACCAAGAGAATGAACGCCCTATTTGCGTCTTCTGTATTCTATGCACTTTATTATGCGACCTGATTATGTAATTAGATGATCGATTACCATGACCAGCTTCTTCCTTTCTCTCTCTTTTTCTGATTAGATGATGTACTATGATAAGCTTTCTTTTTTTGAGGGGAAAAGAATTAAACTTTCCTTCTCTTGCAAATTACAGGTCTCAACTTTTTATCGTTGTGAAAACTTACGTTATCAAGAATCAATTGGAAGCTCTTGCAGGCTCTGCCCTGCCAGTTGCAAGGTCCACCCGAAGTAACCATAAAATTATTGTCTAATAGAAAAAGATTTCCCAATACTCGATAGACTCCGGAATGCTTGCAATTCGCAAGGTGCTCTATTCATGTAAAGGTATGAACATATTAATAAAATAAGCTAAAACCTAATTTAAATCAAATCTAAAAAACACTTCTAATAAATCAACTAATAAAATAATACAAAAATAACTTATTCCATCACGGGAACTCGAAAACTGGGGACAGAAGCTAAAATATCTCGTTGGGCCTAAACTCAATTAATCAAACCACAAAATTTTTCACTGTCTTCTATCATTGAGAGTTTGAGACATAATCAGAGGCAACCGAGGTCGCTACAAAGTGGCCGTTAACTGACAGACAAGCTAGTCCGATCACTGCACCATCATAGCTGCAATCGAATTTTGACAACACCTAAATTATCCAAGACATTGTACTAATACCGTATTGTAGATTCAAAATCAATGAAAAAATAAAGTACCTATTTTTCCCACCCCCCTAATCTCGTCCCAGGGTCATAGTTTGTGAACAGTCGAAACTCATTTCCAAGTTTGCTCGAGTGCTGAGGTCTAAAACCACAAGGATACAAACCCAGGACCTCAGCCGCCCTTTCTTTCTGCACTTCACCTACAATCAAATGAAATACAGCAATTAAAAAAGCCCAGATATTGTTTTCGTCAAAGTAATACACTACATCGACAGGTCCCATTATGCATTTCTTTTACCAATATATAATCATAATCAAACATTAGATAGCTGTGAAGGAGAATTTTCATTTTTACCAGTGAGTAGAAGCAAATATGGCTCTCCTGGTTGTTTGAGGAAAGAAATCGTTTCAGCAACTTTCTCCAAGCACTCTTTGCTCTATCACCACAAGAATATTCACAAGTCATAATAATAAACTTCAATCATTTACTGAAGGCGCATCTACAGCAGTAATTATGAGGGGATATGCAAAAAGCTTCACATGGCTCACAATGACACGCAGCAAAGCATCAAGACATATCACAGCTTTAGATGCATCTGCTATGGAAAAGTAAGTTTATACAGCATATGCAGCTCAACACAGTGAACAGAGCTAGAATATGGCAAAGCCCCTGTTTTGTCAATTTGTCTAGCCCATGAGATCTTGAGCTGGGCAAAAAAAATTTTCTGTGATGTAAAACAACAGCCTCAATCAAAAAATAAATACTGATTATAATTATGAAACCTACAATACCAACATATCAGCTGCAGAATTTAAAATTAAAAAAATACAAACGATCAATGAATCGCCTGTTGCTTAAATCATTTCTAGTTTTTCATAAAGTTGAGAGACAACTGAAAATAATGGAACCAGAACAAGCTAATAACAAGAAAAGGTTAAGAGGCAGAGCAGTTTACTGTAAATAAACTTTCATCAGAAAATTCTCACCAAGTAAGGAGGATCCGCTACAACAACTTTGAAGGCATTCTTCAATGCCGAAGGTAACTCTTCAGGTTTGTTGTAATCATAATATGTGTAATCACCGCCATATTGCTCAAAACGTTTGTCATACTCAAGAAGTTGCAGGGGTATATTTGAATGCATTTTCTGAGCATAAAGGAAAAATCTGATGAGTCAGCATATATTGGTCATTGGACAATGAACCACTTTTCATTATAAAATTTAATATCGTTAAAAATGAAGCTTGCGTTTGTATGGTAATTGTTAAACTGTAGAATATCCAACATGCAAGTCAGCCAGTCAGGCCCCTGGTGTGTGTGTATAAAGCCCACGGCATGCTAGTAATGAATATGTGGTAAGCCTCGTTAAAACAAATATGGTAGAGTAGTAGCTGGCAAAAGAAATATATGGAAGAGTAGTAATATCCTAATCTAAAGATATTAGTTGTTGCTAGGGATCATTTAAGATGTCTTATCGCTTATCTGAAAAGTTACAAAGAAAATGGCTTTGCAGATGCTTTAGAATCCACTAAAAATGGCTATTGAAATGGATATAGAGCCTAAATTTTGTGAAAAAAAAATGATCCATAGGGAAAAAAACAGACATTTTGATAAAAATGCAAGTGATGAAATCATACATTCAGCTGAATTAAAGATTCTTTTTGTAATGAATATTTTATATTAATATTAGATCAACTTGTTTCTTCTATTGATAATTGATTTAAACAATTTCCAGAATATGAAACTATTTTTGCCTTTTGGTTTCAGTAAAAAAAATTAAAACTTCAAATGAACTGGGGAAAAAAATCTGTCCAACCTTGAAAAGTCTTGAAGGTTCAGTGAAGATTATTTTATGCTGATAGTCTTGATTTATTTTTTGAGTCTCCTATACAAGAATTAAACAATAACAAAAGATGAGATTCTCTTCTAAATACAACCATTACTTATAGGATATTATTGACGATTCTGTAACAGTTGCTTAAGTGTTTTAGAATTAAAATTGCTTAAATCGTATTTAAGATAGATTATATTACAAGGTAGGTTGAATGAATTAGTTTTATTATCAATCGAAAGTGCAATGTTAAACTTGATTACAGAACTTTGATAACTGATTTTGCTGGTAAGTTAGAAGAATAAAACCATGATAATTAATACGCTTTAGTGACTTCGCCTATAGCCTGGTGTTGTGATCTTTGGACACGGCCCTGAAGGGGAAACATTTTGAGAAGAAAGCGACAAGTAGCCGAAAGTATGTAATCTGATTAGCTAAAGCAAATAAACGGTCACTAATCTCCAATGTTATTGGCGAAGTAGCAACAGAACAGGAACACTCTCGCAGCCGGAAGGAAAAGAAATTCAAGTCAAGAATTACCTTAAGATAGGCATAAAGAGGAGGACAAGCGATGCAAGCAACTCGAGAATGGTCGGCGCCTAAGCAGAGAGTAATGACCTCCTCAGCTAACGTCTTTGCGGTTTCTGCACTGTACCAGAACTGGCTCAACCTCCAATCCTCGGACACCAAAGCAACCTCCGAGTCTCCTCCAGTAGTTGCCACATCGGAGTCGGGGACGGAGTGGTTCTGCTCGGCGAGAAATTCTTTGAGGGCGGCTAGGGCTTGAGAGCTTAAAACTGGTGGGTCATCGTCATCGACCAATGAGGAAGAGGACTCGCAGAGTTTATTGACGGAATTAGGGTTCAGTTCAGGTTGCTCCATCACTGTAACCTTCGAAGCGAGAAAGATTGTATTCTACTATTTTTAGGAGCCACTGGCAGAAGTTCCGCTTTTAGCGAGAGGAGAGGGAAGAAATGGAATAAAAATAATTTCTTGTTTATTTTTCCAGTTAAGACGCAAATTTTCTCGAAAAGTTTCACAAAAGTATAATTTCTTTTTGTTCAATGTCACACTTACAAGTACTTATATAATAAATATCACAAAATTATTGATAGGTGTCCTGATTCTTTAAGGACCTTTGTAGATCATGATTGTTTGGGACAGGTTTAAGTGCCGGCCCCTTAATACAGCCATGTCTTGAAAGTATTTCATTATCCAAGTTAAGTTTAATCTTACTTATATTGATTGATCAAGTGCTCGTTTGGGTAGTTTATTTTTGACTTATAAGTATTTATAAATCATGATTTACAATATATAAAATAAGTTAGAGAAGTTTTATCTGGACTTATATAATAAATATTTATATCTCAAAAATAAGTAATGTCAAAAATAGCGCAAATATGGTCTGTGTCTGCCACTTGATTTTTATCCTTACTGCAACATGAAAAACTCATCTCCTCGTGTATCCTCTAATTGCAACAATTGTGAAAAGAACAGAGAGGAGGGGCTTCGGAACTTCAGTGTAATAAGGATTAATTTAAAATTAATGAAAATTATTAATGCATCATATTATCAAAATCAATGCCAACACCCGAGTATTGATATAGAATTAAAATACGTAGCATAATTCTTTATATTCGTCGAACTAAGAATTATGCCAATTTCATTATAGGAGAACCAATTTTAATTTACTAAAGTTGATCTGGTTATGAATCAATTTCATTCTTCCATGTATTTATGCAATCATCCAATAGGCTCACCATCTATTCAAATGAAGACCTGCGAATGAATTAGCTTGAGGTTGTCAATTCTGTTCCGAGGAGTGTGGTATAGCGCCTGTTACGTTTGCATTTAGTGGTGTTTGACCAAACTTTCCAACAGCAAATAGATCTTTCACAATAGAGAAAGATCATGAAATTTCACACTCCAAAAACTCTCAGCAAGAGAGTCGTCGACCCATCTCTGTCGTCAGTCCGAAGATGAGATCAAAAACCAAGATTTAAGGTGGCGTTTACAATATAACTCAAGCCACAAACCAAGATAAAAACACAGGTTAACCTTAGCGCTTCAAGATAACAGTGAGAAATCCATTATATCAATCCACGAACTAAGCAAAACTCGAATGTTTCATTTCGATATTAAAAGCTTAAAGACGAGGTAACAAAACTGCAGTCGTCATAGGAAAGACATTTTACGACAGTAATAACTACCAATTATAATTGGTGTCCACTACCACAAAAAAAAAAAACCATTACTTATCGCGATAATATCCATAGCATGGAAAAAAACCCAGAGAAGGACTCTCTAGCGCAATCTCCTTGCTTCTCTCTCGGACTCGAGAAGGGTGAGAATGTCTCCTTCCCTCACTGGTCCTTTCACATTCCTCATGATATACCTGTTGTGATCATCCAAAAACTTGACTCTAACCTGAGTCACCTGCCCTCTGGAACCAGTACGACCCATAACCTTAACAACCACGGCATGCTTCACCTGAGACTCCATCCTGCCCAACACATTGGACGTGTGAGAAAATAAAAAGTGTAAGGACATGTGACAACCCTAATCTACAACATCATGGCTCTTCCAAGATCAAAATTCAAGATAATACATTCAGCAGCTGACTAAGACATCCAAAGGACGGGGAAATAAAAATCAATCAATTTCCACCAAAAAGACCTATAGTTACCCATGATTAACAGTTAATGTGAAAACCAACGGGAGTCATCACAAGAGGACTGAACAGATGTCAGCAGTGCGTTGAGAGTCAGCACAAACATAAAAGGTCGTTAAACTATAATAGCAGAAATCATCAAGTTCTCAAAGTCTAACATTAAAGCAAACTTCCATCAACAATTCAACAGCTATCTTAAGAATAAAAAACCTCACATTAAATATTTATCATCAATGAGACGGCAAGCACAATAAAAAAAGCAGACATGATCAACCGCAGAGGTTTATTTATCAAAAATTTTTCCTCCTTTATACTGCCACTGATAGTTGACTCTGAATTTCACTCATGCACAACTCAGATATCCACAACTCAACAATACATGTCATAATCCATCCAAGCATTCAATTTATTCTATTATGTGTTACGAAGCTTAAAAGATGTTCTCTTGATTTATTTACTTTCACCTACACCTGCATAACCCAGGTCGAAAGCGAGCACATTGACATTACCCCAGCCCACAAAAATATTGAAGCCACTCAAACAGCAAGCGTTTTCCACAGAGAACGACCCACAAACTCTCAAGAGATTTCAATCGACTCAATAGTAACCAAAATCAGAGTGAAAACATATGCAACGCGGCATGTTATAAAAATTCAAATACTAAATGGGAGGAGCCCGACGAACATTAGAGGTTCGAATAAAAAGATGAGACAAGCAGCGGTAATGGGAGCCTTTAACACACCTGATACGACTAAGGGCGATGAATGCAAGATGCAGAAAAGTGCAAGCGGCGCAACTCTGACCTCACGAATGACAAGAATATGAGGCTAAACCCTAGCTGCTCTTTATATGGACCAGTTGTTCTTGAATTACGATTTTGCCCTCGAGTCAGGGTTCTCTTTTTAAATGGGCTGAACACGTTTTGGATTTAGCCCGGTAAATTATGTCGGAGACGAAATAACAAAGGCCCTGGGCTATCCATGTTGGATACCGCATACGTTTGGGATCTAACGTTGTAGATTATAAATATCTTGGCGGATGTTGCGGGCAACTTTTGGAAAAATAAGAAAGGGCAAATCATTTATAGGTCCCATTTAGAGCTGGAAAAATGGGTCGGGCCGACCCGTGATGGGCTTGAGCCTAAACAGGCTGGTCCATTTAGGCCCAAGTCCTAAAAACATCTCCTAACTGATAGCCCAGCCCGTTTAACTGAAGCTCGAGCTCGTTTAACGTTTTCCCCTCCTTTATGTCCTTAATGACTAAAATATCTAATCTAACACAAATATCATCAAAACTACTTTAAAATATAAATATCATCCATGTTCAATAAAACATAAACACTAAAACCTAACAAACAAACTATAATTAACGTCCACATTCCACAACCAGTCAAACACTCAACTTAAACAAGTAACAAGTCCACAAACCACAGTCAATAGACATAATCAAATAAGTCCACAAGAACAAGACCACAATCAAACAAGTTCATAGACCACAACCAAAGAAATTCACAGCCACAATCAAATATTATAAATATCTTGGCGGATGTTGCGGGCAACTTTTGGAAAAATAAGAAAGGGCAAATCATTTATAGGTCCCATTTAGAGCTGGAAAAATGGGTCGGGCCGACCCGTGACGGGCTTGAGCCTAAACAGGCTGGTCCATTTAGGCCCAAGTCCTAAAAACATCTCCTAACTGATAGCCCAGCCCGTTTAACTGAAGCTCAAGCTCGTTTAACGTTTTCCCCTCCTTTATGTCCTTAATGACTAAAATATCTAATCTAACACAAATATCATCAAAACTACTTTAAAATATAAATATCATCCATGTTCAATAAAACATAAACACTAAAACCTAACAAACAAACTATAATTAACGTCCACATTCCACAACCAGTCAAACACTCAACTTAAACAAGTAACAAGTCCACAAACCACAGTCAATAGACATAATCAAATAAGTCCACAAGAACAAGACCACAATCAAACAAGTTCATAGACCACAACCAAAGAAATTCACAGCCACAATCAAACAATATGAATAATATTATCATTTTTTTTCTCCATCACTATCAATGAGATTTGATTGTGCTTCACTAAAAGTAAGCTCCTCAATTTCATGGGCAAAAATATCTAGCCTCTTCATTTCTTCTCCACTATCACATGCATTATCACCTCTATTATCTGCAACAAATAATAAATCACCATTATATGTAATTTGATAATATAAATGAAATAATTATAACAAAATACATATAAATTACTAAATCACCATTATATTTGAATCCATGCAACCAGTTGCGAGTATAAATAAGAGCCTGAACATTAGCTGGAAGAATGTAACTCCTATACTTTGTTAAAACACGCGAACCAATACTGAAAGTTGATTCACTAGCCACTGTAGTGATTGGAATGCTAAGTATATCAGCTGCCATCCTTGAAAGAATTAGGAATCGTTGTTGATTATTCTTCCACCAATTCAAAACATCCAAATCTTTCCAATTATCGGGCTTTAGTATTAGTTCCTCCAAATATGTTTCCAATTCAGACTTGTTAAAAGAAGAATGATCCATATTTGCATAGATATCTTGATTATCCTACGCCATTATAAAACATCCAAGTAAATAACAAGGTAATAAGAATGAGTTGTAATTATTGACAAACAAATTTAAAACTTACATCATATGCATCATCAAAGGAAACTGTGGAAACATTAGGGGGCTTGTTTGGTATGAGGGGAGGTGAGGGAAAGTGGACGGAGGAAAATTTTTTTTGAATTGAATTTAAAAAAATTAGAGAAGTGGGGTTAAAAATTTTTAATAATTTTTCTTACTCTTTTATCTTATATATTCTTTTTATTAAAATTTTGTTACTCCACTTTTTTAATCTTTTAAAATTCAACTCATAAAAGTTTTCCCTCCCCTCCAAATCCCTCACACCAAATAGACCCTGAAAGTGTAAGAAGAATGAGCTGCAACGTTGATGATCTACTAATTGATGCACTTGCAACTCTAGAAGTTGGAAGAGATCTCTCAGAATACTCGTAAAAAATGAAATCCAGCTTACTCCTTACATTGGCAACCTTCTCATAGGAAGTGATAGGATCAATCCTTTCATAGCAATATTTTATTATGTTGAGCTTCCATCGTGGATCAAACACAATTGCAAGTGCAAGAAGGACATTATAACTATGTCAGTATTTGTCAAACTTCTCTTTCATTGGTATACACATCTCTCGAATCACAAGGTCAAGGCTTGTCATATTTGCTTCAAGCAACATTTGAATTTTTGAAATTTGCATAAAATAAGAATTTGAAGTTGGATAAGATGACCCAAAAATTAGCCTTGTAATCTTTTTAAATGGCCTCAAGAAATTGTACATTGCCTCTGCTCTAGACCACTTATCATGTGCTAGACCAAACTTGTAGTTTTTGTCATTTAAAGACAACTTTGCAAAAGCACAACGATATTGAAGTCCACTCTCAAGCATTGCATAGGTAGAGTTCCATCTAGTGGGCACATCTAATCGCAATCCCATTGAAGTGTCAATGCCACCAACTTCCTCAATACATTGTTTGAAAATCATCATCCTAGCCTCAGATGCCTTCACATATTTAATACTCTCTCTAATCTTATGCAAAGCAGGAGTTGCTACTTTTATGCCTTCTTGAACTATTAGATTGAGAATGTGGGCACAACACCTCACATGAAAGAATTCCCCATCAGAGACCAAGCTGAATTTGTCTTGCACAAGTAGCCTCTCTTTCAGTAACTCCTGCATGTTATCATTTGTAAATGCATTGCCTAGAGTAATCGAGAAAACTTTATCTTGAATTCTCCATTCTTTCAAGCAATCATACACCTTCTTAGACAACTCAAATCCAGAATGTAGTGGAACCATCTTACAAAAAGCAAGTATCTTACTATTTAGTGTCCGCTTTTCATTGACAAAATGAGCTGTCAAACATTTATATTCCTCAGAAGTCACAGCAATCCAACAATCAGACGTCAAACATATTTCACCTATACTTTTCTTCAATTTATTTTTCAAGTTCTCCTTTTGTTGGTAGTAGAATCTCATAACATCGGCCACTATTGCTTTTCTAGTTAGGAGCCTCACATCAGGATTCAATGTTTGAAGAAGTTCTCTAACCCATCTATACTCAAAAAATGAATAAGGAAGGTCATGCTCAATTATGGCCATAGTCATACACGCTTGTGATCAATTTGCCTATTCCTAAGTTTGCCTTCTCTATCCAACATCATCACCCCAACAGAATGATGTTTTTCAAGATCATTACAAGTTTTCATATGGAAACTTAAATGTGAGGTGTATTTAGCCCCACCACTTGCATACAGAGAATTACAACCATTACACTTCGCCTTTATAATACAATTAATGTCTACTCTAGTAAAATACTTCCAAACATCAAATGTCAAAGTTCTAGGCTTCTTAGGCTTTGATTCTTCACTTTCTTGGATGGAAGATGCATGTCCTTTAACATTTAAGCCTAATGATTCATTAGTCCCTTGAGTTTTTTCTTGTTGTGAGGAAGATATTATCTATGGCTATGCTACCTATCATCAAATCAAAGACCATATTTAACAAAAAACAAAAACCAAAAACATAAAATAAACAAATGAAATCAAATATCATATTCAACCAAAAAGTTGATTCTGCATAAAGAATTAAATTTTAAATAGGTTGATGGCTAAATGTGTCCATTGAAATTGCAGGTGTAACAACAAATAATTCCAATCCAATATTCCAATTGGCGAATAAAGGCCACAGCTAGCTTCAGTCAGTTCAGTGCAATAAGCCAATGACAGAGGAAAGCTTCCAAAATAGAAATTATTCTTGTGAAGAAAATTAAAACATATTTGATATTGTGGACTGTGGTATTATCAAAATTACCAAATCAATCTCAAACATTCAAATAATCAAAGAACAAATTCACAATTTCACATTACCAAAAGCACATAAGAGATCAGATAACTAGAAAACTAGATTAATAGATAAATTAGTAGTAGTACCAAACAAGATATGAGGTCAGATTTGAGGTTTGAGGAGCTGTCAACCGATTTGAAGAATGAAGGAAGGAGTGTCGCCGAGTGAGGAGTAAGGTCCGTCCGACGAGCTAGATTCCGAGTAAGTTTGGGACTTGGGAGGTTGCTCGACTGCTCGTCTGTCGTCCCTCATCGTCGTCTCGAGGAGGGGACGAGAGGTTCACTTCCAGGCAGCTCCAGGTTCACGACGGAGCTCAGTGAGTCTCGTCTCTGGCTCTCTGCGTTGATGGCGTCACCGTTAAGTGTGAAAGGAGACGGGTGACGGGGTGAGTTCTTCCGATAAGAGGTCCAACTTCTAGATATTCAGAGACTGAGGGAGTGAGAGGCAGAGACGGGTGACGGCTGAGACGTAGATCAAAAATTCAGAATCAGAGATTCAGAGATGAGTGAAGGCGTAGCAGTGAAGCACAACTGGTTGGAATTTATAAACTTGGAATTGGAATATTAGGGCTCAAGGTTGAGGGACTTGTGACTTTGTTTCTTTTCCCAATTAGCTAAATGGAATGAATAGAATAATTGCAGCTACAGTGATTCCTTAAAAATATACATACATATATATATATGAGCCTAAAAGGGCCGGCTCTACAGGGATGTAAGGCCAGGATGTTTAAGCTCGTGACCCTACAGAGCCGGCCCTTTTAGGCCCGCTTCCATTTTCACGCCCTAAATCACAGACCCGGTCCTTGACAGGCTTGGGCCTAAACGGGCTGGCTCGACGGGCTCGGCCCGAATTCCCTGCTCTAGGTCCCAAGGACCCAAAAAAAATAACACTAAAGTCCCTATAGAAATTCCAAAATCATAAAAGTCCCTAGGGACTTTTCTATGATTAATTGGCAAAGTGAAAAAACTAACTTGCCTTTAGTAATTTAAAACAGAGTGTGCTCAACAGCTATCACAACAACTGATTTATGTTTTAACAACTTTTTCTGTCTTTTTTTACAACTTTATGAGTCATATTTACAACTACTTGCGTTATTCCCAGACGGTTTGTCATAACAACCGATTTGTGTTTTAACAACTTTTTCATCCTTTTTCACAACTTTATGAGTCATATATACAACTACTTGTGTTATTCCCAAAGCGTTTGTCACAACAACTGATGTGTTTTAACAACTTATTTGGCCTTTTTTTTATAACTTTGTGAGTTATATTTACAACGCTTGCGTTATAATTCCTGAAGGGTCTGTCACAACAACTGATTTGTGTTTTAACAACTTCTTCAGCCTTTTTTTTACAACTTTATGAGTCATATTTACAACTGCTTGCATTATTCCCGGAGGGTCTGTCACAACAATTGATTTGTGTTTTAACAACTTCTTCAGTATTGTTTTACAACTTTATAAGTCATAGTTACAACTACTTGACTTATTCCAGCAGGGTCTGTCATAATAGCTTATTTGTGTTTTAACAACTTCTTTAGCCTTATTTTACAACATCATGAGTCATATTAACAACTGCATGAGTTATTCGTGGAAGGGTTTTGAACTTGCCAACTCCCGTAAGTCACAACTGGTTATTTGTCGTTTAACAACTTATTCAACCTTGTTTTACAACTTCATGAGTCATATTAACAACTGTACGAGTTATTCCTGGAGAGGTTTAGAACTTGATAACTCCCACATGCCATAATAGGTTATTTGGTTTTAACAACTTCTTCTGCCTATTTTTACATCTGCATAAGTCATTTGTACAACTTAATTGTAATTATAGCAGGACTTAAGAAATTTCACAAGTCACTACTTTGACATCAGCTAATCAAAATGTTAACAACATGTTGTGCCTATTTTGACAAGTCTATTCATCTTGTTTTTATCAAACTACCAACATATTGCATTTCATCTTCTCCACCATTTAAAACTCCCCCCCAAACATGAAAGAAACACAATAGATTCTTTCCCAAACTAGTTCCCATTTGTCATGACAATCTGTAATACAAACTTCGTATTAACAACCGCCTCAGCAATATTAACAACTATGAATGCACATATTAACAACACTTTTTTATATCATATCAATATTTTATAATCAATCTAACCACCATCATATTCAGTCTTTTCCACTTCAAAATTGATCAATCCCTATATTGTCTCGCCTAAAAACATAGTAATCCCTCTATTACATTGCCCAAACATAGAGCACAAGTTCTATAGTAACAACTACAACAACATTATTTACAGCTATAAGTGCACGCATTAACAACACTTGTTAATATCATATCATCAGCTTTTTCTCAGCATATAAACCACGATGATATTCAACCAATCCCAAAAACAGAGTACTCTCTTTGTAACCAACCCCAAAAACATAGCACAATAAAGTTCACACAACCTAACCAAAGTGAAATCCCAACTTCAATGATTAAGTTCATATCTTTAACAGAATCTTAACATTACTTATCTACCTCTTAGCATATAGTTCACTCTTGAGCTCAAGCTCCAACCTTTGACCAACCCCTTAATCTCAATCCAGTCAACACACCCACCGAAAAAAAAGTTTGAGTTCATTGTTCTACTCTGTACAAGTAGATTAGGGCTGCAAGTTCTAACCTGTGCTAAGGACTTGAATACCACACTTGATCCCTTTAATGTTGCAGTTTCAACCCGTAGCCTTCTTCCATTTTCTCTTTCTTACTAGCTTCGGCGAGAGGTGAGATCCAAAGTTGAAATGGAAAAGGAAGAAGATAAAATAAAGGGAAAAGTTGGGCAACATAGTCATTTTATTTTGCCAATTAATCACAGAAAAGTCCCTATGAAAATTCCAAAATCAGAAAAGTCCTAGGGACTTTTCTGATTTTTGAATTTTCATAGGGACTTTTCTATTATTTTTTTGGGTCCTTGAGACCCATGAGTGATTTTTCCAATAAACAAATAGATACATTAATATAAGCTTACTATTAGATAGGCCTAATAGCCTTTTTTGCTAAATTTTAGCTAAATAAATTTATGAAAAATTAGTATTTAATTTCTATATTTTATTTCAATTTAAATAAGATTCTTGTAGTTTATTTTATTTAAATTGGACCTTTATTATTTGATCCCTGATTTTAAATTTCATGAAAATTTATTTATAAAAATGTATGGATCTTAAAACGGTGTGACATGAAATGAGTATATTCACAATTGGTTCACGAAATTTTATGAATTTTACAGGAAAAATGGATGCTATAATAAATTTAATTATAAGAACTCAATTTGAACAATAAATTATAAAACATAATTTAAAATTAAGATGAATTAGGCCTAATTAAATTTTGAGCAAGTTCATTTTAATAAAAAAGTTAGATTAGATTCCAACTAAGTCACAATATAGAGTAGAGTGATCAACTCTACATTGGCACTCCTCTTGGACTCAAACTTTGAAATCCAATAGAATTTTACAGGCCCTTATACTGCTAAATTAACTCTGTGCTAGTAGATTATCTTTATTTTAATTTTGTACTCAATAAAATAATTGTTTTAAAAAGATAAAGGCAAAATTTTTTTAAAAAAATTACCATTTAGATTGATGAGAGATAACCCAAAGTCATTCCTCATTCTCAAGAGGCTGAGCGTCTTGTTTACACCCCTTGTGTAACATTATTATTGAGTCAGCGATATGATAACAATCTTTTGAAGTGTAGGTAAAGAATGACCCCACATTCAATGGCCACACTTGTGTTACATGGCTGTTGTGAGCCACCACACAACTATTTTTGCCTTTTGCTCTGCTTCGGTGCTTGTAAGTGTTACGCGGTAAAGGTATTAATTGCCATGTGGCTAGTCTTGCACGTGTCCTTAACCATTTGTGGTTAGTTAGTTAGGCCTGAATAGGAGTTCGGTCAATATATAAACTCACACATGTAATTAATTGAATTCATTGAATAAAGAACTCTCTCATTTTTATCTTCGTTTTCTCTCTCGATTCTCTATACCAATTATGGTATCAGAGCCAGGTTTTTTGGCACTATGGCTCCAAAGACGTGATCTTTAGACCATCTCATTGAGATTGAGCATCACCTTGATCTTAACGCTTTTTATATCGACGAAATGAAGTCTTCCATCACAAAGATTGAGATGTATATAGGGGAATTAATGGTGAAGCTTGCCATTATGGCTTCCACAGGTCCTCTTCAGGCAGGTTGTTCTTCAACTACACCTAGTCGATCGCAACATCAACCTTAGTTTGGATCCTTTGGGGTGGTACACCATTCATATATTCCTCCTACTAAGCATAATCGGACTAAGTTCCCAAAGTTTGATAGTCATGATTTCTGAGGTTGGGCGTATTAATGCCGTCAGTTCTTTACCATTGGTGAAACACCGATCGAGCATCAGATTCGCTTGTTGAGTATTTACTTGGAAGTTAAGGCTCTAAAATAGCATCTCAATTTTATGAAACAATGATCTGAATTAGAATGATATTAGACGGACTATTTTCGAGAGCCTGAACTTCGATTTTCGGAGGTGCTATGGTAGAAATTAAGAAACTCACCATGTCTAGATCTGTCAATGATTATATTGAACAATTCGACAACTTACTAGCCAAAGTAAACATTCCTGAGATATTTGCTATGGATTGCTTTCTTGGTGGCCTCCGGTCGAACATCCAGTCCTTGGTGGACGCGTTTAAATCACCAACGTTGACCATATGGCATGAGTCCAGGCCCAAAACGTTAGATGCGATGTATGATTATGCATCTTTCGCTGTTTCTTCTTCTCGACGGTCTGGTTATTTTCTGACGTCTCCGACGATGACGCCAGGGGTTCCTTTATCTAAGGTATTTAGTTCTTCATTTCCTTATAAGTCTTCTTCTACTGTTAAGCATAAGCCAACATCTTCATCGTCTTCTTCCATAGGTTCTTTGCCTAAGAAACCATTCATTACTCTGAGTAGAAAAGAGATGAAGGAGCATCGTCAGAAAGGGCTTTGTTATTGGTGCACTGAGAAATATTCTGTTGGCCATAAATGTAAAGAATCCCATGTTGTGATGCTAATCATTCCAGACAATGGGGATGAAGATTTCCAAGATGCTTTTGATTTTCTTCCTGGTAGTGAACAGGTTGATGGCTCAATCAGTGCTGTTGAGGGTCAGGAGGGGTGTTCTACCCTTAAGTTTCGTGGTCTTATCAAGAAACGTAACATTCTTGTCCCTATTGACACTACTAGTACTTATAATGTGGTTGATACTGCTTTGACTAAGTGCTTATGTCTTCCTACTTAAGAGGGCCCTAGGTTGTGAGTAGCAGTGGCTGGTGGTCAGCGGTTGGATATCACCACCTACTGCAAGAATCTTACATGGTTGTTGAGTAATCGTGAATTTTCTGATAATGATTTAGTTATGGATTTAGCTGGATTTGATATTATTTTGGGGGTCGAGTGGTTGAAAAAGTTAGGCAGGATCATTTTGGATACGAGTATAATTACATGGCTTTCTCTTTTGGTGCTGAATTTTTTTAGTTCCATGGTGTTGATTCGATGCAATTTGGGTTATTCGAAATGTTATTGATTGAATCTGAATTAGCTATTGCACAACATGTCTTCCTTATTTGTCCTTCCTCGGATCCCAAAGGTAAAGTGTTACATGTTTTCAATACTACTTCTTTGACCTCACTTTAACAGCTGCAGTTACAGGAAGTCCTCACTTCTTATACTGATGTTTTTGTTGAGCCCACTTCCCTGTCTCCTTCACGTGGTTTTGATCATCGTATGCATCTTCAATCTATCCTCCTTATTAGTTGTAAGCCCTATCATTATGGGCCTATCCAGAAAAATAAGATTGAAAAACAAGTCCAGCTAATGCTCTCTGGTGGGATCATTTAGGAAAGCCACAGTCCATTTGTAGCCCCGACTATCTTAGTTTAAAAGAAAAATGGCTCTTGGCGGTTTTGTGTCGATTACAGGAAGCTTAATGACCACACAATCAAAAACAAGTTCCCTATTCCTCTCATTGAAGAGCTTCTCAATAAGCTGTATGGTGCCCTTTAAATTTTAAAGTTAGATTAACATGCTGGTTATCATCAAGTCTATATATACCCTCCCAACATTCACAAGACAACATTTCGTACCTATAAGGGTTTGTATAAGTTTTTGGTGATGCCCTTCAGCCTTATTAATGCTCCGATTACCTTCCAAGCTTTGATAAATGGCGTTTTTAAAGCTTTTCTGAAGAAGTTTATTCTAGTTTTTTTGGATGATATTTTGATGTATAACACCTATTAGGATTTGTATTTAACATGTCTCTCTCAAACCTTGCAGCTTTTACGTGATCACCAACTATTTGCTAAGCAGAGTAAATGCTTATTTGCTATCCTGCAGGTTGAGTATTTTGGGCCATCTCATTTTAGCCAGGGGTGGGGGTTGATTCAAAGAAAATTGTTGCAGTCTCTTCTTGGCCTGTTCTTACATCTTTGCGGTCTTGAAAAGGTTTTTTAGGCCTCATGGGTTACTACCGTGGTTTTGTTTGTGGCTATGGTTCCTTGTGTAAACCTTTGACCGATCAGTTAGCTAAGAATGTCAAATTTACTTGGTCTCCAGATGCTAATGATGCTTTTCTTGCTTTGAAACATGTTATGACCTCTACCCCTATTTTAGCTCTTCCTAATTTTTAGGAGACCTTTGTAGTGGAGGCTGATGCTTCAGGTACCAAAATGGGTGTTGTTATTTCTCAAGGTGGTCATCCTATCGCCTTCGCTAATAAACCCTTAAGTCCTCGGCAGTAGACCTTCTCCGCATATGAACGGGAGTTGATGGCCATTATCTTTACTGTTAAACTGTGGCATTGTTATCTTGTTGGTCAACAGTTTACTATCCATACATATCATCTTCCTTAATCTTAAGCATTTATTGGAGCAGAAGATTGTCTCTCTTAAGCAATTGAAATGGCTTAACAAGTTGTGGGGTCTGTCTTATCAGATTCTTTATACAAAGGGTCATGATAATTTGGTTGCGGATGCTTTGTCTAAGCAGTTTAAATCATATGTATTAGCTATTTCATAAGTCACATCTGATTTAACTTTGAGGGTGTGTCACTTTTAAGATTCTGATACTCACCTTCAGTAGATTATTAGGGATTTGGTGGCTAATCCTTTCTCCCACCCTAAGTTCACTTGGCATCAGCAGTTATTGAAGCGTGCTAGCCGCTTAGTTGTTGGTGCTAATAGGATGTTGCACAATGAATTGTTGTAACATTTTCATAATGATGCTGTTGGAGGCCATTCAGGTATGACCCCTACATACTGCAGACTTTCTTCTGTTTTCTATTGGAAGGGCATGGAATTGGATGTTTGTGGATTTATGCGGTCTTGTTCCACTTGGCAGCGTTTTAAACTTGAATTGGTTGCTTCCCTTGGTCTTTTACAACCTTTGCCAATTTTGAGCATTTCTGGATTGATCTTTCGATGGATTTCATTAATGGGTTGCCTCCTTCTTATTCCAAAACCACTATCTGAGTAGTGGTGGACCAGTTGAGTAAGGTCGCTCATTTCATGGCGCTTAAGCATCTATTTACTGCTTCTACTGTTGCTTCCATTTTCATGGATTTTGTTGTTAAGCTCCATGGTTTTCCTAAGACCATTGTTATCGATAGGGATCTTATTTTTGTGGGAATTTCTGGAAGGAGCTCTTCTACCTATCCTCAAGTGCTCATTGTCCTATCACTCTCAAACCGATGGCCAAACCGAGGTCCTTAATCGTTGTCTTGAATGTTACTTATGTTGTATGACTGGGGATTTCCTTAAACAGTGGCTGCCTTTAGCTGAATTGTGGTATAATACTACTTTTCATTCTGCCATTAGGATGACTCCTTTTGAGGCCGTCTATGGAATTTCCCCACTTGTTCATTTACCTTATGTTTCTGGTGATTCTGCTAATGATATTGTTGACAGAACTTGTCTTTCCCGGGAATTAACTTCTCAACTTCTTAAGTACCACTTTTCTCGAACTCAGAATAGGACGGGTCAACATGCCAATAAGCATAAGACTAATTGTGAATTTTCTGTCGGTGATATGGTTTATCTTAAGCTTCATCCTTTCCGAAAGAATCTGCTGAATAATTGTGCCCTCCACAAGTTGGCTGCACGTTGTTTTGGGCCCTTTCAGGTGTTACGGAGGGTGGGCAAGGTTGCGTATGAGCTGCAAGTGTCTGAGAACACACATATGCACCCTGTTTTTTTATGTCTCTCTTCTTAAGCGTCATGTGGGGGCTGGGGTTCCTCTTAGTCCTTCGCTCCCTCTCTCGGATTCCGATGGAAGGTTTATGTTAGAACCTTTGGCTATTCACGGCAGGAACAGTGTGAAACGGGGTAATTTACCTGTCACGCAGGTTCTGATTCAGTAGAAACACTCTAAGCCTGAGGATGCTTCCTGGGAAGATTTGAGTTATATTCAGCAGCAGTTTCCTGAATTTTCTACCACGGCACCACCTGCTCATTCCATCCTTGGGGACAAGGATATTTTTTAGGGGGAGACTAGTTGTTGCACGGTAAAATATTAATTGCCACGTGGCTAGTCTTTCACGTGTACTTAACCATATGTGGGTTAGCTAGTTAGACCAGAAGTTCGGTCAATATATAAATTCACACGTGTAATCAACTGAATTCGTTGAATAAATTCTCTCATTTTCATCTTCGTTCTCTCTCGATCCTCTGTACCAGTAAGTGTTGCTATCCCTATTTGGCAAAAAAAAGTGAGTGTTGCTATACCCTGTTCCGCATGGAGCTTTCATCTTCTTCTTCAATTCGGGTTTCTGCTATAGTTCCCAGACGGAGTTCCTCGTATTGCATAAAAATACCGTGCCAGGCAACACCTATAGCCTCCAATTTGTTCTTAGGATTTTCCAGAAACTCGCATTCAGTTGGCCTATTCGATTACAAAAGCTGCTCTAAGCCTGTTTCGAAGAGACAACAGAGACCCAATGCCATCAGGGTTTGTATTTCTTTCCGTATCCTATTAGAATTTTGTTTCAACTATCTGTGAGTTGGTGGATATACTTGGGTTTTGCTAGGCATTCCGTTATTAAGTGATGTCCAAGCTAAGGGTGACCAGAAACACAATATCATTGGGCCGACGTTGCTAAGTAGTCAAATTGAGTTGGCATTATGGGCGCCATTAGTTTTGCTTATCAGTAGTTCTCGTTCAGACACGCTATTTAGTCTTGCGATGCTTTGATTAGGAAATGATATAATTTGGACACACATGTTTCTTATGGAACCAACTTTTAATAGACTGACCGTGGTATTATGGACATGCGATGAAGGACACATCGACGAAGATAATGTTGACAGTTGTTTTCTGGTTGTTGAGCGGGTAATGCGACAAATGAAAGTGTTTAGCGGCGGTGCAGGATAAGAACTTAAGAACCTATGGCATGGCAAGGTGATGAGCATTGATGCTCACTGCCGCAGTGTCGTAGAACTTTCAAAATGGATGGAAGATTAATACCTATGAGTGAAACATCTGATGATGTGCCTGGACCGCCTGGTGATTGTCGTTATGACATTGCAATAGTGAGGTTACTCAATGATAATATCAATGACCATAGATGACTATCTAATTTGCCAAGTTGGTCACGGTGGCAGTATGGTACTTGCAGCGGTGGTGCAGGCTGATAGCATGATACAGTGAGGTGGCAATAAAGAGGCAACTAGGATGAACTGAAAATAAAGAGGGGAGGGCTATATTTTTAGTGAATTTAGGATTGTCACTTGCACACTTATCCTGAGTGCTATCAATAAGCGTATCTGTAGATTTCCTATGGTTTTTCTAACACATTTTGAAGAAATTGCAGGTGCATTTAAACTAATAAAGCACATGAGTGTTCATTTGAGCACGTATTTATGTTGTTCAACTTGCCCTTATGATGTAAATGTTTGTATCAGTTTCAAAGAACTGATTTTTCATGAACTTTGATTTTGATATACATGACTTGAGTCTGTTTTATCACCGTTCTCTAGTGAATCTGTTGAATCACTTTAATTGAACCAAATGCTCCCAGGCCTGCAGTCAAGCTGGAGCTGCTGGACCTGACCATCCAATTGCAGACAGAGTTTCAGCTTTCAAAGATGCATGTTGGAGATTTTTACGGCCCCACACTATACGTGGTACAGCATTAGGTTCTGTGTGAGTAACATCAAACTTTGATGATAATGTTTTTTTCCGTTTTGATTTTTTGCTACTTCATGCCAAGTATATTTATTTTCATTTGCACTTTTTTGTACCTACAGTGCTTTGGTGGCAAGAGCATTGATCGAGAATTCAAATCTGATAAAGTGGTCACTTTTGCTCAAGGCATTCTCGGGTCTTTTTGCCTTAATATGTGGGAATGGTTATATAGTTGGCATCAATCAAATTTATGACATTAGTATTGACAAGTATGACGCAGATGTATACAGTTTGTCCTCTTCCTATCTTTTTTAACCTAATCATTGCTTATTTCTTGCCTAGTTGCAATATATCTTTTAAAGTTGCATCAACTCCAGAACAGTTCATTTTGAGATTCCATTTCTAGGATTTAAACTTTTTTCATGTTGCTAGCTGACTTCGCTCCTTGCCAAATGAATCTAAGTTAGCTTTATGTCTGTTTTCAGGGTAAACAAACCCTATTTACCTATAGCTGCGGGAGATCTTTCAGTTCAATCTGCATGGTTCTTGGTGATATTTTTTGCTGCAGCGGGCTTGTTGATAGTTGGATTGAACTTTGGGCCTTTTATTTTTTCTCTTTACACTCTTGGCCTTCTTCTTGGCACCATTTATTCTGTTCCACCTTTTAGAATGAAAAGGTTTCCTGTGGCAGCATTTCTTATTATTGCCACGGTAAGAAATATTCTCCTTTCCCCTCATTCTTTGCTTGTACTAAGTGTTGATTTATTGATTTTTCTTAAAAAATAAAATGGATTCTACATTGATTTATTTGCAATTCTTTTAGTTGAATTCAATTTTTGTATATGATTTGTATGTTCACAAGCTCATACTACTGTACAAAGATTGACGGAAGCAGCATGTGCAGGTTCGGGGTTTTCTTCTTAACTTTGGTGTGTATTATGCTACTAGAGCTGCTCTTGGACTTACCTTTCAGTGGAGGTTCGTAAGAGTTTAGCATTTGTAACTGCATTGTTGTAACTGGGTGATGTGAACAATATTAGGTTGTAGGTGCCTGATGTTCAAACATAGGGCTCCCTGAAGACTACAATAGTTATGAATATGGTATTCCAATTAAAAAGGTTAAAATTTAAAAGAAGAAACTATGAAAGTTAGATTCCCTTAATGAGTGACACCAACAATGAAAGGCTTTCCACCTTGAAATGGTTGAGTCAGTCTATTGTGTCCTCCCAGTAAAGCTATGCTTCCTTATTATGCCAATAAAGTTCAGGATGACATTAGCTTTTCATTAATCCATTCAATTTTGTATTCATTATTACAACTTATATTTTGATAACTTATCATGTGTTTATTCATGTATCACTCCCTGCAGCTCTCCTGTGGTTTTCATCACAACCTTTGTAACATTGTTTGCACTGGTAATTGCTATAACAAAAGATCTTCCAGATGTTGAGGGGGATCGCAAGTAAGTTTTCAGATAAAGCTGGATTAATGCTGCAGATCTGGAATCTATTTATCTTGATTAGCTGAGTTGTAGATGCAATGCATTTTTTCCCCTTTTTGTGAAACGGTATTTTCTTTTAACTAGGGTAGGTCTTGTGCATTGCATAGGTTTGAAACATGAGTCGCATTGTTCATGACTCATAAGTAGTTTGACTTGTTAGAACTTCTATAGTTATATATAGATTCTGTTAGGTGTGGATGAGTGAGTGTGTATTTAATGCATATTCACCCTCTGTAAGTGATTTCATCCTTCATCTAATGATGAATTGAATGTAATAACTATTTTAGGTATCAGATCTCAACCTTCGCTACTAAACTAGGAGTTCGAAATATTGCTTTCCTTGGTTCTGGAATTTTGCTGACGAACTATATCGTTTCAATACTGGCAGCAATTTATCTACCACAGGTGAATACAAATTCATGTTATTTGCTGGTCAGTTACATTAAGTGCTTTATATTATCTTCCACAAAAACAGAACCATATGTAAATTCTGGCACATCTTTACAGGCTTTCAGGCGCTGGTTGCTGATACCAGCTCATATATTTTTTGCATCAAGCTTGATTTTTCAGGTTTGTTTCTTTGGGTCATAACTTTTGTGGCTGTCATTGTTGTCTAGGTGGATTTTCTTGCATGCTTCATGTTGTTTCTTTTTATTTTATATTCTTGATTTTGCTCTTCTCCTTTATTTTATAGTTCATCCAAACAAAATATGCTGCTGCTGCTTCTGCTTCTGCTTCTTTTTTCCCCTCTGTTAAATAATCGGAAGCTAAATGTCTGTGAAAGCTTCTAGTCTGGTGAAAATGACACTGATTGTAATGCATTGACATTTGGTAGTTCTTACAAATGTATGCTTATTGGAACCTAAATGTCTGTGGAAGCTTCTTGTCTGGTGTTTTCTCATACTCACTTTTTCTATAAAAATCAGGCACACGCAAACATATGAAATTATTTAATTGCATAACAGATTTTTTGTTCTTGTATTTCAGACTCGGGTATTAGAACAAGCTAATTATACCAAGGTAACACTCTTCTTCGTTTGCCTTGAAAATAATTGTAGTAGCTTTTTCAATATTTTCATTATGTTATTCCAACACACTTCGAGCATGAAGCTGTAAAAGTTTCAGAATTTGGATCTTTTTTCTTCATCTTTTGCAGCACCATGAATTCAGGTTCACTGCATTGACTGTGTATCCTTAACCTCTCTTCAAAGTTGTTAATTTTACAATTCCATATTAACTTATCGCCTGTTTAAGTTTTCAAGCACCATTTGGGACCAAAAGGAGAGGTTGATTGGCACATCATGCAAGTCAACTTCATATATTTTGAACAAAGGATATTATTATGTGGATTCGGCTTAGTTTGAGTTTACTTGCATTATTAGTTCTGGTTTTTCATCTTTTATGGGTCTATAATATAAAACCCTAGATTGGGTCAATAAAAAAATTTATTACTCTGGCCTGTGAGATCTTTTTCGGCTCGACCTTGTTGATTCAAACCTGAGCATGCAACCCAACTTTTGTTTTGCATCTTCTTTTTGGTAGATTTGAAGATCAGTTTTGCTGATACGTTAAAGTAATTCCTCTCTCTCTCTCTTAAAATGTCCGATTCTATGCTGCAGGAGGCAATTTCAGGGTTCTATCGTTTTATCTGGAATCTGTTTTATGCTGAATATGCCTTATTTCCATTCATCTAGCGAATGCCGTTCATTGTTAGATAATCTGGGAGAGAAGCATGCTGGCCTTGGTAGATGATTTTGTTGTATCAAGTAAACTCAAATTTTCCTTTCTTTTTTTTTTTTTTTGAGGTAGGTATAATGTATGACGACATCTTGTAACAAGACGTAATAGCATGGGAACTCTTCCCTAAGCTTAGATTTTATGCTGATGCATGCCCAAATATATTGATTGGACAGATCAGTAATTCATCCTTTACAAATGGTCATAATACGCGTTCCTTGACCTGATATATTGAGGAACACGTTTCCTGCTCATCTTTTGGATAAAAAAGGAGAGCTTGGCTGTTGTCCAGATGAGATCTAGATTGTCCAAATTTAATTTTTTTAATTGATGATTTTTAAATGAAAAAATCATCTTTTTAAAAAAAATGTTAGTTCAGAGATTATTTTTATTTTAGATTCTCTACTAGTTAAAATACTTTTTTAAAAAAAAACATAAAGTAAAAAAAAAAAAATCTGGACTATCCAAATCTCATGATCTAGATGGATCGAGCACTCTCTGGACGGTCTAGATGGACTGAGCGCTCTTGCTCATCGGGAAGCTGGCTCCAGTATATTGAACACCTTAAGAGACTTAATGGTCATCTAAAGAGGGCATCACTCATATCATTATAGCCGAAACATTCCATATTCGATATGGCTGCCTTACAGAAGACTTTCGTGCTTCCAATTTCCACCTAGTTACCTGGGTAACCACCCTCTTAGAAAGTTTCGGTCAGACTATCTTGCTAGTTCATTGATTTAGAAGATGCCTTCTTTCTTTTTTTCCATTTGGAATCAGAGCTTGCAAAATTCTTCTGCTTCTTGTACACTACACGATCTACAAAAACATTTTGGGCAAGAGAACGGCCATTAGGAGCATTCCGGGGTGCGGACCAACATCATTATGGTTTTCTGGACTCTTAACAGAAGCACAGGATCACTCTGTTTGACCTTTAACTGTACGAAACACTGCCCCTATCGGAAGAAAACGATGGGCTGGAGTGAATAAAATTATGGGTTTTGGGTGACACGAGAGATTGAAGGGATTCTGGGAGATGGAGACGGAGACAAGTTTTGACGTTCCAGAATTCGAAACTGTACTTCTGAAGGGTAGTCTCGCATGCAACCAATCCTTGGGCCAGCACCTGTTGTCCATTTGGTTGATAATTGATGCGCCAACTGATATGACTTCATGGATTTGTGTGAATCTATCCTCTTCATTATTTTTTCTCTCGGAATAGGATCATCATGGCCTTCCCCTTGATCTTCAACAAACAAGTTGGATTTGGAGACCATGAATTCTGACTCATCAATATACGACTCTTCTGCCGGCTCATCTTCTGCTGTCTCATAACCATCTGATAAAGAGTCTGGGGCCAAAAAATAAACACTTAACGGATATGATTGCCTCCCAAAAATGTCTGACACATTGTCTCGTCTTGGTATTTCGAGTGTGGACAATTTTGACCTTAGTCCTCTAGACAATCTTGAAGAGGGCAGATGAGAATTAGACTTGGCGTTGGAATCCTCATTTCTCAAGTCAGATATCATCTTAGCTGATGTGCCAGAACTTCCCAGACCACCGTCATGAGGTAACTCAGCCAGTGAAGAAATGCGGGAGATGAGATCCTTTTCCTCTCGGGTCATTTCTTCTTCTTCGTCTTCTCTAGGGTTTTCCTGGGTTTAACATGATAGAAGGAAGTAAGAAACTTGCCTTAAATTGTTTGTCAATTTCCTATGCAGAATAGTATGGCCAGTGGTCAGCAGCCATATATAAAGTCCCTGCATTGTTTGGTTTGGCAGAAGATATCTTGAAAGGAAACAAGGTCTCGCATCTTTTACCTCTACATCTGTAAGATCCACGCCGTGTTTTATGAGGTATGACAAGAATGCCTGAAAATTTTCTGCTGTTGGGAGATAATGACCACTGTGAGCCCAAACAGCCTTTGAAGTGAAGAAAGATTAATGTCAGTATAACAAACAGTCAAACAGGGAGCAACGGAATTCCGGAAATCAATCTATACCAGATACCTTAATGACACCACCTTCCAACGCCAATCTTCCGGCAGACAACGTGGCTCCCCCTGCCAGGAAGCTTGAATGTTGAAATCTGCCCTTAATCTTCTGTCCAACATATAAAGTGTTGGTAGTGCTGAGCACAAAAATCCACTTAGCATCTCCGTAAGTTTCAACAAGTTTCCTACTCTGCTTGTAGTAGAGTCGCCCATTCTCTATTGCTACCTCATAAGCTTTTCTTTCCTCCTGGACAAGAAAAACATCAAAAGTTGTGTTACCATGTTGCTTGACGGTTGAGCTACCCACAAGTTCTGGGATTTTACAAAATAGTATATGACCAATTCCTCTCCCTCTAGCTGGGCTATATGAGATTGCTATTCTCAGTGAACCGGTTAAAGAAATTAGAAATGTCAAAAGGACAAGAAAACTTACTGGACCCAGATATTTGATGCACTGCTGTTGAAGCTTTGACCTTGGACATCTTTCATGGTTGATTTCCTTGCCTTGTCCAATGTCGAGCCTACATTTTGAAGGTTGTTTATTACACGTCAATCGTTTAGTATGATCGTTTACGCTCCTCTCGGGACCGATGCAAGCTTACCAATAAAAGAAAGGTTGATCGCTGTCGCAATGGAGCCATCTGGCGTAGTAAAATTGAAGATTATGGCCATAACGATGCCGAGGATCAATCTGTTATTGAATGAGTGGCAAATAGTTAGAAAAACTATAAGTATTTTAATTATTTTATTGCACTACTTTAGCTGCGAGACTTACTGCCTCTAGCCAGTGCTGTAAAGCGAGTTTACGAGCCTTCGCATCCTTTGATAGCCCCTTTCCGACCTGCCAGAAAATAAAAGGAGGCTCTCAGCTGCTATGAAAACGCAAACGACAACATTAACATGTTACAACATGATTTTAAAAACTTACTTTGGCAGCTCTAGTTCTTGCCCTTGACCAACGGGAAAGAGCGGTCACTGGCTTCTCGATGTCAAAAAATGATATGGAACTCCGCTTTAGCTCAGCAAAATCCAACACCCTCCACCTGCAAGTGTTTTACACGATTTGTAAATGAAAAATGAGAGATATCTGTATTTTCTTACGATTGTTAATTTAGAATCATCTGCAAATAATTTTTCTTAACCTTTAAAACTTAATGATAAATTTTCTAAACTTTCAAATCTATAAAGATAAACCACCGAAATTTTAAGTCATTTGCAGATAAATAATGAACATAACTAGTAGTATGGAAATCATCTGTATAAATGTAAAAGTTCATAGAAGTTTGTTGTAAAATTTCAAAGATTACAGAAGTTATATACGTATGACAAGAAGTTTTGGAAGTTTTATATAATGAACATAACTTGATAGTAATGGCATGTGAGGCCACTCTTAAGTGAAAACTATAATATCCGCAAATGTAAAAAATTTAATTCCTTTCTGATATTAGATTCTACAACCACTCGTATAGATGGAGATAAAATTTTAAAGCAACACGCTCAAATCCAGGAGAATAAGAAAGCTACAGCGGGTGTTGTTTAAATAATGTGTATATATAGACACACACACACATCGATGTTTAATTTGAGAGGACAGAACAAATGTGATAAATACTAACCATCTCTGCTCTGCAAGAACTGCGCAATCTGCTAGTTGCCTCCTTGTTCTGAAACTTTTGTAAACCTTCTGCAATTTGGTTGCAGCATCGTCTCTTGGAGTAGCATAAGGTGTCTGTGGCAAAGGTGACTGGAGGTTCCTCTCGGAGAAGTTACGAGTTGATATTGACAAATTATCAAAATTGTCTTTATTCTTTATGCTTGTTGACTTACATGAGAAGTCATTCTCCACATCTCCTTTAGGAGTTTTGAAAGAGAAAACAGCCTCCAACTCCCGCCCCTTTAAGTTAAGTGAGCCTTCAAGTATCATCTTCTCAGAACTATATGATTTCTGAATGATTGTTATTGAGACACGGCCTTTAACTCTAACTGATATCTCCCTGCCCAGAAATTGATTTTTTGATAGCAGTTTTCAAGGAGGGACTATTAAATATTTATATCAGCAAATGGTCAGGAAAAGGTCTAATTTCCCATCAATTATATATTAAAATACTCAAAATCTCAATCAACAAGGTTTATGACCAAAATGTCTGAAAGAAATGTACATAAAAAGGTCGAAACACGCACCAAACTTTGGCGCTATGGCTAATATTACATCAACATGGCACCTTTCACCAACAAAAGCCTATGCTGGATCTCAAGGTAATATTATTCTTTGCAGAAAAAAATAGGTAATTGCTCCACAAATAAAACCAAATTAAAAAAACAAAAAGAATGTATTTTCCTTCAGACAATTTAAGGGCTAGTTTGAGTTAGTGTTTAAAAAACACGGTCAAGCAAATTGAGATAAAAATCTTCTTACATACTTATCTCTACACCGTAAATACATTGGAAAGCAGCTTTTACCGTTAATCTAAATCTGCACTAAGACCAAAACATATAGTGCATGGAAGACACGGTTGAACAAGACTACTGGAGAGATATGAAGTGCTTGCAACTTGCAAGATTTTTCTCGTTCAAAATATGGATATCGACGTCTCAAATTATCATTTCTCGGAAGTAATGGAGCAGATATTGAAGCACTCATAATTGTTTTTAATGCTTCCAATCCTAACAAGGAACCAGTGAAGTTATTTTTCTGAAGTTCAAGAAGTGTTCTGATTTAGACACAACATACTATAACTATATATATTAAAGATTTTGCATTTCAGAAAACCTAATAAGAAAAGATCGCATTTAAGCTCGTGCATTGAAAGGAAACTAGTTTTAATTGCCATTACCATAATGACGTAAAACTTAATTTCAAAAACTGATACAGAAACTTCTCGGTTACTTTAGGCAGGTAGGAGAGTCAAAACCAGCATAGTAACAGATTCTGTGTAATTCAATCATGTACTGGAAGCAAGTAAACGATAAAAAACCTAAAACAATCCTGCGCGCGCGCTCGCATGTTCTTAGCATTTCAAGAGAACCAGGGTTACGAAACAATGCCATGATCGGATGGGAGCAATTAATTGATATTTTCCTTTGAGATGTTCGTCTACGTCATCTTGAATCGGTTTTTAATTTGTCACATATCAAATTCAAACATCATAAATTATTTTAACACATTCCTGAAATTTTAGCACGTCTCAAAAGTTAATGATCAGGAAACAAACATTGAGTTTTTCTGGTAGAGGAATGAACAAAATGAAGGGTTTAGGATCCACCAACCTACCTTCAGCTTGTGATTGTGGCGCCGGCAGACAAGAAGAGAGGCTTCAAGGCGAGGTTGAGTAGAGGCAGGAAGAGCCGACTAAAGTCGTTGAGAGAGAAAGAACGAAGAGAAGCAGAAGAAATGCAAGAGAAAGCGAACAATGAGGAAGAGGAAAAGATTGATCGATCTCTGGTTTTCTGAGGCTCTGAAGGTTAATTACAGGGTGGTTCGTTCATGGTTTTATAGTGTGCAGTACTATTATTGGGAGGTGAATATCACACAAAGGCAAAAAATGTTTTTCCATTCGAGTGTAACATACAGAGGGGAAAATATGAATTATAATTACAAATAAATCTAAATAATTAATCATTAATTTAAAAGTAGTTGTTGAGAGCTAATAATAATAATACATGTGATTGTTTTTATCTGGCTCCAAACATAAAGCTATACTAGAATATAATATTGATATTGATATGTTTGTTACTTTGCTTGTTCGTCTTGTTTTTGGTTAACCGAATTAGGGTTATGAATCTGCATGGAATTGCATAAAGTTGAAACTAGTTGGGCAAAAAATTGTGTGTTGAAAGTTAGGTAAAATAATTATCATATAATTAAATTTAAGTGTAAAAGGGTTTTTACTTTTTATCTCTCCCAACAAGTGCGCTTTTTGGGATTCAAACTTGTATTTTCTTTTACGGGATAAGACCACTTACCACTTCAACCAACAACTTATTGGTTGTGTTTCATTGATTTGTCAAGTACTCTTTTTTTCTAGGTAATTTTAATATTGTTTGTCGGTAAAATAATTTTGTTTTTGCTACGTTATTGTCATGGCAATTTAGGCCAGAGGTTAATGGTGGGACGTATTGTAAGAAATATTGCCCCATGGCTCATTGGACCCTTCTATAAAGGTCAAAAAATATTGTATGGTTTATTGGATGTTTGGGCAAGATGCAGCCGACCCCAACCTTTTATTGTATCCAAAAGCAAATTACAGAGGAATTATTTCCTTTTTTTAAATTTCTGTGACCAGAATTATGAGGATTTAGGTTTGTGTTCTTATTCTAAAACATATAAATTCTTGTCAATCCTTTAGCTATTCTATGAAAATCGCTTGCACAAAATCCGCATTTGTTAACATGTGAAACCTTTATCAATGTTACGCTGCAATAGTCATTTAGATGGCATCAAACTGCACCTTTATTGCATGCAAGAATGTTGGGATTTTTCATCAAATTTGAGAATTTTACTTTGATACTATTATTTGAAGTACGTATTTCTTATACTATACCATGCTAGGATTTTGGACAGAGAAGACAATTTTGCAGCTTCACAGAATTGGTGGTGTTTTGTCATACCACAGCTCATTCCTCAATTTTAATTAAAATACAGTCAGAGAAAGGTATCCTAAAGCCCACGTAGAAGATTTATACTTCTTCGATTCCAGGTGTCATACACAAATTCCCGAGAACTAAACGTAGCTATTTGTCACACTTCAACACTCTTTTTATGTTTGTAAGCATGTCAAGATTAAGATTAATAAATCAAACAAAAATAAGAAAAAGGAAAAAGATGTGGCAAAGCAAAGTAACCAATGATAAAAGGATAGTTAACAGAAAAGGACACACACACACACACATATATACAAGAGACAAGAAGATATATATCTGAATGATGGTAGGGCATACTGAACAAGCGGAATCGGCATTTGAACAAGTCACTTGCAAAGTGCAAAACTTCTTAAGTAGGTAGGACTATATCTCTTCCTTTCCCTAGTTTTTCACTATGGATGCCTGAATGCTTCCTTCACTACTACCCTTATTTTCTGAGGCATCATCTCCAACATCTCTCTTCTTTACAGCATTCTAGGAACTACCCTTATTCTGATTCTTTTAATATTTAGTATTTGTGTCCTTGATGTTTCTCACAGTAACATCTTCATTTGCAGTAGTGACTTCAACTTTTTGTACCGCACTTTTCATGCGGTTTTTGTGCTGTCTTCATTGCCCTCAGGTTTTAAATTACCATCTGCAACATCCTTATCCTTATTGCCCACCTGTGTAGTACTCACATTGTTGACTTCTGCTTCATTTGATGAATTTGCTTCCTTTGAAGTCTCTATACTTTTTTCACTGCCCTTGTTGATGTCACTGTCTTCCTTATTGGTATAATCATCAACACTATCTTTATTCACAACGGCGGTGACCTCAACTTTATCCGATGAATTTTTCATAACTGACATCTGTGTACCCTGTTCACTGTCCTTTTCTTTGCTGGTACTATCTTCTTTGTTTTGATCATTCTGTGAATCATTTTTCATCTCAACAGTGACTTCAACTTTTTTTGATAAACTTTCCTCTGACATCTGTGTATTCTTTTCATTTTCCGTTTCCTTGTCGTTACTATCTTCATTCACTGCATCTTTTTTCGTCTCCACAGTGACTTCAGTTTTATTTGATGAATTTTCCTCACCTGACATCTGTGTATCCGTTTTATTGTCTGTTTCCTTGATGTGACTATCTTTATTCACTGAATGATTGTTCGTCTCTACAGTGACTTCGGTTTTATCCAATGAATTTTCCTTACTTGATGTTTGTATGCTTTGTTGACTGTCCTCTTCTTTTATGTCAGTATCTCCATTCCCTGCAATATTCTCCACATCATTTTCTGTCTTCACAGTGATCACCAGAGGCTCTAGCTTGGAATCGAGATCCTTTACAACGGAAGTTAAAAATCTCACATCTCGAGCATCTGCCAATCTGCTGTTTGATGATGCCTATATAGCAAGAGATTAAAGGTCTGAATATAAAAAATGACAGGGAAATTGGCATATCACAATCCTCAAATAATAACTGTAAAGAAACTAATATTAAGAGCTTACAATTTGATATCCTTATAGATAAGTAACTGAACTCTGAAGCCTCAATTTAAGCATATTAACTGCATGAGGATATCAAATTCATTCTTTCCTACTCTCAGCAATGCCATTTTTCTCTGCCTATAAGGCATTTTCTAATGATCACCTCCAGAACTAACTAAATTTCATTACCAAAGGGTTTCAAAGCATATCAAACACTAGCCACAAATATTGAACAGACACTAACCTGCATAAGTTGCTCCACTCGTGGTTTAAGATCCTCTTCAGATGCTTCTTTGTAGATGCCTTTAAGAACGTAGAAGACATGAGAATGAAGTTCATCAGAACAATGTTTCTCGACCAAGCATTGCGCAATAGGGGTCCGACACCCCACAGCATAGAAAGGGCAGTTCACAAGCTTCATGGGACATTTAGTTATGCAGTGTCTGTCCATCTCGCGTCTCATAATGAGCTCTGAACACTTCTGCTCACACGGAATTATCTTGAAAGGACATTCTGAATCATGCTTCTCCGAATGACTTGCACAGAATCTAGCCTCACACCCTTGGTTATGACAAATGATAGGCCTGAAACCGCAATTATGTGCATGGTTGGAAAGTTCTTCCAAGGAGTTGAACTTCATGTCACAATGATACGAGTTCTTGTAGTCAACATTCTTAACTAAAACTCCAACAACCGCTTGTCTTCGCTCTAGAGTCCAAAAACCATTCTTCTCCATCTCCTGAACAAAATCATCTATTCTGTCTTCTCTTTTTTCACTTAGCAGCCAACCAGAAAAGCGACTGAACAGATTCCTCTTTTCAATCGCAAAGTCATCCACAAAAACTGAAATGATCTCAAAGGGGTTATCCAGAAGTTCACTATCTGGCCCTCCTTCTAACACAACTAACTCTGCAACAAAGGACTCGCTTCTCTGGTTAAGGTACTCTATCATTTCATTTCTCAAATCTGCAGCCACTGAACCAGGTGTGTTGAAGAGACCTCCTGCTGTATTATCAACACATGATGTGGCTAACCCAGGAAGGAGTGCTTCAGCCACCTTGTGAACTAACTCTGTATCATAAAGATCACAGTGAAACACGGGGCCTCCTACTTTCTCTTCTTCAATCTTCGCAGGCCCAAGGTCCACCTCTGTTGTAGGAGCTTCCATGCTTGACAGCTCCTGCAAATTGCAGACACAGATTGTAATAAAAAATTATTCCTAAGTGGTTAGTTGAGGGTGATTGCACTTCGTCTAATATTCTTCTATAAGGTCAAGCCGTCAGAGGTGATGCGGGAAACGTCATTATATGCTTTCTCATATCCATGGAAATTGGTTTACACCTTCCACCTGGTAACTTTCCTGGTTCTGTATGAGAGATAAGGCAGATTTCGCAATTGAGGATCCATTTTCATCTGCTAAAAAATTGAAAGAATTCATGACGCTCCTTGAGTTCAAGGATCAGGATTAGAATTTTTTTTTTTTTTTTTTTTATGATTAGATTATATTTGTATCAAATATGGTTGACTTTTTTATCCATTTGTGATAGATGTTCAAAAAGTCTACAGCTAAACGTGCTGAGATCTAAAACCAACTATGCCATTATGAAGGTGAAAACAATCGAAACCAATGCTGCATTCAATTTCTCAACAAACAGAATTACTGATAATAAATAAATAACTCACTGCCATTGCTTTTGAGATTTAACACATCAATCGCTTCAACGTTGAAATAGATAGAAGCAAATCCCACAAAGAGTGAGAAAATGCAGACGCAAAACGGGCAGAGGCTCTCTTGCAAGTTTTAGATGAAAAATTGTGTCGTATCTCCCTGTCGATGAAAGACGATGCAGGAGAAAGATAGTAGCATCAGATATAGCTAATTTCTAGGTGCGAAGACGAAGATCCATTCCTTTGTTCTATAGCCAACTGTTCCAACGGTCCCATTTTTGCATTGACAGGATCTCCGGACACTTCAATTGCCGACCTAAAATCTCGTCGAGACATTGTAAGCTTTTTAAGCTCACAACATGACCTTTTTTTTTTAGGGGTTTTATATTAGGAAATCGGACCTGGATTAGACTCCGGCCCATTTATTTTTTTGAGTGAAATCTTCATATTAAAATTCACAATTTTTTATTTTTACTTGTTTAAATGATAATTTTAGAGTTACAAGATTATTTTTATTTGAGATATGTGTACATTAAAATCATGAATGTTAAAAGATGAAAATGGAGCAAAATTAAATATAGATATTCCAATTTTAACAGATTAGGGATGGGTTTTCCATGCTAATTTTTTTATGGAGAACATCCAAAATAGCATAGATTTTACTTTTGTTTTGGCCTACAACTTCCTGTCTGCTGGTCAGAGTTTGAAACATATATACAGCACAATGGGAAATTGTTTGAAAGCAAAGTTTTTGCTCTGAGTATTCTCTCTCTTGAAACTCGTGCCACAGCAAATTTCACAGTGGAAGAATCGAATGTTCGCAAGGTGCCCCCAGATAGGCCAAAGGAGGACCAGGCAGTGAGTAAAGCGTCCAAAAAATCCAAGAAAGAAATCAAATAAGACGAAATAATGTCCGATTTGATGCTGGATGCAGAGAATACTAAAACTGAACTCGAAGAGGAGTTACATGTGCCAAAGTCAAAGGCGTTCTCCTATAGGGATTCACTCATGGGGTTTAAGGGTGATGATTTTAATGGAGTTTTATATGGTGCTTCTAGTATGGATGACGACCCATTGCTCTCTGATATTTTGGATCAACAATGGAAATTGCCTGAGCTGTCAGAGAGCTAAAGAAGCTTATGGAAATATATCCTATTATGCCGTTGACTGAGGAAGAATACAACGAGAGCTGCCAACAATGGAACAATGCCCTCATTATCACTGTGTTAGGAGCCAAAATAAACCTTTGCAAACTTAAAGAACTCATGTGCCGTACCTTGAAGTTTAATGAGTTTGATTTGGTGGATCTGCCAAATAACTATTATGTTGTGAGGTTCACAAATACTGAACACTGGGGCGTACAATATAAAAGGATCCTCTTTAAAGGACCTTGGGTGGTGGCTCACCACAGTGTGCTAGTACAAAGATGGTCTCCCTATTTTGATCCCTTCCATAACTCACTGGGACGTATAGCTAATTGGGTGAGAATTCCAAATATTCCTCTTCAATGGTATTCTAAAAAGTATATATCAAGGGTAGGAGATATGATAGGGAAAACTCTAAAAGTGGATCTGTTTACGCTATCAGGAGAAAAAGGGGAGAGAGCCAAGGTAGAGCGGGGAAGGTATGCCCGAATTTGTGTGGAGATCGACTTACAGAAGAGGCTAATTCCTAGAGTGATCACAGCTCAGGCCATCTTCAACATTGAATATGAAGGGCTGGATAAAATTTGCTTCAGTTGTGGATGGTATGGACATAAAAAAGAGAGTTGCCCTTGGAAACCCAGTAGCAGCGAGCCCTCTGGTAATCAACCGCCACCTGCAAAGCCCACGGTACCGAGCATGTCACCGGATAATTCATTACCAGTTGAGGGGGATGAGTTTGGACCATGGATGCTTGTCCGTAGGCCATTCAAATCACGCACATCGAGGGGAGAAGGTAACAAGGGAATTGGGAAAAAAGGACGTCAAAGCACAAAGTTTGAACAGAAAATAGAAAGAAAATATCAGGCCTCTCGATTCACCGCTCTTGCAGATTGGGAAGACGGTATAGGAATGTCAGAGAAAGGAAAAGGCGAATGCAGAAGTGAGAAAGAATTAATGCATGATGTGAAGGGGCGGTCAAATGATTGTTTACGTGGAGAAAGATAAAGGGCAAAGCAAACAAAACATGGGTATGGGCTAGAAGGCTTGGCAAATGAAAAAGGCCCAAGTAGTTACAAAGAATTTGCATGTGATAAGAGGGAAGGAGATCTTAAAGCCCATTTTGGGTGAGAACCAAACCAGAAATCCATTAGGTCAGGGGAGTCACAACGATGAGCTGGGTAGGAGTAAATCTCCAAAGAAAAATAAAGTGTCAAGAGGCATGGGGCAGAGAATTCACTGTGTAGTGAGTGGTACTCTAGAGAATAAAGAAAACACAGTACTCCACCAGGAAAATCACGTGAGAGGGGACTCAATGCAGGTGGACTCGGGCGAGACGGAAAACTTGGTCTGGAATCATTCTGGGCGGACTGACGGTAGTATTGAGGGTCAGGAGCTCGGCTCACATCTTCAAGAAGCGGCTCACTCGATAATCGCTGCGGACACCAATCTAAAGGGGGCAAGCCAGAATGGGCCCATGGGGAGAGCCATATCAGAAGCTGAGTTTGCTCCACCGGACATGTGAGTTTTCGGTTCTTCAGCTCTTTCTTAAGTTGTTTTTCATGATTATCACAACCTGGAATTGTCATGGGGCTGGCAGTAAACCTTTCCCACGCGTCTTGAAAGATATTGTAAGAAAATACAGAATAAATATCTTGGGGCTGCTAGAAATGAGAATTAGTGGAAATAAAGCCGATGGGGTGATGCCGAAACTGGGTTTTAATAACTGGCTGAGGGTGGAGGCCACAGGCTATGCTGGGGGGTTATGGCTTCTCTGGAATGAATGGGAAGTGGATGTCATTTATATACTCTCTACTACTCAGTTGCTTCATTGTCGGATAGTTGATAAAGCTACAGGTGAGGAAGTTTTAGTTACTCTGGTATATGGGGATCCCAAGATGATATTTAGACAACAACTTTGGTCTGACTTAAAAATAATGGCTGATGATTCGCATGATGCTTGGTTAATTTTAAGGGATTTTAATCATGGAGATTATGCCCGGTCCGAACCGCTGAACCGACCGGTTCGGACCGGGAACCGCCGAACCGGCCAAAAAACTGATCCGGGTCACTGTATGAACCGGGGTCACATTGACCTGGTAGTAACCAAGGCGACTCGACGAGTCAGGCGTGTTGCCCGAGTTACTTTTTTTTGCCTCTTGGAAGGACGAAACGACGTCATTTCATCCTTTTTTTTAAAAAAATTTCAAAATTTTGACTATCCGGCCGAAACCTTTTCTACTTTTCACTTTGGAAGTTTCAATTCTCATTCTCAATTCTGAGTCCAAGCATCCCACGGTCCCACCACGCGAAGCCTTCTTCTTCTTCTTCTTCTCAGTCTCACTCTTAACTCTCAAGTCTCAACTCCCTGTCGAACGGCCAGTGAGACCGCCTGCTGGTGTTGGGTCACTATTTGCGTCGATGGAGTTCGGCTTTACCTTTCTTCTTCCCTGTCACTTGAGCCGCCGTCATTTGCGAGTGGTCTTCTCATTGTTGATGTTGCCTTTGAATGCCATGGCCGGTTGCAAGATCTGAGCTTTGGGGTCAGAAAGGTCTTGACTTCACTCTTCTATTGTTTCTCCTTCATTTGTTTCTTCAGCCGATTAAAAAGAAGGGTTTGGCCATTCCGGTGACACAATGAGCCATGGTTGATGGTTGATCTAAGCTTTGTGGTTTTCTTTGTATGTTCTTTGACCTCTATTTCTAATGATAGTTCCTACATTCATTATTTTTCGTTGTTTTGGTTTGCTTCAGAAATCGTTGTCTATGGCTGTGCGGTGATACTCTGTTTTTTTTTTGTGAGGCAAACATAAACGTGAGGTAGGCTATAGAAACTCCTCCCTTTTCTAGTTTGTATTCATTAATTTCTTCTATATATGTGAAACTATGTATGTGGCTATGGTTTGTAATTTTTAATCGGACGGCTTGTTTTTTGCCCCTAACCTCTGCAACATCTCTGCTTTTTTTTTTTTTTTGCTTTATGGTTACTTAATTGGTCTCATAAATCATACCATTGTCCGCGTTCAATTTTCAATTTGCTCAAGCGCTTATCACATTTGTAGCAACAATTCATTTGGTTTTGTCCACTTTCACTGTTTTGTTTTTTACTTTTGAAATAATGGCACGTTAGTGAATCACTCATCATCGACAGTTAATCTTGTGAGTTAGATAGGGATCAATGATGCATTTGTTTTTTAGGTTCTCCTGATGCATTTGTTTTTAATCTTGTGAGCCAGATAGGGATCAATTCCTAGGTTGATTTGCTTCATTTTATCAAGTAATGAACAATATCCTGATGCATTTGTTTTTAATCTTGTGAGCTAGAAGGACATAATGAAGGAGCTGAGAATGTTCTGGTGATTAAGGTCAGTGTTCTGGGTTAGCCGCTGGTATTTAAGGTCATTATTCTTGCTGGCTCTCTGTTCTTTAAATTTAAAATTTCAGTTTGATTTCTGTATTCCTATTATTGTATTTTTTTTTTATTGGTTGTTGCTTACTTTACATTGGTTGTATTGGTTGTTGCTTACTTGCTTTGCAATGGTTGCATTTCTATATTCCTATATACTTGCTTTGCATTGGTTGCATTGATTGTATAACCAAAAAATGGCTGGTTGGTTGCACTGGTTGCATTACTTCGTAAATGGCTGTCGGCTGATGCTTGCATTTTTTTGTTGCATTGTTTTCCTATGCTTATATTTTTTTTTGGATGTATTGCTTTCATTAACCATTGTATTGGTTTGCTTTTGCTTTAAACTTTAAAATAAAATGTGAATGGTTGTTGGCTGACGCTCTGTATGTTTTTTCTTGTTGGTTTGGTTGGTTCTTTTGTTTCATTGTAGCTCTCAATCCTCTGATAGTGATTATTAATCAACTGGGGTGCTTATGGTTTTCAAATTGAAACGGTTCATTTGTTGTTTACTTTGGTTTTGGTTTCTTAATGGAGGAAAATAATGAAGCACCTAAGAATGTTGCTGCCAACCCCAATCCCGATACTACTAATCCTCTTAACAGTAGTTTACCCCCTCCACAGACATTAGGGACTTTAAAAAAAAATAGACCCAGCTTGGCAACCTAACAGTAGTTGACTCTGTTGCTCCCAGTGCCTTTACTCTTCCTCCTACAGCTCCACCTCCTAATGTCTCAGTACCTAGAGAGTTGAATGATATATTTGATACTTATTTTAATGATGATTAATTAATTATTAGTTTACTACTTTTGTTATCATAAACATGTTTTGATATTGTGTTATGAACTTATGATAAATATTTTGGGATTACAAGTTATAATAGTTCTCATTAGGTGATATATATATATATATATGATACAATCATGTTATTTTGTTAGCATTTTGATTCTGGATATATACTATTCATAATTTGGATGGTGTAATGAGAAATTACAATATTTTTCAATTTTTTACTCCTCACCGGTTTAGGTCCGGGCTGACTCCGGTCTGACTCACTGACCCTTGACCCAGTACCCCGACCGGTTCACTGACCGGTCCGGGTTTAATTACCTTGATTTTAATGCCTATTTGGGGCAACAGGATAAATGTGGAGGTGCTGCTCCTAATGCCCATGCTATGTCTTAATTCAAAGATTGTATGAACTATGTGAGTTGCTGGAAGTCCTAGTGGTTGGTGATAAATTTACATGGGAAAAACAAAATGTTAAAGAACGTCTTGACTAGGTTTTCTATAATCTTGAGTGGGAAATGGCTCATGTTGATTATAAAGCTGTCCATGGTCTTCGTTTTAAATCTGATCACAGAGTTTTAGTGGTTGCTCGTGAGGAACCGAATCATAGGAATCAGGATAGCCCAAAATTCAAATACCAGGCTACTTGGTGCCTGGAATAGAGCTTCAAGGAAGTGGTCCACATGGCATGGCAAAATAAATCATGGGAAGAAGGCTACAAAAACTTTGAGCACTTGGCTTCTGAATGGAATCAACGAGTTGTGGGGAGTATTCCGAAAAAGAAGCATATCTTAATAAAGAGGCTAGAAGGAATTGATCGAGCCTTACAAATTCAAAATCATGTTGGTTTAAATAAGCTAGAACAGAAGCTTTGGCATGAATATGTGAGAGTAGTCAACCAAGAAGAGCTTCTATGGTTCCAGGAATCGAGATGCAAATGGCTTCAATATGGAGACAAAATCACAAGGTTCTTTCACTCTTCGGCAATTGTGAAGAAGAAGAGAAACAGTGTGGATAGTTTAAAGAATGATCATGGTGAGTGGATTACCGACCAAGAGATTCTCAAGCACATGGCTTTTGAGCACTTTAGAAAGTTATACTTGAAGGAACCTAGAGTATTATCTATCTAAGATTGGCCGACTAATTTCCCAAGATTATCTGATATGCAACTTATAGCAATACAAAAGGATATCTCAGTCATTAACTTCAACCTCATTTCTTTCAGACACAATGGGAGATAGTAGGGGATAAAGTTTGTGCTCTACTAAGGGATATGGTGGCAAACCCGGAAAGGATTGAAAGCATTAATCAAACAAACATATGCTTGATTCCAAAGATGGAGAATCCTTCATCACTAAAGGATTTTTGGCCTATCTCGTTGTGTAATGTAAGCTTCAAAATACTGAGCAAGGTGATAGCTAACAGATTGAAGAGTGTGATGGATCAATTGATATTCCCGAACCAGCGCATTTTCATCTCAGGCAGGCAGAGTTGTGATAACATTATTCTTGCACAAGAAGCGATACATACCATGAGATTGAAAAGAGGAGGCAAGGGGTATATTGCTATAAAAGTGGATATGGATAAAACTTATGACAGACTGAATTGGGGCTTCATTCGGTTTAACCTTCAGAGTCTTGGTCTAAATAGAGGCTTCACTACCTAATAATGCAATGTGTATCCATGGCGTCTATGAGAGTTTGTTAGAATGGTAGCATGACAGATTCTTTCCTTCTGAACAGAGGTGTTCGACAAGATGATCCTATTAGCCCGTATTTGTTTATCTTATGTATAGAGTGCCTCAGTCAATTAATTAAACTTGAAGTTGATGAAGGTACATGGAAATCGCTCAGGTTCAGTACTAGAGGTTCAAATCTGTCTCATCTGTTCTTCACGGATGATCTTGTTTTATTCTGTGAATCGTTAGTGGATCAAGTGATGAGACTCAGGGATATTATGCAGAAATCTTGTAGAGTTTCAGGACACAAAATCAATCTTTTGAAGTTAAAGGTATATACTTCCAAAAATGTACAGTTTAATAGAGCTAGTGAATATAGTCAGATTCTGGGTGTAGGACTTACTCCGGATTTAGGGAAATACCTGGGTGTGCCGCTATTACACAAATAGGCTATCAAAGTTACATTTTCCCCCTTGTTGTCAAAGGTAGGTAAGAGATTGTCTAGTTGGAAAGGGCGATTGCTAAGCATAGATGGGAAAGTTGTTCTAATTAAATATGTTTTGTCTACAATCCCATATTATCAAATGCAATCCTTACTCATTCCAAAAGGGGCTCTTGATGCTATCAAGAAGAGTTGTAGGAGTTTCTTTTGGAACCAACGTTCAGAGGGAAAGAAGCTACATTTGATAGCATGGGAAACAATTCAAAAAGAGAAGTCCCTGGGAGGATTGGGTTTTAAGGACCTGGCTTGTCAGAATGAAGTTTTTATCATGAAGTTGTGCTGGGGGTTGCTTACTAAACCACAGGCTCTATGGGTTAAATGCTTACATACCAAGTATGGCTGCATTGAGGGAAAATTTCCAGAGGAGCAGAAGAAGAGGAATCAATTAGAGGTATGGAAGGCAATAGTGAGGGTATGAGACATTTCTGGAAGGGTGTAGGGAGTAAGTTGGGCAGTGACCAAGCAATAAATGCTTGGTGGGAGTTGTGGCTCTAATTAGACTACCCCCTCATGAATTATGTGGTGCGGAATCAGCACTTAATAGATCCAAACGCTACAGTTGATCATTTCTTGACACCAAGTGGAGCCTAGGATATAGCCAAATGGCAACTTTTCTTGCTAAATTGGGCGATCAGGAAAATTGAACAAGTGAAACCCCCTGTAGAGTCAAGGGAAGACCGCTTCTTGTGGAGAAAATCATCCGATGGAAACTTCAGTATGAAATCAGTGTATAAGCTAATTGTGAACCAGGATGAACCGAGTAGGGAACATATATGGAAAGATCTCTGGCGGTGGCCGATTCCAGAAAAAGTGAAGTTTTTCCTCTGGCAAGTGTTTCATGAGAAATTGCCTACCAATTTACTCAGAGTAAAATGTGGGCTTACTGCATCTCCTATGTATCCTTTTGAGTGTCCTTGTAAGGAATCTGTGACTCATATTTTGAGAGACTGTGAGATTTCAAACAGTGTGTGGTTTTCTATCATTAACCCTTTACATTACTTGTTTTCTTTAATAGAAATTTGCAGGACTGGCTTAAGAGGAATGTCAAGACTGCTCCAGGAAACCGATACTTCAGCAGATGGTCGTGGCTACGAGTTTTTAGTTTACTATGCTGATCATTATGGAAGAACAGATGCAAGAAAGCTTTTGAAGTTCGGAGTGATGCCCACGGGAACATTATCCATCAGTGTAGGCATCTACTTCATGAAGGTGTCGAAAAGGGGAAGTTTAGACATTTGATCTTCCAGGTGTTGGACATTTAGAAAACACCCGATGGTTTCTACCTCCTGAACAGTATGTGCGAGTAGATGTGGATGGCTCAGTCAATAAGCTTCAACAAGCTACTTATGGAGGCATAATCTGTGACAGTCATGGGAATTGGATATGCGGGTTTCAACAGAAGCTAGGAGCTGGGCTTTCATTAATGGTGGCCGAACTACATGCCATCAAAGTAGGGCTATTGGTATGTAAGAACCAAGGTTTTGGTAAGATAAGAATGTTTTCAGACTCATTGGAAGCCATACAATTATTGTTAATGGGCTATGGTTAGTATCATCCACTAGCTGATGATGTTGTAGAGATTAGAGCACTGATATATTCAGATTGGGATATCTAGATCTCTCATTCACACAGGGAAGCATTACGGTGTGCTGATATGTTAGCTAAAGCTGCTCAAGATGCAAACAATGATCTGAGGATGGTACAATTTCCTCCAATTTTTTGTCTTGATCAAATGGTAGAAGATATAGGCTGACATTTGTATTTTAACCTTTGATCCGGGGTTTAAATAACCCTTAGTTCTTGTATTCAAGCTTAAGCTTGTCCTTGTTATCCAAAAAAAAAGAGTTTGAAACGTATTGGATTGTATTCATAGAGACATCACCTTAAATATCATTGGAAAATTGTTGAGAGTGAAGTTTTTCAGCCCACTGTAGAATTTACCTCAATGTCAATTTACCTGTATAAATTCGAATGTCAAGTCTATTTTGATAATATCGTGTTTGGATTTTGAAGTCACGTTAGTTCACCTCCGTGGCAATATCTAAAATGCTACTTTCTCTGATCTTAAACATAAGATATAGGTTTTTTTTGAAGAAATTGAAGAAATTAAATGAGTTGTTTAATCATATCATATGTTATGTGCCTTTAGATTATATATTAATTTATAAGTTAGATAAAATAGTTTGGAGAAAAAATAACAAATATAAATATTTTAAAATAATTAAATTAGTTTTTTCAATATCTTCAAATAGTTAACTGTCTTATATTTAAGTAGGAATAGATGAGGGTAGGGGTATTCAAATCCTGGGACAGGACTGGGATCACCCATTCCCGGTTCCCGTCCCGAGGGGTAGCCGGGAATGGGAAGTCATTCCCGGTCCCGGTCCCAAGAAATTCCCGGTATAATCGGGACCGGGAATTCCCGATTTCAATAATATAATTATATTAGTTACATTTTTTATAATATAGTGTTTAAAGTGATTATTTAATACCTAATAAGGTAATAAAAATCATACAAATTGAGCTAGAATTGAAGAATAATATATTATTATCACATTCATCATTTTTGTTATTATCTTTATATATTATATAGTTAGGATTAGTATCACGATATATACGATTTAACTCTAACTAAATATGTGATATGCATTTTATCAAATGATAACTTAATTTATGGGATAAAAAATACAAATATAAAAGAATAACTTATTTTTTAAGAAAAAAAACCGGGACCAGGAATTCCCGGGATCACAAGGTGTGATCCCGGTCCCGGTTTTCCCGGTCCTTGTCTCGACCGGGACGGGAAATTCCTAAGATAAAATGTTCGGGACCGGGCCGGGTCAACCGGGATCGGGACACTTTAAACACCCCTAAATGAGGGAGTATGTCAGAAAATTGTTGGGGATGTGCTCTCAACAATAACTTTATTTTACCTTAATCCACTTAACAAATTAGAATCATACTCTATATGCATAAGAAAAGCAAAAACAAAATAACATAGCCAAGAAAACACCCTCCAAAGTGCAAAAGTGCCAAGACCATTCTCTTTCTTATAGTGGTTCACTTTTTTTTTGTACAACTTTTTATCAAACTTATGTTGGTTCATCTCTCTTTACAAGGATTCAAACCTTAATTCGTCATATTGTAAGAGACTAACCACTTCCATTAGACTTTACCTGACTCAATAAGTGAACCTATCCACATGTAAGTGGCTCAATTAGTTACATATTGATGGACTGGCTTTGGGCCTATGCCCGACTTTCCATAAACTCGGCCCATCACACACGCCAACTTTCGTTCTAATGGCTTTTATATTGTCTCATTGGACGACCGTAGACAATGTATTAATGGCTTCCTCAATGGATTGTTTCAACAAAGAACTTTTTTGGTTTTTTCTTCAATGACCTCCTTGAAATGGGTGCTTATTATCATAACCCCTAGTAAGTAAATTTATAGCTTCAATACAATCAGTAAAAAAAATAATATTCATTAAATTTCTATTCCAACAAATTTGGAGACCCTGGATGATCACGATAATTTCTACTACCACTGGTAGAACTTGCGTAAGCTTACACATGTAGCCAGATGGCCAGCCTCTATCTTCCCCTCTAATAACACCTGCACTTCCACTTTGACCCGAGTCAAGAACCGATCCATCTGCTTCTAGTGTATAAAAACCTGGCCTTCTAAGTAGTTGACCTCCACTTCCATTAACGGGCTGCGTATAAAATTTACAATGAGCGCTTAAATCCATATCCCAACTTGCCCGAAAGAGACTAAAGTGGGCAATTCAGCAAAGAACTTAATCATAAACTACTCCTCTGATTTTTAATATAAGACATATTTATCTAATTTGATTATATTCAAAAAGTTAATTAAGCTAGTTAATATAATATGTATTCCTTAAAACACCCTAGTCATCTTCTTTTAATCATTAATTTCCCCTCCTCTTTTGATTATTGTTAAGGAAACATAACTAGGGATAAGTTAAAAAAAGATTGACAAAAATAAAAATTATGTCTTATATTTATAATCAAACCCAACTTCTTAAATATTTCTAATATTAAAGATGAAAGCGAGTATAACTTATTTCTTTGACTCCCCTCATAACACATTTGATAGTGCCAATTAAATTCTGGTGGATCGTTATAGCCTGCAATTGATGTCATTCGTTTATTAGACGACCCCACCAAAGCAAGCATTCATGGATCGCATATCTTGGAAAGCATCTTGTACCTAGTGATCCATCAATGCTGAGATTATTGCCATATATTCGTAAGTAGAACTCCCTATATAAAGACAATCTTCCTCTTGATCCTGTACAATTGCTACGTTACTTGATTTTTACCTTGCGGTGACTTGTTCCACACTGGGATTTATTGTCCCATGCGCCACTGAATAATTACACGAATTTATGAGTCACGTCGTTTTATTTTCTCCTCCCACCTCTCACATAGAACCTAGCTAGCCTCATAATTCATATTATGTCCTGTTCCATATTTATTAGAATTGGAAAAAAACAAAAACAAAGAAAAGCAGAGCCCTCCATGAAAATAATTTAGTATACAGATGACCAAGTAGTTGCAAGTGGCAACAAGCTATTAGGCTTGTGTAGCCCTTTGTCATGATTATGCTCATGACCTGATATAGCTGCATCAATTTCTTCGTATGAAAACCCCAACCCTCCAAAAGAAACAGAGAAATTTGGGGTCATATGTTTCATAGTAACGCTGTACTTCTTCCTTAGTCGGCAATGCATGTATAATTTCGTTGATAAGTATCACTATTAGTGTTACCAGGGTCAAGCGTCACTCACACTTCATCGCCATCATTATTATCTTCACTACTGTCTCTTTTAGGACCTCCAATGTCGTATGATTCCAACTTTTACTATCTCTTTTACCTCTTCGCCTTTTTTTACTTAAAAAGTTATGATCGTTCTACTTTCTGATATCTTGTAAGTTCCGCTAACTTATCTTCCATATATTTTCTCGATCTTGTTTCATAATTTTACGGAACACTCACTGATGATTTAGGCCCCATGTCTACCATCATATATGATCACTGCTAGTTCACCATCAACACATCGGTTTCAGGTTCCTATACATCACTAGTTCACGGTCGGCTTGTTAAACCGTGCGTGTATTTGTCACTGGATTCATGGATTTTGTGGAATTTTCTTTTGGTTTAAAATAGTTTTAGAGAGGACTAATGTGAAGCAAGAGTATTTTTTCCATTTATATACTTTAGGGTTTAAAAATTTAGATGAGTTAGGTCCCAGGGTTTATCAGAGTCAGCTCATATCTCCAGACTCAAAAAATGGTTATGAAAGTACCTATAAATTGTTCATTAACAAGGTTTTTATATTGAAAGCCAGATTTAAATTTACGAATCTTATGTATCTTGAGTCAGCTTTTTAACAATGAACCAATCATTGTCTTATTTGTATCTATGTATTTTAAACAAGTTATAATTGACAATCTACTCTAAAATTTGTAATCTAATTAACAACTTCACCAACTACCAATTGAAACAGAAATGTAGTGCTCTCTCTTTTCATATTTCTGAACTGTTTTTTCACATTGTGATTCATGGCACGAATGCTTTAGGAAAAGATGCAGAGCACGTGACATGCAAAGTTGTGTGTGGGGTGGCAAAGTGTAGTGCATGTGGTTTCCCATTTTTTTCCAAAAGAATGATAATAAAAGTCAGAGGACTTTGCTCTTCATGGTAATGTTCTTCTCTGTTTTGAGAATATGTAAGGACTAAGGTATCCATTATCCAATCTCACTCCCAACTCCCATATTTAAAAAAACTAAAAAAGGGCTAACAAAGCAGGGACCAACTTTGGACACAACCCCTAAAAAGCTGTTAACCCAACACCAAAAGGATCTCAAACCCCAAAAGATTCTCATGCCTTTCCAGTATTGCCTTTAATTAATTTATTCTACTCTTCCTTTATTGTCTAATTTTGTTAATGTCATGTTTACTTTTGGAAAGCTCAGATTACTCAAATATATTAAAGTTTTTCCATATGACGATCTAACAACTGATGATGTCTTTAATAGTGTTCTTTCTACGTCATAATTAAATATTCATATCGGAATAAATTTTCTACATTAAATTATGAATTTTCCAAAATGTTGTAACTTGAAAGATTAAAAAAAGGCATTACTCATCAACAACATTTTAAAATAAATTTTTAAGCATGCCGAATCAATCTATTCTTGAATTAAAACTGAATCCATTTACTAATTCTAAATTTAAACTCAAATAATATGTAACCAAAATATTTGTGCATATCTCTAGTCAAATATTTTGAAATTTTGATTATCATAATATATGAAAAAGAACCCCTACAAAAATTAACAAAAAAACGAATTGATAATTTATTAGTAAATAATTTTGGGTAATCACCAATAAGTTGTAGGTTGAAATAGTGAGTGGCCCCTCCCCTTAAACGGGGAAATATAAGTTTGAATATTGAAAAGTACATTTATCCAAAGAGGTAAAAGCCCTGCATAAGTTTGAATTTTAAAAAACACACCTATTGAAAAAGATGAAAATATTTTACAATCTAAGCCTCAAAATGGATTTTATTATTTATCAAATAAAAAAAAAGGTTGGGGTGGCCATTCTAATATTCATTAATATATGAAACATGAATCAATATAAAAAGTGTATTAAAAATAATACTCCCTCTGGTCCTAATTATAAGATAAACTTGACTTTTTTTTTGGAGAAATTAAGGAAGCCAATTAAATTACTTTATAGTGTTTATATTTTTAGTATTCTTAGATTATATATTAGTTTATTAGTTAAATTAATTAGTTTGGAGAAAAACATAAAAATATAAATACTCTAAAGTAATTTAATTGGCTTCCTTAATTTCTCCAAAAAAATCAACTTTATCTTATAATTAGGATCGGAGGTAGTAAATAATTTTTTTTTGTAAGGCTGGGTCATCACTCATAATAAGCACATACTAGCTAGTAAGGTGAGCAATGATCAGTCAACATGTGAGGCAAAGTTAAAAATTTACAAGTTGTATTAGAAATTTACATCTTATTTTTGCTCCAATGAAACTGAGGCACGCTCATCGCACATCGTCAGCGTGTTCTTAAAGTTAACTAAAGCCACATCAGCTATCACACTTCACTACCGCTCTATATGTATCTATCTATAAAGACTAAAGAGTCTATCTTTATTCTTTAGAGAGCTGTGCGTGCATTCCACTCATTCCCCTTTGCAACTAGTACGTCCCAATTCTCATTTTCTTGTGCGTGTCGCAACTTTCAAGTCTCTCTCAGTGCGAGATGGGTCAACTTGCTCCCTTATCGGAAGAACCCATCAACGACGAAGACTTCGCCAGCGGCAAGAGAAGAAGTCGCCATCTTCAGGCATGGCGTCACTGGATCAAGACCCACTTTCCACTTCTCTTCTCTAAGAAATCTCACCACCTGAACGTCCTCCTCAGTGTTCTGGGTTGCCCTCTCTTTCCTCTCCCTCTTCTCCCACAGCCACCAAACCTATCCCTCAATCAGGCAAGCCATGTTCTGTTTCTCTTTTCTTGGAATTGGTATATTTTTCTCTTTACTTCTACTAGCGTATGTGCTGTTATACCTTCTTTTGTTGGTCAATAAAGGTTTAAGTTTGGTGTGTGGTGAAGTATATACTACACTCTGTTTTCTTAGATCAGAGAGTTACCGGCTTAAAGTTGAGCAAAAAGTATTGTTATGGGTTCTCTTTTGAAACTTTAATTATTCATTAGGCTAAGTTGTCATTCATACCCCACTCTTAAAGGCTTTTCTTTTCTCGTTTGGGCCTAGCTAAAGGAAATCATCCCTCTGTGCTACCATGTGCATGATCTGATTTAATTACTCTAACCACCGGTATAATTGTAAAAACATCAAAAAAGTGGGGGGGGGGGGGGAAGGAGAATGAGAAGGAAAAGGCAGACGTACGTAAATATAATAATGTGGTGTGTTGTGATGTGTAACAGGTGTCGTCGCCGGCTGAGTATATAATACAGCACTTTACGGCGGCGACGGGCTGCCGGAAGTTGGAGGGGAGAGTGAAAAATGTGTTTGTGACGGGGAAGTTGGGGATGGGTGTGGTGGATGATGCGGGAATGGGATCTAACGGAGTGTCAGAGAGGGGATGCTTTGTCATGTGGCAAATGGTTCCTGATATGTGGCTCATAGAGCTCGTCGTCGGCGCTCAAAAGGTCGTTGCAGGAAGTGACGGCTCCGTCGCTTGGCGCCATACGCCGTGGCTCGGCGCTCACGCTGCTAAAGGTGGCGTCCGCCCTCTCCGTCGTGCTCTCCAGGCAAGTCATCGCCCCTTTATTCGAACCTTACTAATAATACTCTATTTTATAATTCGTCTTAATTCGCTTGGGATAGAGTCAATCAGTCATACCGCAAAGGCCAAAGGGTTACCCACTTGTGAGATAAAATAAATTTTTTTAATCAAGAAAATTAATTAAATTATTTAAAAATATTTATATTTATTATCTTTTTAAATTAATTACCTAATTTATAAACTAATATATATTCTCAGAATATACAATATATAATATGATTAAATAAAATATTTAATATTTTTAATCTATTTAAAAAAATTAATTATATTTTATATTTAAGATCAAATGAAAAAAAATATTAAGAGTTAAGACTCGCACGATTCTAATTTTGTAATTTTTGCTTACATTATCCGTTCTCTTTCGTTCTCTAATGTCCGTGTCAAATCACTATCGTGCAAGACAGCTAAATTGGGTTACTAAAATCTAAATAATGACCTTACCTGGATCAAACTATGGAACGTGCGAGGATATTGGATTAAGTTTTCTGCATAACCCTTGGCTCTACATTTATAACTAGTTTTTTCTTTATGCAGCCATTTGTAAACTACCCCTTTTGGTTTTAATTATAAGATAAAATTGATTTTTTTAAAGAAATTAAGAAAGCTAATTAAATTACTTTAGAGTATTTATATTTATATTTTTTTTAAATTAATTATTTTAACTAATAAATTAATATATAATCTAAGGATACATTACATATAATATAATATGATTAAGTAACTTATTTAACTTCCTTAATTTCTAAAAAAAAAAAATCAATTTTATCTTATAATTAAGACTTAAGGTAGTAATTCAATCTTCTTGACCGTTAGAAACCAGGTATGCAGTAATGAACCCATGCTAATGGGGTCAGAAAGTCAGAAGAATTACTACATCCCTTCCCATCAATAGTATTACTAATTTAAGTGTTTGTTTAATTTTAAATATATGTAATTTCTAAATTTTAATATATAATTTTCATGCATTTTTAATAATATTTCTGTTAGATAGATGACATTAAACAACAAACAGAGTTAGGCAAAAGTTAAAATAGTGTAGCATTAGGGTAAAACTGAAAAAATTACTATATAATGCATACATTTTGTTTTTAATTTGTATATTTTTTATGAAGACAAATAAATAGAAGCAAAAGAAGTATTATTTATAAAGATGTTCAAATCTTACACACGTATATTGATGCAGAGTTGCATACTCCAACTTATTTATTTTTATTCATAATGATGATTTGCTGACTGCTCATGTTCAATAATAAAAATGACATTGGCCAAATTCCATTTTCTACCTGCCAATATATTGTATCTTTGTTTCTCCAGTAATAAACATTTACCTTTTTCTCTAGCAGTCTGCTGCTCGTGTATAATCAATGTGTGTTGTCATTTGTATGATTATATTTGCCAAATTAAACTTCTAATACAACATCACTTAAGAACAAAAAAAGTTACCTCTGAAATTATGGAATATGTTTCTGAGGGAAAATGATGGTTCGGAGTTCAGGTCTCATGGTCAAGGGTCCACTCTGAAAATCAGTGGAGTGACTTGATCAGCATCTCTGGTAGTTGTCGCTGCATAGAATGATATTAAAGAGACTGTGATTTTTTCTCTCTGATTAAACGACATTGCGGTTTGTACCTTGTAGGGACTAGACCCTTTGGCGGTGTCTGCCGTATTCTCTGCTGCGCAGTACATGGGAGAGAAGCAAATCTCAGGCGACGATTGCTTCGCGTTAAAACTCTCAACTGATCAGAAGAACCTCACGGACCGCAGCGATAGTACTGCAGAAATGATCAAGCACGTTACGTACGGTTACTTCAGCCAACGAAGCGGCCTCCTTGTCTACCTCGAGGACTCGTACCTCACGAGGATTCAATCCCCTGGGACGTACCCCACGTACTGGGAGATCACCATGTCGACTAAGATCGAGGATTATCGGCCGGTGGAGGGTGTGATGATAGCCCACGAGGGGGAATCAGCGGCGGTGATTACTAGGTTTGGGGACAGTCTCAAGGCGGGCCCAGCCATCACGCGATTGGAAGAATCCTGGACCATAGATGATGTTGCGTTCAACGTGCCTGGATTATCTGTGGACTGTTTCATACCACCCAAGGAGTTGCAGACAGATTTTACAGTGGAGGAAGATCTGGATTGGAGATCGCCCTCGCATGGATGAGATGCTCCTTCCCCTCCGGCCCCCACCCTTGCTTTGACGCTAATTAATCTTAAAATGCTAAAATTTATTTTTAACAAAATAGACGCGAGTAACTTATTGCGTAATGTGTATATGTATACTGTAATTTGGTTTGATTTGCTTCTTGATGTATGCTTGGATTGGTTAATGTTCCTGGGGGAAATCTCCAAATTTTAAGAGAGGTCCCCAGAAAAAGTTAAAAAAACAAATGGAGTGGAGTTGAGATGGTGAACATGAAAATCGATGTTACTGTGCTTTTTCCTTTGGGCGAGAGGCCATGTGCTGTCGGTGCTTATTTCAATTTTCTATTAAAATTCCCAAAACCACTTTTAATTGAAAACGATAATTCATCGGATCAGTCAACCTCCAATTGAGATTGGGAAGGGGATAATTCAATTGATGCTTATCTTAGAATCCGTATTTCTTCAAAAAAGAATATAAACGGATCCGTATAGATATCTACCCTAGTTCTAATACGGTACTTTTAAATTACGCTTCTTTTCTGATGATCACGATTTAGGGAGTTTGAAGTTTGAGCGGAAGGCGGTCAATCAGAACTTGAAGTAAATGTCACAGTTACTGTGTAAGCGTTGGAGCCGGTTGGTTACATCATTTAGAACAGCAAATTGTTGTGGGAAGAGACTTCATCTCTCAGCATTCGCCTTTTCCACTACCTCTGCGGGGCATGACAATCCGAGTCGACCCAGTCCGCCTCCGATTCGAGTGGGTTTTACCGAGTCAGCTGGGCGTGGTGTATTTGCCACTCGAGCAATCGGAGCCGGAGATCTCATCCATACCGCCAAACCCTTTCTGAGCTACCCTTCTCCCTCCGCTATCCACTCTGTCTGTTATTTTTGCCTCAGAAAGCTCCGAAATTCGACTAAACCGGAAGATGCCGGTGTATCATTTTGCAGTGACGAATGCAAAGAACGTTCTAAGGTGCATTAATGTTACTTATTCCACCTACTTTACATGATTTCAAGTTATTTGAAGTGATGCTCACCACTTGTTTGAGGTTTAGATTGTGAGAAGTGTATTTGGAAAATTCTGGCCACTTCACACTCATGATTTGCAGAATGCACTGTTTAGAAGCTAGCAAGTTAAAGAAAGCATATAGAAGTGTGCTTTGCGAGTCGTAGTTATTCCTCTGCAAAATGACATTACAGGGATTGATCAGTTGAAATTTTAGTATTGTCATAGTTTGTTTAGTATTGACGGGATTCACTGTTGCTTTGTAGCATCACATGATTAATATTATACATTCTAACGCAATATGTTTGTGACGAATATAGCAGCTCATAATATATAATTAGAAAAGTGACTTGGGATGAAACTGCACTAAATTAATAAGGAGATGCAGCATCTAGTGTGGGCTCAATCTGTTAATCCTGAGGTTTTATTGCTTAGGATATCAAATTTTATCCTAAAGAAATACTATGATTACTATTAACATGTTTGACATTCGATTGGAGGTTATTATTACATGTCTTATTTTCAGTTCAGTCTTGTGTCTTGTGTTTTAAATAATTGCATCAAGTTGGTTTTGCATCATATTATTTCCACTGAAACAAACTTTTCTAAGGATTTTTTTTTTTTTTTTGTAGGAGTTTTATGATGTCGAGATGAAAGCGAATTGGATGGTTTTTGATGATTATTGCCGGTATGGTAGTTTTGTTTTCAAGCACTAAAAGATTGCCTTTTATTGTTTCAGTGGGTATAGAGTTCTAACATCTTTTTTAAATTCCTCATAGGAATGAAGATCAATATACTATTTCATTTCCTTAATTCTATGTTGATGGGTCTAGCCTGTTCTTTTATCAAGTTGGTTTCAGATGCTTTATAATTCTGCTCAAAATGGAAGTGGAAAAAAAAAAATCATCGTTAATGTAAATTTCCATAATTTCTGTTATCAGTTTATCAGAAAATTACGACTCTAACTGCACGGTTGAAGTGGGAGAATGATAAAAGGAGCTATTTTTTCATCCCAGTTGGCTTGAGAACTTTAGCCAAGCATGATTTAGTTCTCAAACGAAGTATCAGTCCTACTCATAGGCACGCTTGCAATTTCATCGGAAGAATCATACTCACACATATATGATCTAAGTTCACAACATTCCACAACAAAGTGTTCAAGACCTGTAGTGAGGGACATATTAATAGCTGACAGCATAAACATGGAAAGGAGAGGGGAAAAAATCAATGTGTCTATTAGAATAGTGGAAATTCTAGAACTTCAATCCTTGTAAATGTTAAGGACCCCCTTGTTAAATTATTGATAGGTTTATTGATTCTTAACATCTTAGATTATTATTTATTTATTTATTAAGCTTAATTGATATGTAAAAATTATTTGATCTCTTTACTAAGGACCCATGGTTTGAAATATCCATTTCTGGTGAAACGGTTGGCTTGCATGATCATATCAGGAGTTGCCAATATAGACAGTCTTGACATACTTCAACCTGCCAGTTTGACTCCTGAGATGATATTAAAGGTGAGAGATTTGTTATTTGCTTATGATAAGGATATAAACTTGAATCGTGGTCAGCAGATTTCTTCAAGAGATGAATTTGACTTTCCCATCTAAATTGGCATGAAATCATCCTAATGCAAAATCCTATATGCTACTCCCTCCGGTCCTAAATATAGGACAAAGTTTGTAGTTTACAAACTTTGTCCTCACTACAAACTTTGTCCTATATTTAGGACCGAAGGTAGTACTTAATTGCTGTGAAAGCTTCTTTTAATAAAACATTCAGTGATGTGTGGGTTAAAATTTGATTAGAATTAATCACACAGCTTTGACATCAAGATGTGGCTGCCATGGATATAATCTGTCTATCCATGTTTCATTTTCAGTTGGAAGAGGGTTTTGCCTTGTTAAGGAATGCCTTCACGAAGACACTTGTCGCAGATGAAGATATTGGCTGTATCCTCCATGTGTTAGAACCTAGAATTCTTTTGTGCAGACAAGCACATATGTAAACACCAAGACAAATCAATATTTGTTGAGAGACTCCTTATCCTGGCATTTGTAAGTTCTAAGCAAGGAATGGTACATTAGTGTTCTGGCCCGAATTCGTATTAATGCATTTCGGGTTGATCTGGCTGGAGGCTTGTACGATGATCTGCTATCATCTGCAGTTGCATCTGTAGAAGCCGAAGCTGCTGTTGGAAATGCTGTCTACATACTTCCATCATTCTACAATCATGACTGTGGTAATTGCATTATTTCTTTTTACTCTCCTTCGTTCTGTCCTCAATGAACATCAAACACGGTTGGATTTGCGTTGAGAACTGAAGAACCTATACTTTTTGTTATTGTAGATCCTAATGCACACATTATATGGATAGATAATGCGGATGCAAAATTGAAGGCCCTCAGTAACGTTGAGGAAGGTTTGTCTCTTATTGCAATTTATTTAACTAATTGTTTGTTTCTCTTTTGGTAGTTTTTAGGTTGACTTTCCAGTAAGTAATGTACTCATATGACTCCTTTGGTAATAATCTGACAATGGCATGAAGAAACAAAAAGAAAAAGAGTTAAGGATCTGTTTTGAAAACGCAAGCAATTCTGATAATCTTGTTTTGCTAAAATTATCCCTGTACCCTTTCGTTTCCGTGAGTAGTTAATGGCTATATTATGAAGAATGCTCTTTTTTTTTTTTTTGTGGCACATGTTAGGCGAAGAACTAAGAATCTGCTACATTGATGCCAGTCTGGACCGTGATGCTCGGCAAGAACTTTTGCTTCAAGGTTTTGGTTTTCACTGCAATTGCAATAGATGCTTACAAGGCGACTAAATTCCTTTCACAGATGTTGCGCACTTACAATTATATTTATTTTTGGCTGAAATGTTTTTTTTTTATATTTATAAATTTATAATTATTATCAGTGTATTATTTTGAATAAATTCAAATGCATTAGCATCCAACAAGCGGATTGAAAAGTAATCTAATTATTACTGTTTTAATTTTTTTTTTCGCACAAGTAGGTTGACTTGTCGACGACTAATTAGGCCTTACCTGAAACTCAACTGATCGTCTAAATGAAAAATGCAATCAACTTCCATCAACGAGCCTATGGAACATCTAAATTCGGATACATTACGCGGTATGCCTTTATAAACAGTGTCAATCCTTATAAATTCTTTGGGCATGTTGTGCAATTAAGCATTTTAATGTGGTTAAAAAAGCATTTTATGTGACTTTTCTTTTTGATAAATTCTTTCGTCATATTCAATTTGCTATTAAAGTTTCAAAGTTTAATCTTCCGGACCGTTGGTTGTGGTGGCTTGATCCTTAGATAACTAATTTCTTTCTCACACCCTTTCTTCCCCAATAGTTCTCTGCGAAAGAAAATCACAGAAAAAAAAATTAACTAACAAAGATTATACGACGTGAAATAAAGAAAGCTCCCGCCATCTCAGCTATAGGTGCATTTGTGGGAGGTGTGACTGTGCGGCATAAAGAGAGCTTGTTATGAGAGAAATTCTCACATTTCTTAAATTAAACCAATATTAAAACTACCCAACACTTATCTCCTTCTTCCTTAAATCTTCCCCACTTTTCTTTGCCTTTCATACTCCTTTCATTCTCTTCTTAAAAATAATCAAACCAAACCCTTTCTCTTATAGAACTGGGTTTGTTTACTTGCTTTTCTTTTTTGTTCAGTAAGAAATTAGCTAGGCTTTTAAGTCAACAATATTCTTAACTACACACCCCCTCTAGTTACCACACTTGTCTCTTGAACTTGACTCTCATTATTCTTGCTAGCCAATCATGGGGGTCTTTTCCCTAAGTTCATCTTCCTCTGTATTACCCGTTAGAGTGCGTGAAAATAATGACTTGTGTCCTACAAGAAGGAAGGCAATTATTTTGTGTTGCCAAGGAGGTGGTGGAAATGTGATGAAATCCAGTGGGATTTCTTATGTTTTGACAGAGAGATCAGCACCATTAATGAGCACAGATCATACTGCAGCTGTGATGGATTCAGGAAGCTTGGTCTTGTCTCCAAATGGGAAAAGCCAGGCAGAGATTGTTGTAAATGATTTGATGCCTTATAATAATGGGTCTTCTTTACCCACCACTTCCATGGGATTGGAAGATGGAATAGGCATCGTCAAGTTTCTCAAAGGAAAGAAGTTTTTCATTACTGGTGCTACTGGGTTTCTAGCAAAAGGTTTTTTTTTTTTTTGTTTCTCCTTTTTACTTTTCGTGCATCTTTTAGGTTTCTTAGATGGTTCGTGCATGAAAATGGTGAGTAATTAACATGTATTTATGGTTCATCCAGTTCTTATTGAGAAGATTTTAAGGACTGAGCCTGAAGTGGGCAAAATGTACCTTTTGATCAAGGCAAAGAATAAGCAAGCTGCAATGGAGAGACTGCAGAATGAAGTATTCTTTCAGTGACACTCCTCCTTCAATATGCCTTCGCGTTTCATTTCTTGGTCTTAATTTTACCTTTTTTTTGGTGATTTTAGATTATAAATACAGAGCTTTTCAAATGCCTTCGACAAACCCATGGAAAATCCTACCAAGCCTTCATGTCGAGCAAGCTGGTTCCTGTTGTGGGCGATATTTGTGTGTCCCGTCTTGGATTAGATGAAGATTTATCTGATATTATTGCAGACGAAGTAGATGTAATTGTAAATTCTGCTGCTAATACAACATTTGATGAGAGGTTAGCCTGTACATTTATAAAAGTTCATACATTTTCTTGTTTGAGTTTTGCAGTGTAATAATTTGAGTTTTTTGAAATCTTAGATATGACACTGCTATCGACATAAACACCAAAGGACCCCGCCGCCTTATAGGCTTTGCGAAAAAGTGCAAGAAACTTGAGCTCTTTCTGCATGTCTCAACAGGTAAAAAGAGAAGAAAGCAACAAGATCAGAGATAAAAATGACTTGAGTGAAAAATTCCTAGAAATCTACTCAGGGTAAAAGAAGCTTAAGATTTTTGAGTTTCCTTGTGCGTAATGTGCAGCATATGTTAATGGACAAAGGCAAGGTAAAATCACAGAGAGGCCATTCATCATTGGAGATAGTATAGCAAGAGAAAAGTTTGTATCTGAAGAACAAACAGAAGCCTTACCCTCATTGGACATAGAAGGGGAAATGAAGCTGGTTTCATATTACAAGGGAAAATATGAAGGCAACTTATTAGCTCAAAAGATGAAGGAGTTGGGTCTTGAGAGGTATTATTGAGTATCTAGCTCTGTTAAGTTTTTCAGTTTTGCAGGGTCAAATTTCATGATCTTATTTGATGTTGAGTTAATTTGTTTGAAACAGGGCTAGACTATATGGGTGGCAAGATACTTATGTGTTCACTAAAGCTATGGGAGAGATGATGATTGATAAACTGAGAGAGGATCTTCCAGTTGTTATAATTAGACCTAGTGTTATAGAGAGCACTTTCAGAGAGCCATTCCCTGGTTGGATGGAAGGAAAAAGGTATCTCAACACCTATATCACTAAAAAAAAAAATAGCTTTTTATGACCAATCTGAGATCATATGACAGAACTAACAATAACAAGCCTTCCTGTTGAACTTCCAGGATGATGGATCCAATAATTCTGTGCTATGGAAAAGGGCAGCTCACAGGTTTCTTAGTAGACCCAAATGGAGTATTGGATGTGGTAAGTGACATACATTTCACCATTCAGATTCTTTCAAAACAGTCCAAGTCTTATTATTATCAACTTTAACATACCACAGTTTGGTAGAAGGATCTGACACTAACACTTGCTCTCTTTAAACTGAGTAAATTTATAGGTACCAGCTGACATGGTTGTTAATGCAACCATGGCAGCGATGGCAAAGCATGGAATGGCTCGAAAACCGGAGATAAAAGTGTACCATATTGCCTCATCTGTAGTGAACCCTCTGGTTTTCCAAGAGCTGGCAAGATTGCTCTATAAACACTACACTTCCTCACCTAGTATTGACTCAAAGGGAAGGCCAATTCAAGTCCCATTCATGAAGCTGTTCAGCTCCATAGAAGATTTCTCTGCTCACCTCTGGACAGATGCTATTCAGAAAACTGGCCTCACAGCCATGGACAAACTACCCCACAATCTTCAAACTTTATGCAGAAAATCAGTGGAGCAAGCAAAGTATTTGGCCAACATATATAAGCCCTACACATTCTATGGTGGAAGGTAAACACAGATATTGAGATTTCTTGAGGAATAAGTTATTATTAACTGAGAAGTATTTAAATGAATGTAATTGTGATTGTGATTGTAATCGTGATTGTAATGCAGGTTTGATAACAGTAATACAGAGAGATTAAGGGAGATGACGTCAGAAGAAGAAAAGAGAGACTTTGGGTTTGATGTAAAGGGGATAGATTGGGAAGATTACATAACGAATGTGCATATACCAGGTCTAAGGAGACATGTGATGAAGGGAAGAGGAATGGGTAGCTAGCTAGCTCGTGTGACTCCCTGAATATTGTGAAGTCTAAAATGCCACCAAGTTTCCTCCAACCATCTGTAATAAACTACGTTCTGCTATATTGCTCTTTTCAACCTAAGGAATATGGCCCTGCCACGAGTATAGTTTATATGTATTATCCATATTCTAATTTATCAATAATTCTAACTATATTGAATTGATCATTTTCGCCTATTTATGCATGTCCCAGCGCTCCCCCCCCCCCCCCCCCAAGTGCGAGCACAACCTAGAGGAGCTTAAATCTTAGCATTTTTTAATTCTTATGTGATAATTAAAGATATTAAGTATGATGAATTTCAATTTTAAGACTGTTAAAAAAAACTAATATTTTATGACAATACCCATTTCTTTAAAAAAAAAAAACTTTAAAAAAGGAACTATTTTTTATTTTAAAAGAACGTACAACAGTTAATTTAATTATAAAATAAATAAAGTTTCACTTAAAAAAACATATAAAGCAACAATTTATTTCAAGTTCAGTCTTTCAAAATAATTGAATTTATCATTTTTTAAAAAAATTTATCAGTGATTCTTTTTTAGAATTAAATAACTCAACCGCCAAATGAGATAAATAAACCTGTACATTTATATATTTAGAAAAAGTGGCACACAAAAATACGACAAGGTATGAGATTCGTCTACTTAGTCATTGCAAGAACATTTTATATTCATAGCTTTGCATCATAAAAAGCTTTTTTTTATAGGCACATATATTGATGGGAGGTAATCTTGTTTGAGACATTGACGGGTATTAAATGTGAGTACCTCTCTTAATAGGGATTCAATTCTTGGTTTACTATATTATAAGGGACTAGACCCTTCTAATAGACCCAACCCCATTGGTATAAAAAAAAAAACAATTCTAATCTTGGTGCTCTATATAGGACTCGTGCTAGCTGTCGCTAACGACAAATAAAAAAATAATTTTGACTTTTCAGAGATTAAAAGAATTATTAAATCACCAATTTAAATAGAATCTTAACTGATATAATCTCCGTCATAAGGAAAAATTGCAACCAAATTCTAATTAACAGAATTAATTACAATCAAATCCCTTAAAATCATCAAAATGCAATGAAGTCCCAAGGGACCTGAATGCTATTGATTTCAAACGTGAAAGTACAATTTTGCCCCAATGACAAGTTGATGCTACTAAATTTTAAGTAGGCACTGTAAGTGTATGAACCGTGAAAATAGTGTAATAGCAAATCAAGGTCGTCCCGCAAAGACTTAATCGAATTAGTGATTAAACATTCAATTTCCTTGTTTCATTTAAGTTGAACATATTAAAATTGATTTCAATGAGTGAAGAGAAATAAAACTAAAAGCTAAAAAAAATAAAGACTTTTCACAAAGAACAATTTCCAATGTTAAAAAGGACAACACAGAGTCATTAATCCCTTGTTTGTTTCTTATATTTTTATCCCCACTAAATTAATTTAAACTTAACTTAATCAGCTAATCTAGAGTATTAATGCCTATATATGTCTGTCTATTTATCTACCTACCTCAATTAATTATGCAATGTTTCGCACAATTAAATAAGATGCAATTTAGATCGAATTCACTCTAATTTAATTATATGTGCGGAGCTTTTAGGTATATGTCTATTCTAGATGCAAATTAGATTAAACTCTAATTCCACATTATTTAATCCCATGATCAATTTAAGGATAGTACCCCTACCCGATAAATAGCCTGGCCCAAATATGCCAAAAAAATGTTCGGGCCACTTTTTTTGGTTGGGCTAGGCAATTTTTAACCGGGCTTGAGCTGGCATACCGGGTGATCGGACACCATGCTCACCCCTACTTCAAAGTGGTTCACATATAATTGTTTACTTAATAGCTTTATAACAAATAAAAGAATTAATACACAAATCTCAAGATATTTATATCAGATAAAAAAAAATTGAAGATAATCTTAATGAGCTCAAGAAATTTTCATCCTGGGATGTCATCTGCAAGGGCAAGGCACGATGGCTCAGATGAGGATACCTGCATATTTTTATCAGGATCATGTTGGCAGAGCCTTGGAATCAATAAACGTAAATGTGGCTTAAGGGCATCCCCCGCTTGGTGGTCACAACAAGTGTGCGTATAAAAGAAGACGATGTTGGGGCAAAAAAAAAAAAAAACAATAGAGATATCAATTCTATACATAGTGGTTCTACTTCTACCATCCCTTATATCATTTTTCTTTTACTTTTTTTGGTTTTTTGACCAGTTATGAATTTTCTTTTCTTTTCTTTTTGTTTTTTTGACATTTTATGAATTTTCATTTGATACTTAAATTTCTCTTCTTCTTATAAAATAAAGTCACAGTTTTATTTAATTGAATTATGAGGAGACATTTCTTGCGTGGACAAACTGATAGTCACTGGCACTAAAATCAAACTATAATTTAAAATTAACAAAAACACAAGAAAATAAAATCAAATTCAAACTAATAGTCATACTGGTCTGTCATTTAATTTATTCAGGGGAAACTTAAAGGGCAATTGACTTGTTATTATACCACTTCCTGAAAGAGCTAGTTTTTTTTTTTTTTTAAAGATATTAAGAAAGTTAAAATGAAACTAATATTTTAGGATTTCCCTCATGTTCCTCTTACGGTTGATACAAGTAATGCGTTATCCAAGCAAAATTCAAAGTCTATCCAATCTCTCTGTGCTGCATGTTCTTCCAACTGATCTCTGCACATAAATCATATTTTATGGCAATAGGTGTATATATATATATATATATATGATGCTTCCGTGAAAACTATTTCCAGCAGTGTAAAGTGATGAAGAAAACTACGGAAATATATCTAAAATCAATAAATCACATTCCGAAAATCTTTTTTTTTTTTTTTAACCTTGAATTCCGAAAATCAATACATAATAATATGCGGATTACCAAACTTTTTTAATCATCATAATTATGAATGTTTGACTTAACTGAATCAGTAAACTAAGTCTAATTAATTAAGCTGCTTCACTACCAGATCCAAGGATACACACACATAGGAATTAATGTTAATCTTGTCCAACAATTTGACCACCAATTAATCCTCTCTCACAGTTCTCACCTCTCATTTCATTATAGTATAAAACTCCAAGGATCCTAGTATCAAAGCAAACATAAATGAAAGGAAGAGACAAAGAAATATGAAAGTAATTAACAACCCAACTTGATAGCTCGCTTCTGCTTCCCTAAACAGTCAAAGTATTCACCTGTGCATTCACTAAATTCTTTTTCATAGATGCATTACCAAGTTCATACACAATACTCATGCGCTGAGAGGCCAGTTCTTGGGTGAGTTCATTTTATTGACATGATAATGATTAAATTAACACTCCAGATTCCTTTATGCAGCTACGGAAAGGATATGGTACAAGAGAATAGAAATATTTTATGCATACAAAAAAATTTTCCTGATTTCACAATGGTGATGGCCCATCATATTAATTGTGAAAAGTATCACATCATATTTCACAATAACATCATGCATATTAGCAGTGTTGTGAGACCCGGACCGGACCGGCCGATCCGGCCCGGGACCCGGCGAACCGGCCGGGAAACCGGTCCGGTCCGGGTCACTTATAAAAAAAAAAAAAAATTTTTACTTTTTCCTTTAGAATTTCATACTATAAGTCTAAAATTTTCAATTTCTCACCGGTTTGGTCCCGGTTTAGCTCCGGTTTGGTCCCGGTTTGACCCACTGACCCTTAACCCAATACCCCGACCGGTTCAATGCCCAGTCCGGGTTTTAATACCTTACATATTAGGTAGACACACACATCCTGATGTTAAGAGCTAACGTCCTAGAAGGAAAAGGATACCTCTAAACAAATATCAAAAACCACAACTAATAAATAGCCGCACAAAAACAATGAAGCCTAGGACATCATATCAGGATTTAGGCTCCTCAATCACAAAGACTGGAAACGCTAAAAAGAGAAAACCACTGAAGAAGCAAAGGTAAAAGAAACCTAATTGCCCACATTCAGCCTATTAATCTCCAAAGCTAACTCCACCCTCCAGGAAAAATATATAAGATTCAAATATGAAAACACAGTTTTGGCTACAATGCAAATATTAAAACAGATCCATGTGATATCTCTCAATATTTTAAAATTAAAGTAAAAATTGGTCAGCTTTGTGCACACGAGCTTGAAAAAAATTACAAAACCATTAATTATGTAATTGTTAAGAATCTGGAAAGGGGGAAAATAGATAAATCTTCAGTTCTTAACGCAAAACCTGAATTTCTGGAAGCATCTGCTGAATAGTAGGATGATATCCACAATATAAAGCATTAATTTGACAACACTACAATACTACAATATTTACTATCTCTGTAATATGTTTGACAACAATGATAATTATAAAAATAAAAAATAACTAATTAGATTTTTATTCTATTTTGTTGAAATTTTCGTTATAATAATTTGAATTTTAGAATTATAAAATAATTTAATCAATTAATTACATGTTTTCTTTTAAAATCGATTTATGCCCTTTACTCATTTAATTAATACATTTACGCCTTTAGTTAATTTTATTACTCATTTAGTACATATTATTACGCTTCTAGTCAATGCCAATATATTACACGTTTAGTTAATAACAGTACTCATTTAATTGATATTATTACGCTTTTAATTAATATTACTACTCATTTAACCAGTATCATTAAGCCTTTAGCTAATACCATTACTCTTCTAGTAAATATATTTTACACCTTTAGTTAATATCATTACTCATATGATATTAGCTAAGGGCGTAATAACACTAACTAAATGAGTGATGTTATTGACTAAAAGCGTAAAAGTATTACCTAAATGAGTAAATATGTAAATCAATTTTAAAAGAAATAATGAAATTAATTGATTTAATTATTTTATAATTCTAAAATTTGAATTATTATAATAAAAATTTCTATAAAATAGAATAAAATTCTAATTAGTTATTTTTATAATTATCAATGTTGTCAAAAAAAAATTACAAGCATAGTAAATATTTATTATAGTATTGTCAAATGTTTTATTGAAGGTGTTAATTGCATGGGTCAAACTTTAAGTGTTAAGTCATATTTAGTTGTGCATCCTTTTAATAAAAGTGCATGGTAGCTCAATGGTCATATATTTTTTGTGATTCCAAAGTGCCTGGGTTTCACCCCCAGGAGCACCTTGAACACAATTTAGCCAAAGAAAAAAAAAAAAAAAAACCGGCCGGAGCTCTAACACGAGGAATTCCAGCCGGTGAGGGGAACTTCTGTTTTTTGGAAAAAAAAAATGGAGGAGCATTTTGATAAAAAACAAAACATTTTAAAATCTTAAATTTCTGTCTATGAATCTATTTGTCCTTTTTTTCTCTACAAACTTTTTGATATTTTATAAGTTCAAATGATATTTATTTATCTTTTTTCTATTCCCCCGCTAATTTGCTAATATTCACGGTATTTTTGCTATTCATGTTTGCAGTCTTCGGATATCTCACTTGCCAATTGCACCTTATCTTGTGGTATATCTATTCTCAAAAAAAAGGTTTATACCGCGTCAGTGTGGAATTGCAATATTTTTTTGTTTAGGTTTTTACATGGAAACCGGAAAAATTGAATAAAAAATTAATTTAATCCTTTAAAAACACACGATGAATTATAAAATAGGGATAAATCACTTTTCTATTCAAATAGTAATAAAAACTAAAATGTCAATTAATACATATAGAATAATAAAATATAGGGTTGATATAATTATTGGTCCTAATAATTTCACTGAATTTTCGGTTTTAGCATGGCAAAAAAACAAAAAAATTTTGATTTTAGTCCTTATAATTTAAAATATATGATTTTAGTGTCTCAAGTTTTCCTCCGTTTAAAAGTTAAAACGTTAGTCCTTATGCTTTGAAAAGGAATTGCAATTAAAAAAAAAAAAAAAAAAAGCTTACCTGTATGTGTGAAATTAAAAAAAAAAGAAAAGAAACAGAGGTCCAAAACATCCTAACGTGTAAACAAACTGGTGGGTTTGGAGGGAAAGAGAAAGCGAAGGCATTGCGTGAGATCCTGTGAAGGTCAGGGAAGTTCCGGTGAAGGTAAATGTCGTCCGACAAAGGTGGGAATTATGAAAGTTTATCGTTGTTGTTATGATAAACTTTCTAAATTCATACCCAGAAGGGATAGAAAGGCACCGGAAAATTGAGGGTCGGCAAAGATATTAGGGATTAGACTTGATATTGGATTCAGGAGGACCGGGATTCAAATCGATCTTTTGCAAGGAGGATGTTAAAGTCGTCACAGCTTTCCCTTTATCCATCAAAAAATCAAAATAACACAGAATAAGTTTTTTTTTATTACTACCTCGGACTCTAATTATAAGACAAAGTTGATTTTTTTTTAAGAAATTAAGGAAGGTAGATAAGTTACTTAATCATATCATATGTTATGTATTCTTAGATTATATATTAATTCATTAGTCAAACTAATTAGTTTGAAGAAAAAAATAAAAATATAAATACTCTAAAATAATTTAATTAGTTTATTTAATTTCTCCAAAAAAAAAATCAACTTTATCTTATAATTAGGATAAGAGAAAATATTGCATTAGAGAAACCCTTCAAGGCAGGTTACCCAGTGTCAAGACTACTTGGATGATCTGCCTCCAACAGAGAAACAAGACTACCAGTAAAGTAAGGCTAAGAACATGGTGAAAACCATGCAGAACATTTAATGCCTGTTTAGCTAGCTAGCTAACTTATGTTTTTAAAAGCTGTACAACTTCGGTCGAGTCCATTTCAATCTTCAATTGTTTAATGCCTTCATCCCATGCAAACTTTAGACCAAGCAAAACTGCCCATATCTCTGCTGTCAAGCTATCGCCCCCCTGAGTATGGAACATAAACCTACCAATGAAGATGCCATTCTCATTGAGCAAGGTGCCTCCCTCCATTAGATCCTGAGAAAGCACCATTAAAATCAACCATATGGAGGTGGTTCCCAACATTCTTGGCAATCAACAACTCTTTAGCCACTAAGATTCACCTCTTTAAGCACTACAAATAAACACTAAATTTTTGATGAAAAATTGTGTCAGAAAGGTTTTTAACGAAATTTTTTTCCATGAAATTATTCCATGGCTAATTTTATCTCAGAATTAGCCACGGAACTTCCTATGACTAATTTTACCACGGAATAATTTTATGGGTAATTCCATCGGAAAAATTAAAAAAAAATATTATTTTTTAGGTAATTTTATTTTTTAAAAAATATCTTTATAAAAATTAAAATTATAATATTATTAGCCATATAAATATTTAAAAATTAAGGTTAATACCATCTTTGATCCTTCAAGTTTTTCCTCATTTTGGTTTTGACCCCTTAAGTTTCAAACCATAGGTTTTTGTCCCTATGGAACAAAATGGTCTAGGTTTTTATTGAGTTATAGAGACCAATGTTTTAAACAAAACGAAAGATAATAATATATTACTTATAAAATAAAAATATATGATATAATACACATATATATTTTTGAAATATATATATATATATAAATTATTAGTTATTAATTAATTTTAATAAAAAATAAAATTTAATTTCAGAAATTGGACAAAAATATAGTTATATGAAAATTTATTTAAGACAAAATTTTTTCAGTTTGAAATTAATTTAAATAAAAAATTATAAGAATATAGAAAAATTATTTTATATTATTATTAAATTTATATTTAGTTTTTGATAATAATATATGTTTTAAGAGACAAATATATATATATATATATAATTAATTATATATAATAAGATTATATATAGTTTTACAATAATATAGCGTCAAAGCATTCCAACACAACTGATAAGACCTCGAGCACATGCAGGTGAGGTCGCAGGTTCAAACCCTCTTGGGGCCTAGAGGAGATGGAACATGACACATGCCATGTGGCATTTTAAAATTAAAAATTAAAAAATATTTCATCCGAAATTAATTTGTCACCTTCTATTAGCTATTAGCAATGGAATATATTCCTCTTGTAATTGTTACACAAGACAGAATAGATGTGGCTTGGAATTTTAGACTCTCATTGCTCTAAAACTTGCCATCAACACCCTTTCATTTCGTCTACGCCACCGTAACCAGCTAATAGTGGTAAACATGGCATTTCATCCTTCTTGAATTCCATCCTTTTCATTTTTTTAAAAAAAAAATCACAAAAAAGTCTAGAATGGGAAAATGCCGGACAATAAAATTATAGGTATATTTAGATGATAGAAATTTGATTCCACCTCGGCCGGACCGCATTCACCTTCACCCGACCTCCTATGATCTTCACCGGAACTCCCCTGCCTTCGCCAAATCTCCCTTAACCGGCAAGCAATGCCTGACTTTCTATCCCCCCAAAACCCTCCATTTCGTTTACATGTTAGGATGTTTTGGAACTTCTATTTCTTTTTCTTTTTTAATTTCACAAATACAAGTCAGCTTTTTTTTCACTTCATATTATCCAGTCAGCATACCACACAAACAAATTTAACGGAGTGAGTGCCATATAGGCAAAATTAACACCGTTAATTGCTTTTCCATATCCTTTTCAAAGTATAAGAACTAACACTTTAAACAAAGGGCAGCTTGAAAACTCTGGGTTTTAAACTACAAGAATTAAAATCAAAATTAAGAAAAACTACCTGAACTAATAACTGTATTGACCCTACAATAAAAATAATACAGACAGAATCATGATGCCGGGGAAGACGTGCATGTGGGTGGGCCCAGAATTTAAGCCAGGACCGTCTATGGCGTTAACGGACGAATTTAAGCCTGGACTATAATGTGCGAGCTGTGCTCTAAGGGCTTGTTTGGTTTGAGGGGAAGGGAGGGTGGAAAAAGTGGGTAGAGGGAAAATTTTTTTGAATTGAATTTAAAAAAATTAGAGAAGTGGGGTTAAAAAATTTTAATTGATTTTTTTTATTTTTTTATCTTATATATTCTCTTTATTAAAATTTTATTACCCCACTTCTTTAATCTTTTAAAATTCAACTCATAAAAATTTTCCCTCCCCTCCCTTCCCCTCCAAATCCCTCACACCAAACAGACCCTAATGCAAAATAATTCACGCTGTTTTTTACGCGATCTATGTTGGGTTATCAAAATTAGATGTTTATAGATATTTACGAAGCACTTACATCTAATGCTAAAAGAATGAGGTCACGTGAAATACATGAACAAAAAATCTGATTAATCGTGTGGGTGTTTAATTTATAGTTCGCCGCTGCGTTTGTTAAAAAAATCTTTTATTTCTACACTGCTTTTTTCAAATAAATTTCAAAAAAAATATTCTTACATATCCACACAATAATTTAGTGAAAGAACATTTGTCTAAAACGTTTTTAATTTTTGAATATTAGTCACCAAACGTACAATGCATTTAAGACACGTCAGCAAAAAAGAAGGAAAACAATGAAAAACTTGAATTTTATATTAAATGCCACTCTGGTCCACAATATAGGCATAAATTTAGATTAGGTGTGCATGGTTAAAAAATAGTAGTTGGTTCATTAAGAATGGAAAAATGTTGTAGCACTTTCTAAATATATACTGTTAAAAGTTAGGTTAAAAGGTAAATTCTTTCTCATTTGCCATTGGTATCTTTAGCTTTCAATTGACACAATGTTATATTTTGAAATTTTGTTCAATTAACAATCAATGTTAATCAAACAATCTTGCATACAATGCGGCGTTGCGATATTTTTAAAAACATTTAAGAGAATGTTGCCTCAATTGGAAGTTAAAATTATCAATTATATATAGTAAAATACTTTCAAAATTCATCGTCTAAACTTAAAAATGAAAGACTGATACTCCTTCTAGTCTTAAATATACAATAAAGTTGATTTGTTTTAAAGAGATTAAGAAGGTTAAATAAATTACTTAATTATATTATATACTATGTATTCTTAGATTATATATCAGTTTATAAGTTAACCTAATTAGTTTATTGAAAAAAAAATAAATATTATAAAATAATCTAACTAGCTTCTTTAATCTTTATAAAAAAAATTAACTTTATTTTATATTTAGGACTCGAAAGAAGTACATTAATTACAACTTCCATAAATTACCATGTGTCTATAATAAGCATAGCATTGTTATCTTTCGTTTTCATGTGGAATCCATCAAGCATTCAAGAGGCGAAGAAAAAAAAGTTGGAAGAATTAAACTCATGTCCTAAACAAACAAAAAATGAAAAAGTAATCTCATGAAGTTGTCAATACAAGTTCATTGAGTTATCAATGATCTACTCTTGAAATTATCAATGACCTACTCCTAAAATTATTAATAGGACCATTTTTTTTATTTTATAATTTTAAAGGATCATTTCTTCAATTATCTTCTTTATTACTTCCTCCGGTTCTATTTATAAGCAACTCTTTTCTTGATTGAGCAAAACGAGTAGTTAAAAGTAATGATTGTGTCAAAAATGCCATGTTTTTTCCATGTAAGCCCCTGTTTATAAAAAGAGTATAAGAGAGAGAATAGATAAAAAGTATGAGAGATAATGAGTACTCCCCCGATCCTAATTATAAGACAAAGTTGACTTTTTTGGAGAAATTAAGGAAGCCAATTAAATTACTTTAGAGTGTTTATAGTTTTAGTATCCTTAGATTATATATTAGTTTATTAGTCTAATTAATTAGTTTGGAGAAAAAAATAAAAATAAAAATACTCTAAAGTAATTTAACTGGCTTCCTTAATTTCTCCAAAAAAATCAATTTTATCTTATAATTAGGACCAGAGGGAGTATAAAATATGAAAATATGAGAGAGAATAGGTATTTAATAAGAGTAAAATAAGAAAGAGAAGCTTATATTTTGAGACAAAAAGTCAAAATTATTTTAAAAAAAGACCAACCTAATAAAAGAGAAAATTGTTTATAAATAAGATCAGAGAGGCGGCTAGTGTAGTTCCCAGAAAAGTCTTCCTCAGCTTTCTGCCACCGCAATCTTTGCCAGCTAGATCCAACGAATCTGAGGGACCACACCAAAATCCAAATTATTATAAAAAATTGTTTTTAGAATAGTGAAATATCTGTGCTTAAATTTAAACCTCCCACTTTTAACATCGAGACCCTTGCCAGGATCGAAGTCCTGCCAATCTTCTCTGAGCTTTCTGGTTGTAATCTTCTCTTAAATTTAAATGCTCTTTTGTTCGTTTCCAACATTCTGAAGAGGGGAGAGAGAGAGAGAGAGAATGACGGAGTATTCGGCGGCAGTGTGGCAAGGAGCCGCTCTCGGTGGATTATTCTTCTGGATTGTGTCATCTTCATACCTCAATGTGACTCGCAGGCTTAGATCTTTCCTTCGGCCCTGGGTAATTCACCATGTCGAGTCCGGAACCTCTATTATCCTTCAGATCCAGGTAGGCAACAAGTTATGATAAAAAGTTAAGTTAAATGAACAAATATAAACTCGAATTCTTATTCTGGCTACATTTTATGTTTTCTTAAAGTGGTGAATGACGAATTTCTTCGGTAATTTTTTGCGATTGTTACTTGGTGGGATTTTGCAGAGTTACAGGCATGGAATTCTGGACGCTTTTTTCTCTGGATTGTCTTGCATTGTTTCTGTTCCCTTTTACACCGCTTTTATTCCTCTGGTATTCTGGGTAAGGGTGTTTTTTCTGTGGCTTCGGTGAACTTCTGGTCTGATTTTTATTGATTGAACTGGTGAATGTGAGTTTTTTTTGGCTAAATGAGTTTTGAGAATTCATGTGGTACTTTTTGATGCCTGTGTAGAGTGGTCATAGCAAATTGGCAAGGCAGCTAATTTTGTTGATCGCGTTCTCTGATTATGTTGGTAACTGTGTAAAGGTATGTATGCACCTACAATCAACTAAATCAGACCATAATTCGTCTGTGACTTTTTTCATATTGTCAAGATGTTTACCTACCTGCCGTTCAATAGGATGCGGTATCAGCTCCAAGACCTGCTTCTCCGCCTGTTCGGAGACTAACAGCTACGAAAGATGAAGAAGACAATGCGTTAGAATATGGGTTGCCTTCATCTCATACTCTCAATACAGTCTGCTTCTCCGGGTATTTTCGCTCATCTGCTTTTATGGCAAATTTATAATCGGTGCTGTTGAGACCAAATATACGTAATTACATTTCACACAGGTTTGACTCATGAGAAAGTGAAATTTTTTGCATTATATTTTCTATCCATTGTCTGTAATGTCCAAGGTTTAAACTTCAAAAAGAAAAACAAAAGAAAAGAAAAAAGCCCGAAAAAATAGTTGCTTGTACATTGCACAAATTATTGAATATTCCTTCATTTAGGACTTAAAGTCAATACTATGGTTGGCAAGAAGGCTTACAATTCTCTCGAGCAGTTTCATAATTTTGCCTGGCATTTGCTCTTGTCATTAATGGACGTTTCTCCCTGAATCGATGCTTTACAGCTACATTATGCACTATATCCTGACTCATTCTCAAATTCAAGGTCCTTATGCTTGTGTTCTTGGAGTTGTTTTTGCCAGCTTACTCGTGGCTTTCATTGGTTTGGGTAAGTATATCTTACTTTTACGTCATGAATAATGAGCAGCTTCCTTCTGTTGGCTTAATGGATAGCAGAACTGCAGAAGTGTGACAAATATCTGGTCTCCTTTGTAGGAAGAATTTATCTTGGCATGCACAGTTTGGTCGATGTCATTGGTGGCTTTTTTATGGGACTCGGAATCCTTGCATTTTGGCTTTACATTGATGAATATCTAGACAGTTTTTTGACCTCCGGACAAAATGGTATGCTTAGTGATAATATGTTGAGCATAATGGAGCTTTAACTGTTGCAACACATGCTGACAGTCAAATTGTGGAAATCAAATTATTTTATGTTATTATCATATTAAAATATCTAGTCTTGATCCTTGAAGAGCTCATTTTAACTGAAAATTATAGTTTTTCTTTTTTGGGAAGCCATTTTTGATATTCTATCTTATAATTGATCATCCATTTTTGTTGCAGTCACATCATTTTGGGTTGCCTTGAGCATACTCTTTCTCTTTGCTTACCCAACTCCCGAACTTCCAACTCCAAGCTTCGAGTATCACACTGCATTCAACGGTGCTGCATTGGGAATTGTGAGTACTTATTCATCCTTTGGCATTATCTGAGCATCTCATTTCATCATCCTTCTCGTTTGGTAATCTAATATCCTTACTGAGTTAGATTTGTCTGTCCTAATAGAGGTAACTTTCCCAACATGATTTTTTCCATCTATAAAATTCAAATTTAAAACCCTGTTCAAAGAGTACTGGGTCCCGTTTGCTTGACCTACACATAATTACATAAAATTTATCAATTTTAGATATAACTTAAGTGGCCTTTTTGCATTCATACAGGGTTCAAAATGAGCCACCCTGTTTAGGATATATGAATAATACAGCTTCTTATATAATATGAAGAAAACACAAAGTGAAGAACCTTGTTATAAGTAACAACATATGGGTGCTCTAGTTGATGCTTAAGAGCGATGGCTTATCAAACTGCAGAAATTAAAACATTAAAGTTGATGTAGAAGGCTAGAATGTTGAAAATCTCCACGTAGGACTGAAATAAAAAGAAATGAATCATTTACTGCTTTAGAATTGATTCTACAGCATTCAGATTTTGTAATGTATACTTATCTGAATATTGTTTTATTACCCCGGTGCTCCAATTTTAGCATTTTACATACACGAGTAGGCTCGTGCTATGCATGAATCAGCCAGGTGAAAGAATTCACTGCGAAAGGCAGAAGTATTCGGTATATGGTGTACATAGTAGTCTGCATTCACAAGGCTGCCTTTTTCACATCTTTAGCGCCCTTGAGAATCCAAATTACTTCTTCAGAGTCATATTTCCCTTGTGTTATTTCCTTCTTGTTTTGGATGGGATCTCTTAATGAATAATATATTTAAAAAGTTAGCTATTAAATGAGCTTAATGACAATATAATCTATGTAGTCGGCCTCGAGATAAAGTTACTTTTTGTCGTTTAGAAGTTTTTTTTTTTTAATTGACGTGCAGAAATCTCAATATGTTGTGCAGGTCGCAGGAGTACAGCAGACATACCATCAATTTCACCACGACTCTGTACCACGTGTGTTCTCGCCAGAACTCGCAATCACAATACCGGGATTTGTACGAAGAATGCTTGTGGGAATTCCTACAATCCTGATCGTGAAATTCTGTAGCAAGTCTCTTGCAAAATGGACTCTTCCTGTGGTATCAAACACCTTGGGCATCCCAATAAAATCAACAAGCTATATCCCAACATTGAAAGGATCTTTCCAGGAAAAGAAGTCTGATAAGCTCAAACAGGCTTATTTGCAAAAACTGCTTTCCCAGTATCAGGCATTTGACATTGATACCGGAATCAGATTTCTTCAGTACGTGGGTCTTGCATGGTCTGTGGTTGACCTTGTGCCGACGCTTTTTTCGTATCTCAGCTTCTGAGCGAAGATCCACTTAGCGCAATTTATCCACTCAGCCAAAATGACTAATGTCTATCAATGTAAAATTTATTTTTGTAAAGTAACAGATGATTACATTAGCGTAATTTACCCACTCATAGTCAAAATGACTATGTCTGTCATTGTAAAATTAATTTTTGTAAAGTAATAGATGATTACATTTTTCCATTTTTAACAAGTAACTTAGGTTTTGGATAAAGCTCACTTGCCATCCTTGTTGTCAACAATCAGCAAAATATCTAAAGCAGATTCTCTTAAAATCTTTTTTCTCTTTTTCTTCTTTGATTCTCGTTTTTATCCTCAGATTAAATAATAAATGTTCTGATTTAATATTTTTTAAAATTATTATTATAGTATTTTATAATTTATTTTTCAAAAAACTTTATTTATATTGCATCTATGAATTATGTAAACCAGATTTTAATAGTTTACATTTATTTATTTATGTTTAAATAATAATTTTAAAAAATATTAAATTTTTGAACCATTTATTTTATTTATTTATTTTAATATGAAAGTGAAGAAAAGATTCTGAGAAAAAAATTATGAGAGAACCCATCAAAGTTGTGAGAGTACCATTTTAGTGGCTAACCGCTGCTTTAAGAGTCAAACTGAGGGGAGTAGAAGACCAATGACTTGTATAACCGTATTACAACTCTTTCAAAGTGTCAGCTATAATAATAATATAATAAATATTTAGTAAGCAAAATTGAATCATCATTGGGTACCAATTTAGTGGCTAACCGCTGCTTCAAGAGTCAAACTGAGGGGAGTAGAAGATCAATGACTTGTATAAATGTATTACAACTCTTTCAAAGTGTCAGCTATAATAATAATATAATAAATATTTAGTAAGCAAAATTGAATCATCATGATCATGCATCCTTTTCTGAAAATTGGTAGGGTATTGCAAAGCATCGATAAGATATATATATTAAAAAAACCGTTCATTGTTGCTTCCAGAGCCTGAGAACGGGTGTGAAACATGAGAATAAATTAGGGGGAAAGTTTAGATATCGACATTTTGCTTGAATGATCCATATTCTGACAAAGCCATCAACCTAATGCAACTTTAACAAGATGTCCAGCAAGTTCTTGACGGAACGAATCAGTCCAATGTTACCTGCCTATAATACATCAATGCGATGTCCACAACCATCATAAAAGCATCGGAAGTCTTGTATCCACCATGGCTCTGAATGCTCATAGCAGAAGTAGACGTACCCATGATATCATCATGACATTGAGCAGCTATATTAAAGGAAGTAATCAGGTGTTCTACGGGTAACATCCGGTTCTCCCCTCCTAGGAGCAGGTTCAAACTGCAACATCCACTTCAAATTTATCCATGGACAATGCAAGCAGAGGACTAACAATAACTTTGCCAATTAGAACAAGAGCAAATTATGGTGAATATGTGTGTGAGAGAGAGACATTCACTTCAAATTTATGCATGGACAACGCAAGCAGAGGTCTAGGAGCAGGTACAAACTGCAACATTCACTTCAAATTTATGCATGGACAATGCAAGCATAGGCTAACAATAACTTCACCAATTAGAACAAGAGCAAATTAGGGTGTGATGAGAGAGAGAGAGAGAGAGAGACCTGGATGAAAGTGTGGTCCTTGCAATCATCGACTTCCAATATGGAAGCCATGTTCCCACACCGATAACAGTAATTAGGAGCGCTAAATATGGTAACCACCTTTTGTTCCTGTTTCAACAAAACAGTAAATATCCACAACATTACCCTCTTAATTTTAAAACAGGAAACATAAAGAAGACATTACGTGAGCCCAGTTAAATCCATCCATAACCAGCTGATGAGCTCTAGCAATCAACTTAAGGTTGTTGGTGTGATTGAATTGTTCAGATATATCCTGTAAGACAAAGTGAGTTTAAGTAAATGACTGATAAAAGTTCAGCAGAGGGCAGGATTCAGCAATTAAATTCAAGTTACCTGGCCAAAAGTATATCCAGCACCACGAGGAGAAATTCCCCAACCACATCTGTCATCTGGGTCAGACCATAATAGATCACACATGGGCCCTTCATGAGGAACCTCCTGAACACGATCAAAGTTCCTCACATTATCCAGAGTCTCAATGGAAGGAGAGAGTCCACCATGCAGACAAAATATCTCTGACTCAACCTGGAAGAGTTTTAAGTTAGAAGTTCAATGCTTTAAGACCAACAACTCAATACTAGCTACCAATAATCCATCTAGCTATTGTGGCGAGCATAAGGTTGTTCACCAATCAATCTAACATCTCAAAGGAGCATCACTATAAGGACAGATTCATTTGAACTAAGCATATGAAAATTTAACACAAAAGGCATAGGTAAATAATATCATATGAAAATTTAACACAAATGCATCAGGTTTGAAATGTACAAAGGTTTCCTTTAAGAGACAGAAAGCTTATATGTGGAAATAAATTATTACCTTCTTTATGCTCACATAAACCAAAGGCTTTCTTTAAAACTAATCATTATTTCACCTTTCCACTTAATTTTGATGGCAGATAATGTAATTGGCTTGAAGCAACTCTTCCCCTCAGTTAACATGAATTTGATGTTTTCCAGAAAAAATCCCTTCTACAATGTAAAGTCGGAAACAAAAGTATGTACTTTTTACTAACCAATGCAGTCAGTGGAAAGTAATCAAAAAGGTCTGTGAAGATCTTCCAAACATTAGCATTACCATACCTGCAAATAGATAATCAAAACTATTATCATGGACTAGAAAGAAATTGCGTTGCTTGCGCACAAGAATCAAAACCAATCAGCAATCAGAACAGCTAAGATCAACTAATTCAGAAACTCGTGCAACTGCACTCACTCAACTTGGTGGTCAAGAGGACATTACTATTAATGAGGAATTACCACCCTACCACCCTATATAGAAGGATCGGTGATTTCAAATAGTTTAGGGCACTAGTCCCCTGTGTTGTATATCAGGACCGTTGGCCTTTTATACAATCCCCCCCCCCCCCAAAAAAAAACGAAAAGAAAAGAAAACTGATGGAACCGGACCTATAAGAGTTGGATTACCCACTGCATACCAAATCGCATCTACATCCAGATTCAACATCAAAAATTTGAAATTGTCAAAAAAAGAAAAACTCACATCGAAAGGATTTCTAAGCCTCAATTCAACAGCAAGATTCAGATGCCCACCAAAGACCTCAAGTTTGGTAAATATAAGCAGCAAGAAAACACCTAACCAAAACCTAATATTGAAATTCCACAAATGTACAACAAAATAGAGGAAAATTACGTTTTTAAAATTAAAAAAAAAAAAAAAAAGATCCATGAGACATATCTGAAAAGAAAGAGTCTCTCACCAAAGTAATAAAAACATAAACTGTGCATTAGCAGTTAACAAACAAAAGATTGTTGAAACTATTACAATTGATAAACATGCAGAACAATTGTTAACAAAAAAAAGATTGTTGAAAACTCACTTTCTTAGGCATTCATCATAAAATCCATATACTTGAGTGATCTGCACAAATAATTAAAGAAAAAGCAACAGTTAGATAACTATTATATAAATCTGCAAATCAAAGCCAACTATAATTTAGTCAACTAAAAAGCTTCTAAATCTAGCTTTTGAGTTTTGATTATGCCACTCGAGAATAAAATCACCAAGAACTACAGGAATAAATACCAAAAGAAACCTAAAGAGAATTATAAGAGTAGATTTTTATCATAAGAATAAATTATTTTAAATGAAAGAAAATTACAAAAGCATACCTGGCGACTTTCATGGTTCCCACGAAGAATAGTTATACGCTGGGGATAACGCACTTTTAGTGCCACAAGGAGCTGGATAAAATAACTAATTAGTTTGTAGCCTTTTTTCTCTATCGTATACTCATTTCAATCAAAAGTGACGTCATATCCATAGGTAAAAAATATCCATGTACTTCACCACCATTCACTGTTCCAATAAAGAGAAAAACAGAGATGCAGTTCATGGGTGCTTGTAGACTTGTTAGATATTGGAACGCGTCAGTTGGTTTTATACATAGAGGAGTAATTTCAGTATCTTTGGTCATTCCCCACCTTGTATGGCGGTGGTGAGTAATGATGGACAATCTGTTAGTTTTTTGTTCTTCTTCTGTTGTATTGATGTTCTTTCTTTATCAATGAAAGCTAGAGCTTACATTCAAAATAACAGCAGCAGCAGCAACAATAATAATGACCAAAACAAAATATGATTGCATAGTGAAAAAGAATCACACATAACCAAAATCCTAGCTCTGAGATGCTACAGAATTTGACAGACTAATGATTATAAAGATAAACAGGGTTTTACTTAAAATTTAATGTTGGGAACAGTAATAAAAAGATTTTTTTTTTATTTTACAAAGATATTTTCAAAAAAACATTTACTTTTTAACGGTGTTATCAAAATTGAACGGGAGCAGCCATTTCGACCAGTCAAACTAGGAACCAGCCATATGTCCAGATTTTGGATGAGAAACAGCTCTCAAAGAAGCTACTTAAATATATTTTTTGGATTTTTGATATTCCATCTTATGAAGATCTGCTGAACTCCCCACAACTTCCCAAAAGTCTCAACAACAAACTCTGCTCACAATTTACCACTTTCAAAATTTGATGCACAATGAAGTTATGCTGAAAACATAATTAAAAGATCGTGCAACTTTCAAAATATAGTCATCCTTTAAGCTCAATAAGCCTCCAAAAGTGTAGAAACAGAAAAGTCAATGATAAGGATGAAGATTTTAATATTAGCTAAACTGTTTCTTAATTTATTTATTGGTGAACAGCTGTTCCTTTATTAACATACAAATGAGTCATAGAAACTTTCAAGATATTGACCTATTGAGGAGAGTCCAATTTATTGTTTTACCCTATTAGTAAAAGACGGTTTGAATGAGGCTCATTCACACCTAATAAACTACCTCTATAAGGGAAAAAAACCAGCCTGAACCTTATTTCAATCTGAACATTAATAACGTAATAAAATTATCCAAATGCACGCAGAATGGGGAGTACAGTTAAACTAGGAAAAAATCAGATGAATTTATCTTGGTAGTACTTACTGTTACAGTTTCAACTGAATAATAACCCCGGTCCACATAATCTCCCATAAACAAGTAGTTAGTATCTGGACACTGTCAAATGAAAGAGGATTTTCTCAGAATTCAGATTTAAGCTCGATGAAGGAGTTCTTCACAAAATAATCATTAAAAAGGCTGTTTTAATCACTGACAAATAGGTAAAATCCATACCATAAGAATCATTTCGCATAACCTAAATAGCATAGGGACTGTGACATAATAGTATTAAGGTTACAGTGAGTTTAATGAGTAGTTCCTGATTCTGCAATTTAGTTCACAATACCTCTGATGCACTTCAAGCTTCAAAAGCTTTTTCTTTGGCAGGTCTCAATTAGTTAGTTAAGACATTCCCCCGCTGAAACAGAAAAATTAGATGCAACAATAAAGTCATGGTCAGAAATTATACCTTCCCACCAATTCGAAATAGTTCAGCAAGATCATGAAACTGCCCGTGAATATCGCCACATATTGTCACAGGGCTTTTCACAGGCTGTGGAACAGGAGAGATACGAAAATTAACGCTCCATATTGAAGATAAGAGGACATAAACATAGAAAAGTGATTAGCATTTTAAAATAACATCACAAGGAAACCAAATATTCAACAAAAATAAAAGTTTGAAAATTGAAAGGCAACTGCTGCTTACTCCAGACCGGCAGAAAAGCAATGTTACCGGAGTAAAGGGCCCAAATAGAAAAGCAAAATTAAAAACATCAGAATTAGTTGAATAACTCATTTCTCACTCAACAATGGATTGGTTTTAATGCAAAACAAGCAGCTTTAGCAACAGGATCAACAGCGTCCTCAATGTAAAAGTGCAGCATAAAAAAGACCAAAACTTAAAGACAAGAGGACAGGGCTGCACCTGGACGTTGCTCTCATCCATTAAAATCTCCTTAGCCTTCTCACAAAGAACTCTAACCTACAGGCAGGGAAGAAAACAAAAGCATTAATTTGTACTTATATGTCCTAATAATAACAGCAGGAGGAGTAACAGACATTGGAGGTGGCTCCAAATAAAAGGAATATGACAAACAAAATGAAGGATATCGACATAAAGTCATGTTTCGAGGTAATAAATACTGACGGACAAACCATGTTCGAAGATAGATCACTCAGATAAGCACAAATCCAGACTGCTAAACAATTAGTCGATTAAACAACAGAACGCTAATTACATATCAATGCCCTATACTTATTCAGAGGTGGAACAGGTCTTAACCATCTATATTAAAGAAATCAAACCTGATGCTCTACCAGCGGCTTGCACTGCATGAGCTGTGAGATCTGCTCGTCGAGATCGGAGCCCGATTCCGATGATAACGAATCCACACCCATCTTGCTTGTTGATCGATAAGCGCCTGGTGAACAGAATCTAACTTAGGGCAAATCCTAACCCTAGGGAAATTCCGCGGGGCTCGTTTCAAGCAGCTCGCATTGTCCAGACTGTGAAGGGGGCGATCCAGGAAGTTAGAGCCAGGAAGGGCGCAACCAAAATACGTCTTCTTTATTTTCAATGTCCATTTTTGCGTTTTAAAAATAATTTTGTTAGATTTTTAAAATAATTATTAAATTTAAAAAAAATGGCCAAAAAATTAAATTAAAGAAATTAGTAAATCATTATTTAAAACTAACGTACCTAAAAGAATAAAGTAAAGGGTTGAAAAATGATTTACTTTATTAATAGTAATAGGCACTATTAATGGACGCATGATGTTTTTGACTCTTAGAATAAACGGCAACAGAGTATTAAAAAAATGTTAGACTACTGTTTTGGTTTTTCAAAATAAATTTAATTTTGAGCAAAAAAATAAATTTTAATTCCTTTTTATTTTTTGAGAACACATGATAAATTTAAACATTGTTCTAAAAGCTGAAAATATATATATACTCGACATAAATTTGTGCATTAAATGGAGAGCAAGAAATGAGTAATGTTGTTTAATTATCATTGATAATAACAATGCTTCTTCCTACAAATTTGGTGCATATTTAGTATTGATATTAGATTCAATGTTAATTATAGATATAGGTAAGAAATTGCAGTTTTAGATAAATCATTGACGTGACTTGTTCATCCCATGATGCATTGGGACCCATCCGGTGGCAATATGAAATTTATATTTTAGCCAAAGTATTTATTATTTTGACATTCAAGTATTTATTTAGTCTTATAACTTTATATACAATTTCAGTCTAGGCCCTTAGTCTTATAACTTTATAAATGGACTTAAATAATGAATTTTTGTAACTACCATCGTTATTTTGAAAAGTAAACTTAATATATTAACATCTAAAAAAATTAAATGTTTAAAATTTCAATTTTGATATTAGTATTTTTTTTTTTTTTGTTAATGGCGTTAGCATTAAATAACTAAAAATACATAATTTAAGAGAACAAAATTATGTAACAATGCATGACATTAAAGTTAAAGCGGTTAAACGTCTACTTTTATTTTATATTTTATACCTTCACTGAATGAATTGTCTCATAATCAACATGATGAAGGCATTGCGAAGCCTGAACCTCCTAAAAAAACATATTGTCAGGCCTAAAAGAGGTCCTGTCATTTTTACCATCTATAAACTGTAGGAGGAATCTTTGTGAATTGCCATGCCTTGTTTGGTGACGAAGGACGAGGGACTTGGGTAATACTAATAAGGAAAAAAAATATTCCATATGGCTTTATAGTTTACCTCAATTTTGAACCAGATATCTATAATTTATTGTTTGAATTAGATTTTATAGATTGATAACATTTATGGTTGAACTAAAATATCATTAATTTTAATCTATAGAGGTAGGATTTTTGTCGCGTCTGGAATTCAATTGATTCACTAAAGTATTCACATCAAATTTGAGCATTGATCTAGACACGAACTACATTACAAAGCAAATGTATCATAGAGAAGAGAAAAAAGATCACTTCACTAAGGTCATATTTGATACGATGGAATTGGGGTATATAGAAATGGAAATAGAATTGATTTCTATGAAGATGTCTGTTTGGTACGATGGAATTAGAGAAATTCACAATTCCATTAAAACTGATTGAATTCATTTCCATTATACAACTCCAAGATTTGTATTTTCATAATGGCTGAGTTCATTTTTGCCCCTTCTTTCTTTCGTTCATATTTCAAGCTTAAGGTCCTCCTTTTCTACTCACCCCATCGACGGCAGCTACTCCGCTAGCCAACGGCGGCGACTCTAGCAATCAACCTTGACAGTTTGACAACCATCAAACTCGTCACCTACGACAACACACCTTAGATCTAGTAGCTTGATGTAGGCAAATACGGCGGTGGCAGCAATGACTTCATTTGGCGTCTTCATAGCTTTGACGGCGACCTTTATTGAACAGATTTGGTTTCTCGATGATTTTTTTTGCTTCACGATTTTTGGGTCTTTATAGCTTTTGATGATGATGTTTGCATGAACAGCTCTGGGTTCCACCACTTCCTCCTTGACCCCCTTTTTCTGATGATGAATTTTGGAGATGGTGGTTTGACATTGATTGTGGTTTTTGTTGGAGATGGTGGCTTTTATTTGTTTTTATTTAGAAGGATATTTTGGTCTTTTTAAATAAAAATAAGGCTATATTCCATCAGCATACCAAACATGTTTGTAAATCTCATCTCCATATCCATTTCTATCAAAATCAATTCCAATATACCAAACGGACCCTAAATTGATAGAGTGACTTTTCCAATAGAAGAGAAGTACATCATGGGTTACGAGAGTTTGAGATAGCTTATTTTTCAGTAATAAGTGTTTATTACTTAAGTCGAGATAAAACTTCTCTCACATATTTATCTTGTATACTGAAAATCACGATTTATAAGCACTTATAAATAAAAAAATAAGCTAAGCTATCCCAAACTTGCACATAATCAACTCTCTCAATTCCATGTGACATATATTATGTCCGGGTAACTATATTGATTCAAATGTAAATCGTGAGGGAAAATAAAATACCCAAGTTGTGCCATACTTCTCCCTATTATGGTCGGAGCCTATTTGCATTGATCCTGAATTCTAATCCGTCAGTGGTGGACTAGGTATACTAATGCTATGCTCTAACGATAGAATTTTATGGATTTTGCATCACTTGTTCCCAATTCATGCAAAATAGACTATATGGGCCCAATTTTAAAATGAGATAAATAAATACTCACTCGTTAGTTTTTCAATGTTAATATTACCCCTGTCTAGTTTTAAACATGTTTTTAATTACATGACTATATTGCATTTAATTTTTATTTTATCTTGAAATAACTTCAACATTTTTACTGACTTCATTCAAACAACCTTATACATAGTTCATTATAATTTGTAGGATAAAATCTATAAAATCCTCTCCAAACTTTAGGTTAGTTACATATAACTTTTCTGACACTTCAAGATTTAAATCTATTTCTCTTGTTTTTTGCCAGCTGAATATAATCCTTTTGATGTTTTAATTTTTGACGTGAAGCTCATCTTGCAATTTAAAAATGGGGATCACAACACATGGGAGTAAGAAGACATTGTTTACCCTTACCTCCTCCACTGTATTCGCCTGCTTCACCATCCACCCACCACTATTGTCCAACATTAAATTGGCGACACCGAGAAACCTCTTCAGCCACCATCATATCCTCCTTCGGCAACGTGTCTTTGTTGTCTTTTTCTACGACGAGATGTGAGAATTTTCTAGCAACACTCCACCATTGTCTTCTTCCACACCCCATCCTCTTCAACCACAGTCTCGATTAGCAGCGTCGGAGAACCTCAGACCTTTGCTATGTTCGCTGATGATAATTTCACATTCACTTCCACCTTCGTCGAAAAAGGAAGGAATTGTTGTCAGAGGACAGTAATTTTGTCTTTTTACTCTCATGTCACTCTAACAAGATATAAGTAATAAGTTTGATTACCATATTATACAGAAAAACACAATTTGAATTACAAAAATCCTGGAGATGATCCTTTCTATTGGAGGAGTGCTTCAGACAGCAATTTAAGTGTTCGTGCTGCTTACAGTTTTTTATCTACCCAGCAGGTTAGGTCTCGACCGACTCTGTGGAAGAGACTGTGGAAGTTGCCTATTTTGGAGAAAGTAAAGATGTTCTTATGACATGTTATTCATGTGAGAATTCCTACCAACTCATTCAGAGCTAAGAGAGAATTATCAATTCGAGAGGAGTGTCCATTTGAGTGTCACTTGAGCGAAACCATTTTACACATTATTCGTGATTGTGAGATTGCAAGAGAGGTGTGGTTACACTTTGTTACTTCTAACTTTCGTTTTAGATTTTCTTCTTCTTTTGATTTGCAGGTATGGCTCAAGGATAATATGTCGGTCCCACTGGGAAAGACTTATTTTTTCCGGTGGTCGTGGACTAGAATTTTCAGTCTCATTTGCTGGTTGTTATGGAAAAACCGATGCAAGGGCGTAATGGAAGGAGCCCGAGTCCAGTCTGATGGAATTGTTCATGGTGTCATGTATCAGCTCATGGAATATAGTCTTCCTAATACTTTGAAGTACAAGATCTTTTCTTTTACGGGGGATGAGGACAGAAGATGGCATTTGCCACCGGAATGCTTTGTTCACCTTGATACAGATGGATCGGTCAACAATCAACATGAGGCAGCCTGTGGCGGACTAATTCTGGATGATAGGGGTAATTGGCTCCTAGGTTTTCAACGTAAGCTCGAATTTGGCCGACCAACAACGGCCGAACTTCTTGCCTTACTGACGAGTCTACAGTTGTGCAAACAATATGAATTTCAAAAAGTAATTGCTTATATAGATTCATTGGAGGCGTACCATCTGGTCATGCGAGATAGTGGTCTCAATCATCCACTCAGAACAGTGATTAACACAGTTAGAGATTTCCTTTACTCAGAATGGGACATTGAACTTTGTTATGCTCCCCGGGAGGTGATTCGGTGTATTGACTATTTAGCTACTGATGCTCAGCGTTTAGTTCAAGATCTGGTAGTTTTACCACTCCCCCATTCAGGGTGTATCTCTCTTCTCAAAGAAGACATTAGTCAAATTTTTTTATGCATATTATGTGTTGTAATTTGTAATATCTAAATTTCGGTGATAGGTTGGGACAGCAGACAGGAATGTTATAAATCTAGTGGATATTGAAACTAATGATGAAAATTGCTGATCGGCGGTGATGATTAGTGAAGATGAAGAAGGGAAGGACTGAAGGTAGCAAAGACGAGGAAAAGGAGATTGGGTCGGAGATAAAAGAAGAGAGGGTCGGTGGTGATGATAGAAGAAACTAGAAAGACGGTGGTGAAGAACTTGAAGGCACAAGAGATTATGTCATTGTCTGCTATCACATGCTTCATTCTTTTTAGGTTTACTTAGGTTAAGTTATGGCCTTTTTTTTGTTGGGCTTGGGTTGGTAAGGAACGTGAGGACACAAAAAAAAACTAACTTGAGCAATGAATAAGTGAGGCCCATGTACAATGAAATTTTGGTTTTTCGGTTATAACCGAATTTTTTTAAACAAACCAAACTGAACACCGATAGCTGAAAAAAATCCTTAACTAAAACTAGAAAATAAGCTAAAAACTGAATTAACCGAACCGGAAAAACCGAATTAAATTCGGTTTGGTCTTCGGTTTCGGTTTGATTTTGCTCACCCTTAATCCCAACACACAGATTAGTTCAAATCAATCACACAATTTAGATATCACATAGAAAATATAATTTCATTAAACCAATAGGAAACATGTCAATTACAAACTTCAAATGCATAAACCTAATAGTCAATACAAAAGTTCACGAATAAAGACAAATAATTACTCACCTAAGTCTCTAAACTATGCATCATTCAAGAAATATGACAAACAAGATCAAACACGTAGTCCAAAACAAATGGAAACTAAACAACTCTCATAGTTGAAGCTCTGGAACTCCAGCCATTGTTCCATCTCCAAGAGGCAACGAACTAAGCCTCTCATTGCTTCAACTCCAGCTCCAACGAGCTTCTTCACATTGTTGGCTATAGAAGCAAAGAGGAAGGTGAGAGGAATTCACTGATGAAAAGGAATGAGGTAGGAAATGTTGGCCTTGGTGAGTAGAATGGAAGAGAAAGTGATGCTGTGATGCTGTGATGGAAGGATAACGGGAGGCGATGACCATAGTGTTGTTTCTAGTAAAATCGACGGTGGAGAGAGAGGTAGACGGAGAAGGAGGAGTTGACGGTGGTGGCATGCTGTGATTCCGTTGACGGTGGGAGGTGAGATTGATGGTTGTAGTGGTTGAAGATGGTGAAACTCGGTGGTCAAGATGAAGAAGGATATGACGAAGGTGGTGTTGTCGATAGTGGTGATGGTAATGGCCGAAGGTGCTTTAGTGAAGGATCAATGGTCTCTCCTCTCCTTCCCGAACCTCCCTCTATCTCTCTGTTCTCTCCCCCTTCCTTCCCTCAAATCTAGCTCGACGTCTCCACAGTTGCAACCCTCCTCCTCTGGTCAATCGTCAAGCTTGAAGAAGAAGGTCTCTCTCTCTTTTTTGGATCAGGGGTGCCTAATGTGCACTTCCCTAATGCGCACATGCTGCGCGGCTCATTTGGGGCCCTTTCTAGATGTATTTTTCATAGTTCTTTGGATCATTATATTCTACATGAAATTAGTGACATTTTGATATTTTATGGGTAAAAAATAAAGTTGTTTTCAATTTTTTATGATTTTTCAAAGATTTTAGTACTCAAAGTGGAAAAAAATTGTACCACTTTTCAAAAAAAAAATGCACTGAACCTTTGAAAAATCATAAAAAAATGAAAAATTTTCATTTTTTGCCCATAAAATATCAAAATGTCACTCATTTCATGTAGAATATAATGATCTAAAGAACCATAAAAAGTACATTTGGGAAAGACCCCAAATGGGTCAAGCAGTATGTGCGCATTAGGGAAGTGCACATTAGGCATCCCTGATCCCTCTTTTTTGTTTCAATCTAACCTAATTTTCCCAAGCAAAAACATGTAGTTTTGCTTGGAACCTTTCTGACATTTTGTGAATTCAAGTCCTTCACAGTAATTAATTATAGTCCTAGTGCGTCATTCTCAAAATTTGCCAAATTTCTTCTAAAGTTTCTACAATGCAAAATCAAGCACAAAATAGCATTAAGAGTTCAATAAATTAATCGTATGGATAATTTAACAATTTATGGCCATTTTACCCTTAATTGGCTTAATTCAATACAAATGCTCCTAATTCAAATTAATACTTAATTATGCAATAATGACCTAGAAAATTATTAAAATTCCTAAATTAACAATGATAAAACGTATCAAAATATGGTTCAATCATTCATAATCATTAAATTTCTAGCAATTACACTTCATTACACTTACGATTAAGGGGCAATTTTGCCCCAGATGTTTTTACCGAGGGTCAATTTTGTCTCAAAAGATTTTCGGAGAATAATTTTGCCTCAAAAGTTTTAAAATGGAAGTAATTTTGCCCTGACTATTATCTTAATTAATTTTAATTGTTAGTTAACCAAATATGCTAAGCTAACAGTCCACATGTTATCCACATCATTTAATTAAGATGCAAATTTGCCTTAAAAGTCCATGTGTTGTCTACTTTATTTTTTTTTTCAAAGTTAGATTTAAAACTTTGGGCAAATTTGCACCTTAACAAAAATAACGTGAATGACATATGAACTATTAACTCAGCAAATTTGATTAACTAACGATCAAAATTAACGATCAAAATTAATTGAGATAATTGTCAAGACAAAATTACTCCCATTTTAAAACTTCCAGGGCAAAATAACTCTTGAAAAACTTCTAAAACAAAAATGCCTCTTGATGAAAATTTCCAGGAGAAAATTGACCTTTAACCCTTACATTTATATTGATTCTACAAACCAAACGGGCTATTTAGCTTTAACTAATTTTGGTTATACTTTAAAAAGTATAATTGAAAACCCAAAATCATAACTTTCATTAAAAAAGATATCCAAACACCCTTATACATGCATAAACCATTTATTAATCTAAAATCATGATTATTTTATAATGCCTTTGGCCCACCATATTAATCACGTCAACTAACTCATTTGAACCAAAAAATTACAACCAACTCATTAAACATGTCTTGGATTTTAAAAAAAATAATATAATTTTACCTATATTAAATAACATCTTGAAAGATAGGGATAAATATAAGAAGTTACTTTTAAACATTGATTATATGACCGAAATTGATAAATAAGTATTAATTACTTTCTAAATCTTTTATGAATTCCTATATAAGTGACTTATATTATGGAGTCTAGAGAGTAAGCTACTAAACACTCATGTAATCTCCCATCCAACTAATGCAAACCAAACATTAATTAAGGTGAGGATATAATTATGATTTCAAAAAATGAGACTATGTGCTCGTTTATGATAATTTATTTTTTACTTATAAGTGCTTATAAATTATGATTTATGATATACGAGATAAGTATGTAAGAGGAGTCTTATCTCGACTTACGTAATAAGCACTTATTATCCAACAATTAGGGTGTGTTTGATTCAACTTATTGGGCAGAAATAAGCCCAAATAAAAACGTGTTGCGTTTTTGCAGTGTTTGATTTAACTTATTTTAATTGCATCACAGGTATAATAAGCTACTTATTAAATAAGCTTCCCACTAGTGCTCATTTGAAATAGCTTATTTTTAGGCAATAAGTGCTTATAAATCGTGATTTACGGTATACGAAGTAAGTATGTGAGAGGAGTTTTATCTCGACTTACGTAATAAGTGCTTATTGACCCCCAATAAGCAATACCAAACAGCTTTTCTATTAAGTCACTTATTACGTAAGTTGAGATAAAACTCATTTCACATACTTATCTCGTATACCGTAAATCACGATTTATAAACACTTATTATTTAAAAAAATCGTTCATCCAAATATAAATCACATTATAAAAACTGACTTTTCTATTAAATCATTTTTCTTATTGCTATCACAAACACACAGTGAGCTATTCCAAACATAACTTATGTAATTGAATCAAACGGATCTTAATAAGCACATGACACGTAGAAGCCAGCAAGCAATCACATGATGAAGGAAATGAACCAAACGAAGACGGAGCATTGGACCAATGGCAGGGTGACTTACGAGATGGTGAGGGCTAGTGAGTCTTTTTTTCTCTCAGTCTTAGGTGGCCAAAATTCATTCGAGCATTTTTATGGAATTATGTTTGGTCGCTGAACACTTAAAATGTTTTCAAATTTATATTTTAGTTTTGAGAGAAAAAATATTTTTTTTATTGTTTTTATTGTGTGGGTCCCACCCCCCTCTTTGGTTTTTTTTTTCTTATGTGGGCCCACCTCCCTCTCTCATTGGTTTTTTCTGGTTATATGGACCCACATGATAAAAAAAGCTATTATTATCACAATACCTAAACACTTTCAGGGTGTGTTTTGTTCAGCTTATTGAGTAGAAATAAGCCCGTTTTTGGGTCATATGTCTAAATAAAAATGTGTTGCGTTTTTGCAGTGTTTGATTCAGTTTATTTTAATTGCATCACGGGTAGAATAATCTACTTATTAAATAAGCTCCTCACTGTGTTTGGGAACACTTAATTTTAGACAATAAGTCACTTATTATGTAAGTCGAGATAAAACTTCTCTCACATACTTACTTTGTATACCGTGAATCACGATTTATAAGCACTTATTGTCTGAAAATAAGCTATTCCAAACGAGCACGTAACAACTTTTTTATCAAGTCACTTATTACGTAAGTCGAGATAAAACCCCTCTCATATACTTACCTCGTACAATGTAAATCACAATTTATAAGCACTTATTGTCTAAAAATAAATCGCTCATCCAAACATAAATCACATTATAAAAACTAACTTTTCTATTAAGTTATTTTTAATAAGTCAGAATCATAATAAGTCATTTTTCGTATCACTATCCCAAACACACGCTCATCTTATCAAAATCACTTTTTCCTTATAATTTATTATGCTCAAAATCTATTCTCCAGAAGTCATTCTCCACTTTTTCTTCAGAAACTATTCTCTAAAAGTTAATCCAGATTAAATTATTTTTAGGGTTCTTTACATTGTTATGTACTTAAACTTTCCTTTTGTAAACTTTTTATTTTGAGCTTATATCTCTTATTGGTTAGTTTTAACGAAATATATTTTATGGCCAAGGAAAAAAAAACAGCGAGTTTCGGAGATAAGCCAATTAATGAGCACTAGAATCTAAAATAAGGATAGTATTTTAACTGTCAAATTTTTAAAAAATAATTTTTTATTTAAATATCATTTGTTAAAAATTTTAAATTTAGAGTATTAAAATGTTACAAAATTTAAATTTAGACTATTGAAATCATATATGAATGGTGATGAACATCATGAGGGACAAAGCTGGTTGGGTGCGTCGAACTTCGATATTTGGCCAAAAAACGTATCCAGCTTCGATAAACATAACAAACACTCTGTATAGTTGTTGGGTTTACTTTCCTCTTCCACTCAATAGGTGAGCGTAAGCCGCCCTCACAGTTAAGAATTCCATCGTCTTGATAACATGTGTCTGACATCACTTATTTTTATATAATAAATTTTTATTATGTAAGTCGAGATAAAACTCTTCTCACATACTTACCTCGTATACCATTAATCAAGATTCATAAGCAGTTATTGCCCAAAAATAAACTATTCCAAACAAACACATAATCTCTTTATTGGAATATGTGGGTAGAAAAAAGCCGTCATTGACAACAAAATTATTATAAACAGTGGTTGTTCGACAAATTATCCCAAATGATCTATTGTTTTTATCGGTAATAAATCAACTAAATTGGTTATTAAAGAAATTCTATGAGAAGATCTTATAGAAGGAAAAACACCCACAAACACCAATAAAAAAGATGAAGACCGATAAGCTGTCAATTACACAACAAACCGCATGGTCTAGACCATGATATGTACTTCAAATTTCACCGTTGCCAACAATCCATAATAGTCTTTTGAAAAATGGAGAAAACAATATATAAGATTATAGTTACCAATTCTCAATCCCCAAAATCACGAAATGTAGCCACTAGTTGAGATTTGCTGTCATTGAAACTCCCAACTTGATTTATTACTGCACAAAAAATCAACATCACTAAAAGAAACCCAAAGAAACATAAAAATAAATGAAAAGCAACACAAAATACAGATATCTCCACGTCAACCAAAACCAAAGAGGGAGATACTGTAAAAAAAAGCTCGCTCAATGACGAGAAAAGGACTCTTGACACCCAAGTAGTGGAAGCTCGCTGGTTGGACGCGCACAAAGAATCTAATTCATAACTCATAATAAGCCAAGGACTAGATGTAAAAGGAAGCTGTTTTTAATATCTTAACCTAATATTTCGAAGATTTTAGATATTTATAAATATTTTACAAAGAAATATTACTATACGATATGTTAATTAAAATAAATAGGGTTTACTACTGTAAGTTAAAATTATAGTTTTATTTTTTAGAGCATGTATTTTAGTTTTTTTAAGTCTGGCTGGTTAAATATTTATCATGAGAAAATAAAATTATTTTAATCAAAACAAATAATTTTTCTTTTAAAACACGCCTTTTGAAATAATTGTAAATTTTTAATATTCTAATTAAAATTTTAGCTTCAGAAAAATAAAGAATCATCTGTTTATGGAGTCTAAAATAAAACCATGCATACTAACATCGCAGTAATAAATCAACGGCCAGTACAAAAGAAAGAAAAAAAAGTAAATAAACTAATTTAGCCAGTAATTGGAAATAGAAATTTCACACGCAAGCTCATTTTTGGCCAGCCCAAAAGTGTACGGAAGCCAGAGGCTTTGATAATGGTACCATTTTACCAAGAAGAAAAGAGTATTGATACCGTTGAGAAATCTGAATAATACCCTTTGACAGAGAGAGAGAGAGAGAGAGAGAGCTATATCTTCGCAAGGGGTTCAACCCGGTTTCTAAGTTCATCTGTTTTTTCATCTGTTTTTCAATTTTGCTGCAATCGAAGCTCGTATCCCCACATCATTCATTCAGGTAACTCACTTGCTTTCTCTTCCTGATAGTCATCATCTGTTCGCTTTGTCTATTGCTAAGAAACTCATCATCATGTATTCGTTTTCCGTTCTATCGCTCATCTGATGTTGAATTTCACATAACTTGTTGCCGTCAGAAATCTGATTCGCCCATTCATTTGCAAAATATAGCGCATTTTCTTCATTATCCGATGCTTAACTTGATCTGTTTGCCTGCAGGTTGCAATTTTTTTCCCTTTATCATTTTGATTTGGTAGGATCTTCCGTCTTCTGATAGCATCTTTTAAATTTTTATTTTCCTCCGAAGTTCACTGCGGGATGGATTTCCTGGTCATAATCCCCCTTTCCCTATTTTATTTAATTCAAGTTCAACACCCTTTTTCCCGTGACCCCCTTCCTCTCAATATAGCTTGTTCATTTGTGCATAATGACTGATCAGGGTTATGGTGGATGCAGAAAGTGCACGCATACTAGTATTGTCAATCGGGAAGCCCAGTTGCTTTTTAACGTTTACTTGCAATCAACGAAGTCAAATATCTGCAGCTATGAGAACTTCATGGGCAGATTCTGTCGACAACTCAGCCGATGGTCCTCCAAATGCCAATGCCGTGCGTCCTTCTCGGTCAGCATATGTTCCACCACACCTTCGTAATAAGCCACCATCTTCAGAACCCCCATTGACATCACACCCATCTTCGTTACCGGCTAATGATCGGGCAAATTTTGTTGGGTCAACTGCTGGGTACCGCGGAGGCAGTTCCTTTAATAAACCTGACTATGGAAGGCAGGACTATGGTTCTGGTGGTCGAATTGGTGGGGGCTGGAACAATAGAGGCGGAGGGTGGGACCGTGGAAGGGAGCGTGAGGTTAACCCATTTGAGAATGATGAAGCTACAGATCATACTTTTAGTGAGCAAGAAAATACTGGCATTAACTTCGAAGCTTATGATGATATCCCTGTGGACACTAGTGGGGAGAATGTGCCTCCCCCTGTAAATACTTTTGCTGAAATAGACTTGGGCGAGGCATTGAATCAAAATATAAGGAGGTGTAAATACGTTAAACCAACACCAGTTCAGAGGTACGCCATACCAATTTCTCTTGCGGGGCGAGATCTGATGGCTTGCGCCCAGACAGGATCAGGCAAGACAGCTGCCTTCTGTTTTCCTATCATAAGTGGAATTCTGAGGATGCCACATGTTCAAAGACCACGTGTGGCACGGACTGCTTTCCCTCTAGCTCTTATCCTATCTCCTACCCGGGAGCTTTCATGTCAGGTGGGATTCTATTTTTATTTTTTGCTTTCCTCTGCTTCTGTAATGTATAGTCTTAAAATCCGCAATATATATATATATATATATATATATATATTAAATTTCTGGTTTCATCTCTTGCAGATACATGACGAGGCTAAAAAGTTTTCCTATCAAACTGGTGTTAAGGTGGTAGTTGCTTACGGCGGAGCACCAATAGTCCAACAGGTTCTTTTTACCATCTGTATTCATCTCATGCTGATTTCTTTATGTATTTCTTGCTACTGTATGATTTCTTTTACTTGTTTGATTTTCCATCGCCTGCTTGACATTAGATTTATACCATTGCATGCATTGTGCATGTGCACTTGTAGAAATGATTTTGTCTGATTCTTAGATGCAAATGAAAACCCCAATCTTGGGACTTAATAGAAATAGTATGATACCATTAATTTCTATAATGGCAGAGGTGTGGAGAAACATGGTGTAACCCATGGTCTGAGTTCTGGAAGATATTGGGCATGGAAATGGAGATGAGACTGATTATAAAGAAGCCAGTTGTGTTGATTGGGCTAAGAAGCAGACTGATTAGAAAGTAGTCTATTGTCTTAGTGAGTTTGAAGGTGGGATGGGATTAAAAGCCACCAGCACTTGTAATCCCCACGAGTAAATTTAATGGCAATATTTGCATTCCTCTAAAATGATTAGATTGGACTAATAATTTGGTTATTTCTAAAGTCTAGTGATTTACAAAATAAAAAAGATTTACCAGGCTAGTCGTAAGTTTTAATTGGATCTTTTTTTGTTTTGGACAACACTAATTGGAGCATTAAGATTAATAGATATTCCATTTTTTGTAAGGTTATTTGCTTATTCGAAAGGAATTAATAAATGTGCAGATGCCTTCCTTCAATCAAATAAAATGCTGGGATGATTATCAGTTGGTGGGTTATGATAAATTAATCAGAGTAACTTTACGGGCACTGGGTGGAGTAGATGTGGTCCTATGCGACCCCCCCTAAATTCTTTTATTTTTAGCATATTATGATTTCAATGTGTCTGTCTTTAATGGTAAACTTTGTTTGCACCATAAATCAAGTAAGTGATAGCATTATCCTTGCACAGTTAGATTTCTTTAAAATCATATCTCTAGTCTGGTTGGTTGCAACCTGATGTGTTATGATTATGTCTTCACTCATTATGCTTGGAAGTTTTTGTATTTTTCTTCTCTTCAGTATTTTGTGTTCCTAGTTAAGTGGTTTGAAGTCATGAACCTGCCCCTATTTAATACTATGATGATTATTGCCTTATTCAGTTGCGGGAGCTTGAGAGAGGAGTCGATATTCTTGTGGCAACTCCAGGACGTCTGGTAGATTTGTTAGAGAGGGCTAGGGTGTCACTGCAAATGATCAGATATTTAGCTCTCGATGAGGCAGATCGGATGCTGGATATGGGTTTTGAGCCTCAAATAAGAAAAATAGTTGAACAAATGGACATGCCTCTTCAAGGCATGAGACAAACAATGCTGTTTAGTGCCACTTTTCCCAAAGAGATACAGGTAGGTTATGGTTTCTAATCAGGTTCTCAAGCTTCTCATATTCTTGGGAAAAAAATTATTTTTATATTTCATTTGTGTATTCTGTGTTTGCTGTTATATGCCATAATTGTCTTGATGATGCTAGAATGAGAGGGAAGAGTTCTTGATAGCGGCTGTTTCAATACTGTTTCACTGCTGGGTGTCTATTTTAAATCGTCAGATTGTTTTGCACTGCTGTTGTGCTTGCAGAATTTCATACTGCTTCAATTAAGGTGTCCGACCAATTGCTTCACATGTAATGGCAGAAGGATACATATAACATAATTATAACAAGGATGGATTAGGGAAATACATATTTGTTTAAGCATAGGAGCTAACTTTATATTTTATTACCTTTTCAATTAGTCTCATGCATGTACTTTAAATGTTGATAACTTATGGAAAGTAAGGTATTTATATGGACAGACGTAGAACATAATACACATGTTAGAGTAGCTGATTTTAAATCATAAGTGATAATTTTGGATGTATAGCTTTTCTATTGTAATTAAAGGTTTATCAGAGAAGATTGTATGCTTGGTAGTTATAGATATGGCCATAGTATAATGATGAGGATGAAGTGGTGGTGATGGAATTGTGGGAGACATTCAGGACTTGAGAGATGATGCTTTCTGATCCTGCGTTTGCAGCTAAGATAGTTAGTTTTGGCTATGAAATGTATCATTTGTAGTCTATGCTGAGGGTGGTATTGCAATGCAAATTAAACATGACGGTTGAATTAAGAGAGCTTGTATTATTCAGAACAACTCTGTAATCAAGGAGTAAGCGCTAGATTTAATTCTTTACAAAACAATCAATGATTATGTTAAGTTTGAGAAAGCTCGTTTGAAATAGCAAATATGACCTTCCTGTTGCAATGTCCATATGTATGCAGAGACTTGCATCAGATTTCCTTGACAACTATGTGTTTCTGGCTGTTGGAAGGGTTGGTTCAAGTACTGACCTAATTGCTCAACGAGTGGAATATGTCCTGGAATCTGACAAAAGAAGCCACCTCATGGACCTTCTTCACGCCCAGAAGGAAAATGGAATTTATGGCAAGGTAATTTGTCTACGCCCCAAACTGTCTCTCCATGCTATAATTACAATAATTTTATCATTTTAATTTGCAAACTTTTTTATCCATTGACATCATGCTGCATTTTAAATTTGAACATATTGTTTAAGAATATGCAAGCGTGATTTACGGATTTATGATTTATCATATTCTGCTGTCTGCTAAACATCTTTGGGTGGATTTCGCAGCAAGGTCTGACATTAGTTTTTGTGGAAACAAAGAAAGGAGCTGATGCATTGGAACACTGGCTGTGCATTAACGGGTTTCCTGCAACTAGCATTCATGGTGACCGATCACAGCAGGTAACTATCTTTGGCAAAATAAAATCATGTTGGAGTTTTACATGCGTCAATATTATGGTTTCCATTGAAACATGTCTATATCTATTTTTATGTTTATAAAACACATGTGCTGTTTTTAAGGGTTAGAAAGGGAGTTGAATTGGATTTTAATTCTAAACTCTCCTTGTGGGTCAGAAATTGAGAATCGTATGGATAAAAAATCAGATGCTTCCAATTTTCTCGACTCTCATAATGCCTTCTACAATCAGAACAGTTGGGTGGTAGTGTGTTACTCCCTCTGGTCCCTGATATAAGATATATTTACCTAATTTGATTAGATTAAGTTAGCTGAGTTAGTTATTACGACATGTATTTTCTAAAAACCCTCGTCGTCTTCTTTAATTCTCTCATTCCTTCTTCTCATTGATTATTGTTGAGGGAGTATCAATAGAAGTAAATTAGAAAAAGGCTGACAAACATGAAAACTATATCCTATATTTAGGACTAAGATCAACTCCTCGAATATGTTTTATATTAAGGACCGGAGGGAGTACTAAATATTTTTTTTGGGCAAACATGACATTGTGGTCATTTTCCTGATATTTGGATTTGATCTTCTGGAACAGCATTTAATTGATGCCCACACCTTCATTTGTTGTAGTTGAAGGCTTTTAATTAGTTCTTGTATATGCCTCTTCCATGTTTTTTGTACAAATCAAACCCCATACAATTGTAACTATATTGTGCTATGTTTCTGTATGCAGGAAAGGGAACTGGCTTTGAGGTCGTTCAAGAGTGGAAACACACCAATTTTAGTGGCAACAGATGTTGCAGCACGTGGGCTTGATATTCCACGTGTAGCTCATGTGGTAAATTTTGATCTTCCCAATGACATTGATGATTATGTGCATCGGATTGGAAGAACAGGGAGGGCTGGTAAAATGGGTTTAGCAACAGCCTTCTTCAATGACAATAATGTGTCATTGGCAAAGCCATTGGCTGATCTGATGCAAGAGGCAAATCAAGAAGTACCGGCCTGGCTCACACGTTATGCATCTAGAGCTCCCCATAGTGGTGGCAACAGGAACCGGCGTTCCGGGGGACCCCGTTTTGGTGGCCGTGATTATAGGAGGGACAGCCAACATAATAAAGGAGCTGACTACTATGGTGGAACAAGTGGATACGGGGTTCCTGCCACTTATGGTGGAGGGTATGGTCCTCCAGGGGTTACCAGCGCTTGGGATTAGTCTCCTTTTACCGATTCATTCAAACTGTTGGTGATTGTATATAATTTCAGACTTGGTTGGTGATAGCTTAATCTAAGCCCTTGGTCTAGCTAGATTCACGCATTCACTAGTGCTGGAAATCTTGTGTCTAATATCTAGAGGGCTACTGATTTCCTGTAAGATTGATTCACTGTCGTTTTGCTGTTGGATTCTTTTTCATGGGATAGGTTTTCCTGTTTAGCTGTTACAATTTTGTCAAGTAATGTTATATCTATAGTTTATCGAGATGAGAGAAACATGGCACGTTATATTGAAAGATCACGAGAATTGCGTAGCCTGGAAATCAAGTTTTCTAAAACTAACTCGATTAATATGGAATTAGACGGACCATGTTTATTCGGATGTGAGTCATCCAAAGTGTCATGAAAATAACTGGTATTACCAAATTACAACAATTAATTCATAAAGAATAGGCTCATGTATCCGAACGAAATAATCTGTCGCATGAAGGACACGGCCGCTACCGAGGTTTGAGCTCCTGTGACCCTGCAGGCAGCATCCCAAATTCTCGAAACAGGACACATAACCGCCAAATGAACCCACCAGACAAGTAAATCTGAAAATATGCTAATCAGCTGGCTTTTGCACAAAATTTCGCCTGCTCCTACCAGTCTTAATGCTTGATTTTGTTCACAGGGAGAAAGGAGCTCAAAATTATGAGTTGTTGAATAATTGGCATAATTGCCATATAAGCTAGACATTCATCATCAACACAATGTTTTAGTGACACATGATGAGGAATTATGAAGAAAACTTGCTGAAAGGAGAGGTGAAGGTGACCGGACGTAGTGATATGATATAAATTAACGAGGCTGACGATTCAAGAGGCATTCGAGCATCAATTGTTTCAGTGGTCTCCAAATATGCTTACAAAACTCAATATACTGGTCCCAAACAAGAAAGAAATCAAGAATATTGCTAAATACACCACTAATAGTTTCACACTGCACAAATGGGCAGTAACTTCGTTGGTTCTTATGGCTTTACTTCAACTTTTATGTGTTAAATGGATCTTATGAAGTTAAGAATGGTGAATTTGAGTTGAGTCTTCTAAATTAAGAATGAGAGAGAAAATCAAAACTTTATTTTTACCTTCTCTCTTTCTTAATTTGATAAAACTTCATCCATTTTTCACCACTCTCAACTTCAGAGAATCTAAATTCATTAAACTCGGGCAGAACCGTATATATAGGCAACTTAACCAGGCTGACTTTTTCCAATTATTCCAGGCTCAAATGTCACCAGAATGTCTTTTAGATCATTAGATGCATTCCTCAGGTTATTACTTGTCTACACCAAACAGCCTTTAACAGAAAACGATGCAGACAATTATAACAATCAAACTCTGCAAGCAATTTGAACATAAAAGCAAATCATGTTCAAGGCTGGTAACTGATGAGAAGAATTCACTGCATACAAACTAATCAGCATCACTGTGACCGTCTGGAGAACTAATGACAGCCCTAGAGTGGGACACGAAATTTCAGCTGGACAGAAATTTTGTCAAATTTCACATCCAATTATGCATCAACCTGAAGCAGACAAACAATTCTAATGCCCGACCATTGCTTTATTTTGCAACATCTTTATAGTTCCTAAATGTTAATATGACAGATCTTAATGTCCCATTTACTCACATTGTAGGAAACCTAGAAGGAAAATCATTTAAAACTACAAATTAAGTTTCTTTTATACGAAACTTATTTTCCAGATGTTTAGTGCCTCAACAAAGCATAATTAACAGAAGTTAGAGAATATTCAACTTAATAATTAAAGCATCAGTGGAACAGAAGCAGAATCAAAACATGCAGTATCCAAGCCCTTAAATTCTCCCTCCTATAAGATGTAGCACATCCCCCTATCCCTTTAAGGAAGTAAGAACATGAAAGAAGTAATAACATATAGAATAGCAACTATTAAAGAATGTTCCATGGTTGCACTGGCAAGACAAATAAAAAAATATAGCCAGCAGACTCATCCAAGCTTGGATGATTGATGAGAGAATACTCAAAATTCTACTATTTTGGAATAGAGCTACGCTACTGGAGAGCAAATTATTTTCTTTCTTACTAGTTGGTGTATAATGTTACTTCTGACATATGAAAACTACTCTCCATCGGACGCTCCCTCTAGGTCTGAATCTTCAACCTCATAGAATTCATCAACTGTTCCAGACTCTTCCTCCTCAGATTCTCCCATAGAATTATTTTGGAATATGAAAACTACTCTCCATCGGATGCTCCCTCTAGGTCTGAATCTTCAACCTCATAGAATTCATCAACTGTTCCAGACTCTTCCTCCTCAGATTCTCCCACCTCTGTTTCATCCACTGCATCGTTTAGCAATAAGTCTTCTTGATTTATAAAGTTCACACCTTTTCCACGATGAAGAAGCCCCGTCCTCATTACATGATAAAACTTCTCTCTGAGACGAGCAATAGGATGAGGATCTACTAGTTTTCCACGTTGATATCCTTCTCTAAGAGTAACAGTGGTTGTTTTACATTTCAGTGAGAGGTAAAATATGCCAGGATATCTTGTGAAGATTCGGGTAAACTTATGGGGAAGATTCAACTCCTCCCTCAAGCTTCTCAAGTAGTTCCTCTTTGTTTTCTTGTGCATGGTTAAATTTAGAAATTCATGCAGAACTCCAACAACTCGCTTCTCCATTAATTCACTATTTGGATCAATTTGTCTAGAGTCCTCATAAGGAGAAATGTAAGGCAACTTTTGAAACTCCTCCATCCATGCCCTTACTTTCTTCTGTGCTCCATACCCCCTAGGAAAATTCATGGGGAAAATAAGAGCTGCTTGCCCTCTCTTGAATTGCCTGTACTCATCCCCAGATGTCCTGCTTTCATTGCTCTTTTGTAATGCCGAAACTGCAAATTCCTCACACCAATTTGCTAGTCGCAGGCATGTGACCCCATTTGAGGCCTTGACAAATCGAAAATGATCAGGGTATTTTGGAACCAGTGTTTTCTCAAAACCATCAGGTAAACCCAGATCCCATTTCAAAGGATGAAGGGACTGCAAAGGCACAGTTCGAGTTTTCATCATCATAAGTACCTTACAAAGCCGTTCGACAACATCACTCTCACGGGCCTCGTAAATGCTTTGTTCTTGCGAGTCCAACAGTACTGCAGTGTCTGCCAAACGGAAGCAAGGCAAACTAGGCCAGCGAGGATGTGGAAATTCTTCAAAGAGAGTGGGGTACCTACGCATGAAACGAAGAACCGGGACTGTGAGTCCAAGCAGTTTTTGCCAGTCAGCTACAGATTTTGCTGTGAGAAAACCAGTGGACGAGCGCTTAATCGCGTCCTTGAGGAGACAAGCAGCCTTCAAATCCGTTTCCTTGTCAATTATGTGATCAATACTCCGGTTTTTCACCCATTTTAGCCGGACCTTCACTATGCCTCGGCATTGGAGGTATTGATAACACGGACAGAGTTTGGGAGTCTCGTAAAGACCGTAATATTTCAACTTTAACAAAGAAATATCTCTTAAATAGTTCATCTTTATGGGAAAAGATATAATTAACAATACCCAGAAGGAGACTAGAAGTTCCAAATCAGCGGGAGACTGCAAAAGCTACCATGATATTTGAAATAACAATGGGTTTTCAATAGGGACAGAAACAGAAGACTGTGAAGTTATGAAAGTTCGCAAGCGGGTCTACATCACACAGGAATTAATTAGTAATATGAGAAAAGTTTTCCTATGTTGTTCCTACGAAAGTAATATAATCAAGTATCATGGAACACTCAACTGTTCAACAGAACCGGGAAGGATATTACCGGCCAGGTGTTCAGGAGTCACAACCAGGGAGAAACTCTTTCTTGTTCCTATCCAATAATTGTCAATAGATTAAGCTTGCCATTGCCAATGTCCTTCCTCGATCGCCCAAAAAAATCCTCAGAAATGCCTAATTTCCAAAGTCCCGAACCTGGGACCTGGGAGAACGCTGGCCCTAAATTTTTTCAAGAAACTGGTAATCTGGACAGTGCCGATATATATATATTTGCCAGACAGTGCCTTGATATACAATCCAAAGTTCATACGCTAATAAGCGTTCCCCAAATAACAGAACATAGTACTGAGAGAGAGCACTGAAATGTTTGTCAGAGCCCAGAAGGCGTACCCAGGTCGGGTTTGGGTCGGGTTTCGCCCAAACCTAACTCAACTTGACCGTAAAACTCTTCTATTTTGTCTTTTGTCTCTCTTTTTTCGTCGAAGTCCTTTCTTTCTTTTATGTTTTAATTTTTCAATTTGAACTAGATTTCTTTGACCAAAAAAAAAAACTAGATTTACCCTCACAAATCACTTTTTTGAGTTTTTCATCGGCGCCTCCTTCCAATCCTCCCATTTTACATTCCGCTTAACGACATTTCCACTCAAAGGAATGGAAGGAAAAACAGAAACAGAGGATTTCACATGGAGCAGAGAAACGGTTCCTGGAGTCTTCCTACTTGTTTCCTCCAGATTGTCTCAGGCAGACCTTACTTCTCTCTTGCTCGTCAGCCCATGGATTTATCGGACTCTTGTCTCCGCCTCATCACTTTGGCTGGTGCTTCTCATCTTCTCTGGATTCTATTTCATTCTTTTGATTAATCTTTCTAGCATATGGCCTTATGGATTATTTTGATAGGTGCTCAATTTTCGGGAGAGGAAAAATGCTGGGAATCGGCTTATAGCTGCTCTTTCTCTGGTTTGCTTATTCCTTTCAAGTTTGATTGCAATTTTGATACCATATATTTCATTCAATTTGGTATAGTGCTTTTGTTTTTGACGTAGAAGCACCACACGGAGTTTGATTTTCTTTCCTTGGTGCTTTTGTTTAAGCTCTCGAAATATTTTGCTGATAGTTATTTTATGTTCAATTTGACATTTTTTGTAGCCTAGATATCGCAATGTGAAGCAGATTAACCTGGAATTTGCTCAAGATATTGATGACACACATCTCATCCTTCTCAAGGCTCAGGTGGCATATTTTATCATTTTCTATGAATGTTTCATCTATTCATCTTGTTACATCAAAGCTGAAAAGCACAAGTTCCATCGTTAAGAAATCGAACTTTGTGTTGTTTTCCTGAAGATTGCAAAGTTCCATCATAAGAAAAAAAAAAAAAAGGCTGAATTACACTCTACCTCATCTCCTAGTGTTCAGATTCTCTCAAAGGCTTGGACTCCTTAAACCTGAATGGCTGCCAAAAAATCTCAGATGAAGGAGTTGAAGCTATAACCAGCTGTTGCCCACTACTGAAAACTTTTTGCATCTACTGGAATGTGAGGTGCTTTAATGGCTTCTGAATCTGTGATGTTTATACTAGTAACTGAAAATCTTATTTTGATTTCCCATCACTTTTTAACCGTAGTTAAAAAACGAAACATGTTTCAGGTTAACAGATGCAGGAATAAGGCATTTAGTGAAAAATTGCAAAGGCATAGTTCATCTGAACATAAGTGGCTGTAAGGTATTTGAGCCACTAAGACACTCCAAGCTATATTTGACAGTATTGTGATACTTTGGATTTATATTACTAATGCATCTTGAACAAATAATAATAACCCCTAGTTTTTTATTTGTATCTGTTCTCATAAACATGTTGGATTACGCATGCAATATGTGTGTGGTATGTTTATGCATCCCTTCTTTGTAGCTCTGGAAAATTCTGCTTAAAATGATGTTCAGGAGTGCAAAAGCATGCCCAGGCAAGAATTGGTATTAAATAACGCATTTCTGTTGTAAACTGTCATAATAATAACTCTTGGTTTTAAATCTTTGCATGTGCTTTATAAATGGTAAAATGGTTCTTATAAGCTTTAAAGCATTTTGTAATCAGCCTCTCTTCTTCTCTAATTGCTATTTTTATGGCTGTAATATGATAACTACCTTCCGCTAGAAGGAAAGCCAAGGATAGCATGGAGGAAACCCCTTTAGAGAGAATTTGATAGTGTGCATGCTTGGTATACTCCTTGAAAAGCTATACAAATACAAAACAAGATCCAGATTATGCAGTAAACTCTACTTGTTCCTTTTAGCAAAGTACGTGTAATTTAGTTTCTCCTTCAGGCTTCTTTCTAATCCTGCTGCTCTGAAAGACGTACAACTGTTAGTATCTTGAAGATGATTTCTGATTAGTGATTCTGCTTTTAGCCTTTTTATTGTTTCAAGACAGTGAATGATAATGATTAGTTATTTTCTTAACACTCACGTAAACTCAAAATTCAGCTAATAAAATTCGATATCTGTCTTTGAACAATCTCGTAAGGGCTCTATAATTTGGTAATTGCAGAGTATTTCAGACCAAAGCTTGGAATTTGTTGCTGACAATTATTCAGAATTAGAGTCATTGAACCTGACAAGGTATTTGAAGTGTTTTAGAACAGATTCTCATTTTTTAGGCGTCCTTTATTATGGGATTATTTTGTATATCGTGATGTATAAATAATACCAGCCTTTTTTAGAATCCTACTTTTCAGCTTTAACAGCTGAAAAGCTTGTAATGGCATGTTACTTTATGATATCCATGAGTCAAAGCAGTGAAACTAGAAACTTCTATTTATGTTTCAATTCTAGGCTCTTGAATTGCTGTAGAAATTTACATTCCATACATCTATCTTGGATGATTCCATCAAACCTGGGATGAATTCAATTTCCTTTTGATACTCATACCTTGCGATTTGGTGCCTAGGTGCGTCAAGCTTACGGATTCTGGCTTAAGTCAGTTACTACAGAAATGTCTATCCCTTCAGAGTCTAAATCTCTATGCTCTGTCTAGGTAGCTGCTGAAACATATGCATTTTAGTTGAAAACATTTTCTATGGATCAAATCACTGCATTGTTCTTGTTCAGTTTCACAGATAAAGCTTACAAGAAGATGTCCCTCCTGGTGCATCTCAAGCTTTTGGATCTCTGTGGTGCCCAGGTATTATGTCTTGGGGTTCTGAAGATTCCTCTACACCTTATCTCATGCGAACTGCTAATGCTAAAAATTTGTAGTTTGGTTATAGAACCTTTCAGATGAAGGACTTTCCAGCATTTCTAGATGCAAGAATCTTGTAACCCTCGATCTGACATGGTAACTAAAGCTTCAACCCGTACATATTATATTAACTAAAGGAGTTCATTGGGATTACTGCATCTTGATTCTTGATTCATGTGATAGGTGTGTACGTGTGACAGATGAGGGGGTCCTATCCATTGCATGGAGCTGCACCTCTATTGAATCTCTAAGGTGCGTAGTGTGTTCGGTTTTTTATTTCTTGGGGGTGCTTGAATGTGTCTTTTTTGGGTTATAGAGTATCTGAATGTACCTTTGCAAGTTTGCATGCAACCAAAGTATATGGGCTTCACTTTCTGGAGTACTTCCATTTCTTCATGCCAACTTTTGTATAGGTTTGTTTTTGGGCTTGTCCATACATATTATCAAAAATAGCTTAAGTTACTTAGTTAAGATATCTGCAAGCTCATATACCGTTCATCTTTCTCATTATAGGATTGCTGCAAACAGTAACTACCCTTTTTATCATTATATTGTTCAGGAGTTCGAAGAACATTTCTAAACTCCAATACCACTTTTCCCCTTTCTATTTATTTCCCATTCTTCTTCATTTTAACTACCAAACGGCCTTTAAAATTTTTTCACAGATATAGTCATACAGAGTGCCTATGCGAGTAGCTGAGGATAAGATCCTCATACAGCGTGCTTTTTAAACTAGGTTTGGATTCTTGGCCTTCAGTTTTTCTAGTACTCCCATTTCTGTAAAAGTTTTTCTGAGATAAAGCTGAAGAGTGAAGACAAGATGCTCATATAGCATACTCCTTGAACTTGGTCCATCTTGTTAAATTAAAAATGGGAAAAAGACAATTGAGTTCAGTTTGTGGCTTTGTGCAATTGTTCTGGCACTTTAAGGCCTTAAGCCTAGTTGAACATTTTTTTCCTTTAATAATTGAACCAAGCTGAGATTCGGATATAGAAGTCATGCAGATTTTGATAAATTTCCTTTGACTGTGACACATGAAGTAGCCTATAAGCAAATAACAATTCAGAAACACAACAACAACAACAATAAAGCCTTTATTCCACTAGGTGGGGTCGGCTACATGGATCGCACGATGCCATTGTGTTTTGTCGAAAGCCATATTTTTAAATATATCATTAATCAAAAGATCCCCCTCTATGACCTCATTGAGCATTTGCTTCGGCCTTCCTCGACCTCGTTTTATAGGACTCCATATTTCTTGATCAATCCTCTTCACCGGAGCACTCAATGGCCTTCATTGAATATATCCAAACCGCCTCAAATAACTTTCTATCATTTTTCCTCTAATAGAGGCCACTCCAACTCATTCGCGTATATGAGTATTACGAATCTTATCTTTTCTTATATGACCACATATTCATCTCAACATCCTCATCTCAGCTACCCCCATCATATGTTTAATTCAGAAACACATCTGCAGATATGCATATTCTTGCTTCAATGGCAACATGAATTTATCTTCTATTAATAGTTCCATCTTAAATGACCCCTTTCTCTGATTCTTTTTGGTCAATCCTTTTACTGATATTTTGAAAGGACACAAATGCAGCTTGTTTGGAATAACTGGTGTGACCGATAAATCCCTGGAGGCACTCTCAAAATCCGGTTCCAACAAGATCACAACCCTTGATGTGAACGGATGTATTGGCATTAAGGCAATATTCTAACTTGAAGTGTCTATGACAATTTAGTTTACTGTGATAATTGCGCCAGTTTGTTTGATAACTTGCCAACTCTTTTTGTAGAGCCGGAGCCGCGGAAAACTGCTTCAGTTGTTCCCAAATCTGAAATGCTTTAAAGTGCACAGCTAGGGTGGTGCCTTCCGGAAGCTTCCAAATGAAAGCAGTCTCTTAAGACAGGTTATTTAAACCGCTAACCAAAGATGCAGATATACTCGCAAGCATTATTTTCTTTGAAACATTTCTGTGTTTACTTGGAGGATGATTAATCATGTTGTATGATTTTTATTGTGAAGTCACAATTCGTTTCTAACTTTCTATCGTCAAAGTTTAACAGATTTGTTTTGTTTGCGTATGGACCCCACTGAAATCCGGCTGAAGGGAATCATCTCGGACTTTTTTATATTGCGAACTTGTCCAACTTATTTTGGGCTTCATGGGTATTTGTAGTTTCCCCCTCAGTCAGGAGAGTTGTTTTTGGTCTTCAATTATGTAGTACTCCCTCTTATCCTAAGGTTTAATTGATTTTTTTTTTTTGGAGAAATTAATAAAACTATATGGATTACTTGATCATACTATATGTTATGTATCATTAGATTATATATTAATTTATAAATCAAGTAAATTAGTTTGAAGAAAAACAATAACAATAAATGCTTTAAAATAATTCATTTAATTTTTTTAATATCTTTAAAAAAATCAATTAAGTTTTATATTAAGGTCTGAAAGAAATATTAATACATAAGGCTTGGGGTTTTTGCCAATAGTAAATTGATTTCTCAAAATCTCATCCTCTCCTTTTCCTTCCTTATTATTATCAGATTTTCTTTCCTAACAGCTAATGGTTTGAGGATGTATTATAAAAGTTATGATGCAATTTTCTTACTCTTTGAATCCCATACCTAAATATAATTAATCTATCACTCGAATGTAATGGCAGGAACATCTCATTTATCTCAGGTGGTTTTCTAATATATTCTAAAAATCATTGAAAAATTTATAAAGCCTGCCCATATATTGACATTCCACATGATAATCGATAGTTACCAGTTAGTGACCATGAACTCCGAAAGCCAATTTTTCTAGTTTAAAATAATATGTAAATTTAAGAGAAAATACCGTGCAACTAAGTACTAGCCCTTCATTTCAATTGAAAATATAAGAATTATATATCACCGTATATGATTTTGGCTCGAGAGTATACCGTAATATTTCCACTATTACGTGTAGGTGAAAAACAAAACCGCTTTCAAGTGTATCACCTTTGCACATCAACTCTTGGATACAATTTTTTTTTTTTTTAAAATGACCACTTATTCAAGACTTGTTAATTGTCTTGCATAAATTTAAAGATGTTCTTTTTTTCTTTCTTTTTTTGCAACTGAAACCCTTTTTATTATAACCAAAATTCATCAAATACAAAGCCATCGTTTAATATCTATCAAATGAAATATTAATGCCTTCAGAAGAATACATGCTGAAGCGTTTGTTATACTGTTGCGTTTTATCCCTCAATGCCATTAACGAGAAATCCCCTCACCCTCCTTTTCTTCCGCCACAAAAACAAATTAAAAATAAAAGCGTGAAGGTATGATCGAATTTATGTGGCAGCGATCAGGAATTCTCCATTTTGGACTGAAACAACTTGAAATCACAGAAGTCTTAATCCGTGATGGTTTCTTAATTATCTTTTTTTTTTTTTTTTTTTTTGCCAAGGATGGTTTCTTAATTATCTGTTGGATACAGAATCAACCTTTATCAGAAAAGATTGGCAGATTGATTCTCGGATAATTTCAAAGCTTCCGCGAAACAACCTGTTCTACACCATTTGCCATTTTATTTCAGGCATTATTTCTTTTTTTTCAAAATATTCAAAGTAATAAATGCCGAGTCCATTGAAATATTTCGGGGACTTCGACCGACGAGGTAACTTGATTTCTAGGGCGAAGTAAGCCACTGACATTTTAAGATAATTTTTACTATGAAGAAAGATTGGGGATTAGAGAAGATGCACTTAAATAAGGCATAATCATGCTTTCTTTTTTCTATGAGACGGGTGGCATAATACAATGCAGATCATTGAAAGGATTCCACACGATAATACCTGGGAAAGACAAAGGCTTGATCTACCATCCTTACAATAAATATCAACCAAACGCTTCTTCCGGCCTTTTTTCTTAACGTGTCTTCGGAAATTACCTACAAATATTAGGAGCCATTTTAATCAAACATTCAAACTAGACTACAAGCTCATACATTGCATGAGGTTTACAATGAGCCACATTATTCATGACTTGCAAACAGTGCAATTTCTTACAGACCTTATATTCTACAGATATATATAGATAATTGGTTGGGGTATACCAGGCTCACGAGCAGACTCAAATTCTACCAAATATATAGCTAGGTGAGGTGAGAAATTCAATAAAATAACAGCTATTTCATGGTAAAGAGGAAGGGAAGAGACTAACTACCTTTTACATGTCAACGTCTAGATCTATTCTTGCAGCACCGAAACTCGGCTAACAGAGCTATATGATCTGAGGACCATTCAGGAGAAGGAAGTGCTGTGTCTTTCCTCAAACTCTCCTCGTCCAATAGCTCCAATAGTGACTCCACCACTAAAGAATCCGCTGAACCAACAAACCACATCACTTCAAAAATAAGTGGCCAGCCTCTTAAAATTTGATGGATGATACAACACAGCAAAATAGCAAACCTGTATAAAAGATGTAATCTAGACTTCCAATAAAATCTCTAGTGACATTTGTGAACAAGGGTTCATTTGTTGCACTGTCCAGTCTCCTTTTGTGCTGCTCAAAACCAAGACCTGCTGTTCTAGCAAAAGATGAGTATGCACTAACCTGTAATTGAAAGCAACTCACATTAAATGCTAAAATCAACAGCAAGAAAAGGAAAAACCCACTAATATAAGTAGTAGGAAAACTAAAGCTATTTTCTCAGGGTTGCATTTCAATGAATGTATTACCAGTGGCAGCTGATGAACCAACTTGCCATGAGGACGCAAGATATTGAGAGGATCAACAGTTAAATCAGGATGAAATGGGTCTACCTTCCCCATCGCAAGAAGCGCATGAGGGGCACTGCAACAACGTTCAGCACCAGCCTTAGACAAAATTTACTGATACCAATATATTAATAAATTAAAATAAGGTCAAATTAAATGAAAGAAAAAAGCCACAAAACCTTCCAGGAACTGAATTAAAATCTCCACAAACCAGCATTGGAATGTCTGCACTTGCAGCTATCTTTTCTAACCCTTTTAAAAGAGTGTGCACCTATAAGAAGGGAATGAAAAGGTATAACTCCTAAGCTCACAGTAAACAAACGTTCAATATGACAGAACAATTGAAATACTTGCCTGCCAGAGTTTGACATCCTTCAGATCTTGATGAACGTTTACATGTGTATTAGCCTGAAGTCCAAGGGAAAATTAGTGCCTAACAATGAACAATGAAAATTGTGTTGCCGCCCAAAAGGAGAAAGAAGGGAAAGGAAATGGCATAAATATTTCACAGGAACATCCAATGCCAAAGAAAAATTTCATAAACATTAAAGCTATGCATCCATGGTGGTCGTAGGAATTTAATGTTTTTAGAGCTAATCCAAAAAAGGCCACGTGCCTCAAGATCTGCCCCAACAGCTATTCCCAACCAAACCAAAGCCGCCAAAAGAATACAAACCCCCAGCTAAAGATTAGGTTATAATCACCCTTTCAAATGAATAGATAACTAATTAGCACCCAAGAAGAACAATTCTAGAAAGCCTCCAGTAGTGCAAGTACAATGATAGAAATAGGAGAACAACAATAACAACAACAAATAAGGAATATCAAACACAATCGAGAAAACAAATGAACACAACGAATTAGGAAGGCATGAAAACACCAGACCATCTAAAGTTCGCAGATAAAACAGCAGTGCAAAAGAGCTTACCACACAAAGAAGCTGCCTTTTCCCAGGATTATCAATTGGCTGATTGGCAACTTTCGCTTCTAAAACCACTATAAGTGCAACATTATCCTAAGAACAAAAGGATAACAAGATAAACACAAGTTTCATAAAAATTAAAGTGAAATCTAGTCCTTAAAGCAATAGGTTGCCACCTTAACAAGCCTATTTAAAGCGGTTTTCTTCTGGGCGGTTGGAATCATGGCATCTGTCAAAGACTGCGCAGCCTTATTAAATTCAACCTGCATGCAAGTAGCCATTAAAGTTTGTGGACAAACTCAAGGGAATTATCATACAGAAAAAAGTGCACACCCCAACCTCATATTTCTTCACATGTGAAAATTTGTCCCTGCGGAAAAATGTTGCACAGCCATCAATTGTATTGTTGTTACCACCGTATACCTGCAAATCAACAATTTATATCAACATTTAAAGGAAAATTAAGAATCATGAGCACAAGGAAAAAGAATTTCAGTTCAACCTCATTTGTTTTTCTCTTATATAAACCATAATATCCATGTTTGTCCAATTCGGGAGAAAAAAATTCCTCATAATGATCACTTTGGACCTGAAAAAAAGAGTTGCCAATAAGAGGATACAAAAGTCATAGTATTAAGATAAGCCATCATGTCCAACCCTTTCCCCTTCTTTGAATAATCATTTGAGTTGAAAATGCAACAAAAATAACAATGAGCTTCTACTTTAACTAACACGATCATTTAATATAAATTCTTAAGCAGAATCAACCTAAATATCAGCCTAAGTTATCAAGTCACTCAGTGGTCAAAAGCATATTGATGTACCTCTTGAAGGCAAATAATGTCTGCACGATAACCAACTATTTCTCTTAACAAATTTTGCCTGCGATACGGCCAAGAAAGAGCCCATGAAGGGCAGTAACTGTATAAATCATTTGAGGCATATGCATCAGACAAAATGTTGTACGATAGAACGGTAAAAGTTCCTGAAGATGTTAAACGTCCATCAGCATCTAAAGGTCCCATCCCATCAACAGGTATCAAGCGGCGCGGACTAGGCGATGGTGCAGGAATGACACGGGAGGTTAGTATGGTGTTGACATGCCCCACAGGAAGTTTTGTCTCTGCATCAACAACTGCACACTCAAATTTCAAGATATGACCAATGTCATCAATTGTTGGGGTATATGTTTTTGATCGTCCAACTTCAATCCAAGTTTCACCACCACTTCGTTGTGTAACAACTGATGGATACAACTGTGCTGACCCGTTTGCCAAAGCAGCACTTGATGCAGAGCTAGATAAGCTATTATTGACTAACCCAGATCCAGAACTATTAAAGCGACCAAATACCTCCTCTTCTTCATTCCCATTTTCATTAACAGCACTTGCAGCACGATCATGGAGAACACGATGATGCTGCCATGCATCTGAAAAGCACTTTGGTGTGCAATGGTAGCTTTTTGAAACAGGTATTTTGGCTTTAACACAACCAAGGCACTGCAGTGTGGCCTGTTCAGATGGATGTACGCTGCAGACAGCAACCTTTTTATCACTTTGCACACGGTACCTAACAGAAAGGACAGCCGAATGATATATCTGTTTATTATTGACAGATTAAGTACTGAACCAACCATATAACCCAATACATGAAATAAAGGGATTGAAAAAAAATATTTCACGACCTTTATTCTTACCAGAGACAAACTCAAGTCTATTATTCCTTTGTCTAAGGAGGAAAAAAAGGTTCTACAGTAGTGAGAGCAATAGTAGGCAGTTATATCCTTGCCAGTACACCTTAACTCAAGATCACTATACAAACACAGAGGCGTACAAATATATTGACAGAAAATGTGAGTTAGAGAAAGGCCAAGTATACCGCCATTAGCGCACAGACCCAATTTTTTAAGGTTGATTTAACATAGAAGAGATGTTCTTTAGCACAGGAGCTAAGCAAACGAATAATAGAAATCAACAACTGGTCATAATCAAAATCTCAGTTCCACTGGGCAGTAAATGTCAAACTAATTTCCTCTTTCTACAGGTAGAGTGAACAAACTTAAAGTGCACCCTGTGTGCTTAAGAATCACTTGTTCTATACACAAATTCATGAGTTTAACTCTAGTTTCCACAACTACATAAGATCAACTACAAGAAGAAAGACTTTTAGAGGACACCTATTCAGCAGAAGGTATGGAAAATTTAGATATCTTTCCCTCTCCTCTATGAATATCTTTTACTGAAATGGAATATCTCCCAGGATATATTATACACAATACTGCATACAATTATATATTAACAAAATCATCAACTAATAGTGGAATGAATAATTAAACCTCTTCATCAAAGAAAATAATGGAAAAGAAACCCAATTGGCATTTGCAGCTTAAGTAACAACAGATAAATGTCATATGATTGCTTCACAAATTAAAATTTGAGTCCCTTCGCAGATGTGGAAATTTGAAAAGGTTGATACTGCTAATGACAAGAATGGGGAAATGGCGCCAAAAAAAAAAAAAAGTGCATAAATCACAGCCTATTGGAGTCTAGTACAGTCAATGGACACACAGCATTATTTCAAACATCAAAATGAGCTAGCATTAGCAGTACTGAATCTCGTAAAATAGCTGCCAAAAGAAAGAACTAGAGTAGAAAGGAGCAAATGATGGAATGGGATGCAAAGGTTTGGCCATTCGTATTATATGACCCAGAGACCGAAATATTCCATTTACTTCAGTCAATTTGTTAGGTGTTAAATGTGGCTTCATCCTCAGCTTATATTTCGCTCAACTTTATTTGCAACGAAAACAACATTCATGAATTGGAAAGATTTCCGATGGATAGAAACGGGGAAAAAATGAATTTATTTTGATTACTTAGGTGATTACAAGAACTGAAATTAAATCAGCAAAAATAGTACAAGGATGAGTGAATTAGAATCCTGCGACTACTAGCAAACCATCACTAAACGAATGAACTTCACGCATATTAAAATTACAACAAGTGTTTTTTTTTTTTTTTTTCCTTTTTGGCTTTGGACGAATACAACAAGATAGATAAGTGCTGAAGGCAAATTCAAATAACAATTACACATTTCTAAAACATCCATAAAAGCTCCTCCCAGTTTGCACAATAACATTCCGTGAAAAACAATCTGAAATCATTTAAAATACATTAACACCAATTAGCTAGTCATAGTCATCAAAATTAAAATTAGAAGTCAGTCAATTTCCAGAGGGGAAAAAAGCCAAAATCAGAAAAATCAAAAGGAGCGAACAAAAAAGCACTTACCACCTGTAACGTAGGAAATGACCGTCTATTGGAGCTGACTCTGGCACATCGTCGGGGGTAACAGGCTTGTCGGGTCGCCGTAGGAGCACGTACGGCGTAAGCTCACATCCAACAATGGGTATATCAGAAGGGAGGTGCACACGTAGCACGCTCAGCATGCTTCACTCGTTGCAATCGTCACAAAACTGCAATCCTAAGAACGACAATCGAAGAAGACAACCAAGGACTCTACTAGCTCCTAAAAGACCACGCACGCAGAGGCGGATGCCAGGCGGATCCGCCATTTACTTAACCCGGATACCCGCCAGCCTTAATGGACCAAAAAGCAAACCCAATAAAATCACAGCATATCCGTAGCCAACAGCGGATCTTGAAAGAAGATAGATGAAAGTTATCGTCTGCGGAGCAATTGAAGTCAATTCAATCAATCAGACACTGAGTCAATTGAATTTTTCAGGGAAAGAATGCTCGGTTAGAGAGAGAAAAACAAGAAGGGGATCGATTATTAGGGTTTTACAGAGGAAGTGGAAGTAATCGCTTATGCTTCATTTTCTTTCAGGGCGAACAGTGAGGGAGGGCTTTATAATAAACGACCTTCGTTTTTTTCCATTCATCCTATTTTCTTCTTACTTATTATATTACACCGCACAATCTTAGATTACCATAACCTTGCCTCTTTTCCATATTAAACTCCATCCTTTTTTTAATTCTGTTTATTTTCTTCACCAACTTTAATTCTGTTTATTTAATGTTTAGGAATGTATGCTTATTTATTTGAGAAAATTTTAAAACAGAAAAAAAATGCGAGGAATAATTTGTACACTTTTACATTCTGAGTTTGATTCTTAATTTTTTTTGTCATTTTATTATAATTTATAATTAAATTCATGAATATTATAAAAATCATACTATTATGATCATGTTAAAATATCTCGGGAATTTTAGGAAGACAAAACTTTTTGTAAACATTTTTAGATTTTAGATTTGATAAATTAGTGACCATTTAAATAGTCAGCGCTATACTAAAATATTAATCCATCATATTGTGAATAACTATACAGCCGACGTGAATTTAAGATAAGTCGTATTATTTATGATTTAACAATAATATAATTTTGAAAAATTTTATTATATGTTTGGATACTAATATATAGTTGGTAAAATATATTGATTTATTGATCTAGTCTATCGTTAGTTTGCAGCGCATAAACTTGAGTGTTTTTCACGGAATCGATATAAAATTAACTGTGAGATGAATTGCAGCTTGCACTTTTTCTTTTTTTTTTTTAACTTTAAAATTAGCTTGAGTCTCCCATGGCCGAGATCAACGGAACGGTATCGTGACCCGTGAACTTTTGCAGGGAGAAAATTTAGGACTAGTCAGAGAACACTTCACAACGCCGTCCCGATTCCGCCAACGATTATTACGAACTTCACAAGTCACAACCTCGTTTACCTTCCCCAGTTTACTTCACATGCATAGTCTTCTCATACCTTTTGATCCATCCCCAACTTGTTGTCACAAGTGTGACAACCATGTCCCAACTCTGATATTAGCGCCATATTATTATAATTTATAGGCTTAGCGATATAACTGTTGCTTTTTATTATGCTGGGGATTATTCACTTGGTAAATGTTTCAAGTTTTGCCATTATTGGGACATGCCCAGTAAGCGGGCTTTAAAAATTAAAACAAAGACACGACGGGAGGGGATCTTCATTATTTATCTGTAACTTACATCATCGACGCATAAAAAAAAAGGAGGCTCAATTGGGCTCTTTTCATATGGGTCACTTCTTGGCCTTACAGTTGCACAAAAAGAGCAAGTAAAACCAAATCAAGAGAAAGGGATGTCGTAGCAATGTATATTGCAGGCGGCAAGATAGGAAAGTATTGGAAGGCGCGAAACCCAGTGGAAGAAGAGAGCAGAATTAGAGAGGAGGATCTTTGCAATAGTATGTGCAAAAGCAGGAGGAGGATCTGCATTGTCCGACGCCGTTGGGGTGTTTAGAGCACTCTTGAGAGCATTTCTGAGTGTCACAATTGCTCAAGTGAAGCAGCTCATGACAAGTGTGTTCGGGGATTCTCGCCGCTCTGGAGGCCAATCCACCTGCCGTTGACATATGAGGTCACTTGGATAGATCATGAAGAGGAATTAGAACACGAAAGGAAGAGAATTATTACCCGATAAAATAAGGATGAGCACAAGTGGAGGAATTATGGAAGGTGTTGCCATCGTTAGTGTGTAAACTCTGCTTGCTCCTCCTGTTTTCTTCTCAAATTGATGCTTCCATGTCTGGGTAGGGAAGGAACGTACCTTGATATTCTCAGCACAGGTTCACACTTTACTTATAGACTATAGCCGAAATTCCGGAAAAGGCAAACCACAGTTTCCGTTGAGAGCGGCACCTGTTTCTTGTAAACAACAAGCATCCCTTTGCTTCGTATTCCGTCCTCTCTATTTTCTCCTTAAAACCTTTTCGGGGAAGATTTAAGTAGAATATGCAAACTTGTTTATTTCTTCTTCGGCCTTCATAATTCAATATTTTTGGCACCTTATGCCACCCACGGACTCCGCCATGTGGCAACATCTTCATTTTCCAAACATGGTCTTTAATTATAAGTGTTACACAAGGGGTCTTAATCCGCCCAAGTCAATCTCGTCGATTTTATTAATTAATTTACTCATACATTAACAGTACAATATCTGTAAAAAAAAAAAATCATTCTATTTCATCAATTATAACCCAAACAAATTATGCTTATATCACATTCCATGTAAAATTAAGGACCTGCATTCGATTCTACTTTTTGAGGAAAAAACCTATACCCCTAGCCTTGTTGACGTTTGGAAAGAAGTTCTAATATGTAAAACTGGTCCTAAACTAATTCAGGGCTAGTCCCATAACGCGTGCTCATGCTTCATGATCGGTGCCAACGGCATATAAAAGTATATTTATATGAAAGCATTACAAGGATCATAGAAGAAAGCATTTTTGTATTTAGAATCAAATAAGACAAAATTGGGAGTCCAAAGACAAAAACCTCGGATTAAATCCAAATAACACTAGGCAATCCAGCAAACAATATGATAACCAACGTTCATTCCTAGTAACCGCCTTTGAGATCGTTGACGACATCGTAAGGAATGGGGGTTACTGTCTCCAAGTCGCGCCTTCAACCATGAAACCTGGCTTAGGACCCACGGGCTGCCTCTTGGTGCTGATGACTTCACCTCTGGCCTTTGCCTCAGCCTTCAGTTTATCGTTCTGAATTTTCCTCATGCGGAACTCTTCACTGCACCTTGAGGGCATCACATGCTCCACACGCACGTGAATTCTCTTTCTGATTATTCTGTTCCCAACCTGGATTATGCACATTTTTGTCAATTGAAGTTGCAAAGAACCAATAGCTTACCAAGTCAGAAGTGAAGGCATGGCTGGCAGAGCTTAGAGAAAAATCAGACGACAACTGGAGGTGCATACAGGAAGTGCATGATTTAATGGGAGACAAGAATAGCCAAGAACAGGAATTAAGAAAGTAAATGGGACAGCAACACAAACACTAATGGAGACTACTTTCTCTTTTGAATTTATTTCAAAAATTCACCAAGGTTGGGAGTCAACAAATAGAAACACCTAAGATAACTGGATAAAAGAAACGGTTATAGCTGAAAATTCTCAATATTCTATCCCTGGAAGATTTTGATAAATCATCAAAACCCCTTGAGAAAAGCTAAGAACACAAGGAAATAGACTTTAGTAACACGCAGCAATCTCAATTCTCAGAAACGGTAGCACATCGTAAATAATTTAAAGTAAATCAAATCAAATAGAACACATTTTATGCCTAGATAATTTAAAGTAAATCATAAATCAAATATTCAAACCCAAAACATGAATTACGAAAAAAATCTTGACATTTTTTTATCCAGGGAATTCAATACCGCATTAGGTTTATCAAATAGAACGCTATGACTAACAAGGCCCTGCTTTTTAAGTCAAATACCATAAAATAATCAACTTCTAACCGATATATTTCACAAATCACACAAACTTCGATCTATAACCTTGTGTGCGAACGGGAAGAAAATGGAAATTCAGTAACCCATACTAATCATAACAAGGACATCAGGCGCACACACAAGATTAAGAATTGATCGATAAGAGTTCCACAACAAAGGCACCCACAATCTAAACTATTCGCGAACACGTGAATTTATTTTGGCAATTACAAGAGATGCAATCACATGAAAAGCAAGATATGCTTTTAGCAATGGCCAAATTCATCAATTGCGAATAACGGGTAGCCCTGAACCAAAACCAAATTCCAAAGTACGGTAATCAGAGAGTTCTATACCTGCTTGTTCACTTCGACACCAATTGCACGCTTGGTTACGTTCCAGACCCGGCCGGTGCGGCCATGGTAGAACTTGTGAGGCATGCCCTTGTGGACCGCGCCATTAACTTTGATATCCACGTAGTCCCCGATTTTGTAAGTTCTGAGGTAGGTTGTCAATGCTATGGTACCCTTCTTCCTGAATGGCCTAGAGAACGAGTCTCTAGTTCGAGATCTCAAACCGTGTCCGGCCGGCATTTTCAGAGAACACTATTCGCGGCGAAAATGGAGTTGGGGTGTAGGGCAGAGGTGGCCGCCAGGCTGCGTTTATAAGTTGCAAACTAGGGTTTAATGCTGACTCGAAAATAATCATGGCCCGATCCCATGGCCTTCCTATTATGGGCTTAAAACGACAGGCCCATAGCATTGAAGAGGCTTTTTCTTTTATTGTTCAATTTTTCCTTCTAATTCTTAATAGGGCTAACGTTTATGAAGCGTTCTGGAAATTTCAGCAACGTCCCACTTATTTTGTGGTTTACCGGCATTTTCAATTAGCTTTGTAAATTTTTCCGTTGTCATCTTAAATATTTTCAAAAGCTATCTTCCAATATTTAACCTCAATTTTTAATTATTTTCAAAACTGAAAACGTGGAAGATAATTACCTTTACACTACAAACTTTTGAGAATTAACAAGTTTAAAATTGCTCATGAAAAAATACTTTAAAGGCAAATTGAACCTAATACTAGATTTAACTAAAAAACCACTTAAAAAATTGTTAGATGTACTTGAAAAATACGAAGTTAAGATGCTGAATGCTGGTTCAACTACAAAATATTTTATGATATTAAATGAACTTGAAAAAATATCAAGCATTCAGTTTTTTTAGTTTGGTTTTCGTTCCAAACCAAAACAACTAGATAGAGTTAGGTTAAAACAATAAACCGAAACGGATTAACTAAATTAACTGAAACAGAATTAATCAAAATATTTTGGTTCAAACTAGATTTTTAATTTATCATTTACAAAATAAAGATATATGAATAAATTTGGTAGAAAGATTACCTTTTATCATTGGGATTATATTCAAGGGAAAATATCTATATATTTTATATAATATAATTAAAATTTTCACTTATTTAATTATAAAAATATGCTCTTACCAAATAGTATTAGTATCTATTAGATATAAACATATTATATATGTTTCAGTTTCAACTGACTTTTCTAACACTTGAATCAAATCCAAAACCCAAAATTTTCAAAAATAAAAACCGAGTATTTAACTAAAAACTAAAATAAACTTAACCCCACACATTATTGGTTGGGAAAATTAGAGCGTCGTCTTGCATATACAGTACTATATTTTAATTTTATTTTTGAAACTACAAGTGCTGAGTGAATTATATAATTTACTTGTTGTGTAAGAGAATAATATAATTTATTTGTTGTGTAAGAAAATAATATACAGTAACTTTTTTCAATTTTTATTTTATATCCATGATAATGAAGCACCGCATCACCCAAAAAAAAAGCATGGCCACCCATTTCCTAATTCCTAATTCTTCATCCTCGCAAAGCCTTGGTCTAAGAAACCTCAGTCTCTGAGAGCAGTCAGGGCGCAAAAAGTTCCTTTTGATTTTCGAAGATGGTATCTAGAGTGCATGATAAGCTTATGGTAACTAGAATCCCTGAAACTAAGGTCCCTATGGCTGGATCACTTGAAAAACTCCTTCCCTCTTGCTACTACTTCAGTTTCTTCCTCTTCGTTTGGGTCGTCGGAGCCGCAAAAACTAATGGTTTCTCACGAGATATTACTCCGACCAAAATAGGACTAAGGCGAGAGAAATTAAGCCACCTCCACTTCTACTTCCACGATAGCCTTGGTGGACCTAACCCGTCGGCCGTGATAGTAGCGGAAGCTCCAACCACCAACGCCTCAAAGACGATGTTCGGAGCAGTGGTGATGATGGACAACCCCTTGACGGCGGGGCCGGAGCTGAGTTCAAAGACGGTGGGAAGAGCGCAGGGGATATTCGCGTCTGCATCGCAAAGCGAAGTGGGCTATTTGATGGTATTGACCTTCGGTTTCAGCCACGGCAAATACAATGGAAGCACTTTGAGCATTCTGGGACGCAACACCATAATGTCAGAGGTAAGAGAAATGCCGATTGTGGGTGGAAGCGGGCTTTTCCGGTTCGCCCGTGGGTATGCCCAGGCCCACACCTACAGCTTAAATCTCAAAGAGCGGTTTTCTATTGTTGAGTATAATGTCTATGTATTCCATTATTGACTTCTTTTTTACTTCTCTGTTATCATGTCATGCAAGGATATATGCTAGCTTGTTTGTGTGTTTGGTTTGATCCGTCTTTGGGGTATTAGGGCCGTCCATTGGCCATATATTGGCTAGATCTGAGTTCTCTTTAGCTGCAAGTGTAACGGGTGTTTTGAAATTATCATATTCTTCTTAGCTATTGTGCTGTGACACTAATATTGGGAAAACAGAATAACAGAGCATTAATATGTAAGGAGAGTATATATACAATAGTCAGGTCATCAACTTGTAAATGTATAACAATAATCTGTTATAACTTACCAACAATTAACTAATTACGTGGTTATTCTAACTATGACACACCAGCACAAGTTGGAGCATGTATGTTTTTCACGCCCAGCTTCAAAACTAGCTCAAGAAATCGTCTAGGATGTAGAGGCTTAGTAAAAACATCCACGAGCTGACATGTAGAATAGATTGGTAAGAGATAAATGATTTTAGCTTGAACTTTATGGCGTACTGAATGACAATCCAGCTGTTTGGTTCTCTCATGAAAGGTGAAATTAGCATTGATCTGAATAGCGGACTAATTATCACAGTATTAGAGAGTTGGGAACATGAGAAAAGTTAATAGTTTTTATTGGCTGGGTAATCGGTCTGGCTTATAGTTTTATTTATTGTATATTTGGCAATCTACAAAATTGTGTTTTCATAAATTTTTATTCATAAAATAAGATAAATTTTTTTTTACATATTTATTTCATCGTAAAAATTTTTTATCGGAAAACTAATGCCATCATATTAGTCAAGTCATGGAAAGACAGGTGGGCCATAAGTCTTTTTTGGACGCGTCTTCCGAAAAGAAAAGCAAAGGTGATGTCGCTATGCAGAAACTCGAGCCACGCCTGGGTCCTGGGTCCTGGGTCCATTGGCTCCCTGCATTATCGTTCATGTTTTGTTGTATGCGGAAGACTTTTAATTGTGAATGACGTTTTGGCTTTTTTTTAAAAAACAAAAAACTTGCACCTGTATCTGGCCTTACTAGCTTTAGAACTGTTAATTTTGGGGTCACTTTGACTCTTCTGCTTCACGGTCCCTTCAGAATTTCCAATTCGCTGACCAAAATATTCCAATGCGGAGTTTCTATTACATTCTATTTTGGAATTGACTCAAAAAATTAATTACGGTCATGAAGTATTCATGTTGAGAGTTAAAAGTAGACGATAGGTTTAGTTCTGGTGTTGAAGTTTAAGATCGCTGATCTTCCTCGATAAATTCCCACGACTCCTTCACCGATCCCAAATCTGCTTCGGCATCCAATCCAATCTTTTCATTTGGCATTTTGCAAAAGTTAGTCACGTTCCTCACCATTTGACTTCTTGGTATATCTCTGTTATCCTGACCAATTTTCACCAAAATCATCAACTTCTTCTTCAACTCTAATTTCAACCCATTTTCAATCTTATCACACCCAAGGTTTCCAAACTTGCCTTGCTATATCATCTCGTGCCTTTCATCCCAAAGCCCACCAATATAAGAATAACCAGAAGAGGACGCATGAGAATGGAACAAAGCTAAAATTGAAATGTACACCATGACGAAAAAAGGGTTGCTTTGTGTCTATCTAACACAGGGATCTGCATAATCTTAGCGTGGTTCTGGTGTTGCAGCTGGACAGGATAGACACATCGGCTCAGGTTGAAAATCAAACTCATATATGAAAACGACCAAATTTTGTTACAAATTATATTTGGTTTGATTCCTCAATTGTAATTTTACGTTGAGTTTGGATGTGCCTGAAAAATAGTTCAATGTCTTTCAAGAAATGAAGCATCAGTACAAAATTGACCAAGACCGTACATCTATGAGAATTGGAAAGGAAAAAGGCGGGTTAAGAATTCCTTACGCTCATACCAACGTTGTTGGGCTTAGGAAACAAATCAGCAGTCAATAATATCACGTGGCCCAAACCCAACACAGAAATTTTGTCCCTCGATTTGCAGTGCAAACCCATGCTGATCATTGCAAAGGTTGGGCACAATCCCATGCGTTGGAAATGGCCGAGCCGGATCAGCCTTTTGGACCCCAAAAGCTAAGAGGTTAGCCACTCACTTGATACGCGAGCGGTTTCTCTCCTTCGCCTTAAAAATAAAGGACCTCCTTTTTTCTTCTGTGGGCTGTTAGATCAAGATCTCAACGGTCCAGATTTAATATATTATAAAAATATAATAATAATAATAAAAAAATATTATATTGAGATCTTGATCCAACGGCCTAGAGAAGAGAAAAGGAGGTCCTTTGCTTTTGGGGCAAAGGAGAGAAACCGGATTCGCTTGATACGTGGATGCTAGTTACTCTCTCCTCATAACACGGAGAGGCAGAATTATCAATGTAGTTTTCGACGAAATACGACGTGGAATTGGCGGTTATGACTTGTGAGTTGAAATGGTCAGTTCCAATTAACGAAGGTTCAATTGAGAGTTCTGGAGGCAGCGCATGAGTCAAAGTCGATGATACGTTGGAAAAGGGAGAGCAAGAAAATTTGACAGTAGTGGGGACGCTCATAGTCATTTGTGGCTTTCGGACTTGGACTAATATCTGAGCGTGAAGACCGTGCAATTAATGTTGAGCAAACATCATGAAGGAGATGGAAGCATACTTCCCGGGTTAAGCTTACAGTACAAGTCTCGTGAACTGGGGTTGATGGAAGGAGTTTCAAAATTAGCCAGCTTAAGCCTAAAGCTGTAGCTATTGTTTTTCCTAGCATTTGCATGGCATTATTTTATTTATTTTTTCAGCAACCCATATTTACTATCATCCCTTTAATTTGTAGCGTGTAGTGGAGGTGACTACTATTTCGGGTTCTTAATACTGCTGTATAAAAATTAGTTGGGAGTTGAATTTTGTTCTAAATATAAGGTTTCAGTTTTTTTTTTTTTTAAATTTAAAATTTTTTTCTCAAAATATCCATATTAATTTTCTATTAAGAGGTAGTCAAAATGAAAAATGATATTTTAAAAAAATAAACATTTTATTTAATTAGTACTACCATTAAACCACAGTGAAGTCACCACCACTCCAGAGCCCCCGTCAAAGAAGCCTTTTTCTCCTGCTTACCCCCTTCTCATGTTCCCCCTTTTCCCTCCCCCTTAATGCCAAATAAAACAAAAAACCGATTTGATTTGTGCACCTTTTTCTTTAATAAACCTCTTGACCAATGCGTATTTTTCTTCAATATACATCTTCGGTTGACCATTTCCTTTCATTTCCCCCCCTTTTTTCACAATAGTTGTATCTTTGAGCTACAAGCTTCTCATCTCATAATAATCCATTTTAGGGGTCTTTTACGTCCACGGAACGGAAACTCCCGTTCTTTGGCCTTGTCGTGCATGCAACTGTAACTATAGTGCCGAATGCCTGTTGGGTAATGTATGTTTGTATTCACGTTGAAAAAGTGATTTTATTACAACTTTTAAGACCAGATTGTTTTTATATATATTGTTTTAGTTAATTAACCAAAATATTCAATTGATTTCCAAGCACATGCTAATCCAAATATAGAAAACATGCGGTGAAGTAATTGTATTATACCAATTTTTAATATTTAAGAATAATAAAATTTTAACAACAGAAACAAAATCTATGCAATTATATACTCTTGTAAGGGAAAAATAAATATGTAAAAATACACAATTTACGCGACTGTTTAACTCCCAACAAATATGTAATTTTTTTTATTTGCAAACTTTCTTACCTTTTTTTTCAGTGCTCGTACTTCATTTGCAGGTTTTGGTCGTAACAGAACAATGGCAATAAATTGGCTGGGTAATGGGTATTGGTATGTTGTTCGTCCATTTTGCACATATATGGTGCCCGGGCCCCACATTCATGCATTGCAAACTGACCCATTAATTTCTTGGGCATATGGCATTTTCTCTCCTTATACTGACTGATACATGGAAAACAAATCAACACCTTTTATACTTTTCCTTATAAATCAACCCAAAAAAACTTATTTCCAGTGTACAAGACGAAATCAAAATCAAAGCATTCCATTTTCTCGCGAGCCTACGTCATTCGGACGAGTGATGACGTGGTCAGTTGGTGGACGGTGATGATAAATGAAGAACTAAATAAGTACCCTTTATTTCTTTCTTTATTTATTCAAAGTCGTGGATGGGTCAACAAATTAGAACCGAATAGAACTCGATTCGGTTTTCAGTTAAAGATTAGTTTTTTCTTGTTTAAGAATTTTGGTTTCTTTTTTTTTTTTGTTCAGTTATTAAAAATATAATTCAGTTAAAACTGAAAAACCAAAATATATATAATATATTTATATTTAATAGATGTTATTTAATAATTGCATTTTTTATAATTAAATAATAAATAGGCATAGATTTTAAATTATATTACATAAAATTTATAGATATTTTAAATCTATTTGATTTAATTTTTATTTTTTTCCCTAAATCTAATCTTGAGGATAAAAATTAATCTTTCTACAAAATTTATTCATATGTATTTTATTTTGTAAATAATAAATAAAAAACTTGGTTAATTTGGTACCGAAGTTGGTTAATTCAGCTTCATTAATTGGGTTAATCGATTTCGGTTCCATATTTAGAATTAACTTTAATCGTTATTTCGTCTAAAAACGTAAAAACCGAATACTGACCCTAGTCGGGCATTACATTCCCTGTTCCGTCCCGCAATCCTAATGTTCTTATATATACCCCAGAGATTTATTTTTATCCCACCCCAAGAAAAAAACAAGAAGAAATCCCTTTGGAAGCTCTGAAAGAATCTCCAACAATGGCTGGAAAACTCTTCACATTCCTTAGTAGCCTCAACCTTATTTTCCTCTTCACATACCTAGCCACCGCCAAACCCATCGGGTTCTCTCGGACACTCTCTCCATCTTCATTGGGCCTCAGTAAGGAGAAGCTGACCCACCTTCACTTCTACTTTCACGACATCGTCAGCGGACCGAAGCCCACCGCCGTGAAGGTGGCGGAGGCCCTCATGACCAACACCTCCTCAACAGGGTTCGGGGTGGTGATGATGGCCGACGACCCTTTGACGGCAGGCCCGGAGCGGGGATCGAAGCTATTGGGTAAAGCCCAGGGAATATATGCGTCGGCGGCGCAAGACGAGGTGGGATTGTTGATGGTGCTGAACTTTGCGTTCATGGAAGGGAAGTATAATGGGAGTAATCTGAGTTTGTTGGGACGGAACACGGTGTTCAGTACGGTTCGAGAGATGCCGATCGTGGGCGGGAATGGGCTTTTCCGATTCGCGCGTGGCTACGCTCAGGCCAAGACCCACACCCTTGATCCGAAAACCGGCGACGCCGTCGTGGAATACAACGTCTACGTGTTCCATTATTGATGTTCCTTGTTCGTTAAATTTCCCTTTCTCCTTTATCTCAGAGAACATTCCCTCCCAGTAGTATTCTTTGCACTCTTTTTCTTTTAATTGTCTCTTTTGTAAAGCGGTGGTCCTTGCCTTGGGTTCTCCTCGACGGTGAGATCAGCATTCTTCCGCACTGATATGGCATGAAGTTATTTTTAAGTGATTCTATTACGACCTATTACTGTCTCGTTTGTTTGTAATGCTGGCTTGATCGCTCAGAGGTCCTCGATGCAACCGGAGCCAGAACGAAATAATGCAAAATCATTAGTTTGATATACCAGTAAGATGTGCGTTCTGTATAATTACACAGCATATAGTAATATGCAATATGCGGTATATATTAATTTGTGCCAATTGTATTATCTCCATTTGTTATTTTTAGGTAATCAATAACGTATAAATCAAAAGTTAATGTTGTTTTAGTTTCTTGAAACTGGGTGCAAATGATGTAATTATTTCATACATCTCCCGGCCCCTGTAATATTTGCATGTACGTTGGACAACAATTAGGAAAATCCTAATTAAATCCAGATAAAAATGACAATTGAAATCCAAACTTGCATTTCTAATAAATTTATAATTGGGTCAAGAAGCCTGGGCACTGAATCTTGTGACTGCAAGGAGGTTTGCTGAAATAACAATGGCCATTTAGACGGCCTGTGTCGTTCTATTAGTTCAACACATTGACTGAAGGATAAGGGCACAGTTGTGAGTGGCAATGTAACTTTGACTTCGGATTTGTTGAACATTGGTTTTGTTTCTTTTAGTTTTTGACGAGTGAATTAATGGGTGAGATATGCTTTTTTCATAAATTAATAAAAGTTTGTTTCCCCCTTGTAGTATAGGCTGTTCATGGACTGTAGATTTGAAGTTGACGGTAGGGAATAATTAAGCAGCAATGGGGGAGAAAATGCCTTTTTTCTCTGCATACTTGAAACTAAATGTTTAAATATTTATTATCTTTTGATAATACTTTGGTTTTATTGTCTTTAATTCTTTTCCAATTTAATTGGGAGTTCCTGAAGGGACATTCTCATTTCATTTTATTGGAGTATTTTAGTGGTTAGGAGGAGTTGATTATACCATCTACATATTACAATATTATGCCAGAAGGCCCTGCGCGATTTATAGTTCAAGTGAGTTCTAGCTAACATTACGTTTTGTTTTCAAATAGCTTTTCTCCCCGTTATACCTGCCTCTGTGATAACAATACTAAATTTCTAAAATACTACAACTTTCAGTCTTATGCGTTGTGTGCCTGCACATCGCGCGGCTCCTGTACTATTGAAAGGAAAATGGAAGTTGGTTAAGAATTCATTAGGCTCGTGCTAATGTTACAGGACTGAGGAAACACCCATCTCAGATATCCCCACGTGCTTCGGTAGTAACACAAAGTGCCCCCTATCAGAAAATCGACGTTAGATGTGTGGCCCAAACTCATGGACATCACGGCGAAAGCTTGGCCCAACATCATCATGGGTTGAAAATGCCCAAGCCAGATCAGCCTTTTGGACTCCGAAAGCTAAAGGAGATGATCCTCACTCCTCATAATACGGAGATGCAACCCATTGCCGGTGGGCTCAGTTGGTGATGGGTTGAGAGTGGAGACATGAGATCATTTAGAGCGTATTTGATTCTGAGACAGTATTATTTAGTTGTAGTTTCAGTTACGGTGCTTGGGAAGACATACTAATTCTTAGGTGTTTAGATAAACGTTTGAGGGTAATTGACGGCTCGTACTGCTTAATATTGATATAACTTAGGAAAAAAGGAGATTTTACCCTATCCTTGGATCTTTTGTGAGCCCAACCCTTTTACTAAAATTTATTTACCAAAAAAAAAAAAAACAGAGATGCAGAATTATCGGCGTAGTGTTTGACGAAATACCATGTGGAATTGGCTGCTATGACTTGTGAGTTGAAATGGCAAACGAAGGTTCATTTGAGAGTTCTGGAGGCAGGGCAAAAGTCAAAGTCCGATGATACCTTGGAAAAGGGAGAGGAAGAAGGAGATGGAAGCATACGTACTGGGTTACGCTTACAATACAATTAGTCTCGGGGACGTGGGGTTGATGGAAGGTGTTTCAAAATTATCCAGCTTAAGCCGAAAGCCATGGTTCTTGTTTTTCCCAGCATTTGCATTTGCATTGTCTTGATTTATTTTTTTCAGCAGCCCATATTAATTATTGTCCCTTTGTTGCGCGTATTGGCCCTGTAATACTGTTACGTACCTTGTCCCCTCTTCCCATAGCTCTCTTTTTTCCCAGTCCACTATCTTCTAGAGTGTGTTTGGTTTGAGGGGGAGAGTTAAATTATTTTTTTGAGTTAAAAGTATTTAAATTTTAAGTTGGAATTCAAAATTTAAAAAGAATGAAATGGTAAAGTTTAGATTTCTTTTATCCAAAATTATAATTTAGCTCCTCGCTGACGTCCCCTCCCCTCAAACCAAACACACCCTTAATTACAGGAGTGATCCACTAAAATCTTTTTTTCTCCTGTTTTTTGTCAGAATATCAACTCATTATTTAGATTAAGAAATGGAATGTTCAGATTAAATATCTTATAAAATTATTATTAAAGTATTTTATGAATTAAATTATTTTTAATTTTTTTATATTACAGTTATGAGTCACATACATTAAAGTTTAACAATTTAAAATTTTTTATTATTAAAATAATGATTTCACGAAATATTCAATCCCAACCATCCATTTTTTCAATATGATGGTGGTTACAAGATTTTTTTTTTCTCGCGGGGGGGGGGGGTGACAGAGTAAGATGAGAGAACACCCAGACCTTTTAAATACTCCAATGACAAAGGAAACAACGATTTTAATTTGTTTACCCTTTTCTTTAATTTTATTTTATGATAAACCTCCTTACCAAGGGATATATTTTTGCAGATAATTTTATAAATTTTTAAATTTATTATGGCATGGCTAAATATTTAATTATCTATCTAATAAATAATAATATTCTTTTAGATACATCTGTTAGTCTCGTTGCCTTGTAAGTTGTGAGGGTTTTTTGAGGTAAAATTTCACTGCATTTCCTATGTAGCAAATTATTTTCAAACAACCCCCAAATTCTTTAAAACTTCATTGCACATCTAAAACTAAACTGAAATTTAGTTTTTTGATTGAAAAGATATTGATGCCCTTATCATGTACATGTCTAAGATGATATTGTAAATTTTCACATATGTCTTATATAAAGTGTGTATTCTTATCAATACGCTTACTATATTGTACATGGTCAAAATGATTTGATAATTTTATTTATTTGTCTTATAAATAACATATTTGACTTATAAATTTTCATATATGTTTTGCAAATAATCATATTTAATTTGTAAAATAAAGGCATAGTCGTCTTTTCACACACAAATTTTTTTTTTTTCAATTTAGGCCTAAGGGTGCAGTAAAATTTTAAAAAAGTTTAGATTATTTGAGAATAATTTACTACGCAGGTGCAATGAATCCCCTTCTTTCAAACCTTCTTCCACCTTTGGTTTTCTGTCACGCCCGTCTGACTCCATCCCAATCTATCCGTCTCCGGTTGACCATTTCCTTTCCCATTTTCCCATAATTGTTGTCTTTGAGCTACAAGTTTCTCATCTCATATCACTCTGGTCCTATTTATAAATTTTTTTTAACTAATTCTCACATATCAATAAGAGTTAGTTAACTCATTAACTATGAGCTAAATTTTCAATTTCGCCTTTATCTATGATTGATTCTAAAAGTCAACTTGAATAAACTCTTTTTATTTATTACAATTAATAGGGGTAAAAAAAGTACAAAATGCGTTTACTACCCTAAAACTGAACTTATAAATAGGAATAAATTTTTTAGTAAAAAAAGACTTATAAATAGGACTGAATGGTAAGTCATAATCCATTTTAGGAGTCTTTCATGCAATTATTACTCTTCGGCCATGCCCTGTAAGTTTGTAACTGTAACTGTTGTTGGATTCGTTGATTTTAAATAGTTATTAATTATTTAGAAATTGCACCACTTGTTAAATGTGTTTTTACAGAAATAACAACTCGTTAAATATGTTTTTACAATATATTAAATTATTTTTTTTATTGTTTTGAGACTTTATTGTGATTATCCTTAAGACCTAAGAGTGTTTTTCCCAATTTTAAAGCTAGCCACTATTCTATATTCAGATAGTTATTAATTATTTTAGCTATTGCGTCGAATGCCTGATGGGTGTATTTGTGGGTCTCCATTGAGGTTTCTCTCCACTTCCCTCCATTTAGATAAAACTACGTGGTTTTGCATTAAAGATGGGTCCTGGTGACTTTTTTTTTTTAAAAAAAAAAAACTCACCCAAAAAAACTGTGGTCTTCCGTCTTCCTTTCCCTCAAACATTGTCGTTGGCATCTTCATCATTAGTTAACCCGCATCATTGTAAATCCTTTACCTAAAAAATACTTCTTGATCTTATAGTGATTAAAATATGATGTTTTGGGTACACAAGTCATTGAATGCCAATTCTTTGTTGGAAATTTACCATTTGAACAAAAAACTGATAAGCAGACCACCTTGAACTTGAACAATCTGTTCATTACTGTGATTGCAATATTGATGGAGAAACTTAATAATTAATCGGAAAGCTGTTTTTTGTCTTAGCTAATCATTTTTTTCTTATTAGCTAATTAAATTCTATAAAGTATAAAACTGACTCTTCTATGAAATTCATCATCAACATGCTATTAGCGGTAAGCGATCATTGCAAATATATTATTGAATCTAACGAACATTTTATTCTAACTCCCTAGTTGAACCAAAGTTGATTGTTTGAGCAAAAGGCCAGGAAAGAAACACCTCACTTGATTCATCTTTAACAGAACAAGACGTACACACTTTTTCTATAAATAGATGAGGTATGTGCGATGGATACTAAGGCTGATGATGATGTTTGAGGGAAAGGAAGACGGAACTCGGAAGACCACATGTGTGTGTGTGTGTGTGTTTTTTTTTTGTTGAAAAAAATATAACACCAGGATCCATTTTTATGTAAAATGATGTAGTTTTATCTAAACAGAGGGAAGTTGAGAGAAACCTCAATGGAGAGATTCCCTGCCAGTGTGTGTGTTTGGATGCATGTAAAAAAAGTGACTTATTACAACGTTTTTATGCCGTTTTAGTTCGCCAAAATATTCGATTGACCCCCCAAGCACGGATTAATCCGAATATACAAAATTGTCCAAAAATTTAGAGGTAAAAATATCCAATTGAGGCAAAAAAGGGGGTATTAGAAACTAAGGTATTTGTGTAAATTTGTAATAGTTATTGTGATATTATTTTCGTTATTTTAGGATAGTATGTCAGTATATAAAGGTCACATGAGCAATGGCCTTCAGTTCTGTACATAGATTTTATTAGTTCATGAGAAAACATACAGATTGTATCTATTATTCTTGATTCAATAGAAATTGGTTCAATTTCCCATATGATGTTTCCAGGTTCTTGGGCTATAATGTTCATCATGGTATCAGAGCCAGGTATCAGAGAACCGGGCTGGATCCATATAATCCAATCAGATTTTCAAGAAAAACCCAGAAAAGCCCATCCATTTCGCCTGATCTGTTTTCATCGCACGGCCTTTGCTTCTCAAGATTATCGGATTTTCAAGAATTGCACCCATATTTTCAGATCCACCTCTCACAGTGGATTTCCAAGAAACCCGATCCCCTCGATGGCTTAGGGCTCCATCTTGTATCTTGCTGCCGATCGTGATTCTTGAGGGCTCAATCTCGCATCTTGCTGCCGATCGTGATTCTTGGCTAAATCTCGCATCTCGCTGCCGATCGTGATTCTTCCATCTTCACAACCAATTCGCAATGGGAGATTCCAAATCACCGGCTGACTCGCTTTCGTTCACCCATCCTCTCTTTCTCCATCCATCCGACACCCAGGGCGCCACCATTATTGCTCACGTCCTCACCGGTGTTGATAACTACACCGTGTGGAGTCGATCGTTGAAGATTGCTCTCAAAGGCAAGCACAAACTGGGATTCGTAGATGGAAGTTGCAGAAGGGAATCTCAGCCTCCAGAGCTTCGAGAACAATAGGACCGATGTGACGCTGTGGTTCTCTCTTGGTTATTGAATTCAATATCCAAGGAATTGGCCAACGGAATCATTTTCTTTGAGAATGCGCACCATGCCTGGACTGATCTTAAAGATAGATTCGACAAGAAATCAGGTTCGCGTATCTTCGCCTTACACCGTGAAATTAATTGTCTCCGGCAAGGCACTAGTTCTGTCACGTCCTACTACTCCAAATTAAAGGAGCTATGGGAGGAACAATCGACTATATTTGCCATTCCTACTTGCACTTGCGACACTTCTAAGGCGTATGCGGACATGGTGCAACAGCAGAAGCGTTTGCAATTTCTCATGGGTCTTAATGACTCCTACTCCCAGGCATGTATCCAGCTTCTACTCATGTTGCCTATGCCTTCCGTTAATGATGCATATGGGATGATTCTCCAAGATGAGACCCAAAGGTCTTAGGAAAGTGGCGACACAAATGCCCCTGTCGAAGGTATCGCCATGATAGCAAAGGGCAGAGGCCATGGCAAAGGAAGAGGCCGTGGAGACACTGGAATCGAATGCTCTCACTGTTCAAAACGAGGGCATTCAAGGGAGAATTGTTATGAATTGGTGGGATATCCACCTAACTACAGAGGATCCAAGGCAAAGCAGAACAGAACTGCAACTGGTGGCGGTGCTGGTATCCTAAGTGACGTTGAAGTACATGCCAGCGACACAAGCATTGCAACTCCAACATTCACCAAAGAGCAGTATGATCAGATATTACAGATGCTGAAGCAATCTTCCAAGCCCACTGTACATGCCTTAACTGGTACAGGTTTGGCTATTCCCCTAGATAAAATGTCTTCTGATAATAATATGCTTTCTGATGTTACTTGGATTCTGGACTTTGGAGCCACAACCCATATGGTTGGAGATTTGGCTTTGTTAGATAGTCATAGACTATATACTGGACCTATTAAGTCCATAAGGATACCAGATGGTAGGCGAGTTCCGGTTACCCATATAGGGTCTGTTAAACTGACAAATGACATAGTCTTGCATGATGTACTATATGCTCCCTTACTTCAGTTCAATCTAATATCAATCTCTAAAGTAACTAGGAAACATAATTGCTTTGCATCTTTCTACCCTGAACTCTGTTTGGTGCAGGGCCTTCAGGGTGTGAAGATGAGGATGATTGGTAAACAAGTTGGTGGACTATACATCTTGAAAATTCCAAGAAAATGTGACACTGTCAATATAGTTCAGAGTAGAGACACAAGTAGAGACAAAACTCAAGATAATGATGATTGTTACATGTGGCATAGGAGAATTGGTCATGCGCCACCTTCTATTATGAAACATATGCATATTCCCAATGTAAAGAGTTCTGATATGATACAATGTTGTGAAATTTGTATTCAAGCAAAACAAACTAAGTTTCCTGTTAACTCTAGTTGTATAAAGACCCAACATTGTTTTGAATTGATACATGTTGATGTGTGGGGACCTTACAATACCCCAACACATCAAGGTTTTCAATCCTTTTTGACTATTGTTGATGATTTCTCTAGGGGCACTTGGGTATTTCTTATGAGGTCAAAATCTGAATGTTTGATGCATATTAAGGCCTTTTATGCGTATATTGAAACCCAATTTTCTACTAAAATAAAGCGGACTAGAAGTGATAACGGAAGTGAATTTGTAAATCACGAATCTGCATGATTCTTTAGGGAAAAGGGAATAATACATGAAACTAGTTGCCCCTATACCCCAGAACAGAATGGAGTTGTAGAAAGGAAACATAGGACAATTATGCAAATAGCTAGAGCATTAATATTACAAAGCAATATTCCATTAGAGTATTGGGGGGAAACTGTAAAAATGGCAGCACACCTATTAAACAGATTGCCTTCTAAGATATTAGGTTTTAGGAGCCCATATGAAAAGATATACGGTTCTGTACCTTCTTTGAATTCATTGCATGTTTTTGGTTGTAAGGCATATGCTACTGATTTAAAAACTAATGATAAGTTACAGGCCAGATCTATTCCCTGTGTGTTTCTTGGATATCCTGACAATAAAAAGGGATTTTTATTGCTGGATATCAACAATAAAATCATATTTGCAAGTAGACATGTGAGATTCCTTGAAAACCAATTTCCCTTTGCTGATTTGGAACCAAAGCAGCAAGGGGGAGCACATCATGAGGGTAAGAATATATTTTGGTTTGATTCATTAGATCAATCACAAATCTATAATATAAAGCCAAGCTCTGTTCGTTCTGATCCTAGTCCGCTGGGAAGGTCAGATTCAACCTTGGACTCTAATGATGTTAATGTGCCTGTTGAGTCAAGCAGAATTAGGCCTGTAAGAGATAGAAGGCCTCCAATCTGGTCCAATGACTTTGTTTGCTCCATGCTCACATCTGAACCTTCACAAGATAAAGTGAGTAAGTGTCTCTATCCTATAGAAGATTACATGTCATATAATCATATTTCTGCCAAACATCTATGTTTTATGTGTTCAATAGATGCTGTTGTAGAACCATCTAACTTTTATCAAGCTGTTAAGAGTGCAGAATGGGTTAAAGCCATGCAAGAAGAAATGGATACACTTGAGGCAAATAACACATGGACAATAGTGGAGCTACCCAAAGGTAGAAAACCCATAGGTTACAAATGGGTGTTCAAGGTAAAATATAAGTCTGATGGTAGCATTGATAGATATAAAGCTAGACTTGTTGCTAAGGGATATAGTCAACAAGAAGGCATTGACTATCATGAAACCTTCTCACCTGTCATAAAAATGATTACCGTTCGAATAGTTATGAAATTGGCAGCAGTTAATGATTGGAATATTTATCAAATGGATGTGAGTAATGCATTTTTGCAGGGAGACCTTGATGAAGAGGTGTACATGAGTATGCCTCAAGGGTATAAGAGTAAGGGGGAGCATATGGTTTTTAGGTTAAATAAATCCCTTTATGGCTTAAAGCAAGCCTCGAGACAATGGAACCATAAATTGTCAGAGGCGTTAGTCAAAGGGGGTTTTAAGCAAAGTAAAAACGATTACTCTCTGTTCATATCTAGTGATGGTGATGATATTGTGTTAGTGTTGGTTTATGTTGATGATTTGTTAATAACTGGAAATTCAGAAATGGCTATTTCTAGGACTAAGAAGTTGTTGCATGATAATTTTAAAATCAAAGATCTGGGAAGCATGAAATACTTCTTAGGGATTGAGGTAGCCAAATCTAAAAATGGAATAGTGCTGTCACAGCGAAAATATGTGCTTGATCTATTATTTGAGACAAGGTTAAGTGGCTGCAAACCAGAAAGTCTGCCCATGTCACCCACCTTGAAGCTTTCGCCATTTCAAGAAAAGGTTAATAAGAGGGAAGAGCTGCTGAAAGATCCAGAAAGATATAGACGGTTGGTTGGTAAGCTAATATACTTAACAATGACAAGACCTGATATCTGTTTCTCTGTGCAGGTTCTTTCCCAATTTATGCAAACACCAATGAAGGTGCATATGGCAGCTGCTTTGAAAGTGGTCAAATATTTAAAAGGAACTCCAGGATTAGGCATTCTCCTCAGTGCAAAAGGAGCGCCAGAACTGAAATGTTTCTGTGATTCCGATTGGGCAGCATGTGCAACAACAAGGAAATCAGTAACTGGGTATCTTTTGAAGCTTGGAGACTCACTCATTATGTGGAAAACCAAGAAAAAAAGTACTGTTTCAAAATCCTCAGCTGAAGCGGAGTACCGGGCACTTAGTATGGCAACTTCAGAAGTGGTTTGGGCACTAGGGTTGCTAAAAGATTTATGCATTGATCATAAAGCTCCAGTAGACACATTCTGTGATAGCAAGGCAGCAATACATATTGCTGTAAACCCAGTGTTTCATGAGCGCACCAAACACATAGAGATAGACTATCACTTTGTGCGAGAAAAATGGGCACAAGGAGTGATAGATTTAAAACATGTAAGGTCGAGTAATCAGCAAGCAGATCTTCTCACAAAAGCAGTTAGGAAGAATATACAGCAGAATCTGTTAAGCAAGTTAGGAACTGTAAATATATATAGCCCCAAACTTGAGGGGGAGTATTAGAAACTAAGGGTATTTGTGTAAATTTGTAATAGTTATTGTGATATTATTTTCGTTATTTTAGGATAGTATGTCAGTATATAAAGGTCACATGAGCAATGGTCTTCAGTTCTGTACATAGATTTTATTAGTTTATGAGAAAACATATAGATTGTATCTATTATTCTTGATTCAATAGAAATTGGTTCAATTTCCCATATGATGTTTCCAGGTTCTTGGGCTATAATGTTCATCAGGGGGGAAGGTCACCTGTCTGCAGAAATTCACCTGCGCACGGATAAAAATTAAAAATCCTCCTCGCTAGTTTTGTTCTGTTCTAGTTTTTTGCTTTTTAATTTGGGTTTTTCTCTTGCCAGTTACCTGCTGCACCCTCCTGTCACTTTTTGAACCAAAGTTTACCCATGAAGAAATGCCCCTAGAAATTCGAATTATGCACGCAGTGAAGTAATTGTACAGTTTTTAATATTTAAAAATAATAAAATGTTAACAGTAGAAACAAAATATTTGCAATTAAATACCTTCGTAAGGGAAAAATAAATATGTAAAAATAAACAATTTATGCGACTGTTTAACTCCCAAAAATATATACTAGTAATTGTTTTTTTCGTTTGCAAGTTTTCTTTGTATTATTTTTCAGCGCTCGTCCTTCATTTGCAAATTTTGGTCTCATAACAAAACAACGGCGATAAATGGCTGGGGAGCATTATGCCTCCTCTTTCCGCAGACTGGGAATATTGATATTCTACCAAAGGTTTTATAATCTATTAGTATGAATACTTCTCTATTAATGGGAGGTCTTAGATTCAGTCCCGTTTATTATAATTCAGGTGGTTAATGTTAGCCCTTTAATTAAAAAAAAAGCTTTGTTATTTTGTCCATGTATGGTGCCTGGGCCCCCATACGATTCATGGAAAACAAATCAGTACTACCTTTTTATATTTTTCTTTAGATTAAAATACAATTTTAATAATGAAGTTTATCATTAGACTATCTGAAACCATTAATATTAAGTAAGTGAAAAAACATATATAGACATTATAAAATGGAGCAATTTTCCTAGTCTCCCTTCATTATTGCAAACATCTGTTTTGTGGGTCACATAAGATGTTCATGTGGCACTATTTGTGCAAGGTAGAAGATCGGCATGGAATGTCTTCATTGCCTCTCCATTTCAATAACACGGTGCGTTTTGTTGTAAAAATTGGATTGATTCCTATTAAAACAAAAGTTGGGTGATATTATCTTTTCAATTCAACGGCTCGTGTTTGTCCAGTAGAGTAGAGCGATCAATTCCACGTTCTGGGAAGAATACCCAAATGAAGTGGCTTGAATCAAGACAGTGTATAAAGTAAAATGAGTTTGAAGTTAACTCTTCATGGAGATGGAGATCGGATGATACCTAAAAAAAAACTGCTGTGAAAAATGACATATTACTAAATTCATTGCAACATGCAATTAGTGGCTTAAATCTTCTCATGAGACATTCAGAAAATAAACCTAAGTGAACGATACTGTTAAACCCATATTCCAATTAAAAACCATAAGCCAAATCTATGGAGTTTTGCAAATGCTAATCTCCGAAGCTTTGTATGATTAACCAACTATGAGGGTTAAATCGACGATGAAGACCTTCAAACATTTAGAAATCTCCGTTGGGGACAGAGGCTGGTGACAATGCTCAATGTTCATCAGTTGAAAATGCCGATGGGCGATGCTAAGCATCCATAGAGCAGCAAGATGGAAGAGGTGAAGGTGAGGGTTGAGTCTTGTCTCCATGTTAGTCTAGCAACGGTCAAGATTGGACTTCAAAGTCAATAGTTGAAATTCCACCTGATCATAAAACGACACAATATAATTTTTTTTTGGCATCAAACATTCCTTTCATTGCAACAAACTAACGTCTTACAAACTCTTTCAGAATCAAAAAGCCAATATCAGCAACCTATATAGACTACACCAGTAAACGAAACTACACTATCAAAATTACAACTAAAAACAAATAAAGAACAGAAACTGAAGTCAATCTTTTCCAGCCATCTCATATTCTTTGGCTAGGATTATTGCCAAAGGAGAAGGGGGTTGCGACACCCACTCTTTCGAGCACTTCTCCTGCATAGCTGTCCGTGCACACCAATTGGCTGCCCGGTTGCTTCTTCTCGGAATCCACTCAAAGAGAGACTCTCTTAGAGTTTTACCCAGATTTGAAATTTCCTCCACAATACTCAAGCATTCCCATTCTGGACAAGGTATAGCTTTATTCACCGCTTGAATCAGTGAAAGACAATCAGAAGTAAATTTCACAGCTTGAAACCCATTCTCAAGGCACCACTTAACACAAGTAAGCATGGAAAGAGCTTCTGCCATGAATGGGGATTTGGCTTCCACCACTGCCCCCTTCAAGCATACATATTCATTCTCCTTATTCCTACCAATCCAGCCCATTCCCGCAGTCTCACAGCTGTTCTTAAAAGCCCCATCACAGCACATTATATAATCGAACCCATGGTTGTTATTCTTGTTCAATTCAACCCATTCCTTTTCACAATTATCCTGAGCCTTATCACATACATTATTCCATCCATTTGCATTCTAAAAAGACTCAACTAGCTCTACAGCAAATTGAACAACAATCATGGGCTCATACAATTTTTTCTCAAAGACAAAAGCACATCTTGTCTTCCATATATGCCACAGCAAACAAGCAATAAGGGCCTTAGCTTTCTCATGGCAATCTACATCATACAATATATCAACCAGCCAAGAATCCATTCTTGTTATTCTCCTAACATCAAATTTCAACCCCAAAGAGCACCCAAACCAAACAACTTGTGATCTATCACAAAGCAATAGTAAATGCTCAAGAGTTTCAGGTTCAGAGTCACATAAGAGACAATTAGGAGAGGATACACACCTTTTGCGCCATAGAGCTTCCCTTGTAGCAACAGCACCTTTTGCAACTTTCCACAGAAATAGCTTTACTTTAATCGGGATTTTCAGCTTCCAAATACCACACCATAATCTGTCATCAACTGAATCTGATCTACTTGGTCTTTTCTGAGGAATAGGATGATGTTTCTTTGCCCAATTATATCCTGCCTTAACAGAATATTCACCATTTTTCCTAGCTACCCAGCAAACATTATCATTCCTGACATTACTAGGTAATATAATGCTACAAATAGCCCTTTCTTCCTCTGCTGTGATAAATTCCCTAATCAAATCCAGATTCCAACCCTCCTGGGAAATAATTTTAGCCACCTTCCATTTTCCAGCCTCTTGGTTAGGAGCCACTGACCTTAGCTTGAACAGCGGTAGAGATGGAATCCAAGGGTCACTCCATATACGTGTATTAATCCCATTGCCTATGCTGAAACAAATATGATCTTGTAGCAGAGTTCTCCCAGCCAGCAGGCTATTCCAAGCCCAAGAGGCTTTACCACCTTTCTTTGCTTCAAGAAATGAAGATTCTGGGTAATATATGCCTTTTATTATCTTCACCCATAATTCATTAGGCTCTTGTAGCATCCTCCACCCCTGTTTTGCCAATAGGGCCATATTAAACCAATGAAAATCCCTAAACCCCAGCCCACCATCCTTTTTTGGATCTGTCATGGCATTCCAATTCACCCAATGAATTCTATTTTCCCCAACTTTTTGTCCCCACCAGAAATTAGCAAGAATACCATCTAGCTCCTTACATGTGGTAACAGGGAACAAAAAGCATGACATTGGAAATACGGGAATAGCACTTGCTACCGCTTTAATCATAACCTCCTTCCCTGCCATTGACAAAAGGCTTTGCTTCCATCCTTGTATTTTTTTCCTAACTCTATCTTTAACAAAACAAAGAGCTTCAGTCTTAGACCTTTTCCATAACACCGGTAACCCAAGATATTTCCCCAGTTCCACCGCTACAGTTACATCCAGAATCTGAGCTATTTGTCTTCTTACTTCTTCAGCAGTACCATTAGAGAAAAAAACACAAGATTTCTGAAAATTTATCCTTTGCCCAGATGCTTCACAATAGCACTCCAATAAAATCTTAACTATCTCTATATTTTCCTTTGTAGCTTTCAAGAATAACACCGAATCATCTGCAAAGAAACAATGAGTAATCATAGGGGAGCTTCTACTTAATTTTATCCCTTGTATCACTTTATTATCAGCACAGAAATTAAGCAGCCTTGACAAAACGTCTGAAATGATAATGAACAAATAAGGTGATAGAGGATCTCCTTGTCTCAACCCACGTTCAGGCTGAATAGCAGCAACAATTTTACCCGACAACAAGATATTAAATTTCACTGAACTTATGCAAGCATATATCCTTTCTACCCAGACATCATGAAAGCCCATTCCTAACAACACAGCTCTAAGGAAATCCCATTCCACCCTATCATATGCCTTATTCATATCCAACTTTAGTGCCAACTCAGCCTTTTTACCGCTCTTAACAGCCAAGTAATGAAATGCCTCATGGGTAATCAAAATGTTATCAAAAATAAGGCGTCCCGGCACAAATGCTCTTTGATTTGGGGAGATAATGACATTCATCATATTTCTCATCCTATTAGTAATTACTTTAGAGAATATCTTGTAGGAAAAGTTACACAAACCAATAGGACGGAATTGAGTTAATGAATCAGCATTTTCCACCTTAGGGACTAAAACAAGATCTGTCTCATTGAGCCTTTCAAGAGAAAAACCATGTTCAAAAAATTGCTGAACAAGGAAACATAGTTTTTTCTCCACAACTGGCCAAGATTTTTGATAGAAAATACCTGAATACCCATCCGGACCTGGAGCTTTTAAAGCCCCAAGCTGAAATGCAGCCTCTTTGATTTCCTTATTTTCAACCTTTCTAAGCAGCATAGCATTCATTTCCCCTGTCACCACTGGTTCAACAAATTGCAATAATAGGCTGAAATCCCGCTGTCCAGTAGCAGCAAAAAGGTCTCTGAAATATGCAGCAAAAGCACCCCCAATTTCTTCTTGTTCCTCTAACCATTCCCCATTTGTCCCTTTAATTCTGAGAATTTTATTTCGCCTTCTTCTCTGAAGTGTTGATTGATGGAAGAATCGAGTGTTTTGATCCCCCCATTTAAGCCATTGCACTCTTGAGCGCTGTGCCCAATATTTTTCCTCTTTTTCCCATAGATCTTCAAGCTTTAAGGAGATTTCCTTGGCCTTCTTTGCCTCCTCCAGTCCCCAACCCTGAGAATAGCAGCTTTTAAATTGTACTATCAGCTCATTCATTAATCTTTTGTTATCTGAAAATTTTGCTTTACTCCAGCTGATCAGTACCTTCCTAATTCTTTCTAAACTTCTTTGGAAATCAGCCACCAAGTCTTCACATACACCCCAGCCACCCCAGTTATCCCGAACCAATTGCAAAAATTCAGGATCATCCCCCCAAAAACTCTCAAATCTGAATCTCCATGGTGTCTTGGCTTCAATGTATTCAAACCTTAGCAAAATGGGGCAATGGTCAGACCCAATTGCTTCAAGGAGAACTCCCTGTGCTTTAGTAAACACACCATTCCAGCATAAGTTGCAGATAATTCTATCTAGTTTTTCTTTTATTAGAGCTTCTCCTTGTCTACCATTTATCCAAGTGAACTGCCCTCCCTTCAATTCAACCTCCATCATACACAAATCATCCATAAATTCATTAAAATTCTCCAAATCTTTTGAACCATAAACTCTTCCCCCATTTTTATCCGAACTATATAACAAATCATTAAAGTCTCCCATGATTACCCAAGGAATATTAAAGCCAGGATTCAGGGATCTCAATTTTCCCCACCATGCCCTCCTATTCTTCCTCTCAGGTAGCCCATACACAAAAGTAACAAAACTTGTCCAGCCTATATCTGATCCATCTACCTTTACATGTATAAAATTGCTTGAACTACTCACAAAACTCATATTAACAGCAGAAGTAGACCAAAGCGCCAAACCCCCTGATAAACCCACCGGCTCTACATACAACCCACAGTCCATCCTAAACTTCCTCCTGATTTTTTCTATTTTTTCTGTTTTCATTCTAGTTTCTGAAATAAAAATAACACAAGGAAAATATTTTTTTATTAGGTGCTTTAAATGTCGAACTGTCAAGGTAGCCCCCAAACCTTGACAGTTCCAAGCCAAAGCACTCATAACTCCATGGTGGCTGCTTCTGGCCAGCCACCCAACCTTACCTTCTCAGCTTCAGCAGACATTTCTTCCCACCTAATATGATTCAGCCAGCTCCCATCCCCCTTAATCATCCCTACAGGCACCTCCACAAGACCTTCCAACTCTAGTTTTTTAACCACTGTACATTTTTTCCTTTTTTCCTTATTCCTCCTACCTGGGGACTTACCCACCTTAAGACTATCAACCATTAGCTTCAGATTACCTTCCCCAGCTATCAACTTCTCATCTGTTCTGAATTTGCTCCTTTTTACTCTTGGGGGAGACCACTCATCTTCAGCCCTTCTCTTTAAACTGACCCCTTTTAACTTCCCAGCCAGCTCCTCCTCTTCCACATTAGGCTTCCAAGGCACCAACATATTCCCTGGTTTAGAACTCTGACTATTTTCTTCATCATTAGGCAGCTCCACAAAGTATTCCTTATTTACTTCAGAGTTGTTCCCTGCCTTCATCTTTCGTACAGGGGAAATACTCTTGCCATCTAGAATCTTGTTTCTAAGCGATAAAAAGCTTCTAACTGTCCCCTTCACTTCTTTAGAGAACATTGGCTTCATCACCATATTATTAACAATTGGATCAGTAGGCCCAGCACATGTTAATTCCAAGGCCCTCTTATCTTCATTACCTGCCTGGTTTTCTACAACTTTTCCTCCCACATTGCTACTTTCCCCAGCACCACCCATTGAACTATTAGAAGACTCCTCCCTTCCTGCATCATTCCCTGAATGCCCATCCTGCCTCTGTTCCCTTGTAGCCCTCAGGAAGTCCTCCAACTTAACAATCTCAGCTATAGCCCTAGCCATTGGCACCCCCCAATCACCTCCATAGGGCATACCAACAGCTTGAGTACACATTTTAGATTCATGACCAATCCGCCCACACGAATAACAGTAATTATGCAGCCTCTCATATTTAACATCCACCCATAAACTAGACCCATCGGGCCTGACAATTTGAAATCCAACAATTAAAGGCTCAGTTATATCAACTTCTACTCTTGCCCTAACGAAATTACGAGTAATATTTCCATTTATCCTTGGATTTTCCACGGCAATGACTCTACCAATTCTATTCCCAAATTTAAAAACATTGCTCAAGACCATTCCTCCCGGAGGCACTCCATGAATTGGATCCAGAAGTCACATACCTGAAGATTGACTTCCGAGAAAGCGAGCTCCGACGGCCACGTACGTACCACTATATGATGGCCCATAATGCTCCACGGACCATCACAGACAATCCTCTCAGAATCTTCTTTATTGTCGAACTTGCATAGGAAGATATTGCCATCGACATCATCAATTTTAACCTTGCCAGACACATTCCACACCTTCGCAGCAAGAGATTTGAAGGTTGGTTTGTGAATCAGTTTCTTCGACACAACCGATACAATCAGCACATGCGTCTTGGCCTCAAGATCAACCCACTCCAAGCCATCCAGCTCCATAGTGAACAGAACGCCCAAATCTGAAACCAGATCCCTCCACAATCACCGTCAACGAACCTTCCAGATCCCGATTTCTCCCTCAAATTTATCTCTATCCAGTGGGGATAGAGAGATTCTCATCAATACCACCGACTCCACCGAACTCCACCACCGGTGAACCCACAGGTCGCCGTCGACTCAGCACACTCGCACCACCGTCGAGAAGGGGTCCTCGGCCCCTGCTCTCACTGTTTGAGAGAAAAGCCCTCGCGTATTCGAGGGGGATTTTTACTTAAGTGAATATTCGAGTTATATGAAAAACACCGAATCACTTAACGACACAATATAATTTAAATGGAGAGGCAATAGAGACACTCCTTGCCAGGTGGAACATCAATTTTTTTGGCCCCGACACTTCCTTCTTTCTCAACAATCTGACCTCCTTTTGTCGCAATGACAGACTACAACTCAGGCTCATCGTTCCCAACCACTTCTAGTGTTCATTATCCCTCAATTTGTTGAATCATTACCAATCAAGTTGTCAGGAGCTTCAATTTCAATCTTGTTTCCCCAATCCAAGTCATAGAGCTTATACTTCATGTGAAATTGTCGACGAGACATTTGGATTAGAATGGGTGTCACAAATTGGTTCAAAAAATGGGGAAATGGGGTGAAGAGAGCGAGAGGAGTAAGAAGTGTATAGTTGAGAATGGATCTGCTGGTGCTCTGGCCTATGCTCTTAACGCATTCGCGAATGATTCAATTGAGAAGAATCTGTGTGTTTAAAAAGAGAGTTTGTTTGCTCTGGATTGGATGTTTCCACCTCAAATGAGCCCATAAATTATTGGACTCACAACCTTAATTGTGTTGCATGGTGTGGTTTTTGAAACATCATGATCTCCCAAGCAAAGTGAAATAATCTATTGTTGCTCTCTGGGAGCCTTTCTCCTTTGGAAATGAAGATATTTGAATGTTCTGGAATAAATTGAATGAGTCGACGAACTATTGGTGGAATTTATCACAAATAAGTCTATCATCACAGAAGCTTCATAAGCAGTAGTTTTCCATTTGGTTTCATCATCTTCTGTCTCTAGCAAAAAGATGACACTGAGATTCATCGAACTAGGCTTAGTGAATGTTTGGAATGGTTTATTTTTAGGAAATAAGCACTTATTATGTAAGTTGAAATAAAACTTCTCTTACATACTTATATCGTATACTATAAATTATGAATTATAAGCACTTATAAGTAAAAAATAAGTTATCCTAAACGAACACTTAGCATCTTCTGTACTTGTACTCATGTTTATAAATTATAATTTACGGTATAAGAGCTAAGTATGTGAGAGGAGTTTTATCTCGACTTACGTAATAAACACTTATTTTCCAAAAAAAATGCTATTCCAAACATAGCTTTTAGAAGAGTAACGACAGTACAGGGCATTTAATGAAGATGGGAAAATTGCTCCCTTTTATATAAAAGGTTTTGTACTACGGTACTAAATATAAGATTCAGCCGATTTTTAAAAGAAATTAATAAAGTTAAATAAATTATTTTAAAGTGTGTGTATGTATATATATATATATATCTTTTTTTCTCCAAATTAATTAGTGTAACTTATAAAGTGATAGATAATATAATAATATACAATATATACTATAATTAAGTAAGATATCCAGCTTCCTTAATTTCTTTAAAAAAAAGTCAACTGAATCTTATATTTAAAATCGGAGGTAGTATTTTCTTGCATCTACCTAAACTTAATGGTGCTAGTGCCCTAATAAAAAATTTCATTGTTAGAATTAGGGTTAAGGTACAAAAATACCTATGAACTTTTCTCAAAAGTGCATCCAACACCATAAACTTTTTTTAGGTGCAAAAATGCCCATGAACTTCTCAAAATAGGGCAAAAATGTCAAACCATTAATTGGTACAAACGTCCGTTTTGTGGGACCCACAATTTTATTTTTTGAGGTGCAAAAATACCCATGAACTTTTCTAAAAAGTGCACCCAACACCATAAACTTTTGAAAAGTTCATGGGCATTTTTGCACCCAGAAAAAATTTTATGGTGTTAGGTGCACTTTTTAGAAAAGTTCATGGGTATTTTTGCATCTCAAAAAATAAAATTGTGGGTCCCACAAAACGGACGTTTGTACCAATTAACGGTTTGACATTTTTGCCCAATTTTGAGAAGTTCATGGATATTTTTACACCTAAAAAAAGTTTATGGTGTTGGATACACTTTTAAAAAAAATTCATGGGTATTTTTATACCTTAACCCTTAAAATTATATCTTAACTCTTTTCTTTATTCATCAACAAATAAAACTTATTCCCGGGGGTGCATGAAGAAATCAAAATCAAAGCATTCCGTTTTCCCTCGAGCCTACGTCATTCGGATGAGTGATGACGTGGTCAGATGGTGGCGGGTGATAAATAAAGAAATAAATAAACACCCTCTATTTATTTCTTTATTTATTCAAAGTCGTGCATGACACATTCCATCAGTTGCGCCAAAGGTCTCCGCTCTACGATCGGTATTAAATCCCACAACCCCAGTGTTCTATATACTCCACATAGTTTTATTTTTCCGGCATCTCCAAGAAAAAAGAAGAAGAAATCTCTCTGGAAGCTCTCAAAAAAGCTCCAACAATGGCCAAAAAACTTTTCACATTCCTCAGTAGCCTCACCCTCATTTTCCTCTTCACATCCCTCGCCGCCGCCAAACCCACCGGCTTCTCTCGAACTCTCTCCCCATCTTCATTGGGCTTCCGAAAGGAGAAGCTGACCCACCTTCACTTCTACTTGCACAACATCGTCAGCGGTCGGAAGCCCACCGCCGTGAAGGTGGCGGAAGCCCTCACGACCAACACCTCCTCAACGAGGTTCGGGCTGGTGATGGTGGCCGACGATCCGTTGACGGCAGGCCCGGAGCTGGGGTCGAAGCTGGTGGGTAAAGCCCAGGGAATGTTTGAGTCGGCGGCGCAGGACGAGCCGGGGTTGTTGACGGTGTTGAACTTTGTGTTCACGGAAGGGAAGTATAATGGTAGTTATCTGACCTTGTTGGGACGGAACCAGGAGTTAAGTAAGGTTCGAGAGATGCCGATCGTGGGCGGGAGTGGGATTTTCCGGTTCGCACGTGGCTTCGCTCTGGTCAAGACCTTCACCTTTGATATAAAAACCAACAACTCCGTCGTGGAATACAACGTCTACGTGTCCCATTATTATTCCAGTATTTCCCTTTTCGATCTAGTTTCGTTTGATGTTATTTAAAGTGATTCAAATACCTTGTGTGTGTTTTTCTGTTTTTGGTCTTTCTCGTTTGTTGATAATTCTTGCTTGCGCTCTCAATCGTGTGGCCCTCGATGCAACCGAAATTATGCAAAATCATTCACAGCATGCGATATGCATCGCTATATATTTGTGCCAATTATTATCTCGAATTATATATTTTAATTTTAGATAATCAATAACGTAATTAGAATGTTAATATTGTTTTAATTTCTTGAAACCGGGTGCAGATCTTGTAATTATTTCATACATCCTCTACTTCATGTTTGCATGCAGGTTAGATAATAATTAGGAAGATCCTAATTAAATATAGCTAAAATATCATAATTTAAATTCAGATTTGCACTTTTAATAAATTCTCAATCAGGTAAGTAGACCTGATTGGCGAGTTTTAAATGTTGTTAACGGACTAAAATAGGGTTTAGTTCAAAGTTCAAACTCTTCAAACACAAGCCTTACCTCCAGCATTATGTACACTCAAAGCATATGAAACCTAATTAACACACATTTGAATTCCAGAACTGCTAAGACATTAAAACTAGCCAGAGACTGCATACGATCTGGCCAACTCTCAGACCTCCATTTTTGTACAATCAATTTAGCCTCCTGCAACTCCACCTTATTAATTCCTTTCACAGAAGGCGTCTTGGACAGGTCGTCCTTTTGCCACACCCTGTAGGCCTGTACCTAAACCTTTACTTTGATTGCCAGCACTAGGTAATCGAAAACTACATCAGAATCAAACAAAACTTTGATTGTTCGCCAATTAAACCCAAAATTCTTGTTTATTTTCAGGATCAAACAAAAAGTTGACTACTAAAAAATTGTTAGAATAAAAGCAGACTTACACCTTCCATTAATATTGAGGGGCATTATATTTGATCTGTTAGTAACATACAAAAATCCCTAAATAGGTATCTTTGCTTGATTATGAACTTGTTAAAAACGTATACCTAAATTTGAATTTTGATATTCTAGTTGAATCTAATTAATTTTTTTCTAAAAATTATATGCTGAGTTCTTTAGACATTAAATGCTCAGCATCTCAGACTTTTAGCCTTATTTTTAGTGCTTCAGCTGATTATATTCATTTAATGTGCTGTTCAAATCGAAGTCAGGCCGTCCTCTCCGGGTGAGGCAGGTTCATATGAGACACGTAAGGGAAAGTTGACTTTGAACATAACATATAATACTCCATTATAATCAATGAGATTATATTTTAATTAACCAAGTGGGTTGTCGCGTACGTGATACAATAATCAGACATTTTTTTAAGGCCAGGAAACTTGGTGGGTTGTCGCATGATGCAATAATCAAATATTTTTTTCCCTTTGATGTAGTTCACTCATCGGCTTGAAGAAGACTTTCACTTATAGACGCCATATTGATACATTGCGAATATAATCCATGATTTGTTGTAAATTTTATATATCAATATAATATTAGGATTGACCATGTTGGATTTTATTGTGTTAAATACTGATACTTAAAGTCAAAAATTGTTTTAATAGCGGTTCAATTATGATAATTTCACATTTTGCATGCAATACTATTAATTTAAATTTAACGTCATATTGTGAAAATATTTAATCTTAACGATTTTAACTTCTGTAAATGAGGCGAATTATAAGTTTCAAGCTACAAATTTTCTAAAGAAAATAATATTAGCAAGAGTTGATAGAAGTATTTTCATGATTTACAAGATAAATATATGAGAAGAATTTATCTCAACTTATAAAAAATGACTTATGAAACAACAATTTTGTTGTTTCCCAAAACAGACCCATAGTTGGGTCGGATAGAATGACATTTTGATCGATGCATGATAAAAAATTTTGTTTAAAAGAAACAGAAAGCAGGACAGAATATCATTTTTATACTATTTTTTTTGCCCAAATTACTTTGTTTGTTTATTGAAATAAGGAGTATATTTTACCGGGGATTAAAAATTAATCCCTTGGAGCAATCATTTTTTTTTCACCATGCCTTGTAGTAATCACGAAAGATAGAGCTTGGCTTTACTACCTCTAATCCTTAAAATAATTTACAGTTGATTTTTTTTTTAAAAATTAGGGAAGCTAAATAAATTATTTTAAAGTATTTATATTAATCATTTGTATACTAAACTAACTTGTCTTACTTATAAATTAATATATAATATAATAATATATAATATATACTATGATTAAGTTACTTATTTAATTTTTTTTAATCTCTGTTAAAAGAAATTAATTGGTCGATGAGGAATGGAGAATCAACCGTCAGCCGCGAGTGAACAGTAGGGCTGCGGACTCGCTCAACAACGGGCCACTTGTTTTAGTTGTTTCTCAGTCATTACCTGCGGAGGTGGATGATAACTCGTGGGGGCAGTATCTATTAAAATATTCCCTTTATCATTAAAAATCTAATGAGATGCTAGTTATTTTGCTCGTTATGTTACTCAATAAGGATTGCACAATAAAGCATCCACTTAAAAATAATAAAGAAAGATATTTTAGTAGAATCCTGCTGTGTTCGCCGTTGTACAAAGATGTTTGTTAGTAATCATAAACCAACATATATTTTTCATGAATTTAATATGCTATGACTTTTAATTGAAGAGATATATATAGTGATTCAGGGGCACCACTTTAAAGCATGAATTCATTATTTATAAATACTCTCATCGCCACATTATTTAGGGGGGAAAAAAGAAAAAAACCTCGGTTGTCGTTTGCTGAGTTCTTTACCTTTCACTGTTCTATCACCCTGCGTCCTTGTATGAAGAGTTAGTTTCATTTTAGAGAGTGTCACTTCCTATTATTGAAAGGGTCGCAAAAAATCTCTTTAAGGGTAGTACATTGGAACAAATATTTTGTTGTTATTGGCATATTTCGCCAAAAAACCTTATATTGATATGAAAACCAACAACGCCGTCGTGGAATACAGCGTCTACATGTTCCATTATTGATGTTCCTTGTTACGTTAAATTTCCCTTTCTCCTTTTGCTCGGAGACCATTCCTTCCCGTCCCAGTAGTATTCCTAATTTGTCTCTTTTGTCTTTTAATTATCTCTTTTGTAAAGCGGTGGTCCTTCCCTTGGGTTCTCCTCGACGGTGGGATCAGTATTCTCCCGCACTCATATGGCATGAAGTTTTTAATTATTCCAGTATTTCCCGTTTCTAGTTTCGTTTGATGTTATTTAAAGTGATCCTACTACCTTGTGTGTGCTTTTCTCTTTTTGGTCTTTCTCGTTTGTTGATAATTCTTGCTTGCGCGCTCAACGTGTGTTCCTCGATGCAACCGAAATAATGCAAAATCATTTACAGCATGTGATATATATCCACCGCTATTTATTTGTGCCAATTATTATCTCCAACTCTGTATTTTAATTTTAGGTCATCAATAACGTAAATAGAATGTTAATATTGTTTTAATTTCTTGAAACAGGGTGCAAATCTTGTAATTATTTCATACATCCCCTTCATGTTTGCATGCAGGTTAGATAATAATTAGGAAGATCCTAAATAAATACAGCTAAAATATCATAACTTAAAATTCAGATTTGCACTTCTAATAAATTCTCAATCAGGTTAGTAGACCTTATTGGCGATTTTTAAATGTTGTTAAATGACTAAAATAGGGTTTAGTTCAGACACACGCCTTACCCCCAGCATTATGTACACTCAAATCATATGAAACTTAATTAACACGCATTTGAAACTCCACATTATTAATTCCTTTCACAGAAGCCGTCTTGGACAGGTCCTCCTTTTGCCACACCCTATGCCTAAACCTTGACTTTGATTGCCACCACTAGGTAATCGAAACCTAGATCAGGAACAAAACTTTGATTGTTCGCCAATTAAACCCAAAATTCTTGTTTATTTTCTGGATCAAACAAAAAGTTTACTACTAAAAAATTGTTAAAATAAAGCAGACTTACACCTACCTTTAATATGGAGGGGCATTATGATCTTTTAGTAATATACAAAAATCCCTAATTAGGTCTCTTTGCCTGATTATGAACTTGTTAAAAATTTATACTTGAATTGAATTTTAATATTCTATTTGAATCTAATTAATTTTTTTCTAAAAATTATAGGCTTTGAGTTCTTTGGACATTAAATGCTCTGCATCTCAGACTTTTAGCCTGATTTTTAGTGCTACAGCTTATTATATTCAGTTAATGAGATGTTCAAATCGAAGTCAGGTCGTCCTCTCCGGGTGAGGCAGGTTCATGAGACACGAAAGGGCAAGTTGACCTTGAACATGACATATAGTACTCCATTATAATCAACGAGATTATACTTTAATTAACCAAGAGGGTTGTCGCGTGATACAATAATCAAACTATTTTTTAAGGCCCAGGAAACTTGGTGGGTTGTCGCATGATGCAATAATCAATTTTTTTTCCCCTTTGATGTAGTTCACTCATCGGCTTGAAGAAGACTTTAACTTATAGACGACATAGTGACACATTGCAAATCTAATCCATGATTTGTTGTATATAAATTATATATATGTATATATATCAGTACCAGGATTGATCATGTTGGATTTTATTGTGTTAAATACTGATATTTAAAGTCAAAAATCATTTTTAACAGCGGTTCAGTTATGATAATTTCACATTTTGCATGCAATACTGCTAATTTTAATTTAACGTCATTATGAAAATATTTAATCTTAACGATTTTAACTTCTGTGAATGAGGCGAATTATAAGTTTCAAACTACAAATTTTCTAAAGAAAATAATATTAGCCAGAGTTGATAAGTGCTTTTATGATGTATGAGATAAATATATGTGAAAAATTTTCTCTCGATTTATAAAAAATGATTTTTGAAACTACGGTTTAGTTGTTTCCCATATAGGCATGTTATTTCTCAGTTGTTACCCGCGGAGGCGGATGATAGCTCGTGGGGGCTGTACCTACAAAAATATTCTCTTTATCATTAAAAATCTAATGAGATGCTAGTTATTTTGCTGGTTATTTTACTCATTAATGAAGGCACAATAAAGCATCCACTTAAAATAATAAAGGTGTTTTAGTAAAATGCTGTTGTGTTCGCAGTAGTACAATATGTTTTATTCATAAGTCAACATGTTTTTTTTCAAGAATCTAATCACTTAGGACCTTTAACTGGAGAAATATAGTGATTTAGGGGCACCATTTTAAGGTATCAAATTGTTGTCTGTAAATACTCTTATTGCCACATTATTTAGGGAAAAAAGAAGAAGAAAGAAATCTCGATTTTCGTTTGTTGAGTTCTTCACCTTTCATTTTATTGTCACCTTGCGTCCTTATATGAGTAGTTCGTTTAATTTTAGAAAGTGTCATTTCCTATTTATTGAGAGGGTCACAAAAAATCTCTTAAGAATAGTATCATCAGACATTACTTGGTACAAATATTTTGTTGTTATTTACAATAATAATCAAGAAAAAGGGAGGAAGGGGATTAAAGGAGAAGACTAAGATATTACAAAAATACTTGTCATTTTTACTAATTTAACTAATTTATTTAATTTAATCAAATAAGATAAATATGTCTTATACTAAAAATCGGATGAAGTATAAACTACTAACAATAGATATGGTATAGAGGGGACAGGGAGTAATACATTAAGTTAATAATAGTGTTGTTATTATTATAAGTTACCAACTAAAAGCAACTTTTAATTAATTTATTCCCACTCAATCCTTATTATTAATTGATATTCAGAGTTGGAAAAATTAAATCACATTATCATTTAATGAGAAGAAAATTTGAAAATAATTATTAATTTAAGACAAATTTAATGACTTACCGTAATTCTTTAATCTAATTAGAATTAGTATTGGGTGTCTTATAATAAGAAGAGGAAGTACACCAACGGAGTTGGGTCTAATAGAAAGGGTTAGTCTCTTACAACATGAAGAACTAATGTTCGAATTTCTATTAAAAGATGTATCCACATTTAATATCTAACAATGTTTCGAATAAAGTTACCTTTAATAAGAGGATAATTATTTTTTTTTGGTACAGTTGGGCTAGCTTCTGGTTTTGCATGATTACAAGTGAAACCCAACCGAGGTCTATTGAGGTCGAGAATTACAGAATGAGCCCAATGCCCTTGATCGCAACTTCGTGGGTCCCATACCTCAAAAAGAGCAGTGGCCCCAATTTTTTTTTTTAAAAAAAACAAACAGAGGAGAGCATTTCCCCCTCCCGTCTTCCCTCCCCGCGGCTCTCTCTGTGGTCTACGGTCATTCACAAATTGCTCTGCTAATCCCGTCGCCGAGCTTCACTTTCCTCACGATACGAGTCACATACCTTTTCAGAACTATTAGCTATGTTACTGGAGTTAGAAATTCTTATATTTAGAAAACAGCAGATATGCGGTTTCTTTTTTCTCTCTCGGGTATCGGCTGAATGATTACTTCAATTATTGCATTGGTAATTTTTCCCTTCCTTTGTGAAAATGAGCAATTTCTATTGATCAGCAAAGAAGTGTACTGGGCGGTCGCTTGGAGCACAAGCTGCAAGGAAATAAGTTCAGTACAGGACACAATAGGATAGAAATGCAGCAGCCCGGGTAAAGTTCTTCACTCCCGTCTTGTTGATTTTAGGGAATCATTATGTTTTTTTCTTTTGGAAATTCCAATATGTGGCGTGCATGCCACTTCCCTAATATTTTTGCTCCTTGTTCCTCTCCATAACCCCCTCCTTTGAATAGGCTGACTTAATCATTCGAATGCTTAGTGAATTTTGTAGGACAAACCTCATGTATACACAAATGAATCATAAATTAAGATACATGAATTTCCCTATATTAATAGCGGAAGACTTATAAGAATGACCTCTCACAATTGCTAAATTTTGATCGGATAGAGAACTCACAAATCCTGATGAAAGAGAACTGCAAAAGGAATTGAGGACAGAAGATAATTGTCAAGTTTCCTTTTGACTGGCTGTAGGGCACAACGATGGCAACTGGGTTAAGAGCCGTCACCAGTTAAGGAACCGCAGATGAGCAGATTAGGTTTTCCCTTACACTTCTCTCATTTGGCTGTAAACTTAAGTGTCGGTTTTCCACCATCAGAAAAACCACATTAATAGCCAATAACCCTAATCGTGAATTGGGCCTAAATTTGACTAACGGGTCACACTCTGGATACTTTAATTTATTACCTAATTAATAAATAATTATTATTATAATATATTAAAATATCTAACATTCTCCTACTTGGCCCGTAACTAACGTCAGTTGCCCTATTAAGATAAATTAAGGCTATGCTGCAAGAATCATGGCGATAAGTCCCCTTAAGTCGAGTATTATCTTCCATGTATTACATAGCAGCATCCTTACTTCATGGGTTAAAACTTTATGAATAAACCTTAATTGTTTATTCAGTTCCTACTTGAATGTTTGTTAATCTCGATAACTAGATAACAATATGAGACAACAAACTCCAACTTGAATTTCATCATTTGACAATACCTTATTTAGATCACTCAATATGATCCACGTCACAAATAAGGTATTTGATCCTTCAATGTCTCTAAGTGCATGCAATTCATTTAGGGATCTATAATTTATGTGTTTATGACCTATTGACTTTATGGTCATACAACACCCTTAATGGGTTTAAATTATTAAAACCACATGATGAAATTCTTTAGTCGGCAATCTTATAACTTGCATCTAAGAATGACTATATTAAGCAATTCATGGTGAAACTAAGCAATCAGTGACTACTTAGCAATCTTGTACTCCTCCATAATGCAATTTGTTTAGTAAATGTAAAGATGTATCATAATGTTAACCATTTTATAGCTAACACATCATACTAAACAAAACAAATCTAATCATTTTCATATATGTAGAGCATGAGACTTAATGTACATTTTATAATGTACTTCATGACTTGCAGCTTTTCAATTATTATTCAAGCAAGAATATGCTTGATAATCCTCCTAAAGTTTCCTTGCAATGGCATTACCAGTTTGTGTGCGCATTCAAGTAAGCCTGCACCTATGAAACTAAATTAGAAGGAATACAATAATATATATTAGAGACATGTGGAGAATCTAATTATATTTTCATAACAACTACCATCTATCCCTAAATGTTCAAATACATGTGATCATAGGTTTCTTATGACATTCTCAAGTGTTTTGAGAACAGTTTTTTTATGTATTCTAAAAGAATACTACACTTAACCTAGTCCTATCACAAGTTTGAATAATGATGATTTTGTTATGTGAAACACTTTACGTCAATATTCACAAGCAATTAGTGAATCATCATTTTGTTCAATATAGATGATTCAACTCCCATTAATCTAGTGATATAAATAGCACTATGATGCTTTCAACATTATTATGTATGTGATTGCATCGTAACACATTATTCACTACTAATGTGAAACATGCATGTGAGGATGGTTTCTTAATTTTGCTAACTAAATTCTCCTCATAGTTTATGTGGCCTTTCTTTTAATTCACACATATCTCTCCTTGTTACTATAATGGAAAGATGCTGATGGAATTTAGGGTCACTCTTATTGTTTATGCTCTAGTCAGATTACTTGAAATACATGATGTATAGTTGGTAGCAATTGCCAAATTTAAATTGTCATTTGGTCTTAACCCAATCTTCTAACAAATTGAAGTTGTATAATAAGAGCACCATTTATCAATTTGGAATATCCCTTGCTTGTTTCGGGATATTTTTCTTAATAATTGATAGAGTCCTTAATGTTGATGTTTCTTATTTCAAGCTTGACCAATTGAGAATTTCAAAACTTCATTATATTTCACATTTACCTCAAGGAGAAGATTATCATGTAAAACCAAAATTCTATCATAATTAGAGGTTACAATCTATTATGTGTGATCATCCTGAATGAGTTTGATCACTCCCACTAATCATATCATTTCTTAATAATTTGGCATTTCAAAATTACTACACAACTTCTAAAATGGAAAGGATAGCTCAATAGAATTCCCAAGATGTTTCTGCATCTTCACCAAAATATGCAGTTTTAATCTCCAGCATGTTTTCCATCCACACTCTTTCATTTATAAGACAATTCTATATAAACTGAGCTTCCAACTGTTAGATTTTAAAAGGGTTTAAACATAATTTTGTTGGAAACTCATCTAAGATATATAGTTGTCTTGAGTGTATTCTTTAAAAGGAAAACATATAGGCTAAATTACTATCCTCAGCCATGTACCCATCATGTCATCCATCTCTTCTAATTGAATTCACTATATTAATTTGTTTATCAAATTAAATTACTCATTTCTACTTTATATTCTCTAAAAGTGTCAAATGACACTACTTAATTCTAAAGTAAAAGATATTCATGTATTTGAAGAGTCAAGTAAATCAAGATGAACTATTTCATCTGTTAAAACAAAACCAATGACAAGTGTATATCCACTACTGCCTCCAATCAAGCCACTAATCATAGATAGATTAAACTTGATATGTCTATTGCTTTATGGCTTTAAGGTTGGTAGCTTGATAGCCCTCATTTAAAGTCTCATGCTTTTCTAAAAGGGAGCAAGACTTATATGAACATATTTACAATGAATACTTAATATCTATGCATGTATTCATGAAAATGAGTAATAAATCATGAGATAATAAACATAAGATCTTTTCCACCAAGATTAATGGAGACATCTTACCCTATGATGGAGACTCACTTAATAGTCAACAAAACAATGCAATAACATTTATGAGAATTTCTAAATATGTCCCTTAGCTTATCAACAACCATTGACTTTGTTTCATTCTTTATGTACTTATAATAACCAGCTTTTAACTTAGATTACTTTATTGAGACAATAATGTTATCTCATTTCTCATGCTAGCATTATAAATACTAGAACTTTTCTTAATGTCAATTTTGTCCTAATGGTAGAAGTTCTCCTTATAGGCTTAATTGTCTCTAATAAATTATATCAAACTAAATAATTGAATGGATAACAATCATGCTGCAAAGTCAAAATTAAATCATGCTTACAAAATTACTATAAGAGGCAAGCAACCATTGCATATAGGCCTATGTTTACCAATATAAATCATACAATTATAAATTCGTATTATTAAAGTCTACCTGTGGGCAAAGACATTAGCATAGCATGAATTTATCTCAAATTGATGAAACTGGAATGCAGTTATATCCTTTAATACATGTGGGCTACTTAAAAAATATAATGTTGTTTCATTCCACCCTAATTAAAACTATGATTATAATTATCTACCGTGGGTAAAGATTAACTATAACCACACATTTAATTACAATTGACGTCTTTAAATCTTTAAGTGATGTATTTTGTTTAGTAGAACAAAATAGAATGTATGTGCCTAGTGAGGATGTTGTGACTACTCCTCGACTCTATATACTCATCACAAAGACATCACATCATTGTATATACTAAATGTACATATGAACATAATTTGATATGGTAAAACCTTATGTGATCACCTATGCATACAATATGTGCATAAGGATGCTGTAGTTATTTCTTAAACAAATTACGTATGCTAATCACTAATATCAAATATATACAATTTAAATGTCATATATATACACAATGTCAATGGGAATCCTAATTAATTAATTTAATCAACTTCTGAAGATTAATATTTTAAAATCCATATATGATTATTTATGCATGTTTAAGAGGGCGTTGTAGCTACCACTATAGCATGCAAATTAATCATAAATATCAATATGTGCACTTAAATTCTGTATATGCACAGCTTTATGGAGGACTTAACCAATTAATTTAATCAACATAAGTGATTAAATGCAATCCTCCCACTTTGATTAAATTAATATTACCCATTAAATAGAGTTGATATTTTAAAACATGTAAGTAATTATTTACACATGCAACATAGGATGCTGTGGCAATTCCCTAAGATACATGTTAATCACAAATATCAACCTTGTGCATTTAAATTCCAAATATGCACAAATCTTTAATGAGAATTTAGTTAATAGATTAATCTAATTAACAAAATGTGACTAAATAATCAACAAAAATAAATTTTCCCACTATTTTGTGCATCCAAATTAAAACTAATATAAGCACATCTTGATGGAGGGATTAATTAATTAAGTTGATCAACAAGGTCCCTAGATAATTAATTAGAAACCCTCCCACTATTTTATGTATCCAAAAAACTTGTTTAAAAATTAATTTTGGCATATTTCAATTTAAATTAAGTTTTGCAAAATTAGAATAGTTAGATAATTGCCCAAAATGAATTATCCAAATATCTAGGCAATTAAGTAACATGTCAAAACGATTTTTGCAAATTTTCCAGAATATGAAAAATGCCAAAGTTAACCCCTTTTCTTAATTTAAACAATTAAATGTATTTGTTAGATATGAATAGTTTTGATCATGTCAAATATAGATGTCAAATATGAGTAAAAAGTTTGTATGATATAATTATCTTCTACATTGACTAACTATTATATTTAATATTGCATATTTTGTAGATTAGTCATAAACCCAATTGTGGGTTGATGTTATAATGCCTCATATGTGGAAAATGATCATCAAGAAGAAAATCAAGAGACAAGGGATTGAAGAAAGAAGGCATTGCAAGAACTAATAGGAATATCAAGCAAAGATTGAAGAAGATAGAAGATATCTAGTTGGTTTATGAAGAACAATTATCAATTCAAGAAGATATCTAGTTGAGTTATGAAGAATGATCATCAAGTGGCAAAACAAGAAGAAAGAGATTGAAGAAAGAAGAAGAAAGAGATTAAAGAAAGAAAAACTTGCAAGATCACATAAGAATATCAAGATCCAAGTTATTACAAGTGATATCGGAGGTTTCTATGGTCAAACGGAAGTTGGAATGGGTCAATATGAAGCTAAAATGATGTATACAGAAGTTATGGTGCCTCCGGGGATGATTACTCGAGTAATAGGGCACTACCTCATTTTGGAGGTGATTACTCGAGTAGCTACTCGAGTAATCTGCCGGGTTACTTGATGAATCACTCGAAGCGGCACTTGAAGTAATGGGCACTTTGTTTTCGAGCGGCAGAACAGAGGTTCGGTATTTTGATGATATCTCTCCAACCACATGTCGGATCGAACTGAAACTGATGGCAAATGAAACTAGACTTCCAACACGAACTTTTGACACAAGATCACATTCAAAATAGTTTAGATGAGAGAGATATAAGCTTCGAAATTTGACACATGAATCAGCGTCATATTCCTGGACAGCTTTGGTATTTTGGACATAATTCCCAAACTACACATCAGATTGCAACGAAACCGGTGCCATATCAAATTAGACTCAAAGAGATTTCCATGGATATATAATTTTTCATATTTGAAGCTATATCCTAAGAGCTATGACTTCTGGAACTTGCTGCTCGTGATGGTTCATGAGTTCAGAAATGGTCTAAGAACAGTAGATACTCTTTGGATTATAACTTTCAGTATACAATGTGTTTGGAGCTAATTCTTGTTGCATTAGAATATAGATAATGAGGGCTTTCCGATGATATATAATTTACCATGTTTCGAGTCAAAATCAAGAATTCACTGAAGGCACCACTCGAGTAACATGGAAAGATATGAGATCAATTACCCGAGTAGCCAATCCAGTAACAACATGAGAAGAGAGCATTACTCGAGTAACCACTCGAGTAACTAGTTGATAACAAAAGACTTTACTTGAGTAGCCACTCGAGTAATCAAGGTACAGAACTTCCAGTTGCTCTTGGCCTGCCAACGTTACTCAAGTCAGTACTCAAGTCCCCCGCTTCAAGAAATGTGTTGCTCTCGGCATTTTCAATCCTGTCAATGTTACTTGAGGAGCCACTTGAGTAAAGCACTGTGATAAGCAAAACTTGAAAGTAACACTTGATTACTCGATTAATCTGCAATGTTATTATCACACTTCACTCGAGGCACTACCCGAGTATGCAGAGTTATTTAGAAGAGAACTTCAAGTCACTACCCAAGTATGCAAAGTTATTTAGAAGAGAACTTCAAGTCACTACCCGAGTATGCAGAGTTATTTAGAAGGGAACTTCAAGTCACTACCCAAGTAAGCTATGCAGAAAATGGAAGGCCACTCGAGTAGCCACTCGAGTAACCTGTGAAGAAACTTGATGTCCACTCGAGTGAGCACTCGAGTAATGCTTCCCAGGAAAAAAGAACAACGTCCTGAAGATTCTGGAAATCAATGAAATGATCATATAACTCATTATTCTTGCTTCTAATCACTCTAACACTTCATTGTATTAGTGTTTAATGTATTTATCCAGGAATACAATGAAGATATGATGTGAAGAGTCAAAAGGTGAATTTACAGAAATGGAACGTCAATGTTATAACGGCTAGTTTTCAAATTGAAGAAGCCACACTCCAACGGATATATTGAAATGTTCAAATGGTCATCAACCTTCATCAACTATAAATAGAAGAGCATTCAGAGTTCAGAACAACTAACGAGAACACTACAACGAGAAACATGCAAAGACCATGAATCATCTACTCCAACCCAACTACTCTCTGTTCTTATCCATTTTCTATATCATGTATATTTGAGAGAGAGATTATTTTCATTGTGCTTCAGTATTCATCGATTCACTTCTGAGAGAGAAGATTGACTGTAATCTTTCATCATAAAAGTTGTATCCTTACGGGGTGTGTAAGGAGAGTAACTCGGTTGTAACCTTACGGTGTGTAAGGGGGAGTAACTCGATGAGAGATTTGTAAACGGCTTCACAAGTGCCCAGCTAAACTTGTGGGTTGTAAAGGCTTTTCTTGTGCCTGGATTAAATAAGAAGATAGTGAATTTGAAAATCTCAGGAGGAGCCTGGGGACTGGACGTAGGCCATCGCAGATTGGACCGAACTAGGATAAATCACAGTTTGCACACTCTCTTCCTTAAACTCTTATATTTCCAACATATATAAACTGTTGATTTATGATTAATTACTTTCATATTTATTGCTTCCTCTAAGATGCAAAAAGATTTTCAAAGTTCTTAAGATTTTTATCTTACACCCAATTCACCCCCTCTTGGGTGTCAGCCGGTTCTAACAGTGTCATGATCAAAATTATACTTAAAATAGAAGTTAACTTAATTAACAATGAGCAAAAAGTTGATTCATCCAAAAACATCTTTTCTGGAAACTCAAAATCATAGCTAAGTAAAATTAAAGTGCAAGGCCCTGAAGATTGCTCAAAATATCATTGTTCATACATTAACAATTTTGTTTAGAAAATTCCAAAACCCAAACTTAGAGGCCCACTCCGAAAATATTTCTAAACTTCCAGAAATGAAATGTTTAATAAGGCCAAAAAGCAAGCCCAGAAAAATTAGGAAATAACATTTGTTTTTCAAGTCCAATAGTTTTGGCCCAAGTAAAAAAAAAAGTGTAAGCTCAGAAAACATTTTTTAGCCCAGATACCTTAAAATTTTTGAAGGTAGGGGAAGAAATTTCCACAAGCCCAATTAAATGCATCGGCCCAGTTTGCAAAACATATAAACCCCATTTTGACTCGGCCCAGACAACATATCAGCCCAAAATGAAATAAAACAAAATATGCAAAATACCTCAGGCCCAGAAACGCGTCGGCCCATCTTTCTTGATAAGTAAAATGCAAAGTTTCACTAGAGGCCAAAACGATGCCGTTTTCTTGAGTGGGAAGAGGCTTTCTGCAACAAGCATGAAACGACGCCGTTTTTGGGGTCAAAACACGCGTTTCATGCTTCTTCCCCAGCGAGGTGGGTTGACCTACTCGACCCGCCTCTTCAGCTCAACCCGAATGTAGACCTGAACAGAGCCATGATTTTAGATAGCGCTCCGGTGATCCCGATCGAGCTCAAAAAGCAACTATCTCAGTGACGGTGTTCTCGGATAAGCATGCACAAATACGATTTGAGCAATGATCTTGCAAAAACTTGATAATCAAAATCAAATAGAAAATAAAATGAGACCAAATGATCTCTATCGAAATTGGAGGATCTGACGGTGACTACAAAAATGGTGAAACAGCTCAGGGAACATTAGCGAAGCAAGATCCGAAACAAACAAGCATGATAATCGAAAAGCAAGCCATGAAATCAAAATAAACAGAGGCACCGATTCTGGTTTCGGACCTCTGATTTTCTGATGTAGCAGTGACGATTCCATCAAAGAACAAGATTGTTCTTCTCTTGTCAATTAGCCCGAACACCCAAAATGAAAATCGAGCATAAAAAATTTCCAAAATAAAACATGTATCAAGGAGTAACTGTGGTATTCTTTAGATATGCTTTAGAGTTCCCAAACAAAATCAAAGAGCAAACCCAGAAATTCATCTTTCATCCATCGAATCGAAACCTCAAATCGAAATTCTTGCATACAAAATTCACAGACCAAAGCGAGATTACCATCGATTAATAGCAAAGTTGCATTGTTTCAAAATGGTTGATGAACAGAATTAGAAGGCGCATAAATCAATTAGAAAACTATAGGTTTCAAAAGAAGCTATAACATATATTCGGATCCCTCAATAAACTGAGCACGGTGATGATTCTCTCGAGAAGAAAAATAATCCTCTCAATTCGTTAATCTGAAAACAATTTAACATGATAAACAATTTGTTAATAATAAATTAAAAACTCAGATGAATTAATTTTCAGCAATAGTATAATTCATCCACTTAAGAAATCTGATCTCAAATCCAAGTTACATACTTAGATAATCCCCGATCAAAGAGTAGAAGGCAGAGGATCAGAGAGTGTGACTCTGATACCACATATAGGATAAAACTCATGTATGCACAAATAAATCACAAATTAAGATACTTGAATTTCCCTATATCAATAGCGGAAAACTTATAAGAACTACCTCTCACCATTGCTAAGCTTTGATCGGATAGAGAACTCACAAATCCTGATGAAAGAGAACTGCAAAAAGAATTGAGGACAGAAGATAATTGTCATGTCTCGTTCAGACTGGCTGTGGGGCACGGCGATGACAACCGGGTTAAGAGCCGTCACCAATTTGGGAACCTCAGATGAGCATATTAGATTTTCCCTTACGCTCCTCTCATTTGGCCGTAAACTTAAGTGTCAGTTTTCCATAAGAAAAACCACATTAATAGCCAATAACCCTAATCGTGAATTGGGCCTAAATCTGACTAATGAGCCACACTCTGGATATTTTAATTAATTATCTAATTAATAACTAATAATAAGGGAAAATGACCCAAAAAGAACTTTGAATATACTAAAAGACCAAAAGATGTTAGAAGATTTGGAAATCCCTCAGAGGTGCTAGCACTTATCAGGGATTTACAATTTCAGGGGAAAATTATCATTTTACCCTTACCTATATTTTTATCAAAATAATAAAAAATCCTCCGCCGCCCGACCTCGGCAACAGTCGGGCGTTGCCGGCAGGGGCCCCGGCCAAGGAATATTCCGTCGGGACGGAATATTCCCCCAAGCTTTGGGGAAAAAATCACAAAGTTTGGGGGTGGGGGTTCGAACCTGCCACCTAGGTTAAGGAAGCCCATCAATATTTGTAGTGCAAAAAAAAATATATAGTAAACTTTTATTTCTAACTAATCCAACTAACAAGTTTAGATAAGAAATTGGTAGATTGATAAAAAAAATTAATAACTTCATATAAGAATTTCACAATTTTCGTTTTTTAAGCAAAAAATCCACCTATTCTCTCAGACCATTCTCTAGTTTAGATAAGGAATTTCCAAGTTTAACAAATTGGGAATTCCTTATCTAAACTAGTGAAATTCTTTTATAAAGTTGTTAAAAAACGAAAATTGTGAAATTCTTATATGAAGTTATTAATTTCTTTTATCAATTTGCTAATTCCTTATCTGAATTTGTTAGTTGGTTTAGTTAAAAATAAAAGTTTACTATATATATATATATATATATTTTTTTTTTTTTTTTGCACTACAAATACTGATAGGTTTCCTTAGCCCAGTGGTCATGCACGAAGGTGCATGTGTGCATGACCACAGGTGGGGGTTTGAACCCCCACCCCTAAACTTTGGGAATTTTTTCCCAGAGCTTGGGGGAATATTCCGTCCCTGCGGAATATTCCCTTGCTGCGGGCCGCCACCGGCGGCCGGCCGGCGGAGGATTTTTTATTATTTTAATAAAAATATTAGGTAAGGGTAAAATGGTAATTTTCCCCTGAAATTGTAAATCCCTGATAAATGCTAGTACCTCTGAGGGATTTCCAAATCTTCTAACACCTTTTGGTCTTTTAGTATATTCAAAGTTCTTTTTTGGTCATTTTTTCTAATAATAATTATAATATATTAAAATATCTAAAATATTCATATTGTCAACTCTGTATACCTGTATGATCTCTGTTTCTTTTGTTTGAACTGTCTAGTATCTACCCTAAAGTATTCCCCCTTTTATATTTCTTGTTAAGTTGCTCTTTAGAACATGTTCATTGTAGATTGATTTGACAATTTAATCTTATCATATCCCTGACTTCTATGTTTTGGAGTTTCATATACAAACAGAATGTTGGATTGACCTTTCTATACCATTCCTGTATTTGACAGTTTTACTATTGAGGAGTTTTTTATATCCATGAACGATTAAAGGAACTAAGAATTTTATGTCCAAAAAAAAAAAGGAACTAAGAATTGAAATGACATAATGATCAATCTTTCTGATTGGAGTTTTTTGGGTGAGAATTTTGGCTAGTGGGTTCCCCTATTCCTGACAATTTCAGTTTAGTCTTGACTTGAGAGATATAGGATCTTGTTATTTCCTTGTATCATTCTTTCTTTTGATTTCTCCATGCTTTTTGTTTATGTATGCTCTAGCTCTATGAATCATAATTATGGGACTTTCCTGTTAAAAAAAAACAGAGAATCGTAGTTATGGTCTTTAAGTTCTTCCTTTTTAATTTCCTTTGGCTGTCTTTGCAAGCTAGAATCGCATCAATGTTCATGAAAATCAAAATTTTCCAATTAGAGCTTAGATGGTTCCTGTTGATTAGCATATGTGAGAACATATTATCTTGGCATGGCAGTGGATTATCTTGTTAAAATTTTACCTTCTTTCTAGTCTTTCTTGTTCTAGCTTTCAAGCAGAACTCTAACTGTGCAAATGAAAATTAAAAGCTATATATCATAGTTTGTTTATAGAAAGTTACATGAGCCTTCTGCAATGTGATGACATTCATAAATAATTCCCGTATTAATGTTGAGATTTGCATCTAAATACTACTGCCATGAATAATAATGTGATGAATTGAAAATAAAATATTCAAGTATTTTGTTTGTGAACTTTTTCACTGTAACATCCCCTTGTGCTGCTTCAAGTGCTTCACATTATCAAAATCTCACTTATTAATTGACACAGTGAAGAAAATATCAGTTCTTCTCAAGAGAATTAGACAACTACTGATAGGTGCACAAACAGGGCAACTATTTACCCTTTTCATATTTGATCTATGCCTCTAGACGTATTATCATCATTTGAAGATAATTCTTTCGTATATCTTGCACCAGGTTGAAGTAATCTTCAATGATAAAGTCTCATCATATTGTTTCTGCCTTCTTGATTGGGACCTCATCCGTGATAGGGTAATATCTTTTCTTCTTTTGCAGCAGCAGACGAAGAATTTACTATCTGCTTGGGACATGTTTCTTCTATATGCCCTTTTTCCCTCGGCAAGGTATATGTGCTTTTTCATAAGCTTTAATGTTGAGAAACTTGTCTTAGATATTTAAGAAAGAGACGTCAATGTGTTGTGCTCTTTCTTAATTTCTAAATCGATGAATAGATTTATATTCTATACACAAAATGACTCACTTCCTTTTTTTGGCCGACAAATAGTATGGATTACTTTTATAGAGTACATTTTATGAACAGAGTAAAGAGGATTCAATTCCCCTTTTTTTGATTAGTTTTAAGTATACAATCGCGAATGACCTTTTAATTGTTGTCCAAAAATGATTAATCTTCTAATATTAATACTTTAAATTTTAATATATTCCTTATCTTGTATTCATTTCATGTTTGATGTTTGATTGTTATTATATAAGGACTTTTGAACAAAGCTCTGCATGGTGCATTATCTTAGTGACAAAGTGACTTCCTTATATGGGGGTAGTGGTGGATTCGATCCTCAGATGGTCAAGTTTAGCCTCCTTGTCAACTAAAAATTAAATAAAAATAAAGCTGAAAATATATATTAGATCCGCATCCGCTAGATTGATTCAATTGATCCATAAAAAAAGGATTGGGTTTAAAATAAAAGATACAACATATTTTTTTTTGGGCGAATGCAAAACACAACCCTTTCTAAAGTGGGCTACCTCTGATCTTACTTGCGCTACCCCCGGGCTATTTTTTTTTTTTGTCTTCTAAATAAATAAAGTTTAGTTTTATTTTATTCATATAATGAATATAATAACTTATGAATTGATATTGATTTGTATTTTCGTTTTACTATTTTTTGTGTATTTATTATTTAATTATCTATATGACTTATTTAATTCTTTAACAAAATTATATTTATTTATGAATGATTAAGTAATTAAAATTTAAAGGCATGATAGAATAGGAGCTAACTTTCACAGCTTTCGATTATATGAGAATTTATTTTTTTTAAGACAAAAAAAGAATAAGGACTAAATTGAAAATGAAGGTAAATTTTGGTGAAACAGATTAAGGTTGTGATGGATTAAATACGAGGGGCTAACTTTTTTTCTTTTAAAAGATAATTTCTCCAAAATATTAGCCATTAGCATCCGTTGTAATTATATTCTGGGCAAAAATATTATGGTTCATGCAATAAACAAAAAAATAAAATATGTTACCGGACAAAAGAAATCCCCCCAGAAATATTTAAGCTATGCCCCCTTCATCTTATGAATTGTAAATTTTTACGTAGATAATTAAGCGAGCGCCTTCATGAATTCCAACGGATATGTAAACCATAAATCACGCGCCTCTTAGTATAATTCTTAGCGGTGTCTCAGCTTTTCCCTCATCTATTGCGTCTTAGTTATCTCTCTTCTTTGTCCAAAAAAAAGTTATCTCTCTTTCGGTTTTCTCAAATCATTGTTTTTCTCTTTTGATTTTCAGTAAATCAGAGAGAAGAAAGTGGTCATAGCTCTTGAAAGAAATTATATTGCGTTTACTACTACTAGCCGCCTTCTGAGCTTCCCATGTTACCATGGCCATATCAGTACGGCTAAACTCGCTCTTGGAAATACTGTGTTTGCGCTTCCTCTGTTCTGGCCGCTTGCGTTCTTCAAGGTATTCTTCATTCTTCTCGGATTGTTTGGATGATTCTTGATATCTATTATATCATGGAAAACATCTGTATTATTATCATTATTAATGCGGCACGAGATTTATTGAGCCTTCATTATTTTATTTTATTATTGATATGCTACGGTTCTCTTCATGTTTTTTTTTTATCCTTGGAGAACATGAAAATAATTAAACTGCCAGATCTATGGAGTTTTGCAAATGCTAATCTCCACATGCTAATTTTTTTTGCCCCCAACCTTCCTTCTTTCTCAACAATCTGATCTCCTTTTGACGCAATGACAGACTACACCTCAGGCTCATCGTTCCCAACCACTTTCACTACAAAAAAAACGTGATTTGGTAGCGGTTAAAAATGAGTATTAGTAACGATTTTAACCGCTACAAACAATATTAGTAGCGGTTAGCAAAACCGCTACTAAATCATATATTGCAAGAGGTTTTGTAGCGGTTATATAAAACCGCTACTCAAGGAAAATAACCGCTACATAATTTGTAGCGGTTCAAACCAACCGCTACAACATCTTCATTAGTGAAATTTTTTTAAAGATATTTGTAGTGGTTATATAACCACTACAAAAATAAAAACCTGAAATTTTGAAAGCGGGAAAAAAGAAATGAATTTTTTTTTCTATTTTATAACGGTTAAAAAACCGTTACTAATTTTGTATTTTGATGAAATTTGTAGCGGTTATATAACCACTACTAATTTTATAAAAATTCAAAATTAGCGTCAAAAAATTAATTTCAGTTTAAAAAAGACGTGTTAATTACAAAAATGTTTAAAAAAAATTAAAAAATATGATCATTTGTTTTTTTTAATATTAAATTAAATAATTTGTTTTTTTTATTAGTTTATCTAATTTAATTAGCTTATCATTCATTAGTTTAACTTATTTATAAATTAAAAGGAATAATTTAATTTAATTGGATTAGTATAAAAATTGTATTGATAATATTATTAAGGATACGTAAGTAATAAGGAACTATTATGTTGTTTATTACAATATAATTGTGTATGAAAAATAGATGAAAATGAAATAAAGTTGTAAAATATCTAGAACAAAAATGATGAGAATAAATTTTATACAAAGGAAAGAAGCATTGAAAAAAAATTAAAAAATTTGTTACCATATTTGATCATATTGTTCAGCTCTTCAACTCATACAAAAGAAGTTGTAAATGAGAGAAAATGAAAGAAAGATAAGGTGGAAAGAAATGGGGGAGTGTTTAAAATGAGTTGTGGTAAGGGTATTTATAAGGATCCACGTACCATTTGTAGCGGTTAATGTATCCATTTTGTAGCATTTTTTATTTAATAGCGGTTATTTTTATTTTTGTAGCGATTTTTAATTAGTAGCGGTTATTTTTTATTTCTGTAGCCGTTATTAAACCACTACAAATATTAATTTATTTTTAAAAAAAAATTTTCCAGTTTTTTTTTAAGACAAAAGCTTAATTTGATTTGATCACTCATCGTCGCTATCCCTACAGATATATTATGTAGAAAAATTATTGTTAGGGATGTATTATTAAATTTAAAAAATTTAATTTAAATGATGTGGACTTAAAAAAACTCACCGTAGTAGAGGTAAATTGTCATTGCCTTCAGGGAAGTAGTTTTCAAAATCGGATGGCTGAAATGACTCACTCTCGTAGGCGATGTTATCGCCTTCACCCATGTCGTAAAGGTCTCGTGGCTTTAAATGAACGACCATGTGTCAATCCCTGTACCCCTCGTCCTCGACATAATAAACCTGATGTGCCTCTAAAGCAAGAATATACGGCTCATCATCTTGAGAAATATCAGTATGAATTGGTCGTGAGAAATTGACTGATGTGATCCTTAAGTCATCAGTTGTCAGTCTTCGAGAAGTAGTGGTATTTGCCCACAAACACTTGAACAGCGTCATGGTGAAACGACCTTGATAGTTAAATTCGACCACATCAAGAAGCTTTATATAGTAAGGGACGCCTCCGAACTGCATGTTGGCGTCACAGTTGCTCGCATAACTCCTTGTCCCAAATGTGCCATAAATACCCGAATTCTGAGTTTGCAATCCTTGATCCCTTGAAACCGTGCAAAACTTAAAACCATTGACATTGTATGCTGTAAATCTTTTTGCATGATCAAGAGGGCCGATTGCGAGAGCTCTAACATTTAGTGAGTGTGGGTTGTGGTTATTTAGTATTTTACGCGCAAACCAGCTCGGGAATTCTCTGTGGACCCTCTTATCAACTTCCAAGGATGTTTGTGTACGAATCCTGAGTTGACGCTTAACATGACTTCTGAATTCCCTGCAATTAATAATGGAAAGGCGATAGTGAAATGAAAGTGAGAAATGTTACGAAAGATATAGAATAACATGTGAGTGTACAATTCTTACTGTATTTCAAATTTAACATAAATTTACCGCACGTTAGATAAATTGTAATTCAAATTTAACATTTCGAATTTAAATAAATAATTTATTAAATAAAAAAATTATTTACCTTGGACTTACACCTCAAACCCAATGGACCGCGAAGACGATCCTCGTAGGTTGATCTGCTCCCGAGCCTCCTCCTCATCGAGGAACTACTCCATTTCCCTGAGCCCAATCGGGATCTCGAAGTCCTCCTCGTCGTAGTCCTCGATGCTGATATCTGCCTCCTCAAACTCAGGCACCTCTGGTGCGGTCGTCTCCTGTGAGATCGTCTGCGATGCCTATGGTAGGGCCGACTCTTGTGGGGGGATAGACTGAAATGTCGCAGTCGCCCTCCCTCCGCGCTGCCCCCTCCCTCTGCCCCCTACTCTGCTGTTGCCACCCCGCAAAATCAGTCTGGGGACCTCAGGTGCCTTCCCCCTATCCTCTCCTGAAGCCATATCAACTGTAAAAATTCAAAAAAAAATATTTTAGTCACATTATTATGTAAAAATATAATAAAAATAAAAATACAAATAAAATATATCTTATCTCCTTACCTCAAGTACAAATACCAAGAAATACTACAGCAAAAACTCGTTCACAGACGTGTGAATGCTCAAATCTAAAGAAAACACTCAAAGAAACTTCAGGAAACAAAATGAGCAAACGGAGAAATGAAGGAGGGAAGGGAGTTTAAATAGGCGGAACATTTGTAGCGGTTATTTTAATAACCCCTACAAAATACAAAAACCTTTGAAGTTCTGTAGCGGTTAAGGTATAGAACTGCTACAAATTTAGGGACCTTTGAAATTTTGTAGCGGTTACAACCTAATAACCGTTACAAAATACGCAACGTTTGGAATTTTGTAGCGATTTAATTGGTAAAACCGCTACAAATAACCGCTATACTGTTGGCGGGTCTTGGTCGCGTAATGTGGTGCAAAGACTGTAGCGGCTATTATTTATCAACCGCTACAAATTTTGGCTGGAAATCCGCGCCATATTTGTAGCGGTTTTTCCTAGATAACCGCTACAAAAAACGCAGTCAATCTGTCGCGCCACTTGGCGTGTAGCTTGCCGCTACAAATGTTAATATTTGTAGCTGGTAATTATAACCGCTACAATTTACCGCTACAAAATACCTTTTTTTTTTGTAGTGTTCTAGTGTTCATTTTCCCTCGATTTGTTGAATCATTACCAATCAAGTTCTCAGGAGCTTCAATTTCATTCTTGTTTCCCTAATCCAGGTCATAGATCAGCTTATACTATAGACGATCACGAACAATTGAACCAACGGTGAGACCATGAACAATCTGCAAGAACTGAAATGGATGATCTGAGTCGCGTTTGAGAACACTGTCCTATAGAGTCATTCCACGACCACCGGCAGAGAAGAAACGGCACTCCACAGGTTAAACCAGTGTTTTTAGGCCTGGACTGGATCGGAGAAGAGGGCGATCCGTCTCAAAGCATTCACCCGCTTTAAAGGTCAGGCCGGAATGAGCCGTTTGAAACCGGGATTTGAGCCGGTAGCCAGAAAAAAACCGTCACCCGGAGCGGGTATTGAAAACCCGGTCGGATGAAGAACTCAGAGTGCAGCAAGCCATATGCGAAGAAGAAGGAGAAGAAGTTGACGGAAAAAGAGGAATATCAAACCAAATCTATATCTAACATCAAATAAAACTGATTTATAGAGAAAATATCGAAAATCGTACATGAAAAAAAGAAAATCAAAGAGTTTTATTGTGCTTTGATGTCTGCTGATTGCCGTTTTGCCTTCATCGGAGATCACCTTCTACTTTCTGGATTTAGGGGCTTTTCAAATGTTTAGAGGAAAGAAGAAAGAGATTGCGATTTCTGAACTGTTAAAAAGAATGCCTCGATCCTCAGTGTAAAAGCTGGCTATTGTTAAAAAAAATAAAATAAAATGTTGTTTGTTTTCTTTACCCATTTTCCCACGTCTCCATGCTGTAACCTATGGCTTTGTTTGGTACGTAGCACTGAATTTTGATGGATTGAGATTGAGACTGGGATTGGGATTGGGACTGGGATTGGGACTGGGATTGATATTTTAAAAATATGTTTGGTACGAAGTAATAGTTGAAGGGAATAATTTTATTTATCTTATTTAATAAATACTCACTAATTGTGAAAAGACCGAAATACCCATACCCTCATTCACTTCATTTTCCTCTTTCAACTCCCGACTGTTTCCTCTCAAAACCGATCATCTTCATCTCCTCATCGTTTCTAGGGTTTGGATAGAATTTCCACAATGGCTGCAAAACTCACCGGTGGCGTGATAATGATCATTTAGGGTCTGGAAACGCACAGACTCTCTGTAAGCGAAAAAACCTTGTGTAGCAATTTACTACTCTGTGGCTCACCAATGATTCCGCATCACCCAACAATTTCCATGGAAAACAACATAATATATGTCGTCAAATCAAAGACTCAAAGTGTATTAATCATGTGTTAAACGTCAAACATAGAAAACGATGTCACTCTTTGCTTTAGAATTCAATTGGACTTGATGAAAATGAACCCAATGATCAGAGTAAAGGGAAAGAACCGATATTGCAAATTTGTAAGTAGAAACTATGTATAACATAGACATTAGAGGGAGTGATTATGTGAGAGGGAACGATTCTAGGTTAAAATCAGGGTTATTTTTGTCTGAAAATATTTTAATCAAGGATATTTTTGTCTTCATAATTTGCAATCCCAGGATTGACAACACAATACCAGGGGGGAGGTGGCTTTGCAACAATCCCACTTTCGTGGTACTCCCAATCCCTGGTTACCTATAGTCCCTCATACCAAACGATATATTTTGACTCAATTCCTAATCCAATCCCACTCCCTACCCTCAAATACTTCGTACCAAACAGGGCCCATATGCCTACATGTAGGTAATGTTTTTTTTAATAATATTTAGCTTTCCCAGCATCAGTCATACATGTTTACCGAGGAATTTACAGTTGAAATTTTTTTTCGTTTTTCTTTGTTTTTAGCTTTTATAGTATTTACATATTCTTAATTTCTCATTTCATTTTCATTTTTATCTAAAATACTTAATACAAAATTAAACCTCTGCTTATTATTACCATCGGAAAAAAAAATTAAATATATGTTATAAGATGCCATATAAATCTATTAACTTATTTAAAAATTAAACTATTTAAGTTTATTATTAAATTATTTGGTAATTTAATATTTTATTTTTTACATATGTTATTATATAAGTATATAATATTATTTTTTATTTAATCATTATATCACCGGTTCGACCGAACGGCCTGATCGTTTCAACCGGTTGAACCATGATCCGGTAGCTTTTCCGGCTCGATCTCCGGTCCGGCTTTTAAAACATTGGGTTAAACAGACCCTTCTTGAATATATCAAGACAACAAAACTGACGGAAGGTAATGATAACAACAGTCAAAAAATATTGTGCAGAGGAGAAGAGATTAGAACGCAAGGTACTGAGCACTCCGTCTGTGTCCCTTTTATAGGCACGTTTCACGAAGAGGCATCAATCACAATACAACCCGGACAATACATCCCTTGAGTACAGATAAGACTGTGCGTTGATAACGGAAAGGTCGCTTAATGAAGAGTCTGACCGATGGTAATTTTCAGTCACGAAGGGTCACGGGTTTTAAACCCCAGAATATAGCGACTTTTTGGCAAGCCCAAATATATTATTATTTTTATTATCTAAAAATAATATTTCCGGTGAGCAAAAGTATTTTACAAAAAGTGCCGGTACCACGTAGTTGTTGTATGCGCCAGCCCACCATTCCTCTAGACCTTTTTTACAAATCCAGGATAGTATAGTGACATATATAGGCTAATGATCTCTTATTCCCAAACAATATGGGACTGGCTTCTTTGACACACCAATTCAATTACTCATATTTTACAACATATGCTTCATGTGAAATTGTCTGCGAGACATTTGGATTAGAATGGGTGTCACAAATTGATTCAAAAAATGGGGACATGGGGTGAAGAGAGCGAGAGGAATAAGAAGTGTATAGTTGAGAATGGAGCTGCTGGTGCTCTAGCCTATGCTCTTAACGCATTCGCGAATGATTCGATTAAGAAGAATCTGGATGTTTTAAAAGAGAGTTTGTTTGCCCTAAATTGGATGTTTCCACTTCAAATAAGCCCATAAATTATTGGGCTCACAAGCTTGATTGTGTTGCATGGTGTGGTTTTTGAAGCATCATAATCTCGCAAGGAGAGTGAAATAATCCATTGTTGCTCTCAGGGAGCCTTTCTCCTTTGGAAATGAAGACATTTGAATGTTCTGGAATAAATTGAATGAGTCGACGAACTATTGGTGAAATTTATCACAAATAAGTCTAATCATCACAGAAGCTTCATAAGCAGTAGTTTTCTATTTGGTTTCATCATCTTCTCTCTCTAGCAAAAAGATGAAACTGAGATTCATCGAACTAGGCTCAGTGTCTTCTGTACAAGAGGTTCTTCTCGATCAATTTAGTGTGTGTTTGGATTAACTTTTTTTAATAGCTTTTACGACTTATGAGATAAGTGTGTAAGAGAAATTTTGTCTTGAGTTACGCAAATCATGATTTCAGGTTTGTCAAACACACACTTAGAAGAGTTACGACAGTCCAGGGCATCTAATGAAGATGGGAAAATTGCTCCCTTTTATATAAAAGGGTTTGAACTACATACAATACTAAATACTCCCGCTGATCCTAAATATAAGACAAGGTTGACTTTTTTTAGAGAAATCAATGAAACTAAATAAGTTACTTAATCATATATTGTGTATACTTAGATTATAAATCAGTTTATTAGTCAAACTACTTAGTTTGAAGAAAAAATAAAAATAAAAATAAAAATATTCTAGAGTAATTTAATTAGCTTTCTTAATCTCTCTAAAAAATCAACTTTGTCTTATATTTAGGACCGGAAGGAGTATAAGATTTAGTTGATTTTTTTTAAAGAAATTAAGAAAGCTAAATAAATTATTTTAAAGTTTATATATATATATATATCGTTTTTTCTTCAAATTAATTAGTGTAACTTATAAACTGATAGATAATATAATAATATACAATATATATTATGATTAAGTAAGATATTTAGCTTTCTTAATTTCTTCAAAAAAAAATCAACTGAGTCTTATATTTAAAATCAAAGGAAGTATATTCTTGCATCTACCTAAACTTAATGGTGCCAATAATAAAAAATTTTATTGTTAAAATTATATCTTAACCCTTTTCTTTATTCATCAACAAAGAAAACTTATTCCCGGGGTGCATGAAGAAATCAAAAGCAGCCGAATTGACCAAAAGAAATCAAAATCAAAGCATTCCGTTTTACCTCGAGCCTACGTCATTCGGATGAGTGATGACGTGGTCAGGTGGGGGAGGGTGATAAATAAAGAACTAAACAAACACCTAACACCCTCTATTTATTTCTTTATTTATTTAAAGTCCTCGTGCATTACACATTCCAGTTGCGCCAAAGGTCTCCGCTCTACGATCGGTATTAAATCCCACAACCCCAGTGTTCTATATATACTCCACACAGTTTTATTTTTCCGGCATCCCCAAGATAAAAGAAGAAGAAGAAATCTCTCTGGAAGCTCTCAAGAAAGCTCCAAGAATGGCCAAAAAACTATTCACATTCCTCAGTAGCCTCAGCCTCGTTTTCCTCTTCACATCCCTCGTCGCCGCCAAACCCACAGGCTTCTCTCGGACTCTCTCCCCATCTTCATTGGGCCTCCGTAAGGAGAAGCTGACCCACCTTCACTTCTACTTTCACGACATCGTCAGCGGACCGAAGCCCACCGCCGTGAAGGTGGCGGAGGCCCTCATGTCCAACACCTCCTCAACGGAGTTCGGGGTGGTGATGGTGGCTGACGAACCTTTGACGGCAGGCCCGGAGCCGGAGTCGAAGCTGTTGGGTAAAGCTCAGGGAATATATGCATCGGCGGCGCAAGATGAGCTGGGGTTGTTGATGGTGTTGAACTTTGTGTTCACGGAAGGGAAGTATAATGGGAGTTATCTGAGTTTGTTGGGACGGAACCCGATTTTCAGTAAGGTTCGAGAGATGCCGATCGTGGGCGGGAGTGGGCTTTTCCGGTTCGCACGTGGCTTCGCTCAGGCCAAGACCTACACCGCTGATAGGAAAACCGAAAACGCCGTCGTGGAATACAACGTCTACGTGTTCCATTATTGATGTTCCTTGTTACGTTAAATTTCCCTTTCTCCTTTTGCTCGGAGACCATTCCTTCCCGTCGCAGTAGTATTCTTAATTTGTCTCTTTTGTCTTTTAATGATCTCTTTTGTAAAGCGGTGGTCCTTCCCTTGGGTTCTCCTCGACGGTGGGATCAGCATTCTCCCGCACTCATATGGCATGAAGTTTTTAATTATTCCAGTATTTTCCTTTTCTAGTTTCGTTTGATGTTATTTAAAGTGATTCTATTACCTTGAGTGTGCTTTTCCCTTTTTGGTCTTTCTCGTTTGTTTATAATTCTTGCTTGCGAGCTCAACGTGTGGTCCTCGATGCAACCGAAATAATGCAAAATCATTCACAGCATGTGATATGCATAGCCATATATTTGTGCCAATTATTATATCGAACTCTGTATTTTAATTTTAGGGAATCAATAACGTAAATAGAATGTTAATATTGTTTAAATTTCTTGGAACTGGGTGCGAATCTTGTCTTGTAATTATTTCATACATCCCCTTAATGTTTGCATGCAGGTTAGATAATAGTTAGGAAGATCCTAACTAAATACAGCTAAAACATCATAATTTAAATTCAGATTTGCACTTTTAATAAATTCTCAATTACGTGATCAGTAGACCTGATGGACGATTTTTAAATATTGTTAACAGACCAAAATAGGGTTCAGTTCAAACTCCTCAAACACAAGCGTTACCTCCAGCATTATGCACACTCAAATCATATGAAACCTAATTAACAAAAATTTGATTGCTCGCCAATTAAACCAAAATTCTTGTTTATTTCAGGATCAAACAAAAAGTTGACTACTAAAAAATTGTTAAAATAAAAGCAGACTTACTTCTACCTTTAATATTGAGGGGCATTATATATGATCTTTTAGTAACATACAAAAATCCCTAATTAGGTATCTTTGCTTGATTATGAACTTGTTAAAATTGTATACCTAAATTTGAATTTTGATATTCTAGTTGAATCTAATTATAATTTTTTTCTAAAAATTATAGGCTGAGCTCTGATCTTTAGACATTAAATGCTCTGCATTTCAGACTTTTAGCCTGATTTTTAGTGCTACAGCTTATTATATTCAGTTAATGAGCTGTTCAAATCGAAGTCAGGCCGTCCTCTCCGGGTGAGGCAGGTTCATATAAAGGGAAAGTTGACTTTGAACATGACATATAATCCCTAATTAATTAACCAAAAGTGGGTTGTCGTGTACGTGATACAATAATCAAACATTTTTTTAAGGCCAGGAAACTTGGTGGGTTGTCGCATGATGCAATAATCAAATTTTTTTTTCTTCCTTTGATGTAGTTCAGTCATCGGCTTGAAGAAGACTTTAACTTATAGACAACATATTGATACATTGCGAATATAATCCATGATTTGTTGTAAATTTTATATATCAGTATCAGGATTGATCATTTTGGATTTTATTGTGTTAAATACTGAAACTTCAAGTCAAACATTATTTTAATAGCGGTTCAATTATGATAATTTCACATTTTGCATGCAAAACTGTTAATTTTAATTTAACGTCATTGTGAAAATATTTAATCTTAACGATTTTAACTTCTGTGAATGAGGCGAATTATAAGTTTCAAACTACAAATTTTCTAAAGAAAATAATATTAGCAAGAGTTGATAGAAGTGTTCTTACGATTTATGAGATAAGTATGTGAGAAGAATTTATCAAATAGTTATTTTAATTTTTCTCCTCAATTATATGAAAATAACAAGTGCGCGCGCGCACATATATATATTCAATAAAATCCATGTCTTTTTTAGTTATTTTCCACTCAACTTACTTTTTAAATAATAATCTAAATAAGTTTCAGTTTGAAAATAAGCCTGCCACTATCAATGCAAACACAAATCACATTTGCAATCTGAATTTTATCTTATTTTAAATTTGTAAAAATTATATTAAAAAAATTATTTCTACCACCGCTAATCCATATGGACTCTAATTTTCAAAGAGAGTATAAACTAACAATAGATATGGTACAGAGGGGACAGGGAGTATTACATTTTAATAATGGTGTTGTTATTATAAGGTGCCAACAAAAAGCAACTTTTAATTAATTTTTCCCACTTTACCCTTATTATTAACTGATATTCAAAGTTGAAAAATTATGATTTAATGAGTGAAAAATTTGAAAATAATTATTAATTCAACAAAAATTTAATAACTTACCGTTATTCTTTAATCCAATTAGAATTAGTAGTGGGTGTCTTATAATAAGAAGGGGAAGTACACCAAAAGGGGTTGGGTCTAGCTAAACAGGTAAGTCCCTTATAACGTGGCGAATTAATGTTCAAATCCTCGTTAAGGGGTGTTTACATTTAGTATCTGAGAGTGAATATAATCAATATATAATAAAATTCTCTTCCCTTACGCAGAGAGGGGAAACAACTGTTCATAAGCCAAGTATAGTATTAGGCTCCGTGCCATCAGCTCCCTCCACAGTTCTGCAGCTGCCTTCGTGATTGGAATTTTACACTCAAGCAAGCGTTTGAATCCCAACAAGCCATTGAGCGGGTAATTCAAATTTAAATTCAAATTCAAACTTAAACATCCCACCAAATTGTTTGATGATATATTTATATTCTCAAATCACGCTCACCCTCCACATATTTTCCTTCTCTCGTTGCTCCCTTCTTTTCTCTTCCCCGAAACCCTCTCCTTCTCAGCAGTCAGCATGTCTTCTTCTGCCTTTGTTTTCTTATTTGCCCCCTATGATATTCCTCCATTTGAACTCATATCTCTCTCCAGCAAATCATCTACACTTCACTGTGGGATAATCATGGAAATGGTAAATGGCGATTGTAGTTCGATTGCCTCTATTTTCCCCAAAGCTAAAAGCACATTTGGCTTAAAACAAAGAGAAAAGAAAAGAAAAGAGCAAATGATGCGATGTTGTTTCAAGCAGAGCAGAGCAGAGCAGAGCATTCCTTTAACACAGTCCACAGAAATTATGTGTGGATGGCGTGATCCCACGAGCCACGAGCCTACACGGCAGAACATAGGGCTGTGAACCGGCAATGCAGTGGCCGAGCCGGGATACTGCCATGGAAGCTTCAGTGTTTTCATCTTCGTCGGTACTTTCCTCAACGATTCCCAAAACGCCGAGCAGAGTGTGTTATCCCGAATCAAAAGCAACGCTTTATTTTCCTCTCAGGAGAAATTGCAAAAACACATCGGTTCAGAATGCAAGAAGAATGAGAAGGACTAGCATCAGAGCGACTATTAACGATATTTTGGGAAGTTAGACTAGGCTGTGTTTGTCGTGTAGTGCAAAGATAACCTGGTCTTCAATTCTCATCTCGCAGCTCCTGGCGCAAATCTCACCGTCCACGTGTCTCCATTACCGAGTTGATGACCTCTGTCGGGAGGAAGTCAGAATAGGCAGTGCTTGTCGTGTAGTGCAAAAAGTGAAATGGGTATTTTCTTGGTCGGAAAGTTTACCTTAGTCGTCGGAACTGTATCTCCAATGATGAGTTATTGTCACAAAGGTGGTGGTTTTTGATTTGTCTATCAAACTCGTGGCACTGTGATCTCCAGCTCTTGGGTGTCTCTCGTCGCCTCCTCTATTTAAGCTTCAAACCGTAGCTATCTCCGGCGACAGTGGTGGCATAAGATGTTGAGAGGGAAGGGGGGTCGCCGATGGAGGTTCGATGAAGCTTTGTGGAGTAGAGAATCCCACCGGCGCCAGGGGTGTCTCGGCGAGAAAGAAGAGATGGATGAAGGTGAGGTGAGGTGTTGGTGAGAGGATGAAGGTCGCAGGTTCGTTCGTTTGAAATGGATTGAGCCAAATATTTTGCATTTGAAATGAAATCATTATGCTAACTGACTTTTTTATGCCCTTTCAATTATATATATATATATATTGCTATTAATTATGTTTCAAAATAATTAGGTATCCAATGTCAAAAACGTGAAATGGAATATATAGTTCTACCCAGATCCGTTGAATAAAGCATTTGGGAAAAAAAGTATAAAGAAGAAAGTTGATAGGAGGGAGGAGAAATTCATGTGTTCCAAGCACTCGTAGACAAAAATGAAGTTCAGGGAAATGTATCCAAAAAAAAATGTGAAGTTCAGGGAAAGGCGAAGAAGAAGAGGTTAGTCATCCAATTATGAAAAAGATTCAGTTCATTCAAAATGAACAAAGAGAGAGTCAAGAGGAGTAGAAGAAGAAAGATTATTTGTCTACTAGATATCTCAGTAACTATCCCACTAAGTTTATATTGTTAATTATATTTGTTAACCTTCAATAGTTTACATGTACAAAGTGACCAAAGTTGAAACCTTCTTTCATCATTTTGTTTTTTCTAATAGCTTTATTTTTTAATAAAGGAAAACATCCTTTTTTTTTTGGCTTTATCCTATTATATATTTTAGTAGGATTAAAAATTGAATATAAAACTCCATCCTCCACGTGACTATCTATATAAAGCTTCATCTCCTATTATGGAAGCTTAAATTTTTGGTGATTATTAAGAGAAGAAATGACAGCATATTTTCATTTAATTCCTTATTAAATTTAAAAAAAAAAAAAAAGAGAGAACAAAAAATAGTGCAATAAAATCCCCAAGATTAAGAAATCATATGATGTTGAGATTTCTAATTATCTCTAATTTATAGTTGTAATCTTAGTATCTCTAACTTATAGCTACCTCCTATTATGTAGATGATTAATCCTATTTTATATCCTACAATATTGGTGATGATTCTTTGTTTTGAGACCAATTCTTTTGTGGATACATGAGACTGATGTGATTTGCGGCTTTAGAGAACAATGAAACTCTTGATCCTTTTATTTTTTTTGCGATTTCAAATCTCCTTAAAATCCCCTCTAAATTGCGGAAAAAGCCCTCCAAGATTATATTAAGATCAGATTTCTCTAAATTATGTACAAGAGGCTGGCAAAAATCAGTTCCAGAGGTGAAAGAAGGTAATTTTCGGATTTTTGGATCAAAATGGCAATTTAGAATTTCAGGGCACTTTTTTGTAATTTCCTCTGACATGTTTTACACTGAAAGTAGCGGCTAATATTACATAAAAATACCCTTATTTCTGTCAACATTCCCATCGGCCACATGCTTTTTCAATCTCAAATGAAATTAAGATTAGTGGGTTACTTACTCCCTTTCTTTATACAATATTGGATTCCTTTTATCCTTTCTATTCACTCTCTTGAAAACTATACAATACAACATATTATAAATTAAAACAAATAGCATTGCTATGTATTAATCTTCAAAAAAAATTACACAAGTACGCATATGCAGATATATCAAAATATATACTAATCATGGTTTTAGGTTATCTCATAATCCTTTTTCTCCTTTTCTTCTTAGAATCTCATCTCCACCCTCATGTTTATAAAAATACATGGTCTAGATTTTATATTTTCTAAAACTATTATTTTAAACATAAATAAGTAAACTTAGACTGTTAAAATATGATATACACAATAAGTAAACTATTATAGATGGTCTACAAACAAATTTTTTGAAATGTAAATGTAATGTGTTACAGTGTTGTTCCTCTTTTGATTGAACTTTTTATATGACTTATTATAGTTTGTTTGTTCATATTAAGTCTGGCCATTGTTTATATTAATTTTTCCCTTTTTCATGTAATATAAGCTTAAATTTGAAGAATGCAATGTTTTGTTTTGTATCCTTTGTCATCTTATGTGTAATTTAATGGTTTAAATGCACTATTGTAATAAGCAATATTATTTAAGATGATGTAACTGTACTTATTTAAACACAAAATATATTAGTCTAACTGATTAAGTGCAAAATGGAGAGAGAATTTATCAGTATGCAAAAACTCTCCGTGCAACGCACGGATAACTCTTGCTCGTTACCTCTAATAGGAGGATAGTTATCCTGAGAAGGGGGAAAAATGAGGGGGGGGAGTACAGTTTGCCTTAAAAGTTGGGCCAGCTTCTGGTTTTGTGCGATTAGAAGTGACACTGACACCCAACTGAGGTCTATTGAGGTCGAGAATTGCAAAATGAGACCAATCCCTTTGATCGCAACTTCGAGAGCCCCATACCTCAAGTAGAGCAGTGGCCCAAAAACAAAACAGAGAGAGAGAGTAGAGCATTCTCCCCTCCCGTCTTCCCTACCTACTTCTCTCTCTTCTGTCTCCCGTTACGTCATTCGCAAATTGATCTGCTATTCCCCTCGCCAATCTTTACTTTCCTCACGATCTTGTGCACGATACGAGTCACATACTTTTTCGGAACTATTAGTTATGTTAACGGAGTTAGAAATTCTAATATTTAGAAAACAGTAGATATGCGGTTTCTTTTTTCTCTCTCGGATATCGGCTGAATGATTACTTCAGTTATTGCATTGGTGATTTTTCCCTTCCTTTGTGAAAATGAGCAATTTCTATTATGGGACTTTCCTGTTAAAAAAAAAAAAGGGAATCGTAGTTATGGTTTTTAAGTTCTTCCTTTTTAATTTCCTTTGGCTGTCTTTGTAAGCTAGAATCGCATCAATTTTCATGAAAATCAAAATTTTCCAATTAGAGCTTAGATGGTTCCTGTTGATTAGCTTATGTGAGAACATATTATCTTGGCATGGCAGTGGATTATCTTAATAAAATTTTACCTGCTTTCTAGTGTTTCTTGCTCGAGCTTTCAAGCAGAACTCTAACTGTGCAAATGAAAATTAAAAGGGTATATATCATAGTTTATAGAAAGTTACATTAGCCTTCTGCAATGTGATGACATTCATAAATTATTCCTGTATTAATGTCGAGATTTGCATCTAAATACTACTGCCATGAATAATAATGTGATGAATTGAAAATATTCAAGTATTTTGTTTGTGAACTTTTTCACTGTAACATCCCCTTGTGCTGCTTCAAGGGCTTCACATAATCAAAATCTCACTTATTAATTGACACATTGAAGAAAATACCAGTTCTTCTCAAGAGAATTAGACAACTACTGATAGGTGCACAAACAGGGCAACTATTTACCCTTTAATCTTGAGACACTTGTCTTAGATATTTACGGAAGAGACATCAATATGTTGTGCTCCTTCTTAATTTCTAAATCGATGAATAAATTTATAAGCTATAAACATAATGACCCACTTCCTTTTGTTGGCCGACAAATAGTATGGATCATTTTGATAGAGTACATTTTATGAACAAAGTAAAGAGGATGTAATTCCCCTTCTTTTGATTAGTTTTAAGTATATAATCGTGAATCACCTTTCAATTGTTGTCCAAAAATGATTAATCTTCTAATATTAATATTTTAAATTTTAATATATTCCTTGTATTCATTTCGTGTTTGATGTTTGATTGTTATTATATAATGACTTTTGACTTTTTATTTCTAAGAACTCTGTTTTCGGTAACATCTTTTTATTGAAATAAAGCTATACATGGTGCATTGTCTGGCAAAGTGATCTCCTTATATGCGGTGGTGGTGGATTCGATCCCCACATGGTCAGTTTTAGCCTCCTTTCCAACTAAAAATTAAATAGAAATAAAGTTGAAAATATTGGTTGGATCTGCATCTGCTAGATTGGTCCAATTGATCCATAAAAAAGGAATTGGGTTCAAAATAAAAGACACAATCCATTCTTTCTTTTTTCTTTTTTAATTCCGAATGCAAAAACACAACCCTTTCTAAAGTGGGCTAACTCTGATCTTGCTTGTGCAACCCCCGGGCGATTTTTTCTGTCTTCTAAATAAATAAAATTTAGTTTTATTTTATTCATATAATTAATAACTTATGAATTGATATTGATTTGTATTTTTGTGTTACTATTTTTTGTGTGTTTAATTTTCTATATGACTTCTTTAATTCTTTAACAAAATTATATTTATTTATGAATGATTAAGTAATTAAAACTTAAAGGCATGATAAAATAGGAGATGATCCTATCTCCTCATAACACGGAGATGCAACCCATCGTCCGTTGGTTCGGTTGGTGAAGGGTTGAGACATGCTACCACTTGTGAAAGAGGGATTTTCTTTTTCCGTTTTTTCCTCAGAATCTCATCTCCACCCATAAATCAAAAAATAAATGATTCAGATTTAATATTTTTTAAAACTATGATTATAGTATTTTATAAATTAATTTTTTTATTACTTGTGTTTGTATTACCGTTATGAATTGAGTAGATAGTGTTTTAATAGTTTAAGTTTACTTATTTATGTTTAAAATAATATTTTTATAACATATTAAATCTAGACCATCCATATTTTTAAATCTGATGGTGGAGATGAGATTCTGAGAAGAAAAAGAGAAAAAAAATTCAGAGAGAACCCATACCCACCATTTGGAGAGTGTTTAATCCTTGGAGAGTACCAATTAGTTGTGGTTCTAGTCGCAATGTTTGGGGAGACATCCTAGCTTATAGGTATTTAGGTACATGCTTGAGGGTAATTGACGACTCGCTGTGACCAATATTAATATTACCTAGGAGGATGGGAGATTTTATCTTATCTTTAGATTATGAGTGAGCCCAACCCCTTTCTTAAAATTTACATACCAAAAAAAAAACACATTGTTGCAGAATTATCGGCGTAGTGTTTGACAAAATACCATGTGGAATTGGCTGCTATGACTTGTGAGTTGAAATGGTAAGCTCTAAACGAAGGTTCATCTGAGAGTTTTGGAGGCAGCACAAAAGTCAAAGTCAATGATACTTTCGAAAAGGAGAGGCATGCTTACTGGGTTACGCTTACAATGCAGGTCTCGGGGACGTGGGGTTGATGGAAGGTGTTTCAAAATTAGCCACCTTAAGCTGAAAGCCATGGTTCTTATTTTTCTTAGCATTTGCATTGTTTTGATTTATTTTTTTCAGCAAGCCCATATTTATCATTGTCCCTTTGTTGCGCGTATTGGCGGTGTGATACTGTAATGTACCTTGTCCCCTCTTCCCATAGTTCTCTTTTTTCCAGTGTTATTTGACCCGGACTGCACCGGCCGAACTAGATTAGAACCGACCAATCAGCCAGTAGATCGGTCTGGTCTGGTGACCCAGTCCAGGTCAAGTTTTTATTTTTATTTTTGAGAAATCTTTTTTTTTTCTTTAGAATTTCATAGTATAAACCTAAAATCTTCTATTTCTCACCGGTTTAGTCCGGTTTAACTCCGGTATGACCTACTGACCCTTGACCCAATATCCCAGTTAATTCACTGACCGATCCAGATTTAATTACCTTACTTTTTTCCCTATGCACTATCTTTTAATTACAAGAGTGATCCACTGGAATCTTTCTTCTTCTTCTTTTTTTCCGTCAGAATATCATCTCATTATTTAGATTAAGAAATTGAATGTTCAAATTAAATATTTTATGAAACTATTATTAAAGTATTTTATAAATTAAATTATTTTTAATTTTTTTATATTACAGTTATGAATTACATACATTAAATTTTAACAATTTAAAGTTTTTTTTCTTAAAATAATTATTTCACAAAATATTCAATTCCAACCATCCATTTTTTCAATATGACGGTGGTTATAAGATTTTTTTTTGGGGGTGGGGGGGTGGGGGGATGACGAAGACTAAGATGAGAGAACACCCAAACCTTTAAGTACCCAATAGACAAAGGAAACAACGATTTTAATTTGTTTACCCTTTTCATAAAATTTATTTTATAATAAACCTCCTTACCAATGGGTATATTTTTGCAGATAATTTTACAAATTTTATAATTTATTATGGCATGGCTAAATATTTAATTATCGATCTAATAAATAATAATATTCGTTTATATATATCTGTCAGTCTCGTTGACTTGTAAGTTGTGAGAGTTTTTTAAGGTAAACTTTCACTGTATTTCCTATGTAGTAAATTATTTTTCAAACAACCTAAAATTTTTTTGAAACTTCACTGCACCCCTATAACTAAACTGAAATTAAGTTTTTTGACTGAAAAGACGTTGATGCCCTTGTTATGTATATGGTTAAGATGATCTTATAAATTCCCACGTGTATCTTATAAAAATCATGTATTCTTGTTAATATGTTTATTGTCTTATATGTCGTCAAAATGATTTGATAATTTCACTTATTTATCTTGTAAATAGCATATCTGACTTGTAAATTTTTACATATATCTTGTAAATAATTATACTTGACTTGTAAATTAAGATGCAATTGTCTTTTTACCCACAAATTTTATTTTCAATTTAGACCTAGGGGTGCAGTGAAGTTTCAGAAAGTTTCAGGGTTGTTTGAGAATAATTTACTATAGAGGGCTTGCAGTGAAATTTTCCCCGTTTCAAACCTTCTTCCACCTCCTGTTTTCTGTCACGCCCCTGTCTGACTCCATCCCAGTCCATCCATCTTCGGTTGACCATTTCCTTTCCCATTTTCCCATAATTGTTGTGTATTTGAGCTACTAGTTTCTCATCTCATAGGTCATAATCCATTTTAGGAGCCTTTCATGCAACTGTTATTCTTCGGCCATGCCCTGTAAAGGGTCTGTTTGGGTATGCAGCTGGCTTGAAAAAAATTTCAGTTGGTTGTCGAAAGCCTCAAAGTGTGTGTTTAGATAAATCCCAAACTATATTTTTAAAAACCATTTTTTTATAAATCAATACAAAATTTTTTATATATATTTATCTCATAAATCATAAAATTTATTCTTTAAAAACTAAACTAAACAAAAAATCCCAATTGACAGGGTTTGGATTTGCGTCCGTTGGAGCTGGGCTTATTAAAAAAAAGTTTCACGTGCTTCTCGCGAGTGGGAGGTCATGGTAAGTGGGGCCCATGACGGAAAGGATTCGCGTCAAAAAGAGGAAACTATGCAAATCAAATCTCCCCAAATATTTCTGTGTAGGTCCCACAAATCTATCGCTCCAACACCCAAACCCTTTCCCTAGAAAATGATAAGTTGATGTAGTGTGTGTTTGGATTAGCTTTTTTTAATAGCTTCTGGAGAAAAAATGGAGAATAGCTTTTGGAGAATAGATTATAAGAAGAATAGATTATGAGAAAAAAATGATTTTGATAAAATGAGAGTGTTTGGATGTTTTGATCAGAATAGCTTTTTTCATGGTCAAATTACTAAAAAGGACATTAACTTTTGTGATAATTACATATAAAGAATAAGATTATATTTTATGTATTATTTAAGGATTAATGTCAAATTTAACAGCCAAGTTTTTCCTGAAGAACGTCTGGTACAAATAAATTTTGGAAGATGGAAAATAACAATGAACAATGAACAATTAACAAGGATGTAAATTTAACAAAACCGTTAAATTTGAGCTAACGGAGTTAAATTATAAGAGAAGAAAACATCTAACAGTATTAAAAATGATACATCTTAACCCATTATTTAACATTAAATTTCATAATTAATACCAAAAATGAAATAATTTTGTCTATATGTAATGTTAATTAATTTAACTAATTTTTTTTAATATAATTAAATTAGATAAATAAGTCTTAAATAGGATAAGAGGGAGTATTAAAATTTTAAAATTCTAAAAAAAAAAAGAGAAAAAACGTTGAAATTCAAAAAAATAAAAAAAGATGAGAGAGTGTGTGTGATGTGGGACCCACAAACATAAAAAGAACCAATGAGAATGAGAGGGTGGGACCCACAAAGTTGAAAAAACTCAAAAAAATGGATTCTTCCTAAACCAAGGTTTGGGCCTCCCAAACCATGGTTTCACATGCAAAATAGATTCTACAAAAATTGTGAGTGTTTGGATAAATTTTTTCCAAACCATGGTTTGGCCTCAAAAGCAATTTTTTTAATTGCATCCAAACACACTCGTAGTATTGGTAGATTATCTTTGACATGGATGAGTCATATTCTTGATATAATTAGATATTAATTTATTAGAGAGAGATAATTCAATAATGATTCATTTTATATATGTATTCTGATTTAAATATAAATTTATCCATTTTTAATGAAATATTTTAGTGTTTTTATCTTTTTTTAATAATAATTGAATTTTTTTATTTTATCAAATTTTATTTATATTTTTTCACTTCAATTATCACAATATATACAAATAATATATATATATATATATATATATATATATATATGTAGTTTTCAATAAAATTTATGTCATTTTCAGTAATTTTTTATTTAAACAGACTTTTCAAACACTAATCCAAATAGGTTTAATATTAAAAAAAAACCACTTCTATCATCGTCAATCCAAATACAAATCATATTTACGATCTGGTTTTTATCCTATCTGACTCTTTCAAAAGTCAGATTGCAAAAAAAACAAAACTACTTTTCCATTGCTAATTCAAGTAAGCACTAAATCCGTAACTGTAATTGTTGTTTTTTCTTCTTGTTCAACAACTGTAACTGTTGTTGGATACGTTGATTTTAAATAATTTTAAAGCTAGCCACTATTCTATGTTCAGATAGTTATTATAGCTTGTTTGGAATAGCTATTAGAGTTTTCAAAAATAACTTTTCAATCGTGATTTACGGTATATGAGGTAAGTATGTGAGAGGAGTGTTGTTTTGACTTATGTGCATAAGCACTTATAACTTATAAACCTTTTAATCGCTGATCCAAATAAGTTGATTAATTATCATAGCTATTGCGCCGGATGCCTGATGAGACACATGTGTTTGGATGCATGTAGAAAACGTGACTTATTACAACGTTTTTATGCCGTTTTAGTTTACCAAAATATTCGATTGACCCCCAAGCACGGATTAATCCGAATATAGAAAAAATTGTCCAAAAATTTAGAGGTGAACATATCCAATTAAGGAAAAAAGGAAAAAAACAAAAAAAAAAAAAGGTCACCTGGCTGCAGAAATTCACTTGCACGGATAGAAATCCACCTCGCTAGTTTTGTTCTGTTCCAATTTTTTGCCTTTTGGGTTTCTCTCTTGCCAGTTATCTGCTACACCCTCCAGTCACTTTTTTAACCAAAGTTTACCCATGAAGAAATGGCCCTATAAATTCGAATCAAGCACACGCGGTGAAGTAATAGCACAATTTTCAATATTTAAAAATAATAAAATGTTAACAGTAGAAACAAAATATATGCAATTAAATACCTTTGTAAGGGAAAAATAATTATGTAAAAATAAACAATTTATGCGACTGTTTAACTCTCTAAAACATGTACCAGTCATTTTTTATTTCGTTTGCAAGTTTTCCTTTATTTTTTTCAGTGCTCGTCCTTCATTTGCAAGTTTTGGTCTCATAACAAAACAATGGCGATAAATGATGGCTGGGAGCATTATGCCTCCTCTTTCCGCAGACTAGGAGTATTGTTATTTTATCAAAGATCTTGTAATCTATTGGTATGGATACTTTTCTATTAGTGGGAGTTCGTGGATTCAATCCCGTTTGTTGTAATTCAGGTAGTTAATATTTGCCCTTATAATTAAAAAAACAAAGTATTGTTATATTATCCTTTTATTTTATACATATATGGTGCCTGGCCCCCACACGACCCATGGTAAACAAATCAATACTATCTTTTTATATTTTTCTTTAGATTAAAATACAATTTTACTAATAAAGTTTTTCATTGGGGCATCTGACACCAATAATATTAAATAAGTGTAAAAATATATATGGAGATTATAAAAAGAGCAATTTTCCCGTCTCCCTTCACCATTGCAAATGTCTGTTTTGTGGGTCCCATGAGATGTCCATGTGGCACTATTTGAGCGAGGTAGAAGACCGGGATGGAATGTCTCCATTGCCTCTCCATTTCAATAACACGGTGCGTTGTGTTGTGAAAATTGGATTGATTCCTAATAAAACAAAAGTTGGGTGATTTTATTTTTTCAATTCAGCGGCTCGTGTTTGTCCAGTAAAGCGATCAATTCCTAGTTCTGGGAAGAATACCCAAATGAAGTGGCTTGAATCAAGAGGCAAAAAGGATAATCCAATCAAAACAGTGGATAAACTAGAATGAGTTTGAAGTTAACTCTTCATGGAGATGGAGATCGGATGATACCAAAAAAAAAAACTGATGTGAAAAATGACACATCACTAAATTCATTGCAATATGAAATTAGTGGCTTAAATCTTCTCATTAGACATTCAGAAATCAACTTGAGTGAACGATACTGTTAAACCCATATTCAAATTAAAAACCATAAGCCAGATCTGTGGAGTTTTGCAAATGCTAATCTCCAAAGCTTTGTATGATCAAACAACTATGAGGGATGAATCGACGATGAAGACCTTCGAACATGCAGAAATCTTCGTTGGGGATGGAGGCTGGTGACGATGCTCGATGTTCAGTTGAAAATGCCGATGGCCGATGCTGAACATCCATAGAGCGGCAAGATGGAAGAGGTGAAGTTGAGGGTTGAGTCTTGTCTCCATGTTAGTCAAGCAACGGTCAAGATTGGAATTCAAAGTCAATAGTTGAAATTCCACCTATAACAAAACGACACAGTATAATTTAAATGGGGAGGCAACTGTGACACTCCTTGCCAGGTGGAAGACCATCAATTTTTTTGGCCCCGACCTTCCTTCTTTCTCAACAATCTGACCTCCTTTTGTCGCAATGACAGACTACACCTCAGGCTCATCGTTCCCAACCACTTTTAAGGGGACGAAAGGAAAAGTGGGCGGAGAGGAAATTATTTTGAGTTGAATTTAAAAAAATTAGAGAAATGGGGTTAGCATTTTTTAATTAATTTTTCTTATTCTTTTATCTTATATATTCTCTTTATTAAAAATTTATTACCCCACTTCTTCAATCTTTTAAAATCCAACTCATAAAAATTTCCCCTTCTCTCCCCTCAAAATGCCTCACAACAAACAGACCCTTAATGTTCATTTTCCCTCGCTTTGTTGAATCATTACCAATCAAGTTCTCAGGAGCTTTAATTTCATTCTTGTTTCCCCAATCCAAGTCATAGATCAGCTTATACTTCATGTGAAACTGTGGGCGAGACATTTGGATTAGAATGGGTGTCACAAATTGGTTCAAAAAATGGGGAAATGGGGTGAAGAGAGCGAGAGGAATAAGAAGTGTATAGTTGAGAATGGAGCTGCTGGTGCTCTATGTTGTAAAATATAAGTGTTTGAGTGGGTGTGTCAAAGAAGCTAGTCCCACATTGCTTGGGAATAAGAGGTCACAAGCCTATATATATTACTTTACTAACTTGGGCTTGTAAAGAGGCCTAGAGGAGTGGTGGGCTCACGCGCACACAACAACGGGCCACCGGAAGGCAAACGTAGTTGAAATCCGACGATTTCCCCCCCTGCGCGTGAATAAATACGTGGTACTGGCACTTTTCGGTGGTGCCTCTCCGGTCTCAGCGGTACGTCCGGGTTCCTTCGTGACCGATGGCTCTTCATGAAAACGCCTATAAAAGAGACACAGGCGAGGTGCTCAGAACACACGAAATTCTCATCTCCTCTCATCTGTTTTTCTGCCCGTCGTTGCCATTACCTTCCGCCAGTTCTGTGGCCTTCGAAAATCAAGAAGGGTCTGTTTAATCCTGGGGGGTGCCGCTTCCTCTCTGCCGGTGGTTGCGGAATAACTCTATAGGACAGTGTCCTCGGACGCGACTCAGATCATCCGTTTCAATCCTTACAGGTTGCTGTTCGTCTGTTCCTCCGGTTGCAGTGATCGTCTACACTCTAGCCTATGCTCTTAACGCATTCGCGAATGATTCGATTAAGAGGAATCTGTGTTTTAAAAGAGAGTTTGTTTGCCCTAAATTGGATGTTTCCACTTCAAATAAGGCCATAAATTATTGGGCTCACAAACTTGATTGTGTTGCATGGTGTGGTTTTTGAAGCTTCATGATCTCGCAAGAGTGAAATAATCTATTGTTGCTCTCAGGGAGCCTTTCTCCTTTGGGGACATTTGAATGTTCTGGAATAAATTGAATGAGTCGACAGATTAGGACCCAGTTTCCATGCTCAGCAGATTTGATGAGTTAGAAGATTTTAGGCCATCGGATCTAATCTCAATAGCTTAGATCTGTTTTATTAAAAAATATATTTTTTTTAATAAAATAGTTCTGGGTCGTTCAGATCAGATCAGATCTGACGGCTCAGAATCTCTTAACTCTCCATGCTCATCAAATCTGCTGAACATGGAAACCAATTCCGACAAACTATTGGTGAAATTTATCACAAATAAGTCTAATAATCACAGAAGCTTCACAAGCAGTGGTTTTCTATTTGGTTTCATCATCTTCTTTCTCTAGCAAAAAGATGAAACTGAGATTCATCGAACTAGGCTTAGTGTCTTCTGTACAAGAGGTTCCTCTCGATCGACTTAGAAGAGTAACGACAGTCCAGGGCATCTAATGAAGATGGGAAAATTGCTTCCTTTTATACAAAAGGTTTTGTATTATATATAATACTAAATATAAGATTCAATTGATTTATTTAAATAAATTAAGAAAACTAAATAAATTATTTTAAAGTGTGTGTATATATCATTTTTCTCAAAATTAATTAGTATGACTTATAAACTGGTAGATAATATAATAATATACAGTATATATTATGATTAAGTAAGATATTTAATTTTTAAAAAAAATCAATTAAATTTTATATTTAAAATCAGATGTAGTATATTCTTGAATCCACCTAAAATTAATGGTGCCAGACGGCCTAATAAAAAATTTCATTATTAAAATTGTATCTTATCCATTTTCTTTATTTATCAACAAAGAAAACTTATTTCCGGTGTACCTGAAGAAATAAAAAACAAAGCCGAATTGACCAGAAGAAATCAAAATCAAAGCCTTCCGTTTTACCTCGAGCCTACGTCATTCGGAGGAGTGATGACGTGGTCAGTGGGGGAGGGTGATAAATAAAGAACTAAGGGCCCGTTTGGTACCTTGGAATTGATTTTGATAGGAATGAAAATTGATATGGATATGGAAATGGATATGGATATGGATATGAAAATGAGGTTTAAAAATGTGTTTGGTATGACATGAAAATGAGATATATTTTTTATACAAAAATACCAAAATGCCCTTCCTAAAAACCCAATTTTCACCATCATCAGTACCCAGCAACCAAATCAAATCCAATGATCATCATAATGAGGGTAAAATGAGAATTCAATGAAATTTGTTATAATTCCATGGGGTATATGATGGAAGCTTAATTCTATCAATTTGATGGAATTGGCTCTTCCATGGAAACCAATTCCATCATCAGATATTTGTACCAAACACACTTTAACATAGAAATGAATTCTATTTCCATTTCCACCCACCTCATTTCAAGCGTACTAAACAGGCCCTAAATAAACACCCTCTATTTATTTCTTTATTTATTCAAAGTCGTCGTGCATTACACATTCCAGTTGCGCCAAAGGTACTCTCCGCTCTACGATCGGTATTAAATCCCACAACCCCAGTGTTCTATATGCTCCGCATAGTTTTATTTTTCCGGCATCCCCAAGATAAAAGAAGAAGAAGAAATCTCTCGGGAAGCTCTCAAAAAAGCTCCAACAATGGCCAAGAAACTTTTCACGTTCCTCAGTAGCCTCACCCTCGTTTTCCTCTTCACATCCCTTGCCGCCGCCAAACCCTCCGGCTTCTCTCGGACTCTCTCTCCATCTTCATTGGGCCTCCGTAAGGAGAAGCTGACCCACCTTCACTTCTACTTTCACGACATCGTCAGCGGTCGGAAGCCCACCGCCGTGAAGGTGGCGGAGGCCCTCATGACCAACACCTCCTCAACGAAGTTCGGGCAGGTGTCGGTAGCGGACGAGCCTTTGACGGCAGGCCCGGAGAGGGGGTCGAAGCTGTTGGGTAAAGCCCAGGGAATATATGCGTCGGCGGCGCAAGACGAGATGGGTTTGTTGATGGTGTTGAATTTTGTGTTCACGCAAGGGAAGTATAATGGGAGTTATCTGAGCTTGTTGGGACGGAACCCGATTTTCAGTAAGGTTCTTCGAGAGATGCCGATCGTGGGCGGGAGTGGGCTTTTCCGGTTCGCACGTGGCTTCGCTCAGGCCAACACCTACACCGCTGATAGGAAAACCGAAAACGCCGTCGTGGAATACAACGTCTACGTGTTCCATTATTGATGTTCCTTGTTCGTTAAATTTCCCTTGCTCCTTTATCTCAGAGAGCATTCCCTCCCAGTAGTATTCTTTGAAACTCTTTTTGTCTTTTAATTATCTCTTTTGTAAAGCGGTGGTCCTTCCCTTGGGTTCTCCTCGACGGTGGGATCAGTATTCTCCCGCACTCATATGGCATGAAGTTTTTAATTATTCCAGGATTTCCCTTTTCTAGTTTCGTTTGATTTTATTTAAAGTGATTCTATTACCTTGTGTGTGCTTTTCTCTTTTTGGTGTTTCTCGTTTGTTGATAATTCTTGCTTGCGCTCTAAACGTGTGGTCCTCAATGCAACCGAAATTATGCAGAATCATTCACAGCATGCGATATGCATCGCTATATATTTGTGCCAATTATTATCTCGAACTATATATTTTAATTTTAGGTAATCAATAAAGTAAATAGAATGTTAATAATGTTTTAATTTCTTGAGACAGGGTGCAGATCTTGTAATTATTTCATACATCCTCTTCACGTTTGCAAGCAGGTTAGATAATAATTAGGAAGATCCTAATTAAATACAGCTAAAATATCATAATTTAAATTCATATTTGCACTTTTAATAATTATCAATCAGGTTGGTAGACCTGATTGGCGATTTTTAAATGTTGTTGACGGACTAAAATAGGGTTTAGTTCAAACTCTTCAAACACAAGCCTCACCTCCAGCATTATGTACACTCAAATCATATGAAACCCAAACACACATTTGAATTCCAGAACTGCTGAAGACATTAAAACTAAGAAGAGACTGCATATCTCTCAGACATTATGTACAATCAATTTAGCCTCCTGCAACTCCACATTATTAATTCCTTTCAGTTAATGAGATGTTCAAATGGAAGTCAGGCCCTCCTCTCCGGGTGAGGCAGGTTCATATGAGACTCGAAAGGGAAAGTTGACTTTGAACGTGACATATAATACTACATTATAATCAATGAGATTATATTTTGATTAACCAAGTGGGTTGTTGCGTGATACAATAATCAAACATTTTTTTAAGGCGAGGAAACCTGGTGGGTTGTCGCATGATGCAATAATCAAATATTTTTTACCTTTGATGTAGTTCACTTATCGGCTTGCAGAAGACTTTAACTTATAGACGGCATATTGACACATTCCAAATATAATCCATGATTTGTTGTAAATTTTATATATCAGTATTAGGATTGATCATGTTGTATTTTATTGTGTTAAATACTAATACTTAATTAAAGTCAAAAATTATTTTAATAGCGGTTCAATTATGATAATTTCACATTTGGCATGCAATACTGTTAATTTTAATTTAACGTCATTGTGAAAATATTTAATCTTAACGATTTTAACTTCTGTGAATGAGGCGAATTATAAGTTTCAAACTACAAATTTTCTAAAGAAAATAATATTAGTAGGAGTTGATAGAAGTGCTCTTATGATTTATGAGATAAGTATGTGAGAAGAATTTATCAAATAGTTATTTTAATTTTTCTCCTCAATTATATGAAAATAACACACGCGCGCGCATATATATATTCAATAAAATCCATATCTTTTTTAGTTATTTTCCACTCAACTTACTTTTTAAATAATAATTCAAATAAGTTTTAGTTTGAAAATAAGCCACTTTTGCCACCGTCAATGCAAACACAAATCACATTTACAATCTGAATTTTATCTTATTTTAAATTTGTAAAAGCTATATTAAAAAAAAAATCATTTCTACCACCACTAATCCAAATAGACTCTAAATTTCAAAGAGAGTATAAACTAACAATAGATATGGTACAGAGGGGACAGGGAGAATTACATTTTAATAATGGTGTTGTTATTATAAGGTGCCAACAAAAAGCAATTTTTAATTAATGTTTCCCACTTTACCCTTATTATTAACTGATATTCAAAGTTGAAAAATTATGATTTAATGAGTGAAAATTTTGAAAATAATTATTAATTTAACAAAAATTTAATAACTTACCGTTATTCTTTAATCCAATTAGAATTAGTAGTGGGTGTCTTATAATAAGAAGGGGAAGTACACCAAAAGGGGTTGGGTCTAGCTGAACGGGCAAGTCTCTTATAACGTGGCAAATTAATGTTCAAATCTTCGTTAAGGAATGTTTATATTTAGTATCTGAGAGTGAATAGAATTACCTCTAATAGGAGGATAGCTTGGGGGAGTACAGTTTGCCTAAAGTTGGGCCAGCTTCTGGTTTTGTGTAGAGCCGGTAATTCGGGCTGGTGGGCCAGCCCTCCAATTTTAGACGGGTTCTGGCGGCCTGATTAAAAACGGGCTAAATGGGGGTTGGCCCGCTTAAATTTTTTTTTAAAATTTTTTCTCTCAAATATCCTTGGTCCCTTATCTCATTTTCTTTAATGATGTGTTTAATTAATTCCTCATACTTTTTATTTGACACTTATTTTTATATTATATTTATTTATTATACTATTATTAAATTAAAAAAGAGATGTATTTATATAGTTTTGTGATGTAAATAGATGAAAAAAAAGAAAGTAAGAATGAAATTGATTTCTTAACATAAATGTATAAAAGAAAAGAAGTATGATATGAGCGGGTAAAAGAGAAAAAAAATTAAATTTTTTTTTAAAAAATTGACACCAGCCCGCCTAAACGGGCTCGGGCTGGCAAAAGCCTGCCCGTGAAGGGGGTGGGCTGCTCCCCGCAACCCGCGGGCCAGACCGTTTTCCCACTACTAGTTTTGTGCGATTAAAAGTGACACCCAACTGGGGTCTATTGAGGTCGAGAATTGCAAAATGAGACCAATCCCTTTGATCGCAACTTCGAGAGTCCCATACCTCAAGTAGAGCAGTGGCCCAAAAACAAAATAGAGAGAGAGAGAGTAGAGCATTTTCCCCTACCTACTTCTCTCTCTTCTGTCTCCCGTTACGTCATTCGCAAATTGCTCTGCTAATCCCCTCGCCAATCTTTACTTTCCTCACGATCTTGTGCACGATACGAGTCACATACTTTTTCGGAACTATTAGCTATGTTAATGAAGTTAGAAATTCTAATATTTAGAAAACAGTAGATATGCGGTTTCTTTTTTCTCTCTCGGGTATCGGCTGAATGATTACTTCAGTTATTGCATTGGTGATTTTTCCCTTCCTTTGTGAAAATGAGCAATTTCTATTATGGGACTTTCCTGTTAAAAAAAAAAAAAGGAATCGTAGTTATGGTTTTTAAGTTCTTCCTTTTTAATTTCCTTTGGCTGTCTTTGTAAGCTAGAATCGCATCAATTTTCATGAAAATCAAAATTTTCCAATTAGAGCTTAGATGGTTCCTGTTGATTAGCTTATGTGAGAACATATTATCTTGGCATGGCAGTGGATTATCTTAATAAAATTTTACCTGCTTTCTAGTGTTTCTTGCTCGAGCTTTCAAGCAGAACTCTAACTGTGCAAATGAAAATTAAAAGGGTATATATCATAGTTTATAGAAAGTTACATTAGCCTTCTGCAATGTGATGACATTCATAAATTATTCCTGTATTAATGTCGAGATTTGCATCTAAATACTACTGCCATGAATAATAATGTGATGAACTGAAAATATTCAAGTATTTTGTTTGTGAACTTTTTCACTGTAACATCCCCTTGTGCTGCTTCAAGGGCTTCACATAATCAAAATCTCACTTATTAATTGACACATTGAAGAAAATACCAGTTCTTCTCAAGAGAATTGCACAAACAGGGCAACTATTTACCCTTTAATCTTGAGACACTTGTCTTAGATGTTTACGGAAGAGACATCAATATGTTGTGCTCTTTCTTAATTTCTAAATCGATGAATAAATTTATAAGCTATAAACATAATGACCCACTTTCTTTTATTGGCCGACAAATAGTATGGATCATTTTGATAGAGTACATTTTATGAACAGAGTAAAGAGGATGTAATTCCTCTTCTTTTGATTAGTTGTAAGTATATAATCGCGTATCACCTGTCACTTGTTGTCCAAAAATGATTAATCTTCTAATATTAATATTTTAAATTTTAATATATTCCTTGTATTCATTTCGTGCTTGATGTTTGATTGTTATTATATAACGACTTTTGACTTTTTATTTCTAAGAACTCTGTTTTCAGTAACATCTTTTTATTGAAATAAAGCTCTACATGGTGCATTGTCTGGCAAAGTTATATGGGGTGGTGGTGGATTCCATCCCCACATGGTCAGTTTTAGCCTCCTTTCCAACTAAAAATTAAATAGAAATAAAGTTGAAAATATTGGTTGGATTTGCATCTGCTAGATTGATCCAATTGATTCATAAAAAAAAGGATTGGGTTCAAAATAAAAGACACAATCCTTTCTTTCTATTTTCCTTTTCAATTCCGAATGCAAAAACACAACCCTTTCTAAAGTGGGCTGACTCTGATCTTGCTTGTGCAACCCCCGGGCGATTTTTTCTGTCTTCTAAATAAATAAAATTTAGTTTTATTTTATTCATATAATTAATAACTTATGAATTGATATTGATTTGTATTTTTGTTTTACTATTTTTTTTGTGTTTAATTTTCTATATGACTTCTTTAATTCTTTAACAAAATTATATTTATTTATGAATGATTAAGTAATTAAAACTTAAAGGCATGATAGAATTGGAGATGATCCTGTCTCCTCATAACACGGAGATGCAACCCATCGTCTGTTGGTTCGGTTGGTGAAGGGTTGAGACATGCGATCATTTGTGGAAGAGGGATTTTCTTTTTCTCTTTTTTTCTCAGAATCTCATCTCCACCCTTAAATCAAAAAATAAATGGTTCTGATTTAATATTTTTTAAAACTATGATTATAGTATTTTATAAATTAATTTTTTATTACTTGTGTTTTTATTACAGTTATGAATTGAGTAGATAATGTTTTAACAGTTTAAGTTTACTTATTTATGTTTAAAATAATAGTTTTATAACATATTAAATTTAAACCATCCATTTTTTTAAATCTGATGGTGGAGATGGGATTCTGAGAAAAAAAAGAGAGAGAAAAAATTATGAGAAAACCCAAACCCACCATTTGGAGAGTGTTTGATCCTTGGAGAGTACCAATTAGTTGTGGTTCTAGTCGCAGCGCTTAAGGAGACATCCTAGCTCCTTGGTATTTAGATAAACGCTTGAGGGTAATTGACGACTCGCTCTGACCAATATTAATATTACTTAGGAGGATGGGAGATTTTATCCTGTCTTTGGATTATGAGTGAGTCCAACCCCTTTCTTAAAATTTATGTACAAAAAAAAAAAATAACACAGAGATGTAGAATTATCGGCGTAGTGTTTGACGAAATTCCATGTGATAATAATATTAATAATAATATGTTATTCTTTAATTCTAGCTCAATTTGTGTGATTTTTATGACCTTATTATGTGTTAAATAATCACTTTAAACACTAGATTATAAAAAATTTAACTAATATAATTATATTATTAAAACCGAGAATTCTCGATCCCGATCCCGGTTGTCCCGAGAATTTCCCGAGACCGGGAATGACATCCCAGTCCCGGCCACCCCCGGGACAGGAACCGGGAATGGGTGATTCCAGTCCCATCCCGGAATTTGAACACCCTTAATAACAACATGGTTATATTGATTAACACCTTCATATATTTATCAGCTGCTGTCAGATCACAATCTGCATAATTACATTTAGCAACCATATAAAGGCCAAAAAAGAGTTACACACTGCCCCTTGTACACATTCACATATTTCATGACAAGGGAACATTAACTGTGAAGTAGTACATAATGTTTCTTTGTCACAAACATTGGATTACATCAAACACTAATTACAGTAACTACCTACTAGAGTACACAACTAACAGCAACACATCTCCCAAAAAACCCATGAGTGGGTTGACAGTAATTTCACAAAAACATAATCAAAAAGTTTTACTTCACAATATTGCAACTTCTTCATGTTGCCAATTTCACTTTATCTAATATCAGCTTGGGTTTGGATTTTTGCATGTCCTTTTAGTGTGACCGGCTTCATGGCAACTTGCACAATGATATATCTTCTTGTTTTGGAATTGTGATTCACGCCTTTTGTATTTTGGCCTACCTGAAGGTTGGCTGGTCTTTGGGGGCATCAAAAAAGTTTAACCTGCAAAATTTTCCAACATATAGTTGTTTGTGTCAGGTTTGTCGATTGTCACAATTAGAACCATGCTACGACTATAAATATTTTATCGGGATGTGATTTTGTAGCATTCTTCAATGTACTTATAAACATTGGCATGGACATGCTTTATGGCTGCACAAGCATGTGTACAAGGGATCCCCGACATTTGTCATGCTTCATTACTGCAAAGACGTAAACTAAGATCAACACTTAATGATCCATTTTTGGTATGAACACAGAGGCTGCCCCTACCATAATTTTCAGGGGACATATGTTCAGCATGAGCAATATTTTGCTTCAGCATGGACTCTATGTTGAGGCCTATCCCATTTTTCCACTTACTCATTGCCATACTAGATGCATACATCTTCTTGGCAACCTTCTCACGATGTTCATAGATAAGTTTGGCAACATTGTGTTTCCTCTCCTTCACCATCCACGCATTAAATGATTCAGCGATGTTAGTAGTTATCTTATCCCATCTTCGGAAGGGGAACTTGCTCAATGCCCAATTATCAATATCCCCTTGCTGATTCAACCACTCATACATCTATATAGGAATTTTGCATGTAGTCCATTGCCTTATTGAAATCGGCATCCAACCTTGCATATGCAATATTATCGAGCAACTGTAATGCATCTTCCTTTGAACACCCACTAGTCTTCCTCTTGCCTCAATTTACTTTCAGCAATTCAGAACTAAAATTCTCCTTCACATGCCTATAACAATAAGCATGCCTTTCGCCCCTAAAAATTGTCTTCACCGCTCCTTTAATTGCATTGTGACAGTCAGACACGATTGTTAATTCAATTGATCCAACTATTTCTTTTATCTTGTGTAAAAACCATGACCAATCCTTTAATGTCTCCTCTTTCACAATAGAGATTGCAAAGGGCAACATTTCATTGTTTGCATCATACGCAAAAGCTAAAAGCATCATTCCCTTATATGTTTCGAACAAGTGGGTGCCATCAATGTATAGAACATGTCTAACACCAGTCATGAATCCCTCCATACAGCAACCATATGCAATAAATACTCACTCAAATATGTTATTCACGCTTGCTTCCCATTCAGCAACAGTTCTCTCATCTGATTCCTTCAAACGGTCACAAATCCAAGGTATCAACATATACGAATCTTGTAGTCTTCCTTATATGTCTTCCATGGCTTTTTCCTTCGCCCGGTATGCTTGCTTGTACGTAAGAGTTACACCATATTCTATTTGTAACGTCTTCCTTATTTTATTTGGACGTTTGTCAATGTGATTTCTCACCTCATCAACTATAATTGACGATGTCAAGTTAGATCTTCCACCGTGACTAACTTGAAGATTGTTTTAGGCACTAGGAAAATGTTCATCTCTAAATGTCGTTACCTGTAATAATGGACTCATCTTATTAATAGCATTTGATGTTACCCTCCAAGGACATCCAAAAATTTTACATTTAACTAAAATGCTATCCTTGCTATTTCTCACATATTCAAACTCAAACTTGTATGCTATGCTGTAATTGTACAGTGCCTTCTTAAAAGCATCTGCATGTGCAAAACTCTGCATCACTCCTGAAAGTAATCCCCTCTATTTCGTACAGTTCAACTCCGACATTGGTGTAGGTGCACTCTCTACTCCACAGGGTAGCCTATTACATCCTCCACCAATTTCAGCCGTTAAACAAGTAGCAACACTTTCATAACTGATTGGTTTATAATCATTTTCCATATTGCTTGGACACCGAGTGGATCTTTGTTGTGATAGTCCCAGTAGATCTTCAACCCTGCAATGAATAACAACTGCAGTTCGTTAATAACCAACAAGAGCTTCATAAATAACAACTATAAAACCTAAAAAATTTTACACTTACATGTCTGCCTCAAATGATATATCTGACACATTATCATTCCCTTTTTGTGCTATATACACATGCCCACTCCTTTTATTACAGTCATACAAATTCTTAACTTCACCATTATCATTTAAATCTATCAGTGTCTTCTCATCAAAGCTCACTGTATATTTCATCTTACACATGTTAGAATCAATCCCAAACCATGATGATATCATCAACCTCAAATCTTTCAGTGTTATCAGTTGTTTTAGCCACTTCGCCTTCATATAACCTCCAATATATTGAATTTTACCTTCATTATTACACATTAATTTGCCTCCAACATGAAAAAAACAAAATAGTTCCTTCAAAGATGATGAACCTTCATTATATGTCATTTTGCATGCTTACCTGAAAAAAAAAAAAAAAATTAAAGTTACACCACTCTTTATAATCTCACTCCAGTAAGCTTGTCTGGACAAAAATTTATTATTACACCGACTAACTTCCCTGCCATCACCCACCACCTACAATCTACAACAATACTATATGTTTTAACATCTCTATCCTCACTGTTAACAACACCCATAAATCATTACCCTGCATCTCCTATTAACAACAACATAATGTTCTTTAACATCTCGATATTCACTGTTAACAACACCAACAAATCATCACCCTGCATCTCCTATTAACAACAACATAATGTACTTTTACATCTCTATATTCACAAATAACAACACTCTGCCCATATCGTCACTCTGCCTCTATTATTAACACCCAGCCAATAGGTCTTCACATCTCTATACTCACTCACTAATAACACCACTCTCCCCCAACCTTACTATCCACCGTCAGCTCACCTTTCCCCTGATTCAACACCCATCCCGTAAGCAGTCACAGTGAACAAAAAAGGCACAAGCTTCATCAATCACTCAACAAAACGCAATCGAATCTATCGCACAACCATCAACATTGTCTCATTACCTTAAAGCCACTACCTTTTCTGTCCGATCATCTTACACCCCCTTACCCATAATGCGTCGGCTTCGATTTCGTAAATCGCAACCACAAACCACATAAACAATTTTTCATTAATATTCAAGAAACACAGCACAATGATCATTTCTCTCTCAAATTTACTTACCCGTGGCTTGCCTCTAGTTTCCGTAGCTTTTCCTCCTGTTTCGTCATTTTTTGGCGCCACAAATCTGCACACTCGTTAGTTGCTATCTCTTTTCCTTTTGGCTGTCAATTAGGAGGGTATTTAGGTCATTTTGTTAACATTTCATATCCCAGATTCCTCATGCCTCATTGATTTGGGATTTGTTATTTTCACTCAATCTTTCTGTCATTTTCTAATTTTGTTTGTAGTTTTCTAAAATTTTCCTTCCGTTTTCCCTTGAGCCTACGTCATTCAGATGAGTGATGACGTGGTCAGATGGTGGAGGGTAATAAATAAAGATTTTTTTTTGGCCCGATAAATAAAGAACTAAATAAACACCCTCTATTTAGGGAAAATCACTGATAAATACTAAATAAGCAAATTAATTGCTCTTTGCCACCAACACACATGAGGGACTGAACTTGCATTAAAATGGAACTTAAAAAGACAAAAAAGCCCTCAGTTTGATAAGAAAATTTTAGGCGGGAGCTGAGGAAGGAGGAAGCATAGTTCTGAATCTCGTCTTCCTCTTCCATTTCCGGCCTGCAGAAGTTCAGCATCATCTCCCCTCACTCGGCCGTCTCCTTGGCTTGTGTCTGTCGGCAGTGTCATCTCCGGGTACTCCTCCAGCGGCCGCCGTCTCATTGGCTCGTGTTCTTCAGATCTGTCGTCTCTAAGTGCTCCTCCAACGGATCTGTCGCTTGCTCCTCCAGCGGATCTGAATCCCACAGTCGCTTGCTCCTCCAACCTAAATGCCTCCTTCATTCACCTGATCTTTTTCATACGTGCCCAATGGTCATCCACGCTATGTGCAAAGGATGAAGATCCATTATGTGCCAATGATCTGTCGTTTTGTGCAATTACTCTTCCTTCATGTGCCAATGATCTTCCGTTTTGTACAATTAATCTTCATGATGTTCAATTGATCTTCCATGATGTGCATTTGATCTTCAGTTTTGTGCAATTACTCTTCTATGATATGCAATTGATCTCCCATTTTGTGCAATGGATCTTTTTCATGGTGTAAAGGATGATTCATTGTGCCAATGATCTTCCATTATATGAAATTACTCTTTATTGATTTGTAATTGATCTTCCGTTTTGTGCGACGGATCTTTTCCATACGTGCCCAATGGTCATCCACGCTATGTGCAAAGGATGAAGATCCATTGTGTGCCAATGATCTATCGTTTTGTGCAATTACTCTTCCTTCATGTGCCAATGATCTTCCATTTTGTGCAATTCATCTTTCATGATGGTCAATTGATCTTCCATGATGGGCATTTGATCTTCTGTTTTGTGCAATTACTCTTCTATTATGTGCAATTGATCTCCTATTTTGTGCAATGGATCTTTTCCATGGTGTAAAGGATGATCCATTGTGCCAATGATATTCCATTATATGCAATTACTCTTCCATGATGTGCAATTGATCTCCCATTATGTGGAATAGATTTTTTCCATAGTGTGGATGACCATTGGGCACGTATGGAAAGGATCCGTTGCACAAAATTGAAGATCAACTGCACATCATGGAAGAGTAATTGCACAAAACAGAAGATCAAATACCTATCATGGAAGATCAATTGACCATCATGAAAGATGAATTGCACAAAATGGAAGATCATTGGCACATGAAGGAAGAGTAATTGCACAAAACGACAGATCATTGGCACACAATGGATCTTCATCCTTTGCACATAGCGTGGATGACCATTGGGCACGTATGAAAAAGATCAGGTGAATGAAGGAGGCATTTAGGTTGGAGGAGCAAGCGACGGTGGGATTCAGATCCGCTGGAGGAGCACTTGGAGACGACAGATCCGAAGAACACGAGCCAATGAGACGGCGGCCGCTGGAGGAGTACCCGGAGATGACACTGCCGACAGACACAAGCCAAGGAGACGGCCGAGTGAGGGGAGACGATGCTGAACTTCTGCAGGCCGGAAATGGAAGAGGAAGACGAGATTCAGAACTGTGCTTCCTCCTTCCTCAGCTCCCGCCTAAAATTTTCTTATCAAACTGAGGGCTTTTTTGTCTTTTTAAGTTCCATTTTAATGCAAGTTCAGTCCCTCATGTGTGTTGGTGGCAAAGAGCAATTAATTTACTTATTTAGTATTTATCAGCGATTTTCCCCTCTATTTATTTCTTTATTTATTCAAAGTCGCGCATTACACATTCCAGTTGCGCCAAAGGTCTCCGCTCTACGATCGGTATTAAATCCCACAACCCCAGTGTTCTATATTTACTCCACACAGTTTTATTTTTCCGGCATCCCCAAGATAAAAGAAGAAGAAGAAATCTCTCTGGAAGCTCTCAAGAAAGCTCCAAGAATGGCCAAAAAACTATTCACATTCCTCAGTAGCCTCAGCCTCGTTTTCCTCTTCACATCCCTCGTCGCCGCCAAACCCACCGGCTTCTCTCGGACTCTCTCCCCATCTTCATTGGGCCTCCGTAAGGAAAAGCTGACCCACCTTCACTTCTACTTTCACGACATCGTCAGCGGACCGAAGCCCACCGCGGTGAAGGTGGCGGAGGCCCTCATGTCCAACACCTCCTCAACGGAGTTCGGGGTGGTGATGGTGGCCGACGAGCCTTTGACGGCAGGCCCTGAGCGGGGGTCGACGCTGGTGGGTAAAACCCAGGGAATGTTTGCGTCGGCGGCGCAGGACGAGGTGGGTTTGTTGATGGTGTTGAACTTTGTGTTCACGGAAGGGAAGTATAATGGTAGTTATCTGACCTTGTTGGGACGGAACACGATTTTAAGTAAGGTTAGAGAGATGCCGATCGTGGGCGGGAGTGGGCTTTTCCGGTTTGCACGTGGCTTCGCTCAGGCCAAGACCTACACCTTTGATATGAAAACCAACAACGCCGTCGTGGAATATAACGTCTACGTGTTCCATTATTGATGTTCCTCGTTCGTTAAATTTCCTTTCTCCTTTTTCTCGGAGACCATTCCTTCCCATATCCCAGCAGTATTCTTTGTCCCTTTTATCTTTGAATTGTCTCTTTTGTAAAGCGGTGGTCCTTGCCTTGGGTTCTCCTCGACGGTGGGATCAGAATTCTCCCGCACTGATATATGGCGTGAAGTTTCTGGAGACTGATTATTCCTGTATTTCCCCTTTATAGTTTCGCTTGATCTTATTTAAAGTGATTCTATTACCTTGTGTGTGCTTTTCTCCTTTTGGTCTTTCTCGTTTGTTGATAATTCTTTCTTGCGCTCTCAACGTGTGTTCCTCGATGCAACCGAAATAATGCAAAATCATTTACAGCATGTGATATATATGCACCGCTATATATTTGTGCCAATTATTATCTCCAACTCTATATTTTAATTTTAGGTCATCAATAACGTAAATAGAAAGTTAATATTGTTTTGATTTCTCGAAACATGGGGCAAATCTTGTAATTATTTCATACATCTCCTTCATGTTTGCATGCAGGTTAGATAATAATTAGGAAGATCCTAAATAAATACAGCTAAAATATCAACTTAAAATTCAGATTTGCACTTTTAATAAATTCTCAATCAGGTTAGTAGACCTTATTGGCGATTTTTAAATGTTGTTAACGGACTAAAATAGGGTTTAGTTCAAACTCTTCAAACACACGCCTTACCTCCAGCATTATGTACACTCAAATCATATGAAACCTAACTAGGACCCGGCTTTCCTCCTTTGCACCTTTGCAAAGGAGGGTCCGCTGCAGCATATGGGTCGTTGGATCATATCTCAACGATCCAGATTTAATATATTATAAAAATATAAATTATATTTTTATAATATATTAAATCTGGACCGTTGAGATATGATCCAACGGCCTAGATTATGTAACGATTCTCCTTTACAAAGGAGGAAAGCCCAATACACCTAATCAATACACATTTGAAACTCCACATTATTAATTCCTTTCGCAGAAGCCGTCTTGGACAGGTTCTCCTTTTGCCACACCCAGTACCGAAACCTTAACTTTGATTGCCAGCACTAGGGGTAATCGAAACCTAGATCAGAATCAAACAAAAATTTGATTGTTCGCCAATTAAACCCAAAATTCTTGTTTATTTCTTGGATCAAACAAAAAGTTTACTACTAAAAAATTGTTAAAATAAAAGCAGACTTACACCTACCTTTAATATTGAAGGGCATTATGTTATTTTAGTAACATACAAAAATCCCTAATTAGATCTCTATGATTATGGACTTGTTAAAAATGTATACTTGAATTTGAATTTTGATAGTCTAGTTGAATCTAATTAATTTTTTTCTAAAAATTATAGGCTTTGAGTTCTTTGGACATTAAATGCTCTGCATCTCAGACTTTTAGCCTGATTTTTAGTGCTACAGCTGATTATATTCAGTTAATGAGCTGTTCAAATCGAAAGTCAGGCCGACCTCTCCGGGTGAGGCCGGTTCATGAGACACGAAAGGGCAACTTGACCTTGAACATGACATATAATACTCCATTATAATCAATGAGATTATATTTTAATTAACCAAGTGGGTTGTCGTGTGATACAATAATCAAACATTTTTTTAAGGCGAGGAAACCTGGTGGGTTGTCTCATGATGCAATAATCAAATATTTTTTTACCTTTGATGTAGTTCACTCATCGGCTAGAAGAAGACTTTGACCTATAGACGACATATCGACACATTCCGAATATAATCCATGATTTGTTGTAAATTTTATATATAAGTATCAGGATTGATCATGTTGGATTTTATTGTGTTAAATACTGATACTTAAAGTGAAAAATTATTTTAACAGCGGTTCAATCATGATAATGTCACATTTTGCATGCAATACTGTTAATTTTAATTTAACGTCACTGTGAAAATATTTAATCTTAACGATTTTAACTTCTGTGGATGAGGAGGCGAATTATAAGTTTCTATGTGTTTGGTATTGCTTACTGAGGGTCAATAAGTATTTATTACGTAAGTTGAAATAAAACTTTTATCACGATTTATAAGCATTTATTACCTAAAAATAAGCTATCCCAAACGAGTACAAATTAAACTACAAATTTTCTAATAAATAAAATAATATCGGCAAGAGTTGATAGAAGTATTTTTACGATCTATGAGATAAGTATGTGAGAAGAGTTTATCTCGGCTTGTAGAAAATAACTTCTAAAATCATAATTTTGTTGTTTCCCAAATTAAACAGGCACATAGTTGGGTCGGATAGAATGACATTTTGATTGATGCATGATAAAAAAATTTGTTTAAAAGAAAGAGAGAGCACCAACAGAATGTCATTTTTATACTTTTTTTTTGCCCAAATTACTTTGTTTATTTCTTGAAATAAGGAGTATATTTTACCGGGGATTAACAATTAATCGCTTGTAGTAATCTTTTTTTTTTCCACCATGCCTTGTAGTAATCATGAAAGGTAGAGCCTTCCTAAATTTATTTATGTATTCCTACCTCTAAACCTTAAAATAAGATCCAATTATCTTTTTTAGAAAGTTTAGGAAAACTAAATAAATTATTTTAAAATATTTATATTAATCATTTATATATTAAATTAATTTATTTGACTTATAAATTAATATATAATCTAATAATATATAACATATGTTATGACTAAGTTACTTATTTTATTTTATTTTATTTTTTAATCTCTCTTAAAAAAAATCAGTTGGTTGATGAGGAATTGAGAATCAAGCGTCAGCCACGAGTGGACAGAAGGGCTACGGACTCGCTCACCAAGCTAGCTCCTGCTCGGGTCACTTGTTTGTTTGCTGGTTATTTTACTCAATAATGAGGGCACAAGAAAGCATCCACTTAAAAATAATAAAGAAAGATATTTTAGTAGAATCCTGCTGTTTCACAGTTGTACAAAGATGTTTGTTAGTAATCATTAACCAACATATATTTTTTATGAATTTAATATATTATTACAATTTTTAATTAAAGAGATATTCTAATTCAGGGCACCACTTTAAGGTATCAAATCATTGTTTATAAATACTCTCATCCCCACATTATTTAGAGAAAAGAAAGAAAAGAAAGAAACCTCGGTTGCCATTTACTGAGTTCTTTACTTTTCACTGTTTTGTCACCGTGCGTCCTTACATGAAGAGTCAGTGTCGTTTCAGAGAGTGTCACTTCCTATTATTGAGAGGGTCACAAAAAATCTCTTAAGGATGGTATCATCATACATTACTTGGAACAAATATTTTGTTGTTATTGGCATATTTCGGCCAAAAAACCTTATATCAAGCATGAGAAATAACATTTAAATGCATGACTTCAAAGTGCTAGTGTTTTTTTTTTCCAGGTAAAAAAAAAAAAACGGACTAGTAACATCCTCTACGCCGTGGTATTGACATTCAGGGTCATATCTTATATGGCACATAAATCAACAAATATGTGATTAATATAAAATATCATTATATTTATATTTTAACTAAAACATGTTGATTTAATCCTATCATACTCAGGAAAAAAAATGAAGTATAATGTTAATAAAAAAAGTTGGTCAGTAACAAGAAAAAGTGGTGAGAGCAAACGAGGTCTAGGTATAACAAATTAACTAAGACAGGCTTTGAATTCCAAACAATTGAAGTTTTGAAACAAAAAGTATATTGGTAAGTAAAATATTTGCATATTTATTTTTTTTATATGATGATTTTGTGAACAATATTTAAGCTTAATGTAATAAATTTGGGTGTAATTGATAAATAAATAATATTTTTGGAATAAATATTATTAATATTATAATATAGTATTTTCTTGCTTTGCTTTTGATAGCCACATATAACACCATGTTAAGTAGAAAAGAGAAGAAATGAGACCTAAAAATAGACTTACATGACTGAAAGAAGACAAGGATGCGAAGCTGAAAAAATGTGAAGCACTGTAGTGGATGGAAGTTACTATTGCGGATGGAAATACTGTAGCAACACGTGTTCACTGTAGCGGATGCGTTTCGCTGTTGTAGAAGCGGTTTATTGTTTGAAATCACTGTAGTATACGTGTTTTTTGCCTATAAATAAGAGATCTTAGGCCAAGCATCAAAGAAGGAGGAGAGAGAAGTATATGTTTCCTTCTCTGACAGGAAGGGATCTTTTCTTTGACAGTTCTAAATAAATTGTGTTATATCTTAGATTTAATTTCATACATTGTATTACTTTTTTCATGCCTCCATCTTGGAAGGCTTAGGTAGACCTCCTATATGGATGGTATAGGCTATCACCTACATGGAAGGTTTTACTTTCTACAAAGAATGCTAGATTTCTCCATTTTTCATGCATATTATTGTTGTATATTTATGTTTTAGAATTTAGTATTTAAATTTTATGCAATGTTAATTTATTTTAGTTTTGTTTTTAATTTCATTATGAGTTAAATTTCTATTTTCCTAGGGTGATGATGTAGTTTACTAATGACGGATTGAATCTTAACTTATTACATCTAGTTTTAATTTTTCCTTCATGGTTGAGTTTTAATTATTATTCTTAATGATTTCTATTGATTGACTATCTTTTGAATGATTTCAATATGTATGTTGAGATAGGAATGAGATACAAATGTGTCAACCCCATAATTAAAACTATAATTTATATATGAAATAGAAATATATTCATATGAGTTGTGTAATCTTACTGAGTTCTATAAATCTTAATGCATAATTAATTGCTTAAATTCAAATAGGAATATATTGGATTAACAATTAATTATAGAATTGTTTGATATTTAGAAAACAGAAGATATGCGGTTTCTCTTTGCTCATTCATTCGAATGCTTAGTGAATTCATATTGTCAACTCTGAATACCTGTATGATCTCCGTTTCTTTTGTTTGAACTGTCTAGTATCTACGCTAAAGTATTCCCCCTTTAATACCTCTTGTTAAGTTGCTCTTTTTAACTTTTTCATATTCTTTAGAACATGTTCATTGTAGAATTGCTTGAACAATTTAATCTTATCATATCCCTGACTTCTATGTTTTGGAGTTCCATATACATACAAAATGTTGGATTGACCTTTCTACACCATTCCTGTATTTGACAGTTTTACTATTGAGGAGGTTTTTATATCCATGAACAATTAAAGGAACTAAGACTTGAAATGACTTAATGATCAATCTTTCTGATTGGAGTTTTTTGGGTGAGAATTTTGGCCAGTGGGTTCTCCTATTCCTGACAATTTCAGTTGAGTCTTGAGAGATATAGGATCTTGTTATTTCCTTGTATCATTCTTTCTTTTGATTTCTCCATGCTTTTTGTTTATGTATGCTCTAGCTCTATGAATCATAATTATGGGACTTTCTGTAGGACAAAACTCATGAATACCCAAATAAATCACAAATTAGAGTACATGAATTTTCCTATATCAATAGCGGAAGACTTATAAGAATTATCTCTCACCATTGCTAAGCTTTGATCGAATGGAAAACTCATGAATTCTGATGAAAGAGAGCTGCAAAAGAATTGAAGACAGTATATGATTGTCAGGTCTCTTTCTGACTGGCTGTAACTGGGTTAAGAGCTGTCGCCAGTCAGGGAACCTCAGATGAACAGATAGGGTTTTTCCTTGTACGCTCAATTTAGACGGCTAAAACCTTATTGTGTCTTTTCCACCATCAGAAAAATCACATTAATAGCCAATAACTCTAATCATGAATTGAGCCTAAATCTGACAACGGGCCACACTCTGGATATTTTAATTAATTACCTAATTAATAACTAATAATAATTATAATATATATTAAAATATCTAACATTCTCCCACTTGGCCCGTAACTAACGTCAGTTGCCCTGATCAGATTAATTAAGGCTATGCTACAAGAATCATGGCGATAAGTCCCCTTAAGTCGAGTATTATCTTCCATGTATTACATAGCAGCACCCTTACTTAATGAGTTAAAAATTTATGAATAAACCTTAAATGTTTATTCGGTTCCTTCTTGAATGTTTGTCAACCTCGATAGCTAGGTACCAATATGAGACAACAAACTCCAACTTGAATTTCATCATTTATCAATACCTTATTTAGATCACTCAATGTGATCTAAGTCATAAATAAGGTATTTGATCCTTCAATGTCTCTAAATGCATGCAGTTCATTTAAGGATCTATACTTTATGTGTTTATGACCCATTGACTTTATGGTCACACAACACCCTTAATGGGTTTAAATTAATTTAAAACCACATGATGAAATTCTTTAACCGGCAATCTTATAACTTGCCTTTAAGAATGACTAGATTAAGCAATTCATGGTAAAACTAAGTAATCAGTGACTACTTAATAATCTTGTACTCCTCCATAATGCAATTTGTTCAGTAAACGTAAAGATGCATCAGAATGTTAACCATTTTATAGCTAACACATCATACTAAACTAAACAAATCTAATCATTCTCCTATATGTAGAGCATGAGACTTAATATATATTTTAAAATGTACTTCATGACCTGCAGCTTTTCAATTATTATTCAAGCAAGAATATGCTTGATAATCCTCCTAAAGTTTCCTTGCAATGGCATTGCCAGTTTGTATGCACATTCAAGCAAGCCTGCACTTATGAAACTTGATTAGAAGGAATACAATGATATATATATATTAGAGACATGTGGAGAATCTAATTGTATTTTCATAACAACTACCATCTATCTCTAAATGTTCAAATACATGTGATCATAGGTTTCTTATGATATTCTCAAGCATTTTGAGAACAGTTTCCTTATGTATTCTAATAGAATCCTACAATTAACCTAGTCCTGTCACAAATTTGAACAATGATGATTTTGTTATGTGTAACACTTTATGTCAAAATTCACAAGCAATAAGTAAATCATCATTTTGTTCAATATAGATGATTCAACTCCCACTAATCTAGTGATATAAATAGTATTATGATGCTTTCAACATTATCATGTATGTGATTGCATCATAACACATTATTCACCACTAATGTGAAACATGCGTGTGAGGACGGTTTCTCAATTTTGCTAACTGAATTCTCCTCATAATTTATGTGGCCTTTCTTTTAATTCACACACATCTCTCCTTGTTACTATAATGGAAAGATGCTAATGGAAATTAGGGTCACTCTCATTGTTTATGCTCTAGTCAGATTACTTGAAATACATGATGTATTGTTGGTAGCAATTGCCAAATTTAAATTGTCATTTGGTCTTAACCCAATCTGCTAACAGATTGAAGTTGTATAATAAGAGCATCATCTATCAATTTAGAATATCCCTTGCATGTTTCAGGATATTTTCCTTAATAATTGATAGAGTCCTTAATGTTGATGCTTCTTATTTCAAGCTTGACCAATTGAGAATTTCAGAACTTCATTATGTTTCACATCTACCTCAAGGAGAAGAGTATCATGTAAAACCAATGTTCCATCATGATTAGAGGTTACAATCTGTTATGTGTGATCATCCTGAATGAGTTTGACCACTCCCACTAATCATACCATTTCTTAATAATTTGGCATTCCAAAATTACTACACAACTTCTAAAATGGAAAAGGTAGCTCAATAGAATTCCCAAGATCTTTCTGCATCTTCATCAAAATATGCAGTCTTAATCTCTGGGATGTTTTCCATACACACTCTTTCATTTATGAGACAATTATATATAAACTGAGCTTCCAACTCTCAGATTTTAAAAGGGTTTAAACATAATTCTGTTGGAAACTCATCTAAGATATATATAATTGTCTTCAGTGCATTCTTTAAGAGGAAAACATATAGGCTAAATTACTATCCTTAACCATGTACCCATCATGTCATCCATCTCTTCTAATTGACTTCAATATATTAATCTGTTTACCAGATTAAATTATCCACTTCTACTTTATATTCTCTAAAAATGTCAAATGACACTACTTAATTATAAAGCAAAAGATGTTCAGACATTTGAAGAGTCAACTAAATCAGGATGAACTATTTCATTTGTTAGACCAAAACCAATGGCAAGTATATATCCACTATTGCCTCCAATCAAGTCACTAATCATAGACAGATTAAACTTGATATGTCTATTGCTTTATGGCTTTAGGGTTGGTAGCTTTATGTCCCTTATTTAAAATCTCATGCTTTTCTAAAAGGGAGCAAAACTTATATAAACATATTTACAATGAATACTTATTATCCATGCATGTATTCATGAAAATGAGTAATAAATCATGAGATAATAAACAAAGGATATATTCCATCAAGATTAATGGAGACATCTTACCATATGATGGAGAATCATTCAATAGTCAACAAAACAATGCAATAACATTTATGAGAATTTCTAAATATGTCCCTCTGCCTATCAACAACCTTTGACTTTACTCCATTCTTTATGTATTTTTAATAACTAGCTTTTAACTGAGATTATTTTATTGAGACAATAATGTTATCTCATTTCTCATGCTAGCATTATAAATACTAGAGATTTTCTTAATGTCAATTTTGTCCTAATGGCAGAAGTTATCCTTATAGGCTTAATTGTCTCTAATAAATTATATCAAACTAAATAATTGAATAGATAACAATCATGCTGCAAAGTCAAAATCAAATTAAATCATACTTACAAAATTGCTATAAGAGGCAAGCAACCATCGCATATAGGTGTATGTTTACCAATGTAAATCATACAATTATAAATTCGTATAACTAAAGTCTACCTGTGGGCAAAGACATTAGCATAGCATGAATTTATCTCAAATTGGTGAAACTGGAATGCATTTGTATCCCCTAATACCTGTGGGCTACTTAGAGAATATAATGTTGTTCCATTTCACCCTAATTAAAACTATGATTATAATTATCTACCTGTGGGTAAAGATTAATTATAACCACACATTTAATTACAATTGACGTCTTTAAATCTTTGAGTGATGTATTTTGTTCATTAGAACAAAATAGAGTGTATGTGCTTAGTGAGAATGCTGTGGCTACTCCTCGATTCTACATACTCATCACAAAAACATCACATCATTGTGTATACTAATTGTACATATGAACATAATTTGATATGGTAAAACCTTATGTGATGATTACCTATGCATACAATATTCGTATAAGGATGCTGTAGCTATTCCTTAAACAAAATATGTATACTAATCACTAATATCAAATATATACAATTTAAATATCATATATATATACACAATGCCAATGGGAATCCTAATTAATTAATTTAATCAACTTCTGAAGATTAATATTTTAAATCCATATATGATTATTTATGCATGTTGTAAGAGGGCGCTGTAGCTACCACTCTAGCATGCAAGTTAATCATAAATATTAATCATGTGCACTTAAATTCTGTATATGCACAACTTTATGGAGGATTTAACCAATTAATTTAATCAACATAAGTGACTAAATACAATCCTCCCACTTTGATTAAATTAATATTACCCATTAAATAGAGTTGCTATTTTGAAAACATAAAAGCGATTATCTATACATACAACAGAGGATGCTGTGGCTAAGCCTCTAGATGCATGTTAATCACAAATACGAACCTTATGCATTTAAATTCCAAATATGTACAAATCTTTAATGAGAATTTATTTAATAGATTGATTTAATCAACAAAATGTGACTAAATAATCAAGAAAAAATAAATTCTCCCACTATTTTGTGCATCCAAATTAAATCTAATATATGCACTTCTTGATGGAGGGACTAATTAATTAATTTGCTCAACAAGGTCCCTATATAATTAATTAGAAACCCTCCCACTGTTTTATGTATCCAAAAAATTGTTTAAAGAATTAATTTTGGCATATTTCAATTTAAATTAAGTTTTGCAAAAATTAGTATAGTTAGATAATTGCCCAAAATGAATTATCAAAATATTTAGGCAATTAAGTAACATGTCAAAATGATTTTTGCAAATTTTCTAGAATATGAAAAATGCCAAAGTTAACCCCTTTTCTTAATTTAAACAATTAAACGTGACATGTTCAAAATTGTACATAAAACATAATCTAATTTAATTAACAGTGAGCAAAAGGCTTACTTTACCCAAAATTCATTTCTGGAAATTAAAAGCTTTATGTTCCAGGTGTTTAAAAACATAACAGGGCCCAGAATATTGCTCAAACAATCACTGTTAAATTTTAACATGAAAAACCCATAACATAAATATTCTCATGTCTAAAACGCGTTTTGACTCAGGTGGAATAATTAATTGAAAGCAAGAAAAATGAATTTGCGTAAGTCCAGAAGCATTCTCGGCCCAGATGTGCATTTTAAATTCCAAAACAAAAATAAAATGAAACAAAATTAATTGTGTAGGCCTAAGTTCTTTATGTCCACAACACAATTAATAAACCCAAAGGGAAACACAGAAGCCTTGGCCCATATCCAGAATAAGTGAAAATTGCATTTCACTTCAGCTAGAAACGAAACCGTTTCTCATGCAAAGGGATCCATCCAGAGGAGGCTGAAACGACGGCACTTCGGTCCCCAGCCTTCTTCCTCACTGAGTCAGATCCCTAGACCCGACTCTGACCTGAATGAAGACCTGACTAGGTCCGCCGTTTGCTGCGATTCCAGGCACCATTCCAAAGCAATCTGAGAGCTCGACACTGGCGACCTCGGTGGCAATTCGAAGAACAAGAATAATCATTATATGGAACTCTCGTTGGCATAACTCTCAATCAACACAGAATCAATTTTTCATTTCGAAATCTTCGATTTACCGATGAAGGATGCGACAGTTTCATCGAAGGAATGGAGCGTTCTTCTCTTGTCTCTCTCGCCAACAAGATAATCAAAAACAAACTATGAGTTTTAAATCAAGATCTCAAATTCTTTCACTCTCAATGTGAAAACGGCGACGACGATGATCTCTGAAACAACTTGGAAACCCAGTACACATAACAATTTAACAGATATGCAAAAAAATCGAATGATAAAACTGGGTTTTTAAAGCCCTTCAGTTTTCCGATGGAGGCATCGACGGTATCCTCGAAGAACAAATACATTCTTCACACGTTGAATAGGCCGAAAATTAAGTATACAAAATTCCCGATCAAGGCAGATTATCATCGATTACAAGAAAGGCAAATCAAAGACATACTAGGATTGATTGAAACACAGACCATCTTATATCAAAAACCATCCGGAATTGAAATGAGATAATTAAATCGATCAAAGTCATAACAGTCGATAAGCAAAAATAACAAAATGCGTCAACCCAAAAGGATTATATAAATTATTCGAATAATGGAATAAGGAAAGAAAACTCGGATCCCTCAAAAACCCAGACGATGATGATTTCTTAGATAAAATTAATTATCCTCACATTCCGTTAATCCGAAAAGCACACAGGCAATTTAATATAATAAATTTGAAACTAAGATGAATTAACTTTCAACAATAATGCAATTCATCCAGTTAAGAAATCTGATCTCCAATCTAAGTTATGAAAACCCATGTAAAATTACATGGTAAATTCAATTCAATTTCATGCTTAGATCATCCCCGATCAAAGAGAAGAAGGTAGAGGATTAGAGAGCGAGGCTCTGATACCACATGTAGGACAAAACTCATGAATACCCAAATAAATCACAAATTAGAGTACATGAATTTTCCTATATCAATAGCGGAAGACTTATAAGAATTACCTCTCACCATTGCTAAGCTTTGATCGAATGGAGAACTCATGAATTCTGATGAAAAAGAGCTGCAAAAGAATTGAAGACAGTATATGATTGTCAGGTCTCTTTCTGACTGGCTGTAACTGGGTTAAGAGCTGTCGCCAGTCAAGGAACCTCAGATGAGCAGATAGGGTTTTTCCTTGTACGCTCAATTTAGACGGCTAAAACCTTTTTGTGTCTTTTCCACCATCAGAAAAATCACATTAATAGCCAATATCTCTAATCATGAATTGGGCCTAAATCTGACAACGGGCCACACTCTGGATATTTTAATTAATTACCTAATTAATAACTAATAATAATTATAATATATATTAAAATATCTAACACTTTCCTGTTTAAAAAAAAAAAAAAAAGAATCGTAGTTATGGTCTTTAAGTTTTTCCTTTTTGGCTGTCTTTGTAAGCTAGAATCGCATCAATTTTCATGAAAATCAAAATTTTCCCATTAGAGCTTAGATGGTTCCGGTTGATTAGCATATGTGAGAACATATTATCTTGGCATGGCAGTGGATTATCTTAATAAAATTTTACCTGCTTTCTAGTCTTTCTTGTTCGAGCTTTCAAGCATAACTCTAACTGTGCAAATGAAAATTAAAAGGGTATATATCATAGTTTATAGAAAGTTATTACATGAGCCTTCTGCAATGTGATGACATTCATAAATTATTCCTGTATTAATGTTGAGATTTGCATCTAAATACTACAGCCATGAATAATAATGTGATGAATTGAAAATATTCAAGTATTTTGTTTGTGAACATTTTCACTGTAACATCCCCTTGTGCTGCTTCAAGGGCTTAAAATATCAGTTCTTCTCAAGAGAATTAGACAACTACTGATAGGTACACAAACAGGGAAACTATTTACCATTTTCATATTTGATCTATGCCTCTAGTCGTATTATTATCATTTGAAGATAATTCTTCCGTATATCTTGCACCAGGTTGAAGTAATCTTCAATGATAATGTGTCATCATATTGTTTCTGCCGTCTTGATTGGGACCTCATCCGTGATAAGCTAATATCTTTGCTTCTTTTGCAACAGCAGACGAAGAATTTCTTCTATATGCACTTTTTCCCTCGGCAAGGTATATGTGCTTTTACATAAGCTTTAATCTTGAGAAACTTGTCTTAGATATTTACGGAAGAGACATCAATATGTTGTGCTCTTTCTTAATTTCTAAATCGATGAATAAATTTATAAGCTATAAACATAATGACCCACTTCCTTTTGTTGGCCGACAAATAGTATGGATCACTTTGATAGAATACATTTTATGAACAGATTAAAGAGGATGCAATTCCCCTTCTTTTGATTAGTTTTAAGTATATAATCGCGAATCACCTTTCAATTGTTGTCCAAAAATGATTAATCTTCTAATATTAATACTTTAAATTTTAATATATTCCTTATATTCATTTCGTGTTTGATGTTTGATTGTTATTATATAATGACTTTTGACTTTTTATTTCTAAGAACTCTGTTTTCAGTAACATCTTTTTATTGAAATAAAGCTCTACTGTTGGTAGGCGGTGGTTGATGAAAAATCCTTGAACTTCCTTATGTGGGAGGCTTGTATTAATCTCTGTTAGATTAATGTATTCCAGATTTGTATTCAAAAAAGAAATAAAGCTCTACATGGTGCATTGTCTTGCAAAGTGATCTCCTTATATGGGGTGGTGGTGGATTCGATCCCCACACGGTTAGTTTTAGTCTCTTTTCCAACTAAAAATTAAATAGAAATAAAGTTGAAAATATAGGTTGGATCTGCATCTGCTAGATTGACCCAATTGATCCATAAAAAAAGGATTGGGTTCAAAATAAAAGACACAATACGTTCTTTCTTTGTTTTTTTTCTTTAAAATTCCGAATGCAAAAACACAACCCTTTCTAAAGTGGGCTAACTCTGATCTTGCTTGTGCAACCCCCGGGCGATTTTTTCTGTCTTCTAAATAAAAAAAATTTAGTTTTATTTTATTCATATAATTAATAACTTATGAATTGATATTGATTTGTATTTTTGTCTTACTATTTTTTGTGTGTTTAATTTTCTATATGACTCCTTTAATTCTTTAACAAAATTATATTTATTTATGAATGATTAAGTAATTAAGACTTAAAGGCATGATAGAATAGGAGATGATCCTGTCTCCTCATAACATGGAGATGTAACCCATCGTCTGCTGGTTCGGTTGGTGAAGGGTTGAGACATATGACCATTTGTGAAAGAGGGATTATCTTTTTTCTTTTTTTTCTTAGAATCTCATCTTTGTCCTTAAATCAAAAAATAAATGGTTTAGATTTAATTTTTTTAAAATTATGATTAAAGTATTTTATAAATTAATTTTTTTATTACTTGTGTTTGTATTACAGTTATGAATTGAGTAGATAATGTTTTAACAGTTTAAGTTTACTTATTTATGTTTAAAATAATAGTTTTATAACATATTAAATCTAGCCCATCCATTTTTTTAAATCTGATGGTAGAGATAAGATTCTGAGAAGAAAAAAAGAAAAAAAATTCTGAAAGAACCCAAACCCACCATTTAGAGAGTGTTTGATCCTTGGAGAGTACCAATTAGTTATGGTTCTAGTAGCACATTTGGTGAGGCATCCTAACTTCTAAGTATTTAAGTAAACGCTTGAGGGTAATTGACGACTCGCTCTGACCAATATTAATATTACCTAGGAGGATGGGAGATTTTATCCTATCTTTGAATTATGAGTGAGTCCAACCCGTTTCTTAAAATTTATATACAGAAAAATAATAATAACACAGAGATGCAGAATTATCGGCGTAGTGTTTGACGAAATACCATGTGGAATTGGCTGCTATGACTTGTGAGTTGAAATGGTAAGCTCTAAACGAAGGTTCATCTGAGAGCTTTAGAGGCAGCGCAAAAGTCAAAGTCGATGATACCTTGGAAAAGGAGAGGCATACTTACTCGGTTACGCTTACAATACAGGTCTCGAGGACATGGGGTTGATGGAAGGTGTTTCAAAATTAGCCAGCTTAAGCCGAAAGCCATGGTTCTTATTATATTTAGCATTTGCATTGTTTTGATTTATTTTTTTCAGCAGCCCATATTTATCATTGTCCCTTTGTTGCGCGTATTGGCGGTGTGATACTGTAATGCACCTTGTCCCCTCTTCCCATAGTTCTCTTTTTTCCGATGTTATTTGACCAGGACTGCACTGGTTGAACCAGATCAGAAACCGACTAACCAGCCAGTAGACCGGTCTGGTTCGACGACCCAATCCAGGTCAAGTTTTTATTTTTATTTTTGATTTTTTTTTATTTTTTCTTTAGAATTTCATAGTATATATAAGCCTAAAATCTTCCATTTTTCACCGGTTTGGTCCGGTTTAGCTCCGGTATGACCCACTGACCTTTGACCCAGTATTTCAGTTAGTTCACTGACCGATCCAGATTTAATTACCTTACTTTTTTCCCTATCCACTATCTTTTAATTGCAAGAGTGATTCATTGGAATCTTTTTTCTCCTTTTTTTTCCGTCAGAATATCATCTCATTATTTAGATTAAGAAATGGATTGGATTGTTCAAATTAATTATTTTATAAAACTATTATTAAAGTATTTTATAATTAAATTATTTTTAATTTTTTTATATTACAGTTATGAATTACATACATTAAATTTTAACAATTTAAAGTTTTTTTTATTAAAATAATGATTTCACAAAATATTCAATTCCAACCATCCATTTTTCCAATATGATGGTGGTCATAAGATTTTTTTGGGGGGGGGGGGGTGTGGGGGGATGACAAAGACTAAGATGAGAGAACACCCAAACCTTTTAAGTACCCATTGACAAAGGAAACAACGATTTTAATTTGTTTACCCTTTTCATAAAATTTATTTTATAATAAACCTCCTTACCAATGGGTATATTTTTGCAGATAATTTTACAAATTTTATAATTTATTACTGCATGGCTAAATATTTAATTATCGATCTAATAAATAATAATATTCGTTTATATATATCTGTTAGTCTCGTTGACTTGTAAGTTGTGAGAGTTTTTTAAGGTAAACTTTCACTGCATTTCCTATGTAGTAAATTATTTTCAAACAACTCCAAAACTTTTTTGAAATTTCATTGACTCCTATAACTAGACTGAAATTAAGTTTTTTTATTGAAAAGACGTTGATGCCCTTGTTATGTACATGGTTGAGATGTTCTTGTAAATTCCCACATGTATCTTATAAAAAACATGTATTCTTGTGAATAAGCTTATTGTCTTATACGTGGTCAAAATGATTTGATAATTTCATTTATTTATCTTGTAAATAGCATATCTGACGTGTAAATTTTCACATATGTCTTGTAAATAATTATATTTGGCTTGTAAATTAAGGTACAATTGTCTTTTCACCCACGAATTTTATTTTCAATTTAGACCTAGGGGTGCAGTGAAGTTTTAGAAAGTTTCAGGGTTGTTTGAGAATAATTTACTATAGAGGGCTTGCAGTGAAATTTTCCCTGTTTCAAACCTTCTTCCACCTCCTGTTTTCTGTCACGCCCCTGTCTGACTCCATCCCAGTCTATCCATCTTCGGTTGACCATTTCCTTTCCCATTTTCCCATAATTGTTGTGTCTTTGAGCTACTAGTTTCTCATCTCATAGGTCATAATCCATTTTAGGAGCCTTTCATGCAACTGTTATTCTTCGGCCATGCCCCGTAAAGGGTCTGTTTGGATATGCGGCTGGCTTAAAAAAAAGTTCAGTTGATTGTTGAAAGCCTTAAAGAGATAAGTCCTAAACTGTAGTTTTAAAAATCATTTTTTATAAATTGATATAAAATTCTTTTTATATATTTATCTCATAAATTATAAAATTTATTGTCTAAAAACTATTTTAGACATAAAACCCCAATTGATAGGGTTTGGGTTTGCGTCCGGTGGAGCTGGCTTATTGAAAAGAAGTTTGAGGTGCTTCTCGCAAGTGGGAGGTAATGGTAAGTGGGTCCCAGGACGGCAAGGATTCGCATCAAAAAGAGGAAACTATGCAAATCAAATCTCCCCAAATATTTCTGTGTAGGCCCCACAAATCTATCACTCCCAACACCCAAACCCTTTCCTAGATAATGATAAGTTGATGTATTGTTGGTAGATTATCTCAAACATGAATGAATCATATTCATGATGTAATTAAAGATTAATTTATTAGGGATAGATGATTCAATAATAATTTATTTTATATATGTATTTTAATTTAAATATATATTTATCCATTTTTAATGAAATATTTTAGAGGTTTTTTTCTTTTTTCAATAATAATTGAATTTTTTTATTTTATCAAATTTTATTTATATTTTTTTACTTCAATTATTATAATATATACAAATAATACATATATGTAGTATTCAATAAAATTCATGCCATTTTCAGTAATTTTTTATTTAAACAGACTTTTCAAACACTAATCTAAACAGGTTTAAGATTAGAAAAAAAAGTCACTTCTGTCATCGTCAATCCAAACACAAATTATATTTACGATCTGGCGTTTATCCTATCTGACTTTTTCAAAAGTCAAATTGCAAAAAAAAAAAAAAACAAAACTACTTTTCCATTGATAATCCAAGTAAGCATTAAGTCCGTAACTCTAATTGTTGTTTTTTTTCTTGTTCAACAATTGTAACTGTTGTTGGATACGTTGATTTTAAATAATTTTAAAGCTAGCCACTATTCTATGTTCAGATAGTTATTATAGCTTGTTTGGAATAGCAATTAGAGTTTTTAAAAATAGTTTTTCAATCGTGATTTATGGTATATGAGGTAAGTATGTGAGAGGAGTGTTATTTGGACTTACGAGCATAAGCACTTATAACTTATAAGCCTTTTAATTACTCATCCAAACAAGTTGATTAATTATCATAGCTATTGCGCCGGATGCCTGATGAGACACGTGTTTGGATGCATGTAGAAAAAGTGACTTATTACAACGTTTTTATGCCGTTTTACTTCACCAAAATATTCGATTGACCCCAAGCACGGATTAATCCGAATATAGAAAAATTGTCCAAAAATTTAGAGGTAAATATATCCAGTTAAGGCAAAAAAGGGGGGGGGGGGGGGAGGTCACCTGGCTGCAGAAATTCACTTGCACGGATAGAAATCCACCTCGCTAGTTTTGTTCTGCTCCAATTTTTTGCCTTTTGGGTTTCTCTCTTGCCAGTTATCTGCTGCACCCTCCAGTCACTTTTTTAACCAAAGTTTACCCATGAAGAAATGCCCCTATAAATTCGAATCATGCACACGCGGTGAAGTAATAGCACAATTTTCAATTTTTAAAAATAATAAAATGTTAACAGTAGAAACAAAATATATGAAATTAAATACCTTTGTAAGGGAAAAATAAATATGTAAAAATAAAAAATTTATGCGACTGTTTAACTCTCAAAAACATGTACTAGTAATTTTTTTTTTTCGTTTGCAAGTTTTCCTTTATTTTTTTCAGTGCTCGTCCTTCATTTGCAAGTTTTGGTCTCATAACAAAACAATGGCGATAAATGGCTGGGAGCCTTATGCCTCCTCTTTCCGCAGACTAGGAGTATTGTTATTTTATCAAAGACCTTAGAGCTTATTATATGGTTCCTGTTGATTAGCATATGTGAGAACATATTATCTTGGCATGGCAGTGGATTATCTTAATAAAATTTTACCTGCTTTCTAGTCTTTCTTGTTCGAGCTTTCAAGCAGAACTCTAACTGTGCAAATGAAAATTAAAAGGGTATATATCATAGTTTATAGAAAGTTACATGAGCCTTCTGCAATGTGATGGCATTCATGAATTATTCCTGTATTAATGTTGAGATTTGCATCTAAATACTACTGCCATGAATAATAATGTGATGAATTGAAAATATTCAAGTATTTTGTTTGTGAACATTTTCACTGTAACATCCCCTTGTGCTGCTTCAAGGGCTTAAAATATCACAGTTCTTCTCAAGAGAATTAGACAACTACTGATAGGTACACAAACAGGGCAACTATTTACCATTTTCATATTTGATCTATGCCTCTAGTCGTATTATTATCATTTGAAGATAATTCTTCCGTATATCTTGCACCAGGTTGAAGTAATCTTCAATGATAATGTGTCATCATATTGTTTCTGCCGTCTTGATTGGGACCTCATCCGTGATAAGCTAATATCTTTGCTTCTTTTGCAGCAGCAGACGAAGAATTTCTTCTATATGCACTTTTTCCCTCGGCAAGGTATATGTGCTTTTACATAAGCTTTAATCTTGAGAAACTTGTCTTAGATATTTACGGAAGAGACATCAATATGCTGTGCTCCTTCTTAATTTCTAAATCGATGAATAAATTTATAAGCTATAAACATAATGACCCACTTCCTTTTGTTGGCCGACAAATAGTATGGATCACTTTGATAGAGTACATTTTATGAACAGATTAAAGAGGATGCAATTCCCCTTCTTCTGATTAGTTTTAAGTATATAATCGCGAATCACCTTTCAATTGTTGTCCAAAAATGATTAATCTTCTAATATTAATACTTTAAATTTTAATATATTCCTTATCTTGTATTCATTTCATGTTTGATGTTTTTTTCCTAAGAACTTTGTTTTCAGGAACATCTTTTTATTGAAAGCTCAACATGGTGCATTGTGTTAGTGGCAAAGCGATCTCCTTATATGAGGGAAGTGGTGGATTTGATCTCCTCATGATCAGTTTTAGCCTCTTTTTCAACTAAAAATTAAATAGAAATAAAGCTGAAAACATATGTTGGATCCGCATGCGTTAGATTGATCAATTGATCCATAAAAAAAGGACTGGGTTTAAAACAAAAGACACAACATTTTTTTTTTTTTTTTGCCGAATGCATAACACACAACCCTTTCTAAAGTGGGCTACCTCTGATCTTACTTTGCGCTACCCCCGGGCGATTTTTTCTGTCATCTAAATAAATAAAATTTAGTTTTATTTTATTCATATAATCAATAACTTATGAATTGATATTGATTTGTATTTTCGTTTTACTATTTTTTGTGTATTTAATTATCTATATGACTTCTTTAATTCTTTAACAAAATTATATTTATTTATGAATGATTAAATAATTAAAATTTAAAGGTATAATAGAATAGGAGCTAACTTTCACAGCTTTCGATTATATGAAAATTTATTTTTTTTAAGGAAAAAAAAGAATAAGGACTAAATTGAAAATGAAGGTAAATTTTGGTGAAACAGATTAAGGTTGTGATGGATTAAATACGAGGGGCTAACTTTTTTTCTTTTAAAAGTTATCTCTCTTTCGGTTTTCTCAAATCATTGTTTTTCTCTTTGGATTTTCAGTAAATCAGAGAGCAGAAAGTGGTCATAGCTCTTGAAAATAATTATATTGCGTTTACTACTAGTAGCCGCCTTCTGAGCTTCCCATGTTACCATGGCCATATCAGTACGGCTAAACTCGCTCTTGGAAATAATGTTTTTGCGCTTCCTCTGTTCTGGCCGCTTGCGTTCTTCAAGGTATTCTTCATTCTTCTCGGATTGTTTGTATGATTCTTGATTTCTATTATATCATGGAAAACATCTTTATTATTATCATTATTAATGCGACACGAGATTTATTGAGCCTTCATTATTTTATGTTATTACTGAAATCTACTTATGTGATATTGAAATATTCTTGATATGCTGCGGTTCTCTTCATGTTTTTTTTAATCCTCGGAGAACATGAAAATAAACTGCCCCACATACTTCGATCAAGATTCGCCAAGTACTGAGCGTTTGATCTGATCCGTTAATGCTAGTTGAAAGTCCCTTCTCTTGAGTCTCAATTTTCGGTGTCCCAGCAGAGACAGATCCAAAATGAATGTAATAGAATCTAAAATTTCCCTCGAGCCTACATCATTCGGAGGAGTGATGACGTGGTCAGATGGTGGAGGATGATAAATAAAGAACTAAAACACACTCTATTTATTTCTTTATTTATTCACAGTCGTGCATTACACATTCCAGTTGCGCCAAAGGTCTCCGCTCTAGGATCGATATTCAATCCCACAGCCCCAGTGTTCTATATATACTCCACATAGTTTTATTTTTCCGGCATCCCCAAGAAAAAAGAAGAAGAAGAAATCTCTCTGGAAGCTCTCAACAAAGCTCCAACAATGGCCAAAAAACTTTTCACATTCCTCAGTAACCTCACCCTCATCATTTTCCTCTTCACATCCCTCGCAGCCGCCAAACCCACCGGCTTCTCTCGAACTCTCTCCCCATCTTCATTGGGCCTCCGAAAGGAGAAGCTGACGCACCTTCACTTCTACTTTCACAACATCTTCAGCGGACGGAAGCCCACCGCCGTGAAGGTGGCGGAGGCCCTCATGACCAACACCTCCTCAACGAAGTTCGGGCTGGTGATAATGGCCGACGACCCATTGACGGCAGGCCCGGAGCGGGGGTCGAAGCTGGTGGGTAAAGCCCAGGGAATGTTTACGTCAGCGGCGCAGGACGAGCCGGGGTTGTTGATGGTGTTGAACTTTGTGTTCACGGAAGGAAAGTATAATGGTAGTTATCTGACCTTGTTGGGACGGAACCAGGAGTTAAGTAAGGTTCGAGAGATGCCGATCGTGGGCGGGAGTGGGCTATTCCGGTTCGCACGTGGCTTCGCTCTGGTCAAGACCTACACCTTTGATATGAAAACCAACAACTCCATCGTGGAATACAACGTCTACGTGTCCCATTATTGATGTTCCTTGTTCGTTCAATTTCCCTTTCTCCTTTTGCTCGGAGACCATTCCTTCCCGTCCCAGTAGTATTCTTTGTCCCTTTTGTCTTTTAATTATCTCTTTTGTAAAGCGGTGGTCCTTGCCGTGGGTTCTCCTCGACGGTGTGCTCAGCATTCTCCCGCACTCATATGGCATGAAGTTTTTAATTATTCCAGTATTTTCCTTTTCTAGTTTCGTTTGATGTTACTCCATTTAACGTGATTCTATTACCCTGTGTGTGCTTTTCTGTTTTTGGTTTTTCTCGTTTGTTGATAATTCTTGCTTGCGCTCTCAACGTGTGGCCCTCATGCAACCGAAATTATGCAAAATCATTCGCAGCATGCGATATGCATCGCTATATATTTGTGCCAATTATTATCTCGAACTATATATTTTAATTTTAGGTAATCAATAACGTAAATAGAATGTTAATATTGTTTTAATTTCTTGAAACAGGGTGCAGATCTTGTAATTATTTCATACATCCTCTTCACGTTTGCATGCAGGTTAGATAATAATTAGGAGGATCCTAATTAAATACAGCTAACATATCATATTTAAATTCAGATTTGCAATTTTAATAAATTCTCAATCAGGTAAGTAGACCTGATTGGCGATTTTTAAATGTTGTTAACGGACTAAAATAGGGTTTAGTTCAAACTCTTCAAACACAAGCCATACCTCCAGCATTATGCTCACTCAAATCATATGAAACCTAATTAACACACATTTGAATTCCAGAACTGCTAAAGAGACATTAAAACTAACCAGAGACTGCATACCATCTGGCCAACTCTCAGACCTCCATTTTTGTACAATCAATTTAGCCTCCTGCAACTCCACATTATTAATTCCTTTCACAAAAGGCGTCTCGGACAGGTCGTCCTTTTGCCACACCCTGTACCTAAACCTTAACTTTGATTGCCAGCGCTAGGTAATCGAAACCTAAATCAGAATCAAACAAAAATTTGATTGTTCGCCAATTAAACCACAATTCTTGTTTATTTTCAGGATCAAACAAAAATTTGACTACTAAAAAATTGTTAAAATAAAAAGCAGACTTACACCTACCTTTAATATTATTGAGGGGCATTATATATGATCTATTAGTAACATAAAAAAATCCATAATTAGGTATCTTTGCTTGATTATGAACTTGTTAAAAATGTATACTTGGATTTGAATTTTGATATTTCAGTTTAGTCTAATTAATTTTTTTCTAAAAATTATAGGCTTTGAGTTCTTTAGACATTAAATGCTCTGCATCTCAGACTTTTAGCCTGATTTTTAGTGCTACAGCTGATTATATTCAGTTTGTTAGAAGTCAGTAATATCATCCGCCGCCAAATAAGAATGTGATGAAAATGTACAGGATTAGGGATGGTTTCAAATTGTGTTAGTTGTATATAAATATGTAGTTGTACATTTCATAAATAAGAATGAAGTTTGCTTAATAACATGGTACCAGAGCCTTGTTAGTATATTCCCTTCTGATTTCATTTTGTTTTTCGGTGACCTCCACTTTTTCCGGTGATAAGCTTGTTCCAGTCCTTCATATCTCCCTTCGTCAGTGTGTCTTCTCGAAACACGCGCCCCTTCACCCTATTCCTTGACCACAGATCGGCCTAACCTTGAAACGACATCCCAAGACGACGGCGCATGTGGCCTAACGCGCCTCCAGCACCTCCGCTGCCTGAACCACGCGCCGGCGCGTGGGGAGCTTTCCGGCGAGATTTTCCAGCACTTCCTAGGTGTTTTCTGATCGTCTTCTCGAACCCGTTCCATCCCCGGTGGCTGTGTCATCCAATTTTCACTTTCGATTTTCGGGTACATCTTGGTATTTATCTCCGTTGTGATACCTTCTGAGCTTTGTTTTTTGTTGGGTGTTTTCCCATTCCGTAGTGCTGTGACTTTTGGGGCCTTGACTTCCATTTTGTGATTGTGTGCCTGTTGAACTCTTGTGGCTAACCTTTGATCCTTTGATTTAATAATTTGTGCTCATTTGATTTCGACACTTATTTTCTCAAACGAATTTGTGACTTTCACTTGCTTGTCACTATGGCTGACTCTAAGAACTCTGATATGTTGCCCATGTCTGCTAAAATTACTGCTTCACAGTTGAACTGGATAAATTATAGTAATTGGAATAAAACTGTTAAAGTATATATTTTGGGCATAGAGATGGAAACTCATTTAACTGTGGATTCTCCTTCTGGTGACGAAACAAAACTTTTGGCCTGGCAACGAGCAGATGTCAGTTTGCCAAACACCATCGTGTTCATTTGGCACATCGCGTAAATAAACGGGCTGCATCCCCCTTTGAGTTGATACATTCTGATGTTTGAGGTCCTTGTTCAGTTCTTTCCTAGATTGGTTATCGTTATTTTGTTACTTTTGTTGATGATTTTTCCCGAACAACTTAGCTTTACTTAATAAAACAACGTTCTGAATTGTTTACTCATTTTCGTAATTTCTGTGCTGAAATTCAAACCCAGTTTAACACTCCTGTGAAAATCTTATGAAGTGATAATGCAAAAGAATATTTTTCCGCCCCCTTCACTGATTACATGCAAAGTCATTGTATTCTTCACCAATCCTCTTGTGTTGATACTCCTGCTCAAAATAGTGTTGCTGAAAGAAAGAATCGATATCTTTTAGAAACTCCCCGAGCCCTCATGTTTCATTCCTCAGTCTCTAAAACTTTTTGGGTTGATGCTGTATCTACTGCATATTTTCTCATCAATCGCATGCCTTCGGCTATTCTTGGTAGGGATATTCCGTATTCCATTCTGTTTCCTACTACTAAGTTGTTTCCTATTGATCCTAAAATCTTTGGTTGTGTCTGTTTTGTTTAGGATGTCCGTCCTAGTGTTAGTAAACTTGATTCCAAGTCCCTCAAATATATTTTCCTTGGCTATTCTAGAGTTCAAAAAGGTTATCGGTGTTACTCTCCTGATCTTCATCGTTACCTTGTGTCCACTGATGCGTACTTTCATGAGTCTTCTCCTTTCTTCACATTTTCAACCACCTTTGAGTCTCCATCTATCATTACTGAGTTTGATGATGTCCTGGTTTATCGTGTCCCTCTCTCACCAATACAAGTTGCTGTTCCAGAACCTGTTATCATCAATGTTATCGATGCAACCAATGTTTTGCCTTCTCCGATCACTGCTTCACCGACAGATTCTGGTCATGATTCCTTGGTTTTTGTTCCTGATTCCCCATATCATTCCATTGATGTTCTTGATCCAGTTTCCCATGATCTTGCTATTACTCCCTCTCCTGACCTACCTATTGCCCTCCAGAAAGGTACTCGTTCTCGTTATCCTCCCAGAAGATATGCTAAATGTACCTATCATATATCCTCCTTTGTCTCTTACCAAAATTTATCCTCTCCTACTTCTTCTCTTGTGGCCACCCTTGATTCCATCTCCATCCCTACTACCCTTCATCAAGCCTTGACTTATCCTGGTTGGCGTACCGCAATGGCCGAAGAACTTATGGCCCTTGAAATAGCTGGTACATGGACACTTGTTGATCTCCCTCCTGGGAAGAAAGCCATTTGATGTAAATGGGTGTTTTTTGTTAAAACCAAGGCAGATGATTCTTTGAAACGATTAAAAGCTTGACTTGTTGCTAAAGGTTATGCACAAACTTATGGTAATTATTATTTAGAAACTTTCTCTCCTGTGGCTAAGCTAACCTCCGTTCGTCTTCTGATCTCTTTGGCTATCACAAATCATTGGTCTTTGCATCAATTGGATGTTAAGAATGCATTTTTGAATGGTGATCTCTTTGAAGAAGTTTATATGGAGCAACCACCTGGGTTCGTTGCTCATGGAGAGAATAGGAAAGTATGCTACCTCAAGAAATCACTGTATGGTCTAAAACAAAGTCCTCTTGCTTGGTTTGAGTGGTTCTGTGATGTAGTCAAGAAGTTTGGATTAAGTCAAAGCAAGTGTGATCACTCTGTGTTCTATCAGCAATCTGAAGCGGGAGTGATTCTTCTAGTAGTATACGTTGATGATATTGTAATTACAGGAAGTAACATTTCTGGAATCTCAGAACTTAAAATCTTCTTGAATTCTCACTTTCAGACAAAAGATTTGGGGTCATTAAAGTACTTTCTTGGTATTGAAGTTTTGAGAAGCAAGAAAGGTATTCTTTTGAGTCAAAAGAAGTATGTTCTTGATCTCTTAAAGGAGACTGGAAAGCTTGGAGTGGCACCAAGCAACATTCCTATGATTTTGAATCCCTTCTTAGATCTTGATGCTAGTATATTTGATGAGCTTCCTGATGATTTAAAGAAGATTAATCCAGAGATATTGAAGCCGTTTCCATTTCCTGAGAGATATAGAAGACTCACTACAAAAAAAACGTGATTTAGTAGCGGTTAAAAATGAGTATTCGTAGCGGTTCTAACCGCTACAAACTAGGTTAGTAGCGGTTACGAAAACCGCTACTAAATCGTACGTTGCAAGCGGTTTTGTAGCGGTTCTACAAAACCGCTACTCAATCAAAACTAACCGCTACAACCTTTGTAGCGGTTCATAGTAACCGCTACAACACCAAGAGATATTTGTAGCGGTTATATAACCGCTACAAATATAAAAAATTTTATTAAAAAAGAAATTTTTTTTTGTAGCGGTTAATAACCGCTACAAATATATAAAAATGAAAATTTGTTAAAAATGACATTTTTTATTTGTAGCGGTTAAGAAACCGCTACTAAATTTGAATTTCATGAAATTAGTAGCGGTTTTTAAAACCGCTACTAATTTCATGAAATTCAAATTTAGCGCCAAAAAAATTTAAATTTAGCTTTGAAAAGGCGCGTTATTTAGTAGCGGTTTAATAACCGCTACAAATATTTAAAATTTTTTTTAAAAATATACGTTGATTTTTTTATTTTTTTTTAAATATTATATTAAATAGTTTAATTTGTTATTATTTTATCTATTTCAATTAGTTTATTATTTAATAGTTTAACTTATTAATAAATTAAAAAGAAAAAATGTAATTGAATATGATTAGTATAAAATTTATATTAATAATATTATTAAGGATAGTTAGGTAATAAGGAATTATTATGTTTTATAATATAATGTAATTGTATATGAAAAATAGATGAAAATGAGATAGAGTTATGATATATCTAAAAAAAAATGGTTAGAATAAATTTTATAGAAAGAAAAGAAATATTCTAAAAGATATTGAAAATCTTGTTACCATATTTGATCGTATTATTCAGCTCCTCTACTCATACGAAAGAAGTTGTAAATGAGAGGAAATGAAAGAAGGGTAAGGTGAAAAGAAATTGGGGAGTGTTTGAAATGAGTTGTGATAAGGGTATTTATAGGGATTCACGTATAATTTGTAGCGGTTAATGTAGCGGTTACTAATTAGTAGCGGTTATTTATATTTTTGTAGCGGTTTAATTATTTGTAGCGGTTAATGTAGCGGTTTTTATTTAGTAGCGGTTATTTATATTTTTGTAGCGGTTTAATAACCGCTACAAATATTATATTATTTTTTTAAAAAAAAAAATTTTTTTGCATTTTATTTTAACACAAATTTTTTGCATTTTTTGTGAAGAAAAATTTTTTGCACTTGAATTCTACAAATATTATTTTAATTTTTTTTTAAAATATTTTTTTACATTTTATTTTAACACAAATTTTTTGCATTTTTTGTAAAGACAAATTTTTTACACTTGAATTTGATCACTCATCGTCGCCATCCCTACAGAAATTTTGTAGAAAAATTATTGTTATTGATGTATTATTAAATTTAAAAAATTTAATTGAAATGACGTGGACTTAAAAAAACTCACCGCAGTAGAGGTAAATTGTCATCGCCTTCAGGGAAGTAGTTTTCAAAATCAGCTGGCTGAAATGGCTCACTCTCGTAGGCGATGTTATCGCCTTCACCCATGTCGTAAAGGTCTCTTGGCTTTAAATGAACGACCATGTGCCAATCCCTATGCCGCTCGTCCTCGACATAATAAACCTGATGTGCCTCTGAAGCTAGAATATACGGCTCATCATCTTGAGAAATACCAGTATGAATCGTGCGTGAGAAATTGACTGATGTGATCCCTAGGTCGTCAGTTGTCAGTCCCCGAGAAGTAGTGGTATTTGCCCACAAACACTTGAACAGCGTCACGGTGAAACGGCCTTGATAATTAAGCTCGACCACATCAAGAAGCTTGCCATAGTAAGGGACGCCTCCGAACTGCATGTTGGCGTCACTGCTGCTCGCATAACTCCTTGTCTCAAATGTGCCATAAACACCCGAATTCTGTGTTTACAATCCTTGATCCCGTGAAACCGTGCAAAACTTAAAACCATTGACATTGTATGCTGTAAACCGTTTTGCATGATCAAGAGGGCCGATTGCGAGAGCTCTGAAATCTGGTGAGTGTAGGTTGTGGTCATTTAGTATTCTGCGCGCAAACCAGCCCGGGAATTCTCTGTGGACCCTCCTATCAACTTCCGAGGATGTCTGTGTACGGATCCTGAGCTGACACTTGACATGACTTCTAAATTCCCTGCAATTAATAATGGAAAGGCGTTAGTGAAATGAAAGTGAGAAATGTTACGAAAGATATAGATCGATTAACATACATGTGAGTGTACAATTCTTACCGTATGAAAGGCTCAACTTGAGTGCAATTAATCAAGACATGTCTATGTGCTTGGAACTTCTCAGTTGCCGTTAGTTCGAAGTTCTCAGTTGCTCCAACTGGTTTACCAACACGAGGGATAAATTCTCCTGATATCGGCGCAGGTTCAGGACAATCGTCAACACGAGGGGGGCGGTTGAAAGCCGTCTCAAGATCATCAAAGTACCTTGAGCAAAAATAAAGCACCTCATCCCCTATATAGCCTTCAGCTATAGAACCTTCTGGCCACGCCTTATTCCTCACGTAAGATTTTAATTTCCCAAGGAACCTACGAAGTACATAAGAGAAAATTGATATAAAATGATGAAAAGGACGACTAGGAAACATTAAATACGGACAATAAATGAAAGCACATATTTAAAATGAGTACCTCTCAATCGGATACATCCAACGATATTGTACTGGTCCAGCGAGCTTTGTTTCATGAACGAGGTGGACCGTGAGGTGAACCATCACAGTAAAAAAGGACGGAGGAAAGATCATCTCCAAGTGACAAAGCGTAAGAATGATTTTCGACTGCAGCTGATCGAGCTCCTCAACGATCAAAACCTTAGAACACAACTTCCGAAAGAAAGAACAAAGTTCCACCAAAACGATGGAAACATCGGGAGGAAGTGTATTCTTTATAGCCAGAGGGAGTAACTGCTGCATAAGAACATGTGAGTCGTGACTCTTCAGGCCAGCAACCTTCCGAGCCTGCAAGTCGACACATCGAGAAATGTTGCTTGAATACCCATCAGGAACTTTTATTTTCTTCAACGTCGCGAGGAAGACATCCTTGTTCGATTTTGTGAGGGTAAACTTTGCCGGTGTAAATCTGTCATGCTCATCTGGCCAAGCTTCTTCACGAACTCCCATGTCGCGTAAATCTTTCCTAGCTTGAAGGTGATCTTTTGTCTTTCCGGGTTCGTTAAGCAGCGTATACAGCACATTGTCGCAAACATTCTTTTCAATGTGCATTACATCAAGACTGTGGCGAAGTAAATTAGATCTCCAATACGGAAGCGTGAAGAAGATACTTATCTTCTTCCACTGCTGAGGCGCCGAAGTCCTGCGCGTCTTTTGGTGAGTTTGTGCTGAATCGTCGCTTTTTCCAAACTCGACGTCAACATGCTCAAGCTGCTATAAGATATCTGTACCGGACAAAGTCTGAGGTGGTCCTCTTTTCTCTGGTTTCCCATTGAAGCGATTCCGTTGCAATCTGAACTTATGCGTTCCATCGAGAAACCTCCGATGCCCCATAAAGCACCACTTTCGGCTGTGGGGAAGGCGCAGTGCGTCAGAGTCGAAATTGCAAGCCAGACACGCCGACCCAGTGTGCACATTCCAACCAGATAATGTGCCAAGGCCAGGAAAGTCACTGATCGTCCACATCAAGGCTGCACGCATGTTGAACAAAGTCTTGCTGTGAGCGTCGTACGTCTCTAAGCCGACATTCCACAGGTCAAGCAATTCCGCAATAAGCGGTTGGAGATACACATCGATGTCATTGCCCGGTGCCTTTTTGCCTGGAATGATCATAGACATAATGAAAGAGCTTTGTTTCATACACATCCAGGGGGGTAAGTTGTAGGGAACTAAGACTACCGGCCAAATGCTGTAACTTGTGCTAAGATTCCCGAAAGGATTGAAACCGTCGGTCGCCAACGCAAGCCGGACATTTCTGGGGTCAGTCGCAAAATCTGGAAAGTCGTTGTCAAACGTTTTCCAAGCAGCTGCATCCCGCGGATGTCTTAATTTACCGTCTTCGTTTTTATCAACGGCATGCCACCTCATGTGCTCAGCAGTTTTAGACGACATAAATAATCTTTGTAGACGAGGTTTCAAAGGGAAATACCTGAGAATCTTTGCGGGTTTCTTCTTCTGCTTTTTCCCCTTCCGAATTGTCTTGTACCTCGATGTGTGACATCTCTTACACGTCTCCCTGCTGGAATCGTCTCCCCAATACAGCATACAATCATTTGGGCACGCATCAATCTTTTGATAATTCAACCCCAACCTGTTGATAATCTTCTTGGCCTCGTAGAAGGTTGTGGGAATCTCGGCGTCGGGGAATGCATCTTGTAATAAGTCGAGCAACATCGACATTCCCTTATCTGTGATCCCACACAAGCACTTGATATGATACAATTTGATCAAGAAAGATAATTTAGAATATTTGCGACAACCTTGATATAAAGGACGATCTGCCTCATCCATCAAGCTGAAAAAATCCCGAGCTGCTTCATTCCCCATAAAAGCCGGCTCAGAGCCGTGCACTTCTTCGTTGAAGTTGTCGCCTTGAAATCTAAACGCATCACGCACAGCATCATTCACAGGATCATCTTCATCTACTTGAACGCCTACTTGAGAACTTCGAGGAAGAGCCTCGTCATATCTAATGCCGGCCTTCTCACCATGAACTGCCCAGAACGTATAGTCCTCAGGGAAAGGCTTCACAAGCAAATGTTCCTTCACAACATTTCGTGGATGCCACTTCTTGAACTTGCATTTCCGACACGGACAGACGATCTTGCCGTTACAGCTGGCGTGAGTGAATGCGAAATCTAAGAAACTGTTTAATCCGTACAAATATTCAGGAGAATTGCGCGGCAACCTTATCCAAGATTTATCCATAGCTACAAGTGAGAGAGAAGAAAGTATAGAGAAGAAGATGAGTGAGAAGATAATGAAGAATGCCTAGAACCTTATATTCTGATAATCCAACGTTTATAACTTTGTAGCGGTTATTAAACCGCTACACCAACCGCTACAGATATTCCAACGTTTATAATTTTGTAGCGGTTATATATATAAAACCGCTACTAATATTCAAGCCGTTAATTGGTGGGAAATTCAAAATGTACTTGTTGAGTATTAGTAGCGGTTTTATATATATAACCGCTACTAATGTTCAACGAATTAGTAGCGGTTATATATATAAAACCGCTACTAATATTAAAGCCGTTGGACATTAAATATAAAAATAATTTCCTAATTTGTAGCGGTTATACATAAGATAACCGCTACAAATGTGCACAAAGGCGGCAAATTTGAAAATTCAAATCATTTGAGTGTTTGTAGCGGTTATTAGTAAATAACCGCTACAAAGATATATATTTGTAGCGGTTTCCCTTGGAAAACCGCTACAAATCTATATATTTGTAGCGGTTATTTACTTTTAACCGCTACAAATATATACATTTGTAGCGGTTAGAACTTAAAACCGCTACAAATATATATATAATTTTTTTTTTAAATTTAGATTTAAATCATTTATAAATTATTTCAATGCGATATAATAATATAAATATAATTATATAAAACACAATAAGAAAATTCTGAAATAAAATCTCATAAATATATACAAATGTTTAAAAGAAAAGAAAATGTCCTAAACTAAGAAGCTGGGGGCTAATCCTCTGGTGCTCCCTCAGGTGGGGCTCCCTCAGATGCCGCTGCGTAGACTGAACCGCACCATCCTCATCAGCAGGAGGAGGAGCTGTAGGAGGAGGAATAGTGCTCGGGACGACGTAGCGAGGGACAGGGGGGACCGCTGGATGCTGCTCGTCCGGGAACAGCCGATTCCATGCTCCCTCGAGCATAGTGTTCGCGATCTCACGCCACTGCGTCTGCTGCGCGTACATAGTGTCTGCGTGGATCTGCAGCAGCAGCTGCTGCTGCACCTGCATCTGTGGGATCATCTGCTCCACCTCAGGCACCTCAGCTGCGGTCGTCGCCTGTGGGATCGTCTGCGGTTCCTGTGGGGGGATGGGCTGAGATGCCTCGGTAGCCCTGCCTGCGCGCTGCCCCCTCCTCCCTCTGCCCCCTGCCCGGCTGCTGCCACCCCGTAAAGTCGGTCTGGGGGGCACAGGGGCCTTCCCCTTATCCTGTCCTGAAGCCATATCAACTGTACAAATTAAAAAAAAATTAGTCCATTATTATACAAAAATATAATAAAAATACAAATATAAATAAAAATACGTGTTATATACGTACCTCAAGTGTAAAATACTGCGGAATACTGACCAAAAACTCCTATAGACTCGTCTGAACGCTCAAATATCGAATAAACCACTCAGAGAAACCTCAGGAAACAAAATGAGCAAAATAAGAAATGGAAGAGGCAAGGGGTTTAAATAGGCCGGATATTAGTAGCGGTTATTCAAAATAACCGCTACTCTAACCGCTACAAATAATTAAATTTGTAGCGGTTCTACAATAACCGCTACAAATCTTCATAACGTTTGAAATTCTGTAGCGGTTATTGCCCAGAACCGCTACAAATTTGGAGTCTCTTGAAATTCTGTAGCGGTTTTGGGCAAGAACCGCTACAAAATTCTGACATTTGGTATTTTGTAGCGGTTTATGTGCATTAACCGCTACAAAATAACCGCTACAAGTTTTGGCGGGAATTTCGCGCCAAATTTGTAGCGGTTTTTTGTAGGAAACCGCTACAAATATTCTTGCCGCTACAAATTTGTAGCGGTTTAGGTAAAAACCGCTACAAATACTATAATTTGTAGCGGTTTAATATAACCGCTACAAGTTCACCGCTACGAAATACCTTTTTTTTTGTAGTCATTGATAAGCTGAATTATCTAACAGTAACTTGTCATGATATAACCTTCTCAGTCAGTAGGCTCAGCCAATTCATGGCATCACCAACAGTGGCACAATAGGAAGCTTTAGAACATATCTTGTATTATTTGAAAGGTTCTCCGAGTCTTGGTATTCTTTATACAGATTATGGGTACTTTAAAGTTGAGTGTTTTTGTGATGCGGATCATGCAGGATCTAAGGCCACAAGATGATCTACTATGGGTTACTGTGTGTTTGTTGGTGGAAATTTGATATCTTGGAGAAGCAAGAAGCAAGGAGTCATGTCAAAATTAAGTGCAGAAGCGGAATACAGAGCCATGTCACAATCAGTACAAGAAATTGTGTGGGTATTTCAACTCTTGAAAGAAATTGGCATCACTACTACATTGCTTGCAAAACTATGGTGTGACAATAAAGCAGCACTTCATATAGCATCGAACTCTGTGTTTCATGAAAGAACAAAACATATTGAGATTGATTGTCATTTTATTCGTGATAAGATTAAAGAAAATATTGTATCTACAGGGTACATACGGTCTGACGACCAACTAGCAAATCTTTTGACAAAAGCCTTAAATGGAACACGGGTTCAATGTTTTTGTAACAAGTTGGGCATGATCAATATATATGCTCCAACTTGAGGGGGAGTGTTAGAAGTCAGTAATATCGTCCGCCGCCGAACAAGAATGTGATGAAAATGTATAGGATTAGGGATGGTTTCAGATTGTGTTGGTTGTATATAAATATGTAGTTGTACATTTCATAAATAAAAATGAAGTTTGCTTAATAACACAGTTAATGAGCTGTTCATCAAATGGAAGTCAGGCCGTCCTCTCCGGCTCCGGGTGAGGCAAGTTCATCTGAGACTCGAAAGGGAAAATTGACTTTGAACATGACATACAATACTCCATTATAATCAATGAGATTATATTTTAATTAACCAAGTGGGTTGTCGCGTGATCCAATAATCAAACAGTTTTTTAAGGCCAGGAAACCTGGTGGGTTGTCGCATATATGCAATGATCAAATATATATATATATATATATATATTTTCCTTTGATGTAGTTCGCTCATCGGCTTGAAGAAGGCTTTAACTTATAGATGACATATTGACACATTGCGAATCTAATCCATGATTTGTTGTAAATTTTATATATCAGTATCAGGATTGATCATGTTGGATTTTATTGTGTTAAATACTGTTATTTAAAGTCAAAAATAATTTTAATAGCGGTTCAATTATGATAATTTCACATTTCATGCAATACTGTTAATTTTAATTTAACGTCATTGTGAAAATATTTAATCTTAACGATTTTAACTTCTGTGAATGAGGCGAATTATAAGTTTCAAACTACAAATTTTATAAAGAAAATAATATTAGCAAGAGTTGATAGAAGTACTTTTACGATTTATGATGTAACTATGTAAAAAGAATTTTTTGTCTCATACAGAAAATAATTTCTACCAACAAGTGCGGGGTGCAGTGGTAAGGCATCTGACACTCCTCCAGGTGAATGAGAGTTCGAATATGGGAGAAACACTTGTTGGCAGGGGGAACCCACCCTTGGTGCAAAGCACCTTACATGGGTGTGCCTAAAAATATCTCCCGCTCCGGATTAGTCGGTTACCCCGGGTTATCTGGTCCAGTGTTAGAAGGCCAGGAACTCAGGAAAAGACGCCGGATATTGGGGGGATTCCGGGTTAGGGGGCCAAAGGCCCTGTCTGCCTGTTGTTTACCAAAAAAGAAAAAAAAATTTCTAAAACTACAATTTGGTTGTTTCCCAATCAAACACATAGTCGGCCCGGAAAGAATGACATTTTGATTGATGCATGATAAAAAAAATTGGTTAAAAGAAAAAGAGAGAGCACAGACAGAATGTCATTTTTATACTTTTTTTTTTTGGCCTAAATTACTTTGTTTATTTCTTAAAATAAGGAGTATATTTTACCGGGGATTAAAAATTAATTCCTTGTAGTAATCATTTTTTTTTTACCATGCCTTGTAGTAATCATAAAAGATTGAGGCTTCCTAAATTTATTTATGTATTATATTACTTCAAATCATTAAAATAAGATCTGGTTGATTTTTTTTAGAAAGTTTAGAGAAGCTAAATAAATTATTTTAAAGTATTTATATTTATCATTTATATACTAAATTAATTTATTTGATTTATAAATTAATATATAATCTAATAACATACCACATATATTATAATTAAGTTATTTATTTATTTTTTTTATTGCTTTTGACAAAAATCAATTCGTTGATGAGGAATTGAGAATCCAGCGTCAGCCACGAGGGGACACAAGGGCTGCGGACTCGATCGCCAAGACAGCTCCTCCTCAGGTCACTTATTTAGTTATTTGACTTATTTCTCATTCCTTACCCGCGAAGGCGGGTGATAATTAGTGGGGGTAGAATCCGGATCCTCTCCTGTACTCTTTCCGTCCTTCGCGCCTTGCTTACTTAAAATAGCACGGTTTTGGGTCCAAAACACAGGGAATTGGGTCCTTTTAAATATATATATATATATATGTAGCCTCTGAAAATATTTTTTTAGTACCGTCTAGTATCATGAAATGATTTTTAAGTGATATCCAATATCTTAAAATAATTTTTATTACGCTAATCACTCATAGATATTTTTTTAATAATAACTATTGCCTATCAAATTATATTTTAAAGTATTGTTTTAATAATACCTAGTATTATAATTAATTTTTAACTCACTCAGCATCTTAAATAATTTTTTAGTAGTAACTATTGTCTAACAAATTATATTCTAAAGTATTTTTTAGTAAAATCTAGTATGATAAATTTTTTTTAACTCATTCAGCACGTTAAATAACTTTTTCAATAATACCCATTATCTTAAAATAATTATTTTTTTGCATATGAACCCCTGAAATATTTTTTATCGCCACTCTGTATTTTAAGTTTAGATTGTTCGTTGCAATTAGAAAAATATTTTACCATACTAAATGTATAAAACGTTATTTCATGATACTGGGCGGTACTGAAAAAATATTTCATGATGCTACATATATCTTTTTTTTTAAAAAAAGGATTCAACTCCCTTTTTTTTTTTACCTAAAACAGTGCTATTTTAAGTAAAAGAGGCGCAAGGGAGGGAAAGCGCATGAGAGAGAATCCGGATTCAATGGGGCAGTAGCTACAAAAATATTCTCTTTATCGTTAAAAATTTAATGAGATGCTAGTTTTTTTGTTGGTTATTTTACTCATTAATGAAGGCCCAATAAAGCATCCACTTAAAAATAATAAAAGTGTTTTATTAGTAAATACTCTTATCATCACATTATTTAGGGGGGAAAAAAGGAAAGAAACCTCGGTTGTCGTTTGTAGAGTTCTCTACCTTTCATTGTATGTCACCCTACATCCTTGTATAGAGTTTGTCTAATTTTGGAATGTGTCACTTCCTATTTATTGAGAGGGTCATAAAAAATCTCTTAAGAATAGCATCATCAGCCATGACTTTGGACAAATATTTCGTTGTTATTTTGCATATTCCACCAAAAAACCTTATATTAAGCATGAGAACTAACATTTAAATGCATGACTTCAAAGCGGCTAGTGTTTTTTTTTTTTCCAGGTGAAACAAAGGAGGACTAGTAACATCCTCTACTCCATGGTATTGATACTCAGGGTTATATATTATATGCCACATAAATCAATAAACATGTGATTAATATAAAATATCATTATATTTGTATTTGAACTAAAATATGCTCATTTAATCCTATCATACTCAGGAAAAAAAAAAAGAAGTATAATGTTAATAAAAAAAGGTTGGCAAGCAACAAGAAAAAGCGGTAAGAGCCAATCGAGGTCGGTAAAACAAATTAACCAAGTCAGGCTTTGAATTCCCAAATAATAGAAGTTTTAAAACAAAAAGTACCGCGGTCTTTAACATATAACATATTTAGAAAATTTTTTTATCTTAGTTATAATTATAAGATATATTTTTTATATTTATTATTATTTTTATAATTTACCCCTGTTGATGTTCCTTCAATAATAATCAAGAAAAAGAGGGAGAGAAGGAATTAAAGAAGGAGACTAAGGTATTAAAAAAATAAATTTCATATTCACTAATTTAACTAATTTCTTTAATCTAATCAAATTAGATAAATATATCTTATATTAAGTATTAGAGGAATTATAAACTACTAACAATAGATATGGTATAGAGGAGACAGGGAGCAATACATTAAGTTAATAATGGTGTTGTTATTATAAGTTACCAACTAAAAGCAACTTTTAATTAATTTTTTCCCACTCTACCCCTGTCGTTAATTGATATTCAAAGTTGGAAAAATTAAATCACATTATCATTTAATGAGCAGAAAAGTTGAAAATACTTATTAATTTAAGACAAATTGAATGACTTACCGTAATTCTTTAATTTAATCAGAATTAGTAGTAGGTGTCTTATAATAAGAAGGGGAAGTACACCAACGGAGTTAGATCTAACAAAAATGGCTAGTTTTTAACAAAGTGGCGAACTAAGGTTTGAATTTCTGTTAGAAGAGATGCCCCATATTTAGCGTTTAACAATGTCTCGAATAGAATTGTCTTCAATAAGAGGATAACTATGCTTAAGAGGAGAAGAAGAAGAAGAAGGGGAAGTAGAGCCAACAAATCGGGTCAAACCCGTCGGGTCAGTCTGTTTAGGCCTGGGTTTATGATTTAGAGGCTCCAAAAGGAGTCGGGTCTAAAAGAGCCAGCCTGACAGCAACCCTATAGGGCTGACCCTTTTAGACCCGTTTAATATTTTTTAAAAATAAACTAATATATGTAATATCATTAAATTAGTTTATCAAAATGAGAGACACTTAAGTACCTAATAGAGTAATAGTAATAGGGTAACACTTGTTAAATGGTTTGGTTTATTTGATTTTCTACAATGGTTTAATCATTTACATTTAAAAAAAAAAAGGCTAATTTAAATATTAGATAATTATTTTAATAAAAAATTTATGAATTTTAAACATAATGTATCTCAATTTAAAGTAAAAAAATAAATAAATTATAAATCTTGAAATTAAATTTTATTTTAATTAAAATGAGTTTAAGTTCAAACGCGTGAAGAAACAGCCGTGTAAAACCACAAGCTTTAAAAATTATGGGTTTTACATGAAACGCCGTAATGGGCCGGCCCCTATTTCAGACTATAAGGGGAAGTATAGCTGGGCTAGCTTCTGCCTTTGTACGATTACAAGTGAAACCCAACTGAGGTTTATTGAGGTCGAGTACAGAATGAGCCCAATGCCTTAGTTCACAACTTCGAGAGTCCCATACCTCAAATAGAGCAGTGGCCCCAAAATTAAAAAAAAAAAAGAAAGAAAAGAAAAGAAAAGAGGAGAGCATTTCCCCCTCCCGTCTTCCCTCGCCGCGGCTCTCTCTCCGGTCTACCGACATTCGCAAATTGCTCTGCTAATCCCGTCGCCGATCACCACTTTCCTCACGATCTTGTGCACGATACGAGTCACATACTTTTTCGGAACTATTAGCTATGTTACTGGAGTTAGAAATTCTGATATTTAGAAAACAGTAGATATGCGGTTTCTTTTCTCTCTCTCGGGTATCGGCTGAATGATTACTTCAGTTACTGCATTGGTGATTTTTCCCTTCCTTCGTGAAAATGATCAATTTCTATTGATCAGCAAAGAAGTGTATTGGGTGGTCGCTTGGAGCAAAAGCTGCAAGGAAATAAGTTCAATACAGGAGACAATAGGATAGAAATGCAGCAGCCCTGGTAAAGTTCTTCACTCCCGTCTTGTTGATTTTAGGGAATCATTATGTTTTTTTTCTTCTGGAAATTCCAATATGTGGCGTGCATGCCACTTCCCTAATATTTTCTCCTTGTTCCTGTCCATAACCCCCTCCTTTGAATAGGCTGACTCAATCATTCGAATGCTTAGTGAATTCATATTGTCAACTCTGAATACCTGTATGATCCCTGTTTCTTTTGTTTGAACTGTCTAGTATCTACGCTAAAGTATTCTCCCTTTATACTTCTTGTTAAGTTGCTCTTTTGAACATGTTCATTGTAGATTGATTGGACAATTTAATCTTATCATATCCCTGACTTATATGTTTTGGAGTTCCATATACATACAAAATGTTGGATTGACCTTTCTACTCCATTCCTGTATTTGACAGTTTTACTATTGAGGAGTTTTTTATATCCATGAACAATTAAGGAACAACGAATTGAAATGACATAATGATCAATCTTTCTGATTGGAGTTTTTTGGGTTAGAATTTTGGCTAGTGGGTTCCCCCATTCCTAACAATTTCAGTTGAGTCTTGAGAGATTTAGGATCTTATTATTTCCTTGTATCATTCTTTCTTTTGATTTCTCCATGCTTTTTGTTTATGTATGCTCTAGCTCTATGAATCATAATTATGGGACTTTCCTGTTAAAAAAAGAAAAGAAAAGAATCGTAGTTATGGTCTTTAAGTTCTTCCTTTTTAATTTCCTTTGGCTGTCTTTGTTAGTTAGGATCGCATCAATTTTCATGAAAATCAAAATTTTCCAATTAGAGCTTAGATGGTTCCTGTTGATTAGCATATGTGAGAACATATTATCTTGGCATGGCAGTGGATTATCTTAATAAAATTTTACCTGCTTTCTAGTCTTTCTTGTTCGAGCTTTCAAGCAGAACTCTAACTGTGCAAATGAAAATTAAAAGCTATATATCATAGTTTATAGAAAGTTACATGAGCCTTCTGCAATGTGATGAGATTCATAAATTATTCCTGTATTAATGTTGAGATTTGCATCTAAATACTACTGCCGTGAATAATAATGTGATGAATTGAAAATATTCAAGTATTTTGTTTGTGAAATTTTTCACTGTAACATGATAACATCCCCTTGTGCTGCTTAAAGTGCTTCACATTAAAATCTCAATTATTAATTGACACACTGAAGAAAATATCAGTTCTTCTCACGAGAATTAGATAACTACTGATAGGTGCACAAACAGGGCAACTATTTACCCTTTTCATATTTGATCTATGCCTCTAGACGTATTATCATCATTTGAAGATAATTCTTTCGTATATCTTGCACCAGGTTGAAGTAATCTTCAATGATAATGTCTCATCATATTGTTTCTGCCGTCTTGATTGGGACCTCATCCGTGATAAGGTAATATCTTTGCTTCTTTTGCAGCAGCAGACGAAGAATTTACTATTTGCGTGGGACATATTTCTTCTATACGCAATTTTTCCCTCGGCAAGGTATATGTGCTTTTACATAAGCCTTAATCTTGAGAAACTTGTCTTAGAACTGTTCAAAAAAAAAAACTTCTCTTAGATATTTAAGGAAGAGACATCAATTTGTTGTGCTCTTTCTTAATTTCTAAATGGATGAATAAATTTATAAGCTATAAACATAACGACCCACTTCCTTTTTTGGCCGACAAATAGTATGGATTACTTTTATGAAGTATATTTTATGAACAGAGTAAAGAGGATGCAATTCCCCTTCTTTTGATTAGTTTTAAGTATACAATCGCGAATCACCTTTTAATTGTTGTCCAAAAATGATTAATCTTCTAATATTAATATTTTAAATTTTAATATATTCCTTATCTTGTATTCATTTCATGTTTGATGTTTGATTGTTATTATATAATGACTTTTGACTTGTTTTTTTTCCTAAGAACTTTGTTTTCAGGAATATCTTTTTATTGAATAAAGCTCAACATGGTGCATTGTCTTAGTGGCAAAGCGATCTCCTTATATGAGGGAAGTGGTGGATTTGATCCCCACATGGTCAGTTTAAGCCGCCTTTTCAACTAAAAATTAAATAGAAATAAAGCTGAAAACGTAGGTTGGATCCGCATCCTCTAGATTGATCCATGAAAGAAGGACTGGGTTTAAGATAAAAGACACAACCCTTTCTAAGGTGCGCTACCTCTGATCTTACTTGCGCAACCCCCGGGCGATTTTTCTGTCTTCTAAATAAATAAAATTTAGTTTTATTTTATTCATATAATTAATAACTTATGAATTGATATTGATTTGTATTTTCGTTTTACTATTTTTTGTGTATTTAATTATATATATGACTTCTTTAATTCTTTAACAAAATTATATTTATTTATGAATGATTAAGTAATTAAAATTTAAAGGTATTTAGGATAGGAGCTAACCTTCACAGCTTTCGATTATATGAAAAGTTATTTTTTTTAAGACAAAAAAAGAGTAAGGACTGAATTGAAAATGAAGGTAAATTTTGGTGAAACAGATTAAGGTTGTGATGGGTTAAACACGAGGGGCTAACTTTTTTTCTTTTAAAAAATAATTTTTCCAAAATATTAGCCAGTAGCATCCGTTGTAATTATATTCTGGGCAAAAATATTATGGTTCATGCAATAAACAAAAAAAATAAAATATGTTACCGGACAAAAGAAATCCCCCAGAAATATTTAAGCTATACCGCTACCGCCTTCATCTATGAATTGTAAATTTTTAGGAAGATAATCAAGGGCGCGCCTTCATTAATTCCAACGGATATGTAAACCATAAATCACGCGCACCTCTTAGTAATTCGCAACGGTCATATGATGGATAATCCCCGCACCGACCTTCGCCGGCGTTTCTTAGCGGTGTCTCAGCTTTTCCCTCATCTATTAGCGTCTTAGTTATCTCTCTTTATTTGTCCCAAAAAAAGTTCTCTCTCTTTTGGTTTACTCAAATCTTTGTTTTTCTCTTCCGATTTTTAGTATTACCTCCAATTCTAATTATAAGATAAAATTGATTTTTTTGGAAAAAAATTAAGAAAACTAAATAAGTTACTTAATCATATCATATGTTATGTATCTTTAAATTATATATTAATTTATTAGTTAAATTAATTAGTTTGAAAAAAAATATAAATATAAATACTCTAAAGTAATTTAATTAGTTTCCTTAATTTTTTCAAAAAAAATTAATTTTATTTTATAATTAGGATTAGAGGGAATAAATCAGAGAGAAGAAAGTGGTCATAGCTCTTGAAAATAATTATACTGCGTTTACTACTACTAGCCGCCTTCTGAGCTTCCCATGTTACCATGGCCATATCAGTACGGCTAAACTCGCTCTTGGAAATAATGTGTTTGCGCTTCCTCTGTTCTGGCCGCTTGCGTTCTTCAAGGTATTCTTCATTCTTCTCGGATTGTTTGTATGATTCTTGATTTCTATTATATCATGGAAAACATCTTTATTATTATCATTATTAATGCGACACGAGATTTATTGAGCCTTCATTATTTTATGTTATTACTGAAATCTACTTATGTGATATTGAAATATTCTTGATATGCTGCGGTTCTCTTCATGTTTTTTTTATCCATGGAGAACATGAAAATAAACTGCCCCACATACTTCGATCAAGATTCGCCAAGTACTGAGCGTTTGATCTGGTCCGTTAATGCTAGTTGAAAGTCCCTTCTCTTGAGTCTAAATTTTCGGTGTCCCAGCAGAGACAGATCCAAAATGAATGTTAAACATGGTTTATGGTTAAGTTATATGCTGGAATTGTGTGCTTCGGTGGTGGTTATTTCCTTGTAGGATAGATGATGTTTAATTATGTGATGTTAAATCGGCATATTTTAGGCTACAGTTCATACTTCCGTGTATCTTCAGTTGCCGCTTTAACAAATATCATTCTTTCATTTCCCATTTATATTCCGTTGTTTAGCGCTTGGGAAACCTGTGCTGCTAGTGAATATTTAAAAATTTGAAATTCATTTGAACTTTATGAGTGAAGCTGCCTTGAGACCATTTTCATGCGCGCCTTGTGGTTTATCAAAAAAGTATTTGTGGCTTATTTGAAAAATGACATTTCTTTCATTTGATGGCTATTCTTGATGTGCAAAAATATACTCATAGGGGGTTTACTTTTGATGTTTGCCTTAGACTATCCATGTCTTTTTGGACCGTAGCCCCCTTACATGTATGCTAGTATACCCTTTCTAGAAAATTCCTATTGTATGCACACTAGCAAAGATGAGGCAAAGATGAGGGTTGCATCGACTGATGCTTGATATGAATGCTCGTATACAAAAGTGGGTAAATTGAGATTGATTCGGAGGCTTGACCTTGACATGCAAAACTGCCGTAACATTTCTTGCTTGCCTTGAGATCTCCAAAATGGATATGTGGCTTATTTGAGAAATGACAATATTTTTCAAATGAAATAGATGCCTTTGACTTTGGGATTTCAACACATATCTATAATGCACTCCCACGAGTTTCAATGAAATTTATATTGTTTGATGCCTAATCTAAATGTGCAGAAATTTACTTATAGGGGTCTACTTTTGTATTTTTCCTTTGACTTTCTTTGCTACTTGTAGTCCCCCACATATATAATAAAAATATACTGCTTCGGAAAATTTTTCTTGTAAGCACATGCGCAAAACTTAATGACTACTCGATCAATTTGATGCATTGTATGAATACCTTCATAAAAATGTGGGAAAGTTGAGATTTATTTGGATGCTTGAACTTAACGTGCAAAGATGCCATAATTTCAAGAACAAGGGTGCCTTGTGATCTTTTGGGATTGCTGAGGATGAAAGTATTTTAATTTAAAATACATGTGTTGGCTTTGGTGTTTGAATTTCCATCTCTAATGCACTCCTACGGGGCTCAATGACATTTGTTTCATCTGATGCCTAATCTTGATGTGCAAAAATATACTCACAGGGGGTGTACTTTTGATGTTTGCCTTGGCCCATCCATTTCTTTTCGGCTAGTAGCCCCCATACATGTATGCTAAACATTTCGTGTCATGGCCAATTCCTCTTGTGGGCGGCGCTTGATGACGGTTGCGTCATCTGTTGCTTGATATGAATGCTCGTATACAAAAGTGGGGAAAGTGAGATTGGTTTGGAGGCTTGACCTTGACATGCAAAGCTGCCACAACATTCCTCACTTGCCTTGAGATTTCTCAAAATGGATATGTGGCTTGTTAGAGAAATGACAATATTTTGAAACGAAATAGATGCCTTTGGCCCTGTGATTTGAACATGGATCCGTAATACACTCCTACGAGGCTTAATGAAATTTATATTGTTTGATGCCTAATCTAAACGTGCAGAAATTTACTTATGGAGGTCTACTTTTGTGTTTTAGCCTACAATTTCTTTCTTTGCTGCTTGTAGTCCCCCACACATGATAAAAATATACTGCTGCAGAAAATTTTTCTTGTAAGCACACACGCAGAACTTTATGACTGCTCCATCATTTGATGCTTTGTAAGAGTACCTGCATACAAATGCGGGTAAGTTGAGATTTATTTGGATGCTTGAACTTGACGTGCAAAGATGGCATAATTTTAATTACATGGGTGCCTTGTGATATTTTAGGATTGGTGAGGATGAAAGTATTTTAATTTAAAATACATGTGTTGGCTTTGGTGTTTGAATTTCCATCTCTAATGCACTCCTACGGGGCTCAATGACATTTGTTTGATCTGATGCCTAATCTTGATGTGTATAAATATACTCACAGGGGGCGTACTTTTGATGTTTGCCTTGGACCATCCATGTCTTTTCGGCCAGTAGCCCCCTTACATGTATGCTAAACATTTCCTGTTATGGCCAATTCCTCCTGTGGGCGGAGCTTGATGACGGTTGCATCATCTGATGCTTAATATGAATGCTCCAAATGACAATATTTTGAAATGAAATAGATGCCTTCGACATTCGGATTTGAACATGTATCCATAATGCACTCCTATGAGGCTGAATGAAATTTATTTTGTTTGATGCCTAATCTAAGCGTGCAAATGGGGATCTACTTTGGTGTTTTAGTTTCAGCTTTCTTTCTTTGCTGCTTGTAGTCCTGCACATATATGATAAAAATGTACTATGAAAAATTATTCTCTTTAAGCACACATGCAAAACTTAATGATCAGTCTATCATTTTATGCATTGTATGAATACCTGGGTAAGTTGAGATTCATTTGTATGCTTGAACTTAACATGCAAAGATACCATAATGTTTATTACATGGATGACTTGTGACCGTTCGTTCGGGAAGTTGAGAAACGGCAATCTTTTGATTTAAAATGTGTTAGCTTTGGTGTTTGAATTTCTATCTCTAATTCACTTCTTCGATGCTCGATGACATTTGTTTCATTTCATGTCTAATCTTTGATGTGCGAAAATACACTTTAGATGTTTGCCTTAATGAAATTTATATTGTTTATTGCCTAATCTAAACTTGCAGAAATTTACTTATGTGGCTGTACTTGTGTTTTAGTTTCGACTTTCTTTCTTTGCTGCTTGTAGTCCCCCACATTTATGATAAAAATAAAATTCTTCGAAAATTTTTATTGTAAGTGCGCGCACAACTTTGGAAATTATAGAATGTGGGTCATAGTGGGGCCTGCTGGCTTTCATGTGGTAAGGAACTTATGGTGTTGAAATATCAGTATCTCAATTCAATGAATTTGTTTGATTGTTTGATTTCTAATTTTGTGAGATTCTATTTTTAAATTAGATATAGAGTCTGAAATTATTTTGGATCTCTTTGAAATATTTGAAAGTGTGGGTTGCCTTCTAGTTGCTTGTGTTCCACCTAATTACTTTAACGTCAATCTATGAATGTCAATTTTATATGTATGAAAGAAAAAAAAAATTAGGAAGGCTATACTGTTTGCAAGAAAGTAAATGGAGAAAACTTCTTAAAATAATATATGGGCGCGAAAAGTTTATTCGTTGGCATAAATAATGTGTTATAAAAATCATGATGTTATTATTTGTGATATTGGAAAACCCCTATTGACACATACAAGTCATGATTGTCAAGTGCCAATAACTACTGTGAAAAACAGAGTTATTGATCGATTATGTACACACGTGATATGATTAAAGGGCTGTCAAAAAGAGAGTTTTTGATCGACTATGTGCAGTAAAAATTAAAAAGCAAATTTAGCAAATTATGCACACAGGTTATAGTTTTTTGCGTTTTAGAGGGCTAGCCTTGTAGTGGTAATCTTTGGATGTCACAGGTTCAAATTGTGAAAACTTTTTTATTTGAGTGAGTAAAGTTGCATGCATTCATCTCTCTGCAAACCTCACTTATTAGGAGTTGCCACTTTTATAGTTTTCTACATTTTATTCTTCTGATCTATAAATTACTAGTGAAAGGTTTGTTTTCTCCTCCAGGATAACCGCATGGTGATATAATCATTTACCCATTTAGAACAGATTTCTTGACGCAACCCGGTCTATTCAAAATCTCTGTTCCAGGTGCAGTGGTTCGTATATACAAGTCTAAATTGGAAAAAGTAAGAGGAGGGGTAGACTCTGTTAGGCCTAAAACATCTGACTTAGATTGGTAAATCTGACTTTTCTTCTTGTACAATCACATCCATTATGGATCAACCTTGACCAACTAGACCTACGATAACGTTATGTGCCTAATCAAAGAGAAGTTCAATTGGGGCCAAGAAAAAACCATTGACCCACTAGTGGTCCTTGTATCAGGACCGATAAATGGGCAGCTCCAAAGACTTGGTGGGCAGTGATATGATAATTCTTGGAGGCTGGGTTACATGCGTGGTTGCATGATATCCGTCCAATCTCACCTACAAGTCATTTGTTTTTTCAGGACTCATAAACTTTATCTTAAAATTTAATAACTTTTTAGTTTTATCCCTATCTAATATGCATTCTACTCCTACCATTATGTAGTAATAAATGAAAGATAAAATTGTATATCCATATGAAAAAAAAAATGATATAACTTAAAAATAAGACAAAATAAGCTTTCACTCCCTGACTTATAATTAGGATATGATGAGTAATTAAGTCGTGGAATTTGAAAAGGACGAAAATAGATTGACAGATAGTTTTGACAAGACCAAGCATATGGGTCTACAGGATGGTCTGGCGTTTATTGCGGCATTGTTAACCAACGTCCCACACCGCACCAATAGGAGGAATAAGATATATAGGGAAGGTGTTTTCTTATGTTAAAAAATATGTAGGTTTGCTCAATAAGGTTACTGTATAAACTGTCAACCTCGTTTACAAACTTTATTGAGGTGTGGGCCGATGTTTCTCTAATTCCACTGTTCTTTCCCTCTCTCTGTGAAAGTAAGGAGGAGAACCCAAGTGGTCCTAATCATTATGTGTCCCGCGTCTACTCTCCCTCCCCCTCCCCCTCTTCATTGTGTCCCTTCGTTATCTTTGCTCCTCACATGCGCTTTATATGTTGCATTTACTCATGGGGCCCTCTTTTGTTGGGTTGACGTTAACTCTGTGGCAGTATTTCGGGATTGTCTTTTATTTCTCTGTCTTTCTTCCTCTTTCTACTTTTTTTTTTTCCTGTGGGCATTTTTGACATTTGATGACACAAATTTTATCCTTTTGAATTATTTGAATGAAAAGGTGGATTCATCATATCTCCAAACCTTGTAATGCCTTTGAGAAAAGTAACTATTCCATGACTCGAGCTAGAAAATGAATGCTCATTATGTTGGATAATGACTATTTTTTTCCATGAATTAAAGGAGTAAGCCCTAAACGTTTGAGGCTACAAGTGAGATGGAACTTGCAACCTTTTATTTATAATGAAGTTCTCGTTGAATTAGGTTGTAAAAACATTAGCTACCTGCAATCCATTTCAATTTTATCAATCTTGTATGGTCATGCTTCCTTTCCTTATTTTTTAATTTAATTGGATCAGATTCAAGTATCGTGAATCTCGTTGAGGTAGCTCTCCCAATATAATAAAGGAAGCCAATAATAAACAGCCACGATCTTGTTCTCTTATTACTTTTTTTTCCTTGGTGCAAAGCAACTGAGAAATTACCGTACGTACGAGTCCTTCCTTTGTGAGGTTGTCCAAAACCTTGCTACGAAGTATATATCCTACCTTCCTTTCTTAATATAGGATATCGTGTGGGGACGTAGTATACATATTATCTCCTCCAAAATCATTTGTTAATGCTTGGAGAGTATATATAACGTACTTAGCTTACAATGAAGGATATGTAATTCAACTAGGTTTTAAAAAATATCTCAGATATCTAATTTGAAAAAGGTAATCAAATCCGGACTGGTCACTGAACCGGCTAGATTACTGGATCAAGGGTCAGACTAGAGTCAAACCGGAGCTAAACTGATGAAAAATTGAAGATTTTAAGATTATTAATATGAAATTCTAAAATAAAAACTAAAAAAATTGATTTTTTTTTTTAAAAAATTAAAAAAAAATCAAACCAAACCGTTCTACTAGTCGGTTTGGTGGTTTTCAGTCCTAGTCTGATTACCCTGCTAATTTTGAGCGGCAACAGGACTAGAAGAAAAGGCAGGTCTTTAAAATATACGAGTATTTGTGCTTGTAAGTGCATTGAGAGTGTATTGTGCGGAATAATTGATGTAATCAAGTTATACGTTCCATCATATATATGATCCTGGATTTGTGTTCCTTCAAATTTATTCTTTTTGGTGAATTTTGAAACGACTGGGTGCATGGGAACCAATATATTATTTAGAAATCAGAAGTACTTGACTAACATTATTAACTGATGGCTGTGTTTGTTTTTTTTTTTACCAGATCAGCTACTACAAGCCTTATCTTATTAAGTGAAGGCAACTAAGTAGATCCAGAGACGCCATTGTATTCTATCAATAATAAAATCCTTAAATAGGTTGCTGACCAAAGGACCCCGTTCAATAATATCATTTAGCGTTCTCTTTGTTCTTCCTCTATCACTTTTCACAAGATTCCATATTATCTTATACACTCTCGTCATCGACACCTCTCACGGCTTTCTTATATATATTCAAATCTCTGGCAAAAATATATATATATATATATATATATATATTCAAATCACCTTTGACAATTTTTTACCATTTTCTTTTTAATAGGTGCAACATCTACTCTTCCTCTAACATGATCATTTTGAATCTTGTCATTTATTGTATAATCGTACATTTATCTTAACATCCTCATTTTTGCCAACTCAACTAATAGTCTAGTTAAAAATTGGACCTTTTTGATAATATCATGTTTATGTTTATTCATGAAATTGTCATAATATGTTAAACTTATTATCACTTTTGTCCTATTTATAAATTACTTTTAACTAAATCTCACATACCAGGGAGAGGTGGTTAACTTAATGATTATGGGATAAATTTTCAATTTTGCCCTTATTTATAAATGAATATTTTTTAACTCTTTCTTCTCTATCTATCTTTAATTATTTCTTTATTGGTACAATAAATAGGGGCAAAATTGTCACATCTCATTTACTACACTGAAACTGAACTTATAAATAGGACCAAATTTTTGATAAAAAAGGACTTATAAATAGGATTAGAGTAGTATGTATAATTAGTAGTGATGTGATTGATAAATAATTAAAATATTTTGGTTTACAAAATTAAAATTCATAGCTGAAAATATAGTTATTGAGCATGTTTGTTATAGTGTTAAGATTGCTTATAAGCTGCTTTTTACGTAAATCAAGATAAAACTTCTATCACATACTTACCTCGTATACCTTAAATCATGATTGAAAAGATGTTTTTAAGCATTCCAATCGCTGTTCCAAACAAGTCCATTATAATCAGAGACTATGTGCAAGTCTTAAGTTGCTCTCATGGCAAAGTTGTTCCAATTGAATATCCCTTATTTAGTAAGTGTTTGGATAACATTGAAACCACCGTTTCAGAAATCCTTTTCCACAAGCCAAGACAAGTATGTGGAGAATAATTTTTACAATTTATAAAGTAAATATATGAAAAGAATTTTATCTCAGTTTATAAAAAAAAAAAAAAAAACTTCTAAAACTATGATTTATGTGATTTCAAACACTCACTTAACCTAAAATTAACCTAGAAAGTGAAGCCATGTCTTATCATTTATCAATATCCCCTGAGTGTCCAGAAATGACTACATGAAGTACGTAGGCGACGGAATGCGGGAAATTCGCTAGCCGTACAAAAGAAAAGTTCGAATCCGAAGTTGAAACAAAAAAAAAAAGGTGAAAAACGAAGAGGAGGACGAAAGGAAAAATAGTAGTAGTAGCGAACCAGTTGGGATAATTGTAGTCAAAATCACACATATCCCAACAATTTTTGGGAAGAGAGGGAACTTTAGTTAAACACATGAGTGGGGGATTGATTGCCTTTTCTTGTTTTCTTCTCTGAATTTTATAGGTAGGCAAAATACATTGGATAGTGCCATTGTCATATAAATCTCTGACCCTCAGTGCTGCCGCCATATACCACCAGAGATAGATATGATGATTAAAGTAGACAGTTTTATCAGTACTAAACTATCAGTGTACTCCTCATTTTTCAGGAATCTATCTATCTAACTCCCAAAGAAGTCCCACATTTCCACTCACCCAAAAACCAAACCCACCTAACATTAACACATCCCTGTCTTTCTCTTTCTCTCTTGTTCAGACAACCATGAGCTTGCGAAAATATATGAACATGGCTTCCCAACTACCATGTCCATATGTTCCTTAAAAGTTTCTTGAAGCGAAAACGAAAACACTTCCCTTCATGAGGGGTTAGTTTCGCCATTTTATAAAAAGGCCTTGATAATATTAAGCACTACCCTTGGTGCATGTCTTTCTCCGATCCCTCTCAATTATGAATTTATTAGTGCTGTGAAGACGATGAATTAAAAACATGTTATTTATTTGTAGTGCAGATAATAACTTCATGTCACGTCACTTCAATTTTGAATCATTCCCACAGTAATTAGATGAATAATTCTTTAGCCTCCACCGCTTGTTATAGATACATGGATAGATATCTCTCATAACATAGAATTTCAAAATTTTTTTGGGAAAATTCTAAAAAAATATTATTTGAATTTCAAAATTTCAAATCAGTGATTTGATAAGAACTTGAATTGTCAATCCCATAACTCTATTTGTCAATTTTATTACTCTTATTGTTAACAAAATCAATTTAGGATTTTGAAATCCAAGTGATATTTTTTTACTATTTTCCCAATTCTTTTTTGCCTATTGACTATTTAATTAATTCGATAGGCTGTTATATATTTGTGCAAGAGAAGTCAACTTCAATCTACCTGTGCAAAAAAAAAAAATCTGCTGATAAACATGAACCTGTTGTTGCGGGATATGTTCCTTCATAATGGTCGCATGAGAGTCCTAGATCTCAAGGTTTCAAATGAAGAAAGTTCTACCTTGTACTAAAGCTAGACATATGAGACATAATCCAAAGTCGATAGGCTTATTACATTCTTATGATGTTTATATATCTAATTTGAATATATAAAGATATCTTCTCCTCTTAACTTCTCCTTTCACTATCTGTAAATTAAGTGGAAAAAACGTAGGATTTACAAGTAGTGTTATTGATGTCTGGAATGAAGCTGCATTATATTGCTGGCTGCCGCAACTGCAAACTGGCATTGAGAAATCACTTTCTTTACTGCAATTTTAGGGCAGACTCATGAAAACGCTTTATATAATGACCCTTATCTTTCTCAATTACATTGCATTGAATCAGAAGCCATGTCCTTTCTCATCACCCCATCTGTCTCCACACCATGATGGATCCTCGCACACGTGTGTGTCTGGACAAAGCCTTCATGCGAAACCAACTGTCTTCTACTCTTTATCATATCGCCACACGTGGGAACAGTTCTCTTTGCAGACCAACAAGGACATTTTAATAATAATACATTGTACAGAATACCAAGTTGATACTACAGAATTCTGCATTAGATCTTTGGTATATGCAACTTTAACCGATTTGAAACAAGAGGGAAAAAACAGTCAAGAATGTTATTACGTCGTTTCCCTAATTCTGAGTTTAAAATCAATATATGTTTAAAAGAAGTGGAAGAGAATCGGAAGCGGAAGGCTGTTGATGAGTAAATATTGGAACTTCATTTACATATTTATCATCTCATCGCACCTAAATCACTGTTAATTTCGAGAAAAATAAGAACCGAAGTGATATACATATATATGGGCCTTCTTATGATGATCAAGTCACAGGATTTCAACAAAATAAAGAAAATTTTCATATATTTCATATAGAGAAGCCCCAAAATGTTATTATTCGCAGTGAGAGGAGAGATAGTTTTCGTGGTCACAGGTGAAGATCCAAACTCACATGGTCGTGAACGCCGGGTTTAGCAGAGTCATAAACAAGGCGATTCTGCGAAGCGGAACCAACGACCTGATGAGAAGCTCCGACGTTAATTTCGTCGCCGGCGAGCAAGGGCAACGGATGCTGTAAGTGCAACGAACGGTCACGATTGAAAGTGGTAGTAGGGTTGTTTTGGACGGTGGCGGGGATCCGCCACAAGGCTAAGGGGCTACCGTTGATGGGTTGCAGATGAGGATACGACGTCGTACCATGGCTTCCATAAAACCTTCCACCGGCAGAGTTACTATTATGCCACGAGGGGTATAGGGTGTTGGAGCCCATGCGGTGGTAGTTCATGAGGCCGTAGACATGAGCGGCGGCGGCGGCGTCGGCGGAGAGGCTATTGTGGACCATGGCGGACTGAAGGTGAGCTCGCTTAGCGTGCTGACGCTCACGTTTGTGGGCGTTTTGGTGGCCACCTAAGGCTTGAGAGGTGGGGAAGTTTCTACAACAGTAATGGCATTCGAATCGGCGGCTGGTTTCAGCGTTATTGACGGCGGAGGCGGAGGCGGCGTCCTTGGAATCGAGGTCAAAAGCATTATTATTGGTGGCGTCGGAGGAGTGGGCGTCGTCGGGGGTGAAAGAAGAAGAGTCGGCGTTGGGGAATTCAATGCCGAAAAGCTTAAGGGGCTTGTCTTTGAGAGGAGGAGGACGGATAAAAGGGAGCTGAGAGAAGGACTCAACGTTCATGAAGTCATGAGTCTCTCTGTCGGACTTGTCCATGAGAGAGAGAGAGAGATGGTGGTGGTGGTGGAGGTGGAGGGGAAGGAAGTAGGAGGAGGGAGGGAGGGGAGTAATAGGGAGGGAAGGGGTGGGACCCAGAGAGAAGCAGAGCAGAGGCGTACTCAGATCAAATGGACAACTGGGAGGACTCAGGAGGGCTCATCCATCTCCCAGAGTGAAAGCCCTCACAACCCCTCACACTTCCACTCTTCTCAACCCCCTTCATCATTCATATATGTTGTGCCACTTCCCTTCCGAATTTTGCTTTCTAATCAATCTATATATTTTTCAAGCTTTTTATGTGTTTTTCAAGGTTAATTTGTATCCATCCAACATCTTTAAGTATTTTGTTAGTAACAATCAGTATTCTAAATTACTTAGGGGATGAAAGTCCTGACAGTCCCACAAGTTAAAAATGATTATTTGTAGCAACTTTATTGATATATATATGCAAATGATCATGAGAGTATTCATTTACTGTGAGGGCTTTTTTGTACTACCACTGAGTTGGATAGCTAATCTAAGGATATTAAAAAACCAGTTAAATTATTTATTTGTAATAAATGGATTTTGGTTTTCATAAAATATTGTTTAACCAACTGCTTTGGAATTGATTACCTCTTGATGAAAACTCATTGATATGTGTAATTAATAGGATAGTTTGAGAGAAGAATTATACATTTAGGAGATAGAGGGGAATGAGATCTTATATTTAGAATGAGAATCAAAATAAATCATCTATCTAACTCTTATATTAGAAAGCATTTTTTACATACGAACTAATGTTGACATGATCGATTGCAAGAGATCAGATTATTTCGTCCCTTGCGTAAGTAGTTAGTGGCTATGGAACACTTAATCAGGAAGTGTTTGCCTTTTAATTACGAGATTAGTTTATGGAATAAATCTAATTGTGAAGGGTGAAATTCTTTTCAACCTGCGTCATTGAAACGTGGCTGGATGATTTCTTGGGGCCAGAAGTTTAGTTTTCACATTAAAAAATTAGTTTCATGCTTTCACACACAGGGACAATTTTTTTTCATGCCGCCAATTTAATCTGAAAATTTTAACATATCTAGTTATTTTCTAACCAGAAAATATAACCAGTTATTCAAATAATGACAAAAGTTGCTTTTACCCGTAGTCAAAATAATGTTTCCTGTACAGCCTGGGATCGATGTTATAAGTATTCCCGTACAAATCAAAATGTTTTGAAAAACTCTTTCATTCTCGCCTTTTAAGGCCACATAAAACGACTCATGGTTAAAAAATTTAATTAACCGCACTCAATGCATGATCAATCACCAGCTATTTCAAACAGAAACACATTATTTTTCTTTAAAAAAAAAACGCATCTGATCTGGATCATATATATCGTCGTAAATAAATCAGCGGTGCAGCAATGAATTAATTAAATGACCATACTTCGAGTTATTGTATATATAATGAAACTCTTCAAGTATGAATGTTGCTGTAAAAATTCGAAAAGAGTGGTCCTCAAATCAGCCTCCACGAACGTCTAAGAGATTAATAATTATAGACGTCTCACCTTTTCTTTTCTTTACCAATTCCCCTGTCATTTTAGATTTTGAATTATATGTACGAATTGAACGCATATGTTTAATTTGTCTTGCTTCATCATCCTTCGCTTTCTCTTCTTCATTAGCTTGTTTTTATCATTAATCCTATGCGTCAAAATTCACATGGATAGGAGTCGTCATATGAAAGGTGAAAATAAAGCCCTCTTTAACCGAATTGATCACGAACACTTAGAATCACACATATATGAAGGTGTAAGTCCAGTAACTCTAGGCCATTATTATTCTCCATGATAGCAACGATTTTGTAGATAAATTTATCTGTAAGTATACATGTACTATATATAGTATATATGTATGTGATACTACTCCCAAATCAATAGTGACTTATCAGAGGTGCAAGACTAGGGAACAACTAAAGTTAGACTAAGTCTTGATTATTTATTTATTTATTTATTTATTTATTTATTTTATTGCTGAGTCAAAGTGGAGTTAGTTAGTAAAATAATCCGGACCTTTAGGCTTATCACAAGTCCACTAACTCAGTCTCGCATTTATCCCCGTCTTTACAGGGAAGGTCAATTATTTCAATTGTATTTCAGATTCTATAAATACCTTAAGCTTCATTAGGCTTAGGTGTGCATTAATAATCCAACTATTATTCTCTGGAGATTCTCTTTGGCTTCTTACTCCTCTTAGCAATGAGATTCTTGCTGTTATTAAAGGTGATATGAGAGCTACTACTTACACTCTTATTTGACTTCTATCGGTTACGAAGTTATTATCCTTATTCTTATCAGCTTATTATCATTTGATATCAGAGCTTTACAAATCATTATGGTGACCACACGTTCTTCTGGCGACTCTCATGAATCTAGTGAAACACGTCAAAACAAGACGCAACGTCCTCCGGTGCCCACCCCATCAACAAGCGATCCTTTGGCCCAAATTGTTGCCAAATTGGGCACCTTAGACAAACTCAAGGAAAAGATAGTTGGTGTGGAATTACAAGCGGCTCGACAAGGGAAGGCACCGAGAATTTGACGATCCACAGGTGACTGTGATGACGATTTCAAGGAGTCTCGCAAGCACCCTTACACTCCTCATGCCAAAATTGAGTTTCCTAAATTCAGTGGCGGCAATCCCAGGGGCTAGATTCTTAGGGCCGAGAAGTTCTTTTGCTACTATGAGACACCCGAAGACGACAAAGTCTACATCGCCTTGATGTATTTGGAGTGCAACGCCTTAGATCTGTTTTCATGACAAATTCCTAGTGTTCCATGGTTTATTAGGACGAACTCGTACGATAACTTCAGGAGCACTTTGGTTCACCCGAATATTTGAATCCCGATGAACACTTATGCAACATCTCTCAAATAGGGACGGTGTTGGAATACAGCCAGGAATGGGCACGTCGAGTTGCTCAAGTTTTCAACTGGCCAGAGCATTGTCTTCTGGGTGTGTTTTTGAATGGCCTAAGGGAGGAGCTTCATTCTGAGGTCAGAATTCATAAGCCACGAATTGTGTACTGTGCAACAAACATCGCCCTTGAATTTGAGAAGGCAAAACTTGCAACCAGTGGGCCTAAGCCAGAGTCAAACTCGAGTACGGGCCGGGCAACCTAACCCTCTTACTTGTGCGGGTCAACCTAAAATTACTTTCTCCTATCCAACTCACAGAATCGGTTTGCACTTGTAGGCTCTTCTTCAAGCTCAGCCAGAACTTCCATGACCAGCGCCGCACGACCCAACACCTGAGATGTCACCAAGCAATAACGGAGGGATAAGGGTCTTTGCTTTAAGTGCAGTGAGCCCTTCCGTCCAGGTCACCGATGCGCTGCTTCCTTCTTTTCTATCATGAAGGTGGATGCTGACGGCAATCCTATGTCGGAGTCACTAGAACTAGTGCCCAAAGAAGTAGAGAACAATCTCCTTTAATGCTATTTTAGCCCAAAACTCGACTTCAACGATAAAGCTACACGGTGAAATTCAGAACCATGATGTCCTTTTGTTGGTTGATTCGGGCTCCACCCATAACTTCATCTTCGACTATCTGGTAAACAAACTCAACTTACCTACTGTGGCTATCCCGACCTTAGGAGTTCAAATTGGAGATGGCAGCGTTGTGCGCTGTAATTGACTCTGTCAGGATATTACTGTTTGCCTACCAAGTTTGAATATCACTCAGGATTTTTATCGCTTTTCACTTGCTGGGTCAGATTTAGTTCTAGGCATAAAATGGCTTGCATCCCTTAACACAATTCAAGCCTATTAGAACAATATGTTCTTAATATTCTGGAGGGATGGCAAGAGATACAAGTTACAAGGAGTCCCATGTACTTCTGTTTCAAATCCAAACATGAGTTTTCACTCTATGATGGTTTCTAATTCTGTTTTGAGGACTAACCATAATAAGCAGGTGAATCTAGAGGGCATCTTACGCAATTTTGGCACTGATTTTTATGAACCCTCCACGCTGCCTCCCTTTAGAAAATTCCAGCATGCTATTACACTGTTACCAAGTGCTCCCCCGCCTAATTTGAGGCCATATTGGTACCCTACTTCTAAAAGAATGAGATCGAGTGTCAGGTAGAGGACCTACTACAAAAAGGGTTTATTCAGCCTAGCTCGAGTCCATTTACTAGCCTGGTTTGCTAGTCAAAAAGAAGGATGATACATTGTGTATGTGTGTGGATTATCGGGCTCTCAACAAAATTATAATTTCGGACAAATATCCCATCCCGAACATTGATGAACTACACGGAGTCGCCTACTTATCAAAAATCGACCTTTATTCTAGCTACCATCAAATATGGGTCCTAATAGCTGATATCCCAAAAACAACTTTTAGAACTCATAGTGGCCATTACGAATATGTGGTCATGCCTTTTGGGCTCACCAATGCCCCTGCAACATTTTAGGTAGCCATGAACGATCTTCTTCGGCCTTATTTGAGGAAGTTTGTTTTGGTTTTCTTCGACGACATATTGATCTACAGTAAAACACCGAGCCAGCATGAAGTCCATCTCCATACTGTTTTCCAAACCCTCCACCAGAATTCTTACTAAGCCAATTTCAAAAAATGTGCTTTGAGCCAACCAGAATCTCTTTCTTAGGTCACATAATTTTTGCTCAGGGGGTTGAAACACATTAAAAAAAATTGAAGTAGTAAGAGACTGGCCTATTTCCACAAATGTCTTTGAACTCAGAGGATTTCTGGGACACTCGGGCTAATACCGTTGCTTTATGCAGAATTATGGTTTAATTGCTTGCCCTCTTACAAACCTCACAAAAAAATGCCTTTCATTGGTCTCCAACCGCTCGAAAGGCTTTAGAGAAACTCAAAGTCACTTTAATAACAGCCCTGGTACTTCAACCTGCAAATTTCACATCTGAATTCATCGTGGAGTATGATGCTTTGATGGAAGGGGTTGGGGCCATCTTGCTGCAATACAATCACCCAATTGCCTTCTTTAGTAAGGGCTTCTTGTTCTCAAACAGGTATAGATTTGCCTATGGTCGTGAATTATTGGCCTTGGGGTTAGCCTTACAACAATGGCGTTATTACTTACTTGGCCGCTATTTCATAGTCAAGATCGATCATAATAGTCTCAAAACGCTGATGGAACAACGCACCCTTACCAATACCAAGCAGCATCTCATCTTCAAACTACTACCATTTTATTTCAGCATTGTGTACAAGGCTGAAAAAGAAAACATCGGGGATGATGCATTGTCCAGGAAGCCTCGACATGCTGATTTTCTACACTTAATGGTTCCTATTCCACTAGACTTTCTGAATCTTGAAAATGCATTGTTACATGATCCATTTACTGCCCCCGTAGTTGTTGCCTTAACCCAGGATCATGACTCTAAACCCGGGTATTCATTGGTACAGCAGTGCCTATACTATAATGGAAGGCTAGTCATTCCTCGAGATTCATCTTTGTGTGCTAAATTGCTCAAAAGAGCACATATAACGCCCTCTAGAGGGCATGGGGGTTTCTTAAAAACTCTAAAGAGGTTGTCCAATACTTTTTTTTTGCCACAAATGAAAGTTGATGTCAAAGCATTGGTGCAGTAGTGCTTTGTGTGTCAAAAGAACAAATATGAAACATTATCACTTACAGGTTTCCTATAACCTATATTGGTACCAACACAAATTTTGGAGGATATCTCCATGGATTTTGTAGTAGGCTTACCTAAATCAGGAACTTATGATACTATCCTCGTTTTGGTGGACCGTCTGAGCAAATATTACCACTTCATCCTACTATGCCACTCATACACGAAAAAATCAGTGGCTGTAATATTTTGTGAAGAGATAGTTCACCTCCAAAGCATTTTAAGATCGATTATATCTGACTAGAACCCACTCTTTCTCAGTGCATTTTGGAAGGAATTATTTAAGGTCAACCAAACTTGGTTGTGAATAAGCATAACCTACTATCCCTAGACCAATGGCCAAATGGAGGTCATCAATCGCTGTCTTGAAGCTTATTTGAGGTGTTTTGCCCATGAACAGACTAAATCATGGAGCAAATATCTTTGCTGGGCAGAATATTCATTCAATATAAGCTTCCATTCTTCCACTAACATCACCCCCTTCAAGGCAGTATATGGTAGGGACCTGCCACCACTACATCCCTTTATACCAGGGGAAACTTGGATGGCAGAATTGGCTTACCAGCTTTTAACCAGGGACGCCATCCAGAAATTGCTCCAAGAAAATTTAAAGAAAGCTCAAGACCGGATGAAGACATATGCTGACCAATATCACCAGGAACTCACATTTAACATTGGCGATTCTATCTTTTTGCGAGTTGAACCTTGCCCATCAGAAATTTGTCAAGCTTTCTCCTAGATTTTTTGGACCTTATAAGGTCATATGTCGTATCGGTAAAGTTGCTTATCAGCTTAAGTTACCACATTCAGCACACATTCACCCTATTTTTCACATATCATTACTGCGCCCTGCACACAGCCAAGCCCCATCAGATCCACCACCAACACTTCCACTTTTTGTGGATTTTGAGCTCTTATTAGAACCAGACACAGTGCTGGCTTATCGCTGGTGTGCTAAGACTTTGGAGCTACTAATCCAGTGGAAAGATTGCCCTACAGAAGAATCAAGTTGGGAAGAATATGACTTGTTATTTCTACTAATCCAGATTTTCGCCTTCAGGACAAGTCGGTTTTCCAAGAGGAGAGTAATGATACGACTCCAAAATCAATAGTGACTTATCAAAGGTGCAAGACTAGGGAGCAACTAAAGTTAGACTAAGTCTTGATTATTTTATTATTTGTTTATTTATTTTATTGCTGAGTCAAAGTGGAGTCGATTAGTAAAATAATCCGGACGTTTACGCTTATTATAGGTCCACTAAGTCAGTTTCGCATTTACCCCTGTCTTTATAGTGAAGGTTAGTTATTTCAATTGTATTTCAGATTCTATAATACCTTAAGCTTCATTAGGCTTAGGTATACATTAATAATCCAACTATTATTCTCTGGAGATTCTCTTTGGCTTCTCACTCTTCTTAGTAGTGAGATTCTTGCTGTTATTAAAGGTGAGAAGAGAGCTACTTCTGTCACTCTTATTTGACTACTATCGGTTATGAAGTTATTATCCTTATTCTTATCAGCTTATTATCAATATATGCATCTAGCAATAGTTTGATATTATTCAGCCCTTTATCAAAAAAAAAAAAAAAAAAAACCAAGGGAAAAGAAGCAAATCAAATAAACAAAAGTGATAGGCTAAAACAATTGTCAACTTTTTTTACATGCATGACAAGATTTGCCAAAGTTAGTGAGAAATTTTGATTGAAAATTCAGAATCACCACCTAATAATCATTCCCCTGACAGAAAGAGACTCCTGATGATAATTCATTGATATACAATAATTTACTTAATGCTAATAAAAACAAAGAATAGTCATGAAAATAATAGTAGGGAAAAAACAGGATAATCAATTTAATTTGTAAAAGAATAGCTTTTAACTAATTTTAAAATGATTTTTTTAAAAACAAATGAAACTCGAGAGAGAAATTATTTTATCACTGACTAAACTTAAAACAAGAAATTAGTTTATCATTGACTAAATTAAAAGGAAAAATTGTCCAAATAGTAATTTAAGAATTAGATAGTGAAAAAACATATACAGTAGCTAGAATATCTTATAGACTTAACTGAGGTTCAAATATTAAAAAAATAATGTTAACAGAATTGATTTGTATTTCCTGTTTCTTTCGCACCAATTGTTTGTGAAAAAATTAAACTCCAATTTCGATTTTTATATTTGTGCAGCAAAATATGATAAAGTTCAGAAACTATAAATGAATAGCATCTACTGGGTAAATATATAGTTGCAGAACGCAGGAATCTATTATAGGTAAAAACTAAAAACAACATTTTTACCAAAATAAAGCTAAAAACAAATAAATCTATCTTTCGTCATACATAAAAGGTAAGGGAATATATCCATCAAACTTGTTGTTTTTTCTCTTTCACTTGTTTCAATAACTACACTACCCCAAGTCTCTCTTTATCGTTTTTGTTACCTCAAAAAGTTACCCCTTAATTATTCGGGCGAGAGAGGAAAAGGGAGGGAAGGCGACCTCTCTTGTTCTTATAAGGAGTTGTATGTGAGTGAGAAGAGAGTTCTCTCTTAAATTTTCAGTGAATATTTCATAGAATTCATTCAAAATAGCAATTAAATGATATTATTTTTAGTTACCTTTTCCCCCTTTCTGCAAAAATAGCCTGCTTTATTTATGCATGCTTGACTATACCTTAGCTTATTCTCTCACTCTTCTTCCAACTACTTCTCACTCTTTCATAATTCTGCACCTTTCTTGGCCATCGACATGTCACCATCCCTATACTTTCTTTCCCTCTCATAATTACTTTCTGGGCTGTCATTAAGATAACCAGCTTCCATTGAAAGTACTTGCGATAAATTTGTATCTCTATTTAATTCTAATTATTCACCCATCTACCCAAGCCTTTAGGCCTTTGGTTGTTCTGTTCGTCAGTGCCTTAAAAGTGATTTGAGAATATATATGGACCCAGTTTCTCATTATTGTCAAGTATAATAGACTGTAATTCTCTAATTAAATCATAACACAAAGAGTGGTTAATTATTAAGAATGTTGCTTGGGGGGCATTTACCAAGAAGATTCCCTCGTATCCAATTAACTACTAGTTTGGTAGATGTAATTGGATAAAATTAATTACTTGTGGTTTCTGGCAATGTGTATTAATTTTCTGGGTTAAACCCAGCTCTGATGAATTCCCAGCATGGCACTAGCGTCTTGTACCGAATTAATAATTAGGGTTAAGATGCAAATTTATGCTGAAAATTTTTGTTTAGAAATAATATTGTTCTACAAGTTATTTTAGGTTCAATGTCACATTAAAAGTTTTAGAATGTATCAATATTACGACATCATGTCCCATCAATTAAAAGACTAATGTTGATGGTTGAAAAATTAACATTGACCGTTAACATTTTTTATGGTAAGAGATAACATTACTCCATTTTAATACTTTCAAGACAACCATAAACCTAAAATAACTTTTAAGGCAACATTATTCCTAAATGAAATTTTCCAGGGCAAATTAATACTTAGCCCATTTAATTACTTGGTATAGGATAATTAGATTAATTTGGCGTCTAATCAATTTTGTCCAGCGAGATCAAGATCAATGAAAAATAATTGAGTTGATCTATATATGTTATATTTCAAAAGTTTGACAAAAAATACTGTCAGATTACATCTAAACAAGCAAACTAATAAAGTGGGCCTCTTTCTTCTTCTTTAAAGAACCTGTGTATATCTCGCTTTCGCTTAAACCTAACAAGAAGCATGCAAGTAATTTCTTCGCCAATAGGGTCACCCTCATGAAAGGCTCTCAGTGAGGGGACCAACACTAACATATCGGGTTTCAATGCAACTGAACCACTTATGTGTGCCCTAATAAAGTAGAAATTTATCTGATGTGAACATGAGCATTTGCCATTTGCTTTGCCTCTTGATTTGGCAACATCGTCAGTGACATTTCATGACTCCTACAATTTCATTTTATTTTATTTTTAAAGAGGACATGTATGCATTTTTACCAGCTGTTATGTAATTTTTTCATTTTGGTGATGCAATGATGAATAAGCACCACATGTTCATCACTAATTTATCGGTCTTATATATAAGACAAAATTGATTTTCTTTTGAGAGATTAAGGAAGCCAAATAAGTTAGTTAATCATATAATATGTTATGTATCCTTAGATTATATATTAGTTTATTAGTCAAACTAATTAGTTTGAAAATAAATAAATAAATATAAATACTATAAGCTAATTTAATTAGCTTTCTTAATTTTTCCAAAAAAAAGTCAACTTTATCTTATATTTAGAACCGGATGGAGTAAATTTTTTTACCTACTCAAGCTACCTCTATCTGTACATCTTCAGGATATATACACATACTACCTTCAAACCTTAATATAAGAGCTAATTAGCTAATTTGAGTAAATTAAGATAGCTATATATGTTAGTATTTTACAATAAATATAGATTAGTTTTTCTACAATATTATCTTTCACTGTGGCTACCCTTCGATAGAGAAACCCTTTAATGTGTTATGTGCATAATCCATAGAGATGCATGCTTTGGTAAAATTTATAAATTTTTTAGGAAACAAAATAGATTGAAATATTGTTTATGACCAAATCTAGCCCCAACAACCTTTTATATTGAGGAACGGAAATACTCTTTAATTATAACTTAAATTACTTTTGTGGCATCCTTGTTCAAATCGTTATCTTTATCATCAAAGCGATGGTAGGGACCTGATATTGGTCTGTGCCGTACGTAGCTTAATTTCATCAAGCAATTACAAGTCTCACATCAATTAATGATCATTTACGAATGTACAGAATTGATCCCACTTGATGGAAAAATACACACTGAATCATATTTAATTTTACTATATACGTGTCAATTAACAGAATTACTAGAGCAGTGACTGATCACTCTGAAATTATGAACATGAAAAAGAGAGAACTCGAGAGACTACTTCACGTCATTAACTTAATAAGGTGCAAGATCCATATGCAAACAGAGAGAACGACAATATAAAATATACCTGTTGACATGCATTACAAGACGAGGCCACATATATAGAAGAGTTGAGAAACCAGCAAGTCGCTAGCTAGCCAGGTCTCATTAATTACTTGACGTCCCTAATGGAAAAGCCCAAGACATGTGACTATGTATAACTCCAAAGTCCAATTTCAGTGCTTGCCCACCACCATCAACAAAAAGAGCCAAGACACAGAACTGATCGAGAATATTGAAAACCCTGGCACGGCATATTGGTCTCTCTGGCTAGGCTAAGAGATTTATTAATGGTGCCTTATTTCTTTCCTTATTTACCAATATATATATATATATATATATATCAAGTCTCGTCCCTTTATTTGCAACTACATTGGTTAGTAATATTTGGCGTTTTACTAAGTGAAGAACAAAAGGGTCACTTTCCACTTGTTCCTTATCTCTCTTCAGTCTTTCCCCGCGACGTGTCTTAATTGTGACATGTTTGCCTTCTTGTGTTGTGTTGTGTGGCCAAATCTATAATGGCTTTGTTCCTTTTAATTATAGTTGTTTGGATGCGAAGTGTATTGAATTTGACACTTGTTTGATTTATTTGCTCAGCTAGAGTTTTTCTATCCAACCAACACTTATAATGTATCTAATCAACGTGTTGTATGTTTATCTGGGTTTTATGTCAATTGATATCTTCGGGTTTCAATATTATATTTAAGATTCTGATTGACGTCCAAAGTAGGGTTCAAAATTTGTGGGTGTCATGTTTTTGCTGAAATATAATTGTTCTGATTGAGAAAGTTTTTACGGGAGCCCCGTCATTTTTCTTCTTTGTTTACCCGGACATAACTAACAATGGAAAAAGATTAAACTCTCTCTCCATATCGTCATTCAGATTAGCATTGAAACTGGTTCCATCCACTCTCAGACAGTTTCTTCTTCCCCCTCTGAGCCATTTAATTGGTTAGATTTTAAGATGAATATTAGTGGGTTTCACATTAATAGGCATACTTTTTCTTAATTCAGTCTTATTCAATGTATGAGATTCCCCCCCCCCCCCCATCCTCAATGGTTAACGCCATAAATCACGCGCTGATAAAATTGTTGTACAATTATTCTGTTTCGAGGAAATTATACACTAAGATGTTTCACAAGTTTGGTAAAACAATGTTGATAACATTAATTTGAGCATGGGCATACAAAAATAAGAGACTTTAAATTTGTCTTCACATGTTGGCCAAAAAAATCTTGTCTTTACATAAATGAAGTCATCAAAACTAATGCGTCCTCATAGAAGACATTAATTTTGTATTTTATTTAATATAGTTAAGTTAAATTATTCTCCCTTCGCCGTGGGTCCTTCAATTTATATTCCACAACTATAAATACGTACGTACATACTTCTTTTAAAATGAAAAATAAACACGATCAAAATGTTCTTACAGGTATATACGTCTATAGTTAAAAGAAAAAATAATTAAACCCTTTGGTGATGAGAATGAGTAAATGTCATAAGCTTATTTTTCCGTTTATATATGCTGATATGCGTGTGTATGAATATATTTAGCGTATAATTAAAATAGCAAGAGGGCAGTTGTGGACAATACTCCCATAAGATGTTGTATGAGAAAAGACAAATGTATGCAGCCTTATCTTATAAGTAGAGACGATGTTTCCAAAATTTGAAAGCGTGACCTCCAAGTCATATATACTCTCTTTGGTCCTTAATATAAGAGCCGGTTGACTTTTTTAAAGAAATAAAGGAAGCTAAATAAGTTACTTGATCATATCACATGTCATGTATCATTTGATTATAAATTAGTTTATAAGTCAGAAAAATTAGTTTAATATAAAAATATAAATATAAATATTTTTAAATAATTTATTTAACTTCTTTAATCAATAATAAACAAATCAGCTAGATTTAATATGAAAGACCGGAGGTAATACGTACGACATCAACTTTCCTGTTACTCTAAGATTCACCCTCTAGTTAAAATAGCAAGAATGTGAATGAAAAAGGAAAAAAAAAAAAAAAAAAAAAAAGGGAACCGATATATGCCTTAATGCAGAGTGGCAGGAGAAAAAGGCAGGGGCCCATAGGGTTTCATAATTAGAATTATAGAAAAATGCAACTCATATTGTACAAGATACATGGATATCTCATATCCAAACACAAGATTATGATGTTTGATTGATATGTGTGTATATATAAAGGTTTTTTCTGCATACACACAAAACAAAACCCCTTGACTGTCACTCAAATGTATTAAGATGGTTCATTTGAACTCCACCTCTTGATAACTTGATATCATTGTTTTCTGGAACCTTAAGTGCTTTGGACCACAATATATGCAGCATCTTTTCAGATGTTGAATCAATTAGCACTATATGTGGGGACCATCCCTAAATTACGTAGGTACATGGCTAATTGCCACCTCTCTTTCTTTCCCTTCATTCGTTAATTATTCTGTTTTTCATAGCATCCCAATCTAGTTATAGTCGGCAGATGCAGATTTAAATTAATGGCCTAAAAAATTAACCAAAAAAAAAAAAAAAGGATCTTATATTTAGGATAGAAGGGTATTATTATTGCCTGATTGCATTCATACTCAATCAAGGTGGTTGTGATTTGAACGTCCTGGGAAATCTTCGGCGGAAAGAATATATATACGAACACACATCAATAGAAGATTAAAGTTACTTGTACTTGTACAGTTATTCTGCAGCCTCATATATTGTGATCACACAAAATTCCACGGTGAAAAATCTCAGTGCATTCGCAGATATTAAGAAGAGAAGGAAAAATTTAAAACACAGACACGATTCTGTATATATATTAATTTCATTATTGCAATTGACAGGTAGTAGGAGAAAATTGCCCTTGATATATGAATAAAAAAACATGATGAAAGACATTATTGTGCGTACGTTGGTGTCGAAATTATATTGTCCGGTTTGACTACTATTTCCAATACTCTTCCACAGAAGTTGCTATCGTCTTATCATTTTACTTGGATTTAAAACGATTCGCAATATATTGTTTGACAAGGAGAGGCTCTGTTTGATAGAGATCTGTGGTTCCCTCAAGCCTTGATCTCAATTAACACGTCAACTGAGCCATCGCTTCCACAAACTTGATCCAAATCCTTGTCGTTATAATTACCATTAATTACATATACCCATATACATGCCTTTCCTTTAAGTTCTGATTGATACATATATATGTTGAAAAGAAACTTATTATATTGCAGTAAATTTAAGTTTTTTCCCCTGAAAATCCAAATCAATCAATCATCCTCAGATTTTTACATATCCTTGGGTAGTAAGCAATTAATTAACTTTGATGTTGTAGTTTATGGTGACAAACATCCTGCGAGTGTGAGAGGGAGATAGAGAATAATAATCATTTCATATATTCTGTGATGTTTGAGTTTGACATAAAAAACACAGCACAGAATAGGATCTGAGTTTTTGGTAGCAGTTGCGAGTTAACGATCTTCAAATGAACAATTTCTCCTCCATTATACGTCACTGGAACTGGGTCCACATCCATAAATCAAGATGGGGACACTAGAGACAGTTTCTGCATGTTATGTCTTTCAATTATTTCTCCATAAAGTATTAGTTAATCCTCGTTTTTTTTAATGAATAACATGGCATAAGTCCAAAAACCTACCGGTTGATCCTTTTTTATGAATCATTAATGTCTTATAAAAAATCACTTGCCTTATTATATTTCCACACAAAAATAGGGGCCTGCGCTTCAAATTTGCTAAACTCTAATGCTTTTTGTAATGCACTAATATCTAATTTTATTTTAATTATTAATCTCTACATATAATGAGAGGCATTATCACATTTTCCTGTCACAAAATAGTGCAGTAGTGTATTTTTTGCGATTTTTTCAGAGAAAAGCCTGAAACTTGTGCATTTATTTTTTTTTTAAAAAACAAATCCCAACAAATAAAAAATTATACTATTTTATGACCAGAAGATATTAGAATGTCTCTCATTTTATTTAGAAGCTAATAATCAAAAGAAAAGAGGAAAACAAAAATAAAAGGTTGGGGCATTTTAAGGAGTATTAAAGGCCCCAAATTAACCCATACAAAGCAATGTATATTCTGCACTACTCAGTATATAGATTCTTTCTCACCGTTTCTCTGATTGTTATCTCTCCTAATCAGGAGAGATTTACGGCAGGTTTTTGACTTTTTTTAATGTCTGCATCTGCTTCTTCTATGGTGCTTGACTTAGAATACCCAGGTATCATGTATATGGATTTGTACATGCATGTACGTATTTGTGCGTGTTAGAGTGAAATATATAAATTAAATATATAGAGAGACAGAGAGAGAAACTGGTTTTTGAGTTGAAGTACTCTGGGGAGGGGCCACACGTACAGGTGGATCGCAGAGCTTAATTTCATTGAAAACCAGAGATCTCTGAGATATTTCTCAGCTATTTAAGTTATATGCGTGTACGTATGTATATATCTGTACCGTGCCTTCTTCTGTTATCCTCAAAGTGGTCCTGAATTGGCTTGCTACTTTTTTAAAATCTTTGGTAATATACTGGGTCGTTTCGTCCATACCATATATACATATAACTTGCTGACCCTTTAGCTTTAGTGTTTATGAGTGGTAGGACCCTTGATGGTGAAATGGGTGTGAATTGTGAAACAAAGCATCCATTTGCTACCCCACAGGAAAGATAACATGCACCCCCAGAGTACATCTCCCGCATAGTCCAAAATTGAAAAGCTAAACCCCCACCCAAGTACAAACCAGGAAAAACATCATGACTCGTTATACACGACTACTAAACAAGCCTGTAATATAATTCTGTCCTCTCTCTCTCTCTCTCTCTCTCTCATTTATGATTATGACAAACAATTTTGTGTGCAGTATTGTTTACTACTTCTTCTTCAAAAGGTGTGGGCGTAACGTAATGAACAAGTGGCAAGTTGGAAACCCGCCTTGTCGTAATCGTCATCTACTTTTGGACCGGTTTCAGATTAAGCCACGTTCAGTTGCAACCCAACCCCTAGAGAGGAGCCAATATAATATAGCTTTAGCTGTCTCTGATATTGATGGCTTATTTTGTTGTGGGGATCAATATCTTTATCATCTGTCTCACCACCCAGTATATAGCTTTTAAACTTCAAGCATTGTAAGATTACCCATATTTGTGTAATCACTTCACGTTTTGCACTGCCCCACCACAGCTATAATTATTTGTATTCCTTCACCTTCAGACTTGGGTAAAGATAATGAGTGCAAGTTTTCGCTTAAGTTAATTTCCATATCTCTTTTGGGGAATTAGAAAAAGGATCTTAATTAACTAACAGCTGGCTTAAATGATTTACAACTCTGTTAAGGAATTACGTGTAGCAAAAGTACTGTGATGGATCTACCTCTTTTTTCGGTGATTCTAGCTAGCTAAGAAATTAAATGCAACGATTGGTTTTATTGCCGCAGATATATCCTCCAAGACCCTGTTTCTTTGTTTAACTAGTAACATAATTGACAGTAACTAACTAAGGAAGCAAGCATATATGGTGTAGATCTACTAGATAGTTGGACGCTAGATACAAAATATGGCAAGCATATATGGTGTAGATCACTCCTTATGAGTTTTTTTGTACAGTGGCGGGTCACACAGGTAAATCACACAATAAATTCAAAGGCTCTCTCCCTCGCCTAGATTTTTGGGATTGGACTCTCTTTTTAGGCTTATGATCATTGCATTGGTGATTTTATTGAGAGTTCGATTTTATGGAAATGGCTACCCATGAAGAGTTTTGACACCGAGTGAAGTGCCGTGGTGTGGACCTGTGGGACGTCGCCTTTGAAGAGGGCGTCAATTCAATGATCCCATATCGGGAAATCTTACAAATAGAAGTAGGAAAACGACTCGGGCTAGGTTGTTTAGGCTCGACTCCCTCAAAAGGTCCTTACTCTGAAGCCTCAGCCCGTTTACTTATGGGCTCGGGCCAACTTGCAAACTTCAAGTCTGTTTAACAAAAAAAAAAATTATTTTTTTTTTCTTCTTAAAGAATTAAATTATAACACTAAAGGTTTTAATTTAAGACAAATATTTTTGAAATATTAAATATTTTATCTTTTTTGATATATAGAATAAGTGACCATTTATCTTAAAACAAAATTCTTCATGAGATAGAGATTCTATTTTCTCATTTTTCAATATGTATTATTAGTTTCTCTTTTTGATTTAGTTATCTTAATATTTGGACCTCTTCAAATGCAATTAAAAAATCGTTCTCTTTTTTTCCCTTGCATCAATAAAAAAAAAAGATTCTTTCAATATTTCATAAGGAAAATTTTTTTCGAGGAAATATTAAGAACCAGTAAAAGATTCTTAAAAATTGAGTAATTTTTTTAAAAAAAAATTAATTAGAAGACTTTTAACTAACTATAATGTCATCAACAAGTTTCTCTTGGCTTTAATAAGAGAATAATCAATTTTTTTCTTTAAAACATTCAAATAACAACACTATATGATGTGAAAAACATTTTCAATTTTAAAAAATCATATTTTTTCAAAGCAAAAATCAACTGATAGTCATTTAATAATAAAACAAAACAAAATTGATTGACCCATTTAAGCCTGCAACTCTATAAGGCTGACCCTTTTAGGCCCAATTCTTTTTGAAAGCTTTAAATTATAAACCTAGCCTTCAATGCGTTCGGGTCTAAACAAGCGGACCCAATATGCTTTGCCCAATTTCCCAACTCTACTTACAAGCATAGTGGAGTTTATAAGTTTAAGGGCTCTTCCTCCCAATGATAAGCTATTATCTAGGGATTGGGCTCTCCTTTAACTTGTAATCATTATCGGTTATTTCTAATTTCTAATAAATATAAGAATACTTAGTTTCTAGTATATATATTATAAAATCACTCCATTGTTCTAAATGTAGGAACTACTTTATTAATTCACATAAATTAATAATAAAAATAGATAAATTATTATTTATAAAAATGTGTATTGATTTTCTCAAAATATCCTCATTTTTATCATTTATATTTAAGCATTATTAACATAACTTACCTATTATAAAAAAATAACTATATGGATGGTTGGGAAGAAAAAAAAGACTGATAACTTATATTTCTAATTAAAATAAAATTTTCAGGTAGCTCATATATTAAAACAATAATATCTCCGCCCCCAAAAAAAAAACCGATGATGTCACAAAGAGGATCTAATGCAAAATTGGGCATCTCCATTTAAAGAAGTCCGGCCCATATAAAACATGAACCCCTACTGGCCCAGCTCGCATAAGACCAAGATCCAGTTCATGAAACAATAAAAAAAATACCACCCATTCTTCAACGATTAACGGAGACTGTTAGGTTGGGTGCGTCGGGAGCTCCGGTAGAGGTCTGATTCCATCAGCAAAGCAGAGTTCATCGTGATAGCTGTGACTTGAACCATGATGGCCGATTCATGAGGTGCGTTATCTTTCCTCCTTAATGGCCTATTCTCCCTTGCACGCCTTCATCCGCATTCGAATTTGATAATTGCTTTCCTGTATCTGTTAAGGATTAAATAATTTCTTTGGTCTTCATGTGTGAAGACTGAAGGTGGATTTCTTAAGAGGGTTAACCGAGCCTTGTCCGAGATAAAGAAAATCTTCTAGTTATCCATATGAAAGAAGCTTGATGAAGGAAATTATATAACTGGTCTAAGTTGTGTCCTCTCTCTCTTAAAAAGTAAATAATTGTTTCCTTTATCGTATGTGTTTTTTGCAGTATTGTGGACATGAAGGAAAAGAACACTACTTCTATTTTCCAGCGTATTTTAGTAAATTGTGCACCTCAGGTTTGACTTTTATCTCGTACTGAGTTGTCATTTTATTTTCATGGTTATATAAAGTGATTGCCTGTATAACCTATGAATGACATTACTCTGGAGTGTGGAAATTTCAATGGGGCATTTAAGTAGGCTTGTTATTGGGAGGGGAGGGGGGGAGGGGACATGTTGTTTAATTGGCGTTTTTTTTCCCCTCTGGATTTCTATTCTTCCCGTTTGTTTATAAATTAATTTGGTTTAATTTCGCCAATTAGGCTAAAGAATATGGAAGCTGTGTTGCAACAAGAGTTCCAGAGATTGAGCGTGATATTTGTGCCAAGGAATTTCTGGCGTTAAAAAGTTGCATGCAGAATGTGGTACTGTAATTGTATTGATATATCTTATACTCTCATTTAGAATGACTAAAGAGAAACTTTTACGAACTTTATTATGTTCACTCATGATCAGGATCATCCTCTCTTACTGAAGGATTTTCCTGAGTCTCTTTGTGTTCTGACTGTAAACTTTGTATTCTTCTTCCAGTCTGTTGCTGAAGTCTGAGATTTTATATTTGTAGTAGAACTGTTACATCTCTTTGTTAATTTGCTTAATATGTATTACTTATCAATAAATGTTGATATAAACAGCTCAAAAAGAAGGTTTAACAGTGCACCAGCCGTTTGTCCTCGTTTTGGGGCATTGAATAAGCAAACAACAAAACTTGGAAGCTAGTAAGAGAAGTTTGCAGATAAGAATTTTTTGCCTAATAATTTACAAGGGACTGCAACTTTTTTGTGTAAAGGTTTCTCCTTCATCTCTTATGAGTTTCTTGCAATTCTTTATGCAATTTTATGTTTTAAAGGAATCTTTTACTGTCTAATGTGAATCATTTTAAAATCCCTGTGGAAGGTTTTTGTCTTATCCTGCCTAAGCTTCTTTCAACAGGTAAGCAGAACTTTAAAACATGTCCGGGAAAGCATCAAGTTCAAAGCCTAATATAGATTTGAGTGGATCTGGTGGTCTTTCACATGCTTATATTCAGTATCCGCCACTACAGTGCAACAATCCTGGATCAAAGGGTTTGTTTTATGATGATGGAAATAAACTTCTACTTTCCCCAACATCTGATCAGGTAATTTGATTTTTTTTCAGTAAACTTGATTCAGAAACTGTACATTAAGTTGTTTAACTTCTTTCAAAAATCAAAATTATCTGTAACTAAATTGCGGACCCTTGCTTTGAATGGAATTTGATATGATATTCACAAATAGTGTGGTTTCTTATAGATCTTATATAATAAGTTTTCTTGTTCACGTTTTGAGATTTGAGTCATATAATATGGATTTTTATTTCTTATGTTTAGGTCTTCTCTTGGAAAGTTGTTCCTTTTGATCCTCATGTTGGTCCCACCATTGATTCAGTTACTGAAGGCCCCATTGTATCTATTCGGTATTCTTTAGATGTGAAGGTCATAGCAATCCAGAGGTCTGATCATGAGATACAATTTCAAAATAGAGAGACTGGGGAAACATTTACCCATACGTGCGGGAGAGAATCTGAAAGCATACTTGGATTTTTCTGGGCTGATAGTCATACATGTGATATTGTTCTTATTAAGACTAGGTATACTTTTTTTTTTCAAGATGTTTAGGTTTGAAAGAATCTTCATTCAAGAAAAATTTTCTTTCTGGACTAAATAAGTTGATGCTCATTCTCTATGTATTTGTGTCCTTGGTTGAGTTATTCCTGTTCCGAAATTGATTTCTTTCTTGGGGGGTTCTCTTCTGCTTCATAAACCTCCTGAAGTTTGGCCTCCATCTGAAGCTTTTAGTTCCTATTGCATCTATCCTGAAATTTGTCTTACATTAATCAATGATTTTTCAGGAAAGAAGGCATAATGAACACAATAGTAGTGTTTATTCATAACTGATGAATGTATATTTAAAAGGCCTACATAAATTGCAGTGACACTAAACTGCTATGTTGTTTTCTTGATTTTGTTGGTTGATTTTTCCCTTTTAATCCCCTATCCCCTTTGTTTTTTTTTTTAAATTTTTAGAGAATAAGAAAGAGAAAGTTCTATGATGAGGATATAATATTCTGATATTCTAAAGGGGGGGAGTATAAGAAAGAATTTATAAATTTATAAATTCATCTAAGAATACAAAATTACCCTCGCTTCACATATCTCAAGGATAGCAGTAACAAATTTCATTGCTGAGCACCATAAGGATACAAAAATGCTCTGACCTTGACAAAAGTTCCTGTATCATGCTCCAATATTTCTGCAATTGCTTACAATTCCAGGAGAGTTTTGTTTATATTTTTATACAGAGATATGTTAAAGTGCAATTATTTGTTTCCACAGTGGACTAGACATGTATGCATATAATTCTGATTCAAAGTCATTGCAATTAGTGGAGACGAAGAAATTGAATGTTAGTTGGTATGCTTACACACATGAAAGTCGTTTGGTTCTTCTCGCATCTGGAATGCAATGCAGGACATTCCATGGATTTCAGGTAGTGTTATGTTTACTTGTTCTTGTCAATTTATAGAGCAGAGGATGTTTACTAACAGCTTTAGTTATTGTATTTTCTTCCTTTATTCTTTTCTTTGCCTAATGCAACAGTACATTTGCTTAGATTTCATCTGCAGATATTGTTCGCTTGCCGAGATTTGAGATGGTTATGGCCAAATCTGATGCAAATAATAAGCCTGTTTTAGCAGCTGAAGACATCTATATTGTTACTGTGTAGGTGTCAGTTATAACTTCATGCTGAGATATTCATAGTTAAGATAACTAATAGTTACATCTTTCCGTATCTTGTTATGATCCTTCACAGTTACGGTAGGATATACTGTCTGCAATTTGATAGAGTTGCTATGCTCCTCCATTCATATAGGCTGTACCGTGATGCTGTGATACAGCAGGTAGATTTCTCTGAAATTCCTCAATCGTGAAACTTAAAGAACATGAAATATTATTCTAATTCTAGTTCTAAATATCTTTACCACTGCATGATAATTTTCTTTGAGGAATGTTTTTGGGTTGTTCTAAATATAAGAAGAAAGGTCCATAAAAGAAGTCAAAGATTTAATGAGCCGGAAATTTAAGTAAAATTAAGAGAAATTTCCCAATAAGAATTGATTAGGAGCAACATTCTGTAACAATTTTTTTAATATTATTAGCACTACAATAATTTTCAAGACTTGCAACTCAGGACTGTAAAGAATAATTTTGTTTATCCCCATATTATAGTTTTTTCATACTTCTAGATTTATAGTGTTTTCTTTCTCCTTTTTAATGCTTCATAGGTTTATAGAAGGATTGTTAACTTGGTGCACTGATAATAGATTATAGGCTCACTTCTATGCTGCGTCTCATATGATTGTAGTAGCTGTCACTTGCAACATTCTTCACTGTGTGGAATCTTTTGACAGAATGTTGTTCATGGTATGTGCAGGGTTCTGTGCCAATTTATTCGAGCAGGATTGCTGTGAGTGCAGTGGACAACGTACTTCTTATTCATCAGATTGATGCAAAGGTTGTTATACTATATGATATATTTGCAGATTCTCGCGCTCCTATATCTGCACCGCTTCCTCTATTGTTAAGGGGTCTCCCAAGGTCCAATTCTTTTTCATCTCGATCAACTGGTAGAGAAAGTGAGAGTTCAGATGCTAATCATGTGAGTAATCATGGGGCAGTCACCTATGCTGATACATGGTCTTTCCTAGTTCCTGACCTGATATGTGATGTGGCAAATAAGTTACTGTGGAGGATCCAATTAGACTTAGAGGCAAGTCTATTTTCATTTTTGATTCAGTATGACTTGTGGGGGCTTTCTTTAATAAGTTGACCCATGTGACAGGCAATTTCTGCCAGTAGCTCAGAGGTTCCATCAGTATTAGAGTTCTTGCAGAGGCGAAAATTGGAAGCTAACAAGGTGTCTTTTCCCTTCACTATCTCCTTTGATTCATTTTTAATAATTATTCAGGGTGCATTGTTGCAGCACTTGTGAATGGCTGTCTATCATCATTTGAACTCAGTCTGTGGTGTAGCTATTAGTCCTGTTGGAATTTTGACCACTTTATTTGGTGATGTATATCAAGGGGATGCAGAAACATATGCTAGCTTAGTTCACAATTATGGCAATTTGGTTTTTTTTAAGTTGCTGGAGCATGATCTGTCTATTTTAGCTTGTAATTCCTGGCATGGGCATGAGTATTCTGTCAAGGTGACGGGGGGTAGTATTGATTACGTAAATTATTATGAGAATTAGATTACAGTGGACAGGTAATTGAGATTCTCACTTGCCATATGATTAAAATTTTAAGAATGACTGTTATTGTTAATTTGTTATATCTTCTAGTTTAATTGATGATTATGCTTGACCTGGAAAAGTTGTTTGGAAAATTGGAAGATGCAAAAATTGATTAATTTCATATTTATCCTGCTGGATATTCAGTATTTTTATGTGAAGTCATATTTTGTCCTTTTTGGGAGTTTCGGACAACAAAAAATCTTCTTACTGAACACAAGAATTTAGAATTCCTGATAATCATATAGTGAGGCACTGCAAGCTACTTGTTCAAGGTGGCCCTTAAGGAAGTGAATTATATTGATATTGCATTAAGTGGCTTTGAACTTTAGTTAGTAAATAAATTAATAGTATTCACTATTCTTGGTGATACTTATTTGGTTTAACTAAGTTGACCTCCGATTTTTTGAAGATCTTGACCTCATTTTTTGCTCTTTCAGGCCAAGCAATTGTGCTTGGGTATAATACGCACCCTTATTCTAGAGCGTAGGCCTGTATCTATGGTTGCCAAGGCTATACATGTATTAATTACCTCTTACTCCCATTCAATTAAAACCAATCCCCATCTAAGGGGAACAAAATCAGATAAGACATCAGCTCCTGGTGCACAACATGCTGTCAGCCCTTTGTCTGGTGCTGATGTGTCTGCTTTGGGAGCAGATGCACTTGGAAAATCTGTTATACATGAATCTGCTGCTAGAGTAGGCAGTGGATCTCTTAATAAATCTTCAACTGTTTTGAGTTCGGATTCTGAGGATGAGGCCAGATCTGCTAATCAGAGGCGCTATACGTCTGAGACCCAGGCTCACAGTTCTCATGTTACACGATCATCTTTGCAGTCTGGGCAAGAGCCTCAACTTACTTCTCCTGCGATTTCACCTGATGAGATGTACAGCTATGTCTTTGCTCCAGTTGATGAAGAAATGGTCGGAGATCCTTCTTACTTGGTCACTATCATTGTTGAGTTTCTTCACAGGTATGCAATAACTTAGTTTAGAGGTGCTTTGGCTTTGAATGCCATTTGTAATTACTTCTATTGTTAAACTCGTACTGGGAGATATATAGCCTTCTATGTGAAATTTAGTTGCATGTGCACCAGACTTGAATGGAGGCTATCACCGGCACTTGTTGACTCTGGCATGTTCAGAGAAATTTTCTCTCAGGATTTAATTTTTACAATATTTAAGCAAGTCAAATTGTTAGCAAGTTGTTATCATCAGAACAGAAAGCATTGTGTTTTCTGACTTAAAAACCAGTGATTTCAATTTTAAGTCATGACTCTCTGAAACGTTCTAGCTTGATTATCCATTTAAACAGGTGACTTGAAATAATGAAAGTTGCATATGTCATTTCTGTTTTCTTGATCATAGCTTTTACCCCCAGCTCCTTTTGAGTCAGCTTCCAAATGCTGATCTATTCATTGATGCAGTGCTAATGCGGAAAAGGTTAGAGTACTCCCAAATCTGTATGTTCTAACAACTCAACTGCTGGCCCGTCATGAGCGATACGCAGAACTTGGGTTGTTTGTCATAAACAAGGTTTGCAATTCTTGTATCTATTCTTAGGGAGGAGAACGGCCTTCATCTAACCTATGATTGACTTGATGCTAAGACAAGACCCTCTCATTACAGATTCTGGAGCCCTCTAAGGAAGTTGCATTACAACTCCTAGAGTCTGGTCGTCAGAATTCCCAAACTAGGAAGCTAGGGCTGGATATGCTAAGACAGCTTGGTTTACATCAGGATTATGTATTGTTGCTGGTGCAGGATGGATACTTCCTGGAAGCCCTGAGATATGCTCGGAAGTACAAGGTGATTTCTTTCACAATCATTGCTGGATTATAAAGTTATTGGATGCTCTTAATTATTAATAGCAATAATGGCCTAAAAGGAGGATATGATGATAAAAATTTGTGATTTTGTCACAAATTTATTGGATTGCTGGATATGATGTTGCTGCAGCAAATCTTATGATGTTGCTGCAGCAAATCTGATAATTTTGCCGGCTTCTTTGCTTTAGTATTTTCTTTATTCCTGCCATTTTTCTCTTCTGATTTTGTCATTCTAAGTTAGATGGTGCTTTGCTGCAATACCGTAGCTGCGCGAGATAGGAAAAGTCTACATTGCTAATGGATTGTGATAAGATTTGTGTGTGTATGTGTTAGGAACCAGAAAGATCAACCCAAATAAGTGATGAATAATACTGGATTTGATAGATAAAGAAAAACTCTTCCAACTCAGTGGGAGAAGGAAGTTACACCAAATGGAAATACAACTCACACACAATCTGACCTACCAATTCCAAAGGCTAGCATTCTCCTTACCATCCACTCTCTACTCAAAAGATGCCCCTCTTCTCTCATAACTAACAACTAAATAGACAGAGCAAGTTGGTCGGCGCAGTGTACAAGGTTAAAGTCTATCCTAGGAAATAAAGCATGCTAGGTCTGCTTAAGACACAAAAATAGTAAAGGGTTGGGAGTCAACGCCTAAACCATCAGAAAGCATTTGTGTCTTTGGTTTGACCTTGCCTCTGCTTCCTTTTGTAAGTATTCTTGGGCCATTGGAACCTATCAGTATGAGCATAGGTTAAATTTGTTATAAAATAAGCGTGGGCTAGGTCTAACAGAAGGGTTAGTCCCTTACGACTTGGCAAACTAAAGTTAGAATCTCTACTCAGAGAGGTGCTTACATTTAGTGTGCAGTCATACCTCAAACAAGATTTTCTCCAATAGGAGGGTACCTGTGTAGTTTGTTATGAAATAATTAAGAATCAGAAGATGATTCTTTTGTAAGAAAAAATGAGCAAAGAGGTTATCAGGATCATGATGCCGGGAAAAGTAACACTAATTTATTTTTACTGGTGAATTGGTCTGGGGATGATAACAAGGGTGAAAGGAAAGGAATGTACTATTCAAATTGTTGATGCCTTTATTAGAGTATTATAATTAAAAAACATTTATGGCCATAATGAAGTGTGGCACCACCTACTGTTGACAAAGATTAACATAACTGCTTGTTAGTAGCAAGTGTGGACCATGAAAGGTTGGGAGTTGAAAGTCGAAACTTCAAAGGTAACAATTGTTGGAATCAATTTCAAATTTCAGGTGAATATGATCCGGCCATCATTGTTCCTAGAAGCAGCATTTGTTTCCAAGGACCCCCAACATCTGGCCGCAGTTCTCAGATTCCTCTCGGATTTCCTTCCTGGGTTCAAACACACTTCAGAGCATAATAGATACTACCGCATTCTTAATGACATGAACGCGCCTGTGTCTGTTTGAAGAGTTTTCTTGGGATAAATTGTTCCACTCTAGGCCGTTGTTGTTGGATGCCCTTCTTCAGGTCCAAGGTATCTAAAATCTGCTCAAACTTGGTTCATGTGATAATGGCGCTCTATTTGAGTATTTGTTACAAATACTGTTAGACAATCTAGATTATCAACATTCATCAATGTCGTCTTCACTAGTATAACTATTTTGGGGGGAGAATCCTGTCTTTAGTTGTTAATATTTATAATGTATGTTTATAAGCAGGCTGAAGGCATTTGATGGTATAACATTTTCCTTCATGTAGTGACACCTGGTACAGTATTTTCCAACACCATGACTATAAGAATAATTAAGATTTTTTTTTAAAAAAAATATTATATTGAAATAAAAGCACATATATACCCTTAAAAGAATTTTGATTACAGTCTTAACTTACGAAACAAAATTTTCCACCATAATGAAAATTTAGTCTTGAAGAAATCCGAAAATGCAAACAAAGGTTATTAGATTAAGAGATCATGGTTTTTTTTTTTTTTGTATTATTTGAGTCTCTCCTGATTTAAGTTTATATATGTTTTTTTACTAACAAGGCCACGGTTTTAAACTATGCAATTAGAAATGGATTACACTGGCTGAAGTTAATAGCACATATATCGTGGATAACAGAGAGGAAAGCTCCGTGCGAAATTCTTTTTAATACAAATTTTAGAGCAGTTGATGTAATAATAGTTTTAGATCCGTTGTTATTTTTTTAATTGAAAGAAATTATTGCTAGTTTTAATACCAACTAGCATAGAACCCGCTCAATGCGCTGACACTTATTATATAAGTTGTATAAGTTTTTGTTGTTTACATTTGTAATATATAAATATAAGATAATATTTATATTTTATCAGGTGTGAAGAAGAATGATATATTTGAACATTTTCTTTTATATTAATATATACAAAAGGGAAAAGAATTATAAATATATTTGCTAGCCCATTTCCACAGTTCACATGTACATACACATATCTTTAATGCTATATTTTCTCATCAAGGAAATAAATATAGTAATAATTAAAAAAAAAAAAAAGCTTAAAGATTAAATATTTGTGTAATAAAAAATCAGTTTACGTCCAAAAATAGTTTTAAAGTTTAATACTATTAATTGAAACTTACAACTATTTTACTTCCCTTTCTACCTTTTCTACAGATGCAGAAATCATAAGTAATACAAGTAATATAACTATTAGCCTATTACCTTTTCTTAGACCCAGAAATTCAACCTTTAATATGGGAAGGAATAAAACATTTTTAGTAGATGTTGCCCCTATTAAGAATAGATGAGATATTATGAGAGTAATCACAAAAATTCTATAAAATCAACTCTTCTCCATCTAAAATGGAAACAAATAAATAAATCATTTGCTAAATAAAATCAAACCAAACCAAATTCAAAATATCCATATACAAGGAATTATGATACTACCCATGCAGTAAAACAAAACCTTAATAAAAACCTACCCATTGTTTTTTGGTTCATACTTGCCATTTCTATTTTGATTCTCAACTAATTTGTACTTCTTTTTTAAGGACTTCAATAGGCAAAATCTGGTATCACCATTTCAACAACTTTCTTATCCTAGAAAAGGAAAAGAACCAACTCTACATTATAAAAGAAATTCGGTAAGAACATAAGATTGAAAAGGGATGATGAAGAAGAATAAGACAAGGAGGAGATAGCCCGGAGAGAGGTTTAGGAGAGGAAGAGAGGCTGAACTATACATTAGAAAGAGACTGATCCATATATTTAAACTTGTTGAAGAGATAGCACTCACACCCCAATTTCATGGGACTGGTGAGATTGTTACCCATATATTGGAAGTTATTTTTTTAAGTTAATTATTTTGAGAGATATTTTAGGATATTTTCAAATTTGTCAAAAATTTTAGGATTATGTATTATATTAATATAGTAAATATTATTTTAAATGTTTTAAATAATTAAGTACAGAATTTTAATTCAAAATATATGAAATATAAAAATCAAAAGGCCATGACTAAAGTCTCCATGGTTTTTTTTCTTATTATTTAAAGTAATATAAATAAATTTTTTAAATATTTAAAATAATATTAATAAAAATTTTGATAAAAACATTTAGAATGCCGTTAATGAGAATAGTGGGGTTGTTACCCGTATATTGAAAGTTATTTCTATAAGTTAAATATTTTGAGAGATATTTTAGGATATTATCAAATTTGTCAAATAATTCTGGCATTATGATATTATACCAATATAGTAAATGTTAATTTAAATATTTTAAATAATTAAGTAAAAAATTTTAATTCAAAATATATAAAATATATTTTCAGTTAATGTTATCATTTAAGTCAAAATATATAAATATATAAAATATAAAATCAAAAGATCATGACTAAATTCTCTACAGTTTTTTTCTCATAATTTGAAGTAATATAAATAAATATTTAAAAATAATATAAAAAACACATATTTTATTAAACTATTTAGAATTTAGAATGCCATGAGTAGAAGTAGTGGGGTTGTTTCAGAAATTATTTATTTAGTTAAAATATATAAAATATAATATAAATATAAAGAATAAATTATGGAAAACGTTTACGTAGCAACACAAGAGCGGCTCAAACTACTCCTTTTATATAATAAAGAAAAGAGATATGAAAGGCGTGAATTTAACCGCCAGCACGATGGCTTTTAAAAATAACGAAAATAAAATAAAAGATAAAATAAGCTTAAATAAATAAATAATAATAAAATAAAAGATAAAATAACAACAAAATATAGAATAAGTAAATAATAGGATTTGAATTATATAAACACAAAAACAAATTAAATATAACCATAAATAATATTACATAATTAAATACCATAACAATAGATATTTTTCCAATATTAGATTCCATTTGTAAAGGAACTAAATATTATTATTTTAATTACATAAAATGCATTAATTTATCAATATGAATCATAAGAGAGTGACCGGGAAGTTACAAACAAATACAATGACAATTAATAGAAGAAAAAAATTAAATTCACATATTTGCTTTAAAAACAAAAGTGAGGGAATGTCTTACCAAATACTGTTTAGCCAAAATGTCACTTGGCAGTCTCATAGGAGTCTTACTTTCAGCCCTGCTTTTATATATTAAAGATAATAAACAATAACCAGGGGCATAGGGTTGAGTGGTAAGGACTCATCTTCCCTTAACCAAGGTCGGGGGTTTGATCCCCACTTGAGCATGGAAAAAATGTTCAATCTCCTGATCAGCTCTCCCACCGATTGAGATGCCTATCATGGGTGATCCCGATTAGTCTGGAGCCGTTGATATGCCTAAAAGATAATTTGCCTTGGGATACCAGATACACACACAAAAAATAAAAAATAAAAAAAGATAAGAAACAATCCATTCAACAAACTTGTTGCAGCTTAACGTCAATCAAATCCCTTTCAACGACCAGTTACGGCGTGAGCAGGCACTAGTCAGACCGTTCTCTCTTGTCCGCACATTACAACCAACAAACTGGAATCCCACTGGGATTATGCTACCCCCATATAATTAAACAACTATATTAAAATGACATAATTAGAAAGTGTGAATTTTCTAAGCGTAACCAATTTAAGAATATTCTATCGAACAGCTTCTATGCTAATATAACATTACCCTGGACAAGTTTAAGCTAAACATATGCTTAACAACTCTTTTTTTTTGATCAAATTATGCTTAACAACTCATGTATCATAAGTAATTTAACTTTTCATGCACTTCTTTAACTTAGAGAAAAAGCTTATTACATAATCAGGTCTAAGAAATTACAATCTATAATATGGAAGGGTGATTGGTTTGGCCAAACTTGACATAATGATAGATAAGTGCCGATAGCTTTGTAATCTAGTGATGGCAAAAAAGGTTTTTGATAAATGGGAGGTTGTTGGTTCAATCACATTTGTAATATTAAATAATTAGTACTTGCTGTTCTAAATTAAATAAAAAAACAAATAGATGGTTACTTGAGATTCTTAAGAAGTGATGCACTACGGGAATAGCCAGCAAAAACAGGCGTCAATAATGTTAATAAAGAGAAGGAACAGCTAATTCATCTAATTAAATTGGTAGCTTGTTGACCATTGAATTTGAGCGTTTGAATTTATGAGAGAGATGGACGAGCTGAAATAATTGAAATTGGATTTCATAATTGCAATTGATAAAAGCTAATAATGAGAAATCATATAAGGGGAACCCCTTTGTGATGATAGTGTGCGTTAATAGATGGCTTAAATTACACACACGGAGGTGCCGTGGACGAGGAGTGGTTGGGTCTGGTTAGCAGGCAATTATCAACTTTATTTTCTTATATACATAAAAAAACTTTATTTTCTACCTTCTTCCATATATATATATATAATGATTTCTCATTCCTTGGGGTTTCACGAGCTCTGTTACGGAATCAGCAATGTTACGTTGTTACGTAATTTTTGGAAATATCATTATCTTTGTGGTTGTACGTACGCACGTATGTATACTTTTTATTATCGTGTGTGTGCGTGTGTGTATTGTTTTGTTAGTGTGCTGTATATAAGAAGTTTCGCTCTGTGTTGCCTTCCATATCCACACAGAGAGAGAGAGAGAGAGAGAGAGAGAGAGAGAGAGAGAGAGAGGATATATTTAGTAAAAAGGGGACTAGAGAATGACCTACTATTTGACTTGAGAGAGAGAGAGAGAGAGAGAGAGAGAGGTTTGTGTTATTATATGGTAAAGCGTTGATTAATTACTTCATTATACTAATTAAAGATAGAGAGGGTAGGGAGCTGCACTTTAATTTGAGTGGGATTTTATATCTATAGTTATTTTAACATAAATTCAAGCACCTTTCTATGTCTGGGAACAGAGAAAGAATAGTTAGTTTAAAGGACAGTTCATTGATCAATGATCATAGAGACAAGGCAATAATAGGAACACAAGGAAAGATCATAGAATAAAAAAAACCTAGGGTTATTATCAAAAAAAAATTTAACCTAGGTTTGTAAACAGAAAAATAGTACAGGGACATTCCAGATAGAAGAAATAATCTGGGGCATCAATCATTAAATATATAATATAGCTTTAGAAGAGAAAGCACAAAAGAAAGCATAAAGCTGATCAAGCTGAATATATGAAAAATTAATACTAATAAAAACGGGAAAATGAATATTAGAGTGGGAGCCAAAACCAAACGGTTGAAGATGAAGAGGAACTCCAATATTTCAAGCTCATGTACGTGTGGGTGTGTGTGTGGGGAATTCTATGAATAACAACTGAAGATCTCATCTCGTGTTTATTCTTTTTGGGATTTTATTCTCAGGTGATGATTTTTTTTTTTTTTTTTGGGTCAAAACATTCTTATCAAAGTTCTAAACTTTTGTCATTGCGTCATTGAATATGCACGTTTGGCAATCTTTTTTTGATGAGGCCGAGATAAGGTATATAAAACTGGCAGGGAACTTATGACGCATTTCAATAATAGTATTTATATATAAAAAATAGAAATAAAAAAAGGGCCACACAACAAAGCTACAAGTTCTGACAATACTTTCCCAACAGGTATATGGGCCCCTTTCAAAATCATCTTCTCTTACTTGTGTTCCTTCCTCCATTATCCAAATCACACGCACAAATTACAGTCAGCACTTGTTTGGTAGATAGGATCAAAAGGGACGGCTTACATTAGTTAATATTGTTCACACATACTCCACGGTTGTACGCACTCTTTCCACCTTCTAAATTAATGTTTATTTATTAATTTTATCCATATAATTAAAGCCTAATTCCGATGAGCACAATTGAAAATGACTTACATTTTGAAACTGTAAAAAACATTCTTGTTGGCGAAAACATCTTGTGGAGTACTGGAGATATTCCTGGACTGACTCACATTACTGGGCGCGCGCATGTGTGTGTTCACGAGGTGGTGATTGTCTTTTTTTCTTTGAACGAACAAACAAGGAGGTAGCTGAAGCTTTCTGGAGAGTGGATACCTTTCTAAAGGTGGTGGAATTTCGATGCGTCGAAGGAGAGGAAAAAAAGGGTCATTACTTAAGAATTTTCTGCAATACATAATACTATTTCGTTTCATATTAATTACTATCACACAAATTAAATTATCAATTGTTGCTTGGTCATCACTTCTTTCCTTTTACTTTGATTGGTTTCCGTGGTTTTGTTATTCCTCCTTTTGGTGTGCGATGGGAATTTTACCAATAAAGATGCATGTTTCGTTTTTTTTTATTTGGGTTAAGTGCTAATTTTGTTTTGGAAGTTGTCTCTAGGGGACAGTTTTGTCTTGTTAGTGTGAAAAAATGAGTAATTTTGCTCTAGTTATCCACGTCATTTTTGTTGAGGTATAAATTTGTCTTGGAAGCCTATGTGTTATCTATTTCGTCCTTTTTCAGAGTTAGATTTAAAATTTACGGGGTAAATTTGCACCTTAACAAAAATAATGTTGATGATATGTGGATTGTTAGCTTAATATATCTGATCAACTAATGGTCAAAATTAACTAAGATAACAGTTATAACAAAATTGCTCCTTTTTTGATATTTCTGAAGTAAAATTGCCCCTCCCCAAAAATTTCTGAACCAAATTGCCCCTCGGTGGCAACTTCTGAAACAAGAGCACCCCTTAGTCTTTTTTACTTTTGCCAGCAGATGCGTGCTTAGTTGACAATGGCGAAATTTCATCCCATTCCATGCACATTATCTAAAATATGTACTTTAATTCCTTCCTAAGTTTATTACTCTCTCCAGTCCGTAATATAAATCATTTTTAAAAGAATGACTTAATCCAAAATTTAAGTAATTTTGAGAATAATTAATATTTATTTATCAATTTTGTCTTGTAATTAATATTTAAACACGACTCTATATTTTTCTCTCATTCAGAATCTTATTTAATATGAGTAAAATTAAAAATTTCTTTCAATTTAAAATAAATTTAATAAATTAACTATCATTTCTTTATTTCGATGAATTAGTTGAAATAACTTATATTATAGACTAGATAGAATATAATGGGATACCATACACCTAAATTGCTACTCACCTAATTTTATTTATGAATCACTTTCAACATATTTTATCAAAAGCAATGAAAAATTTTAAATCTCAGGAACTACGCACGTCTTAGACCTTTATCTATCGTGCAGTCCCCTTCAAGTGTATAGAGTTTGCCGCTTTGATTCTTATAGCAAGTCTATTTATAAATCTATTACTAACCAACAAAATTCACATATCTATGGCAAAAATGTAAACATATGCACTTGTAGAGTTTGGACTGCATACTTATCAATTAAACCAGGTCAATATTTTTAAAAATCAGATTGTGAAAAACATCATGTTTACCAATCAGGTCGGGAAGGTTCTTAATAATTTAAAAATAATAACAAATATTGAAATATATTTATAAATTGAGGGCATTACAGTCTTGCCAAACGCAAATGTCCATTTTTAATTCCCACAATACAGCATACATAACTTTCTCACAATATTATTTCAAAAAATCAATTTTTATAACACAGAAAAGGGAAATTTTCATCAAAGGACCATAACCAAATTTATTGCAGTCAATGACCAAAATATTATAAGATTTCATTGCAGGACCAAGAACCAAAATGAAAATAAGTTTTGTAGGTAAAAAGATAATAATATCCCTGGCTTAATTTTTTAAAAAAAGGTTTGATTGTCGTCGAAGCTCCGTCGACAAGTCACTGGCTGTCACCATGTCTAAGCGGCCATCGAAGCTCCTGTGCCAACCGGCCATAAACAAGTCTACAGCTATTCATGAACAAGTGGAATCCTCATATAAACAACATATTAAGTTTTTGTGGTTGGAGCTCCGATAGTTCGGTGCCAAAGCTTTGGTGGCCGGTGGCCAAAGCTTCGGCGATAATCAAACCTTTTTTTTTTAAACAAAGTAAGGGGCATTATTGTCTTTTTACCCACAAAACTTATTTATATTTTGGTCATTGGTCATGTAGTGAAATTTCAGAATGAATAAATTTGGTTCTATGGTCCTTTAATGAAATTCACCCAGTATAAAATGACCCCCTCTCCTTCTCTCACAAGCCAACATAACACACACGCCATCATATCAACAATAGAGAATTGCATTGAATCCCAAGCAAGGCAAAATATGGCCCAAAGGTCCCTTGAATTCTCCAAATCGCAGTGAAGTCTCGTGAGACTTTTGGGTAATATATTCCAACTGTGAAATGACTAAAATACCCTTACTTAACTTTAGAAAAAGGTGGTCATGTAGCCTCCAGTAAAGCACCCTCCTGGGATTTTGGAGCCTTCACTTCCATCCAACCTCTCTCAACCCTCCCCTTTTCTCAGATTCCGGCAACGTGTCTAGGTTGCATAGTAGCTCTGTCAAGGCCCATTCAATAGTGCTGCTCGTAGTCTCTGAACCAGCTAAGAACATTTCCTAACTCAAAACCTGACCAATCGTGTTTCAGAATTTTGGTTATTAATTACTGTCAAAAGCGATGTTGTGATGAACAATTAACTAGACTTACCAATATGAATGTGTTGAAGGACTCTCTTTGAATAACTGAATGACTTCCCATATAATCCTTCCCTACAAAATATCGCTTGATATTCTTGAACAAGCTATACAGATCTAACAGCTTCTTTAGGTCAGCTTCCTTAGGTACTACAGGATAGCTCACAGCAAGCCTATGCGCTGATAGAGAAGTGCGATGTGAGACAGGAACTGGCTATTGTTTTTTGCAACGGTAAAGCAATTGTGTGCATCGCAATTCCCCCAATTGAAGATTCATTAGAGTCATCGTGGTCGTCGTCCTCAACAACAACAACATCTGAGTAATCTGAATAATAGCCAGGCTGTTTCTCAAGGTCGGCAATATTATTGTCTGCGACGTGTCGTATTGGTATGGTGGAGTCGGCAATCCTCGAGCTTGAATTTCAAGAGTTGCAGGTGGGGCCGCTGGATGACATCACCATATTGAAAAATAACGATAAAACGGCAACCCCTAAATTAGGATACCAAGTTTAGGCAAATTAAAGAAGAATTATGAGAGAAAAAAGAAGATGAGTTGTTTTTGGTTGTAGTAGCGATGAGAGAGTAAATAGAGGGGGGGTTTTGGTTAAGGTATCGTGAGGAAATGAGAACGAGAGAGGCTCCAAAATCCTAAGAGGGTGCTTCACCGGAGGCTATGTGTCCACCTTTTTTTCAAATTCATTAAGAGCCTATTTGGTATGATAGAATTGTTTGGTGTGAAAATGGAATTGGATCTCAATTCCATGAAGAAATTTGTTTGGTATGATGGAATTGGAATTAAGATCCAATTCCATGTGGAAGCCAAATAGGCCAATTCCACCAAGATTGATTCCATCTCTAAACATCAGATTTGTAATTCCATATCCATCAAATCCATTTTTACCCCTTGCCTCTGCCGCTCGATCTTCATCCCACCATGTACTTCCCCTTTTCACTTCGCCACTGACAATCGCCCACCCCACTACCGGCGACCTTCCCTTTCGTCGTGATGACAGCGACGATAGCCTCCTCCAACAACTTCCTACTTGTGTGACGACAACGGCGAGGACGTTACCAGCTTCAATCGGTCGCGACAGTGGAGGAATGGTGTTGACGATGGTGATTTTGGTAGTGTGTGGTGGATGATTGATTTTGAAGAGCAACGAGCTTCAATGGTGAGGTTCCTCTAGCTTCATCAATAGCGATGGCAAAAATGAGTCCTTTGGCTTCATAATTCTTAATGACATTTCCCACACGATCGAAAGAAGGATGAACTTTATAAGCAAAATTAAAGTCATCAGCCATGGCTGCCACACAAAATCTAATAGATCTACCTACTTAAACTAACAGATCCAGCCATGGGAGGTGCTGGTTTTCATAGCAGAATGAGAAGAATCCAGAAATGGGTCCTTTTTTTTGGATGAACAGGTGGGTATTATAGACGAACAGATAGGTAAAGATAGTTCTTAGGGTCAAGTAAACCTGTGACTGGTTGGTTAGAGCATTTTGCTTTCATCATTCATGCCTTGAGTTCGACTGGGCAATGATGATGGATGATGATCAATTGAAAAAAAAAAGGATAGTTCTTATGAAGTTTAGGATTAAAAAATTATGAAGGGTATAATGGACTTTTAACACACAAAATGCATATTTTAATTAAAAAATTATATCTCATTTTCATGGCATACCAAACACATTTTTAAATCTTATTTCCATATTCATCTCCATATCCATTTCCATTAAAATCAATTTCAGTATATCAAATGGGCCCTAGGGGTATTTTTAACTTCATTGAGGGTATTTTAGTCTTTTCATAATTGGAATACATTATTTAAAAGTCACACGAGATTTTATTGTAATTTGGAGAATTTAAGGGACCTATAAGTCATATTTTATCTTATTTAAAACTTCCGTGCAATTTTCCCAATCAACAACTGCAAGCGGCGGCAATTCACGCAGGACGGGAGGTAGCAATAACCGTAGATGAACACAACGCTGATTATTTTGGTTTTTGACGTCATATATATCATTGCGCCATAATTGCAACTTTCTTTTCCGTTTTTAATATTCTTCATACTGGCACGGCAGAGACTTTCTTTTTCTGCCTTGACGCATTTTTACCTTAGATTCGGGATAATGATTCTCCTCGTCTTCAGTATCCAAGTATTTATTTTTATATAGTAGAAATAAAAGGTATATAAATATTTCACATAAGGAAAGTAATTGATCTCAACATTTATCGATACGTAGAATTTGATTAAATCAATTTTTAAAAAAAATAAACTATGCATTGTTTTTACAGAATAAAAATAATAGAGAATTAGTATCATGGGAGAAAGACACGAAATGCTGAATACGCAAATTTCAATTCTGAACTTCTAATTTTGGTAAAAAAAAAAATTCTGACTTTCTAATGATTACAAAATTACCTAAATATCCTTAATCGTCACTGTTTTAGTTGTTAGTGTCATTTAATAAGGTAAAATGAATAGTCATTGTTAAAATGTTATTGTAATAAATTAAACTTAGGCGAGTTACTTAGATCACACAGGTTTGTTTTTCCATGTCACCCACTTAAACGCCAATACCACGCTGTTAATAACCACATCAGTTCAGCAACCATTTTCACATTAATCCAAAAAATACTTGTGATTTGATTTTTTAACATGAAAAAAACTGTGGTTAACGTGGTATCTGGGTTAAATGGTGACATGAAAAAAATCTATACACGCGGCACACTTTGGTTGGCTACTCAGACTTGCTTAATCTAAGTAATTTGACATATTTAAGTTCAGCCTACTATTATTGACATTCAACAATATACTAATACTTGTCCATGCAAAAACAAAATTTTGTGTGAAATTAGTTCAATAGTTGCCACCGCCTTAGTTTTTATTATTAGATAGGCCGAAGTTGTTATTTATTAAACTATTATTGACATTTACTAGTAGCTGTTTAGATTTCGAGTTAAAGGTATTTAGATAATTCTACTATAAAATTCAATTTAAAATTAGTTTCTTAAAATTTCACAGCAATTAAGTTGTTTGGAAATGCACATGAGATTTACATATTTGAGAATTTTTTTTTAGTACATCTTATTTTATATAAAAACAATCAACCCAAATATTATACGCCCAATTCCCCATTGTCTTTTTTTTTTTTTTTTTTTTTTTTGAGAACAACATTGGCAAGTTTAGTTGAGCGTGTACGGTGTGGTCCTCAATTAGCGGCAAATTTACAATACCTGCGTTGCAGGATATTCGATGAGACGTCTAGCTAATAGCTATGCTGTTTGATTCACTCCAAGTTTTGACACTTTTCATAAGATTTGGACAGCTCTGATTCAAAACATGAGAGTCAATCAACTTGTTTTGTCTTAAAAATATCACAAAATAATGGGCTATTCCCAGTTCCCACAGCCAAACGAAAACGTTGTTTGTTAGTAAAAAAGAGGGCCTTAATTCGCCCCCATGGACACGTTGCAGCTTGTGATTGGTCCAATCTAGACCAATTTACTAACTTCTGGTCGTAACTTGTCGCACGCGCTTCTCGTGACAGCGCACCCCCGTCCCGGCTGCCAAAAAGGTTGAGAGAGAGAGATGAGCGAGAATGGTGGAAAAATGTTTTTTACAGGAGAGAGTAGAGACTAGAGACCCACCACTCTTTCGCGTCTTTCTATCACAAGGCTGCTTTTCTTTTTCTTTCCTTCTTTCTCATCTCCGTTAGAAATAAGTAATACCGCTTTCTGACTTTCTTTATCATCTTTTAATTCTTTATTTTGTTTGCTTCATTAGACTTGATTGTGTTCTTAATCTTGAATTAAATATGCCTTACCTTCCAAAAGTCAGTCTGGATTGACAATGGGGTCTTGCATTGATGAGGGGCATCGCTTCCAAGGCAAGGCAGCTCTCCAACCCCTTTGAACTTGAAAGTTGAAAGTTGAAACTCTACTGTTACCTTTCATAATTCACCAAATCCCTCTTTTGTAATTGATGCATGCTCTCTGGTGATGCGCTCTTCCCTCACCCTCTTGGGCTGACTCACTCCCTCGGTTACTCCCCAACTCTCTTCTCTTTCCCCGATCTGTCTCTACCTTCCAGCAGGATCTCTGTTTGCTCTTCCACGGCTCTCCAATGCCTCTCTGATTTTTTCAAGGTGATTTTTCTGTCTTTTTTATAGCGCTCTTGTTTGTTTCCCGAGAAAAAGAATATTAGACTATGTTAGTGGGGAATCAGAGTTAATTTGCTTATTTTCTCGTTCGTCTTTTGCCCCTCCTGAAAACGGAAAGCAAAATTTCTTGAGAGTGGAGCTAATTCCGGTAGCGACGTTCTCTGATTCCAGCATTTTTCATTCTGTAGCATATATGGACTGATTAACCAAAGAAATACACATTCTACACCTTTTTCCTTTTAAATTTCTGTTGTAAATTGGAGATTAGGATGACAGAAAATTACTTCCGTATGCCATTTTTTCTGTTTTCTTTCTATATGTGTAATGTAGCGATACCTCATGGAAGCTTAATAACTTCAAGTAAGCTCAGTCCGGTCAGTTTGTTCTTTCTCTTGGTTTTTCTCTCTCCCTCTCTTAATGATGATGTTTAAATTTTATTAGATGGATAAAAATTAGCATTCGATGCTAAGTCAAAATCTCTCAAAATCCTTCCCATTCTTTGTTGTATTGAAGGATTGACTGGAAACAGCAATGGCATCAAAACATGGTGCAAAATCAAAAAAATTAGGATGGAACAATTCCAAAGCTGCCAATTCCCCATCATCTTCCACTACATCATCATCAAAACAATTTCTGGAAACCACCATTGATGGTCTCAGCTCACCAGCATCTTCATCAGCTCGAAGTAAGCCACAGTATTTTTACTCAGAACATACGCCTTTAAATGCAGAAAGAACAAAAGAAAATGTGACAGTGACAGTCCGATTTCGCCCCCTGAAGTGAGTGCTGCTTTTCTAAACTATCTGTTATCCTTAGATTTCAATCTACATACAGCCGTTTAGTTGACTGGGTCTACCTCTGTGACAGTCCAAGAGAGATACGTCAAGGAGAGGAGATTGCATGGTACGCAGATGGAGAAACTATTGTGAGAAATGAGTATAATCCATCGATAGCATATGCATATGGTAAAGTATGGCATTTAAGAATGGAGTTTTATTGTCTTTATTTACTTCTTATGCGCAATTCAATCTCATGAAACATTCTTTTTCATTTCATTATACACAACTCAGTCCATTGATTTTTCTGTTTCTTGTTTCCAGATCGTGTCTTTGGTCCTACAACCACAACACGACATGTCTATGATATTGCTGCTCAGCATATTGTTAATGGTGCTATGGAGGGCATCAATGGTATGTGACTTATGAACTTAATACTCACTGGCTATTCATATGGTTTAAGTTTAAAATATATGCTTGTTGGCAGAAAGTCGGTCTTCCTTTACCTTCTTATTGTAGTTGGGTTATGGATGTATGTTTTGAAATAATGCAAAGCTTAAAAGTCTAACACCAACTGATTAGGTTGGAAGTTATCATGTGATTTACTGTACAAATAGCCTATGAGGATTTGTAGGGTGTCAATGCTCGTTGGAAATCACAGTATTTACTCCCTTCTTTTTATAAGAAACAATTGACCGAATTACGTTATTCAAAAAGTTGGTTAAAATTAGTTGGAGACAATAAAGATACTTTTTTTTTACGAAAAATACCCTCATTTATGTGGAAGAGAGGGAATGTGTGGTGGAGAGAGATGGGTAATATCAGGAATTAAATGGGGTAAAAAGGGAAGTCAATAAAAAAAAATTTGAGACATCCTGCAAATGTCTCTTGTAAAAGGGAACATGTCATATTCACAAATTGTCCGTTATAAAACGGAACGGAGAGAGTAATATATTCATGTAAATTTGTAACCATTCACAGTCAAAAGGCATCCAAAATTTGCCGATCAAATATTTATTAGTAAATGTAGACGCAACATGCATCTATAGTAAAAACTTGCTTTTTTCTTTTTTAACTAAACATTCAATCCTGCAAATTTTTTATCTACTCGTGTAGAATCCAAATGCTCTTGGCTTCATTGGCCGCTATTAATTCCTTTCACACTTGTTAATAAAATGAGATTGCAGACTACCCATGTGTTTGCTTCAGTTGGTCGCCTGATCACGGTGAATCCCAAAGGTTTGAAACTCGGCATCTTAGCAATCGGGTGACATAATGTTTTTCCTTTTTCTATAAAGTAACTAGAAGGCTTGGAACTTTAGGTATTTAATATGAGAAAAACTTAGATAAGTTGATAACAAGGCCATGGCAATTTGTGGTAGATTTACACATCTCGCTGGCCACATAATTGCCTTGATGTGAGAACCTATTTGCCGCACTTACTTGATGATGACTGATGGGGATGAGTAGTATGTGATACTTCATGTTGTACTTAAATGGGTTAGTTTCCATTTCACTTGAGAGTTCATCTATTGGTATTAGAGCTAGCAATTAACAGCTCCAAAAGGGGTACTTTCAAAGGTATTTGATTGGTGGAGATTCTAGTTGTGAGAGAGGTCATTGAGTTAAGTGTCACAAAGTATAGTCACCAAGACATTAACTCTCTAAAGGGAGCCAATTGACAGAGACTAGGGTATTATGAGATACTTTAGTTTCACATTGAATAATATGGGCAGTTCCATAGGGTATTTTAGTCGGTTAATCCTCCCACTTCAATGGCGAATTTTTGGGGAAGGGTGCCTCCTTTCACCTAGATGCCAGTTGTTGACCATGCCAATTAAAAATCATTGTGCAAATGGACATGTGGCTGACGAACTTCTTGGTTATTTGCAGATCTGGCATGTTGGATAACTTGTATATAATTTTTTTTTGTTTTTCTGCACAGGTACAATATTTGCATATGGGGTTACGAGCAGCGGAAAGACTCATACAATGCATGTGAGACCATATTTGATTTATCAGTCTTCATCTTCCTTGGTTTGCTTTTATTATAAACATTTATACATCATCCTTTTAGGTCTTTCAATGGATTAATACTAGATCAGGCATTGTCCTTTTGTTGGCTTGCAAATCTTCTATTTCCATAATATTACTGATGAGTTGGTTGCTAGATGTCTTGCATCTTAGTGGAGTTATATGATTTTTGGATATACAAGATTGAGTTATGACGAACTTTCTTGATAGACTCAAATTCATTCATCTTAAGCTGTTGTTACAACTTTTAGTCTCTATATCTTGCAACATACATAACTCGTTGAATCAACACTGCATTCTCTGACCTCTAGGACTAGAACTGCTTTGCAAGCACCCATATCAATGGCACATCGTGGGTACTTTGTACTAAGTTTTGTGGATTACCATGGAATTTGGTATGCAAAGTATGCAACAGTAAGTTGATAACAAGAGCACCTGATATAGTCCTTAAAAATCTGTTCTGCTTGCATAAGCTCATTTTGCTTCTATTGGAAGATCTTATAGTGGTGATTTTTAAAGATAGCCTTAGATTAGTTTGTGTAATATAAATTACATTCTGTGCAAGTTTAAGGCTGCATGGCCATATTCATTTCTTTATCTCAACATTAAGCATAGTAAAAAAGCGTAGAAAAACTTTTGCATCGTTTTCTTTTTTTGGCCACTTAGTAGTATGTGTGGTGCTGAGAAATACAGTCTTCTATGTGCCAATGGCTAATAGTAATGAGCCTTGAACTGGGAGAGTTCTTCTAAGATATTTTTCTTTCTTTCGTTTTTCTAATTTTCCCCTTGTATATCTGTTCTTGGAGGAATTCATATCCTTCTGGCGTACTTCTTTTTTCTATAATTTTCTTTCATTCAAAAAGGAAAAAAATCGCTACATGCTGGGATTGGTGAATGTTTTGATTATATGCTTACGGAGTCCACAATTGTAGGGTGATCAAAGGTCTCCTGGAATCATACCTCTTGCTGTGAAGGATGCATTTAGCATTATCCAAGAGGTAAATTTAATATTAGCTATCTGTTGCCTCTGTTTGTTGTATTTCTTATTGTAGAAATTACTATGTCTACTGTTTTGGCACTCCAGACTCCAAACAGAGAGTTTCTCCTTCGAGTTTCATACTTGGAGATCTACAATGAGGTACACTTCTTTTTGCTCTAATAATGTAAATATTGTTTTTCACGAACCTAACAGTTCCGCATAAATTGATATCTGATTGATGCTTTACTTTTCTGTGGCTTTTACTGTCCTTTAAATTTTTGGGCTTCTAGGTGGTTAATGACTTACTGAATCCAGCCGGACAGAACTTAAGAATCAGAGAGGATGCTCAGGTGCTGATTTAAATTTTCTTACCCTTTTTCTCATATGTTTTATCTTTATCGTACGTAACTAATTTAAAAGTAGAGGTTGGATGTGATGATTTTTTCTGTTTGCTTTACACAATTAATTTTGACGGTCTAGTTCATTTAATGAAGTGAAATGTAGATTAACCTATACAACATATGCCTTCAATTTAAGGCGCTGATGTTTGAAGAAAAGGTTGCTCAATAATATCTTGATTGACATGCAGGGCACCTTTGTTGAGGGAATAAAGGAAGAAGTTGTTCTTTCCCCTGCTCACGCACTTTCCCTTATAGCAGCTGGAGAAGGTAATGGATCACCTAGTTGTGTTTTATTGTCAATAATTTTTTGTCATCCTTTTGAATTGCATTTTTCTTGGGGGTTAAAATCTTGTGAATTATCTTAGTTAATTTGTTTGTATGTACAATTAAAATTTGGTCCTGTTATCTTGTGTTATCAAGATGTGCTGTTTAAGCAATTTCAAATATTAAAGTTTTGTTTTAAGGAGCATGGTAGAAAACACAACCTTCCTCACTTATCTCCTTAGTTTTGCATTGTTTGTATTTTTTTGGAAGAAGGTTTTACATCCAAAAAGAGTTAGCATATTAGGTAACCGATGTTGCTTTGATACTCTTCAAAGTAGTTGCATATATCATGTTATTGTTGGGTTGCTGGTCAGCACTAATTCATGTTTCATTAATGTTAATCGTAGTGGGGTTCTACAATTCTACTTGATAAAACACCGCTGAGTTTTGTCATTTTATGTGTTCCTTTCTTGCTTACCACGGCCATTTTTATTTGCTAACAGAGCATAGACATGTTGGGTCCACAAACTTCAACCTACTTAGCAGCAGGAGCCATACTATATTTACCCTGGTGGGTTTACCAGATCTTAAAGGAAGATTGGTTTTGTTTAAATTGATTGACAGGGATTTTATATTATGCTCTTGCAGCATCAGCACGTAACCTTCTTTAAATTGCTTTGAATGCCTCTTGCTACCCATTTGCTTATCTAAAATACCATTTCATTTATGAGTTGTAATTCTATGATATCTCGTAACAGACTGTCGAGGGCAGTCCATGTGGTGAAAATAGTGAAGGAGAAGCTGTAACACTGTCACAACTGGTAATAATTGAACACTGCTTTACCACTTTTTGGTTGCACTTCATTTGCTTGCACATTTTATGTGAATGCTTGACATTTGTCTGTTGTTTCTTACATCTTTTTTAATCTTTTACTTATACATGCAGAACCTCATCGATCTGGCAGGTTCTGAGAGCTCTAAGGCTGAAACAACTGGAATGAGAAGGAGAGAAGGATCTTATATCAATAAGAGTCTGCTTACTCTTGGCACTGTGAGGCCTTAAACTTTGTTGTTAGCCCAGCCTAATCTGATTTTGTCACTCTCTTATTTGTCGCCAGTGATGTATTTCTTTTAATTAACTTGCACATGACTGGCTGGAGCTTGGAAATTATCTGCTATAATTTCATTTCCACACCCCAATCTCTCTATTTAAGGGACCCTGTTTCCGGTGAATTATACCGTTGAATTGGTTAGACGTGATTTGATGGTATTTCAAATGGAACAAATGAAAAACAAGAAAAATTCTGTTGTTAAGTAATTAATTCTTGAACAAGGCTAAGTAATTAAGCTGCGCAAGCCTTGCTGATGCGTTTATGTTTTATCATTAAGTGATTGATAATAGATATTTGCACCTGAGTTTAAATGAGTTTATTATGTTCTATAACATGAAAATTAGCTTTAAAAATGTCATCACTACCATCATGCTGAAGAACATGAATTGTTTAACTGAGGTCCCTGCATCATTATTGTACAGGTTATTTCGAAATTGACTGAAGGTAGAGCCGGTCACATACCTTATAGGGACTCCAAATTGACCAGATTACTACAGTCTTCACTCAGTGGTCACGGACGTGTCTCTGTAAGGCTTCCCCTGTGTATAAATTTGCAGAAATGAACATACATGGATTCTTTTGTGAAAAATAATTTCATAACATGAGATTAATCTGTGACTGAGAAGCTTGAAATAAACTACCAATCCTCTTGGTTCATTCTTTTGTTGTCATTTGAAATACAGCTCATTTGCACTGTAACTCCTTCGTCAAGTAGTGCAGAAGAAACACATAATACATTGAAGTTTGCACACCGGGCAAAGCACATTGAAATACAAGCAGCCCAGAACAAGGTAAGCACGTTTCATGGGATTTTCATTCTCTTTCTATTGAAGTTCTATGTTATAATTCCCTCAGGCTGAAATCTTAGGGACCTGCATATGTTTGGAGGAAAGGTTTATTTGGAGATTCATTATAGTTGCTATTGCATAGGTGTATGGTTGCAATGTTACACCATTTCATGTGCTTGGAAATAAGATCAAGTTCTTGGCTTCATTTTGGTGCCAATCACTTTATTTGTTTCCCCTTCATTTCTTTTAGAAGATAACACTATTAACTCCTTTTCTTTTTACCTTTCCATATTATTGAATCATAAAACATTGAATCTGCACAGATAATTGATGAGAAGTCACTAATTAAGAAATACCAACACGAAATTCAATGCTTGAAAGAAGAGTTAGAACAATTGAAGAGGGGCATAGTCACAGTTCAGCCAAAAGGGACTGGTGAAGATGACATTGTGCTCCTAAAACAAAAGGTAATGTTATATTACAGTTTTCAGAGTCCTGCTTCTTGTCTTTTTAATTTTTTGTCTTGGCACACATGATGGCTTTGCCATGGCTCAAAATTGATTTTAAGTGTGAACAATCCAACGATGTTCTTCAAACTTCAAAGTCCAGCACAAAATTATTTTTCTTTTCGTTAGTGAAAGTCATTTTGCATGTATTTGGTAAACTGTGTAATCTTCGCATGAGCTTCTGTGTATTTGGTGGATTATAAATTGAAATTATGTTGAACTGGTTGTTTGATGCATGGGAATAATCATTGGTATGTTTTTGTGTTTTTAGCTATGCTGCTGTTCTGTATGCTTCTTTATTATATGAATGTCCATGTTTTGGTACTTCCCTGAATCAGCTTAGGAGGTGTGTGGACATATGATCATACATAGCCTGGCAGTGGAGGCACCATTTGGTAATTAACACTGGTCTGTAATCATCAGGGTGTCCTTTAAGGGATGTTAAGCCTATTGTGCATTGTTTTGTAATCAGATTTGGAGAATAATGTTTTCTGGACTTCCTATCAATTTCCTTCTTTGAAATGCCACGTTCTGAAGTTGAATGCTTGAATTATTGTCATGTGATATGTGAAGCTAGAAGATGGTCAAGTTGCCCTGCAATCTAGATTGGAGCAAGAAGAGGAAGCTAAAGCTGCTTTACTAAGCAGGATCCAACGGTTGACCAAGTTAATTTTGGTCTCCACAAAAGCATCACACTCACCAAGATTTCCTAATCGGTCTGGTCCACGAAGAAGACATTCCTTTGGCGAGGAAGAGGTTTCTCTTTTTTATTTTTAATCTATTACTAGTATTTATTTTGATATCATGCATTTAAATTGCAAGTTTACATCACATGTTTCAACATAGGCTATATGATGACATTCTGTTTAATTCTTCCCCTGTTCATACATTTCTTAATTATAAATCATGTTTACAGCTAGCCTACCTACCATACAAAAGGCGGGATTTAATCCTAGACGAGGAAAATATTGATTTATATGTTAATCTGGAGGGAAATGCTGAATCAGCTGATGGTTCTCTTAAGGAGGAGAAAAAGTCGAAGAAACACGGACTCCTAAATTGGTTGAAGTTACGGGTACGTTGTTCCATGGGTGTTTGGTGATGCTGGGAAACAATTACCCGGCAATTTAACAATGCTACTTGCATGCCTTCAATATCTTGACTGCATCTATTAATTGCATCTTAAAAGTATTAGACCAAACTCCATTTTTTGTCTGCTTCTCCAAATTTATAACACCACCATTTTAGGGATTGGGAACCCACAGATCCTGTTTAAAAATAATTAATATTAGGTTGGTCTCACGACGAACTTTTTCATCTTCATTAGTGAATTTGGTTTTGTGGGAATGCAGGGCCTGAGATTACATATATCAATTTTAAAAAAATAAATTTCACAAAATATGTTTACTTAAATGGCTCTTTGCCTGTGTTCATCACAATGAACTTAGTTTCATGTCTTGATTGTCCCTTTATACTTATTGGCAATGCACAATATATTTTATAAGAAATCCTTCTAAGTTTTATATGCAATAACTAGCAACTGAGAGTTTTGATAATCATTGTAAAGCCTAATTGGCTACATGTACAAAAGTTTTGTTTAAGCGTGTGTATTTATTGTTCATGATCAGAAACGAGACAGTGGATCAAGTGCCTTGACAGGCACTAGCGATAAATCGAGTGGAGCAAAATCTGTTAGCACACCTTCCACCCCTCAAGCAGAAAGTGGCAATCATACGGAGTCCAGGCTTTCCCCTTCTTTACTTACGGAAAGTTCTCCGTCTGCAGATATTATATTGGAGGCTAAAGAAGACAAAGAAAATCATGAGGATAGTTTATTGGGACAAGAAACGCCTTTGGTATGTGATTAGTTCCTTTTGTTGATGCAGTATGCAGAGAAATGCTAATTTCTAGCATGAATGTCTCATATTCACTCTCATAATGGACGGAACAAAACACCATATGCTATGCCCTATGCTTATGTGTTGTCATATACCAATACAGAAATTGCTCGGTCACAAATGGCTGGCATCCCATATAACCACCACAACTGACCTGAATTCTGTTAGTGATGCATATATGCTTGTAAGTATTGAGTGTAGCATCATCAAGTGCATATAATATCCTTGTCATTCTTCAAAACATGAGTATGAAACAAGGTATTTTTATGTCCTAAATGTGGAGAGCAACCCGTAATTTGCTTTGTAACCATCATCACCTTTAGCTTTTCATCTTAGCGATCATTTTAACAGACATTTGTTATGATGTAGTACTTGTGAACCTCTAAATTTTCCTTCTCAGATGTCACTTTCATGTTTTATTGTCTAGACAAGCATAAAATCAATTGATCAAATCGATCTTCTGAGGGAGCAGCAGAAGATTTTGTCTGGAGAGGTGGCACTTCATTCAAGTGCTCTGAAAAGACTATCTGAGGAAGCAGCGAAAAAACCTGAGAAGGATCAGATTCAAGTATATTTCCATCTTCTTTTGTCTGTTACGGTGTGGGTGTGGGACTCACTGATGCCATCACTTTGCCATGCCTGAAAGTTACACTACTGTTGCTTTTTTAAACTTCAGGTGGACATAAAAAGACTGAAAGACGAGATGAAAGATAAGAATAAACAAATAGATTTGCTTGAAAAACAAATTGCTGATTCCTTCATTACTTCAGATAAGATAGATCAATCAGGAGTATCACAAGTATGCTCAGTTGACATCACTGTTTCTCTTTTTCTTGTGTTATTAGTCAACTTAGTTAATGCCGGTTAATTCATCTGCAGACTGTTGAGGAACTGGTGACACAATTAAATGAGAAATCCTTTGAACTTGAGGTGATCGTTTTTCTTGCTAATACTTGCCAACTTAATCATTCCATTGCACAAAAATTTTGTCAACGTTATTTTATGAGTGAATTTTAAGCTTCGCTTTGATAATGCAAGGCAGTGGTGATCTTTTGATTATCTAGCATAGACATTGTAAATCTCAAATATGCAAGCAGCGCATGAACAATGTGCTTATCTTATTCTCTACGTTATTTTGCATATTTTCAGGTTAAAACTGCAGATAACCGTGTGATTCAAGAGCAGCTCATTGAAAAGGTGAAAAATCTTTCTCAAGTCACTATAATTCAAATTGTTCTTATTATCCTGTGCTGTCAGCTAAGCTAATTATTTGGCATCGTCAGATACGCGAATGTGAAAGCTTTCAAGAAACAGTTGCCTCCCTGAAACAGCAGCTTACAGATGCACTTGAGTTAAAAAGCTTTGTCCCTGTAGATCGTTCACAACATTTCTCTACAACCAAAGACCACCATGGTGAAAGTTGCCTCGACAAAGAAAATGGGATGATGAATCAGTCCAACGAAGGTTTTTTTTTGCAAGCACAGGTATGTGATGAACCAGTTCAATTTCACCGCTTGCTACTTAGTTTTCTTGCAATAGTTGAAAAGGGATGCCTTCATTTTCTTGGATTTGTTTCAGAGCTAATGTAATAATTGAGTGTTATAATCACACTCCAGGCACTCCCTTATTTAATTGAGTGTTATAATCACACTCCAGGCACTCCCTTATTTAGTTACTTCCGTCACTTTGTGTTGCAAAGTTATACATAGAGTTCATATAATTTACACTTATCAAATATATGCTATTTTTCATTCGTTGTTTACTGATCAACGTTATTGCTTCTTTAGTAAAAGTAGCAAAACATAATTTCAGTTTCTGATTCCTTTCATTATAAAAGAACATGCAAATCTGTGTTACTTTAGTGGAGCTTTGAATTCCAAAGATATAAACTGGTGTGAAAAAAGTCTATGGTCGTCATGACTATGAACAGTAGTACATGGCCTTTTGAGAAGTTTCTAGGTTGAAATGGATCGACTTTATATTTTTAATTTTCTTTTAATTAGTGTTTCTAGCATTACCATGATAGTTGAGACTAGATTGTTAGTCAATTGCGGGTAAATTCATCAGAATCTTGTCAGAACCAACACCCCCCCCCCCCAAAAAAAAAAAAAAGGAAGGAAGGAAAGAATCTTGGAGAGATTTTTCTTCTTCTTCTTGTTCTATGAATTGATACATTGTTTCCATCTTTCGCCGTGCTTCTATCATATAAATTGGCTTTAGATCCTTTATATTGAGTCAGCATTTTTAATGAATCTGTTCACTTTCTAATTTGGTTTTCCAGATAGAAGAGTTGAAGTGGAAGGTGGCAGAATTAACAGAAACAAAGGAGCAGCTGGAACTACGGAATCAGAAACTTGCAGAAGAGAGTTCATATGCGAAGGGATTGGCCTCAGCTGCCGCAGTTGAGCTTAAGGCACTGTCAGAAGAAGTTGCCAAACTCATGAACCATAATGAGAAACTTGCTGCTGAGCTGGCTGCATCAAAAAGCTCCCCCACCCAACGTAGAAATAGTACAGGAGTCCGAAATGGACGGAGGGAAAGTCATGTTAAACGAACTGATCAAGGGACGTCAAACTCCGATATTAAGAGAGAACTGGCGCTGAGCAAAGAGAGGGAACTGTCATATGAAGCCGCTATTTTGGAGAAGGATCACAAAGAGGCCGAGCTTCAAAGGAGGGTTGGGGAGTCAAAACAAAGAGAAGCATACTTGGAAAATGAACTAGCCAACATGTGGGTTCTCGTGGCAAAGTTAAAAAAGTCACAAGGAACGGACACTGATGATTCTAGGTTGACTAAAGAGACCTTGCAAGCGGACGGCTTTGACATTTGATATCATCTTGTGGTATAGTGGGATTTCAATTGATCCATCGTGATAGATGGCTCTGCGCAGTAGTGTAGAGAGAGAGAAGTGTATGTGTGTAAAGATTGTTGCTGTTAGCAGGAAAGCGTGCGCTTCCCTTCACCCCTCACCCGCCATCGCTTTCCATTTTGTGTATACAAATAATGGCTGCTTCCTTCTTGTGACCTTAATTTCCTTCTTTTCTTTAATCCTAACTAATTTTCTTCTCTCCGCCGCCTCCTTTCCTTGATATAGTTTGTACTTTGTACATATTTCAGCATCTAAGATTGGCCAAAATACCTGTCCTCATGGACAATAGTTTTTTTTTTCTATTATTATTATCATAATCCTCTTCATTCTAATCACCTAAAGTAAACTGGCGTTGATGAACGCTATATTTTCTATGATTACTTACTACTGATTTGGTTTGCTTAAAAAGAGAGCTTGCGTTCTAGTTCGTAGTTTCCAACGATGTTTTAGGATTTTAGGCCTTCAGGTTCCATCTTAGCATTTCCGTTACCTCAGTTTAGTCATGTGACATGTCTTCTGTTTTTATTATTTGTTTATTTTAATTCCCCCGCTTGACTGTTTGGCGTCATGCTATGTCATACCGAACGGGTTGGCGTTCAAATGACTGAATTATGTGCAACACGTTGCCACTATTTTAAACAATAGTCGTGTCTAAAAAAAATTTGTATTGGGACCACTTCTGAGATTGATATTAATTACATAAATTAATAAGTCATAATTTGGAAAAAATCATTTTATCTCCCTAAATATTTAAAAAATTGCAAAAAAATATTTTCTAAAACTAAATTTAACTTTGCGTGTAATATTCAACGTTTTCCAAAATATAACTTGGCAATTTTTTACCATAAGAAACAAATTTCTGCCAAATAATTTACGTAAATTTTCTATGTTTATGAATTTAGAGAAAGAATAGGAGATAAAGTGAGAGAACATTATATTTTGCTATGTCCTAGTCATTACCTCTTTTTATTTGTCTTGGCATCGAACTTCACAAAAAATTTAGATCCAATAATCACCATAAGAACTTTCACATTCGTTTTCACACACTCTTGAATTTGGGACTTCTGAGCTAGATATTGCGAAATCAATCGACTTGAATGGACCTCACATCTTTCTTCCTGATTTCTGAATCTAAACGCCATGCAAGATATATACATAGAGGGAGAGGGTATGTACTACGTAGCAGATTTGAGATTTCATAGTTTCATTCCATAAGCCATGATTTTTGACGTATCAACAAATATTATACTTCATTTATGTTTTAAATAAACATATAACAAACATTGTTAATCTACGTCCCCCACAAGATTATGAATTCTGTCATAAACCTTTATCTAAACAAAGTGTACAATTAAGCAAGCTGTTGCTTTGGTCTCTCCTATTATCAGATTGATAGCCCGAGGTTCTGCCGCCAGCAAACAATGTCCATTGCTTTAAAGATAAAAAAAAACTACTACTTCTCTTATCCTTAATATGAGACATGTTTACTTAATTTAATTAAATTAAAGAAGTTAAATGAGTTAATTAATATAATATACATTTTCTAAAACACGCTAATCATTTTTGTCAATTTCCTCATTCCTTCTCCTCCTTAATTATTGTTGAGGGAACATCAATGAAGCTAAATCAAAAAAAGATTGACAAATATATATATATATATATATATGAAAACTATATTTTGTATATAAGACTAAGATCAACACTCTAAATATGTCTTATAGTTAGGCCGAATAAGTGTCTTGATATGTATAACTGAACTTTGAAATATTGCCATATTAACGTAATTTAATTTATATCCTTAACGATGTTTCAGCAAACTGAGCAGCGCGTACACGTGAAGTACCTTTTCAAACTTATTCACGTGCTTTAATTTGTTACCGTAGGGTCCCCGGTCAATCATATTTTTTGTGCGCGAATGACTTTGAAAAGAAAACTCAAAACATTTTATGGTTCGTGGTCATCATAGTTTTTTATCATCTTTATTTTTTTCTTGGCTGGTTGAGTAGTTTTACAGTCAAACTCAAGGGATGCACATGCACTAGCCTTTTGAGTTAAAATATATAGAGTATTCGTTTAGAATAATTTATTTTTAAGTAATAAGTGCTTATAAATTGTGATTGACGGTATACGAGTTAAGTATATGAGTGGAGTTTTATCTCGACTTACGTAAAAAGAACTAACTTTTTAAAAAAACGCTGAATCAAACAAACCTAAAATATTAAGACCAAGTAGTTGCACGACTTTCTGATTGTTAATTAAAAACACACCCAAACCCGAACATGGTAGAGTTTTGCTGTCAAAACCCAGGTTTTGGCAGAAGTTGCTCTCTAGTTTTGGATAGAGTTTGCATCACCTCAAACACCGTATATATTAACGTAAGCATAAGAAAATCCAAAGACGTGAGAACAGTTTGTCATAAAACGAACTAAGACCAAGATAAGAATAACCCAACTGATAAGAATATCATATGGTATGCCTTACATGCGCGTAGAGTTTAAACTCTCCCGAAATACTCAAGTGTGTGGGGTAATTTTGACACAAATAATATAAAACGCTATGAGATTATTTTATCCCAAGTTTACGATGGTGTTGTATCAATCTAATAACAATGATGCAGCAGCAAAGATTAAAGATGATACATATTATTTCTGAATTGTTATTATTACAGCTACTTCTCCACTGGAGCTTATTACCAGATACATCCAAACATCATAAACATAAAAGCCATATATTCTCCATTGAGATCGATGAACGCCGTCGTTAGCTATCATTAGTCAACGACCCCCATTTTGCTTCCATCAATGTCTTTCTCTTCGCTTCTTCAGTCTTCACTATCATGGTTGACACAATCTCACAACATCCACCAATCCTTTTCTTCTGAACCAGAAGAAAGAGCACAGGCAAGTTCAAACACGGGACCCCATAGACACTAAATATCGATAACTATGGACGATATATATTCATAAAGCCAGACGCAGGAAAATTAAAAGACAGAAAATAAAAGGACTCCGACACACACACACACACACACACACACACATATTGACATTAATTATTATGGACTGTAATTAAACCCTAGACCTAGAGCCTCAAATCCAGGTCGAGTTCCTCATGATCCAGTTCCACAACTGGGTCAGTCACCGTCATCAGTGGTCGCTCCAATGTCCCAAGAAAATTTCTGGTGGTCAATCTCGTTCCCATGTCGCCGTCAAGTTCATCACCGCCAGATGGGATTGTGTACGAACGAACAACGCAGACCCCATTCCAAAAGGAGATGAAGGGGGCGTCGTCGGCGAACCTAGCAGCGGCACGTCCTTCAAAGTACATTTCCAAGGTCAGCGCCGGCGGAGCTCCGAATGCGGGTTCGGCCTGCCGAATCCCGAGAACGGGATAACTGAAGGATTCAGTTTCTCTCCAGATTATTTCAACCTGAGGGGGTGGCATGGAAAATGGCTCTTGGCGTGATCTTGTTGTGATGTTGTGCGTTTGTCTGGTCATCATGTAGTTCCCGCCACGGTGCTCAGACTCAGCCGTCTGAGACGGAGAGTTGGAGCGGGGTTCGGAGGCAGAAGGGTGGGCGTTGGAGATGCTTGAGTCGCCGTCGCCGAAGAAATTGATCTCACGCTTCATGGTGAAGAGAGAATCAATGAGACTGGGGGGGGGGGGGGGAGAGGGGGAGAGAGAGAAGGTGGCTGAGTGGGGAGGAAGGGCCAGGTGACACGCACATTTATTGAGGGGAACTGGATTTATGCCTTTTTGGAGTCCAACCCGGAACCGGGGTCTAAAATTAAATCCTTGCGTGTGTTTTTTTTTAAAAAAGAAATTTGGCAAAAAATTTTAACCCTCTGAACGAGTGCATTTATTGAAATTTGAATTTTAAACTTCACTTTGCTGGGACAACACAAACTTTAAAAACAGAGTTATATTATTTATGATTTATTGATAATGTAATTTATTATAAATTATATGGAAGATAATAATTAAATTGAAGTTAAGAGGCATGCTTGATAAATGTATATATTTAGTATTAACAAAATTATCATTTGTTTTAAAATATTGCAATTATTAATTTAGATTTTTTTAAATTATGTGCTAATTTATGGTTGGCGGTAAAAAATTTTCAGCCATTTACCTATAGATTTAGGCTTCTTGGAAAACTAATAAAAATTAAATTTAGAAGTCCTGCGCTTGAATGTGAGTTCAAGTGAGAATTTAAAAATAAATTTATCGTTGCCATGCATTTTTTTTATAAAAAAAAATAGTTACCTTAAGCGTAAGTCAATTTGATTTTTTTTTTATTGTCCTATGACAACTATAAGTCTTAGCTGATTAGGTGGGACAATTACATTAATCATATGTACATTTCCAGTAACTAAATCTCTGGATATATTGTTATTCAAATGATTTTGTTTCAATAATTTCACTGGAAGTTTGTTTGACATAGTTCTTTTCAAATGACTCCCATTTTTATGATATATCCTTATCATTGGCACCTCCTAGTCTCCTACGTACTATCTTCTTTGTATAAGTTCGAACTATATGTCAAACAATTACCGATCATTTTCTCTTCCGCACATGCCATGTTAATTAGCTCCTTTTTATATATGCTTGTTACGAATCTTATGTTTTTTGTTTGACTACATATCTGTTTTACATCATCGGCCACCTCAATTTTATTCCCTTGTTATTCCTACCACTCACTACTTATGGCATTGTTGTTTCATAGTACCTCGATAAAACCTTTTTTCCTGAGCTTGTTAAGTACATTTTTATCACAAGTAATTCTGGTGGTCTTTCTCAATTTGAACCACCTATTGTACTCTACATGTAATATTTTCATCTTTTTCATGATTATCATCTCAAATATTTGAACTTTGTCACTTATGGAATAATTTTATTGTGTTAATGAAGATTTAATTATTTTGCAAAAAGGCTGTGAACAAGTTTCACATTCATTGAACTTGATTTGATATTGTTGTGATAAATGTTCCGTTTTTGTATCGTTTTGAGAAAAAGCACGACAATGTAGAATAATCTATGGCAGTAAGAAAACCAGAATCAATACAGGATGAGAAGGTGAGCATTTCCAAGTAGGAAAAAGATTAAAGATAGCAATATTGAGGAGAAAATCTCCAAAAAGATTCACAATAATGCGGGGTGTCTTTTGCAAGTGAATGCTTATCAAGTGTATTAAATATGGATAAACTCTGACGCAGAATTAACGAGGCATTCTGATAAATGTGGTTTGATTTACCTACATGATGAAATCAGTGGACAGTGGCAAAGAGAGGAGGTACTAGTAAGCTAATGTACGTGCTCCAAGTTTTTTTTTTAAAAAAAAACTATTAATTATATGGATTCTATATTACATACATAGTTTTGATTTTTATCATAAGTAAATCCTAACTTCACATTCATCACCGAGTTGCGATTGACACTATTGGGTATATATATACAGCATTTACTTCTTTTGTTCGTCGTTGCCCCATTGACCTTTGCAAAGTTAAAAGCAGACGGGGCATGGCTTATAAACCTAATATCAATTGAATTTAATTCGCGCAAAAAAAAAAAAAAAAGAATCTAGTTTTGGGTAGCATTCAGTACCATAATTTCATTTATCGTGCACCTAAGACCATGATATTATTTTTCTAGTACTTGATTATTGCTACGTACATTTATGTTGACATCTCACCATTTTTTTCGCTGTGTCTAGTTCACATTAAAGCATTGTCCAGCCCAATCGATATCAGCTCTCCTTAAAAAGTTTTTTACATTCACATCAACTCAAGATCTTATCTTGTTGGATGAAAACGATCCATATATATATATATATATATATGATGAGGAGAGAATAATATGCCAATCGAAAAGATAAAAAAACTTGATAATATTTATTTGGATTTGCACTTTTCTGTCACAAAAAATATTGGATAGAATTCTAGCATAAACCCACATTCTTAAAATTCCGCCTGGGTGATGATGTATCCCCTCTCAGGTATTGACTGCTTTTGTCATTAATCGAACTCTAGCCATAGGGTCTTTGAGAGTTATAACATCTCGTCCATTAATTATTATGCTCTTTCTCAAACCAGATCCAAAAAACAAAAAGGAAAAAGAAGAAGAGAGGGAGAAAGAAAAAAGGGAAAATTAAAATAAAGAACCTAAAAAAAATAATATTTATTATAAAGGTCCATAAAAACTGTAATTATCTGGAAGAAACATCATAATATAAATTTAAAATTGCTAAATTGACCCTAACTAAACTTCCTACATTATCTCTTGTATTCATAATTAAAAAATAATTAAAACTGTCCAGCATTCACATGTGATATGATTGTATTTTTTTTTTTTAAATTTCTTCTTTTCATTGAGTTCCATATTCATATAATCATTACAATGTATCATTTAATTAATCAATTGTTTTTGCCCGAACAATTAATTAATCAATATATTATTTATATCATCAATGTTGATATCAATTAATCTCTTTTTATAAAAAATAAAAACAAAACTAATTTTATGTTTTTTGAGGATATAATAGATTATTTATATTTTTTTTATTTTATTGACATTGAATGAATTTTTTAACCACATAAATTTCTTATAAAATAAAATTAAATCATATAAACTATCTTGGTTTAACTTATAAAATAAATTATAAAATACCTTGAGTGTAATTAAAATTATATAATTTTATTTTTAATTAAAGTTTTTGTTATTTTTTAAAAAATTGAAGAATGTGAAATTTTTTTGTCCATATATATCTATGCAAGTTGAGAAAAATGAAAATTGAGAAAATTTTTGTTTAATTTAGTGAAATTTAGAATATTATATTAGTTTTAAAAATAAAATATGGGAGAGAAAATATGAGAGAATGTAGAAGATTTAACTAGGGACATTTTAGTATTTTTAATTTTATATCTTTGTATTTGATCTTTCTAAATAATTACAATTTTTATAGTCTTTCTCACTAAATATCTTTCCCTTCAGGTTCTTCATTTTAATTTTCCCAAGAAAAAAAGGAATAGGTAAAACCTAGCTGGCTCCTTAAAGTTGGAACCTTCCCTTTCATCCGTTTAGAAGAACAAATAATAAAAGGGTAGGCATGCACTGAAATCTCAAATACCAGTGTTCTTTTAATTTCCTCTGTGCACGCTTAGTGTGATTATGCGAGGAGGGAGGGAAGTGTAGTGATGAAGTTCTCTGGCTTATGATCGCAGTCAGTGTTGTGCAGATGAATAAATGCTCTCTCTACTTCTGGCAGATCTTCTATCCTTGTCTCATGCCCTTCTTTCAGAGGTAGACCCTCTGGCAGTTCTATGTCCACCTTTTCTAAAAATTATACATCTTCTCTTTTTTAGACTTAATTCTAATTATGCCTCAATACAAGGTATGTCAGTTTCTGCAACACTTCTGGAGGTGCTGATTGTCCAATCAGAGAAACTGCATCCAAGTGGTAATTAACCATCTTTAACATATATACATAGGATATAATTATGCAGATATATAAAATCTACCAAATAGGAATCACTGTGTCAGTTGTCTCTTCTTCTAGATTTCCTCTTATATATATGTATAGAGAGAGAGAGAGAACCTGCATTTTCAAGTACTGTTCAGGGCCAGTTTGAGATTGTATATGGAGTGCCAGCATTATAGCACCAAAGGGGTCAATCCTCCAATAGAATTTATGGCCAAGCACAGCAGCAGCCAGACCCACTCCATTCGTGATCACATCAACAAAGTGATCCTGCAGGTTTATTTATAATCATTGAAGAGAAGAAGCAATGAAACTCCAAAACTTACAGAGACGATCAAGTCATCAATAAGTAAACTTTCACAAGCTGCTTATAAACAGAGAGCTAGCATATATGAAATTAACCCCCGGCATAGGCTTGAACTATTTTTTCTGCTGAGCTTCTACAGTAAAACCAGAGCAAAAGCTTCACTGCAGTGGCTGTCAGCGTGATCACGCACAACCAAACCATCTGATCCGAGTTCATCTTCTCAGATGGTGTCCCTTTGAGCCTCAATCAGCACCTGTTAGCCTTTACAAAAAGTAGTCGCACAACGGAACAATCATTATTATTATTGTAGCTAGTTATTCATTATTATCTTCTGGGGGTTTAAATGAGAGCACAGGAGGCAAAAGAGATATATACCGAGGGTGGCCATAATAGCAACGAAGATGATAATGCCTACTGGTTGCAATCTGAGTTTGCCAATGGGATACTTGTAGATATTTGAGCTTTTCATGGAAATGTGGGTGAACCACAGCACACCACCAGCCATCAGATCTAGCAGAGAATCTAGTGTTGATGCTACCACTGGTACGGCAATGGACCCACTCTTCACTGTTGCCACTACCTGTGCTTTAATTTACACGTACCTAACTACGTGGTCAAGACTCAAACTAGAAACAAAATGAAGAGAAAGCAACAGAGGTGGTACTGGTGCACTTCATGAACCCATCTTAACGTACTATATATGTCAGAAATGCATGCAGGCTACCATATTTTGAGTAGTAAATTCAAATAATAAAATATTATGAGAAAGAGGTAGGAGAAGTTAATTAAGGAAGAACCTTAAAAGAAAGCAACAAATTAAAATGTTTGTCCTGTTAGAGATGTACGTTGATCGCCCTCTCGTGCTTCACTTGTTCTCCATGCACTTGACCATCCTCCATCACATGGCATCATTCACTTGATTCCACCTCCTCAAAAGCCCTGAGGGTCGCCAACTGTTTTTAATAACCTACAATAATTAATTAAATACCAACTTAAAATATGAGGCAAAATCCAGTGCGTAGTATAGATGCCTGCAAGGTACAAACAAATATAAATATATATTGTTGTGTATATGAATATTTGAAAAAGTAGTTAATTTGAATGTCGACCTAACCCATAGAAGTTGAAAAGTGAAAAATTACCATAATGAGGAAAGGAAAATGATTTCATCAGAAACCGCATCAAAAAATAATTAATACCCAAAGATGATGCGGCGACATGTGAACGAAGTGTTTTAATGCTATAGTTTGTTGGGTCGTGCAAATCTTTTTCGGAGGAAGATATTTATGGTAAGAGCAATTATATTTGAGTGTTATTTTTCATATTACGTGCATGTTAATGCAACTGATCAATGCAAAAATGATAGGGCTAACAAAGTGTACGATGCTAGGAGGAGTCTCCAAACGCTTCTTTCCTAGTAAAGCAAGAGATTCCGATCCAGATGTCCAGAGATATATAATGATGCATCAATATGCATGACCCACTGAGTAGCTCTCCCCTTTTGATCTCAACAATGGAGTTTCTGAATTATCTTCCTTTGATACACACACACACACACACCCACCTCAAACATTCTGAATTCTCACACACTGCATGCTTTTATATATTAATTTACTAAAGTTTAAGGGTTGGTGTTGTTGGGAAATTGTGAAAGGGATGCGGCGCAAGGAAAGAAAGTTCAAGGGTGCATGCCTGGTAACGCTAAACCTATGACACACCTTCGATTGCGTCACGTGTCTTGTGTTACGGGCATCATTTCCAGTGTTCCTAAGTCCTTTTTTTTTATTGTTTGCCAAACAGTGTTCCTAAGTCCTACTAACTATACAAACCAGCCAAAACCCCCTGGAATTGTGATCCCAAAATTGCATCCAGATCCAGCTGGCACATAAATCTTGTACAATTCACAAAACTAAAAACATCTTGAAACTTTTGAATCATTTTCATAATTTAAAGGTATTAACGTTGCCACGGATGAACGAAAAAAAAAATATTGCCATGATTTTTTTAAAATGTTTTTGGAAATTTTTCGTGGACTACATATGATTTACTGTTCGTTCAATATAATTTTATAGTAATGAAATCTAATGGATTAGAGATAACTACAAATTTTACAATGATAATGATAATGATTGCACAGCTATCTTAATTCTCATCAGATAATCAATTTTTTTTTTGGTAAAAGATCATAAATTATTTATTAACGGCACACAGTTAATGATGAATATGGGAGAATGACTATTAAACATCTCGTAATATTTTTAAAATAATTAGTGATGGTAATTGACTTTTTTGTCAGATACTTAATTGTTTTGTATGATACTATCATTTTTAAAGGTTAAATATAAATTTGTTTATTGGTGTAAAAATACCAAACATTATGGATATCCATAAATTCTCAACTTTTCACTTTTCATTTTCTACATTCCATAACCTTTCTAATGAATAATCTTTAGAAGTCTTTATGCCCATCACTCAAAGATTACAATTTGAACACTCATGAGGATTAACTTTACTATTTATTTTATGTAACTTTTGATTGAGGTTGAGGGCATATAAATAAAGCATTATGTACTACACTTTGGTTGCATCCAGATGAATAAAATATTGCTCCATCTTTCTCTTCATATCTTTCATTTCAATCTCTTATATTTTCTTGATTTCATAACAAGTTATTAGCAAGAAGTTCTAATGAAGGTATATTTTTCTCATCATTGGTTTAATGATTTCTCTTACCTTCTTTTACCGTATATCTATTTGATTTATCTGGGATGATCTAAGCCATTATATGGAATTAAAAAAACCTTTTTACCAATTATTTTATATAATGGGTTCCAGATTAGAGATTATTAGTACTTTATTCTCCTTCACAAGTTTTTTTTTTCTTTTATTTATCATTTTCTAAAAATCTCTTACTATGCAACATTTATATTTCTTTATTTTACATCCTAGTATTCTTTTAATTTTATGTGATTAATTAAAGATCTTATGCATAAATATATCTTGTGAGTAGCCAGAATGATAATTGGCCAAAAAGGAAAAGTAAAAGAAAAAAACACAATGAAAATGGGATTACATTATTTTAATAAGTGAAAATTATGGAGCTGCACAGTCCTAGATGAAATATAAAATATATAAATATTTAAGTAAAAATAAATATTTTCACAAATGCTAATAAAAACTATGATGAGGCATACTATTTTATGGTGGATACAATAATTTTACATTTCTAACAACATATGAAAATAACCAGGGACATTTTAGTATTTTTAATTTTATATCTTTATATTTGGTCCTTCTAAATAATTACTATTTTTATAGTCTTTCTCACTAAGTATCTTTCCTATTCATTTTAATTTTCCCAAGAAAAAAAGAAACAGGTAAAACCTAGCTGGCTCCTTAAAGTTGGAACCTTCCCTTTCATCCGTTTAGAAGAACAAATAATAAAAGGGTAGGCATTTACTGAAATCTCAAATACCAGTGTTCTTTTAATTTCCTCTGTGCACGCTTAGTGTGATTATGCGAGGAGGGAGGGAAGTGTAGTGAGAATGAAGTTCTCTGGCTTATGATCGCAGTCAGTGTTGTGCCGATGAATAAATGCTCTCTCTACTTCTGGCAGATCTTCTATCCTTGTCTCATGCCCTTCTTTCAGAGGTAGACCCTCTGGCAGTTCTATGTCCACCTTTTCTAAAAATTATACATCTTCTCTTTTTTAGACTTAATTCTAATTATGCCTCAATACAAGGTATGTCAGTTTCTGCAACACTTCTGGAGGTGCTGATTGTCCAATCAGAGAAACTGCATCCAAGTGGTAATTAACCATCTTTAACATATATACATAGGATATAATTATGCAGATATATAAAATCTACCAAATAGGAATCACTGTGTCAGTTGTCTCTTCTTCTAGATTTCCTCTTATATATATGTATAGAGAGAGAGAGAGAACCTGCATTTTCAAGTACTGTTCAGGGCCAGTTTGAGATTGTATATGGAGTGCCAGCATTATAGCACCAAAGGGGTCAATCCTCCAATAGAATTTATGGCCAAGCACAGCAGCAGCCAGACCCACTCCATTCGTGATCACATCAACAAAGTGATCCTGCAGGTTTATTTATAATCATTGAAGAGAAGAAGCAATGAAACTCCAAAACTTACAGAGACGATCAAGTCATCAATAAGTAAACTTTCACAAGCTGCTTATAAACAGAGAGCTAGCATATATGAAATTAACCCCCGGCATAGGCTTGAACTATTTTTTCTGCTGAGCTTCTACAGTAAAACCAGAGCAAAAGCTTCACTGCAGTGGCTGTCAGCGTGATCACGCACAACCAAACCATCTGATCCGAGTTCATCTTCTCAGATGGTGTCCCTTTGAGCCTCAATCAGCACCTGTTAGCCTTTACAAAAAGTAGTCGCACAACGGAACAATCATTATTATTATTGTAGCTAGTTATTCATTATTATCTTCTGGGGGTTTAAATGAGAGCACAGGAGGCAAAAGAGATATATACCGAGGGTGGCCATAATAGCAACGAAGATGATAATGCCTACTGGTTGCAATCTGAGTTTGCCAATGGGATACTTGTAGATATTTGAGCTTTTCATGGAAATGTGGGTGAACCACAGCACACCACCAGCCATCAGATCTAGCAGAGAATCTAGTGTTGATGCTACCACTGGTACGGCAATGGACCCACTCTTCACTGTTGCCACTACCTGTGCTTTAATTTACACGTACCTAACTACGTGGTCAAGACTCAAACTAGAAACAAAATGAAGAGAAAGCAACAGAGGTGGTACTGGTGCACTTCATGAACCCATCTTAACGTACTATATATGTCAGAAATGCATGCAGGCTACCATATTTTGAGTAGTAAATTCAAATAATAAAATATTATGAGAAAGAGGTAGGAGAAGTTAATTAAGGAAGAACCTTAAAAGAAAGCAACAAATTAAAATGTTTGTCCTGTTAGAGATGTACGTTGATCGCCCTCTCGTGCTTCACTTGTTCTCCATGCACTTGACCATCCTCCATCACATGGCATCATTCACTTGATTCCACCTCCTCAAAAGCCCTGAGGGTCGCCAACTGTTTTTAATAACCTACAATAATTAATTAAATACCAACTTAAAATATGAGGCAAAATCCAGTGCGTAGTATAGATGCCTGCAAGGTACAAACAAATATAAATATATATTGTTGTGTATATGAATATTTGAAAAAGTAGTTAATTTGAATGTCGACCTAACCCATAGAAGTTGAAAAGTGAAAAATTACCATAATGAGGAAAGGAAAATGATTTCATCAGAAACCGCATCAAAAAATAATTAATACCCAAAGATGATGCGGCGACATGTGAACGAAGTGTTTTAATGCTATAGTTTGTTGGGTCGTGCAAATCTTTTTCGGAGGAAGATATTTATGGTAAGAGCAATTATATTTGAGTGTTATTTTTCATATTACGTGCATGTTAATGCAACTGATCAATGCAAAAATGATAGGGCTAACAAAGTGTACGATGCTAGGAGGAGTCTCCAAACGCTTCTTTCCTAGTAAAGCAAGAGATTCCGATCCAGATGTCCAGAGATATATAATGATGCATCAATATGCATGACCCACTGAGTAGCTCTCCCCTTTTGATCTCAACAATGGAGTTTCTGAATTATCTTCCTTTGATACACACACACACACACACCCACCTCAAACATTCTGAATTCTCACACACTGCATGCTTTTATATATTAATTTACTAAAGTTTAAGGGTTGGTGTTGTTGGGAAATTGTGAAAGGGATGCGGCGCAAGGAAAGAAAGTTCAAGGGTGCATGCCTGGTAACGCTAAACCTATGACACACCTTCGATTGCGTCACGTGTCTTGTGTTACGGGCATCATTTCCAGTGTTCCTAAGTCCTTTTTTTTTTATTGTTTGCCAAACAGTGTTCCTAAGTCCTACTAACTATACAAACCAGCCAAAACCCCCTGGAATTGTGATCCCAAAATTGCATCCAGATCCAGCTGGCACATAAATCTTGTACAATTCACAAAACTAAAAACATCTTGAAACTTTTGAATCATTTTCATAATTTAAAGGTATTAACGTTGCCACGGATGAACGAAAAAAAAAATATTGCCATGATTTTTTTAAAATGTTTTTGGAAATTTTTCGTGGACTACATATGATTTACTGTTCGTTCAATATAATTTTATAGTAATGAAATCTAATGGATTAGAGATAACTACAAATTTTACAATGATAATGATAATGATTGCACAGCTATCTTAATTCTCATCAGATAATCAATTTTTTTTTTGGTAAAAGATCATAAATTATTTATTAACGGCACACAGTTAATGATGAATATGGGAGAATGACTATTAAACATCTCGTAATATTTTTAAAATAATTAGTGATGGTAATTGACTTTTTTGTCAGATACTTAATTGTTTTGTATGATACTATCATTTTTAAAGGTTAAATATAAATTTGTTTATTGGTGTAAAAATACCAAACATTATGGATATCCATAAATTCTCAACTTTTCACTTTTCATTTTCTACATTCCATAACCTTTCTAATGAATAATCTTTAGAAGTCTTTATGCCCATCACTCAAAGATTACAATTTGAACACTCATGAGGATTAACTTTACTATTTATTTTATGTAACTTTTGATTGAGGTTGAGGGCATATAAATAAAGCATTATGTACTACACTTTGGTTGCATCCAGATGAATAAAATATTGCTCCATCTTTCTCTTCATATCTTTCATTTCAATCTCTTATATTTTCTTGATTTCATAACAAGTTATTAGCAAGAAGTTCTAATGAAGGTATATTTTTCTCATCATTGGTTTAATGATTTCTCTTACCTTCTTTTACCGTATATCTATTTGATTTATCTGGGATGATCTAAGCCATTATATGGAATTAAAAAAACCTTTTTACCAATTATTTTATATAATGGGTTCCAGATTAGAGATTATTAGTACTTTATTCTCCTTCACAAGTTTTTTTTTTCTTTTATTTATCATTTTCTAAAAATCTCTTACTATGCAACATTTATATTTCTTTATTTTACATCCTAGTATTCTTTTAATTTTATGTGATTAATTAAAGATCTTATGCATAAATATATCTTGTGAGTAGCCAGAATGATAATTGGCCAAAAAGGAAAAGTAAAAGAAAAAAACACAATGAAAATGGGATTACATTATTTTAATAAGTGAAAATTATGGAGCTGCACAGTCCTAGATGAAATATAAAATATATAAATATTTAAGTAAAAATAAATATTTTCACAAATGCTAATAAAAACTATGATGAGGCATACTATTTTATGGTGGATACAATAATTTTACATTTCTAACAACATATGAAAATAACCAGGGACATTTTAGTATTTTTAATTTTATATCTTTATATTTGGTCCTTCTAAATAATTACTATTTTTATAGTCTTTCTCACTAAGTATCTTTCCTATTCATTTTAATTTTCCCAAGAAAAAAAGAAACAGGTAAAACCTAGCTGGCTCCTTAAAGTTGGAACCTTCCCTTTCATCCGTTTAGAAGAACAAATAATAAAAGGGTAGGCATTTACTGAAATCTCAAATACCAGTGTTCTTTTAATTTCCTCTGTGCACGCTTAGTGTGATTATGCGAGGAGGGAGGGAAGTGTAGTGAGAATGAAGTTCTCTGGCTTATGATCGCAGTCAGTGTTGTGCCGATGAATAAATGCTCTCTCTACTTCTGGCAGATCTTCTATCCTTGTCTCATGCCCTTCTTTCAGAGGTAGACCCTCTGGCAGTTCTATGTCCACCTTTTCTAAAAATTATACATCTTCTCTTTTTTAGACTTAATTCTAATTATGCCTCAATACAAGGTATGTCAGTTTCTGCAACACTTCTGGAGGTGCTGATTGTCCAATCAGAGAAACTGCATCCAAGTGGTAATTAACCATCTTTAACATATATACATAGGATATAATTATGCAGATATATAAAATCTACCAAATAGGAATCACTGTGTCAGTTGTCTCTTCTTCTAGATTTCCTCTTATATATTTGTATAGAGAGAGAGAGAGAGAGAACCTGCATTTTCAAGTACTGTTCAGGGCCAATTTGAGATTGTATATGGAGTGCCAGCATTATAGCACCGAATTGTTTTTTCTGTTTGCTTTACACAATTAATTTTGACTGTCTAGTTCATTTAATGAAGTGAAATGTAGATTAACCTATACAACATGTGGCTTCAATTTAAGACGCTGATGTTTGAAGAAATGGTTGCTCAATATTATCTTGATTGACATGCAGGGCACCTTTGTTGAGGGAATAAAGGAAGAGGTTGTTCTTTCCCTTATAGCAGCTGGAGAAGGTAATGGATCACCTAGTTGTGTTTTATTGTCAATAATTTTTAGTCATCCTTTTGAATTGCATTTTTCTTGGGGGTTAAAATCTTGTGAATTATCTTAGTTAATTTGTTTGTATGTACAATTAAAATTTGGTCCTGTTATCTTGTGTTATCAAGATGTGCTGTTTAAGTAATTTCAAATATAAAAGTTTTGTTTTAAGGAGCATTGTAGAAAACACAACCTTCCTCACTTATCTCCTTAGTTTTGCATTGTTTGTATTTTTTTTGGAAGAAGGTTTTACATCCAAAAAGAGTTAGCATATTAGGTAACCGATGTTGCTTTGATACTCTTCAAAGTAGTTGCATATATCATGTTATTGTTGGGTTGCTGGTCAGCACTAATTCATGTTTCATTAATGATAATTGTAGTTGGGTTCTACTATTCTACTTGATAAAACACCGCTGAGTTTTGTCATTTTATGTGATCCTTTCTTGCTTACCACGGCCATTTTTATTTGCTAACAGAGCATAGACATGTTGGGTCCACAAACTTCAACCTACTTAGCAGCCGGACCCATACTATATTTACCCTGGTGGGTTTACCAGACCTTAAAGGAAGATTGGTCTTGTTTAAATTGATTGACAGGGATTTTATATTATGCTCTTACAGCATCAGCACGAAACCTTCTTTAAATTGCTTTGAATGCCTCTTGCTACCCATTTGCTTATCTAAAATACCATTTCATTTATGAGTTGTAATTCTATCTCGTAACAGACTGTCGAGAGCAGTCCATGTGGTGAAAATAGTGAAGGAGAAGCTGTAACACTGTCACAACTGGTAATAATTGAACACTGCTTTACCACTTTTTGGTTGTACTTCATTTGCTTGCACATTTTATGTGAATGCTTGACATTTGTCTGTTGTTTCTTACATCTTTTTTAATCTTTTACTTATACATGCAGAACCTCATCGATCTGGCAGGTTGTGAGAGCTCTAAGGCTGAAACAACTGGAATGAGAAGGAGAGAAGGAGCTTATATCAATAAGAGTCTGCTTACTCTTGGCACTGTGAGGCCTTAAACTTTGTAATTAGCCCAGCCTAATCTGATTTTGTCACTCTCTTATTTGTTGCCAGTGATTTATTTCTTTTAATTAACTTACACATGACTGGCTGGAGCGTGGAAATTATCTGCTATAATTTCATTTCCAAACCCCAATCTCTCTATTTATGGGACCCTGTTTCCGGTGAATTATACCGTTGAATTGGTTATACGTGATTCTATGGTATTTCAAATGCAACAAATGAAAAACAAGAAAAATTCTGTTGTTAAGTAATTAATTCTTGAACAAGGCTAAGTAATTAAGCTGCGCATGACTTGCTGATGCGTTGATGTTTTATCATTAAGTGGTTGATAATAGATATATTTGCACCTGAGTTTAAATGAGTTTATTATGTTCTATTCGATAACATGAAAATTAGCTTTAAAAATGTCATCACTACCGTCATGCTGAAGAACATGAATTGTTTAACTGAGGTCCCTGCATCATTATTGTACAGGTTATTTCGAAATTGACTGAAGGTAGAGCCGGTCACATACCTTATAGGGACTCCAAATTGACCGGATTACTACAGTCTTCACTCAGTGGTCACGGACGTGTCTCTGTAAGGCTTCCCCTGTGTATAAATTTGCAGAAATGAACATACATGGATTCTTTTGTGAAAAATAATTTCATAACATGAGATTAATCTGTGACTGAGAAGCTTGAAATAAACTACCAATCCTCTTGGTTCATTCTTTTGTTGTCATTTGAAATACAGCTCATTTGCACCGTAACTCCTTCATCAAGTAGTGCAGAAGAAACACATAATACATTGAAGTTTGCACACCGGGCAAAGCACATTGAAATACAAGCAGCCCAGAAAAAGGTAAGCAAGGTTTCATGGGATTTACATTCTCTATCTATTGAAGTTCTATGTTATAATTCCCTCAGGCTGAAATCTTAGGGACCTGCATATGTTTGGAGGAAAGGGTTATTTGGAGATTCATTATAGTTGCTATTGCATAGGTGTATGGTTGGAATGTTAGACCATTTCATGTGCTTGGAAATAAGATCAAGTTCTTGGCTTCATTTTGGTGCCAATCACTTTATTTGTTTCCCCTTCATTTCTTTTAGAAGATAACACTATTAACTCCTTTTCTTTTTACCTTTCCATATTATTGAATCATAAAACATTGAATCTGCACAGATAATTGATGAGAAGTCACTTATCAAGAAGTACCAACACGAAATTCAATGCTTGAAAGAAGAGTTAGAACAATTGAAGAGGGGCATAGTCACAGTTCAGCCAAAAGGGACTGGTGAAGATGACATTGTACTCCTAAAACAAAAGGTAATGTTATATTACAGTTTTCAGAGTCCTGCTTCTTGTCTTTTTAATTTTTTTTCTTGGCACACATGGTGGCTTTACCATGGCTCAAAATTGATTTTAGGTGTGAACAATCCAACGATGTTCTTCAAAGTCCAGCACAAAATTATTTTCCTTTTCGTTAGTGAAAGTCATTTTGCATGTATTTGGTAAACTGTGTAATCTTAGCATGAGCTTCTGTGTATTTGGTGGATTATAAATTGAAATTATGTTGAACTGGTTGTTTGATGCATGGGAATTATCATTGGTATGTTTTTGTGTTTTTAGCTATGCTGCTGTTCTGTATGCTTCTTTATTATATGAATGTCCATGTTTTGGTACTTCCCTGAATCAGCTTAGGAGGTGTGTGGACATATGATCATACATAGCCTGGCAGTGGAGGCACCATTTGGTAATTAACACTGGTCTGTAATCATCAGGGTGTCCTTTAAGGGATTTTAAGCCTACTGTGCATTGTTTTGTAATCAGATTTGGAGAATAATGTTTTCTGAACTTCCTATCAATTTCATTCTTTGAAATGCCACTTTCTGAAGTTGAATGCTTGAATTATTGTCATGTGATATGTGAAGCTAGAAGATGGTCAAGTTGCCCTGCAATCTAGATTGGAGCAAGAAGAGGAAGCTAAAGCTGCTTTACTAAGCAGGATCCAACGGTTGACCAAGTTAATTTTGGTCTCCACAAAAGCATCACACTCACCAAGATTTCCTAATCGGTCTGGTCCACGAAGAAGACATTCCTTTGGCGAGGAAGAGGTTTGTCTTTTTGATTTTTAATCTATTACTAGTATTTATTTTGATATCATGCATTTAAATTGCAAGTTTACATTACATGTTTCAACATAGGCTATATGATGACATTCTGTTTAATTCTTCCCCTGTTCATACATTTTTTAATTATAAATCATGTTTACAGCTAGCATACCTTCCATACAAAAGGCGGGATTTAATCCTAGACGAGGAAAATATTGATTTATATGTTAATCTGGAGGGAAATGCTGAATCAGCTGATGGTTCTCCTAAGGAGGAGAAAAAGTCAAAGAAACGCGGACTCCTAAATTGGTTGAAGTTACGGGTACGTTGTTCCATGGGTGTTTGGTGATGCTGGGAAACAATTACCCGGCAATTTAACAATGCTACTTGCATGCCTTCAATATCTTGAATGCATCTATTAATTTCATCTTAAAAGTATTAAACCAAACTCCATTTTTTGTCTGCTTCTCCAAATTTATAACGCCACCATTTTAGGGATTGGGAACCTACAGATCATGTTTAAAAATAATTAATATTAGGTTGGTCTCGCGATGAACTTTTTCATCTTCATTAGTGAATTTGGTTTTGTGGGAATGCAGGGCCTGATATTACATATATCAATTTTAAAAAAATAAATTTCACGAAATATGTTTACTTAAATGGCTCTTTGCCTGTGTTCATCACAATGAACTCAGTTTCATGTCTTGATTATCCCTTTATACTTATTGGCAATGCACAATATATTTTATAAGAAATCCTTCTAAGTTTTATATGCAATAACTAGCAGCTGAGAGTTTTGATAATCATTTTAAAGCCTAATTGGCTACATGTACAAAAGCTTTGTTTAAGCGTGTGTATTTATTGTTCATGATCAGAAACGAGACAGTGGATCAAGTGCCTTGACAGGCACTAGCGATAAATCGAGTGGAGCAAAATCTGTTAGCACACCTTCCACCCCTCAAGCAGAAAGTGGCAATCATACGGAAAGTCCAGGCTTTCCCCTTCTTTACTTACGGAAAGTTCTCCGTCTGCAGATATTATATTGGAGGCTAAAGAAGACAAAGAAAATCATGAGGATAGTTTATTGGGACAAGAAACGCCTTTGGTGTGTGATTAGTTCCTTTTGTTGACTCAGTATGCAGAGAAATGCTAATTTCTAGCATGAATGTCTCATATTCACTCTCATAATGGACAGAACAAAACACCATATGCTATGCCCTATGCTTATGTGTTGTCATATACCAATACAGAAATTACTGGGTCACAAATGGCTGGCATCCCATATAACCACCACAACTGACCTGAATTCTGTTAGTAATGCATATATGATTGTAAGTATTGAGTTTGAGTGTAGCATCATCAAGTGCATATAATATCCTTGTCATTCTTCAAAACATGAGTATGAAACAAGGTATTTTTATGTCCTGAATGTGGAGAGCAACCCGTAATTTGCTTTGTAACCATCATCACCTTTAGCTTTTCATCTTAGCGATCATTTTAACAGACATTTTTTATGACCGTAGTACTTGTGATGTGAACCTCTAAATTTTTCTTCTCTGATGTCACTTTCATGTTTTATTGTCTAGACAAGCATAAAATCAATTGATCAAATTGATCTTCTGAGGGAGCAGCAGAAGATTTTGTCTGGAGAGGTGGCACTTCATTCAAGTGTTCTGAAAAGACTATCTGAGGTAGCAGCGAAAAATCCTGAGAAGGATCAGATTCAAGTATATTTCCATCTTCTTTTGTCTGTTATGGTGTGGGTGCGGGACTCACTGATGCTATCACTTTGCCATGCCTGAAAGTTACACTACTGTTGCTTTTTTAAACTTCAGGTGGAGATAAAAAGACTGAAAGACGAGATGAAAGATAAGAATAAACAAATAGATTTGCTTGAAAAACAAATTGCGGATTCCTTCATTACTTCAGATAAGATAGATCAATCAGGAGTATCACAAGTATGCTCAGTTGACATTACTGTTTCTCTGTTTCTTGTGTTATTAGTCAACTTGGTTAATGCCGGTTATTTCATCTGCAGACTGTTGAGGAACTGGTGACACAATTAAATGAGAAATCCTTTGAACTTGAGGTGATCATTTTTCTTGCTAATACTTGCCAACTTAATCATTCCATTGCACAGAAATTTTGTCAACTTTATTTTATGAGTGAATTTTAAGCATCGCTCTGATAATGCAAGGCAGTGGTGATCTTTTGATTATCTAGCATAGACATTGTAAATCTCAAATATGAAAGCAGCGCATGAACAATGTGATTTTCTTATGCTCTACGTTATTTTGCATATTTTCAGGTTAAAACTGCAGATAACCGTGTGATTCAAGAGCAGCTCACTGAAAAGGTGCAAAATCTTTCTCAAGTCACTATAATTCAAATTGTTCTTATTATCCTGTGCTGTCAGCTAAGCTAATTATTTGGCATTGTCAGATACGTGAATGTGAAAGCTTTCAAGAAACAGTTGCCTCCCTGAAACAGCAGCTTACAGATGCACTTGAGTTAAAAAGCTTTGTCCCTGTAGATCGTTCACAACATTTCTCTACAACCAAAGACCACCATGGTGCAAGTCGCCTGGACAAAGAAAATGGGATGATGAATCAGTCCAACGAAGGTTTTTTTTGCAAGCACAGGTATGTGATGAACCAGTTCAATTTCACCGCTTGCTACTTAGTTTTCTTGCAATAGTTGAAAAGGGATGCCTTCATTTTCTTGGATTTGTTTCAGAGCTAATCTAATAATTGAGTGTTATAATCACACTCCAGGCACTCCCTTATTTAGTTACTTCCGTCACTTTGTGTTGCAAAGTTATACATAGAGTTCATATAATTTACACGTATCAAATATATGCTATTTTTCATTCGTTGTTTACTGATCAACGTTATGGCTTCTTTAGTAAAAGTAGCAAAACATAATTTCAGTTTCTGATTCCTTTCATTATAAAAGAACATGCAAATCTGTGTTACTTTAGGGGAGCTTTGAATTCCAAAGATATAAACTGGTGTGAAAAAAGTCTATGGTCGTCATGTACATGGCCCTTTGAGAAGTTTCTAGGTTGAAATGGATCGACTTTATATTTTTAATTTTCTTTTAATTTGTGTTTCTAGCATTACCATAATAGTTCAGACTAGATTGTTAGTCAATTGCGGGTAAATTCATCAGAATCTTATCAGAACCAACACCCCCCCCCCCCCCCCCAAAAAAAAAGAAAAGGAAGGAAAAAATCTTGGAGAGATTTTTCTTCTTCTTGTTTTATTATTTGATACATTGTTTCCATCTTTCGCCGTGCTTCTATCATATAAATTGGCTTTAGATCCTGTATATTGAGTCAGCATTTTTAATGAATCTGTTCACTTTCTAATTTGGTTTTCCAGATAGAAGAGTTGAAGTGGAAGATGGCAGAATTAACAGAAACAAAGGAGCAGCTGGAACTACGGAATCAGAAACTTGCAGAAGAGAGTTCATATGCGAAAGGATTGGCCTCAGCTGCCGCGGTTGAGCTCAAGGCACTGTCAGAAGAAGTTGCCAAACTCATGAACCATAATGAGAAACTTGCTGCTGAGCTGGCTGCATCAAAAAGCTCCCCCACCCAACGTAGGAACAGTACAGGAGTCCGAAATGGACGGTGGGAAAGTCATGTTAAACGAACTGATCAAGGGACGTCAAACTCAGATATTAAGAGAAGTGTATGTGTGTAAAAATTGTTGTTGTTAGCAGGAAAGTGTGCGCTTCCCTTCACCCGCCATCGCTTTCCATTTTGTGTATACAAATAATGGCTGCTTCCTTCTTGTGACCTTAATTCCTTCTTTTCTTTAATCCTAACTAATTTTCTTCTCTCCGCCGCCTCCTTTCCTTGATATAGTTTGTACATATTTCAGCATCTAAGATTGGCCAAAATACCGGGACGGAGTTTTTTTTTTAATTATTATCATAATCCTCTTCATTCTAATCATCTAAAGTAAACTGGCGTTGATGAACGATATAGTTCCTATGATTACTTACTACTGATTTGGTTTGCTTAAAAAGAGAGCTTGCATTCTAGTTCGTAGTTTCCAACGATGTTTTAGGATTTTAGGCTTTCAGGTTCCATCTTAGCATTTCCGTTACCTTAGTTTAGTCATGTGACATGTCTTCTGTTTTTATTATTTGTTTATTTTAATTCCCCTTGACTGTTTAACCATGACTTCTATGTTAATACTTTTTTCTAATTTATCTAGATTTATGTGGAATAAAAAGAAAATCGGAATGATACAGACAAATGGAGTGGGGACCCGAAAACCAACAAGCACGGCCAAAGATCAAGACCAAATAAAGATTAAATAAAGTACTGGTGAAAAGGCATTTGTAACCCCGTGCTAGGGTTTTGTGGAGCTTTAATATCTATATATAGTAAACGATACGATTGAGTTGGGAGTGATTTTGAGAGAGCCACACAGACGGACAGAGAGGGAGGGAGGGAGGGAGGGAGGGACAGAGAGAGGGAGGGAGGGAGGGACAGACAGAGAGAGGGAGGGAGGGAGGGAGGGACAGACAGAGGGAGGGAGGGAGGGAGGGAGGGAGGGAGGGACCGAGAGAGGGAGGGAGGGAGGGAGGGACAGAGGGAGGGAGGGAGGGAGGGACAGACAGAGAGAGGGAGGGAGGGAGGGGGGGGGGGGGGGAGAGAGAGAGAGAAGTCATGAGTGTGGGAGACTTGGAAAGAAAATAAAGGAAAGAAATAATTTTGTTCTCATGAATTTTCTTTCCAATGCCTCCCATGCCCTTGATTTTCTCCTTAATTAATTCCTTCTTCGTCTTCTTCAAAGGCAAGAGTCACAGGTGTGGGAGCTTTGGAGAGAGAGAGAGAGAGAGAGAGAGAGAGAGAGAGACAGACAGACAGACAGAGAGGAGGAGTCATGAGTGTGGGAGACTTGGAAAGAAAATAAATGAAAGAAATAATTTTGTTCTCATGAATTTTCTTTCCAATGCCTCCCATGCCCTTGATTTTCTCCTTAATTAATTCCTTCTTCGTCTTCTTCAAAGGCAAGAGTCACAGGTGTGGGAGCTTTGGAGAGAGAGAGAGAGAGAGAGAGAGACAGACAGACAGACAGAGAGGAGGAGTCATGAGTGTGGGAGACTTGGAAAGAAAATAAATGAAAGAAATAATTTTGTTCTCATGAATTTTCTTTCCAATGCCTCCCATGCCCTTGATTTTCTCCTTAATTAATTCCTTCTTCGTCTTCTTAGTTCTTCAAAGGCAAGAGTCACAGGTGTGGGAGCTTTGGAGAGAGAGAGAGAGAGAGAGAGAGAGAGAGAGAGAGACAGACAGACAGAGAGGAGGAGTCATGAGTGTGGGAGACTTGGAAAGAAAATAAATGAAAGAAATAATTTTGTTCTCATGAATTTTCTTTCCAATGCCTCCCATGCCCTTGATTTTCTCCTTAATTAATTCCTTCTTCGTCTTCTTCAAAGGCAAGAGTCACAGGTGTGGGAGCTTTGGAGAGAGAGAGAGAGACAGACAGACTGTGGGAGACTTGGAAAGAAAATAAATGAAAGAAATAATTTTGTTCTCATGAATTTTCTTTCCAATGCCTCCCATGCCCTTGATTTTCTCCTTAATTAATTCCTTCTTCGTCTTCTTCAAAGGCAAGAGTCACAGGTGTGGGAGCTTTGGAAATAAGTAGATTAATATTTATCTGTGTTCTTGGACTGAATTTTGGTCTGTCTTTTTCCAATGCCTCCCATACCCTTGATCTTCCCCTTCACATCAGATCAGCAACATCTTCTTCTTCATCTTAAGGTGCGTGTGTATATATATATATATATTATAAACTCGATCGTATTGGATCATCCTCAGTTTTGATCTGTCTGATCGATCTGTCTTTTTGTAGCATACAACATAACTCTGTTGTTCGGAGTTTTAAGGATCTGTAGTTAATATATGTTTCGATGGGTTTTATGAGGTTTTGTAATAATCGGATTGTTTGTGTTTCTAATTAACTTTCAGTTGTTGTAAACAGTGCTATTAGAATCGGTCGAATCGAGATACGAATCGCACGATACGGTTCAAAATTTCCTTCCGGCGATGCGACTCGATCAGCTGTTTCATTTTGGCGCTGAATCGGCGCTGTATCGCGCGATTCTCGCCGGAATCGCCTGAATCGCGATTCCCAGGAGCATCACGCGACTTTGAGGACGACGGGTCGCGCAAGATCCGGGTCGGATCTCGGCGCGACCCGGTTCAACCCTCCCCCGCGCAGCTGTTTTCGCGTTTTTTTTTTTTTTTTCAATCCGTTTTGAATAGTTTCCTTCCTTTTATGTGTAGTTTCCTTCCTTTTATGTGTGTGTTTGATAATATCCCAAAGGTTTATGTAATTCGAGATAAAACTCCTCCCACACACTTATCTCGTAAGTCATAAAAGTTATTAAAAAACACTAATCCAAACACACTATATTTCAGATTCAACCACGACATTTCAGCTCTTTTTTTTTTTTTTTTTTCGTTTTGTTCGGCGTTTTCCACTTTTCCCTGTTTGTGATTTTTTATTCCCCTTTTTTACTTTGAAGAAATCCAATTCCAATCAATAGGATTATGTTCTTTTAAAAAAAGAGATTATATGTAAATTATTATATATAAAATATCTAAATATAGTATTTATCATGATTCATGATATTTTGATATATTTCAATTAGGGGTAGGCATGGATAGGGTGAGACCTTTGTCTGATGTCCTGTCTAAAAGATGAACGGACTACATTTTACAACCCAATGTTTGACCCTGCCCTCTAAAAATACTAACTATTTTGGGCTAGGCAAAGTAGGGTGAGCTTCCCTGTCTAAGTAATAATGCCTTGTCTTGTCCATATATTAAAAAAATAATTTAGTGTAAATTTTATAAACATTCCTATGGTTACCAATATCATATGTCTTATCTTTGCCCTAAGTAATATAAACTTCAAATACATTCGATGATTTCACATTTTCGGATATTTTAAAATAAGTCTACAACTTGAGTCTTGAAATTTAAAAAATATCATATGTCTTAACAAATATCCATACTTTAAAAATTAAACAATATCCATAATCCATTAGAACTAAGGAATCAAAACGATTGTAATTAAAGCTGTGAAGTCAAAGTAGTTTATATCAAGTCAATGTCCCAAAAGTTGATCAAATGATGAAGCATCTGGAAAAAAAATAATAAAAAGCAACTATAATTTAAAACATCACAGAGTAAAGAAGAAATGAAGAAATCTACTTGTAAATAGTGTTTAGGGGCTAAGACAAAAAAGAAAGGACCAGAAGAGTATTATACAATAGACAATATATATTTTAAATAAATAAAAATAATTTTCAGGGCTAGGCAGCACCCCTTGCCCAATGCCCAGCCCTGCCCGGTTATTAGCACACCCAAAGCTATTCAAAAATTTTTCGAGTCACTCTTTTAGGGTTGGGCTGGCCAATTTTTTGTAATGTCAGTGTGGGCGCACCGGGCCACTGGGCACCATGTCACCCCTAATTTCAACATAATTTTATTTAAACTAAATGACTTCCATAATTTATGAGATCTAGGTATATATTATTTCTTTAATTTAATTAATTAATTAATCTTATTGTATAGAAAAAAGATTATATATATTTCATTTTATCACATCAAGATATTGTGCCCTATTTTCAAAAAAGATTATATGTATTTCCTTTTATCAAATTTAAAATGTTATTTATCTTTAAAATGTTAAATTACTAATATCTATAAACTTTTAATGTTCTCCTATATGAATATTACATTTATATCATTCTAAATAATTAATCATATATCTTATGATTCATTATTCCAAAAATAAACTTTTTTATTCACGATTTGTATCCTGACTTAATAATCATAATTGTAAATACTATCATCTGTTGTTTTATATATATATAACCCAAGAAAGTCTTCATTGTGAATGATAAACAAACAGGTATAGAAGGGGCTATTAAATATTTGGATGATTCTACGATGTCCTCTTTAATTATAAGACTGGTGGCTCAACAGTACACATGACCTTGGAGCTCATATATATATATATATATACTATATTCATATACTTGTTGTGGATGATTTATACAAAATCTTGTGTGCCATCTAATTAATACTAAACGGGTTGGCGTTCAAATGACTGAATTATGTGTAATATGTTGCCACTATTTTAAACAATAGTCGTGTCTAAAAAAAATTTGTATTTGGACCACTTCTGAGATTGATATTAATTACATAAATTAATAAGTTATAATTTGGAAAAAATCCTTTTATCTCCCTAATATTTAAAATATTGCAAAAAAAATTTTTTCTAAAACTAAATTTAACTTTGCGTGTAATATTCAACGTTTTCCAAAATATAACTTGGCAATTCATTACCATAAAAAACAAATTTCTGTGTTGGTACAAGACCCAGCGTCATTGTTATCAAATTCCAAAACATCACATTTTTCAAGTACAATCTAAAGTTTGGACTATGTGTCAAGTGGTTGGAATGTTAAAATTGAAAAATGAAACAAGATATGATTACAAAATTCAATAATTTGAGTGAAAAAACCATGAATTTTATAGAAAAATAAAAAGAATTAGTGTAGATATGAGTAGTACGATGAACTTAATATTAAAGTGAAGAGGCGTTGACAATGAATGTAAGGAAATTAAAGTAGTTGAGTGATGGAACGGAAAGGCAAAGAGGCATCGCGGAGTAGTTGGAAATCTTACGATCCATAAACCCCAAAAAGTGACCCGCTTGTCGCCACGTCCCACCACCCTTCTTGTCTCTTGTTATTCATCACTTCTCCATCCCGACAATTTCAATTGCTAATACGCCTTTTTTCTACTATTCAATTATGCTTTTATTGTCTGCAATCTCCACTTTTCTGTTTTTTTAAAAGTAATCCACATATTTTCTTCAAGAGATAAGACGGGGGGTGGGACGCCTGTCTATTTATTTCAATCCTAAGAGTATACTGCTATTTGTCTCCTTGTTCAACCTCTAGCACCTTCCCCCCCCCCCCCTCTCTCTCTCATACCGTTAACTTAAGGATTTAAATACTGGATTGATTAATTAAGTGAGGCTTGGCAGTGAGAGAGATCCCAACATGTCTACTCATACAGTTGAATGAGGGAGAAAAGTATAATTTAGCAGACACACACACATATATATAACTATTTTGAATATTCCAAAACCCCCAACTCGTGTTGTATTATCTGCCTGATTTGTTTGTTATTGGATCTTATTATATATTCACGTTTTGGGAGTTTCATTCATTTATTTTATTATCACAAATTGTACGTTTTTATTTGTGGGATATTGTACATAAACAATTCGAATTCTCTCGTAGATCGGGCTGGTCATTATAGATTGGGGTTCTTAATTATTTTCATCAAGTTCGAAATCAAACCCCCTCATCACTCATCATGTATAATCACATACTCCCTCCAGTTTTAAATATAAGAAAGAGTTGAATTTTTTTTGGAGAAATTAAGGAAACTAAATAAATTACTTAATCATATCATATGATGTGTATTCTTAGATTATTTATTAGTTTATAAGTCAAATTAATTAGTTTGGAGAAAAAAAATAAAAATATGAATACTCTAAAATAATTTAATTAACTTCCTTAATCTCTCTAAAAAAATTAACTTTATATTATATGTGTGTTTGAATTAGCTTTTTTTAATAGTTTTTATGACTTACGAGATAGGTGTGTGAAAGGAGTTTTGTCTCATGTTACGCAAATTATGATTTAAAATCATGATTTTGATACTTACCAAATACACATTAAAGTTGCTGTATTATAGAGCTTCATATTTCTTTTTAATAATTGATGGACGTGCCATGCAAACATCCGAGGCAGATCTTTTTCACCCGCCTGTTGGAGATAGAGAGGAAGTTTTTTGACTTGTTAGCTTGTGAATGACCCCCCCCTTTTATTAATAATTTGACTATTTTGATAAGCATGTTTTTTGACTTGTTAGCTTGTGAATGACCCCCCCTTTTATTAATAATTTGACTATTTTGATAAGCATATCCACATGAATCATATTTGTGATATAATTAGAAATGGTATATTAATAATTTGATAAGCATATCAGGTGGGTAAATTTTTTTTTTTAATGCTGATATGGTATATTTAAATGAATCATATTTGTGACATAATTAGAGACTAACTTATTAAGAATAGATGATTTAATAACAGAGCTTCGGTCCTTCTTTTCCTGAAAGGGAAAGGGCTTTTCCTGAAATTGATCCATTGCCTACTTTTTGTTTTGTTCCGACATGTCCCTTTCCTTGACTACTAGTAGGTCCGATGCCGCTTATAAATATGCTTGCACCTGGACCTTCCTCCCCATTCAGCCACCTCCTCCTCTCCCTCTCCCTCTCCCTCCACAGTCTCATTGATTCTCTCTTCACCATGAAGCGTGAGATCAATTTCTTCGGCGACGGCGACTCAAGCATCTCCAACTCCCACTCTTCTGCCTCCGAACCCCGCTCCAACTCGCCGTCTCAGACGGCTGAGTCTGAGCACCGTGGCGGGAACCACATGATGACCAGACAAACGCACAACATCACAACAAGATCACGCCAAGAGCCATTTTCCATGCCACCCCCTGAGGTTGGAATAATCGGGAGAGAAACTGAGTCCTTCAGTTATCCCGTTCTCGGGAATCGGCAGCCCGAACCCGCATTCGGAGCAACGCCGGCGCCGACCTTGGAAAGCTACTTTGAAGGATATGCCGTTGCTAGGTTCGCCGACGACGCCGCCCCCATCATCTCCGTTTGGAATGGGGTCCTCCTCGTTGTTCGTTCGTACCCAATCCCATCTGGCGGTGATGAACTTGACGGCGACATGGGAACGAGATTGACCACCAGAAATTTTCTTGGGGCATTGGAGCGACCACTGATGACGGTGACTGACCCAATTGTGGAACCGGATCATGAGGAACTCGACCTGGAGTTGAGGCTCTCGGTCTAGGGTTTAATTACAGTCCATAATAATTAATGTCAATATATATATATGTGTGTGTGTCGGAGTCCTTTTATTTTCTGTCTTTTAATTTTCCTGCGTCTGGCTTTATGAATATATATAGTCCAAAGCTATCTATATTTGGTATCTATGGGGTCCGGTGTTTGAACTTGCCTGTGCTCTTTCTTCTGGTTCAGAAGAAAAGGATCGGTGGATGTTGTGAGATTGTGTCAACCATGATAGTGAAGACTGAAGAAGCGAAGAGAAAGACTTTGATGGAAGCAAAATGGTAGCTAACGACGGCGTTCACCGATCTCAATGGAGAATATATGGCTTTATGTTTATGATGTTTGGATGTATCTGGTAATAAGCTCCAGTGGAGAAGTCGCTGTAATAATAACAATTAAGAAATAATATGTATCATCTTCCATCTTTGCTGCTGCATCGTCGTTCCTAGATTTATACAACACCATCGAAAACTTGGGATAAAATAATCTCATAGCGCTTTATATTATTTGTGTCAAATACCCCCACACACTTGAGTATTCGGGAGAGTTTAAACTAGAGAGCAACTTCTGCCAAAATCAGGGTTTTGACAGCAAAACTCTACCATGTTCGGGTTTGGGTGTGTTTTTAATTAACAATCAGAAAGTCGTGCAACTGCTTGGTCTTAATACTCTATATATTTTAACTCAAAAGGCTAGTGCATGTGCATCCCTTGAGCTTGACTGTAAAACTACTCAACCAGCCAAGAAAAAAGATGATAAAAAACTATGACCGCGAACCATAAAATGTTTGAGTTTTCTTTTCAAAGTCATTCGCGCGCACAATCAACACCTATTTACTTTATATAAACGAAGCATAAACACTTACCTTATTGTTTTATGAGCAGAATATTCGAAACACAAACATACACCATACGGCTATGAACCGAGCTTATCCCTTTTAATTGGTTTCATACACATTGTCGTCTAATTAATATCCGGCTTTACCTTTTCTGTTTGTTTTAATTTTCTTTGCCAAACGGGTTTTGCACAAAAAATATGATTGACCGGGGACCCTTACGGCAACAAATTAAAGCACGTGAATAAGTTTGAAAAGGTACTTCACGTGTACGCGCTACTCAGTTTGCTGAAACATCGTTAAGGATATAAATTAAATTACGTTAATATGGCACTATTTCAAAGTTCAGCTATATATAACAAACAAGATACTCATCCGGCTTAATTATAAGACATATTTAGGCTATTGATCTTGGTCTTATATACAAAATATAGTTTATATATATATATTTGTCAATTTTTTATTAATTTGTCTCCATTGATATTCCTTCAACAACAATTAAGGAGGAGAGGGAATGAGAAAATTAACGAAGATGATTAGGATGTTTTAGAAAATACATATTATATTAATTAACTCATCTAACTTCTTTAATTTAATTAAATTAAGTAAACATATTTTATATTAAGGATAAGAGGGAGTAGTTTTTTTATCTTTAAAACAATGGACATTGTCTGCTGGCGGTAGAACTTCGGGCTATCAATCTGATTGTAGGAGAGACCAAAGCAACAGCTTGCTTAATTGTACACTTTGTTTAGATAAAGGTTTACGACAGAATTCATAATCTTGTGGGGGAGCTAGATTAACAATGTTTGTTATATGTTTATTTAAAACATAAATGAAGTACAATATTTGTTGATACGTCAAAAATCATGGCTTATGGAATGAAAGTATGAAATCTCAAATCTGCTGTACGTAGTAAATGCGCTCTCCCTCTATGTATATATCTTGCATGGCGTTTAGATTCAGAAATCAGGAAGAAAGATGTGAGGTCCATTCAAGTCGATTTATTATAGTTCGCAATATCTAGCTCAGAAGTCCCAAGTTCGAGAGTGTGTGAAAACGAATGTGAAAGTTCTTATGGTGATTATTGGATCTAAATTTTTTGTGCAGTTCGATACAAAGACAAGTAAAAAGAGGAAATGTCTAGGACATGGCAAAATATAATGTTCTCTCTCACTTTATCTCCTATTCTTTCTCTAAATTCATAAAAATAGACAATTTACGTAAATTATTTGGCAGAAATTTGTTTTTTATGGTAATAAATTGCCAAGTTATATTTTGGAAAACGTTGAATATCACACGCAAAGTTAAATTTAGTTTTAGAAAATATTTTTTTGCAATATTTTAAATATTAGGGAGATAAAACGATTTTTTCCAAATTATAACTTATTAATTTATGTAATTAATATCAATCTCAGAAGTGGTCCCAATACAAACTTTTTTTAGACACGACTGTTGTTTGAAATAGTGGCAATGTTCTTGCACATAATTCAGTCATTTGAACGCCAACCCGTTCGGTATGACATAGCATGACGCTAAACATTCAAGCAGGGGAATTAAAATAAATAAATAATAAAAACAGAAGACATGTCACATGACTAAACTGAGGTAACGGAAATGCTAAGATGGAACCTGAAAGCCTAAAATCCTAAAACATCGTTGGAAACTACGAACTAGAATGCAAGTTCTCTTTTTAAGCAAACAAAATCAGTAGTAAGTAATCATAGGAAATATATCGTTCATCAACGCCAGTTTACTTCAGGTGATTAGAATGAAGAGGATTATGATAAAAAAAAAAAAACAAAAAACCATTGTCCATGAGTACAGGTATTTTGGCCAATCTTAGATGCTGAAATAGGTACAAACTATATCAAGGAAAGGAGGCGGCGGAGAGAAGAAAATTAAGGTCACAAGAAGGAAGCAGCCATTATTTGTATGCACAAAATAGAAAGCGATGGCGGGTGAAGGGAAGTGCACACTTTCCTGCTAACAACAACAATCTTTACACACATACACTTCTCTTAATATCTGAGTTTGACGTCCCTTGATCAGTTCGTTTAACATGACTTTCCCTCCGTCCATTTCGGACTCCTGTACTGTTCCTACGTTGGGTGGGGGAGCTTTTGATGCAGCCAGCTCAGCAGCAAGTTTCTCATTATGGTTCATGAGTTTGGCAACTTCTTCTGACAGTGCCTTAAGCTCAACCGCGGCAGCCGAGGCGAATCCTTTCGCATATGAACTCTCTTCTGCAAGTTTCTGATTCCGCAGTTCCAGCTGCTCCTTCGTTTCTGTTAATTCTGCCACCTTCAACTTCAACTCTTCTATCTGGAAAACCAAATTAGAAAGTGAACAGATTCAATAAAAATGCTGACTCAATATACAGGATCTAGCCAATTTATATGATAGAAGCATGGCGAAAGATGGAAACAATGCATCAATTAATAAAACAGGAAAAAAAAAATCTCTCCAAGATTCTTTCCTTCTTTTCTTTTCTTTCTTTTTTTGCTTGGGGGGGGGGTGATAAGATTCTGATGAATTTACCCGCAATTGACTAACAATCTAGTCTCAACTATTATGGTAATGCTAGAAATAACAGAATATATATTTAAGTTAATTTACACTTGTATTTAAGTTAGTTTTCTAACTGAATTAGTTCCACTGATTAGTTCTTTGATGCTAGCTGTAACATTCTCTATATAAAGACACGTGTATGAATAAATATTTCAGAATATCATTTTACTTTCTCAGTTTCAAAGGTCTCAGTTCTCTATCTTTCCTATTTCGTTATCTCTGTTTCTTTCTCAATATTTCTGGAGAATTCTGCAGATTCATCACAGAGGTGATTTCTGTATTATGGTATCAGAGCGATCCTTGCTCTAATTGCTTCGTAACGCAGATCGTCATGGCTGATTCTTCTTCCTCATCTCAGATTTCCGATGCTGCACAGAACCCGTCCAATCCATATTATATTCACCCTAACGAAAATCCTTCGTTAGTTCTCGTTTCTCCTGTTCTAACTGGATCGAATTATCACTCTTGATCCAGAGCGATGAAGATGGCTCTGCAATCGGAAAACAAATTTCATTTTGTCAACGGCACTATTTCTCCACCGATGATAACAAATCCGCTGTTCCCAATCTGGGAGCGTTGCAACACAATGGTCGTCACCTGGCTCACACGATCGATGTCTGCAACGATAGCTCAAAGTATTCTTTGGATTGACAGAGCTTCAGACATTTAGGATGATCTTCAGAGTCGATTTGCGCAATGCGATGTCTTTCGTATCGCCGATCTACAAGATGAATTGCACATGCTTAAGCAAGGAGACTCATCTGTAAGTGAATATTTCACTAGGCTTAAAATCATTTGGGATGAACTTCTCAACCTTCGTCCATTGCCTGTGTGTAATTGCAATACGCGCTGTTCTTGTGGAGTTTTCGAAAGAATTAGTAAATACCAACAACAAGATTACGTTATTCGCTTTCTCAAGGGACTTAATGATCGGTATTCGATTGTTAAGTCTCAAGTCATGATATTAGATCCTCTTCCCCCCATCAATCGTGTTTTCTCGTTGGTTTCACAACAAGAAAGGGAAATGGGTCTTCTTCCAACTCCATATGATGCTACGGTGCTTCTTGCTAAAACAGGACATTTTCCAAATTCTCAGGGCAATAATCGCCTCAGAAATAATGTACTTACTGTGGTAAGCCAAGACACACAGTTGATACTTGTTACAAGAAACATGGCTATCCTCCTGGATTTAAGTTTCGCAACAATTATGTGGTTAATAATGTTGCTCAAACACTTGATGATAAAGAGAATCATGTTCCCTCTGCTATAATTCCAAAGGATCAGGGTCCTAGTGAGAAACCTCATCTTGGTTTTACGGCTGAACAATACCAAACTCTCCTACAATTGGTTCAAAAAGGATCCTCTGCTTCTAATCATGCTATCAACAGTGTTGCATCAGGTGACCGTGTTTCTTTTTCAATTAAAGATTTCTGGATTTTGGACACTGGAGCTACTGACCATATCTGTTCTATTTCTTCTTCCTTTATATCACTTGTTCCTATTTCTCCCATCATCGTAAGTTTACCTAATGGCTCCACTGTTCTTGCAGATCATTCTGGTTCTGTTCAAATCTCTGCCTCTCTTACTTTAAATAATGTTTTATTCATTCCACATTTTCAATTCCATATTATTTCCATTTCTCATCTTACTCACTCCTTTTCATGTTGTGCCATATTTCAGCACAATTTCTACTTCCTAATGAGCCAGCCCCAATAGAAGATGATTGGTTTAGCTAAAGAGCGGGAAGGACTTTATTTTCTCCCTCATCAACATTCTGCTCGTTGCTTAGTTTCTGCTGTGGATGTTCCAACTGATTCATCATGTAATTCTCCCTTTGATTTGTGGCATTTTAGGTTAGGCCATCTTTCTGATTCTATTTTCAAGTGTATTCAACAGCTTCATCCTTATGTTGTTTCAGACAAAAATTTTGATCATTGTGATTCTTGTCATATGGCTAAGCAAAAACGCCTTCTTTTTCCTGTTAGTCAATCACATTCCAATAAAGCTTTTTCTATGTTACATATTGATCTTTGGGGTCCTTTTCATCTGATTTCTATTACTGGTCACAACTATTTTCTTACTGTTGTTGATGATTGCACTCGCTACACATGGATTTTTCTTCTTCATAATGAATCAGAAACTAGGCAGGATCTTAAGAATTTCATTGCCTTTGCTGAAACTCAGTTTCATGCTAAAATTCAAATCATTCGTTCTGACAATGGTATTAAATTTCTTATGCCTGATTATTATGCTACCAAGGGTATTTTACACCAAACCTCATGTGTAGAAACTCCTTAACAAAATTGTATTATTGAACGCAAGCATCAACACATACTCAATGTTGCTCGATATTTGTTGTTTCAGTCTGCTTTGCCCAAACTTTTTTGGTCTTATGCTGTCACTCATGCAGTCCATATTATCAATCATCTTCCTACCCCTTTTTTGAATAATGCTCTCCCTTCTTCTCTCTTCATCAGGTGCAACCCGATCTCACAAATTTAAGAGTTTTTGGTTCCCTATGCTTTGCTAACACTCTTTCTCGCCACAGAACCAAACTTGATCCCCGAGCTCGAAAATGTGTGTTCTTAGGTTATAAACCTGGTGTCAAAGTTTATATCCTTTTCGACTTAGTTTCCCGCCACACTTTCCTTTCTAGAGACATTCATTTCTATGAACACCTCTTTCCATTTCAGTCTTCTTCTCTTTCTACTTCCCATACTACTTCTCTCCCTTTGCCTCAAGCACCATATCCTCTTGATTTTCCTGATCCCTTTCCTATTGTGCATTCGGCCCTCCAGGATTCTGCTACTGGTGAATCTTCTGTTCCTCCTTGCAGGTCCACGAGGCAACGACAGGCACCTTCATATTTAAGGGATTATCATCACAGTCTTCTCTCTTCAGCTCAACCTCTCTCTTCTGTGGGTAATGGCTCTTCTCCTCATTCTTTAAATTCTGTTCTTTCTTATGCTAACCTTTCCTCTTCATATAAATATTTTAGTCTTTCCATATCTTCTCACTTTGAACCAAAAACTTATCATCAAGCTGTAAAACATGAGATTTGGCGTCAAGCTATGGCTGCTGAGATTTTGGCCTTAGAACAGAATCAGACATGGACTCTTACTACTTTACCTCCTGTAAGTCTGTTATTGGTTGCAAATGGGTTTACCAGAATAAATTTCGAGCTGATGGTAGCCTTGAAAGAGCAAAAGCTCGCCTTGTTGCAAAAGAGTACACTCAAACTGAGGGTGTGGATTATCTTGACACATTTTCCCCTGTTGCCAAACTTACTACAGTCCGCTTATTGCTCTCTCTTGCTTCAGCTCAACATTGGCATCTTCACCAACTTGATGTCAATAATGCCTTTCTACATGGTGACTTAGATGAGGAGGTTTATATGCAAGTGCCTCCTGGTTTTCATTCTCCATCTCCTAACCTTGTTTGCAAGCTTCAAAAATCTTTGTATGGGCTAAAGCAAGCCAGTCGATAATGGCATTCCAAACTGTCTAGTGCCTTACTTTCTTATGGCTATGTTCAATCAAAATCTGACTATTCTCTCTTTGTTCACTGCAATACCAGTTCTTTTACGGCCCTCTTGGTTTATGTTGATGATGTGCTTCTTACTGGCAATGATCTTGGTGAAATTCAACGTGTCAAGGGCCTTTTGGATTCTGCTTTCAGGATCAAGGACCTTGGTGAGCTTAGATTCTTCCTCGGCCTTGAGGTGGCTCGGTCCAAACAAGGTATTTCCTTTCATCAGCGCAAGTCCACTTTAGAGCTCCTTCATGATTTTGGTTTTATTGACTGCAAACCCATCAAAACTCCCATGTATCGTGCTGCCAAGTTGTCCAAAGATATTGGTACTTTTCTTCCTGACGGTTCTGCCTATCGTTCGCTAATTGGTCGTTTGATATACCTTACTAATACCAGACCGGATATTTCCTATGTCGTTCAGCAACTTAGTCAGTTTATGGCTTCCCCTACTGACCTTCATCTTCGAGTTGCACATAGGGTTCTTAGATATCTCAAATCTTCTCCTGGCAGAGGTGTTTTCTTTCCTTCTTCGTCTGACCTAAAGCTTAAAGGTTTTAGTGACTCTGATTGGGTTGGTTGTTTGGACACACGCCGCTCTGTTACTGGTTATTGTGTTTTTCTTGGTCACTCATTGATCTGTTGGCGTTCCAAGAAGCAAAACACTGTCTCTGCTTCTTCTTTAGAGGCAGAATATCGCGCCTTAGCCTCTCTAACATCATAAATTCAGTGGCTCCTTTACTTGTTGTGTGATCTTTTTATACCTCATCCATATCCTGCTCTCATCTATTGCGACAATCAATCTGCCAGACATATTGCAGCAAATCCAACCTTTCATGAGCGGACTAAACACATCGAGATTGATTGCCATATTATTCGTGAGAAACTACAGGCTCGTATTCTTCATTTGCTACCTATTCATACCCATGATCAGCTTGCTGACATCTTTACCAAGCCTTTGGATCCCAAACCATTTACTGCTTTCATGTCCAAGCTGGGTTTACATGACTTACACTGCCCAGCTTGAGGAGGGGTAACAGAATATATATTTAAGTTAATTTACACTTGTATTTAAGTTAGTTTTCTAACTGAATTAGTTCCGCTGATTAGTTCTTTGATGCTAGCTGTATTGTAACATTCTCTATATAAAGACACATGTATGAATAAAGATTTCAGAATATCATTTTACTTTCTCAGTTTCAAAGGTCTCAGTTCTCTATCTTTCCTCTTTCGTTATCTCTGTTTCTTTCTCAATATTTCTAGAGAATTCTGCAGATTCATCACAGAGGTGATTTCTGTATTAAGAAACACTAATTTAAAGAAAATTAAAAATATAAAGTCGATCCATTTCAAGCTAGAAACTTCTCAAAAGGCCATGTAGTTCATAGTACATGACGACCATAGGCTTTTTTCACACCAGTTTATATCATTGGAATTCAAAGCTCCCCTAAAGTAACACAGATTTGCATGTTCTTTTATAATGAATGGAATCAGAAACTGAACTTATGTTTTGCTACTCCTACTAAAGAAGCCATAACGTTGATCAGTAAACAACGAATGAAAAACAGCATATATTTGATAAGTGTAAATTATATGAACTCTATGTATAACTTTGCAACACAAAGTGACGGAAGTAACTATAAGGGAGTGCCTGGAGTGTGATTATAACACTCAATTATTAGATTAGCTCTGAAACAAATCCAAGAAAATGAAGGTATCCCTTTTCAACTATTGCAAGAAAACTAAGTAGCAAGCGGTGAAATTGAACTGGTTCATCACATACCTGTGCTTGTAAAAGAAAACCTTCGTTGGACTGGTTCATCATCCCATTTTCTTTGTCCAGGCGACTTTCACCCTGGTGGTCTTTGGTTGTAGAGAAATGTTGTGAACGATCTACAGGGACAAAGCGTTTTAACTCAAGTGCATCTGTAAGCAGCTGTTTCAGGGAGGCAATTGTTTCTTGAAAGCTTTCACATTCACGTATCTGACGATGCCAAATAATTAGCTTAGCTGACAGCACAGCATAATAAGAACAATTTGAATTATAGTGACTTGAGCAAGATTTTTCACCTTTTCATTGAGCTGCTCTTGAATCACACGGTTATCTGCAGCTTTAACCTGAAAATATGCAAAATAACGTAGAGCATAAGATAAGCACATTGTTCATTGCTGCTTTCATACTTGAGATTTACAATGTCTATGCTAGATAATCAAAAGATCTCCACTGCCTTGCATTATCAGAGCAATGCTTAAAATTCACTCATAAAATAAAGTTGACAAAATTTCTGTGCAATGGAATGATTAAGTTGGCAAGTATTAGCAAGAAAAATCATAACCTCAAGTTCAAAGGATTTCTCATTTAATTGTGTCACCAGTTCCTCAACAGTCTGCAGATGAAATAACCGGCATTAACTGAGTTGACTAATAACACATGAAACAGAGAAACAGTAATGTCAACTGAGCATACTTGTGATACTCCTGATTGATCTATCTTATCTGAAGTAATGAAGGAATCAGCGATTTGTTTTTCAAGCAAATCTATTTGTTTAATCTTATCTTTCATCTCGTCTTTCAGTCTTTTTATCTCCACCTGAAAGTTTAAAAAAGCAACAGAATTGTAACTTTCAGGCATGGCAAAGTGATAGCATCAGTGAGTCCCACACCCACACCATAACAGACAAAAGAAGATGGAAATATACTTGAATCTGATCCTTCTCAGGATTTTTCGCTGCTTCCTCATATAGTCTTTTCAGGGCACTTGAGTGAAGCGCCACCTCTCCAGACAAAATCTTTTGCTGCTCCCTCAGAAGATCAATTTGATCAATTGATTTTATGCTTGTCTAGACAATAAAACATGAAAGTGACATCAGAGAAGAAAAATTTAGAGGTTCACAGGTACTACAAACATAAAAAATGTCTGTTAACATGATCGCTAAGAGGAAAAGCTAAAGGTGATGATGGTTTCAAAGCAAATTACGGGTTGCTCTCCACATTCAGGAAATAAAAATACCTTATTTCATACTCATCTTTTGAAGAATGACAAAGATATTATATGCATTTGACGATGGCTATACTCAATACTTACAAGCATATACGCATTACTAACAGAATTCAGATCAGTTGTGGCAGATATATGGGATGCCAGCCATTTGTGATGTAACACCCCAAATTTTATATTCACCAAATATATTGTAATTATTTGAGAAATTCAATAAAATGGTGAATATTCATGAATTTGGAATTTATGAATTTATAAATGTTCAATTTCATGGGAAATTGGGCAAAAATAATTATGGAATTAATTTGGGTAATTTTAAAAGCCCAATATTAAGGTCCAAAAATGAAGGAATATTAGAGAAAATATTTGGTCCAAAAATAGATGGAAATTGGCCAAAGAAAAATAAGAAAAGAAATTGGATTAGAACGGTAATGGCAAAATCGTAATTTTGCCAAAATAGCACAAAATAAATTATTTTTCAATTAATTAAGGAAAATAAAGGTTAAAAATATATTTATAATATTTTGGTCAATTTAATATGAATTTATGGAAAATTTGAGCAAAAAGTGCAATTTTGACCAAAATTAAGACTTTACCTGTATACGTAACCGGAACAAGTTGTGAAGCCAATTGAGACCATAGGGAGGGACCCCTAGGTGTCTCCTACATGTTGCAAGAGGAAGAAAATATTGGTTGGGATTAATGAGCTTGGTTACACATACATAGGGTTTATTTACATAAAAGTGATTTTTGAAAGTTTTGGAAATTGTTAAATAATTAAAGTATAATGTTATATATATTATAAAACACATGTGCATCTTCATCCTCAGCTCATTTCTGTCGCACACAGCAGCTGAATGAAGAGTGAGAACGTTGAGGTTTGTAGAGAGAGAAAGGAGAAGAAAAATCACAAGGTAAGCCGATTTCTCTGACGATTTAGCTCCTAACGCGTATAACTCCGATCCTAAGCTACTCCTATTTGTTCTTTGAGGTTTGGAAAGCTTAAATTTGGTGTTCTAAAAGTTAGGGTTTTCAGCCATTTTTGGGAAAAGCTTGTGGGAGCTTGAGCTAACTTCCAAACCTTCGTATATTAACTATTCTAGCTGCTGTGGGCAATTTAATCGGTGAAATTTCGCCGGATTACCATTTGTTTTAAATTTTGGAAAAGTGTGTGCCTAAGGGTTATGCTGCCCAATTTTAGTTCAAATGGTTGTTATAACTCAATTAGATGGTTAATAAAGTGGTTAGGAGTATAAAGGAACGCGTTTACGGAGCCGAAATCGTAAAACATCGATTTTTCCTGGAGAACACCATTATTTCGGCCAGGGATGTTTGAGGGCCTTAGAGTTGGATTTTCAATGATTTTATGATTCCATTGGATTTAGTGGGCACAAATAGGTGGGGTTACAGTTGGGCACTTTTTCAGAAAAGGCTGAGAAAGCATAATTACGGAAACGCCCCTAAAACCCTAAAAGTAGGGCTGCCAAGGGCAATTTCGTAATTTGACATTGAATTTGGTAATTTTGAGTCTAGAAATGGATTCCTTGGACGAAAATACGTTAGGGTAGCCCTAATCAAAAATTTGGAAAAACGTGCCATCGGTACGAGAAAAAGGGTACGGCGGGGCCGAGCCGGGGTCCCAAGAGCATTTTGGTAAATTTTCACCATAGGCTAATATAACCACAAGAAACACTATGAAAGAGTTTAAAATGATACTTGGATAGGTTATGACCTATTTCTTGTACATTTAATATTTTCGAACCGAATCGGGAGCCGAAAGTCGACACGGTTTATGAGGCACATAGAAAGGGGTCGATAGAACTTCGAAGTAGGGACATTATCCTTCATACATTATGCCACAATTATATGATTGTGTGAATGCCAATGTTTTTAAATGCACTTTATTAATCAATATGTTTTGCCCAGAGAGGGGCCAGTAGTGCTAGAGGCACTTACACTGGAGTTGGCGGAAGACCAACCGGTGCAGATTAGTGGGGCTGGGCCCTACTCATGTATATATGCATATGATATGTTTATATGGTTCATTAATTGGTGCATACATTGCATATATCATATTTACTTTTCGCATTTTCTATGAACGATAACATGTTTCTACTGGGATTCTTCAGAATCTCACCCCTTTTTCTAAACCAAATATCTCAGCGGGCGCTAGTGGATCAAAAGGCAAGAATGTAGACCAAGGGAAGTGACTGGCATGTGCCTCGAGGCAAATACAAAGTTCGTGGTTATAAATAGTCTATGTCTAAAATACTTTTGGATATTTTGTAATAGTGGTGTATATTATCGCATTCTCTAGGGTTGACTTTGGACTGTAAACAAATACTTTTATCAGTATATATGTACTCTTCTGTATGCCTGTGAAACTTGGTCTCTATTACTCTGTGTATATCGAAATGGAAACGGGTGTTGACATGTGACACTAATTTCTGTATTGGTTTATGACAACACATAAGCATAGGGCATAGCATATGGTGTTTTGTTCTGTCCATTATGAGAGTGAATATGAGACATTCATGCTAGAAATTAGCTTTTCTCTGCACACTGCATCAACAAAAGGAATTAATCACATACCAAAGGCGTTTCTTGTCCCAATAATCTATCCTCATGATTTTCTTTGTCTTCTTTAGCCTCCAATATAAGATCTGCAGACGGAGAACTTTCCGTAAGTAAAGAATGGGAAAGCCTGGACTCCGTATGATTGCCACTTTCTGCTTGAGGGGTGGAAGGTGTGCTAACAGATTTTGCTCCACTCGATTTATCGCTAGTGCCTGTCAAGGTACTTGATCCACTGTCTCGTGTCTGATCATGAACAATAAATACACACGCTTAAACAAAACTTTTCGACATGTAGCCAATTAGGCTTTAAAATGATTATCAAAACTCTCAGTTGCTTGTTATTGCATATAAAACTTAGAAGGATTTCTTATAAAATATAGGGTTAAGGTGCATTTTTATCTTTAAAGTTGTCAGAAAAGAGCAATTTTGCCTCGAAAATTTTTTAGGGTGCAATGTCACCCTGAAAGTTTCAAAAGTAGTGCAATGTTACCCTGACCATTAGCAAATGTTAATTTTGACCGTTAAATCCTATGTTTGACCGGCTTATATACATATGGCTTGCTGTGTAGGAAACTATGACTTGTTGACCAATTATAATATGCCATCTCACTTAATTTAAAATCCTAATTATCACTCATTTAATAAATTATTCAAACAAAAATAAAATTAAAAAATAAAATACCCAAAGGAAATTATTCCCTGTCTTCATCATCCCACCCCCTTCCATCTCTAACCCAGCCGACATCCACACAAGAATGAATCGATGCAGCGACAGAAGATGAACTTCATCAATCTTCAACGCCGATTCGTCGCCCACCGTGATGACGCCATCCTCGTCACCCTTTTCCAGATAGAAGAGTTGAAGTGGAAGGTGGCAGAATTAACAGAAACAAAGGAGCAGCTGGAACTACGGCATCAGAAACTTGCAGAAGAGAGTTCATATGCGAAAGGATTGGCCTCAGCTGCCGCGGTTGAGCTCAAGGCACTGTCAGAAGAAGTTGCCAAACTCATGAACCATAATGAGAAACTTGCTGCTGAGCTGGCTGCATCAAAAAGCTCCCCCACCCAACGTAGAAATAGTACAGGAGTCCGAAATGGACGGAGGGAAAGTCATGTTAAACGAACTGATCAAGGGACGTCAAACTCAGATATTAAGAGAAGTGTATGTGTGTAAAGATTGTTGTCGTTAGCAGGAAAGTGTGCGCTTCCCTTCACCCGCCATCGCTTTCCATTTTGTGTATACAAATAATGGCTGCTTCCTTCTTGTGACCTTAATTCCTTCTTTTCTTTAATCCTAACTAATTTTCTTCTCTCCGCCGCCTCCTTTCCTTGATATAGTTTGTACATATTTCAGCATCTAAGATTGGCCAAAATACCCGTCCTCATGGACGATAGTTTTTTTTTTTTAATTATTATCATAATCCTCTTCATTCTAATCACCTAAAGTAAACTGGCGTAGATGAACGATATAGTTCCTATGATTACTTACTACTGATTTGGTTTGCTTAAAAAGAGAGCTTGCATTCTAGTTCGTAGTTTCCAGCGATGTTTTAGGATTTTAGGCTTTCAGGTTCCATCTTAGCATTTCCGTTACCTTAGTTTAGTCATGTGACATGTCTTCTGTTTTTATTATTTGTTTATTTTAATTCCCCGGCTTGACTGTTTAGCGTCATGCTACATCAAACCAAACGGGTTGGCGTTCAAATGACTGAATTATGTGTAATATGTTGCCACTATTTTAAACAATAGTCGTGTCTAAAAAAAATTTGTATTGGGACCACATCTGAGTTTGATATTGATTACATAAATTAATAAGTTATAATTTGGAAAAAATCCTTTTATCGCCCTAATATTTAAAATATTGCAAAAAAATATTTTCTAAAACTAAATTTAACTTTGCGTGTAATATTCAACGTTTTCCAAAATATAACTTGGCAATTTATTACCATAAAAAACAAATTTCTGCCAAATAATTTACGTAAATTTTCTATTTTTATGAATTTAGAGAAAGGATAGGAGATAAAGTGAGAGAGAACATTATATTTTGCTATGTCCTAGACATTTCCTCTTTTTATTTGTCTTTGTATCGAACTTCACAAGAAATTTAGATCCAATAAACACCATAAGAACTTTCACATTCGTTTTCACACACTCTCGAACTTGGGACTTCTGACCTAGATATTGCGAACTACTCCCTCCGCACTAGTAGAAAAATGACTTTTTAGACCGGTTAAAAATGACTTTTTAGACCGGTTCTGTATTAGGTCTTGATACAGCTGGTTTAAAAAGTCTGTTATTTTTTAGACCGGTTGTTATAACCGGTCTTAAAAGTCAAACTTTTAATACCGGTTGTACCCACAACCGGTCTAAAAACTCCACATTTAAGACCGGTTGTGCCACAACCGGTCTTAAAGCTTTTTTTTTTTTTTAAAACGCCCTTTTATTATATGTACACGCACAGAATGCTCCAATTTTAAACAGCAGTACATAACAATCACTCATTTCAATTTCAAAATTCAAAATCACCAGGCAGTACAGTCATATATCACCAGACAGCAGTAAGGATGACCAAATGACAGCAGTAAAAATCCCAGAAAACTGAAACCCAATAGGAATAATGTAAAAGTCCCTCTAATTGCCTCTTCTATAGGAAGACACAGAAATTGGAGGCATATACGTACAATACCTTCAACCCCCTCACTAGCTCTAGAATTACTTAAGCCTCAAGAACATGCTTCCCTGTTTATAACATTTAAAGCTTACTTGGAGATACTTATGAAATACATAATAATGAAATAGTGCTTATATGCGATTTGATCCATTGACATCCATCTTGTAAACAAAAAAAGGGACAAACTAACAAATGCCAAATACAGCTAGAAACATCTGTCATTAAATATCTACATTCATATTCATAATTAGAGATAAAACATCTCATAAAGGTCTTCAAGCTTCACAAAGGACATAATAATCTAACCTAATATGGGTACATTTTTATAATGAACTTTGGATTCAAAAACTCACTAATTTTGTAATAGCTCATGGATGAATTCAGCACAAGATGTGCGAATGAAATCAATATCTTCTTCAGGAAAGGGATCAGCAAGATCAAACATCTGTAACACCAAAACCAGAACATCTGTAACACCAAAACCAGACGAAACATTGACTTAGTAACTTAAAAACAATAAAGTAAAACAAAAGTTCTGAAATATAAATTTACCTCTTGAGTAAAATCAGTCGTGCCTAGAGTGATAATATTGTAAATGTGTCTCAAAACATAAAAACCACATAAGTTGGACCCCTTTGGTTGCCGACGGCTCTGAGAAAAAACATGATATCATTAAAACAAATATAAAGGCATGTCTTATTACATTCTTTAAACAAATCCATATGTACTAACCTTTGGCATGATCCATGTAGGGTCCTTTAAGTCACGAACATGCTTACCACAAGCACTGTGTAGGAATGTCCGCATAGCCCTATGATCATCACAATGACAAATGTTATTGGTTTTACACAAATTCCATAAACATTACATAGAAAAGGTAATAATGCAAGAAAACTAACGAATTAATGGTCTTTTTCAAATCATTCCCTGGTTTGAAGTGGAGGGAACATAAGAGGATGACAGTGTAACTACTCTTGCATAGAAGAAGCAACTGCCAATGATCACTGAAAAAAACAGAAGAATATTAATAAGCAAACATAAAACATTATATAAATTATAAAATATCAATATGTTTCTTACCTATGCACATATGGAGCCAAGAAACACTCGGTTCCAGTTTCACTAAGCCTCTGTGACAAGTATGTATGTCTAGTAGCAGCAGTGGTCCCTTTCTCTTGGATGTGATGGGGGCATAAGAATCCAAATTTTTCGCTTTTGCCAGAGGAGACCAACCTACGATGCATGTACCTACAATAACGCAAGCACATAAATAAAAGGTAAACGGTGAAACTTTTAAAATATTTATTTTGAATTGCAGAAGCTACTTACATTAAGAACAATTGGACAATCCCAATCGTAAGATTTTGTCCAGGAGCTACCAGGGACATCAAATCATCCCTCTCAAGATAGCATGTCACTCCTGACTGTCCAACAACTGAATCCGTAGGCCACTCTCTTGTTTTGAAGGATGTATCATATGCCATCAGAATCACTTGCTGCATGATATTCAATGGAGGCTGTGAAACTTCTTGCTGAGTGAAGGGAGCTGGACTTGGTGGGGCTTTGATCGGACTTGGTGGTGGGCCTTTGATCAGACTATCCTCGGCTCGACCAGAAACAAGGTTCGTTGGCCACAAGATGAATGTGCCCAAGACATCGCTAACGACCTTGAATTCATCAGAAGGGATAGGGACAGGTGCATCCGCAATAATCACCTCGTCAACTGACACCCGGACTTGATCACCTTCCATTTGTCGGTGGTGGACAGTTGATCCCAGGTTATGCACACTACCCCGTGCAACTAACCGTCTCAGAGGATCCTCGACAAAAAGATCACAAAGCCCAATAATTTGCGGGTTAGGACCCTCTGATGACTGCCCGATGTTGCAACAACTACCTTTAGTGCTCTGCTTATTAGGATCAATCGATTGTGGCTGGGGAGCACTGGTATCTTGTCTTGAGCTCATAAACACTATCATTTCCTCTTTCATCTTGCTCAACCGGGTCTCTAAAAGTGCATCAAAAGATGCTTCAGCCTCGGCCTTTACTTCTGCTCTTGCAATGGCCAACATATTCTCCAATTCCTCCCTAGTCACGATCTTTGAGGAATAGTGTACGGGGGCTCCAAAGTAATCCCGTATCCCTACCCCTCCTCCAACTCCCCTGACACGGCCTGGATGCTCGTGTTTGCCAGTAGCAACTGTGAGGATGTCATTCCTGCCCTCCGACTTAAAAGATCCCTCAGCTTGTTGTTTTCTAAGTTCATCCTGTAACATAATACAAAATAACAAACGTAAGTAATAATGTACGTTTCTTATGTAATTAATTACAATAACGTTATATACTTACAATTCTTTCACCAACTATACGAGATTGTTCACTCGTATAAGTCCCACTCCTCTTTTGGTGGGCAAATTGCCATTTTTCTTCTCGACGAATCGGAGATGGCGGAGAAAGAAGAACAGAAGGATCGGATTGAGATGCTTCTTCCAATCTCTTCCGTTTGGCCGCCAACAAGTCTCTTTCAGCCTTTGCATAACCCCCACGAGACATTGTATGAGGGCAATCATTCTTTCTACCACTCTCTTGTGCTTTTTGCCTTTTTGCCTGCGAATAAGAAATGATACAAAAGGAAAGTGTTATAATCAATTAAGATAATTGCTAAGTAAATAAAATAAAAAATAAGTCAACTAACCAAAGATTCAGGAGTAGTCCGAAGCCTAACAAATTCTTCCCAAGTCGCTTGATCAAGAAATGTATACGTGCTGCACGGATTAGGACGAGGCTGACCATCTTGCACCTCAATATGAATGTAATTGTTGGTCAGACTTGTCTTAAACTTGCTCCAGCGCTCATAACAATACGTCATCATCTTGTTGTACAAGATCTCACTCTGAGGAACGTCGTAGGTGAGCTGAAATGCATGCATTGAAGGAATAAGTGACAAATGAAGTGACATTTGATAATAATTAATTACATACAGAAGATAATTGTATACCTGAATAGTGTCCCAAATATGCTGCTTCACCTTTGGATCGACATTTCTCCACTCCTCTATCAAGATGCTCGGCTTGTTACGTGCAAGGAGGCCGACGAAACTCCTATATCGTTGTGCATTAGGCCCGATTGGTTTTCAATGTCTATCAAACTCAATCGGTATCTTTTGGCCTGCACTCCGACTGAGGGAAACATCTGTCAACCGTGTGGCACGTCTACCACCCCTCCGTACAGACTGGCTACTGCTCTCACTACGACCCTGGCTCGGAGCATTGCTAGGCTCGCCCTGGTTAACACTAGCTGGCTGACTCAGAGGTGTATGAGGTGGCTGATCCTCTGCACTAGGACGCTGGGGATCCGTCATTTTCCTGTAACGACAACAAAGAAAGATAAATCCTAAGCTATGACATGTGAAGACTATATCGATAAAATAACTAAACATATTCTTCAGATAATAATCATAATCATAATTACTTTAGTTAGTTAAGGTCAAAGTAGTATCATAAAGAGATATCCTCCCATATTCCCTCGTGATGATCATTTCTTGTGCCGTGCGCATTATCTGCTTCATCTTCTTCGTTCAGTTCTGGTAGACCCCTGGAAAAAGAAGGAGTCTCAAGAAGATCATAATTTGAGTGACTTTTCTCGTCAATATCAACGACCCTTTTTCCTTGGAGAGCTACAGACCACATTTTATTTGCCTGATCAGTGATATAGAACACTTGTTGCGCCTGATCTGCCATAATGAAAGGTTCATCTCCAAAACTTCTACTATTCAGATCTACTAATGTCAATCCTAACCTATCGATCTTCACACCATTATTGACATCAACCCACTTGCATTTGAAAATGGGAAATCTAATTTTAACATAGTCAACCACCCAAATCTCTTCAATCACCCCATAATAAGGTATGGCAGCCAACGTAGGGTTCTTATCTTTCGAACTAGAGAAGTGCATAGATTCAGCCACTAATACAACACCACTGTTCTGGACGGTGCTCTTATCATCTAGGGACTTCGTGTAAAAGGTATAACCATTGATCACAAATGAAGTCCAACTTATGACATCAACTTCAGGACCACGTGCTAACCAATTTATTGTATCAGAAACACATTCTTCTCCGTCAACCTTTTGTTTGAACCAATGTGCGAAAGTTCTGTTATGCTCCCTGATTAACCTTTGTTCGCTCATTCGACTATTTTGTTTCCGTACAATTTCTTTATGGGCATTCATGTAATATTGAACTTCATCAACATTGTTCAAGATGTACAGGTGGACTTGTTGCAATTCATCAGCATCTATGCTCTTTACTGTTGCCCCGTGTCTACCCCCTTCTTGATCATGACGCTTAGGAAGGCCAATATGTCGTACATTTGACAAATACTGTTGACAAAATTCCATAGCTTCTTCAGAAACATATTTTTGAACAATAGATGCTTCAGGCCGATTGGGGTTCTTCACATACCCTTTTAGTATTTTCATAGTTCTTTCGATCGGGTACATCCACCGGAAATAGATAGGGCCACACAACTTTATCTCCCTCACTAGATGAACAACCAAGTGTGCCATGATATCAAAAAAGGACGGAAGAAAAAGCTTCTCAAGCTGGCATAAGATAATGTATCCTTCATTTTCCAATTCCTCCAATCTTTCCGTGTCAATGACTTTACAACAAATGGCATTGAAGAAGAAACAAAGTCTAGTCAATATGTGTTGAAGATCATATTCGGCAATGCCTCGAATAGCTACTGGGAGTAGTTGTTGCATTAAGACATGACAATCATGAGACTTTAGCCCTATTAACTTCAAGTCTTTCATCGATACAAGCTTTTTAAAATTTGAACAATACCCTGAGGGAACTTTAGCGCCATGTAAACACTCACAAAAGCTTCTTTTCTCAACCTTAGACAAAGTATGAGCAGCTGGAGGATAAAATGTTCTATTACCGTATGGCCTTGGATGTAAATCTTCTCGTATTCCCATTTCTTGCAAGTCTAATCTTGCCTTCACGCCATCCTTAGAACTTCCCTGTATGTTGAGCAGTGTCCCAACGATACTATCACATACGTTCTTCTCCACATGCATGAAATCAATACAGTGTCTGACGTCAAGATTGCGCCAATATGGAAGATCGAAGAAGAAGGACCTTTTTTTCCATATATTTTTCTCATTTCTACTCTTTGATGACTTACCAAACATAGTATTGATATTTTTCACCTTTTCATAAATTTGCTCCCCAGTCAATGCCTCTGGAGCATCTTCAAACTCTTGGCCACCGAAAAAAGCTTTTTTTAATCTACGATAAGGGTGGCTTCGTCTTAGAAATCGCCTATGCCCAAGGTAAACCGTCTTTCTTCCATGTTGAAGTTGATGGTAGCATGTGCCTTCTTCACATATCGGACAAGCTTTGTGGCCTTTAACGCTATATCCTGACAAGTTCCCATATGCAGGGAAGTCATTTATAGTACAAAAGATCATTGCTCGCATATTAAAAGTCTCCTTCTTGTTCGCATCAAAAACATCGACACCTTTATCCCACAACTCTTTCAAGTCTTCGATCAAGGGTTGTAGGTAAACATCTATGTCATTTCTGGGTTGCTTTGGTCCCGAAATCAACATAGACAACATTATGTACTTTCGTTTCATACATAACAAAGGAGATAAGTTGTAAATTACCAACAGAACAGGCCATGAACTATGTATACTGCTTAGGCTACCATAAGGATTCATACCATCTGTGCTAAGCCCAAGCCTGAGATTCCTAGGTTCTTCACCGAAGCTAGGAAATAATTGATCGATTTTCTGCCATTGAGAAGAATCAGCTGGATGCCGAAGCTTTCCATCAGAAATCCGCTCATCTGCGTGCCATCTCAAATTTTTGGCATCAATTTCATTAGCAAACAGGCGCTTGAACCTTGGAATGATTGGAAGATACCACAACACTTTTGCAGGGCCCTTATTTGATTTATACCTCGGAGTTTCACATATCGGACATTGCTCCTTCTCTTCATGATCTTTTCTATACAATATGCAATCATTAGGGCAAGCATGGATCTTTTTATACTGCATCCCTAGTGGACACAGTATTTTCTTAGCATCATAGTATCGACAAGGCAACACATTATCATCAGGAAGCATATCTTTAAAGGCCTCAAGCGTTTCTGAAAAACTCTTGTCGCTCCATCCATGCCGTGCTTTCAAGCTTGCCAATTTCAATACAGCATTCAGCAATTGATATTTTTTACACCCCGGGTACAACAGCTTCTCAGCATCACTGCACATATTACCATATGCATGTGATTGTTCAAAAGCCTCTTCTCCTACATCACGAATAATGTCCTCTATCCGATCATCCATATCCATGTCATTATCATCACAAGTCACTTCCCCCTGTTGAGATGCACTTGGCATTTCTAATTGTTCACCATGCCATACCCATACTACATACGTCTTACAAAACCCTTCACAAATTAAATGTGTATATATATCTGCAGCACTTAATCGCTTCTCATTCAAACATTTTACACAAGGGCAATAAAACATTCCACTATCATCATCGGCATTTCTTTTTGCAAAGTCTAAAAAACCCTTGACCCCAACATCATATTCAACACTCGTCCGTTTAGCTTGTATCCAACTACGATCCATATATTCTAACACCTTTTATTTGTTTTGTACTTTTTCCCTGGAAAAGGTAGGAGAATGTTGAGAGCATGCAATCATTACACCCAAGTACATAGTGTAACTAGAAGTAAACAAAGAATATCGTGATTTAGAGTAGCGTGTGAGGAAAAAATGGAATGAGGGAAAGTGGAATGGAGAAGGAGTGAGGGAATGAGGAATGGAGGTGGAAAGAGGAAGGAAAGAATGCGCTTTCGTCAGAGAAAGTGACTTGGATATATATTCTTTTAAAGTCTAACGCCTGCACACGCTAGATCCATTATTATATTGTTTGTCCCTGGATATATTTTTTAGGGTGACTTTGGTCCTTCGATTAATAATATCCAAGCAATACCGTTGAAAACTTCAAAAATTCAGCACACACGAGGAACATAATAGAAAATGAATGGAACTACCTCAACAATAGTTTTCCCCTATTACTAATGATCAAATTTGGACAGTTGATATTTATAATATTCAGCTGCACATAGCATTAAAAAAACTTGACTCTTAAATACAGATAGTTCAATCTCAAAAAGACAAATCTAAAATCCATCAAATACTACAGTTCAATCTCAAAAAGACAAATTTAAAATCCATCAAATACTACCCCTTCATTTTCATCCAGGCATTTTTTTTTGGGGCCAAACATCCATTTATTTTCTCAAACCACAAATTAATTGACTACATTAACCCCTCTCGTTATATATATAGATACATACAGATTCCCTCACACCGATTCTAATTAATTCACACTAACACTCTAATCAAACTTGAAATGTAAAAGCTTACTTATCTATATATATATATATAGCCCTCTTATATCAGTGAACCAATGTCTGGATGGGGTTGTACAATGGATGAGAATGTTGACTTTCTCACCCGAGGTGCAACAGCAATTAATTTTGCTAAACCAAACTAAGACAGGTAGTATAGTTCGTAGCTAGTAGTTGATAGTTCTATACTTGCCTCCCATTCTCCTCTCTGCCTATTACCGTCTGCCTAAGAAGACAGAAAAGGCCATAACAAGAAATGGAATATGATAATCGCATGCCAACGAAAATGAAGGTATCAAGTTAATTCGCCTAGACCTGAAATCAGGATTAAAGACATGAAGACAGTAAAACAGGGGAAATTACCAACTGCGTGCTTCTAAGCTGTGATGACAGTTGCTGGCGGTGCTGGAAATAGAGCCAGATCTGTGATGGTGCCAGCCCGGAAAGAGATTGACGGAGGCGGAGGGATAGAGAAAGAGGGCGTCGGTGATGATGGGAGCTTGAGTTACGGTGGAATGGAAGGGAAAAGACGGTGGAGATGGAATGGAAGACGGATTTGGGAGGTGAGAGAGAGGTTGACGGTGGGGTTAACGGTGGGGTTAATCGGTGATGGTGGCGGCCCAGAAAGAGATTGACGGAGGCGGAGAGTGCGTCGGTGACGGAATGGAAGACGGATTTGGGAGAGTGCGTCGGTGATGGAAGACGGATTTGGGAGGTGGAAGACGGATTTGACGGAGGCGGAGAGTGCGTCGGAGTGAGTTGATTTCAGAAATTTGGGGAAAGTTTGGGGAAAGATGGCGCGCAGGAGCTGAGGTTGAATTCTGGGGACAGTTTTAAGACCGGGTGTGAGACAACCGGTCTTAAAAGTGGATTTTTAAGACCGGTTGTCAGACAACCGGTCTTAAAAATCTTTCATTTTAGACCGGTTCTCTAGTAACCGGTCTTAAAAAGATTAATTTTTAGACCGGTTATTAGAATAACCGGTCTAAAAATTAATCTTTTAAGACCGGTTAGTGTACAACCAGTCTAAATTTTATTTTTTAGACCGGTTATTATAATAACCGGTCTCCCAAATTCTTTATAATTACGTAAATGCCACCGCGCATTTCTTTTTAGACCTCATTTACTATAACCGGTTTAAATGTGCCGGTCTAAATCACCTTTTTTGTACTAGTGCCGGTCCTAAATATAGGACAAAGTTTGTAGTACAAATTGCACTACAAACTTTGTCCTATATTTAAGACAGGAGGTAGTATTATCAATCGACTTGAATGGACCTCACATCTTTCTTCCTGATTTCTGAATCTAGACGCCATGCAAGATATATAAATAGAGGGAGAGAGTATGGGTAGCAGATTTGAGATTTCATACTTTCATTCCATAAGCCATGATTTTTGACGTATCAACAAATATTGTACTTCATTTATGTTTTAAATAAACATATAACAAACATTGTTAATCTACCTCCCCCACAAGATTATGAATTCTGTCATAAACCTTCATCTAAACAAAGTGTACAATTAAGCAAGCTGTTGCTTTGGTCTCTCCTATAATCAGATTGATAGCCCGAGGTTCTGCCGCCGGCAGACAATGTCCATTGTTTTAAAGATTAAAAAAAAAACTACTCCCTCTTATTCTTAATATAAGACATATTTACTTAATTTAATTAAATTAAAGAAGTTAAATAAGTTAATTAATATAATATATTTTTTCTAAAACACTTTGATAATCAACTTCGTCAATTTCCTTATTCTTCTTGATTGTTGTTGAAGGAATATCAATGGAAGCAAATCAGGAAAAGATAGACAAATATATACGAAAACTATATTTTATATATAAGACCAAGATCAACATCCTAAATATGTCTTATAATTAGGCCGGATGAGTATCTTGTTATATATAGCTTAACTTTGAAATATTGCTATATTAACGGAATTTAATTTATATCCTTAACGATGTTTCAGCAACCTGGGCAGCGCGTACACGTGAAGCACCTTTTCAAACTTAATTATTCACGTGCTTTAATTTGTTACCGTAAGCGTCCGTGGTCGATCATATTTTTTGTGCAAAACCCGTTTGGCAAAGAAAATTAAAACAAACAGAAAAGGTAAACCCGGATATTAATTAGACGACAATATGCTTGAAACCAATTAAAAGGGATAAGCTCGGTTCATAGCCGTATGGTGTATGTTTGGGTTTCGAATATTCTGCTCATAAAACAATAAGGTGTGTTTATGCTTCGTTTATATAAAGTAAAGAGGTGTTGATTGTGTGCGCGAATGACTTTGAAAGAAAACTCAAAACATTTTATGGTTCGTGGTCATCTTAGTTTTTTATCATCTTTTTTCGTGGCTGGTTGAGTAGTTTTACAGTCAAACTCAAGGGATGCACGCATGCACTAGCCTTTTGAGTTAAAATATATATAGAGTATTAAGACCAAGCAGTTGTACGACTTTCTGATTGTTAATTAAAAACACACCCAAACCCGAACATGGTAGAGTTTTGCTGTCAAAACCCAGGTTTTGGCAGAAGTTGCTCTCTGGTTTAAACTCTCCCGAATACTCAAGTGTGTGGGGTATTTGACATTGTTAGAAGTAGAATGTCAACGAAATCCCTTACCGACAGGAAGCACAGTCATACATGTAGGAAAAGTCATAGTGTTAGGAAGGAGTTAGGAACGGCATGTCGGATTCAGATTTCATTTTGTGAATGTAACTACGTGTATATATAACCATATGTAATATTACATGAATGAGAGAACTTGATATTAATCACCTTACATGGCATCAGAGCCTGGTTCTCCGTTTTATGTCTGAGTTTCAGTTTTTTTTTTTCCGGCAAGAACCTCCACATTTTCCGGTAACAAAGCTCCCTTGTTCCTTCAAATCCACCATCGCCGGAGTACCATCAAGCAACACGCGCCGGCCATCTGTGTTCCCAGCCACCAGATCGGTCAGAACCCAAAATTTGGCAGCCGTCCGCCTACGCGTGAGCCTCCACGCGCCGCCACCATCACCGCCGTCCAGAGACACGAGCCGCGGTGAGCACTGTTCCGGCCACCTTTTGCGACGGCGCTTCCACCAAAGTGATCGACTGAGCCTCTTCTACCTTGTCCTGAAGTTTCATGACCATCCGAGACTTTTGAATTTTCAAGCTTCCATCTCCGCATCATCTCCGCATTCGATTTCAACCTTGTGAATGGAATTTTGTTACTAACTTCAATATTTGACGTTAGTGTTTCTGTCTGCGGGTCCCTCCTTGCCTTTGATTGAGGTACTCTATATCTCTTGCCTTCATATCTCTCTGCGGGTCCAGTGGGTTGAAGTTTGCTTAAGTTAATCTCACTTGGTTTGTTGTGTATCGTACTATTCCTACTCATTTGGTGATCTTGTGATTTTTTGTGTGAATTGTTCGTGTGCTACTGTTCATTATGGCTGATTCTAAAAATTCCGATATGTTGCCTATGTCTGCGAGGATTACTGCTTCACAGTTAAATTGGACAAATTATAGTGATTGGAACAAAACTGTTAACGTTTATATTTTGGGGATTGCAATGGAAACCCATTTAACTGTGGATCCTCCCTCTGGTGATGAAACCAAACTTTTGACTTGGCAAAGAGCAGATGCTCAACTTCTGTTTCAAATTCGCAATTCTATTGAACCACGGATCCTGTCTTCTGTTAGCCATTGTAACACTGTCAAAGAAATTATGAACTATCTCGAGTTTATGTTTTCTAACAAAGGAAATATTACTCGAATTCATGAAGTCTGTAAAGGTTTTTATCGTTCCCAACAGCAAGACCGATCCTTGAAAGATTTCTTCTTGGATTTCAAGAGGATGTATGAAGAAATGAAGGTTGTTATGTCTCCACAGGCAGATCTCCCAACTCGTATCAAGAACTTGGAACTTCAGGCTATCATAAGTTTCCTTGAAGCTCTCAATCCGTCTTATAAGACTATTCGTTCTCAGATTCTGTCTAGTCAAGAGCTTCCTTCTTTGGAAGATGTTTTCTCCTGGGTTCTTCGTGCTGATAGCCTAATTCAATCTACTGTTGATCCAACTGCAAGTGCTCTAGCTGGGCGTAGTCCCTTTGAGAACAGGAATTATGGGTACAGACAACACAACCATCCTCCGACAATATCTTCTGGCAGTATTATCTGCAATTATTGCAAAGAACCTGGACATATTAAGAAAAATTGTCTAAAATTGCAAAATAAACAGCAGCGTGATCAACAGCGTGGCCTTGCTCATATTGCCCAGAACCCTGGCACCTCCGATTCTGGATCTTCTTCTACAGGGGCCTTAGCCACAGGTACTCTACCCTCTGGTCTTACTACTGCTTCAACTAAGTGGGTCATTGATTCTGGTGTCACCAATCACATGACAGGTAATCATCACTTTTTCTCTTCATATGCCCCCTATGCCAACCCGTCCACCATATTTGTCGCCAATGGTTCTCCCGTCCATGTTACTGGCTCCGGCACTGTTCAACCTACCGCATCCCTCTCATTATCTTCTGTTCTTAACGTTCCTGATCTCACCTTTAACCTTTTATCTCCAAGTAAACTCACTCATCATTTAAACTGTTTTATCTCACTCTTCCCTGACTATTGTTTAATTCAGGATCTATCGACGAAGCAAATTATTGGTAGAGGCTATGAATCTGGTGGACATTACATCCTTGATGATCAGGTGCCACGTTCTATTGCTTGTTCTGGTGGGTCGTCTCTCTTTGAAGTTCATTGTCGTTTAGGTCATCTGTCGTTGTCCTCTCTCCGGAAATTATACCCTCAGTTTTCCTCTGTGTCTACTTTAAATTGTGAGTCATGTCGGTTTGTCAAATACCATCGTGTTCATTTGGCACCTCGCGTAAATAAACGGGTTGCGTCCCCCTTTAAGTTAGTCCATTCTGATGTTTGGGGTCCTTGTTCAATTCTGTCTCAAACTGGTTATCGTTATTTTGTAACTTTCGTTGATGATTTTTTCCGAACCACCTGGCTTTACTTAATGAAACAGCGTTCTGAATTGTTTACTCATTTTCATCATTTCTGTGCTGAAATTCAAACCCAGTTTAATACTCCTGTGAAAATCTTACGAAGTGATAATGCAAAAGAATATTTTTCCTCACCATTCACCGATTACATGCAAAGTCATGGTATTCTTCACCAATCCTCTTGTGTTGATACCCCTGCTCAAAATGGTGTTGCTGAATGAAAGAATCGGCATCTCTTAGAAACTGCACGAGCTCTCATGTTTCATTCCTCTGCCCCTAAACGTTTTTAGGCTGATGCTGTCTCTACGACTTGTTTTCTAATCAATCGCATGCCTTCGGCTGTTCTTGGTGGGGATATTTCATATTCTGTTCTGTTTCCCAACTCTAAGCTATTTCCTGTTGATCCTAAAATCTTTGGCTGTGTTTGTTTTGTTCGTGACGTCCGTCCAAGTGTTAGCAAACTTGATCCCAAGTCCCTAAGATGTGTTTTTCTTGGCTATTCTAGAATTCAGAAAGGTTATCGGTGTTACTCTCCAGATCTCCGTCGTTACCTTGTGTCCACTGATATTATGTTTCATGAGTCCTCTTCTTTCTTTAAGACTATGTCCGTTTCTGAGTCTCCTTCTGTCATGGAGATTTCAGATGACATCCTGATTTATCCTGTCCTTCTCTCACCAGTACAGGCAGCTGTTCCGGAACCTGAAATCATCATTGATGCTGATGTTACTAATGATTCACAGTCGCCACCTCCTGCTTCGCCAATTGATTCTGTTGATGTCTCCCTAGTTCCTGCCTCTGTTTCTGCCGATCCCCCTCTTGCTGTTACTGAAACACTTGTTCCTGCTTCTACTGTTGATACTTCTGATGACCAACCCATTGCACTTCGTAAAGGTACACGTTCATATTGTCCTCCCAAACGATATGCTGACTGTATCTATCCTATTTCATCTTTTATCTCTTACCGGTCTTTATCAACTGTTTCATCTTCTCTTGTGACCACCCTTGATTCCATTTCCACACCTACTACCCTTCACCAAGCTCTAGCTCACCCTGGTTGGCATGCCGCTATGGAAGAAGAACTTTTGGCATTGGAAACAGCCGATACCTGGACTCTTGTTGATCTCCCTCCTGGCAAGAAAGCCATTGGATGTAAATAGGTATTTGTTGTTAAAACTAAGGCTGATGGTTCCTTGGAACGACTAAAAGCTCGCCTTGTTGCAAAAGGATATGCCCAAACTTATGGTCTTGATTACTCCGAGACTTTCTCTCCTGTGGCCAAACTCACTTCAGTTCGTCTACTTGTCTCTTTGGCAGCAACATATCATTGGGATCTGCATCAATTAGATGTTAAAAATGCTTTTTTAAATGGCAATCTTCTAAAAGAAGTTTATATTGAGCAACCACCTGGGTTCGTTGCTCAGGGGGAGAATAAGAAAGTGTGCTACCTCCGGAAGTCATTGTATGGTCTAAAGCAAAGTCCTCGAGCCTGGTTTGATAAATTTTGTAATGTGGTCAAGAAGTTTGGGTTACGTCAAAGCAAGTGTGATCACTCTGTGTTCTACCAACAATCTGATACAGGCATGATTCTTCTCGTAGTATATGTTGATGATATTGTGATTACAGGAAGTAATTGTTCTGGAATCTCAGAACTCAAAATTTTTCTGAACTCTCACTTCCAGACAAAAGATTTGGGATCATTAAAGTACTTCCTTGGTATTGAGGTTTTGAGAAGTAAGAAAGGTATTCTTTTGACTCAAAGAAAGTATGTTCTTGATCTCTTAAATGAGACTGGAAAACTTGGAGCTGCACCAAGCAGCATTCCCATGATTCCAAATCCCTTTCTAGATCTTGATGCTAGTATGTTTGATGAACTTCCTGATGATTTGAAGAAGAAAATTGATCCAGAGAAATTAAAGCCATTTCCATTTCCTGAGAGATATAAAAGACTTATTGGGAAACTGAATTATCTAACAGTAACTCATCCTGATATAACCTTCTCAGTCAGTAGGCTCAACCAATTCATGGCATCACCAACAGTGGCACAATGGAAAGCTTTAAAACATATCTTGCATTATTTGAAAGGTTCTCCAGGTCTTGGTATTCTTTATATAGATTATGGGCACACTAAAGTTGAGTGTTTCTGTGATGCGGATCATGCAGGATCTAAAGCCACAAGACAATCCACTACTGGTTATTGTGTGTTTGTTGGTGGAAATTTGATATCTTGGAGAAGTAAGAAGCAATTAGTTGTGTCAAAATCAAGTGCAGAAGCATAATACAGAGCCATGTCACAGTCAGTACAAGAAATTGTGTGGGTATTTCAACTCTTGAAGGAAATTGGCATTACCACGATATTGCCTGCAAAACTATGGTATGACAATAAAGCAGCACTTCATATAGCTTCAAATTCTGTGTTCCATGAACAAACAAAACATATTGAGATTGATTGTCATTTTATTCGTGATAAGATCAAAGAAAATGTTGTATCTACAGGGCACATATGATCCGATGACCAACTGGCAGATCTTCTGACAAAAGCCTTACATGGGACACGGGTTAAATATCTTTGTAACAAGTTGGGCATGATCAATATATATGCTCCAACTTGAGGGGGAGTGTTAGAAGTAGAATGTCAACGAAATCCCTTACCGACAGGAAGCACAGTCATACATGTAGGAAAAGTCATAGTGTTAGGAAGGAGTTAGGAACGGCATGTCGGATTCAGATTTCATTTTGTGAATGTAACTACGTGTATATATAACCATATGTAATATTACATGAATGAGAGAACTTGATATTAATCACCTTACATACACAAATAATATAAAGCGCTATGAGATTATTTTATCCCAAGTTTTCGATGGTGTTGTATCAATCTAGGAACGACGATGCAGCAGCAAAGATGGAAGATGATACATATTATTTCTGAATTGTTATTATTACAGCTACTTCTCCACTGGAGCTTCTTACCAGATACATCCAAACATCATAAACATAAAAGCCATATATTCTCCATTGAGATCGGTGAACGCCGTCGTTAGCTATCATTAGTCAACGACCCCCATTTTGCTTCCATCATTGTCTTTCTCTTCGCCTCTTCAGTCTTCACTATCATGGTTGACACAATCTCACAACATCCACCGATCCTTTTCTTCTGAACCAGAAGAAAGAGCACCGGCAAGTTCAAACACGGGACCCCATAGACACTAAATATAGATAACTTTGGACGATATATATTCATAAAGCCAGACGCAGGAAAATAAAAGGACTCCGACACACACACACACACACACATATTGACATTAATTATTATGGACTGTAATTAAACCCTAGACCTAGAGCCTCAAATCCAGGTCGAGTTCCTCATGATCCAGTTCCACAACTGGGTCAGTCACCGTCATCAGTGGTCGCTCCAATGCCCCAAGAAAATTTCTGGTGGTAAATCTCGTTCCCATGTCGCCGTCAAGTTCATCACCGCCAGATGGGATTGTGTACGAACGAACAACGCAGACCCCATTCCAAAAGGAGATGAAGGGGGCGGCGTCGTTGGCGAACCTAGCAGCGGCACATCCTTCAAAGTACATTTCCAAGGTCAACGCCGGCGGGGCTCCGAATGCGGGTTCGGCCTGCCGAATCCCGAGAACAGGATAACTGAAGGATTCAGTTTCTCTCCAGATTATTTCAACCTGAGAGGGTGGCATGGAAAATGGCTCTTGGCGTGATCTTGTTGTGATGTCGTGCGTTTGTCTGGTCATCATGTAGTTCCCGCCACGGTGCTCAGACTCAGCCGTCTGAGACGGAGAGTTGGAGCGGGGTTCGGAGGCAGAAGGGTGGGCGTTGGAGATGCTTGAGTCGCCGTCGCCGAAGAAATTGATCTCACGCTTCATGGTGAAGAGAGAATCAATGAGAGTGTAGAGGGAGAGGGAGAGAGAGAGAAGGTGGCTGAGTGGGGAGGAAGGGCCAGGTGACAAGCACATTTAGTGAGGGGAACTGGATTTATGCCTTTTTGGAGTTCAACCCGGGACCGGGGTCTAAAATTAAATCCTTGTGTGTGTGTTTTTTTCAAAAAGAAATTTGGCAAAAAATTTTAACCCTCTGAACGAGTGCATTTATTGAAATTTGAATTTTAAACTTCACTTTGCTGGCACAACACAAACTTTAAAAACAGAGTTATATTATTTATGATTTATTGATAATGTAATTTATTATAAATTATATGGCAGATCATAATTAAATTGAAGTTAAGAGGCATGCTTGATAAATGTATATATTTAGTATTAACAAAATTATCATTTGTTTTAAAATATTGCAATTATTAATTTAGATTTTTGTAAATTATGTGCTAATTTATGGTTGGCGGTAAAAAAATTTCAGCCATTTACCTATAGATTTAGGCTTCCTGAAGGCAAAAAAAATATATATATATATATATATATATATATTTAGGCTTCTTGGAAAACTAATAAAAATTAAATTTAGAAGTCCTGCGCTTGAATGTGAGTTCAAGTGAGAATTTAAAAATAAATTTATGGTTACCATGCATTTTTTTAAAAAAAAAAAATAGTTACCTTAAGTGTAAGTCAATTGGATTTTTTTTAATTGTCCTATGACAGCTATAAGTCTTAGCTCATTAGGTGGGACAATTACATTAATCATATGTGCGTAAATGTGCCCTACCAGTAACTAAATCTCTAAATATATTGTTATTCAAAAGATTTTGTTTCAATAATTTCATTGGAAGTTTGTTTGACTTAGTTCTTTTCAAATGACTCCATTTTTTATGATATATATCCTTATCATTAATTGGCACCTCCTAGTCTCCTACGTACTATCTTCTTTGTATAAGTTCGAACTATATGTCAAACAATTCCCAATCATTTTCTCTTCGGCACATGCCATGTTAATTAGCTCCTTTTTATATATGCTTGTTACGAATCTTATGTTTTTTGTTTGACTACATATCTGTTTTACATCATCGGCCACCTCAATTTTATGCCCTTGTCATTCCTACCACTCACTACTTATGTCATTGTTGTTTCATAGTACCTCGATAAAACCTTTTTTCCTGAGCTTGTTAAGTACATTTTTATCACAAGTAATTCTGTTGGTCTTTCTCAATTTGAACCACCTATTGTACTCTACATGTAATATTTTCATCTTTTTCATGATTATCATCTCAAATATTTGAACTTTGTCACTTATGGAATAATTTTATTGTGTTAATGAAGATTTAATTATTTTGCAAAAAGGCTGTGAACAAGTTTCACATTCATTGAACTTGATTTGATATTGTTGTGATAAATGTTCCGTTTTTGTATCGTTTTGAGAAAAAGCGCGACAATGTAGAATAATCTATGGCAGTAAGAAAACCAGAATCAATACAGGATGAGAAGGTGAGCATTTCCAAGTAGGAAAAAGATTAAAGATAGCAATATTGACGAGAAAATCTCCAAAAAGATTCATAATAAATGCGGGGTGTCTTTTGCAATTGAATGCTTATTAAGTGTATTAAATATGGATAAACTCTGACGCAGAATTAACGAGGCATTCTGATAAATGTGGTTTGATTTACCTAAATGATGAAATCAGTGGACAGTGGCAAAGAGAGGAGGTACTAGTAAGCTAATGTATTATGTATGTGCTCCAAGTTTTTTTTTTTTTTTAAAAAACTATTAATTATATGGATTCTATATTGCATACATAATTTTGATTTTTATCATAAGTAAATCCTAACTTCACATTCATCACCGAGTTGCGATTGACATTATTGGGTATATATATATAGCATTTACTTCTTTTGTTCGTCGTTGCCCCATTGACCTTTGCAAAATTAAAAGCAGATCGACGGGGCATGTCTTATAAACCTAATATCAATTGAATTTAATTCGCGCAAAAAAAAAAAAAAATCTAGTTTTGGGTAGCATTCAGTACCATAATTTCATTTAACGTGCACCTAAGACCATGATATTATTTTTCTAGTACTTGACTATTGCTACCTACATTTATGTTGACTTCTCACCATTTTTTTCGCTGTGTCTAGTTCACTTTGAAGCATTGTCCAGCCAAATTAATATCAGCTCTCCTTAAAAAGTTTTTTACATTCACATCAACTCAAGATCTTATCTTGTTGGATGAAAACGATCCATATATATATATATATATATGATGAGGAGAGAATAATATGCCAATCAAAAAGATAAAAAAACTTGATAATATTTATTTGGATTTGCACTTTTCTGTCACAAAAAATATTGGATAGAATTCTAGCATAAACCCACATTCTTAAAATTCCGCCTGGGTGATGATGTATCCCCTCTCAGGTATTGACTGCTTTTGTCATTAATCGAACTCTAGCCATAGGGTCTTTGAGAGTTATAACATCTCGTCCATTAATTATTATGCTCTTTCTCAAACCAGATCCAAAAAACAAAAAGGAAAGAGAAGAAGAGAGGGAGAAAGAAAAAAGGGAAAATTAAAATAAAGAACCTAAAAAAAATAATATTTATTGTAAAGGTTCATAAAAACTGTAATTATCTAGAAGGACCAAACATCATAATATAAATTTAAAATTGCTAAATTGATCCTAACTAAACCTCCTACATTATATCTTATATTCATAATTAAAAAATAATTAAAACTGTCCAGCATTCACATGTGATATAATTGTATTTTTTTTTAATTTCTTCATTTCACTGAGTTCCATATTCATATAAAATGTATCATTTAATTAATCAATTGTTTTTGCCCGAACAATTAATTAATCAATATATTATTTATATCATCAATGTTGATATCAATTAACCTCTTTTTATAAAAAATAAAAACAAAACTAATTTCATGTTTTTTTAGGATATAATATATTATTTATATTTTTTTATTTTATTGACATTGAATGAATTTTTTAACCACATAAATTTCTTATAAAATAAAATTAAATCATATAAACCATCTTGGTTTAACTTATAAAATAAATTATAAAATACCTTGAGTGTAATTAAAATTATATAATTTTATTTTTAATTAAAGTTTTTGTTATTTTTTAAAAAATTAAAATTTTGAAAAAATTGAAGAATGTGTACTTTTTCTCCATATATATCTATGCAAGTTGAGAAAAATGAAAATTGAGAAAATTTTTGTTTAATTTAGTGAAATTTAGAATATTATATTAGTTTTAAAAATAAAATATGGGAGAGAAAATAGGAGAGAATGTAGAAAATTTAACTAGGGATATTTTAGTATTTTTAATTTTATATCTTTATATTTAGTCTTTCTAAATAATTACAATTTTTATCGTCTTTCTCACTAAATATCTTTCCCTTCAGGCTCTTCATTTTAATTTTCCCAAGAAAAAAAGGAATAGGTAAAACCTAGCTGGCTCCTTAAAGTTGGAACCTTCCCTTTCATCCGTTTAGAAGAACAAATAATAAAAGGGTAGGCATGCACTGAAATCTCAAATACCAGTGTTCTTTTAATTTCCTCTGTGCACGCCTAGTGTGATTATGCGAGGAGGGAGGGAAGTGTAGTGAGAATGAAGTTCTCTGGCTTATGATCGCAGTCAGTGTTGTGCAGATGAATAAATGCTCTCTCTACTTCTGGCAGATCTTCTATCCTTGTCTCATGCCCTTCTTTCAGAGGTAGACCCTCTGGCTGTTCTATGTCCACCTTTTCTAAAAATTATACATCTTCTCTTTTTTAGACTTAATTCTAATTATGCCTCAATACAAGGTATGTCAGTTTCTGCAACACTTCTGGAGGTGCTGATTGTCCAATCAGAGTAACTGCATCCAAGTGGTAATTAACCATCTTTGACATATATACATAGGATATAATTATGCAGATATATAAAATCTACCAAATAGGAATCTCTGTGCCAGTTGTCTCTTCTTCTAGATTTCCTCTTATATATATGTATAGAGAGAGAGAGAACCTGCATTTTCAAGTACTGTTCAGGGCCAATTTGAGATTGTATATGGAGTGCCAGCATTATAGCACCAAAGGGGTCAATCCTCCAGTAGAATTTATGGCCAAGCACAGCAGCAGCCAGACCCACTCCATTGGTGATCACATCAACAAAGTGATCCTGTAGGTTTATTTATAATCATTGAAGAGAAGAAGCAATGAAACTCCAAAACTCACAGAGACGATCAAGTCATCAATAAGTAAACTTTCACAAGCTGCTTGTAAACAGAGAGCTAGCATATATGAAATTAAACCTCGGCATAGGCTTGAACTATTTTGTCTGCTGAGCTTCTACAGTAAAACCAGAGCAAAAGCTTCACTGCAGTGGCTGTCAGCGTGATCACGCACAACCAAACCATCTGATCCGAGTTCATCTTCTCAGATGGTGTCCCTTTGAGCCTCAATCAGCACCTGTAAGCCTTTACAAAAAGTAGTCGCACAACGGAACAATCATTATTATTATTGTAGCTAGTTAGTCATTATTATCTTCTGGGGGTTTAAATGAGAGCACAGGAGGCAACAGAGATATATACCGAGGGTGGCCATAATAGCAACGAAGATGATAATGCCTACTGGTTGCAATCTGAGTTTGCCAATGGGATACTTGTAGATATTTGAGCTTTTCATGGAAATGTGGGTGAACCACAGCACACCACCAGCCATCAGATCTAGCAGAGAATCTAGTGTTGATGCTACCACTGGTACCGCAATGGACCCACTCTTCACTGTTGCCAGTACCTGTGCTTTAATTTACACGTACCTAACTTCGTGGTCAAGACTCAAACTAGAAACAAAATGAAGAGAAAGCAACCGAGGTGGTACTGGTGCACTTCATGAACCCATCTTAACGTACTATATATGTCAGAAATGCATGCAGGCTACCATATTTTGAGTAGTAAATTCAAATAATAAAATATTATGAGAAAGAGTTAGGAGAAGTTAATCAAGGAAGAACCTTAAAAGAAAGCAACAAATTAAAATGTTTGTCCTGTTAGAGATGTACGTTGATCGCCCTCTCGTGCTTCACTTGTTCTCCATGCACTTGACCATCCTCCATCACATGGCATCATTCACTTGATTCCACCTCCTCAAAAGCCCTGAGAGTCGCCAACTGTTTTTAATAACCTACAATAATTAATTAAATACCAACTTAAAATATGAGGCAAAATCCAGTGCGTAGTATAGATGCCTGCAAGGTACAAACAAATATAAATATATATTGTTGTGTATATGAATATTTGAAAAAGTAGTTAATTTGAATGTCGACCTAACCCATAGAAGTTGAAAAGTGAAAAATTACCATAATGAGGAAAGGAAAATGATTTCATCAGAAACCGCATCAAAAAATAATTAATACCCAAAGATGATGCGGCGACATGTGAACGAAGTGTTTTAATGCTATAGTTTGTTGTGTCGTGCAAATCTTTTTCGGAGGAAGATATTTATGGTAAGAGCAATTATATTTGAGTGTTATTTTTCATATTACGTGCATGTTAATGCAAGTGATCAATGCAAAAATGATAGGGCTAACAAAGTGTACGATGCTAGGAGGAGTCTCCAAACGCTTCTTTCCTAGTAAAGCAAGAGATTCCGATCCAGATGTCCAGAGATATATAATGATGCATCAATATGCATGACCCACTGAGTAGCTCTCCCCTTTTGATCTCAACAATGGAGTTTCTGAATTATCTTCCTTTGATACACACACACACACACCCACCTCAAACATTCTGAATTCTCACACACTGCATGCTTTTATATATTAATTTACTAAAGTTTAAGGGTTGGTGTTGTTGGGAAATTGTGAAAGGGATGCGGCGCAAGGAAAGAAAGTTCAAGAGCGCATGCCTGGTAACACTGAACCTATGACACACCTTCGATTACGTCCACGTGTCTTGTGTTACGGGCATCATTTCCAGTGTTCCTAAGTCCTTTTTTTTTTTTTTTTGCCAAACAGTGTTCCTAAGCCCTACTAACTATACAAACCAGCCAAAACCCCCTGGAATTGTGATCCCAAAATTGCAGAGTACAAAAAACTGGACCGGACCGTCCGGTTCGACCGGTTGAATCGGGAACCAGTCCTTGGTCCGGTCCGGTTTGATCAGTAAACCGGTCAGACCGATTGAACCGATCAGAACCTGTTAAAACCGGTAAAACCGGTGGTCCAACCGGTTGACCCGGTTTCTTTCTTTCTTTCTTTTTTAAATTTTTCAAATTTTTATTTTGTGTTTTTTGAGGGCAAAATGGAAAATTGAAGACTAAAATAAAGAGAAAAATAGATAAAGAAAAAACAAATCTAAAAAAATGAAGAAAATAATGAAAAAAATTATTTAAAAAGATATAATAATTACAGGAAATGAAATATCTTTGCATAAGTATATGTATTATAACTAATACTAATAGATTTTAAACATTTTTTTTCTAAAATCTATATTTTTATCTATAGAAGTTTAAAAATATATTAATATATATTATCACTAAAAAATTATAATATTTTAATATGACCGGTTCAACTACCGGTTAGACCCTGGTTGACCCATTAACCCTTGAACCTGTACTGTGACCGGTTCATTAGCCGATCCGGTTTTTCGTTCCTTGCAAAATTGCATCCAGATCCAGCTGGCACATAAATCTTGTACAATTCACAAAGCTAAAAACATCTTGAAACTTTTGAATCATTTTCATAATTTAAAGGTATTAACGTTGCCACGGATGAACGGAAAAAAAAATATTGCCATGATTTTTTTAAAATTTTTTTGGAAATTTTTCGTGGACTACATATGATTTACTGTTCGTGCAATATAATTTTATAGTAATGAAATCTAATGGATTAGAGATAACTACAAATTTTACAATGATACTGATAATGATTGCACATCTATCTTAATTCTCATTAGATAATCTTTTTTTTTTTTGGTAAAAGATCATCAATTATTTATTAACGGCACACAGTTAATGATGCATATGGGAGAATGACTATTAAACATCTCCTAATATTTTTAAAATAATTAGTGATGGTAATTGACTTTTTTGTCAGATACTTAATTGTTTTGTATGATACTGTCATTTTTAAAGGTTAAATATAAATTTGTTTATTGTTGTAAAAATACCAAACGTTATGGATATCCGTAAACTCTCAATTTTTCACTTTTCATTTTCTATATTCCATAACCTCTTTAATGAATAATCTTTAGAAGTCTTTATGCCTATTACTCAAAAATTACAATTTGAGCACTCATGAGGATTAACTTTACTATTTATTTTATATAACTTTTGATTGAAGTTGAGGGCATATAAATAGAGCATTATGTACTACACTTTGGTTGCATTTAGATGAATAAAATATTACTCCATCTTTCTTTTCATATCTTTCGTCTCAATCTCTTATATTTTCTTGATTTTATAACAGATTATTAGCAAGAAGCTCTAATGAAGGTATATCTTTCTCATCATTGGTTTAATGATTTCTCTTACCTTCTTTTACCGTATATCTATTTGATTTATCTGGGATGTTCTAAGCCATTATATGGAATTAAAAAAACCTTTTTACCTATTGTTTTATATAATGGGTTCCAGATTAGAGATTATTAATACTTTATTCTCCTTCACAATTTTTTTTACTTTTATTTATCATTTTCTGGAAATCTCTTGCTATGCAACATTTATATTTCTTTATTTTGCATACTAGTATTCTTTTAATTTTACGTGATTAATTGAAGATCTTATGCATAAATCTATCTTGTGAGTAGCCAGAATGATAATTTGTCAAAAAAGGAAAAGTAAAAGGAAAAAAAAACGCAATGAAAATGAGATTACATTATTTTGATAAGTGAAAATTATGGAGCTACGCAGTCCTAGATGAAATATGAAATATATAAATATTTAAGTAAAAATAAATATTTTCACAAATGCTAATGAAGACTATAATGAGGCATACTATTTTGTGGTGGATACAATAATTTTGTATTTCTAGCAGCATATGAAAATAAAATTATGCGCATGTTAGATGTTGTTATATACAGCCTATTCATATGGCTCATCGAACATTAAAAGTTATATGAGAATCTTTGAAAGATCTAAAATGCCAGAAACATATACAAGAAAATTATTCTATATATAAAATGTTATGCGGGTATGAAAATAACTCAAGCATATATATATAATTAAAAAATATATTGAACAATGAGTAATTTTACATTTTACTTAACCTATTGATCAAGTTATCGAATGCATCAATGATTTCAAAATTAAATATTTTTGCTATGGTTGCAAAGATATATTGAATTTAATGGTCTAGAAGTACCTTATATTTTATAAGAATATCTTATGTATCATGTTGATATTGTATTTATTATGATTTTATTGGTAAAAATTAGTTCTTGCTAGTACACAGTGCATAACAAAAATGAGAATTGGTGTGATAGTCCTATAAACATATTATATGATATTATTTTATTCATAACAAACTGAATATGCGGATGCAAGATATATTTTGGTGATTTTCAGAATAATTTTCCTTTATTGCTTTCACAATGAATAAAATTAAGGCAGAATGATATTTTAGCATATCCAGAAGATACGTTAGAGGAATACATTTAAGCAAAATATTCGATGACAATGCATCATTCATACTTTAGTGGCCAAAAGAATGATATACTCAAAAATACATTGGACGGGGGAAGTAGAGACCATGTTGTACTGTTTTCCTTAACCAAGTTTGATCCCATCGGGTTTTCCTTGTAAGGTTTTTAACAAGGAAACTTCGATTTGTATTATGTACTATTTTTCCTTTACTAGGTTCTTGTCCCAGTGAGTTTTTTCTAGTGAAGTTTTAATGAGGTACAATATTTGGTTATGGACATCAAAGAGGAAGTGTTGTAAAAATATTAGATGATGTGGATGTCCATTAACTCCTAACTCTTAGCTTTTTACTTTTTACATTCCATAACTCCTCTAATGAATAGTCTTTAGGAGTTTTTATGCTCACAACTCAGAGGTTACAATTCATGCACTTGTAATGATTAACTTTGCTATTTATTTTATGTAACTCTTGATTGAAGCAGATGACTTATAAATAGAGTAATATGTATTATATTTTGGTTGCATCCAAATGAATAAGATATTGCTCCATCTTTGTCTTCACTTCTCTCTTCATCTCTTTTATCTCAATCTTTTATATTTTCTTGATTTTGTAACATTTATTTTGTTATTTTATGAAAAAATCTTATCGGATTCCGTTGGGCAACTTATCTAGTTTCTTCCATCGTTTCATAATTTATGGACTATAAAGCCCAAGGTCCAATGAACTTGAACCCTAACTCTTAATTGGGCCTTATTGAGCTCCTATAGTCGTCATAAGAAGAAGTTGATCCAGAGATCCCGCTGAACTGTGCGTTCCAGTGTTGCAATCAGACGCCGCGAACCGAACCGATCAGAAGAATACGAAGGGTTCGGTTCCTGGTTCGATTCCGCGATCAGTATATTTACAATTGAACCGAAGCCAATTCAGATTCAAGATCCCAGTTGGGTTTGCCCCGGCATTCTCTCTCAGGTTTTCGCTGTCAATGGCATCACCCTTCTCGAATTTCAAGTACGCGGATAGTCTCACCGTGGTGGGTATCTCTCTCTGCACTGCGATTGTTTGCGAGGCAATCTCATGGGTCCTTATCTACCGCACCAGTTCTTACAAGAACCTTCGATCCACCATTGACAAAGCCGCCAAGAAGCTCGAGACTATGAAGGTTGACACCAACAAGATCAACGTCAAAAAGTCCAAGACCAAAAAGATCGATCGTGTCGAGACCAGCCTGAAAGAATCCAGCCGTGACTTATCCCTCTTTAAGTTTAAGTCCGGCGGCGTCGTCGCTCTCGTTCTCTTCGTTGTCTTTGGGCTGCTCAATTCCCTCTTCGAAGGCAAGGTAGTCGCTAAATTGCCCTTCCAACCGTTTGGGCTTATCATGAAGATGAGCCATCGAGGGTTACAGGGTAACGATCCCACCGATTGTTCCATGGCGTTTTTATACTTTTTGTGTTCGATTAGTATTCGAACAAATTTGCAGAAGTTCTTGGGATTCGCACCGCCACGGGGTGCGAGTGCCGGTCTGTTCCCCATGCCAGATCCGAAGACCAACTGAGTGAGATGTGTTTTATTTGCGAAACTTATCGATGTCGCTTGGCTAGAGGTTATTTGCAATCGCATAAGTCGTTTGTGGGTGATTTAATTCACTGTTGGAACCCAATATAATTTCAGTTGCTAATTGCCATGACTTACTATCTTTAAAAGATTCTACTTGTCTTACAATAGCAATTTGTTTTTAGAAACTTTAATCTATATGGAATAATGGCAATCATTTTTGAAGTTACTAGCGATTCAGTGATTTGATTTCCTCCTGCTGTCTTTTCTGTTAACGATTTTGGTGGTCTAAACTCTTTTATTGCCCCATATGTGGTATAAACTTTAAATGAATTAGTTCCGGCGAAATGTTCTTTGTTGTTGAATTTCAGTCTATACGTTAGACTCTCAGCTCTTATAAAGGTTTTATTTCCTGCACTGAATTAGGCATGGTTTTTGATGTAACCGTGTTAAGCAATGGTTCTTGCACTGAATTTCTCTACACTTGCTATCTTTTCAGTCTATATTGATTGATAGAAGTGTGCTTTTTTCCGGTGAAAGAGTTGTGCTGTAGGTTGAAAAGCATCCTGACGATACCGTTGGGACAACATAGGAGGATGATCTCAGAAGTGCAGGTTAATATCCATGTCTTAACTGGTCTGTTTAGAAACCTAATTCAATTATTCTTTTATGTCATAAGAGTTCATAATTGGTTTAAGATATTGGAAACATTTGAACGACTTTCTTGTCCATAGTGGAATGGGGTGAAATTAAGTGAGAGAAAGAACCTCTTGGTGGAGTCCCCTGGAGGACAGAATAGCACCACTTTGTTACTTGGAGCGGAGAGCCTGTTGCATTTAAGTCACGTAAATACAGACATTATCGGCTAACCATATTCTTTAGTACTACCTTTGGTCAAAAATATAAGATACACTTTAATGAATAAATTGAACTTCAAAGTGGATGATTGGAGGGAGTATTTCAACACTATTCCTATCTGGTATACACCCTGTTCTAGGAGTAGAATTTAGATTGCTTAAGTCTATTTGTTGGAGGTTAAATTTACACCTTCCTTAAGACCGGGAATGGGAGAGCTTTCTTAATCTCTTTAAAAAAGTTAGCTATATCTTTTATTAAGGACCCGAGGAGTATATACATTGACACCTAATCTTTATGCCATCCAATTCTGGAATTGTCGTAGGCACAATTATTTTTCTATGGTAGGAATTAGACTTGTGCTACGCTTGTATAGTTCACTTTAGGATTTATGCTTCAAATGGAATGATTGGATGGAAGGGCCGTATGGAATTTAGTCCTCCATTAATTAAGGTCCTTTCTCAATTGGGTCAATTCAACAATCAAAATGCCCGAATTTGGTGAGGCTAGGTGAAATTTGGGGCTTGTTTGCCTGATTTAACAGTCTGATATGGATATGACTTCACTTGTGCACTAGAAGGCAAGCTTAGTTAGGCTGAGATGCTATGATGCATGACTACATTGTACATCATACTTTTCTGGAATATTTGATATTTGGAATGGGAATGGCGATAGGCTATTTATGGTCATATAAGTAGACATGTTACACTGGCAGGTGATTTTGTGGAGGATTTTGTCATGGCAAGTTTAATTTCGTGAAGGAGTTGAGTGTTTTTGTTTAGTAAAAATATTATATGTCAAATTGAATCTTGTATGTTCCTCCTCCTCTACTGTTATTATCTGTCCTGTTATAAAGAATTAAAAATTACTGTATATAGTTGAATATAATTTAATTGTAGGTTATAATTAATTATCTTTTATTTCTATTTTATATTATTTTCATCCATTTGAAGGCCAAAATGACGGAATACAAATATTCACAATATGCAAAATATGATTAGGACTCTCCAGTGGCTTCATTCACCATTGTTTGTTTCACCAAAACTCGTTATCATTTTATTTTCATTCTCTTTTTCATTACCTAAAAAGTGATTTTGCAAATCAATCCACGCCTAACTGGTCATTCAATGATAAGGAGTAAATCTTGAAATAAAAGGCAGTCTGATCAATCTGTACGTGCGCGCGCGTTTTTTAAGGGAAATCATTGGCTTATGAGAAACTGTAACCGTAGGATTACATGGATAGATTAACCTTGAATTGCATGTAAGGCATGGGTCAACATTTTAGTTTCATGTAAATTATTCATACACAACAACAACAAAACCTTTATCCCACTAAGTGAAATCGGTTACATGGATTATACGACGTCATTATATTATATTGAAAACTATATCTTTAGATATACTATTAACCAAAAGATCTCTCTCTCTATCATTTCATTGAGTGTTCGCTTCGGCCTTCTTTGGTTTCGTTATACACACACATGTAAAATAAAATATCCTACTCTTTTCGGTGCTAAATACAAGATAAAGTTGATTTTTTTAAAGAAATTAAGGAAGTTAATTAAATTACTTTAGAGTATTTATAATTATAATTTTTTTCTCCGAACTAATTAGCTTGACTACTAAACTAATATATAATCTAAGAATACACTACATATGATATGATTAAGTAATTTATTTAGCTTCCTAATTAAGTAATCTATTTAGCATTCTTAATTTATCCAAAAAAAAAAAAATTAACTCTGTCTTATATTTAGGGCCGGAGGGAGTATTAGAAATTTATCATAATTAGACTCAATAGTATACAAATAATTGAGTTAATAGAAATTCACTCAGCAATGGAATGATATCTAAATTTCAAATGATATCATTAATGTATAACGACGTATAAAGAACTGCATTATTGACAAAAAATGAATAATACAACTCAAGTTATGCTTCATACAAATGTCCCGCAACTACTAATAGTCTAATAGTATTTCACCGTGAAAAGAACGGTCTAGCTGATATAGTGTAATCCCGATGATACTGTGTACAAGAACCCCAATATCACTTTCTTTCACTATGAAAAACGGCTGTTTCAAGCATTACAGGGAAAAAACGCTTCACTAAAACTCCGGAGGGGGGATTTTTGAACGCACACACGGAAGACAAAAAACCTTAAAATGGCAGGGCTCTCTCCCAATCTTTTCTCCACATCAAAAGAAAAACAAAGATAAGTTGTGTACCAAACACTACTCAAAATTATAGGCCAAAACCGGAAATTGATGAAGGATGGTTATTGTTTCCCGAAGTAGAAGGAGCTCAAACCTCCATTTATATGAAAAGGGGGGACTAATTCCCAAATAGCCATCTTATACTTCTCTGATCAATTAGAAAATAGAGAAACTTAAGCTATTAGTTGCTGCAAACAAGGCGTATTCCTCCATGGTGTTTGTCTCTTTCTTATTGCAAGGCTGATCGACCAAACTTTTCAAGCTTAAATCCTCAACAGTTCCTCCGTTTGAAGATGCAGGAGACGATTTACAGCCATTTGAAAGAGCTACAGGTCCCCCAAAATGAAACAAGGAGAAACTATTGTTATTTGCTTGCGATTCGGTAGTACTTTCATTCCCAACTTCTCCGCCCAACGACGTTTTTGATCCAGCTGGAACACCCCTTTCTACAGTACTTCCGTTGAGATTATCTTGCATTAAAGCAGGCTTAGTAGCTTGAGGCCGTTCCTCAGCATTTAAGCCTTTAGCTTTGCTAACTTGCTGATAGACTGGAATGGTGGCAGGGCTAAAAACAGGCATTGGTTGCTGTAAGGCGCCATACTGGAAGCAGAATTGACGGTCCTCATTTAAGCCATATCCAAGTGGACTAGCGTATAAATAGTGGTTAGGATGTGGGAACGGAAGCAATCCATTTGTGGCAGCAGCTGGCCATGAAACTGGATTTTGATGGTAATAACCAATTGTTGAAGGAGCTTGGAACACTGAAAATTGTATGTTCCGGTTTGACCCAGGGGCAAGCATGCTTTGGGGTTCAGAACACAGATTACTGGCAGAATAACCTTTAATAAACTTGTTTCTTCCAGGGTTCCCGGATATATCACTCCCTGCTCCATCTGGAGAGGGAACAAATGATAGCCTGCTGGCCAAACCCTCTCTATTTGCATTGTAATCTTTCTCCACCCCAACTTCATGACAATCAGACAGGCCATTCTCAATACCCACAGAAATTCCTCTTCCTTCAGATTGTTGGCTAGCATCATCTGAATCTGATGTGGTTGATGATTCTGTATTTCCACGATTTGAAGAGGTATTACTGTCACCCTCACTTAGGCACAATGAGGACTTGTCAGAATTGGACGTGCTACCTTGACTCTGATCAGAAGAAACATTCAAGGTAGAGCTTCTAGTTGGACTTACTCTGGATTCCTCAAAAGCAGATTCATTGGAATTGTAAGAAACTGCAGCTTCCAGATGAATATCATTCTTAGATCCTTCATCCACTACTTTGGACAGCTTCAGATTACTATCTTCATCATTAATGTCAACTGAAATACCAACTTCACCATCCGATAACTTGATCTGGTTATTATCTGATTGAACTCCTTGAACCTTGGAAGCATGAGACCTCAATGTCACATCAGTGTCTGAATTACTACGAAGATGATTCTTTTGTGATTCCATAGGCTCCCAAACTTTCTTTGAATGAAGCAACTCCCTGCCTGGATACTTCCCTGAGATGGCTCTATTTTTGGGTCTCACAGAACTCTCATGCATATAGTCCACTTGATTGTACTTACTACCACGATAATTCTGCTTAGAAGTATCTATTGCAGACTCAGACTTACCAGCAGGTCTTGTCTCCCGACTGACTCGAGTCATAGGAGAATTTTGCTCGGCCCTCTTTTTATATTCATTATACAGGTTACAACTGCAAGCATGGAAATCATATCTATCATTATTCTGGTTATTGGGACCATGGAACTTCTCACTATACTTAATACCAACATTTCGACTATAGGATTTCTGAGGATTTATTCTATATTGCCTATTTGATCCATTAATTCTTCTGGATGATGCCCCAAAACTATCTCCACAATGCCTTGGTTCTGGTCTTTCTACCATTGATCCATTTTCCCAAACAACCGCACATCGGTGTCTGTCAGACCACTTCTGAGACAAATCTAATTGATATTCTTTTCTAAATCTGTGTCTCTGCCGAAAAATATTGGATTGATCCATCGTGAAAGTATCAGTCCCATCTTTTGCAGAGGTTACTTCATCAATTCTATCATAATCAGTAGAGAGTTCATCATCTTGAATGTCAGGAGATCCATCCTCCAACAGATTAGCATCATTCATTTCAATAAATGAATCCCTGCATACATTAGCATTAGTTTGCTCCATATCAGACACAGCTGGCAATTCTTCCTTTGGGGCTTCAGGGGATCCAGGAACATCATTTGATTCAGAACTTTTTCTTGATTTATCTTTCTCCTTTCCTTTAAGCCTTTCCTTCCTCCTAAGTTTTTTCTCTCTTTCTTTTGTCCGTCTCCTCTCCTTGCGTTGTTCCTCTTCACGCTTTTCTTTTTCTTCTTCTTCGAGAAGTTTTGTCTGTAGGAAGCAAAAAACTGTGTTAGAAAGTGATCTCATAATGGATGTTAGCATTCTGCCTCCTCATTTTGTCCCTAGCATTCTTTTCCTAGAAGCATAAAAGGCTAGACCTGCTTTTCTAATGTTATGATCTCTTTGCATGCTACATAGACACGTTCCTCCAGCAGTTTTAATGCAAGACAGACAAAGATGCTGTGTGCATTTTGGCGTGCTGTTCCTTCTCTGAAAGCCTTTTCAACCTATAAGAATAATGCAAAGTCAGCAGTTGAACACAGCAGATGAGTTCACATGTGCACGTTGAGGCTGATGAGACGGAAGCAATAGATTCAATATAACATTAAAGATAATTAATTTTTGCTCATTGCTTACTAATCAGTGCATTTTCCAAATTTTGACCGCATGATTTGACCATTCATGATTATCTCAAACAACATTACTCCAAAAAGCACAAAGCTTTTCACCAAAAAAAAAAAGCACAGAAAACATGGATAAAGTTAAATACTCTAGCTTTCACTAGTTCACAACCTCTCTTGTTTCCATAAACTGATCGACACCACCACATCAAATCCAATAGCCTATGTACTATCTACTCTTTGTATTTAAATACAATTTAGTTATCTTCAAATGACATCAACACAGACAGTACTAAAGCTGCTTTCATCTTCAAGTCCAAGTGAAATACATTTTCAATTAATCAGAACACACCAATAACCTCTGAATTTTCTTAACTGTGAATAAGAATGGACTTAACTGTGCAGTGGATTACACGGTAAGTCCCCTTTTGCTGATGGCTCGCGCTAACACTCAGATCATTTCCAGAATATCAGGCTCTACCATTACAGCCTCTCCAACGTTTACATATTTTGATTGTGCAAAATAAATTTTGCAAAGGGGTCTACTTTATTAAATTCAGTGATTACATAACTAAATTCAGTGATTTCATCAAACCAACAAACCTTATCATCCAGGACTTAAATGGAAAGAACTAAAATTTCAGTGCTACAAAAGGAAGGTGATTATAGATCATTGGTAAAATTTACCATAATCGATGTTTAATCAAAAGCCAAAACTGATTGCCATTACCTTGTTGTAATAAAAAGCCAACAGGTATCTGACAAGATCAGTTTATTCCCCTCTCCTTGTTGTCTTTCATATAATTTTTTAAAGAATATCATCACATTACAATGTTTAAAGATTCATGGAAAGGAAGCAAAGAGAATGACTACTATGCACATATATGATGCGAAAGCTAAACATACTTGTTCTTTAAATATAACTGTAGCCGCATCAAGAAGGAATTCTCGAGCAAGTTCAGGGCTTTTTGCATGTTTTTGAGGACGGGAACATTCTCCATCAAGTTCATTTCCATCCCTGTCCATTGACTCATCATCCTAAAAGCATACATTTGCATGATAACAGAAGAAATTTAGTTTAACAGCATTCCTCAAAGATGGTTGTCAATTACATTTATTATGGACATGAGCAAGAAAATTGATATCGTTACTGGAACTTGAGGTACCTCTTCTTCCTCTGCCTCTTCGGCATGCTCAAAGAATTTTCTAATATTTTCCCCTGTTGTAATTGTAACCCAACCATCCCCTACAATTAACCTGCAATGCACACATTGTTGACCCTTTAATGCATGAGCTTTGACGGAATGCTCAGTACAACGTCCATCAAGTTTCCAAGCTCGAAGGGTGATGAAACATGCACTCAAACCACTAAGATTGAGACCATTGGCTTGAACAGATCCATTCATTCCAACATTTTCAAAATCCAAAATGTCAGATTTTCCTTCACTTGTCCCAACAGCCCACTCAAAGTGATGATACAATCCCATGGTATCTGCAAACGTGTGGCACCAATCAGCTTGAACTGAATCATCAGAAACCTGATAAAAGCAAATAGATCTATGTTATATTATATACAATAACTACTATAGTGACTAGTCCTAAGTCCTGACATGAGACTTGATAAAACAAGACTTTTCACAAGAACGTTACTATAGACTTTGTGCATAACCTCTATCACAAAAGATTTCACAGCATAGAAATGTGAAAGTCACACCTCATACTGAAAGGCTGTGTCAGCAACACAAAACCAACTGGTGCAACGAGGTTCTCTATGCATGCGTTTCAGTTCTTTTAGCTCTTTGAACTCTCGAATAACATTTCTTCTACAATCTCTGCAAAATCTCTTGCTATCAAACCTGAAAGATAGAGGGAAGCTCTTTAGTAAAACCAGAAGATTGGGATGAAAAATCTTAATAAAATTTTTTAAAAAAACATTTAAACGAGCTCATAAGTGAGGGCATGATTAATAATCAGCAAGGCATCAAAGCAATGATTTCAGATGATGACAAAATAAACTAATTCATCCTATAAATCAAGTTGTAAAAGCAAAAGAATGGGACAAGGTCAAAATTTTAGAGTAAACAGCAATGAGCACAAAGCCTCACTCAGTATGTATCTTTTACTGACAGGTCATAGAACACATCAAAACAGCCAATAAGTTAATTTTTTTCTGCATAATAGCATGACAATTATTCGCTTACAAACTTGTATTTTTTATCTATTTGTCCGTGTCTAAGTCCACATACAACCGCTGTTATCTGGTTACCAAGACCATCCATGGTGTCACAAACGAAGAGCATCAAGTGACAGTCTGAATCCCTCTGCTTCTCCATTCCTCAATGTCACACTCAACTCTAACGTGAAACCGTTTTGGGCAACACTTTATATCAAGCAACACCTAAACAACTCCAAGCAAGAATTAGGATAAAACCTTAAAAAATCAGATGGGCTTGGACAAGGCATGTGAGTTAACAAATCCAGCCTGTGGCTGCTCCCAGGGTAAGTGAGCTGCAGTGCCATACGTAAGCAGACAGCATAAAGGCACATTCGGAAGGGATTAACCGAGGACAATATGTCAGTGAGAGACATCTAATTGACCACTCAATGCAGCTTCCCGTTTACATTCTACCGTTGACATTGTTTTAATGGTTCTCCTTAAAATTCTTCAACCAAAATCCATTCATCTGCCTGATTATGTAACTGAGGCAAACTAATCCACTAATGGAGCATTACATAGCTCAATCTGATCTGAAGCGTGATGCTATTCAAATTTTTAACTTCATGATTATCAGAGGGTTCCTCATTCAACCTTTTACTATCAAGCCAGTAGAACATCTGTCCTATAATCTGACAGATAGCTAGTCCATTAAAAATTACCTGCATGTGAATGTTAAGGAATATCATACAACCAAAACCTGTATTGAGGGGCACAAAATAGAAAAATTGGGTCAAAGAACACGGCCACATTCAAAATATTTAAGCTCTTCAAATGCATCTCAATTCACCCATCGCATGCTAATTTCAAGAGTTTAACTACTTCGGGTCTTGCATTTATCTTAACATAACAGCATGTCACTTATTTAAGGCAGATGGAATGTGAGAAATATGCACTATTAGATGGACACCTGTATACAAGTCTCTCAATAAAATCTTCTTCTTTCATCCTTAGTAGAGATTGCCGAGTCTCCTCGCCCAGTGCTGACCAAAAATCCACCAATGTGTCACATGAAAGTCTGGCAGTGTGCAGAGCACATGTTTCCCTCGCCCCATGCCCTCTGCCATAACTCACTATTCCTTGGCTAATCCAACCACGGCCTCCCCCACCACAGGCATCGGGATAAAGTAGTTCTCTTTCACGCTCCCTTGCACGTGCCCCATCAAAAACCTGACATGAGCAAAAGTTAAGCTGCCAGAAAAGAAAGAGTTGAATGAGAATCCAAAGCAAGTGTCAAGTGCGCTGTGCTTACAATCTGCAGTCCCTTCAGAGACTTTGAATGCAAGTAGCAGTTCATAAGCGTCAGCAAACCATCACGAGTTGCTGTCAAACCTCCCCAAGGAAGGACAGATGGATCTAGAAATTCATCTCGGCGTCCATTTATAACATCCGATCCACTATTATCTTGATTTTTCACGCCTGAAGATCCATTCCAAGGAAAATGTGCACTGGCTCCCTCCTGATGCAACGATTTCCCATACATAACAATCTGCAAAAAACCTTCAAGCAGCAACCCATTACACCGGGAGCAGTACATGTTCTTTCGAGCTTGCTCAAAAAGGGTTTGCTTGTCTATCTTCAAGAGCTCCCGCCGAGCTTGTGAAGGCAGCTCACTCCAGAACTGTATCACAAGAGTCATAATATACATAAGAGACAATTAAGAAGGTTACCAGTTGCGATCTTATATATAAAACAAGGAGAAGTGGGTGATGGACTCTCAGGCCTATATTCAAATCTCTTGCTTAACAATTAGTTTCAGTAAATTCTTGCTTTTCCTTCCCCTTCATGCCACAAATTTAGTTAGTTGCTTACAAGGATTGGCAACTCATTGTCTCAACCGAAATTATTACATCAAGATTTGTTACCTTGATCATTGCAAGTTTGGAAAATTGTTACACGTTACTCGATGATAAATTAGAATAAATAATTTGACGATTTAGAAATGATCAACATCAGTTTCTTAGTCTTTACCGAGCAGCACAGATGAAAAGATAAAGAAAACTAAACTACATTCATCAAACGTAAGAGAGTGAATCAGGATATAAATGGCGAGCAGTTATACTATATAATTGCGTATAAGACAAATGAACGCAATCAACGAAATGTTTCAACTGCAAGATCCAATACAAGGTCACACAGCTCATCGATATTCCATATCAACACGCACAGGATAGTGATCTAGCGCCATCGCAATTTGATTAAAAAAAACAATTAATCTCTACCTTGGAGAGATGATTGTAACTAACGTCGTCATGGTTATTGGACCAAAATCCATTGGCTGAAAGCGAGTACACCGCCGATGATCCATCTCTGAATCGGTCGTTTGTTTGCGCTAATGCTGGCATTTTTCAAATTCTGGAAGAATTATTCACCGATGCTTCCATGCACTCACCCCCTCAATCCCAGCGCAAATAGGGCCTAACAAGGATCTAATTTAATTGATATTTCGAAATTTATCTGAATCGGATACAAATCAAAAGTATAAAATAATGAACAAATAAAAAGAATAGTACGCGGACCGAAAAAGCTTTGAGGAAGGATCGAAATGGTTTAGGCAATAGGATTGGAGTTGGGATGAGGAAGGGACAGCGAGCGAAGGAGTGTGAGAATTGAGAGAGATTTAGAGGGAGAAATCTGATGGAGGGAGGGGTTTTTGGTTGATGAAGATGATGAGATTTGTTGGTGCGTTGTATGTATTGGAAGCGAGGTGGGGGGAGAGAAGCAGGATTGGCAATGGTTGCATAAGAGGCACGGTGAAAAAGGAGGCCCAGTCTGCGCGCTCTGCTGTTCCCCGCACCACAATTTACATAATTAAGATTAACGTGGAGACATATAAATATGAGAGAAATTCCCAACCAAAAAAATATATATTAAATTATCAATTATAGCTTTTCATTTATCAATTAAAATTTTTCTGATATTATTTTATATGGTTGGGACTTTAATGATATTATTTCCCCATATTCTTAATATAAGATATATTTATCTAATTTAATTAATTAAATTAAGTAGGTTAATTAATATGATATATACTTTTAAAAACACTATAATTATCTTCCTTAATTTCCTCTTCCTCTCTCTTCCTCAATATAAGAGTAAACTAGAAAAATATTAACAAATGTATATATGACAAATATGTTTTATATTTAAAAGTGATATTAACCCCATAAATATATTTTATATTAAATATCCGAAGGAGTATAATCCTGTTTATATATAATAATCTCTTGTTCCTCTTTTAAATCCCTGGTTATTATATTTGTGTCACGTTTAATTTAATATATAAATTTGTATTGGGACTTAAATATGCGAAGGATTTTGTTACGAGAGACATGTTTTTTATAATAAGTTCATTGTTGTTGAGGACATGCGTATGACTTATTAAAGGATGAGAAATGCATATATGACGATTTGATGGGAGTCTTGGACGCGGAAAAATATTATGTGCGTGTCTGGATGAATGGCGGAGAATGAGCTTTTTTTTAGATGGGCTTTTGAAAAAGTCATATAGAAAAAAAGTTAGATTTTATATGTGATTTGTGTTTGGATTGGCGGTGGCAGAAGTGACTTTTTTCTAACTTGAAACCTGTTTGTATTAGTGTTTGAAAAGCCCGTTTAGATGAAAAATGATTGAAAAGGGCATGAATTTTATTGAATAATATATATATATATATATTAGTTGTATATATTGTGATAATTGAAATGAATTTTTTTAAAAAAAAACTAGAGAAAATAAAAAAGGTGCAATTATTATGAAAAAAAAAATACACGATAGTATTTAATTAAAAAAGGATAAATTTATATTTAAATTAGAATACATACATGAAATGTCTCATTATTGGATCATATACCCCTAACAAGTTGGTATCTGATTGTGTCACGCACATGATACTCTAACTGGTAAGATTGGAGGCAGGTGTTGATGCTGCGAATGAATTTTGCAATCCAATCTTATATAGCTAGGTGTTGGCTTTTCTATGAATATATAGATAGAATATGCATATCTAGCAGAGAGAGAGAGAGAGAGAATATAAATAATTCTTCTCAAGAAATTGAATGATATGCTTAGAACTCCCACCAAGTATGCACCAGTGTCGCAGAGCGTTCGGACAGCAGAAGCTACTTGGAGTTGCTTTGGACAAAAGCTCCGTTTTTGCTAAAAGCTCATTCATACTCAATGCTTTGCCAAACACACCTAGATGGCCTTTTGTTGATTTTAGTGGCCAGATGGGCTTTTTTGGATTGCCAACGCACTCCAAAACAGACCCTGTGTTTAAAACACATATATCGCTCATCACCAAACCATTTTTTAACTATACCGTGATGATCATATTTTCATAAAACTTAAAATAAATTATACCATTTTCAGATTTATTTATAAAAGATGACTCATAGTCTTAAAAGTAGTGTTATCTATGCCTTGAATTAAGAATTTTTATCAAAAGCATGTCAAAGATAACCTAAGAAACGACCAACAAATAACCGCAAGAATGAATGGAGGAGGAGGAATAAGAAGTTGGTTCCACATCTCACCATGTTAAGGCATCTTCAAAGCCGTTAAGTTTGAGTATAGGTACAAACATATTATTTGAAGTTGCATTGGAACTATCAGAGGTGACTAGAATTCTTGTGAAGTTATAATTAAATACACACTTAGTTATCAAGTTCTAAAAGGAAACACCACGCATGAGTTTTTGATTGACAAATAAATAGTGGCTGGCTGTGTAACACTGTCGCCAGCCCATAAAATGTTTGGCGACACAAAGAAATAACATTTTAAAAAATGAATTTTCCCGGAAAAAAAAAAAAAACACCCCCTGAATCACATAACGTGACAAAAAAAATTGAATCATCTAGTTGTATATTTTGTTACATGACATATATCAAACAATGCAAAAGCTATGTGATTCAGGGCGTTCAAATTCAACATTTTGAAGAAAGCTATGGAAATGGGAAATTCCTAAGAAAATTAAATCTTTTATGTGGCTTATGACGCATGGAAGAGTTCATACAACATAACTCAAAGCAAGGAGGGGATTATCGAATCTTCCTACTTGTCCTTTTCAATGTGATCAAGATAGGGACTTGATGCATCTCTTGAAGAATTGTACGAATGCTCGTGAAAAGTGGATCTCTATAATTAAACCTGCCATATGGAATAGCTTTCTTAATTTGTAGGGAATGGAGTGGATAGAATGGAACCTCAAGCATGAAGCTAGAAGGAATTTTACCAAAAAGATCAGATGGGCAACTCTGTTCAAATACGTATGCTGGGATATTTGGGTGGACAGATGCAAGAAGCTTTTTGGAGAAGAAGCCGGGTCTTCCTACCAAAATGCCCCCTCCAGCCTCTTTCGGGTAAGTTGGGATATGGATTTAAGCACTCACTACAAATTCTACCCTCAGTCAGTCAGTGGGAATGAAGGTCAACTAATTAGGTGGTCAGGTTTTGTGACACTTGAAGCAGATGGATCAGTCCTTGACTCGGGTCAGAGTGGAAGTGCTGGGGTTATTAGAGGAGAAGACGGTGGCTGGCTATGTGGATACATGTGTAAACTTATGCAAATTCCACTGGTCATAGCAGAAATTATTGCAATCATCCAGGGTTTTCAAATTTACTGGCATAGGAATTTAAAGAATATTATTCTCTTTACGGATTGTATTGAAGCGTTTTATTAACTTACTAGGGGTTGTGATGAGAGGCACCCTTTTAAGGACATCATTGATGAGATTAGATTATGGTTATCTAGAGATTGGTGTGTCTTTATAAACCATATCTCTAGGGAGCAGAACATTCAAGCAGGTTGTTTAGCAAAGTTAACTCATTGTAGTACTGAGTATTTTGTCATCTTTGATCAATCATCACTTTTTCTTTTGGTAGGCGGTGGTTGATGAAGGATCCTTAGATATAACTCTTTTAAGTTGTCTTATGTATTAATCTTTTTATGGATTAATGAATTCCAGTATTTTATTCTAAAAAAAAAACAATGCAAAAGCGCACATTCCCTTGCCCAGTTGCCCCTGCCATTAGAGCTAGGACCCGGTTGGCAGGGCCCATATAGGCGTAGTTTCAGTCTTTCAGAGGCCATGCTTCTTTTTAAATCATTTTCTGAAACGCGTCCCAAATTATTTGAGCTTGGGCCTAACCTGAAAGTCCGAACAATGGTTTTCATTTAAGTCTTCTATTATCAAAATAGAAATCCAAACTTCAAAGTATACTAAATTAAGATTTTTAAGGTGTTGCCGCTCTATTCAGAAATCAGTTAAGCTTAACAGTAAAACATTGTTACATGTTTATATATTGCTTATGGTTTATAAGCAATATTTTCCCAATATTTAATATATGTGAAATAATCAATAGCTAGACGTATCTATACATTCGTTTATCATTGAAATATTTCAAATACGAAAAAATAAAATGTACGGGAACTTAAGCCTGAGTCCACTTTTTTTGAGTGAACACCCAATTCCCGTATTGCATGCATATGTATTTCGGTATTTCCATTAGATATAGGCAGAACTAAACTGTCTTTTCCCCCCCTTGCCAAGACCCTAAACTCATTAATTAGATTGAACTACGACTGAACAAAGACATATTGATTGCGGAATGACAAAAATGACTTTGACATTGATTAATAAATGTGTCATAATTAATGTGGTACATTATTTGTGCACAATATTAGGCCGAAGTGCCGAGCTATGCGAGTACAAATTTGGGGAGTTATGGTGCCAATGCCGGTGGTCCTTCAATTTTGGTCCCCCAAACTTCGACGTGTTTGATATCATGCTATTTATATTGAAAATGAATGCGAGATATTCTCTCTAGTATCTCTTTCTCTATAATTCTTTCTATCTCATGGAATATTTTATAATTTATTTATTTACATGGTGTGGTATTATGTATAGAGAATAATGTTTTTAAATTAAAGAAACAAACACTAACAATATAAAACTCTAACATTGTAAATGAGATCGATCACACGACCCTTTTACTTATAAAAAAATTTTCATGTCACTAAATTATAAGATGACCGCTGCATAACAATGCAAGATGTTTTTGAAATGTGGATCATCTACTCTTTTCACCTAAAATAGTTTAGTTACACATAAAATATTTACAAAAAAACAAAACACTGCAATAGATAGGGACAATGTATGTATATTAAAAATAAAAATGTTACCCGTGTTTTATTTTATTTTTTTGGCCGAGTGTTTTATTTTATTTATACTATTCTTATTAATTCTAATATGATATTTCCAATATATATGACAATTGTTAGCATAAAATAATGTTTCAGACTCGAAAGAAAAGCTAAAATATAGGGTCAGTCTTTTAAATTTTACATGAGGTATACTTTTAGTCACTTAATTTTATAAAGTATAATTTTGGTCATATATTTCTAACATCATTAATGTTGCTAATGAAAGATATTGATACAACAAACTCAAGTGATGACTGTACGACTGACAAAACATATTTAATGTTTAATATAATTAATATAATATATTTAGATTTAGATTATTAAATTAAAATAAATTGACAAATCACTGCAAATAAAATTGAGGTTTTGATTTTAGATTATTAAACTAATATATTTAGATCATTAAATTAAAATTTTTTAATGCAGTCAAAGTTTTGATATTGACGGTTTCATTATTACTATAGACATTGTTCAATTTACATATATATTAAATTCAAGATTAATAACATTTAATTATATAGTTATCACTTAAGTTTACACTGTCATAATTTGAGTTTGTTGTTTCAACGTTTTACATTATCAACATTAACCATGTTGGAATTGTAGGACCAAAAATATATTTTTTAAAGAATTATAGGACCAAAAATATATTTTATAAAATTAAAAGATAAAAAATATACCCGATGTAAACCTATACGAAAATGAAAGAAATGACGCATTGATATTTGATTGATTGGAGTGGAGGGGAGGGGATGAAAAATGAATCTCTCCCCTTGTTTGGCATGAAATATTGGAGGGGAAGGGCCCAAAAAAATTGGTTCCAAATCCCTCCCATCCCCTCATATTCATTCCCTTTAAATTGGGGGTTTTTTTGGAGGGAACCAAAAATTTGAGACTGTTTTACCCTCATGATTTTTTCATATTCTCATTTATACCCTGTGTTGAAAATAAAAGCAAACCTCCGTTCTCTATTGTTTCAAGTTCAGCCCTCGCGTCTTAGCTTAGCTCTCACGGTCTCTTCCTCTATCTTCCTTCGTCGTCTAGCTCGGTTGTGTGGTGTCGTCTTCCTCGGTTGTCTGTGGCGCTGTCAGGTTTTCCCCCCTCTAATTTTGATTGTCTCTAGTTTCTCTGTGGCGCTATCAGTTTCCTTGGCTGGGTGGGTGTTTTTCTGAGTCTGATTTGCTTATGAGTTTCTTCATCAATTACTCCTTCTTTATTTTCTCGGCACAAGATAAATGGCGCTGTCAGTTTCCTCGCTTGATCTTTTGAGATATCGGGTTTGGTTTTCTGGACCCACTTGATCTTCAGCAGCATCTGGATCCTTTTTTTTTTTGCCAATCAACGTCTAAAATTAGGTTGTGTTTTTGAAATGGATGTAGTTTGCAATAGCTAGAGCCGGTAATATGGGCTCAACCCGCAGGTTCAACCCGTGAGCCCGCGGGTTTTGACGGGTTTAACCCGCAAAAATGCGGGCCGCACAGGCCCGCACCGCATAACCCGCGGGTTGGCCCGCAAAATTTTTTTATTTTTTATTTATATATAATAATTTTACAAAACTTATAAGTTTTTCATTCTTATCTTGGTACCTCCCAATCCAAAGTAAAAAAATCTTAGCTTCTTCCCTTCTTCTTTAAACAAAATTATTATATCTTGGTTGCTTGAGAATAAGTTTATGTTTTGTTTATTTAACTTTAACAAATTTGATAACTTTATCTCTTAAATTTTAAATTATGTTTTTAAATTTTTATAAAAGAAATGATTGATACTAGGAAGGTAAATTTAATTACTCATATATATATGTGTCTCATATTTTTAATCCTCTTTAAAAAATATGATTTTTTTTTCAAAAAAAAAATGCGGGCCTGCGGGCTAGCCCGCAACCCGCACACTGCGGGTTAGGGTTGGCATTTTGCCAACCCGCAGAAGTGCGGGCTGCACAAGCCCGCACCGCGCAAGCCGCGGGTTGGTGCGGGCCAGCCCGCAACCCGTGGGTTGGCCCGTATTCCCAGCTATAGCAATAGCATTCATCTATTTGGCAGAGTTGGATTGACGGCCAGTAATAGAGTTTGGTCATTTTTTTTTTGAGAAATACAAATCAAATGCATGTAAAGGTTTTTTTCGTGGGTTGAAACATAATGCATTATTTCTCAACCCATATCCTATGAGCCAATTCATTTTTTTTATGTGCATTATACTTAATAGCTGGATGTAATAGTAAAATAGAAGGAATTTTTGATTTAATTTAACATGATAATAGCTAGAATATTCATATAACAAGAAATTGAGTTGGGGGAACTGGAAACTATTTCCATTTTATACCTTCATCTTGGTTTTTTATAAATTATATAATTTATATTGAGGTGTAAACTAATTTAAATAATTTATATAAGGAAAAATATATAAACTAATTTGTAAGAGTAAAATGTTAAATTAGATATTATCTCCCCTCCCCTCCCCTCTTAAACCAAACAAATGATCATTAAAAAATCTTTCCCTTCTTCCCCCTCCTTCCATCCCCTCTCTTTCAACCAAACAGGCCCTAAATGTAAGAAAAGCCATAATTGCCACATCACATCACTATCTCCACTAAAGCATCAAATCATAAGGGCCTGTTTGATACGGTGAAATTGATTTCGATGGAAATAGATATAGAAATGGAGATAGAGATGGAAATGTAATTTAAAAGTGTTTGGTATATCATGTAATTGAGTCATAATTTATATATAAAAAAACTAAAATGCCCTTCAATTTTTTTCCTTCCAAAAAAATCTCTCCACCAACAATGGCGTCAGATCACCTTGCAACCCCAAAAATCACAAATCACGCTCCATAACCAACAATACATTGAACAATTAATCGAAAACAAACAAAATAAAAAAATGACCCCATACTAAAATTTCTTTGACAAACAAAAAAGGAAACCCAGATTCAAAATGAAAAGTCTTCGAAGCAAGAGAAAAATGATGTGGAAGGAGGTTGTGTTTGTTGAGGTTCATGCTCTTCAGCTTTTTGAGAGAGAACATGCCCAAGGAAAAAGAAGTCAAATGAGACTATGGCTACTAGTAATCACCGTTGACGTCTTGCTTGGGCTCCAACGGCGATGTCGGCAAGTTCAAAATGTAGTGAGAGAAAATGACCAAATCTAATGTAGAGGTTCATAACAGATAAAGTGAGCAAGTTCAAAATGGGGAAAGGGGACATGGACAATATTGAGGAAGACAAAGAGGCTGCTGTGTTGTTCTCAGGCTTGCTGATGGTGGGATATGGTTGGGTTTTGGTTGTCGGAGTTGTGTTCGTGGAGTTTGGGTTTTGTGGATGAAGATGAAAAATGAAAATGGCAAAATTAGAATTCTACGGAATTTTGTACAAATCTATGGGTTAGCACATGGAATTCAATTTCAGTAATTTTGATGGAAATGGAAATAGAAATAAAAATTTCTCCAATTCCATTATACCAAACATACATCCTCATGGAAATCAATTCTATTTCTATTTCCATTTCCTTACCCTTCAATTCTATCAAGCCAAACAAGGCATAATAGTATCAACGAGATCAACATCCGTCCAAGTTCCAAATGCAAAGGCGCGTTTTTTTTTTAATTACGAAAAAATTGAAAGAAAAATAGTAAAAAGAGAAGACTAACAAAATCATTAGTTAATCTAAGTCATACTGGGATTTTTTTGTTTTTGTTTTTTGAATACATCTATTGACAGGAGGGGAGAGACAAAAAATGAAAATGTGAGCTTCCATACTCAGGAATGAGAGACACACGGGTTCGAACCTAATAACATAGGATAAATTCTTCAACTAATGTATAAGTTTAAATCACATTGGTAGAAAAATTAAACACAGAGAGTTATCTATATTTGGATGCCAGTAGTATAAGATCTAATTCAACAATAACTGCTGGCAAACAAATAAAAAAAAATTCAATAATACCCGATAGTACTCTTTTTGGTCTTAGATTATAAGAGTTGTATAACTAATTTATGAGACCTTGTGGCCCAATGACATATAAGCTTTCTTGAAACTAGGAAATTGTGAACCCTACAAAAATCCAGAGCACAAATTTTCTAAAAGATACCTAACTCATTCAGGTGAAATTAAGCTGTTAGAGACAGGCACAAGGGGGACTAGTGGAAGTTGAAGACATTCTTCATAAAAAAAGTTTAGAAACGTCACCCATAGCGTCGGATACATATTGGAGCGGAGTCAGTGGGAAGAACATGAACCCAAAAACCAAAAAGAAACATTCTGCTGGCCGCTAAACGATTAACTCCTGGCATCTCTAAATAAAACTTTGTAAAGGGCCAAAATTACAGTTCTGGTCCATACATCAGGCACATAATATATACATGTGTTCCCACCCAAACAAAAGAGGAGGTGAAGCAGAGTGAAAATCATGATGCTTTTTCTCGATACAAATCTAAGACAACGAAATAGGATCAGAAACCGAACATGATGGTGATGGTGACTTAGATTAATGTTTTAACTTTTTAAGCACTAGGTTCTGGGCCAGGTGGTTTTGCATTCAGAAGTGGCTGCAAAGCTTTCACCACAATGGTCATGTTGGGCCGGAAGTCAGCCTCATACTGAACACACAATGCTGCAACCGCCGCGAACTGCGTAATATCAACCACCGTCAGCAATATCTCCGACTAAGGTTCTTGGCTGTAAAGTAATGAAGAATAAAGGAGATACCTTAGCAATTGCCTTTGGTGGGTACTCATTGTTGAGTTTGGGATCCACACACTGTTTCACTTTGTCCTCGCTCAGCCTTGGAGTTGCCTGTGATAGAATTAAAACACATATTAGCAGAAGATGAGAGGGAACATTGGAAAGGAAGATTTCATGACATACCCAAGTCACGAGACTTTGTTGGCCTTTGGGCATTGTGTGGTCCACTGGTTTTCTTCCTGTTAAGAGTTCTAAGAGAACTACTCCGAAACTGTAAACGTCGCTTTTCTGGGTTATCTGACCTGTCATGGCATACCTGGGTATTGAAAGCAAGCATTTTCAGATAGTGACGTGAATAATGAGGAAGAATTGATCGTGAAGGGGGTTAGTATATATACTCTGGAGCATGATAGCCAAATGTTCCCAAGACTCTAGTTGAATGTAGGCGAGCTGCTGTGTCACAACCCTGATTGGTCAAGTTGAAATCCGCAATCTTGGCATCATAGTCACCGAACAGCAAGACATTGCTGGATCTGATATCACGATGGACTATGGGAGGTTGAACCTTTTCATGGAGATACTCGAGGCCTTTTGCTGCTCCAAGTGCGACCTTTGCTCTCTGGTTCCAGCTCAGAGCTGGACCTGGTTCCGCCCCCTGTACACCTTTCCTTCCTGCACCCACCCAAAAATTTGAGTAATTAAGCATTTCATTAAAAAACACGCGCCTTTTTTGATTTATCGTAGAAGAAAAGTCGGTTGCTTGTGTAGTGTAGCTAAGCCTACCATGTAATACGTCGTGCAAAGAACCCAAACTTGCATGCTGATAAACCAATATTCTGTTACTTGACTCCAAACAATATCCAATCAACGACACAAAGTGATCGTGCTTCAGTCTTGAAACGAGAGATAACTGCATGGTGCACGGTAGAATATATAATGCAGAGTTGCGTCTTGAATCTAAAACTCCCATTTATAGATAGATCTTGAAGAGACGAATACAGCGATAATTCACATGTTAGGTAGGCTCACCTGAGCCGCAAAATCGGCGTCCTCGTCAGGGGTAGAATTACCACCGGTATCCAGCTTCTTGATGGCTGCATCCTGACCGTCGCTTAACTTGGCATAAAAGACTCGTCCGTAGGAACCTTCTCCAATCAAAGCGTTTTGGCCAAAGTTGTCCGTTAACCTATTTAACTCGTCCAATGGTATTGCGGGAGTCTCAATTGGCAATACTTTTTGGGGAGCCTTGGCTGCATTGCTTCTTGGCTCTCCTCTGTCACCCCCTATAAATATTTCAACAATATAATGTTATTCTAAATTATTAATTACGACACTAATCCTCAGGCTATCGTAACCAGTGCGTGCGAAAGGGTCGAATATATACACAAAACAAACTAATTAAGGAACAACCAAATATTGTTGCGGAGACAATATTTTTTAATCAAGAGGGAAAATGCATTCACATTATTCAATGATGCGTGCGGCTGGGTAAGTGAAAACCAAGGTTGAAATTGTACAGGCAAAGACGTTACCTTCTCCATACGCAGTACCACCTTTGGGTAGTGCATGGTTTTGGTTTGCAGGTGGGCCACTGCTCTCTTCCTCTGTACCTCCGCAGCACAACATGCTTTAAACTGGTCGTAGCAGCAGCAGCCGCCTCCTCAGCAACCCATTAATCAGAGGAAATTATATCAAATGATTCACCTGCAACAATTTCGTGCCTCAACAATCTTCGACGTCTTGGATCAATAAAACGTAAGCATACGAGATATATCCTTACAAGATTAAAGTTTATTAAATCTCTAGGAAAAGGAGAGAAAAGCACGAAGACGAATGATAAATTGAAGAATAAAGGAACACAGAAAGACAAGGAGGAAATACAGACCTCTCAGGAGTTGCTGCTGAACCCAGAGAGTTAAGTAATGGACGGAGGAAAGGAGGATGAGAAAGTGGGAAATGAAGAAGGAATAATGAAAGGGAAGGGAGTTTTGTTTTTATTAGAATTAGCAAAACTCCTTCAAATGAAGGTCCGGAAGGGAAGAAAGGCACGAGTTTCTGTATGAGGCGAGAAGATCGCACAGGTGATGAAGAGATCAACCGCAAAAATCACAAGTGAATGTGGTGTCCGTCGATCTGTCCCAACCTTCAGGGGCTGTACGTGCCCCCACGATGCACGTCCTTCGCTTATTACCATTACTATTTTAACCCATTCGTTATCTCTCTGTGTCATTCACGCCGACCCACGTTCTTTCCACCCTATTATCTTTCTCCTTCAGTCATTCCCTGGAGGGTGAACTTCCACTGATTTTTTGTCTTGTCAATAAGTGGAATTTACTGTGTTTTAAAAATAGTAATTTTTTTTAAGAAAAAAAACAAACATGCACCTGTGGGAATCCCGATCATGACCACTTATATATCTTCACGCGTACAATGATCTCCCACATATTACGAGCAACAGAGGTTGTTAATGCCCGGAAGAAGAAAGTAACTACCATGGCCATGTTGTGTTCATTTCGCGAATAGTAAAAGTGGAAGTTTGGTCTAGGTTTGGTCCACAAGCTTCCCGTTCCATATTTCAATTTCATTTAAATTAGCACATGACCTTGTAATTTACTAACATGAACTCTGCTTCTAAAAAAAAATTCATTGGGATTAACATTCACGTTCGTATCATTTCTAAGTATACAGATACCCTCCATTGTTTTTGGAATCAGGTTCGCGGTGTTCTTCTCTGCACTGCTTTGCTCGTTGTCAATTCTTTAACAACAATATATTTCCCTTCAAAGGGAATCACAAGAAGCGTAGTTAAATTAAATCCGAATTTTTAAAAGCTTGGCATGGAGGGCAAATAAAGCTTCATTTTCTACTAGGGGAGCTAAATAACAAGATCATCGTTTCTAGCTCTGTACACCAACAGAGACATCCAAAATAATTTACATTTTGTCAATCTTCTTTCCATATACGCCCAGTAATCCTCAACTTTAACTCCTGTCCACCCGCCCCAGAAAAACACAGAGCTAGCTTCCTCTGAATAACAAGTCCGTCTTGACTGTCACGAACTTTCCTATGATTGTCCCGAATGCTCCTTGGAATCCCTTGCCATATCAGCCTGCGGCCATTAGCACCAACTTCCAAGCTGTAGCTGAATCTCTTTGCCTCGTCATCATCACCCATGAATCGCAAAAAAGCCATATAAACTGGAGCTGTACCAATCTGAAAAGCCTCAAAGTGCAAGCAGAAATGTCTTCCAAAGCAATTGAAAACCTGCAGAGGAGTTTCAAGATGTAAGCAGACAGATCCGGCAATAGGGATGTACTAAAAGAATTTGGCCTCAAAAGGACATGGTAAAACTTGTAATAACATCTCGGATGAGGTTTGATTCGGTGGTATTAAAAAAATAAGATGCAAGAATGGCATCATGTGATGAATAGGTGATTGATTCCTCAAACAAGCCATATACGGAACAAGACAAATAATGACTCACAGTTAGCATCCATGTTGCATTTTCAACTTCCTGAGGGTTTGATTTCACATATCGATGGTTGAAAGTACATCCATCATGCATGTCAACTTTGTGATCATCCTTGAGATGGCTGACAAGAGTTGGAATGTCGCCCATCACAGAGCACTCAGATCCAGCATAGGGGCAATTATATGGGCGAAATCTACAATTTTTCTCATGCTTAAGCTTGGTATAGCATGCAAATATATCATGACAACCTAGACTCTGATATCTGCAAGGAAGTTCCAATGACTCAGCCACCTTCTCCAGGGCTAAACATCTTATGTTTCCTAGGTCAAAGTGACAAGTTGGGCAGCGGTTATGCACTCTAGTCTTACAGTTTGAACATAAAGTGTGGCCATTTGGGCACTGCAACACAGAATTCAACCATAAAGGAAAAGATTAGAAGAATATAAACAGAATATATTTCACAGTAACATGTCAAGGAAGAAAAAAAGTTTCCACAGGTTCTGACATGTCATATCCTTTCTAGTAATGGAATGAAGAATGTACAAGGAATGGATAAAGAGGAATTCAGATACGATAGCTTCATTGGTTATCGGTATTAATCCAGTTCTTCGTTGATAACAATACTGGAATAGCAGCTGCTAAACTCCAAAGAACAATTCAGTTTCCACTTTCTTTAACTGTTCTTATCCAACTTGGTGCGTTTTCCTTGAAACCTCTTTGAAGAATCACTCTCTTTAGAATACTTCACACAACTACGTATAGGATTTCAATTAGCATTTCAGAATACAATTTTACTAACCAGACAACATCACAAACAACAAAGTTATTGCCCGATGGAACAAAGAACAAAGCCACTTATGTAATGAGAAAAATTAATAGAAGATGCAGAAAATTTTTCTGTACGAATAATACCTACCATGCAACTCAATACATAAGTGGACTAATGAGCACAACATAATAACTAATCAAAACGCCCCAAGGATTCAAAACATCAATCAAATTTGTTCACACTACTCGTCATGATTCTCCATTCATTTTTCCCCTCAAGATCAATAATTAAAGTGATCCCTCACAGTAATTAGAAATTTAAGCAGATTAAGAATGACGTATAACTTGCAGCAGAGACAGGCTGCATGGTGCAGACCTTGTAATGGAGGAATAAGTACACGGATATTAAAAAGAAGTTACCCTAAGTGGAATGTGAGAATTCAAAACAACAAATCCACTTTCAGTATGTCCATACGTACAGCAGGCTTGCAATATGTGTTAGAAGGAAGGGTTACTAAAGCGGAAATGCAAGTACTGCACCTGGTAAATTGGGGGGTACATCAAGTTCTTGCAACTAGGGCAGTCAAGTAAGTCATGAACACCATTCTTCGAATTACTACCATGTTTTCCACCAAAGTCAGCATTAGACTTTGTAAGAGGACTACTACTTTTAGCGCTGTGTTTGGACTTGGTTATGTCATAATCTGAAATTGTCAGGTGAGGTTGAAATTCTTTGCAAGCATTGACTCCAGGAGCCATTTTTTATCCAGATCTGACAGTATTTCTCTCAAGGTGATCTGCTTTGAGTTTCCTACAAGCGTGGTATATCTGTCATGACTCGCAAATACAAATGGTCAGTGCATAAAAAATTGTTAAGCAGTACTACAGCACTGTATTCAAAATTTTATATTTAATAATCTAGGAAAACAAGTATGCAAAAGCAACTCTGAGAAGACTCAAGACAATACTTCTTTTTCAGCCATCATTATCACCTTACAGAGTTTTCCCTCAAGAATTTCAACATGGTAACATAACCAACTTGCATTCCTAGACAAATTGTCCTAGACCAACTTCTTGTTTGACTCCTTGAGCGTTTCTAGTCCACATTAATGTAACCTCTAATTTCTGTTCGAAAGTCACAAGCATTACAACAACATCATAATCTTCTTTTTATATTTATCTGGTGGATGCATCCTTTCACCTACCTGAGTAGATAACTATTATGTAACAAGTATTAAGTGTTTTAGTTGACAAGTCATATGTAAGTCTCTCGGCTAAATTACTATGAAATTGCTCAGATTACAGGTTTCAATGCTTAAACTTCAATATGGATGAGTTAATAAGACCAACAAAGCAAAAAGTGATGTTCCCTAAGGAATAATACTGCACAGTCAGGAATAGTTCAGGAAACCAAGGGCAACCCCGGATCAATTTGATATTCCCCAATAAAGCATTCATTCATCACCTTGATGGATATAAAGAAGAAGTAAGAGAGCAGACAAATCCAACTTGGTATGGCAAAAAAGCAATGCCAATGCAATCAATGGCAAATGCACACAGAATTAAGCTATGCTTGAAATTACCCACTCAATATTCTTCTGTCCCATTTTTAAGTGAAGCAGACATCACAGTGAAGCGAACGAGGGAGAAAATTTCAGGAAGAAAACAATAACTTGAAAATTCAATCAAGCAACATGGTTCGGGGCGGCTTTGCCGTAATACAATCTTTCACAGCTCGACCCATGACATTAAAAATCGGAACAGATGAGGAAAAGCAAAGGGGTAATTATTTTACAATGGAAAACATGCCCCCATTGACCAATTCATGATCCGCAACTCTATCTCCAAAAGTAAGCACGCTCTTATATAGAAAAACAATGCAATGAAATCCGGCACATGACTGGCAAAATGAAGACAAATTCCGATACTATCGTCCAAAACCATTACCCATCAGAAGAAGAAACAAAAGCACGAGATATGAACAAAAAGCAGAACAAAAAAACACAAATACCTAGTTGAGAATCTCGAGCCCGCTAGGTCTGTATCCCAGGCAAAAGAAAATTACAAAACCTGGGTTCTGCTCAAAGATATGAAAAGGCAACAGGGGCAAACAAATTAAAGAATAAAGACAAGAAAACTTTCGTGCCAAGAGCTCCGGAAGTTGCGCAGAATAACCTCGCTATGGAGATCGAAGTAAAGAGGTTTTTTGTCAGTATCGATGCTGCCCGTCGAATCAGCGACGCTCATCGGTGCCCATCGTGCCTTGATTTGGTTTATTTTGCGTGGCTCTGAGATTTTGAAAACTAAGAAAATTGTTAGCTTTGTTCGTCGTCGCTACCGATACGTTGCCACCGGTGGAGCAGTTCCCCTTCCCGCACGCGACGTTTAAAACCAAACATCTTTTTATATAAGTTTTGCTTTTGTTTTGGCACCGTTGTCCGTTGACATTAATTTTCTGCATTGGTATCTGCTCCCCAAAAATTCCTTCCCGTGATTTTGCAATTAGAATCCATGTTCCATAGTAACCATCGTTTATTTTCCTCCGCTCCTTTTAATCAGATTTTATTCAAGCAAAGACAAGTTTTGGCCAGCTATTCAGGCTAGGACAATTAAACTCTGTAAGTTGATATTGATAAGATTTTATAAAAAGTTAATGCAGAATACCTTAATCAGTTTCTTTTTCAAAAAAGAAAACGACAACCTTACTTTTGACGCCAAAGTGAGCCCACGCACAACCTCACCTCATTCTTTCACACTTCAAATTACCACTGTGCAAACATATTATGGTAGTTCCTCAGAATGGCGTAAAATGGCTGCGTTGGTCATGGTAATTTTTGTTTCAGTAAAAGTTTATTTTTCATCATTGAGTTATTATTGGAAATTAAATGGCTATATATGCAGGGGGTAAAAGTGAATTTGGTCGTTGCTTGGAAAGTGTATTTCTTCTGCTTTTGAATGAAATGAAGACGATAATCACGCTTTTGATATATTAGGCTTTAAAAAAGGGTGAAGGCGATGTATCGCATTAGACATTGCATGTGCCTCCAACTGTGAGAGATCGTTTTTGATCCGTTACAGTGTTACACCTACACATGAAAGCCGGCAGCCAGCGGAAGAGGCAACTCAGGGGGCTCAGGCTGCTGATCCACCACCATTTTACATGCACATCCCTATTTTTTACTTGTGGGCGTGGTCAATATGATTATTCAAGGTTGTATAGGGAGTTTTACCTTATAAAAATGAAGAACTGGTTTTTGCCGCACTTTTTTTACCCACTTGATTGAAAATGACGTTGTTTTGAACTAAATTATGTGTAGGTTCGTCAATGGCCTTCTTTTTTTTTTTTTGGGCAATCGTCAATGGCCTTATAATTTAGTGGTATGAAATCTCTCTTGTAAATGAGACTAGAGAGTTGTGAGTTCAATCTCGCTTATAACTTTAAATTATTAAAGCATGCCTCTCTACTTCAAAAAAATATATATTATATGTGTGCGCAAGTGATGATCAAATTGCTTGATTTAACCTAATTATGATTAGTCGACTAACCTTCTATTTTGTCACTCTAAATATCATATTATATTATAATTTAAAACTAAATGAATCAATACACCTTATCATTGCAAAATAATGTGGTTTTTCGCCAAGTATATGTGATTCGCTAATTAGGGGAGAGCAAAGAGTCCATTCCCATGAGCCCACCTATAACCCATTATAATTGGGCCAACTTTAGACCATCTAAAAAGAACCCATGATGGGGCGGGTTTCAACCCGCCCATTTAAGACTTAAGTGGGCAGGCTATGGGCACATCTTTGGACTGCCCATACCCGCCCATTTAGTGTTTTTTTTTTAAATTAACCTTACTAACTGTACACCCATCTGCCTCTGCCACTCACCACTTGGTCACAGTCACTACTCACTTACTCACCGACACCTAAGGTATGTTTGGTGTGAGGGATTTGAAGAGGAATGGAGGGGAGGGAAAATTTTTATGAGTTGAATTTTAAAATATTGAAGAAGTGAGGTAATAAAATTTTAATAAAGAGAATATGTAAGATAAAAGAGTAAGAAAAATTAATTAAAATTTTTTAACCCCATTTCTCTAATTTTTTTAAATTCAGCTCAAAAAAATTTTCCCTCCACCCACTTCCCCTCCCCTCAGACCAATGAGGTATAAAATTTTTAATTAATTTTTCTTGCTCTTTTATCTTACATAATCTCTATATTAAAATTTTATAATCCCACTTCTCTAATTTTTTTAAATCTAACTCATTAAAATTTTCTCTCCCCTCTAAATCGCTCATGCCAAACAGATAAAATTGTGAAAAGTCGTTTTATACTGTTGCTTCTGAGAAAAAAACAAGCCAAATTAAAGAAGATTGCGTTGGCATATCGGAAGGAATTAAATAAATAGAAAGCGCTGTTATGATGTGTATACATGAGAGTATAAATACCCCCCCTTTATCACAACTGCTAGGTACGAGGCACTGGCATAGGAATTAGGATTGGATGAGGGATTGGATCAGAATATATTATTTGGTTTGAAAGACTATAAATAACTAGGGATTGAAAATACCACAAAAATGAGATTGCTGCAAAGCCACCTCTCCTTGACATTATGTTTTCAATCATGAGATTGTAAATTTTAAAGATAAAAATATCCTTGTTTATAATATTTTCTTGAAAAAAAAAAACGCTCTATCAATTTTACCCTTAATTGTAATATGGTAATCATCATGCCTCTCAGGAAGCAATTCGTCCAAAATCAGTGATTGCCAAAATTCATCAACAGCCTGCAACTCCTCAATATCCGAACATCCTCAATGGACACAAAGTTGAGACCTTGCTACTCTTTTTCTTGAGAGAATGCCGAAATTTGGTGGATGTATTAACCACTTTCTTTTTAAGAGATCCAATTCTCATCCTTAGAGCTCTCAAAATCAGATCTTGTTTCTCCTTTGTCATCACTACCAGAAAACCCCTCAAAACCTAGTAACATGAATATATTTTATTTTAATATTTTTTTAATTTACAATTAAGGGTATTATAGTCTTCCTATAATTTATGCATAATTATGAAATAAAATGATTTTATTCTGTCCCTCTCAATATTTCTCTACACCAAACATAATTAAAAAGCCTACATCCCATTTTCAGTCTCAGTACCAATTTCAATTCCTCTCCTAATCTCAATCACTCAAACTTGAATACTTCGTACCAAACAAGGCCTTAAAAGGTTTGGCCGAATATAATACCTCAGGTCAAAACATGCCGAGTATAATACCATTTTAAATGTATAAGGCCAGACATTTGGGCCTTGTGGAAGCTTTCCTGCCCAAAGACAACACCGCTCTAGTTCATCTGGGCCTTTCAATGTTATTATTTGACAAAAAAGCAAAGAAGTGAGAACTCATATTAAAAGAGATATAACAAGTATATGAAGGACTCAACATGATTATATGTATGTTTTGAGCATACCTAGTCAAAGAGTTGGCGCATCCCACTAAGTCCCATACACTGAAATTAAAAGGAAAATTAATGACAGATCCTTATACTTCCTGTTAACTTTATATTAAGGATCTCAGGATTAATTTTTCCAAATTAAAATTAACCAATCAATCTCTACCTAACAAGGGCCAAGCTTAATTTTTCGGAAGCTCCCTCCAGTTCTTAAAATATTAAGGAGGAGAGGGAATAAGAAAATTAAAATATAATTTTTATATATATCAATATTTTCTTAATTTACTTTTATTTATGCTTTCTCAATAATAATTATAAAGGAGAGGGAATTAGGGAATTAAAAAAAATGACTAGTATGATTTAAAAAATAAATGTGACATCAACTCTTTCCTTAATATAATATGGGGGGTATTTGATCGGAATTATTGGCAATCTCTTATAAGGCTTTCCGGCCAATAAATCAACTTGTTTATGCAGTTCATTGTTTGATTTTGTGCCCACTCCAGTCAGAACCGAAAGATGTTGTTCTCATTTTCAGCTTGTTTCATTTTTTCTATGTAGATTAACCTTTTATTATTGATTTTCTGAATCTCACCAATATGAAAAATAAATGGAATTTTACCTTCATGCATATCTTCTTTTGGTACCATTGTCACATACGGTTATGTTTTCGTTTGGGATAACTTATTTTTGAATAATAAGTACTTATAAATCGTGATTTATGATATATGAAATAAGTATATAAGTAGAGTTTTATCTCGATTTACATAACAAGTACTTATTCTTAAAAAATAGACTGATCCAAACATGCTTACATACCCCAACTCTGCGAGGCGTTTTGATTTTGCATTCTTTTCCTCGCTCAACACTAGAACGTAGAGTTTGTTTGGTCGGCAAGAACCCCATCCCCACCCCAAACTGGAGTTGTGATAACCAAGGGTTCTGTCGTTGTTTGGTTTGTTTTAGTAAAAAGGTTTGGAAAGTTGACCTACCAACATAAGCAACTATCAAGCTCAAGAAGAAAAAATTGATCAAAAAAAAAAGCTCAAGAAGAAAAAGGCAATACAGAAAAAGAAAAATTAAAAACCAACCATCATAAAAAACAATTACAGGAAAAAGAAAACATGAAGTATAAATGTCCTGCACACAAACGAACACCATGCAACCATTAACACAGTTTTGCCATGCACGAACGCATTAAGAAAAATGAAAACCAACATAAACATTTTTTATTAATTGAAAAGGAGGTTAAATCAGCCTGGTAGAGACTTCCCATTGCATAAGGGAAGATAAAAACCCTAGAGCATTTGAGGCATGAAAAATAAATTTCCACATGTTTTGTGACTTTCAGCATGGCTAAAAAATGAAACTCATCAAGGCGCAAAACATTTTGCACAAGATCACATAAACCATCAGGTGTAGTCAAACGAGCATACCAATCCCTTATTCGCAGCAAGATCTTGCGTATAAATTGTGGAGTCTCCGCATTCTGGGTAAAAATATTTTTCTAAAACGAGATTGTTTAGAGATTTTTACCATTTTCAATTGATCCGGAGACAGTCAAACGTCAAGGGTTCAAAAATGGCAACAAACGAAAAAATGTAGGACACTTACGCCGGCCCCTATGGGTTGTTCGATTGGAACAGGAATAGGGTAAAAAAGAGGCAAACTTGGCAAGAACAAACGAGATGAACATGATCCCAAGTTCAAACTAGAGGGCCCGGGTATCTCAGGCTTCTAACTCAGGGCCTGTCAAACCCCTAATTTTGGAATGGCACTCAATGAATTCCATGTCTTCTAGACTCTTCCATGGTCTTCCCGGTCAATGGGGGGATTGCGGAGAAGCTTCGTCACTTGTTCCTGCATTGTTTAATTCTAGACCCTTCTTCCCAAGTGCTCCGAACGTTCCAGTTTCAGGCTCCTCTGGCTTACTTATTTCGTCATTCTCTATCTGATCTATTGTCTCGCATATTCGCATCCACATAGCTTCTTCTTCCATGGCCAGATACGGCGAGGGCGACAAGCGCTGGATCGTGGAGGAGAGACCTGACGGCACCAACGTTCACAATTGGCACTGGGCCGAAACTGACTGTCTCGAATGGTCTCGCAGCTTCTTTAATAATCTGCTGTCCAATCTCGTCCTTCTTGACGGTGAGGCCGATTTGTTCATCAAGACCAAGAAACTCGACAGGGTCGCCGGTGAGGCCTACGTCAACATTCGCAAGGGTAAAATCATACCCGGCTATGAGATCAGTCTCACCTTGTCTTGGGAAGGAGAAGCTAAAGATTCCGACGGCAAATCGTTGCTCAAGGTCAATGGCACAGTGGAGATCCCTTATATATCCGATGAGAATGCCGATGAAGACCCCGAGCTCAAGGTCACTGTCAAGGACGAAGGACCCATTGGGAAGAGGCTGAAGGAGGCCATGATTTCCAAGGGGAAGCCTTTGATTTTGGAGAAAGTTAAGATTTGGGTACAGAGTATGGCGAAAGGAGGGCCTGTCCAAGACAGCCTCGAGAAAAAGAAAGTGGCGCCTCGGAATGCTCCGGCGAAGAATGAGAATGCGGTGGAGAAAGAAAGTAACAAGGGGTTTAAAACAATTAGCTTGACAGAGAGGTTAAATTGCAGGGCAAGCGATTTGTATGAGATATTGATGGATGAGAATAAGTGGAAAGGTTTTACTCAGAGCAACGCTAGGATTAGTAAAGAAGTGGGTGGGGAGTTTAGCATTTTTGATGGGTCTGTGAAAGGAACTAATGTGGAGTTAGAGGAAGGTAAATTGATTGTGCAAAAATGGAGGTTTGAGAGCTGGTCGGATGGTTTGCAGTCTCTGGTAAGCTTTAATATCTTTAGCAGCTCTGGAATTCAACTGTGGGTTAGGTTTCATATGATTGACTGTGGATAATGGTGCAGGTAAGGCTTGTGTTTGAGGAGCCTGAACCAGGAGTGACAAGTATCAAGCTGACACACACTGATATCCCCACTGAAGATAGGTGAGCAATTGAAAACTTTGGTTTCCGTTTATGAAATTTTCTGTCGAATTTTTTTGGATCTCAACCGGTTGCCTGGAAATGCAGATATGGCAACGCCACTGTGGTGGAGAACACAGAGAGGGGATGGCGGGAACTCATTTTCCAACAGATAAAGACTGTCTTTGGCTTTGGAATGTAGCATTTCCCCATTGTGTTTCAATGTTCTTCTTTTAAAAAAAAAAGGATCAAGGATTCTAAATTTCTAATCCATTCAATAAAAGATGAATGGAATGGCATTGGATATTGTAAACAAACACAATCCTGGTTAATGTTGCCAGTCTCTGAAAATTGTTTTCTTCGACAGTGCAAACTGTCTCTTGTTTAGTTAGCTTGGTCTTGGGTAATTTTGGTTCGATTTAAATGAGATTGTCGTCAATAACTCTATCAGCAGTGCCTGGCTAAAGTGTGATTTTATTTGTTTTTAATACGGTGACTTTGCCATTTTGGGTAGTAAAGCTCCCTATCTGGCAAACTGATAACTGTGAGATTCCAACTGAAGGTAAAACATGTTAGTATCCGAGAAAAATTGGCTAACCTGTTAGCAACTTACATTACACAAATCCCAAACTTGAGAATACGTTCGATCATTTCAGGGATTAGTTTAAGGATCTTTTTATTACTATTGTTATCGAGTGTCTGAGAAATGAGGAAAACAAGATGATTGAGAGGAGATAGGGGTATTGACAATGGTTTTTTCTGCAAGATACGTCAATTATGCCCTGGAACAACTGATATAGCCTTTAGAAGTCGAACAACTAGGAAATGTTTGTTACTATACCGAGAGGACTCCAGCACAAGCGTTGAAAATTCAAATTCTCACACCGTCCCTAGATTCAAGAATGCACATGATTTTTCAACCTATTCAATGAGTTTTTCGTTCCTTTTCTCCGACGAAAATTTCGTTTTGTACCTTTGACTCTGAATATCGATCTCGAATTTTTTTCCTATGCTATTTAAGTATTCACTTTCCTGTGTCTATTTCAATCCTTTTTTTTTTTTTTCTGGTCTCCAACTTTGTTGCTCAATTATTTTTTTTTTATTCTCTCTCTTTATGGGACTGGACTGGAGATTTATTTTTTTTTCTATATATAAATTTTAGGAAAGGGGTTAGACTCACCTACTATTAGGGGTGAGCATGGTGCCCAGTAGCCTGGTACGCCCACCCTGGCCCTACAAAAAATTGCCCAGCCCAGCCCTAAAAAAGTGGCCCGAAAAAATTTTGGACAGCTTTGGGCGGGCTAATAACCGGGCAGGGCCGGGCATTGGGCAAGGGGTGTTGCCCTGCCCATTTGGCTTTGCCCTGAAAATTATTTTCATTTCTTTAAAATATAAAATTTCATATCAATTAAATATTATTTCATATATATATTTTTATTTAAAAATATTTTGTCTATTGTATAATACTCTTCTGATCCTCTCTTTTTTGCCCTAACCACTAAACACTATTTACAAGTAGATTTCTTTCTTCTTTACTTTGTGATATATTAAATTATAGTTGCTTTTTATTTTCTTTCCAGATGCTTCATCATTTGATCAACTTTTGGGATATTGAATTGATGCAAACTACTTTGACTTCAAGGCTTTAATTACAATCATATTTTTTTCTTATTTATAATGGATTATGGATGTTGTTTAATTTTTAAAGTATGAATATTTGTAAAGACATATGGTATTTTTTAAATTTCAAGACTCAAGTTGTAGACTTATTTTGAAATATCCCAAGACGTGAAATCATCGAATGCATTTGAGGTTTATATTACTTAGGACGAAGTTAAGACATATGGTATTAGTAACTACATGAATGTTAAAGAAATTCATAAGGAATTATTTTTTTCATATGTGAACAAGATAAGGTGTTATCACTTGGGCAGGGAAGCCCACCCTGCCCAGCCCACCCTTGCCCAACCCAAAATAGTTAGGGCTTTTAGTGGGCAGGGCCAGGCATCGGGCTGCATTTTGCAGCCCGTTCATCCTTTGGGCAGGGCATCGGGCAGGGGTCTCACCCTGCCCATGCCCACCCCTACCTACTATCTAAGAGCAGGATTCTAGAGGAGATTCACTGGAGAATCAATTTTTAGGTTTTTCTTATCTGTCCTGTATTTGCTTCAGTCCTAGTAAATTTTGGGCCTCCAGCATTGTTTTTTCTTTTCCTGTATTTATTGGGCCTCCAATATTTTTGGGTTAACATCTCCTATACTCTCTCTCCTGGTGTGATTGGAGGAGATTCGTGGGAAAAAGCGATAAATTCATAATAATGAGGGGAAAAAATTAACGTCGCCTGAGAGATTCGAACTCTCGCGGGGAAACCCCATGTACTTAGCAGGCACACGCCTTAACCACTCGGCCAAAGCGACTTTGTTGTTACGGGTGATGAGTCAGTTAATATAATGCTTAATTGCAGTTTCTGTTGAAGCTTCGGATCCTCTTCCACGCAAACTGCCAAATTTTCAAAAACCCCTCACAATTCACAACTATCGAGAGATTTTATCGAACAATTTGTGACTTGCAAAGTCTAGCAGAAGCAAAATCACATTATAAGCTCCTGTGTGTGTGTGTGTTTGTGTTTTTTTTTCAGGTTTAATTATCTCTGCCTATATTGCAAGGCTTGTCATTGATATACACAGCTTCATAACATTGACAATTTGACATAGATAAACAGCAGTCAAAGGCATTACAGGAATGCTGCTTTCTTTTGGGAGAAGAAGACAAGCGCTAGATATCTTAAACGAACTTTTGGATTATTGCTCTCACTTCTTCAATCACCAACCAGGCCTTGTGTCCACCAATAACTTCTTCTTTCATCTCTCCATCTTTCCACAGCTGCAACACTTTCACCCATTAGTTCCACATTTCCATCTCTCCCGAACCACTCAATACTCTACCATTTTTGTGTGTGCGTGTGTGAGAGAGACAGAGAGATCAATAAAGTAAATGACGCACCTGAATTGTTGGCATTTTCTGGCAGGAAGGAAAAAACCAATCAAACTTTGCTTAGCACAGCCATATACACCCCATCAGAAAGAAAATATATAAAGGAAAAAAATTGGTAACTTACAGAGATGTTACCACGCGTCACTAGAGATTGAGGTACTTTATTAACATCCACACAATAAAATTTGAGCCTATCAGCCAACAGAACGATGACAAAACTTAGCAGCAGCACCATAGATTTATATATAGCTGATATTGTAGGAACTGTATTTCACATAGACTAAGTTTTAAGACAAGGCTCACTTATTGTGATACTCAGCAGCAAGCTTTTCCAACTTGGGCTTCAAATATATGCATTTCCTGCACCAAGCAGCCATCCTATCCCCAAAAATAAAGGAACAATAATAAGGGCTCCAGTGAGATTATTAAGCCACCGAACCACAATAGATAAAACGACATCAAGAACTTTGCAAACGACACCCAAGCCAAAATATCCGTAGGCGGTAGCAGGGAGAGCTACAAAGTATCAAGGTACATAATGACAAGAATTGAGAAAAGGAAATACCAATCGATGAGAATGGGCTGGGAATTTTGCTGAGCGTTTTGTAGAATTTGATCGAGATGATCAGAATCTGTGATGGGTTCCATCTCAAGTGCAGAGGGTCTTGACAAATCTGGCCAAAGCGCTTTTACTCGCACATTTCTCCTTCCCATCTTCCTCCCTTCTCCTTCTCTCTTTCTGCGTTCAACCCAACTAGTCCTAGTCGTACTCTTCAACGATAACAAATTGGTTCCTCCGCCGCTGATCAACCACTGGTGCTGGTAATTCTCTCTGCAGATTATATGTGAACAAGCTGCTATGGCAGACATAGCCTTCTCGATCTCAGTTTCTCAATTTAAACTGGTAGAAAATGGTTGAAACCAGTGGAATTTAGAGCAGCAGGCTTATGACCAATAAGGAGTGTCGAACAAGAATCATTCCGTGGGGGTTATGAGCCGTAAAATGGGAAGCCGTTGGCACTGAATTTCTGTTCAGGACATAGATATGTCAAAATTTAATGATTGAAAAAGTAACGATGGCAAAAGAGAAGGGTCATGAGCAAAGACTCGCGACTGTGGGGAAGGCTTATCTGGGAAAGATAGACGAGTGTATGATAGTTGAGGAGGGTAAAGGCATCAGGGTCCACATATTTTGGATAAAGTGCCCCGATAGTTCTAAAATATTTCGGCTCTGGCCCGGAGAAAAGATATTTTTACGCAGTTCCCTAGACTTCTCCTTTTTAATGATCAGAATTTAGATTGTTTCGTGATTTTGTTACGGTTTTAAGGTTGGGATATGCAAGTTCTTGTTTGTGACAAGCCGACAAGTTGACTGTGACCAGCTCCTTGATTCCACGGGATAATTTAGCAGTATATGTATGAGTCCATTGCAGGTCATCCGTACAACTATAGAAGTTCTCATGTTAATGACCTGGTGTCACAGTGACATTTAAATATGCTTCGAGGAGGTTGAGCTTAATAGAGTGTTTGGAAATTTATAAATCCGTCGTTTCAGAAGTTTCTTTTTTTGTAAGTTGAGACAAAATTCTTCTTATATACTTATCTCATAAATCATTAAAGTTGTTCTCTAAAAACTAATTCAAACATAAACTAAATTTGCTAGGTGGGATAGATGTGGAAGTATATGTAAATGAGGGTGGGTGTACTCCTGGCCTGGTCCGAGGTTCCAGAAATTCAATTATCTGGTATATGTAAAATAATACTCATTTATTTAAAAATGTTATGGATGAGCCATTTGGGCCAAAAGTTGCATGAAAGAAGTGGGTTAACAAAAACACTTGGCCCCAGGATATTACCATAAATTGGGTCCATTTGCTGCAAGTGTCCCAAAAGTGGGCTGGTGCTGCTTCTACAATCTGCTGTACCGTTCATGTAACTTTCATTTTTTTAAATTGTACCAAAAAGTTTTTTTTAACAGTGAACGAAAGGCTGTACGAAATTCAGCATTGAGCAAAGTGTTAAGAATTGTTCATATTGATTGGTGGTGATGCTGTTGGAGTAAAATAAAAGACACAATTTATATTTGGTAGATAGATCATGAGATGTAAACAAAGTAGGACAATCCGAATTCAGAGAACATGTGAAGAATCCAAATTGCTCATACAACAAGCATCAGGGACAAAGCAGTCGTACATTGATCAGTGGTCCTGCAATGCCTATATAATCCAATTATATTGCTGCAATAGCATTATGGTAATTAATCAGATAATTAACAGAATGTGGGGAAGGGCTAGTGATCCGCTTTTTGGATGTTATAGCAAACGAGTGAACAGCTTGATTCATGTAATTCTGAAACTTTGGAAATAAAAAGGAGGTTTAAGAAGGAATGATGAGACTAATCAGGAAGCCAGAAAGGGAAAGCAGGCAGCAGAGACAGGGTGGCAATTAGAGATGAAGACTGAATTGACTGCTTTTCATTGTTAAAGTCCAAATTAAATGAGGTCGGTTTATTGTAGTGACTGTGGCAGACACTGATCACGTGGGATGATGGATTAGTTCAAAGTTTACAAATCAAAACAAGTTTGGAGCTTTATAAGCTCCCAGGTGTTTTTCAGCTTGTTGCTCACGTTTGGAATCATAATGCTTCTTCTGCTTCTGTAATATGTGCTGCTAGTCGCCACTCTATTATTATTGCCGTTGTGGTGGTAAAGTTCTTGGAACAGGGAAAAATAAAGAATGTTCTGGATCTATCTCTTCGCGGCGGTGGGATCAAGGAGAAGGCTATTTTTATGACACAAAACTAATACGTGCGTGTGCGCTTGTGTAACCTTTATCTTTATTCCGTTAAAAAAAAAGCAGGAGGTTTTTCTTTTGACTTTATTTGCAACAGAATGTAAAGTGAGTGTACCAAAATAAAGAATAAGAATTTAATTAATTAAATAGCAATATTTTTTTTACAAAAATATGAAAAGAATGTTACTATAAAGTTATTCATGACAACTGGCTGGGAAAAAACCTAGAGCCAATGGAAAAGGGGCGAAAGAACACAACATGGGAATTATTTTTACGGAGATTTTTTTTTCCCAGATCGCTCTCTTTGGCTTATTAATACTTCATTTGGTCTTAAATATAAGATAAAATTGACATTTTTTGAAAAGATTAAGAAAGGTAAATAAGTTACTTAATCATATCCTAAGTTATGTATCATTAAATTATATATTAATTTATATGTTAGGAAAAATAATCTGGAGAAAAAATTGATAAATATAAATATTATAAAGTAATTTAATTAATTTCTTTAATATTTCTAAAAATGTCAACTAAGTCTTATATTTAAGATAAAAAGAAGTATCATCTCTTAATTTGATCACAATCTGCCGCATTGAGATTAGAATCGAACTAGTTAATGATTTGATCGGCAGATAAATTAGACAAAGCAAATTGCAAAAAGAGGTGGGCAATCCATAATTCGCTGTCCTGTGTTATTTGTGGTTGCTCATCAGCCATGTTCAATAACGGTAACTGTAGGTTTTTTAAGCTTTAAATATATTCAGGCAACATCTAATACTTGTTCCTAATTTGTTGAGGTGCATAAAGAAGAAACAAAAATAATTACTTAACATCAATGCTTAGGTGGAATTATTATTTTATGCACAGTGATAACAGCAATATTGTGAATGCATCTTAGTATTAAGTTAATTTATGAGATTAATTAAGTTGAGTTGACCCATTATATATTTCATGCAGAGTGATGATGTGTCTTTGGAAGATCGTTTCAAACCTACACTTAATGTATATAGCAGTTTAATTTATTATTGAAAAGAGGTAAAGTACATTGTAATTAAGGTAAACATGTACAAATGATATGCATAGGAAACTCTATATACCTGTTTAGACATGGGTACTGCATGGAGATTCAGATTCAGGTTGGTGAAGTCAAACAATTTGACCTTGTTGACAATGATATATCGAACCAATATTTATTGTTGATCAACTCAAGTCCACTGATTAAATTTGAACAGCCCATGGCAGATCGATCATCAATCAAATATGATATTGGATTGGACTTGATACCAGACTTATAAAGAGGTTCAACGTCAAAATTAAATACATTAAATATCCGCTTCATCAACTCATGTCCAAGTTCAAGCAAGAATAAATATAATTCAAGTGCTTATCAATACCAAATAGGACTAAAATCCAAGCTAAGTAAATGCCGGACTTGATTTAATTACTGCAATTGCTTTTGATTATAGGTTTCAAAATCAGCAAATGAATTTATATATTTGGTGAGGGAGGTTGGGATGGCTTGAACTGAGATCAAATTGAGGGTACTGATATAATGTACGATACGTCTAAGTTTTTAAGTCAAGAATTGTCAATTTGTCTCCACCATCTCATTATTTTTCCCTCTATATCCTCACTTCATGCTTCTGATGAAAGCTTCATTCATTGATCACAAGTCCTGCTTCTTATCTTGCCCACTTTGTCACAAAACACACATCACTTTGTCACAAAACACACATGAGACGCAAATCATTTAGTTTCTTCCTCTACTTTCATAGTCTGTGATGATATCGAACACTCACTTTATTATAATATAATTAGTCAAAATATTAACAACTTAATTAAAACTTATGTTAGTCAGTGTCGAAATCAATGGACTCATCAACTTGTTTACAGATCAATGCATGCTTGCAATGTATCTGCACATTGTTGAGATTTATCCTATTATTTAGGATCACATTCAGGGTGTTATTTATTTGTGATCTGTTGAGTCAGTTGAGTCTTTTCTTTTATTATGTATTTGTTATTTTTTAAATAAGTCAGATCCTATTTATTAGGAAGTCATTGGTTTAGAAAGTGGGTCTCTGTTAAAGTCCAGTAGCTAGAGTCATGGGATCGTGGATTTTATGCATGCTGTTATTTAGCATTCACGATATGATTGCATAAGCCTATATAAAGGCTTCCGTTCACTTCAAATAATACAAGTTTTTCACTTTATCTTCTGGGAGTTTATTTTTATAATCTTCCTACATTCAACACACATCAAACCAAAAGATCCTTCTATTTAAAACTAAGATGTCACTTTCTTGTTACATATCTATGTCTTAGAGAAATTAAAAGTTAGATACTATAAAAATAAGGAAAATTGTTTGTTAAGGTTTAGATCATTCCCCGGGTTAAGGTGATTAATTCTTCACATGCTTGCTTATGATCCCATAAAACTGTGCAAAATTTGCTAATTGGAAATAATCCTCTAGGGTTTTCGTGTTCTATTTCTAAACACATCGTTGAATAATGAGTTAATAAAGTTGCAGTAGCAAAGAAAATGAGTCGAGGGTTCGTTTTGTTTCCCTGTCGGTATTAACTGTAACCGGTTAACCTCTGTCTTTTCATTTATTTACTTGGTACCCCCTAATATATTGCGCGCTCCTTTCATTTTGTTTGTGATAGTTTATTTTTTATTTATAAATATTTTTAAATCATAATTTACGATATTCGAGGTAAATATGTGAGAGGAGTTTTATCTCGACTTATGTGAAAAACACTTATATCCCAAAAATAAGTTATTCCAAATATAACTTATATAAATAAGCTTGTGTGTAGTTAATTTCTTTGATGTGCTTATACGTGGAATCTCCTAAATACCCCCTCACAGGCTTTAGATGGAAGTTCGTTCGAGGGGAAAGTTAAATAAGATAAAGTACATATATATATATTCCGTCGGTTTTAAATATAAAATATTGTTGACTTTTTTTTAGAGATTAGCTCGTTTGGATGAGTAATTGGAATGCTTAAAAGCAACTTTTTAATCGTAATTTATGATATACGAGGTAAGTATGTGAGAGGAGTTGTGTCTCGATCTACGTGAAAGCAACTTATAAGTAATCTGATTGCTAAAACAAACATGCCTTAAGGAAGTTAAATAAGTTACTTAATCATATCATATATTGTATGTGATTAGATTATATATCAATTTATTAGTTAGGTAAAATAATTTAAAAAACAAACAACAAATATAAATACTTTAAAATAATTTAATTAATTTTTTTAATGTATAAAAAAAACAACTTTGTGTTATATTTAATATCGGAATGGGTTGTTAGTTAACCAATTTGCAGTTCTTACCAGTTTGTTTTTATTTTACTAACTAGGGCAGGTTTCAAATATTCTAAGTTGGAGCATTTCTTAACAAAAAATACGGGCATAGGTGACACAACGTTGGAAACGAAATATAAAAAAAAAACATTTTTATTTATTTGTTCAGAGATATTTTATAAATTCTGACCTTAGTATACGTAAATGCATACTAGTTAAGGACCGCATAGGTAGTATATATTGTTTCCAACAGGTTTATGGAATCCGGACCAGATCGGCCGGTCTGGCCTGGAAACCGGCGAACTGGCCAGTAGACCGGTCTGGTCTGGGTTTCAATTTTTTTTAAAAAAAATATATTTTCTTTAGAATTTCATACGAATAAGCTTAAAATTTTTAATTTTTCACCGATTTAGCTCCGATCTGATTCACTATCCCTTAACCCAATATCTCAACCGATTCAGTACCCATCCGGATTTAATACGTTGGTTCCAATGAAACAATGAAATCGAATGAGACTGTTTATTGTCTTCTTGTACGGGAATAGTATATGTATAGGCGTGTTTGGTATGAAATGGTCATGTAGATGCAACGTGGCATGAGGCTATATATATACACATATAGCTGAGGGATGAATGAGGTTGGGAAAAATGTAATGAGTAGGATGCTAACATGCACCTATAGTAATGTTGATGATGATGATCGGGAGCGTCGGTGGAGGACATTAAGTCGGTGAACGAATCACATGCTGACTCGTCTTCAACAGATCTCACCGTAATATCATGTTGTCCATTATTGGGATGATCGCGGAACCAGTGATCACCTGCATATCTCAACGTTTCTCTCTTTACGTGTTTAATTTCGGCTTTATGGAAGGAATATTGATTATTTTTTAAAAACAATTACACCGGATTACTTTTTAATATTAGGGTTTAAGGAGAAACACCAGCGGAGAGGAAAGAACTAGGGAGGGAAAAGAAGATTTTATTTTTTGGGACTGAGAAAAGAACATATAGATTGGATCCTCTCCTTTTTCTTTCTGGTTTGCTCCTGTTTTTTACTCTTAGAATGTATTGTTTTTATGTAAAATATATAAACACCTCACTTTTTTTTTTTTTAACAACATTGATCATCCAGCTGGAGTATTATTCAGTATCAGTTAGTTTCTTAAAATATTTTTTCAATATCTTAAAAAATTAGTTCAGGCTATTAGAAAATATTGAAAAAATATTGCATAATACTAATTAGTATTGAAAAAGTACTTCAGAATGATCACTGTTATTTTTTTAAAAAGTAAGTAGTTTGTGTTTTTTACATCAAAACATTGTATTTTGAAAAAAAAGGACGAAAGTGAATCAAAGAAAAAAAAAAGAGAGGATCAGGTTCAGATTATATACAAAGAAAGAAATTCGATATTCAATTAATTGTATCCATTCAAAAACGTATCATTAAAATAACTATTGTTCCACCTGTAGAGTTCTGAGCAAAACAAACCCTACCAATTTATCTCTAGGCAAAATAAATTATTATAGAAATAAGAAACTCTATTAAATAGGAAATGATGTATATTTGGGCACCACTAGGGTACTAAATAAAAATACTCCAATAATTTTAATCTACATGTAAGCCTATTCATTGATATTGATTTGTTGTTTTTAGAAAAATGATTTCCATTACTTCTCAGCGTGCTCACTCCTCTCCTTTTGAACATCCTTTACCTTCCGTCTCAAACTCTCTCGCGTCCTCCCTTAGTCTATCTCATTTGTTCTCAAACACAGGTGGCGAGTGCGGCATCCTCCACCGGTGGAGTATGAGACAGGAACAAATCGTACGACCTTAGGTTTAAATATAAGACCCTGATTAAATTCTCTTAGAAATATTAAATAAATTTTTTAATCATTTCATATATATTGTATATAATTAAATTATATATTAATTTATAAGTCAAGAAAATTAATTTTAAAAAAATGATAAATCTAAATACTTTAAAGTAATTTAACTAGCTTAATTAATTTTCTCAAAAAAATCAATAAGATCTTATATTTAAAAGTTGAGGTAATAGTGTAATACTATCTTGTAACATATTGACAATAATATTTATATTAATATTGAAAATATATTTTTTGATATGCTAGTGACATAGTAGTAGTATTTTATATTAATATTGATTATTGATTTTTTTTCCTCCGAATATTGTTGATTGATTTTCTTTTGATGCTTGTGGCTGTTCGTTTCTGGAGAGTTGATAAGTTGATTTGTGGTGGAGGAGAGAGAGAGAAGCGATCACCGACACACTGACGACCTATTCAAAAGTAGTAGTTGACGCGTATTGACTATTGACACTCAGTCCTACTCGGTCCACCCCCGGAGTTGTACGGTCCTTACATCCTTTTTTTTTAATAAAAAAAAATTATACTTCCGAGTTCCGCCTGAGGGAATGATCAGCTGTATCCCGAGTCCGCATTAGGTGCTCATAGAATCTATGAGCACCTCGTGCTCTTCCATTAAACGACAACACATCTGACCACTAATGATACAAACTCAATTTCTCTCTCTACACCCCCTTGAGAAATGAGAACTGAGCCGTGAGCACTGTTACCCCATCTTCTCTCCCTTTTCTCTTTTAAGGCTGTTGGGTCTTTTAATTTTTTTATTTCAAACATCCTTTTAATTAAAAAAAAGTCAAACCACGCAATTACTTGTTGCATCAAGCAAAAAACATTTCAAGTAAAATCAGATATTTAAATGTTGTTAGGATTTTTAGTAAAATATTAAGGAGGCCCAATTTTAGTTTAAATATAGTTTTTAAAATGCATATATTATGCATATCATTTTTTTTTTAGATGTCCATATATCTCTATTATCTTTACTATCTCCAGTATCTTATAATTATCTCTTATAATTATCAAATATGTAGATATCAATTCTATTGAGATTGTAAATTTATGTGTCTAAATCTTGATAGTGAATAAGAATCTTCTTCCTTTTTCTCATATTCTCTCTTTGTCTTTCCCTCTTTCCTCTTTTCCTTTTATTTATCATGGTGCCGTGACTTTTAGAAAATAGTTGTAATATTTAATTTTTTGTGCATCTAATATTCTAAAATGTTTTTTAGATAGCACTTTAGTTGCTATTGAGAAAAATCTTTTGGGAATAAAATTGTAAAAAATATTTTAAAACAATGGGTGCTATTAGAAAAAATATTTTAAGATGTTAGGTATAACAAAAATTAGTTTTTGATACTAAATATTACTAAAAAAATATTTTAGGTGTTGGGCGTTATTATTACATTGAAGCTATTGATTTTACTTCAAAAATTTTTGCTTGATTCGACAGGGAATTGCCCTGTTTTTTTTAATTAAACGGATGTTTAAAATTAAAAAGAGAGAGAGAGAGAGAGAGACCCAACGGCCTTACAAAAAGAAAAGGGAGAGATGGGGTAACGGTGCTCACTGCTCGGTTCTCATTTTCTCAACACAAATCCCAACAATACGGATATATGATTTTCCCACCAAAAACGTAATCTCCTGCGATGTTCACTTTTTTTTTTTTTTTTTTTGAATTACAATGATAAGAGTAAAGAAAAACTTTTGGGGTCACACGGGCCAAAAAGAAAAATTAGAAAATAGCTTAGCAACAAACTATTGGCGCCCAAAAAGCTCAGCTGACATATGTGGCGTACAGAAATCTAATGGATACTATAAAATGGACAATTCACTGTTCAAATCCACAGCTCGTTTTATCAAAAGATCAACACATACAGGAATGGTATATTTTCAGTCAAAAAATTTCGTCAGCACATTCGGGTAAACAAAGGAAATTATGCATGGACCCATATCTACAACACTATATCTATATATATATATATAAAAGCGGTACATGTAAATTCTGTTTCAGGTTCCGGGCCGTTTTATGCATTTTATACTTTCCAATTACATTATACTATCGCACATATATTATGACGTGTTTGTTTGGAAGAACTTATTTTTAGACAATAAGTGCTTATACTTCGTAATTCACGATATATGAGGTAAGTATGTGAGAGGAGTTTTTTCTCGGCTTGCGTAATAAGAGCTTATTTCTCAAATTTAAGCTCTTCCAAACACACTTATAATAAAATGTTTTGGGAAAATATAAAACGGAGATGGCTGGAGGCCTAGATAAACAACAAAAGTAAGAGCCGGGGATTGACAAATTTAACCGAAATACTATCAAATCCAGAGAGCAGGTATCAAGCAACAGAGTCGAAGCCGGACGTGGAATGGGTGAAAGTGAAACATGAGACAAATTAAATAGGCCGTCTTACAGCAACCCTGTTTGAGGAAAATACCTAAGCCAGGGAATCATTGTGACTGATGATGGAAATACAAGAAAGGGGGGGGGGGTGGATTTATATTCAGAACCCTGATAAATAAATAAATGGCCTCTTTAAATTTTAAAATAAAAAAATGGTTTTAAGAACTTATCAACGGCATTTCTAATATTGTCAATGATCCGTATCTGGTATTATTAATGTAACCATTTTTCTATTTTGAAATATGATGGGACCAATTTTTTATTTTTTCTCTTTTTTGAAATCTAAATATAATTTTCCCATAAAAAGGGTTTTGCATGGACAGCCGGGGCCGAAGGTCTTTTATGTTTTTGTGTCAATATATGAGTTTGTTTGGAATCACGTGCGAGGTCCACATAAGTGCTTATTTATATAAATGTTTGTTTGTGATAGTTTATTTTTGACTTATATAAGTGCTTATAAATTGTGATTACGGAATACGAGGTAAGTATGTGAGAGGAGTTTTATCTCGAATTACGTAATAAGAATTTATTTTCCAAAAAACAAAAACGCTATTCCAATCATAGCTTGAATCAAGACAAAACTCTTCTCGCATACTTACCTCGTATATCGTAAATTATGATTGAAAATATGCTTTCGAAAGCTCCAATCACTATTTCAAACAAACATTATAGGCCTATTTGGCACATTGGCCTTGGAGGAGGTGAAAATGGAATTGGATATCAATTTCATAAGAGAGTTTGTTTGGTGCAATGGAGTTGGAAAATTTTCCAAGTCCATATGGAAGCAAAAATGGGTCAATTCTATCAAGTGGACTTCCACGAAAAAAGCCAAGATTTACAATTTCATATACACATTTCCATCTCTTACCCTCTTCTTTCACTTCAACCTTCTCACCTACCCCCTCCGTCTTCCAGCCACCATACCGAACATCACCTATGAAGTTGAGATACCCACTACCGACAACGACAGCATCGCCGTCGATCCAGGTGAATGATGGCAACCATGGCCTCTAGTAACCGCGATGTCACTTTCCCCTTCTTCATCCCCTTCGATGGTAGCCGTCAGAGCTGAATGCCATTAAGGTGCTTCTGGCCATTCAACCACAACAACCTACAAGCTTCTCACTCCAACCGTCAGCATGCTTCGGGACCCCCCAAGATCTGGGTTATTTTTGTTCTAGGAATTCATTTGATTCATGATTTTGTTTGGTTCCTCAGATCCAAGTTTCTGCTAAATCTGGTGCTTGATTCGTGTATAGTAGTATCTTGAAGACTCAAAGTATGGTGGTCTCTTGGAGATGCGCAATTTTTTCGGTGAAGATGAAGATGGGTGATGTGTTGATTTGGGAAGTTAAAAAAAAGGGTATTTTGGAAGTTTGATATCAAAATAAGGGTTAAGGTGCAAAAATACACATGTGATTTTCTTCAAAGTACACCCAACACCAAATACTTTTTTAAAGTACAACAGTGACTATGTGGTTACAAAATATGTGCAAAATTACACTTTGACTGTTAGTTTGAATTTTTTATCTTGAAAGTGATGACGTGTACGATGACATAGATGCTGGAATGACGTTCTAGAAAAAAAATTTTATTTAAAATAAAATTTTCGTAATAAGTCATATAATTTAATAAAAATTAGTAATATAATATATGTATTATAATGATTTTAATTTAATAATATTGGAAATCTAAGGTTGGAAAAAATTGAGCAATCATTGTGTTTTTTAGGGCAGTAGTTCTGCTAAGTGAGTTAAACACTCTGCATCCAGATTTAAATTTACTTCAACGAATGTGGTATTAAAATAGTGAAATGTGGGTAATATTAATTGCAAAGCTTCACCAGTCAGCAAGTTTTTTTTTTTTCAGAATGTCACTCCAGCGTCCATGTCATCACTTTCAGGGTCAAAAAGTCAAACTAATGGTCAAAGGGTATTTTTGCACTTATTTTGTAACCACATAGTCACTGTTGCACCTAAAAACAGTATTTGATGTTTGGTGCACTTTGAGAAAAATCACACGTGTATTTCTGCACCTTAACCCTAAGAATTAAGATTCATTTCCATGACATACCAAATGCACTTTTAAACTTCATTTCCATCTCCATATCCATCTAAATCAATTCCAACATACCAAACAGGCCCTATATCTTTGTGTATATTTAGGGAACACTTAAACCGCAGTTTCAGAAATTATTTTCCACAAGCCGAGACAAAACTCCTCTCACATACTTATCTCGTAAATTGTAAATTAGTTTTTATAATTTAAGATATAAGTATGTGAGGGGAGTTTTGTCTCGGCTTGCTAAAAAAGACTTTTGAAACCATGGTTTCACAGTTACCCAAATATGCAAATATATATCTATATGACACTGCTTATTTTTTTTTAACATGGAGATCTAAGATCCTTGGGGTTTCCTTCTCACTCTGCACTCTCCCTCTCATGTTTACATCTATATGTCCATACACTTACCGTAATATGTTTCCCTAATTTTCGGCAGAGTCCTGGAACTCTCTAACGACCATAGTTACTCCCGAAGAGATCAAGCAAGCCTTATTTACTATGAAGCCGCTCAAGGCTTCTGGTGTGGATGGCCTCCATGCTATCTTTTACCAAAACCAGTGGGATATGGTAGGGCAATCCCTCTGCTCGACCATTACCAAAATATTCTAAGGAGAACCAATAGATGATTTCTTGAATCAAACCCTCATTACATTAATTCCAAAGATTGAGAGTCCCCAAACTCTCAAAGACTTCAGACCTATTAACCTATGCTCAGTTGTATACAAAGTCATCACCAAGATCATTGCCAGCCACTAGACACAAGCCATTCCTACTTGATATAATTCTCCCTTATCAATCAAGTTTCATCTCGGGACGAAACATCACAGACAATATAATCATTGCCCAGGAAGTAATACACTCCATGAGGAAGAAAGGAGGCCGTAAAGGTTGGATGGCAATCAAATTTGATTTAGAAAAAGCCTTTGACTATCTAAACCGGAGCTTTATTGAAGATACTCTAAGAGATGCTAAAATTCCAAAAATTTTCGTGCACCTAATAATGCATTGCATTACTACCTCATCCATGCAAGTTTTATGGAATGGCTCTCCCTCAACCCCATTCCATCTATCCAGAGGCATTAGACAAGGTGATCCTTTATCCCCATATATATTTGTCCTTTGCATGGAGCACCTTTCACAAGCCATACACTCATAGGTTAACGCTGGTAATTGGGAAACAATTAGGATGGGTACAAACGGTCCGCAACCCTCACACCTCTTCTTTGCAGACGACCTTGTGCTTTTTAGCACCACTTCACATAGGCAAGTTAACCTTATCAAGGAAATCTTAAAGGAATTTTGTGTATCCTCAGGTCACTTCATAAGCCAAAGCAAAACCCTCATTTATTTCTCAAAGAATGTGCAGAGGCATGAAGCTGACTCTATCTGTGATCGTCTTGGTTATGCCAGAATGGAGCCCTTAGGCAAGCACCTTGGAGTTCCCCTTCTCTACTCAAGGGTATACTTACATTCATGTGATAAAGCAAGACAAGCAGAAACTTACTAATTGGAAAGCTAAAACTCTCTCCCTGGTGGGGAGAATTACGCTTGCCAAATCGGTGCTGACGATGATCCCCTATTACACAATGTAGACCTCTATGCTCCTCGCTATATGCTGCCTTCAACTTGAAAAGCTCATCAAATGTTTTATTTGGGGCACTGAAGACCAGAATAGAGGTATCGACCTAGTTTCCTAGGAAGAGATGTGCCAATCGGTTAAAAGGGGAGGTTGTGGGCTAAGTAGGTTGGAAAGCCATAATGGAGCTTTCCTATCAAAGTTGGGATTTCTCCTGGCCACTCAACCAAACCTACTATGGGTACAGGTTCTCAGAGCTAAATATGGGTGGTCTGTAGAGTCTAACTGCAAGTTCAAGACTTATTCCTGTTCTCACATATGGCGATGAATAGCCAAAACTTGGCCAGACACATAACTTGGTCTCAGATGGAAGCTCGGTGACGGAAGGTAGGTAAGGTTATGGTCATACAATTGGATTGGCGAGTTAGGCCCTCTCAAGAACCTTACATATGTAGATTTGGATGAAGAGAATCTGCAGAGACCGATAGCTAAATTCCTTGATGAGCATGGTCAGTGGCATTGCCAGCTCTTCAATGATAAGCTCCCCACGGCTATATGTCAAGAGATAGCATTGACGCCTGTCCCAACCCTGCAGGCTGGTGATGCGGTGTGCATTTAGGATCTTAACAAATTCGGAGCCTTCTCGGTCTCCTCTGCATACAGGATCAAAGAGGAGGATAGATGGAATTAGGAAGAAAACAAATGGAACTTAATCTGGAAGTGGCTAGGAGCACAACGTGTCAAGTCCTTCTCTTGGTTAGCCTATAAAGGTAAGCTCCTAACTAACTCAGAAAGAGTACGCAGGCATCTCATTGCAACATCAATATGTGAATTATGCCACTGTGGAGACGAGGATGAAGACCATGTGTTCTGGAAATGCCCCTAGATGTTACGTGCTGGCGATGTTTACTCCCCGAAAATCATCTGGACTGCTTCTTCAACGAGCCTTTACAGGATTGGTGGCTGCACAATCTAAATCCATGCAAGGTCAGCATCAATTGGTTATTGAAGTTTGGACTGCTTAATTGGACGCTATGGGAGGCGCGTAATAAACGTTTATTTGCAGGAGCATCCTACCGACCCTCAAATGTACTAGTGGTAATGGAAGGCTTAGCTACTCGCACGTCCACTGCTATGAATTTTTTGGCTAGCATGAGTAGTTTTTGGCTAACTTGATATTGGCTTGTAAACTTTTTCAAGTTTGTTTAGTTTTATTGTCATTCCTGTTGTCTCTTAGTCTCGATGGTAGAATGTACTATTTTTAGTATTGATCAATAATATACTCCCTTCCACTAAAAAAAAATTGAAATGACGATATCAATGCATCTTAATAACTGAAACTAGACTTGTGATTTACATTCATATTTATGACTCGATCAAATTTGCATATTATTGAACCCTAAAAGCAACAAAGTTTGGAATGATTTATTTTTGGACAATAAATATTTATAAATCGTAATTCACGGTATACGAGGTAAGTATGTAAGAAGAGTTTTATCTCAATTTACGTAATAAAAATGATCCCAAATACTGCGATAAGCTAATGCATTTTCAATCTAGGATATGGAATCTAGGCGATCCTGAGTTGATCATTCATCTACAGGGAGGAGGGATACGCACTTGAATCAGGACCCCACCGAACTGATTACCATATGTGCTTTCAATTTTTTTAACTTTTATTTTTTTGGGCCAGAAAGAGGGCGGGACCTGGAGGCATGGGCTGTGCGCGTCAGTGTGAGACACCAGTTAAGTGCCACGCGCATACCGGGACCACAGGCTTCAAAATGCGGACGATGTGTGTCTACCGGATCCCCGTTTATTTATTTATTTCTTTCATAAGAAAAGCAGAAAGAGAAAGGGTATCCATGATTACGGGATTAATTTTTATTTTATACAATATTTTTTAATAACCATGACACCGACAATATTTATATTTGTCAATAAAAAAACTTGATCTTCTTAAAAAGATATTTGGAATTTGTAATTTGTAATTTGTAATTAAAGTATTTCTCTTCATATATGAGCCTTTTTTACAATTAACTTACTGCATTACTGCATAGATTACCGCGATATCAGTGGGTTTGATCATTTAAAATTATAAGAGATCACACGCGAATCTCTACTATTTCTGTCGTTGACGGTGAGAGTATTGGCGCGTACGGAAGTGTGGGTACGGTTGCATTCTGGGTTTGGAATTCATTACCCCTTGGGACTCGGCTAAAACAACAGCAAATGCTGTTATTTTAACTTGATACTATTCATTTATATATTTTGTTTATTTCTAATGAATAATAAAAATAACAGTTTTATTCACAAAAAAATAAAAATCTATGTTTGATTAAATTATAATTTATAAATAAAGACTGAAACACCAAGGGAGGAGTGGGTAAAGTGGCGCGTCTACGCGAACAGAGGCATGTTCGCTACTATATGATTAACCATTAATGAGGCCGATCGTTATTATGCGATCTTTTTTTATAATCGTGTTATTTGTTACTCGTTCCTAATTTCATTCACGACAATCGTATCCTCTCTCCGCCCCCCATCCCTATCTCTCCCCTTCACATTCGTACTCCCCGCAGTGACATGACAGTCCCTCTCTCTCCTTTGCTCAGTTTTGATTTGAGTTCCTCACACACTATTCCCATTTACTGTTTGTCTTCAGCCCCTCTCACCTAAAACCTTCATCCTCCATGGCTGATTCCGTCAAGTACCTTCCCGTCGGTGGGGCAGTCCCGCCGTCCGATTTCAAGACCTTCTTCTCTCTTCTCAAAACTAGAAAAACTGTGGCTCTTGCCTATGGCTTCATGCTTGCTTTTGTTGCTTTCACCGTTTTCCTTGCTTTCTCTCCTTCCCCAAATGCTTCCTCTCCCTGGTTCACCAACATCTTCACCTCTACCTCTTCCACTCCTACGCCCTCCAATCCTCGCCTCCCTTCCCTTTTCTCTTTCCTTTCCCCCCGCAGCACTTCTTCCCCTCTTCCTCCCTCCACTTCTGCCCCGCAAACCAACGTCACTTCTAGATCTGCTAATTCCACTTCTCTGTTTGCCGGCACTACAAAAGATTCATCCGAAGCAGTCTCTCTCCTCAACCAAACTCTAAGCTCAGGGAATTCGTCCGACCATTCGCTTCCGAGCTTCAGTCACACAATAATTTCTAGCTCAAGTCCTCCCAAGTTAAGTAATCTGACAGCAGATTTGCCGGTGAAGCCGCCCGTTGTTCAGAGTCACGAGCAGACTTCGGGAAAGTCTGATGTAGCTACATCTGTCAAGGCTAATCGAACTACAGTTGCTGCCCCTACGCCGGAAATCTCACTCGCTCCTCCTCCCCAAAATGCCCCTGCAGCCGCCCCCGCTCAAAACATTAGCTCTGCATTGAAATCTAACTCGCAGGTCAAGACTAGTCCCGAGAAATCGACTGATTATACTGCTTCCCTGGCAAAGAAACGGAGCAATGGGACTAGTACGAGGAAGAAGGATGACTCAATGGAGTCTCTGATGAATTGTGATTTGTTTGATGGAGAATGGGTGAAGGATGATTCCTACCCACTTTATAATTCCTGCGATCTCTTGGATGAACAGTTCAAATGTATTCGGAATGGCAGGCCCGATAAAGACTATCAGAAATACAAGTGGAAACCTAAGGGTTGCACCCTCCCAAGGTATGTTGATCTTGATATATTTAAAACCTTGTCCATTATTTCGAATGAAACGGTCGCTTTGGGTTTTATCAAATTCTGTTATTCTATGATTGGTTGGAGGTGTTCAGGCATTAAGCTTTTTCTATTTGATAAACGTCTGTGTCAGTAAAACTCCACAAGATTTGTCCATTTCCATTTGATCTTGATTATTCAATTTGTTGGCTAGTACTAGTGTCAGTTTGTAAAATTGTTCTTGCATTTTCTTTATTTGGGATTCCAATTTGATGAGAAGAGCAAATATGCGCACATTTAGGTTGGATGGGCATCGAATGCTAGACTTGTTGAGAGGGAAGCGACTGGTTTTCGTGGGCGATTCTCTCAATAGGAATATGTGGGAATCTCTTGTATGCATACTGAGGAACTCTGTAAAAAATAAAAGAAAAGTTTACGAAGCAAATGGCAGGGTTCACTTCCGGGGCGAAGCCTTTTATTCTTTCATATTCGAAGTAAGTATTAATTTCTTCTGCATGTTTCCGTTGATTTGATTTTCCTTTCTCTTTCCGGGTTAGAGCATATGTTTTTCCTTGTTTCATTCCATGAATGTCTCGCTGATGTTGTTATTTGGGTGTCGACGGTGGAGTAGGACTACAAATTCTCCTTAGAGTTTTTCGTAGCGCCATTCTTAGTTCGGGAATGGGAGGTAACAGACAAGAACGGAAAAACGAAGCAAACTCTTCGTCTCGATTTAGTTACGAGGGCTTCTGATCAGTACAAAGATGCAGATATTATCATCTTCAACACTGGCCACTGGTGGACTCATGACAAAACTTCCAGAGGGTAATTAAATGCATTGTAGTTTTCTCTTCACTGCGTGTTGCTGCTATTTAGTCTCATCTCCTTGTTAGTTCTCTGCCTCTTCCCAATTCAGTCTTCAACAATATTATTGGTCCAAAACTCGCTGAAGTATAACAAATTTCCCTTGAAAATTCCAGGAAAGATTATTACCAAGAAGGTAGTCACGTGTATGAGGAACTAAATGTGCTGGAGGCATTTCGAAGAGCTGTAACAACTTGGAGCAGATGGGTTGATGCCAACATAAATCCATCCAAGTCATTGGTCTTCTTCAGAGGCTACTCTGCTTCTCATTTCAGGTAAGCTCATATTGAATCACTGATAGATTTGGTGTAAATTCATAACCTTTGAGAATGTATTTCTTCAGCACTGATTTGCCCAAACCTGTGAATTCTGGTTGTGCAGTGGTGGACAATGGAATTCAGGAGGGCAATGTGACCATGAAACAGAGCCGATTAAGAACGAAACGTACTTGAGAGAATATCCACCCAAAATGATGGTATTGGAGAAGGTTTTGAAGAATATGAAAACCCATGTGACGTACATGAATATTACTAGAATGACAGATTTCAGGAAGGACGGGCATCCCTCAATGTATAGGAAGCAAAACCTAACGCCAGAAGAAAGGAGATCGCCACACATGTTCCAAGACTGCAGTCATTGGTGCCTTCCAGGTGTTCCTGATGCGTGGAATGAGATTGTTTATGCTGAGCTTCTTTTGAGGCAATATCAAAATCAGCATCAGCAGCAGAACCGATCATAGGTGAACTTTTCAATTCTATGACTTCAAGCTTAAGGCAAGGTCAAATAAAAATTTTTAAAAACAGAGAACGGAAAAGAAAACAATTGGAGAAAACAATACGTTATTTTTGTCCCATCCTTATACATGGTGGTAAGAAACGATCTTTACTCAATTCTTTTTCCTTTTGAAGTGTATATAAATTTGGAAAGTTAAGTTAATATGCTAGTGGAAACAAAATCAAAGAGAATTGTACCTTGAAGATCTGTAATATTATTTTTTTTATAGAAGTTCCTACTGGTCAAAGGGAAGAGATAGGCGGGGAATTTTGTCTGTTTTTGTAAATCCATTCGGTTCCCAGTTTTTATCCTCCCCTGAAAGATTAAGTCGTACTGCAAATCTCTAATCGATTAATGTTGAGGAAATTTCTCGAGATGATTTGTTTGTGCACCCATTTACTTAATTCTTCTTAATTATTGAATTGTGTGCTTTATTATGAATTTTATTATATATGTATAGATGTTGATAAATATTTTTGAGATTTATCCTTTTAGAGAACGTATATACCCTTTTCAATCTTCATTTATGAGCAGTTCAACTAGTTTAAAGCTTTCGGTCAAAAAAAAAACAAGTTTAAAGCTACTTCATAAGTATATTCATGAGATAAAACTTATTTTACGTATTTACCTTGTATATCATAGATTATGATTAAAAAGTTATTTTTGAATGTTCCAATCGTCATTTTAAACCGATCTTTTAGCTGTTGCTGTTGCAGATATTAGCCATGTCGAATATGAACATTAGCATATCATACTAACGACCCCATTTAAGGAGTGTGATCCTCCTTTGTTCTCTAACTTCAATTATATCCGTAAATGATCCTTTGTTTCAAGCCCATCTCCAAGGAAACAACAGCACACCCATTTCTACGTACGTGGAAATGGATTTTTCTCTTGATACAAAGAAATGGGTTGTTTTCCCCGTTACTTTCAAACAAGAATGTTCAGGGTAATCCATAAGAACAGAGGAGGGAAACAAATTAGTTGATCATTATTTTATTTAGGTCTTTACTTTCAGCCTACCATTCCTGATGCAACTACTCACTCTATGCAACTGTCACGGACAAGCCCTTTCTACGTCTCTGTATAGTGATGCCCTCACAATTCTTCCAATTAATATCGTCCACCTGTGATATAGGGATGTGTTACTGTGCATGAAGAATCAGGGATTCCCTTTCACCAAATGTTAGTGATATTGACATTGTTCAAGCGAATTTGAATTCCTCAACCCATGAGAGAAAGATAATTCAAGATCATGTGTGATTCATTCTCACGAGTTGACCCCTTCTTTTATATCTCCCTCAGCACCTAAACAATATATCGAGTATTTCAAGTAAGGTTCAGATCTTGATTCACACTTGCCGTTTTTTGAGTATTATGGTTGGCAAAAGAAATTGCTCGCTTGTTCTTGAAACAGCATTATTCTTCAACATACATGTGCATGTACAGAGCATTTCAAAAATTCCCTTGGCATGTGAGTGACCCAGCTATATATATATTTATTGAATACCCTATGTTCCCGTAGATTCACTATCTGCAAAAGGCACCGCACAATCTATGACATGAATTATCGAGTTTGATATATACTAACAAAAGATCGTTCGGCGTTCGCATTCAAATAATTAATGATGCCACCCCCAATCCGTTGCATTTACGCCCACTCTTCAAATGTCAACCTGACAAAAGTTTGAAGAAACATGGGTGCTTTACTTTCCCTACCAGCTTTTTCGTTTTTCTTCAGAACTTTACCCATCACACTTTATTATTATCTCAATCATCATCTTCCTTCCCATTTCACTCCACCCAAAGCCTTTCAATGTCGCTATTCCTATCCCAATTCCTTTAATTATAGCATCCCACTTGATGGCCAATCAAAAATAAAGACAGCAGAGTCATTGACGTCGTGAAGCCTTGAACACAACATATCAAACCTAACAAACCAAATAAATAACATACTATTGGTGGTTTTTCTTCGTGATGGTAAAAAGCACAAAAGATCGTTCCATACATACATCGCTCGTACCTCCTCCGCCAAGGAGCTAGAGCGGACAAAAAGAATGGACGAATATAACAAAAAACTATATAGTATATACAACGTAAAACAGCAATGGGCATGTCCTTTTTCCTTGTATGTTCCAAATCTGTGATATACAATCAAAGCAAACATCAAAAGTGGGTCCATTGGATTTAGATCACGAACCCGTATGATGGGCCTGGGCCTGTTGAGGTTGGGCCTGACCGTTCGGAAAGGGAAGCATTCCAGGCTTTCCGAGAGACACAGTTACCGGGATTCGAGAAGCACTGCCTGTATTAGTGGTAGTTGCCCCCGCGGAGGATGTGGTGCCGGCGGCTGAAGATTTGGTAACGACCCTTTCACAGGAGGGACACATGGTGAGAGTGGTGGCCGGAAGCTGCATGTAATACGGCTGCGATGTCTTTAAAGCCCTTAATTCTTGCACCTCCTTCTGTAGCCTCCTATTCTCCTCCGTCAGCGTCTCGCAGCATCTCTTCAAATACTCACAGTCTACTTCCGTCTGCTTCAGTTTCGTCCTTTTATAATATATTAAAGAACCAGTTAAAAAAGGTTAGCCTGTTGATTAATTATTTTATTTTGAATACATGGGAAAGCCAGTTTCTTCACAATACTTACCTAGCCCGTCTATTTTGGAACCAAACTTCCACTTGACGAGGACGAAGGTTTAATTGCTTCGCCAGGGCAAGTTTCTGCTTCTGCGGACGAGGTTAAGCAAATTTGCGGTTACAATAAGTTAATGATGGCAAGCAAACACGGAGAGAAAGAAAGGCATAGAGCGGGAAACTCAGACATACGGGATTGAGGGTGGCGTGTTCTTTGAAGCTTTCTTCAAGGAAGGCCGACTGTTCCTTGGAAAGTCGGAGTTTCTTGCGATTTGATCCGTTTTCGTCATCGTCGCTGGGTCTGTCGGCGTTGCCATCGTGTTCTCTCCTGTGACCATTTCTGAGGCGGAAATCCAAGTGAAATGACGAGATCTCACTGTTGGGAGATGAGAGTGCAGCGGCGTCGTCGGCCTCATCTACTTCCGCCGGCGCAATGTTCACATCCAATCCCCTCGCAGTCACCACTCTATCAGATGAAATCTCTTCACCGCCCACTGTCATTGCACAAAAACATCACAAATCTCAGACAAAAAGGAATGACCAGCACATCCACCAAAAGGAAGAAAACAATAATAACGCAGTGAGTGAAACAAGCAGAGGGGGAGAGAGATTACAGGGAGGGGCGAGCCAAGGAATAGAAAGGCGTGAAGGGTTTGGAGGAAGCGGGGTGAGGGGAAGAAGATGGAGGTGAAGAGGCGGAGCAGATGAAGTGCGACCATCTTCATGGGCTTCTGTATGATGATTACATGTTTTGGGAGAGAGTGGCATGCAAAAGGCAGGGTCCTGAGGGGGCATGTTGGTGAGCTTGTCAAGAAAAGAGAAGGGCTTGGGTGTGTCCCCTAAGCTCAAGGCCAACTCCATAGTGTATGTTAGGAAGAGCTTGAAGACTCAAAACTCAGAAGCAGAGAAAGGAAGATTTTTATAGGATGTTGGAGTAAATAAGAGGAAGGGGCCAGGGAAGGGAATAGGCTTTGGGAGGCTAGAGGGAGGGAACTCACAGGTCAGCAGCTTCCAACATACCCTTTTTATTGCTTCTCTGCTGTGCCCCTGAGTGAACATTGACCCATAATTCCCCCACTTGGCAAACGCACGTGACTTCTACTCATTTGAACGCCCTTCGCCTCTCATTTTCAAGTTTTACGTTTATACTAGTATAATCCTCCACCAAATGTATCTTCCCCACTTTTTATAATATAAACAATCCTTACTTTTTTTTAAATTATTTTTAGAAAAAATCTTATATAAAGCTACCTAAAATATAAAAAAAATTAAATTAAATTGATAAATTCAGTAAATTCTTAATCGAGTCATTAACACAATTTACGATTTTAAAATATAAGTAAAATTATCTTAACGCCCTCTCCATTATTCTCTGTCCCTTTTAAAAGAGTTTTATTGTTTTATATATCAATATTAATATATAATAAAATAAAATATGATTTTTTTAAATCAAAGGAAGTTTTTAATATTCTAAGAGGGTCATTAAGAATAATTCAAACAAAAAACGGAAAGCCTACACATATCACCATCATTGATATTAATTAAATGATGGAATGATTTAGTTGAAAAATCAACTAATTGATATTAAGATACAAAACAAGAAAAAAAAATAAGCGTGAGTTTTTTTTTTTTTTTTTAACTTCCGTTTGGAAAAATAAATTGAGATAAATATTACTTTTACCACCTTTAATCTAACCAAACTCTGAATGATTTTCTCTAACAATAAATGTGAGTTTTTTGTAAAAAACTATTTTCCACCAGTAATATGTTAGTTAAAAAGATATTAAATATACTTAAAATTTTTTTTTTTAGGTGAAGCTCACTTAAAATTTCATAAAATGCTTTACATATTGGAATATGGAACTTTAAGAAAACTTTATATATGAAACAAATATAGTAAAATTTATACATAATGTATTTATTAAAAGATATTTTTTATATTGATATATATTATAAAATTTTTGGAAAAAAAATTCAATGAAATAAAATGAACTCCTTATCGTATGTTTTTTTTTCCCTTACGATTCTAGTTAATATATTTAAAGTTAAACTATATAGGTAAATTATATTTTATTTTATTAAATATTAACATTGATATATATTAAAAAATCTAAATTACAAGGTAAGTGGAATTCTTTAAGGAGGAGAGGGCACGCATTTTTAATATTTTGGGGGACACGTATCGGATATCCATCACATTCCATTTTAAATTATTTCTTATTTGGTTCATACTCTGTATTATCATTTTATAAATAGCATTCACAAAAGGCTAGTTGTAACGAATTGTTATATTACGTATCTCTCAAGTTAATCTTATGTAATGCATCAATCCACTGATTAAGAGGTCCAGGGGAATGGTCTTTATAACTCCGTCTACTCAATATATTTATTTTTTTTAGTGTTAGTACAATCTTTCATCTTTCAAGTTGCTTTTATTTTAGTTTTGATATTTTAAAGGACAAAATGATTTAGGTTTTTATTAAATTATAAGAGTAATATTTTAAACAAAATGAAACTTTAGAGACCAAAACTTATAATTTAAAACTTGAACTATTAAAATTAAAATGAAGGTAAATTTAAAGATCAAATATTGTATTAACCCTATTTTTTTAATCCTCTTGGTGAACAGTTCAAACCATACCCTTATCGAGCTCATTTTTAATCCTTTGATCTATTCACAATTGATCAATGACTTTGAAATCGAGATACTAGTAATATCGTAGATGAAGGAATTGTTTAATTAGGTATATACGGTGGATGTGTGTGTTCGGGGGATAGATATACCTGTACCAGTTTCAAGGTATTTTTATTTTTATTTTCTTATTAATTATAATAAACAATAAGATTTTACTCATATTGATTTTTGAAATCAATTAGAGATAATAATGAAATTGGAAATTTAATTTTTAATTAATGAATTAACTAACTCTTCTTAACATATGAAAGCTAACTAATTTAAATTTTTAAATAGAATCAGAAAAATACGCATGCAAGCAAATAACGGTTGGGTAGGATCTGAGGGGTGGATAATAATAATGCTCTGATTGAGCATGAATTGATAAATAATGGGTTGGATATAGACAAAAGGACACAAATTTAAGAGGTTTCTACCAAACAAAAATTCCAGAAAGCACCATGATGAGATGACAATGGAAAACGATGTATCAGGAGAGTTAGAGAGGAGAACAAAGACCTTTTGTCTTATTGACCAGCTGGTAGTATTCATGCTGGTTCTAAATCCATACGTACTCCATCCTTGTCATCATTATGGTCGTTCAGATCATGCACCGGCGTACGATAAAAGTCTTTAAAGACGATGATTTGTCTTTGATTCCAAAGACGAAATAAAACAATCGTGTGGGCTCCCTTACACTCATTTTCTTTCTCCCTGGCCGATACCATCTGTTACTCTCTCCCACTTACCAGTTACCACGGCCCTCCAATACGCGTGGCTTAAAGTTAAACCATCAAACTAGTAAAAGCTTTTGGTGGTTGCGGGTGAGATTAAGTAAGCAGGATTAGAGAGGGAGACCACTAAATTCAAAGTGGAGTGACTGTGGTAGCTTCCACCTATCACCGCCACTAACCGGCCAATTGCAACAGTGCTGGTGTTGCAGATATCAGCCTTGTCATCCACTATAAACAAGAAAATCTCTGATCTTTTTTCCTGAAAAAAACACAAACAAACAAGCATGATGTGATCGAGAAATTTAAATAAAGAAAGTTAAAAAAATGATTGGGAAGGATGGGTCCGATGATTATATGTAGTAGAATAGTGTGAGGGTAAAAGGTTTACTTTAAATAGTTGATATGAGAAGGGTGGGAGACAAGGCGACCAAGTCTCTGAAACTGGACATGGGAGGGACAAAACAGGAAAGAGAAGTGGAAAAGCAATTACTAATTAAGAAGGAGTTAAAGGTGAAGGTTCTTTTGAAGCGGCTGCTTAATCACATCATAAAAACGAGGGAGCATCCAATGCCCAAGCTATCAAAACACTCACTCCATTATTGCATTTGTCAAAAGTCTTACCGCTGCTCCAGTCTACCATAACCTTTCCTTTCTTCCATACTCCTTTTGCTGGTTCAAATTACTCTACTCCAGAGTAAGTCCAATTCAGCTCACTAATACTACGTGTTTTGCACATTTATTTTCTTTTATTTTACCCTCCAATACAAACCTTTCATTTAGGAGGGTGCTAATTTCTTTAACGTTCTCTTGATATAGTGTTTATTTATTAATTATTAAAAGCACCAGTTAATTATTAAATGCGTATCTTTATGAAAAGAACTTTATATTTGTTATGTATGTATAAAAAATTCAACTAATTTTAACCATATTTTTTTATTACTTTGGTTCTTAAAAATTGGCAGGATAATTAAGAATGTTAAAACATTTTTATATTTTTAATAGGCCAGCACTTCCTTCAATCCATAATACTTCTCTCTTATTCATAATATAGGGTATTTTAACTAATTTATAGGAAATAAGAAGTGATAATAAATACAATAAATATATCATAAATTGAATTTTTTTCACTTTTACCCTAACTGAAAGATGCGTTTGAAAATTTAATTAGTGGGTAAAATTGGAAATGAGCATCAATTACAAAGACTAAACTAAAAAATGAACATTAATTATCTTCTAAGTGACATATATTTTAGATCAAGCTATTCTTTTAAAAGTGCTATATATTATGAACTAGATAGAGTACTCCTTTATCTTATATATAAGGTAGAGAGATATTAAAATTTTTTATTATACTTAAAAAAGCAAAGAAAGAAACTTTTCGTTTGAATATATAGTTTTACTCTGTAATTAACTAATTATTATTGTGCTACCTTTATTTTTATTTAGTATAATATATATTAAATAAAAATAAAATATTATTGAAATTTAGGAAAGGGTTAATAAAATTTAATATATATTTTTTTAACATGTGAAATATGCTGCATTATAAATAGGTTGATGATTTTTTTTTTTTTTTTGGCCAATATAAATAGGTTGATGATAGATGTACCAGACTACCAGTACAAGACTAAATTTAAACGTACATAGTATTAAGAAGGAGGGGGTGTGGTATTTATGAGGAGGGGGCAGGTGGGGCACAGCGCAGAGGTAGAGGCGTGGGGTGGGACCAGAAACTAAAAAGAAAGGGGGGAAGTGAGGGCAGAGGTCAGAATTGTGATGCTTTTGGGATCCCAGCAATAATTGAAGCCATGCAGGCTTTAATGATATGCTGCTGCCCTCTGATATATGTATCTTTCCATTATTAGGTGGGCCCTCTCCTCTTCTTTCTTTCATTCCTCATTATTGCCTTCTTCTGCTTTCTCCAAAATGCCCTTTTACTTTGGCATTGCCCTATAATGTGAATTGTGAACACCACCTATCAGCTAAATATATATATACATGTCATACGTACGTAATACTAGTATACTAGTATATATACCAGCTGTATTGCACCAACTAGAGATAAATTAATTGTTTTTGCTTATAATTCTGGTTCTATTTATAAGTTTTTTTTAACAAAAAATTTAGTCTTATTTATAAATTCAGTTTCAAAATAGTAGATAAGATTGTAATAATTTTGTCCCTATTTATTATACCAATAAAAAAATAATTTAAAGATAAATAGAGAAGAAAGAGTTAAAAAACACTCATTCATAAATGAAGGTATAATTAAAAATTTACCTCATTATTATTGAGTTAATTACCTCTCTTTAATATACAAAATTTAATTAAAAAAAACTTATAAATATAGTCAAAGTGGTAGACCGGAAGGCGCTTCCTACTAAATCTAACAACCTCCAGTTTCCCTCACAAATTCTATGCACTATTTAATTAATTCTGCTTCCAATATTTGATGTTATCAGGCTGAGGGAGGCCCAAGACTTGGTGATTCACGTGGGAACGCTTTGAATTTGCCAGTGGTGTATAAGCTTGGGCTTTTACTTTCACTTATTTTACCCTTCCCTCTATTGTTTTTTATTCCCCGCATGTCTCTTGACCTTGTCTTTCTGATCTTTCGTTACGTAGGGAATATCACCGTCTGGCGGTGGAGTTCTCAGAAAAACTCAACAATTCATGAAACGGCACCTGCCACGGTCGGTGTTATGATATTTTATGGGTATATATTTGCATTATTTATTCATGCATTCATTTCGAGTATTTTTGTCCTCTATTTATTTTAGAAACAAGACTGTTCGAATTACGGTTCTCCTTTTGTGGCCGCTCATTCAAATTTCTGTGGGGGCGAGTCACGTGAGGAACGTGCGCGGGGCTAATGATTAGAGTTTCATCTCCCACTGAAAGGCTCGACGTGACGGATGGGGCCCCCATCAGCAAACACGGCCCTCCCCTTTTCATGCTTTACTATTTTCGGATTCAGTTGCGATTTCCACAATTAAACACAGGATCAATTGGGATTTCCTCAATTAAACACAGGATCAATAGTGCCCGAGGTTATTAAAATCGGATATACTTTTGAACCGGTTGAGGCGGTTGATGAGGTGTCCCGGGGGTGGTCTCCATGAAAAAGGAGGTTAATGAAGACACCCTTCTCCAATCAGTAGATTAGTTCGGAGTCAACTTGGGAGTCGGATCAATGAAGAATGAAAAAAATTAAATTTTTATCATACCATTTAAATATTAATTCAAAACTTTGAATAATTGCTAACAAAATAATCATATACTTATCAAACACACCTTACAATTTCTTTGATATATTGATTGACGTCATAATATCAAACTATCATCCAATGATATTAGAATAAGTAATCACTAAACATTTTTCCTAATAAAATATCAAAATAGATAGTTGATAACAGATTATTCCCACCAACAATCCTTTAATAACTAAACTCATAGTCATTAGCATCAAAAAGTAGCATTATTTTCAACCAATATTGGTCTATACAATTTATTACGCCCCTAACAAATCTACCTAAATTAATTAAACAAATTTTAAACTACTTTGTAATATCTCAGCTCATTTATATTATACAAACATATCAATGTTAGATTTAAGATTGAGACCTCATGCAAGAGTAGGGGGCTGAAACAACTCGCCATTCAACAATAGCTCTTAGTTTTATTAGATGCTGGAGGGAGTATTTTTCACTTATTCACCCCGACCCAGCATCATTCTTCTATAAAATGGTTTCAAATTAAGCTACCCTGGTCGTGTAATGCATACATTACATGTGTCCATCAGAAACCCAAAAGAAAAAAGGTTAATGCTGGTCGTGTAATGCAATTATGAAAGAGGCGTTTTCATGTTACCGTTCTGCAACTAGCTGCAGGTTTCCTTCCCGCATTATTTTTGTCCTCTAATTTTGAGCACAATGTTTAATCTTGAAGCAAGATTGAGATCATGATTGAGGAATCTAAAAGTGTTTATGCACATTAGTCAAGGCAACACCCCTCTACTCAAAATACTTAACTCGTATACTGTAAATTATAATTGAAAAATTATTTTTGAAGATTCCAATCATTATCTCAAACACAAACACTCAGTTCCTGTTTGGGATAGCGTTTTGTCAACCCAAACGAGCTTTTTTAAAAGAGAAAATCATGGTGACTTTTGGTTTTTTGAAAATTGGGGTGCTTGGATTGACATTTTGACAACTAGGTTTTTTTTTTTAAACGTAACTTTTGAGAAGAAGTTCAAAAGTCTGGCTTTCTGAAAAAAAGTCACTTATGTCAACGCCAATCTAAACAAAAATTACATTTACAATCTAATTTTTATTCTATCTTACGTTTGTAAAAGTCAAATTAAAAAAAAGTCACTTCCGTCACCTTTAACTCAAATAGGCCCTTAGTGATATATAGGCTTGTTTGGTTCTATTCTCTATTTTTTGTTCTCTAAAATAGTTTTATAAAACAGTTTTTGGAAACAAGTTTTTTTTTTTAAAAAAATATATATATTTGGATAGTTGTTTTGAAAAATATGTTTTTGAAGTGACGTAGCGGTATGGTTGCCAGTGATGATATGGCAGTGATTGTAACTAATAGTGTAATGTTGATAGTAGACAAATGACAGCTTCAAAAAATAAAAAATAAGAAAATAAAAACAAGAAAACAACTAAAAACTATTTTATTTTTTAGTTATTAAAAACAAATTTTTGTTTTTTGTTTTTAAAAACAGTTTATCAAATAGTTTTATTGTTTGATTGTTGGGAAAATACCTCAAAAAGGACCTGAAATTCATGAAAAGACAGATAGGTCACTTGAATTTCTGAAATCCTTCAGAGGTGCTTGGTGACTTGTTAAGGATTTACAAATTCAGAGGAAATGACCAATTTGCCATTACTTATTTTTTTATTAAAATAATAAATACCTCATCTGCCAGCCGGCCACCGCTCCGTTTAGATAAGGAATTCTCGAGTTTTAGATGAAGAATTCCCAACTTCATATAAGAAATTGACAATTTGAGATAATGAATGCACAACTTTTGTTTAAGTAAAAGATTTACTTGTGCTTTCAGACCATTCATAAGTTTAGATATAGAATTACCAAGTTTAGATAAATCAATGTCAGGTTTCGATAAGAAATTTACAAGTTCATATATGAGATTAAGAATTCGCAACCTTATTTTCGTAACTTTATCCGATAAAGATAATCTTACTAGCTCAAGAATTCGCAACCTTAGATAAAAATCCGTAACCTTATCTGAGCTTGTTAATTATTTAACATTTAATTTTATTTTAGATTCAAGGTATTATCTTAATTATACTATATTTTATTTTAAATTATGTTGTTTACTTTTATATTATATTATATTATATTAAAATTTTGTTCAACATTTTAATTTATTTTAGAACTTGAGAGACAAAAATTGTGAAATCCTTATCTCAATTTGTTAATTTGTCATATGAACTCAGGAATTCCCTATCTAAACTAATGAATGATTCGAGACAGTAGGTGGATTTTTTGCTTAAAAAATGAAAGTTGTGAAATCCTATATGAACTTGTTAATTTCTTTTATCAATTTGTCAATTCCTTATCTGAACCTGTTGGTTGACATAGTTAAAAATAAATGTTACTACATAGATAATTTTCACAGTATATATATTAAAGGGTTTTGCTAGCCTAGTGATAATGCACTTTTTGTGCATGAAAGTGATGGGGGGTGCGAACCCCCACCCCACCACTTTGAGAATTATTCCCAAAGCCAGGGAATATTCCCTGGCCAAAGCCCCCGCCTGCGGCTGCCGTGGGCGACCACCAGCAGGTGAATGGAGTCGTGGCCGGCCGGCAGGGTATTTATTATTTTAATAAAAAAATAAATAAGGGTAAATGGGTCATCTTCACTGAATTTGTAAATCCTTGACAGATCATTAAATACCTCTGCAGGATTTCAGAAATTCAGGTGGCCGGTCTGTCTTTTCATGATTTTTAGGTCCTTTATGAGAGATTTCCCTTGATTGTTTTTAAAATAAAAAAACAGTTTTTTAGAAATAAATTCTAACAGCCCAGATTTGCATGCGGTGGAGGCGTGGGTCATTTAGATCATATATAGAGAGAGAGATGCCCAAACAGAACCCCATCGATGTCGTCACTCCCTCCTCCTTTTAATGCATATATTCGTTGATAATCACCTTCAGTAGTAATAGTAATATGATCCTTCAGCTTCATATTCAAAAATAAAAAAAGTTGTTTTTAAAAGTTGCTTCGAATATTCGAGGGCAATCTAATTTTGACAAGCTTATTGAGATCAGGACCTGCTATCCAAATATTCCTTTTACTCTTATCGAATTAATATAGAACAGGAGTATAATACTAATTATACAAACTTTATTAGACTAAAAACAGATGCCTTGATACTAAACTCAAGAAGAAGCGGATGTGGAGGTGCATTCAGAGGAGTGGTTGGGAGGTTTTGCTTGTGAGTTGACATCAATCCCCCTAGTAATTGTTGAAGTTCTAGGTGTCATACATAGCCTTCAGTTGTGTTGAAACTGTGGATATCGGAATATAAAAGTAGTCACCAACGGTACTGAAAGCAGCTAACCTACTCTTTAGAGGATGTGCTGCAAACCATCCTTACAAAGACATTGTTGATGAAGCTAGGAACTTGGTGCATAAAGATTGGCATGCTATTATTAAAAAGGTTCCAAAAGAAACAATTAGTATAACTGATAGTTTAGCAAAATTAGCTCATAACCTTGTAAGGAATTTTTGGATCCTAGATCAACCACCACCTCCACATTGAGAAGTGGTAGAGTAGGATGTTTAGATAGTTTTTTTATTTTTGTTGGATGTTTTGGAGTCTGAGAGATTTTTTAACCAGTTCCCATAGGGTTATTAATGGTGTTCAGTTTTTCATGCAAAAAAAAAAAAAAACACTAGAATTCATTAGTGCTTGTAACGTTTTATAATCAAATCCCAAAAATGGGAACATTATCCTTCATCATTGACAGTCCTGGGGGCTTCAAAATTTCTGGAACAGAGGATTCATAAAAATAACTTTTTAATATACATGTTAAGAATATGAGATAAGTTTTACCTGAACTTTCGTAAATATACTTACTCCTCTAGTCTTATATATAAGGCAAAGGGAAAAGTTTTTTTATAGTCATATTTATAAGGCACCTAATTAAAGTTTTAAGGTGAATATACAATCTAACCCTTTACTTTTTATTGTGTTGACTTTATTTTTATTTGATATTATGTATATTAAATACGGATAAAGTTAAAAATTTGTTAAATTTTATCAAGGTTTTCTTTAATCTCTGTGAAAAATATTAAAAATACCTTATAAATAAGATTAGAAAAGCATAATTATTACTAGCTTCAGACCCGCACGAAACTAAATTTCCCAGATTTTAATATGAAACACGAAATGGAGGGAGGGCATGAGGACAAATGACGAGCGCAGGGTGATGATTGCAGCATAGAGTACTTTAAACAATGATGGCGATTCCTATTTATTTTGCATTAATTGATTCCTCATATGATTGTTTAATGTGTACGTGTCCTCTGATCATCAAGCCGACATCGATATATACATAGACTATAGAGCACTTCTCGGCGTGTTCCTTTTGTTTCCCTTCCCCGACATCATTATCACACGTTTCTCTTACTCTCTCCCCCTCTCATTACTTTACAGGGTCTTTATCTTGAATCATTAATAATGATATTAATCACCATCATAATCTTCAATTTCTTCGTCTGGGATGCTGTTGTGATGCTGGCAAAGTGTGGGACATCACATCAACACACTCCGAGATATAGTTGCACTTCACTTACTGTTCAGCCTCATCATGATTCTGCACTTACCATGTCTTTTCCTGTTCTATTGGCTTCTCTCTAATTACCCTTTCTCAAAAACTAAATGTCCTCTGCCATCTTATAAAAAATTATTAGTGTTATCACATCCAACGCACTTAGTGTAGCCCTGCATATGAACAACTAGTCAGTTATCAAATTATACAAAACAGACAAACAGTTACGTTTTCTCATGTCAAAGATAATGATGGACCTGAACGTTGGTAGCCAATTAATGGCTGCATTTAGAAGCGACCGGGGGTTGATATTCATTTTTCCTCAATCATCATTTCCCCATGCTTTGTCCTGTCCCAACGACATACCTTATCATCCAAATTGGCTCATCAGAAGCTAAAAATTAAAAGAGAGAACAGTATCAATTTGGGAGAGAGGGGATTCTTTCTTTCTGCTCGATGCCTCAACACAATGAGAAGAGGCCTGTACATGCATGGAATTAATTCTAGGTGAAGAAGTTTTAGGTGTTACAGCCACTAATTATGGGGGTAATGAGTTTACATGCATGAGCTTATACCCTTGTAACCTGTGGGAGTTACTATATATATAGGGGTCATGATGTACAGATAATGATAGGAATATAGGATACGCTCACAGAGATTCTCAACAAGATTGAAACCTTTCATGATGTTTCCTTCAATCAAAGTAATCTCTCAGCCATGATTTTCGGGGAGGGAGCCAGTGAAAGAGGATGTCTAAAGGTTTATTTTGACCAGAGAAAAAGTTTGTCCTCAACGTAAAATGACCAGAAGCTCTCCAATGTGGGTATCCTGAATCACGAGATCGATGAAGTGATGGTCAAATGAGCAAAGTCTTCATTTCTGAATCGCGGGGCATGCATTCCTGAATTTTCATGCACCACAATGATAACGACAATGACTACAATAATTTTAAAAATTGTGTGAAAAGATAATCATGGCATAATAAATTAAAAGAATCTAAGAATATTGCTGTTCAATTCAGGCATGAGAGAGGAAGGACACGATGTTCGGCAACCGAGATGAGCATGGATTTTTGATTGTTGACCACAGCCAAAGGAAGATGAAACGCCTCCAAAAGACTGACACGTGTGCGCGCGCGCCCAACTCCAATCATGCCCCTTTACTGCCCTTTATCACTTTGTCCCCCACCCCTCTTTTTTTCAGACTAATTCCCATACCTCGACGACGTGCCTGTAATAATAAAAGAATAAATCATCATCACCAACACAGTTTCTTGAAGATCATGATTATAAACCTTCAGACATCACCTAACATTATGAGCAATCATCGATCAAGATGTTTCATCTTGTCTTGCTATAATAATATGTGACGTCGTTGATTTTGAGCTTCAGCTTTGGGCTTTAGGTGGAGCAGTACAGTCCCAATATACTGATGATGAAACTGGGCCATGCTGCTGTTAATTACAACTTCAGGCTCTTGACGGGGACCAGTCCTTTTCGATCGGCCTGTATATAACTGTGTGTGTCCCAGTCTCTATTTGGAACCCCACTAGAGAGAGTGCTTGATTATTAGGGAGGAACATATTTACATGATCCAGAAACTTGATATACTAATTCAGTCCAAGCATCTGCCTCTGTAAGCAAAGGTTCACTTCTTTCACAAAGATATGCGAACATAATGAAAAAGGAATGTCCCTCCCATGCATTTAAGTGTCTTAAACTAAATTTTGACAATTAAGATACGAAAGTGAAACAAGTTTGATTGCTCAAGAAGAAACGTGCTTGAAAATTACGGACTATGCATCCATCGACTGGGATATATGGGAGAGAGGGTAAGAAGTAAAAGTTGAAACTGTTGCCATAAATTAGTGGAGAGTATTAAGAGCTTAATGACATGTGGGCAGGATACACATCCCACTAACACGCTGATCTTATAGCAGGGAAACGAATGATAATAAAGAAATGCAAATATCTGTTTGTCTAGATTTGGAAAATAGTAAGCTCATCATCAGCAGTTACCAATAGATAATGAACCTGTTTGGGCGGGTTAAAGTTTGATTCGGCCAAAATTACTCAAGCTAAGCTTAGTGCTTTTGAGAGTGTTGCCTCCGTAGAATCCACCTGCAAACAGTACGGGGTACTACTTGATGGGTGAAGAAGAACAGAACAGAACAGACATGTGATGGGAGAAAGGATGGCACCAGCGAAGAATTATTAGACTCTTGGTCATTGTTGTTAGATAAGTTTCAGGAAATATTGTGATAGTAGCAGCGCACTGCACTGGGCCCTTGCGATTATTACCTTCCTCATGTTAGTTCGGGTACAGAACCCTGGATGACATAATACCATGACACACACAAAATGAGAAAGACAAACAGAGACATGTGTGCTGTGAGAATGTATCCAAAAAAAAAAAAGTGTGCTGTGAGTAACTTGGGCCTATTGCTTTGAAGAAGATAAGGATTGGGCTTATAAACAGGGCCTATTTTGTGTTGACGTTGTTTTCTAAAGGGAATTATTTCAGATGGCCATTGTAGTACTGAGCCCAATGTATTTTAAGCAGGGATACAAAATTAGGAGGTCCCGATGAGGCAGAGCAAAAGGACAAGAGGCAAAACCAAAATTCAGGTATTTTTGACACGAGAGTGGTTTCAATCTCGATTGGGATTTGATCCGTTTCCCTCCATTATCCATAGAGAGACCAATTTTTGTTGTGTTAGATGGGTTCAGTTAAACGCATCGGCATCCTCAACCTTATCTATTCATTATGCTCGCCGTGGTTAGTGCGATTGGATCCCGGCCTGTTCGTTGGTGAAGAAGAAGATGAAGAGGAATTGAGAGAGAGATGGGGGTTGCCACAATTGAATAAGAGGAAATCAAGTCATACACGTACTACTTATTTCCATTCCTCGTCTTGCAACACATTTATGTAAACTGCAATGTCCTTTAAGCACTTTAGATTCCGATCAAGCTTAAGAAAATGAAATTGAAGATATATTCTTACCAAGCCTGACAAAACGAAATTGCAGAGCGACCCATCTCTCTTGGACATCAAGTACAAACGGAACTGTCAAATGCGTAGGAAATTAGAAGTTTTATCGCTTAAGCCCAGTGATCCAATACCTGCGCCCCAGTGAAGAACAAAGGTGTCCCCGAAGGCTTGGTATAAACAAACATTTAGATTATGGCTTCAAGAAGAAATCCTTCCGATACAAATAGAGTACATTATCGGTCACAAGGGTCAAACTATTTGAAATGAGTTGTGATTTCCCCAAGCAGATTCTTCAAGAGATTGAATACTGAAACTAAGCAAATACTTGAGTGCTGAGAACAATTTGGTGCTTGCTTGGACTGATAAAAACAAGGTTAGAACTACACAGCCTCACTAGGAATGGCACAAAATAATCACAAGATTGCTTTCTCCCTCACACTAACTTACAGAGCCGATAACTCAACAGATGGAATCTTTACCCAAACCATACCGCCGAGCACATTGGCATGCCCTGTTATTAAATACTTGAACAAAATATTTACAACGGGTAAATTAAACATTCTGAAAATAAAGTATTATTGGTTATAAATATAACAGTACCACCATATAATCAACCCATCCACCATATATATATATACACACACAACACAGTCCCATAGCCATTTAATTCGCCAGACAAACCAAAGATGATTGACTCTCGAAAGCTCAATCCTTAAACAGGGATAAGTGACCATTCCGAAGCTTCTAAAACCATCTTATAACTATCAAGGATTGAAGTAAAAGGAGAATTACTTCATTCATATAAGGCCATATAAAGGCGAGTAGCACTTACATAGCTGTTGGAATATCATAAATTTGTGCACTACAGGAAAGATAAATAACGATCAAAAAGATTTTAATCAGTGCAAACGTCTTCGCCTGGGAGCCCGAGAATCTCCACTATCCACATCAGAAACCCGAGATGCGTCATTTCTCCTCCTGGAAGAGGATGTTGACAAGGACACCATGGAGTCAATTTCTACGGCAGTGTCTACTTGACTCTCTGAGTGTATAACAGCAGCAACACTTGAAAAGGAGTCTCTGTCATCGACCGGGGGAGGTTGCTCTTGGTTTCTACCAATAGAATGGCTGCGGATATATGCCTCAACAAATCTCTCTGCAGAACTCAGAGCCGATGAAAGAGAAGAAAGTGTTGTTCTATGTGACTGTGTTCTTCGAAGTAAAAGGGATTGAACCCTGCGGTTGTCCCCTACCTCAGGACCACTAATGTTGTTTTGAGTTAAGTCCACCACATCATCTGCAATTGCCCCATGAATATGCTCTCTCCGTAAAGCTCGAGAGGTCAAAAATCTATTTAGTAAGGTAGTGGTTCTGTCAGCTGCTTCCCGGGCATTGTCAGGCTCATTTGGCTGGTCTACATCTCTAGAGAGATCAAATCTACTTCCAAGACGCCGAATCATCTCTTCCACTGGGAATGCAAACCCATTTCGATGAATGGTTTGTCTCAAACTTTCAACACGCCTAGCATGGGGTCTAAGAGGGACTTTAAGATTAGGATCTTCCTCAGGTTCACGGACATTGTTTCCACGACCATAAATTGGCGTAACATTTTTAAATGCTACCTCTCCCTTGCAAACTGGACATTCCTTGGCTTCTGAATGGACATGTAGCCACCGATAGAGGCATGGCCAACAAAACAAATGACCACAGCAAGTCACAACAGGATCTCTAGCCAGGTCCAAACAGATATTACAATCAAAAAAGCTCCCATCATTGCCACTACCCTTTTCAACATCATCCTTCTTATCCGATGCTTCATCCTCGGTAACACCATTGTTTGTTTCACATGCTTTTGGTGCCACCTCTGTTCTTTCTTCAGCTGCCACGCTGCCTTCCCCAGCCTGTAACGCACTTCCATTACCAGGGCTGGCCAACAAATGATTCAATCGCATTGAAATATGTGGGGCTTCAGGCGCCATAATAAAACCCCGATGTGCCTCGGGTGAAATAAAAAGGCTACGATGGGGTTCAGGAGGATTAATGTGAAGATGCCGCCATCTCCACCTCTGTCGAGTCCTATGTCTAACTGCTTCGGTGACCCTGGGTTCTTCAATCCCATCCTCTAAGCTCACGGATTCATTGGTTATGAAGCTAGCTGCTGGCACTGGATCAGGACCCAGATTCAAATCAAGATTCATCGCGTCCGATGTCTCTTCCCCCATTACAATTTCAGTGACCAGGACTTAAAAAAAAAAACTTGCTTTATTGCAAATTCTGACGAAACAGTGTCAGGAAGATAGCGAAATGAAGCCACCAGAGAAAATCTGATGAAAAGAGAATTAAATTACGAAACCACGACTTTATTACAAATTAAAAATTGGGGGAAAAGCGGGAAAAAAAGGTCGGAGAAAACCTCAGTTGGTGACAGAATTGAACGATCAGGAATGAGGATAGCCAAAATTTGCAACAAGATTGGTCAAAACCCTAACTCCCGCACAAACACAAACACAAACGAGCTCAGATCCAATACCCAAGGTTGACCGCAATCGAAATGAAACCCCAGGCCCAATTGCTCGATTTCAACTCAATTACACGAAACTCATATTGAAAGGCCATCGGGAAAAATCTCCGAACGGGAATGAAACTACGTGGAAGAGTAACCAAAATGGGTTTCGCAAAAAACGGGTTTAGGTATAACAAATGAATAGAAAAAAGACGAAAGACCGGAATTTTTATTGCTGGGAAGAGCAAAAAAGGATAGATACAAAATTGGAAGGGAGAGATAAACCCTGGGCTGTGACTCGTGAAGGGCGGCGTCGAAGATCAGCTCGGACCTAGTCCTCCAATGGTGAGGAGGGGATGAGACCTAAGTCGAGCTAGGTCCGAGTAGGGGTGAGCATTATGGGTCTCCTTGGTTCAGCGATCTAAGGAGGGAAGAGAGAAAGAGGAAGAGGGTTTAGAAGAAGTGTGTGTTGAATGAAAGAAAAGTCACGACGACGCCGGGTAGGGAGGGGCTCGGGGAAGAGAAGAAAGAAAAACTAAGGAGGGAGCGCTTATGATGTCACTCAACGCATTGAGATGAACGGCTACGATGAAGAGTGTGTCCCAGGTTGTGACGAGGGGCTCTGGTTTGGCTCGAGACAGCAGCACTTCGTCTGGGAATCGGTTTTTCTTCTTTTCCTCTTTTCCCATCCTGATTTTATTCTGAACCGATAGATTAAAATCTTAATAATTCAGGTTTAATAATTTATAAAAATATAATAATAATATTTTATAATAATATTATTATTTTAATTAATACAAGATCTAAAATGAAGAAAAAATCTGAATAGTTAAAATCTTAATCCATCTGTTAATGGTTGAAGTGTCAAACTCTCTAATCTGTCAAAATGGGGAACCCATAGATCATGCTAAAAAGACACCGAAGTTCCATCAGTAATCTTTCGGGCAATACTCTCAGTTACACTTTCCCAATTTTGTCTAATACCCTTCCATGTGCTTGATTCTGACTGTCTTTTTTCCACTGTTGGCACCAAATCACTGCCCCGTCTTGTACTTCTCCCGTAGGAAACGAACCCACAGTGCATCTCGTTTGTGTCTCAAGTTCCACCCCAATTTCGTCATGTAAGCCTGATTCTGAAGCCTTGCTTGTCTTAAGCCTAGTCCACAATCATTCTTCTGGGAACACACACGACCCCAAGCCACCATATGTGGCTTACGACTCGTGGATGTACTCCCCCAAAGAAATTGCCTGCACTTTTTGTCTATCTCATCACAGGTACCCAGAGGAAGGGGTATAGTTTGCATTGCATAGGATGACATAGCCGACATGACTGATGATACTAGAGTATGTCTTGCTGCCATCGATAACATGTTTGATTTTCAGCTTGCAAGGCGAACATTCATCTTATCAAGAATAAATCTGTAAGAGGACTTAGTACTTCGCTGATGCAATATTGGCATTCCTAAATATTTTCCCAGGTTGGAAGGCATGGAAAAATTCAAGAACTCACTAATGTCCTTTCTTCTCGTATTACCCACGTTCTTGGAGAAGTAAATGTGCGATTTTGCATTATTTACTTTATGACTAGAAATATCACAAAAATCATCTAGTATGGCTTTCACCACCCCGGCTTAATCCATATTTGCTTCTGCAAACAGAATAAGGTCATCAGCGAAAAAGACATGAGAAATAGCCGTACCTTGCCTGGACAACCTAAAAGGTTTCCAATCTCCATCTTCTACTGCAGTCTGGATTAAATGCCCCAACCTCTCCATCATAATAACAAAGAGATACGGTGAGATAGGATCTCCTTGACGAACTCCTCTGGAAGGGTAAAAAGCTTTTGCAGCACACCCATTCCAAAGTAACTGCATTTACGGAGTAGATACACAAGCTTTAATGACGTCACAGAGGTACTTAGGAATCCTCAGTTCATTCAAGCATTCGAAAAGAAAATTCCATCTGACTCGGTCATATGCTTTCTCCAAGTCAATCTTTATTACCATAAATCCCTGCTTCTTCTTCATGCTCCGCATAGAATGAATAATTTCCTACACTAGAATAATATTGTCAGTACTTTGGCGCCCCTTCACAAAACTACATTGGTTCGGGGCTACAACCAATGGCATAATAGATTTAAATCTATTGGAAATAACTTTTGTAACAATCTTATACACTACATTATATAGGCTTATTGGCCGAAAATCACGGAAAAATTGTGGATGATCAATTTTAGGAATAAGTACAATTTGAGTATCATTAATATTATGAACCCAATCCGATTAGAAAATACCCTTTTAACCAAAGATGTCACTGAAAGACCAACCGTATCCCATTGGCTCTGATAAAAAAGAGGATTTAACCCATCTGGACCTGGAGCTTTTAGAGAACCCATATCAAACAAAGCTCGTTTAATTTCCATTTCATCTACCTGTCTTCCCAACGCACATCTATCAGTTGTGTCAATCTTAGGATAAGTGCACCCAGACACCAAGGACCCCTGGTACGTACTCATGTTTGTATATAGATCTTCAAAAAATTTACTACCAAATTCGCGTATTTCTTGCTCATCATAAGACTGTTCTCTAGAATCAAGTTTAAGAGCTAAGATCCGATTTCTTCTTATACGACCATTTGCTTTTGAATGAAAATATCTTGTATTTCGGTCACCCTAAATATACCAAGTAGCACGAGAGTATTGGATCCACATAATTTCCTCATGGGCCAAGATTTTCTCAAGTTCCTTCCATAATTCACATTGCAAATTCTCTAATCTCACTGATGGCCCCACTTTAGCAATTGTGGTATTAATCCCATTAAGACGTCTATAAAGCTTGTTCTTCATATAATTCAAATTCCCAAATACCTCTTTGTTCCAAATTTTCAGTTGCTCCGTAAAATTCTCTAAAGATCCACACTAATCTTCCTTAACATTCCATTAGTCCTTAACAAAATCTGAGAATTCATCATGCATAACCCAAAGGGCAAAGAAACGGAAAGGCCTTTGTTTATTCTCACCATGCGCAACCTTGTCAGTATTAACCAAAATGGGGCAATGATCTGATTTATACTTTGGTAGATGAAGCAACGAAGCATTAGGAAACTGCGCATGCCATCTGCCATCCACCAATGCTCTATCGATCCTGCTTTGACTAGATGACATCCCCCATGTAAATCGAGGACCACTAAAGCCAATATCAATTAATCCAGTATCAGTAATCCACTCCCGGAAAAATCTATCAACTCCATTGGTTTCCCGTATTTTCATGCTCCATCTATCCTCAGGACACAATACAGCATTGAAATCCCCAATGACCAACCAACCCCCACGAACAATCTGGCTAATGTCTCTTAATGAAGACCATAGCAAGCGCCTCGGGTATATATTAAGATGCCCATAAACAATTGTAAGGGACCATTCATTATCATTACCTGTATTAACCATTCCATGGACAAATTGCTCACCCGTAGAAACAATCAAAAAGTTGCAACTTGAATCCCAAAATAACCAAATGCCCCCACTAAATCCTCGTGCATCAACCACATGCATATTAGACCATCCAATCTGCCGAGCCAATAACTTTGCCTTTATTGTCGCCTGTCTTGGTTCCAATAGTGCAAAGAGATTAACTCCTTGTTTACCAATAATGTCACTGATTAAACGACAAGATGAGGCACCACCGGCAACCCGAGTATTCCATGTCATAACTATCATTAAAACAGATAATAAAGAAAAAGGGTTTCCAACAATCTGGAAAACGCTACTGGGACGTAGGCCCGTATGCTCCTTCACCTGACTCCTTCATAACAACATCACCCACCTCACTTGGGAGATTTATACTAGTTGAATAGTTACTCTTTCTACCTGCACCTGGATCAATAGGGTCAGAAGCACTATTTCTGGTAGATTTTGGTGGTTGAATTTTCACACCTTCAGATTTTAAAGTCGTACCCGAATAGGCCTTAATTGGTTGCAATTTGGAGGATCCCGCGACACCCTTCCTTCCTTCATTAATTCCTTTTGCCAAGCGGCCGACTGTATTACTCCGTCGGGTCAATGGGATCTAGATAAGTTTGGGCAGTTATTACCAAAACATGTGTTGTTTACAATCCAAAGAGTGAATATTAACTGCAATACTAGTGGTGATTTTCCTATTTGGAGATGGACATCTGATGGTAAATTTGCACTCAAATCGGCATACAAGAGGTTAGCTGGGCATGGTGAAAGCAATTCTTTGTTTGGATGGAGGCTCATATGGAAGCTGAAGGTCTCTCAGTGTTACAGAATGTTTTTGTGGTTATGTGCTCATGGTCGTTTACTGACAAATTTGGCACGAACTCAATAGGGAATCCACACGAATGAGATGTGCCCTTTTTGTCATGACAAGATTGAATCAATTATGCATGTACTTCGAGATTGTGCAATGGTTAAAGAGATATGGAGTGAGACGTTACCTAGTTCATGGCATCGGCATTTCTTTGGCTCAACTGATAGAAACACTTGGTTAACATGGTGTTTACGCCGTTGTGATCATGTGTATGGCTACGAGTTTTGACATTGGTTTACGATTCTATGTAGGCACATTTGGTTGGCAAGGAATGACCATATCTTCAACAATAAACAATGGAGTAAACAGGAGTTATTGGCACGTACTGGTTCGGTGTTGTCTTGGGGTATGTCTACCTACATGCAACCGAAGTCTCACATCGCAACAAGTATGGGTTGGCGCCCTCCCCCTGTTGGGATGGTTAAAATTAATACAGATGGATCAAGGAATGAAGCGACGGGATTCTGTACTTGTGGTGGGGTGATAAGGGATTAACAAAGCGGATTTATTCAAGGGTTTATGTTTAGGATTGGAAGCGGTTCGGTTATCATAGCAGAGGCCTGGGGAATTTTTTGGGGTATGAAATTAGCTTGGGAAGGAGGATTTAGGCGTATTATTGTTGAGAGTGACTGCAGCGAAGTATTAGATTTTATTCAAGGAATGGTACCTGATAAACATCATTATGTTACTTTAATCTTGGAAATTAAATCGATGCTGGAACGTGACTGGGATGTGAAGATACTACATTGTTGTAGGGAGGCGAATAAGGTGGCGGATTACTTGGCAAAAAGAGCATGGAATATGATAATGGATTTTCTTGTGGTCAACAGAGAACCTGATGAAGTTAAACTACTGATCATGGAAGATGTTATGAACCAACACATTTGTACTGAGTTAATAGAATAGAGCCTGTAGGGCTATGCCTTCTCTTTTTCTATAAAAAAAATCTTAATCCAACAGTTCATATTGAAAAAAAGAGAGGGCACGGAAAAAAGGAAAACCGGGTTTGTTTGGTTTCAATGTTAAGTTATGTGCTTAGCTCTTCTAACTCATCATATCTGAACTATTAGATCTGATTTAAAAGGTTTTAGATCTGAAATTTTAAAAGTCTATATTTTTTAATAAAAATTATTTTAATTGGTACGAGATCTAAAATAAAAATAATTTTCTAACTACTATCCTTTCAAAGAATGATTTTTTATTGAAAAAAAAAACACTTAAAACCCGTTTAAACTGCAAAATCTCAAATTAGTTTCGTTGACAATAAGAATTATGCGATTGACAAAAGGAGTATAGCAATTAACAATTTAGATTTTCGAGAAATCACTTATTTGAGATTTTGAAGTTCAAGTAATATTTATTTATCTTTTTCCCATAAATATTCTGAGAGCTGGTTATTATTAAATTAATATTTTAAATCCTGTGTCATTTTCTCAGTTTTTATTTAATGTTCTTGTGTGGAATACAAAATTATATTAGCAAATGATAAATTTATACAGTCCCTTTTTAAAAAATAAAAAATAAAATTGGACAATCCAAAATCAAATCTAAATAACTTAAATCTAATGAGTTGGCACAGCTAAACACAGTGTTTAGTCATGAAATCAAATCTATGATTGGAATCAGTGGTACAAAGTGACTCGCAACGCCTCAACTTTCATAATAATCATAAAAGTTCGGATCTTGGATAGGGGTGAGCAAAACCGATCCGGAACCGAAGACCAAATCGAATCGAATCAATTTCGATCTTTTCGGTTTGGTTTTTTCGGTATTCAGTGTATGTTCGGTTTTTTTGTTTGGTTTTCTTCGATTTTTCAGTTCGGTTCGGTTTTTTTAAAAAAAATTTCAGTTTAAACCGAAATATTAAAAGAGCATATCACCACCGAAAAATCGGATGCAAGACAAAGAATGATATATAATTGGATATTCATCTTTTTGAACTCTTGTTATGCTTTCTTTGGATTAAATAATATTGAATACAATTATTCTGCATCTCTAAAAAACCTTCCTATTTTTTATTCCATTATTGGAGTATTGGGTACTCCAAACTACATTGATCATATATGTAATATATTGTTTATACTTTGTTTTATATCATCTTTTTTTTTTTTGGATCTTGATGAGGTTATTTAATTTTATAATTTGTATTAATTTTTTCTTGTTGAAAATTCAGATATTTGAAGTAAAAAATGAAGGCTAAAAAAATTTTGGTTTTTTCTTACAAAACTGAAACCAAACCGAATAATTTCGATTTTTTCGATTTGGTTATTTCGATTATTCGGTTTTAGTTCGGTTTTATAACTTTTTTTATTTCGGTAGTTCATTTTTTACTAAAAACCAAACCAAAAAACCGAAATCTTAGAGACTTGGACCAACTAGTTTGCGAATGGGCAAGCTACCGGGCTACTTGCAAAACTTTTTCCGCGTCTTCTCCATTTTCTGTGATTTGTACAAATCCTACTGATCTTCATACTATTTCGTCAATATTTAACTGGATGAGATATTTTCTCACTTTTAAAATGAGATTTATTGTTTCTAATGTTTGACATTTTTTTGGTAAAATTTTCATTTGATTTGCGTTTGTTGATAAAATTAACTTCTCAGATACAATTGTTTCTTTTAAGAAAATTAAACTACTATACTTACTTCGATCTTAATGTTAAAGTTAAATTTTGTGACAGGCATTATTAGGTTTTTTTTTTTTATGCAGGTCATAAAATATTCCTTCCTTGTTTTCTTTTGTCTTTAGTATAGAAGCTATATAGCTAATTTATAGATATTAAAAATCAGTTAAATTATTTAATTATAATATAATCATATGTGTTAAAAATATTTTTAAATAGAACTCCTTTAAGATGTTCAATCAACGGAGATATTTTAAAATATATATATATATATATATATGAATTTAAGAGATAGAATAAATTACGATCTTCTATTTTTTTATTAAAGTAAATCACATATCTAACTCCAATATTTAAAATCAGGGCGGTATAAAATCATGGTATATCAGAACAGATAGATACTTATTTTTTAAAAATAATACTAAGCACCATTTCAATCTATACGCTCCTTTTTTTTTTTTTTTTTTGTTGCCTTCCAATCTATATGCTCCTTTATTGATAACTTTGGTTTTATTTTGATTAAATTGTAATTTTGACGTTTAACGAATCATGGTGTGGTACAGTATTAATTATTTTTATGATCCCATCTCCCATTGATTTTACTTTTATAAGCAGAGAATATATAGAGAAAATGTATATAAAAGATAGTTAGAAAGGTTTATATACAATTTTTGTAGTAAAATATATTGTTATAATCTGAAAAAAAAAAACCAGAGAGTATTCATTCATGCATATCAAACAAATATTCTCCATATCATCAAAGCCACGACCAGCCATTGACTGGACATTAAAAAAATGAGAAGCATATAACTCTGGAGTCAGGGCTGCAAAATGAAAATGTTACCTCCTATAAGAATACCGGATAATAATTGATTTTTTTCTTGTTTCTTCAGCGGAATAAATAAAATTTTAGTGTGTGCTTTGCAATAAAAAAAATATAAATGGAAAAATATTAAAAGAGAAGATGGAATAAAGTCCTAATGTAGTAGTAATTAAAGGGCGAGGCTAGGAGATGTCCCATGGAATCCATATTCTTGCTCGTCCTAATGCTTATCCCCTTTAAAAGAAGTTTTTTTTTTTTGAAAAAATACTCCATACACTAAAAATGGATGTTAAAATACTTGGTGTTAATTAAAAAAAAAATATTTTAGACACTGGATGCCATTGAAAAAATATTTCAATAAATTAGTGTTGTAAGAAAAATATTTTTAAATGTAAAACTAAAAATAAATTAATTTGACATGCCGAATATCAAAAATATTTTAAGGTGTATCATACAATTTAATATAAATAAATAAAAACACATTAAAACAAAAAGGTTCCCACCCCAAAATTGGACACAGCATGCGGACCCACGTCCCATGTGCTTTATAGTGCTCAGCTTCTTAACCCGTAGATTTAGGTGGGAAAAGTCCCAGGCCTGTCTAATGCGCTCACATCTTCACTTTTTGTGTTCACGTACATTATATAGTGGCCCAATGCATTATGCCGAGATGACACGAATAATGCCAGGAAAAAATGATCTTGGAGAGAAAAGTGAGTTTGTTAACAAAAACTGAGAATTATGCGCGCGTTGCTTTCGGATTTGTTGCATTAGAAATGTTGGTTGAGATGCATGTGAAAAAGTCACAGATGAACCTCTCAAAACAAACCAGAAGTCAGCATCTTTCATTTATACGAAAGAGTATCTTATTCAGGAACACTCACATAACTTAGAAAGCAAGCCCCACAAATGCAAATCAAATACTATATTGTGTGAATAACAGTGGTGTAGGGAGAATCCATGGAGTACCCAAATAGCTAAGTCTGAAGTGGAAGCGTCAACTCCCATTGACTTTCTTACAATCGGATCTGATTTCTCCCTGAGTTCCGGTCAAGGGACTAATGTTACCCATATTGATCATGGACTGAGCAAAGGCCACGAAGAAAGCATTTTGGTTGCGGGCAAAGCTGTTCACAATGGAAATAGTGGAAGAACCGTTTGTGGAGAAGAGCTCCTGGTCGGATTGAAGAAGGCCCCGATTGGTAACAAGATTAGCAAAGTAGTTGTTATCGAAAGTGTCGGGAGATGAAGGGTCCAGATTGTTCAGATTTGTTCCACTCCCATTCTGAGGACAATTCTGCTGCAACGTGGCCAAGTAAGTGGCGTTCAGAGTCGGATCAGGCCTTCCCGTTCCGCTGAAGTTGAATAGCCTGCTGCTGAAAAATCGACACTGCGCTCTACCAAACGTGTGGGCACCTTCAAATTAAACCCGTTTCATTTTTTTCTCAGTCACACACGTATGTACACACAAAGCTAACAAGATATAAAGTGCTTCTTCTTCTTGTTTTTCTTTTCCCCTAGGAAGTGAACAGTGAATGAGTATTACCAGACAGTGCAACGACATCGTTTGTGTTTAAGCCCACTGCGGCGAACTTTGCAGTGATATTGGCGAGGCTGTCAAATGGGGATGGAATTGAGTTATTGGCACCGCTCTGATTTGCGATCAGACCGTCTCTCCTCCCAAGTAGTACGCTCCACGAAGGACCCCCTGCCTGCAAATATCATAAGGATAAGGATACAGAGACATGATCAATATTATATATATATATATAAGACCGGTGTGAAGGATGAATATACACATATTTTACCAGAGACACAGAGGCTTCGGCTGCGAGAGCAAGAATATCGGCACAGGACACCACGCCAGGGCATGAGTTTTCAATGGAGGCCTTGATTTTATCAACCACGTCAAAGCCCCGAGCTGAATTGTTGTTGGGTACCGCATTTTTCTCGCTCAGCGTTATGTTACCGCCCTGGTCTAACAAAACCGACCCATCACATCCCTGAACACACAATATGCAACAAGATCTTCACATCAGACTATATAATCAAACCTGCCTATACTTGTTTTTGAATATATATACACATATATTGTTTACATTGACAAAGCAATCGTGAAAGTGAAGACGAGTGAGGCTTGCTCCTATACGGGGATCAGATTGCAGAGCCTGCTGGATCACACTGCGAACGATGGAAGATACATTGGGGCATGTGTTAGAGTAGAAGGTTGAAGTCAGCTGAGCATTTGATGAATAAATTACGGCGACGGGAAGCAAGATGGTAAGCACCACAAGCTTATGACAGGAAAAGGAAGGCATTCTTGAGCTGTTGATTACTTCTTTCTTCAGAGATGGTGGGTTCACTGACTGATCAGAAGGACGCCCATATATACTACATAAAGATAAGAAGCGCGTCACGTCTTTGCAACTTTATTATTTGCTTGCTAGTAAAGTGTCGTCCTTTAGTTATTACTTACAAGCATGTACGAATGAATAGTGCCTATGTCTTTATAGTGCGTATTAGGTATAGTATTTCTGGAAACTGCGTTGAAAATTCAAACCATAATCATTCCCACTTAACAAACTCGTCGTGCTATTTTTGTCATCAAATATCATATTGTGGACTCCTCAAATTGGGAATGATATCGTGCAATAGCAGCAGCAAGTTTATAAAGAACGAGTAAATCAAAGGCACATGCTTTGTCATTAAGCAAAGGGTTGATATTACCATTACTAGTAGTTTAATATCTTTGCCCACGTGTCTCTTTCTTGCAATTAATTAATTATAGGACGCAAGTTGCCCTTGCCTCTCACTTTTTCTTTCTCAAAGTACCTGGATTGATTCATTTATGGGGGGTTTTCTGACACCAACAAAGGAAGAGACTGTGTTTGATATGAAGTCAATTTCGAAACCATTTTAAGAGAGAAGATTCTAGGGGCCTACTTCGCCCAGGGGTAGGAAAGGGACCCAAGAGCTACAAAGGTGTCATTAATTCATATGATTGCTTGGTTTTGTGTTTTGGTTTGGTGCAGGTACGAGATCTGGTCCAAACTCCAAACGCCAAACAAACTGTAACAAGTTTGTGCTTTTCACTACTCACACCCCAAAAAGGTTAAAAAAAAGTAGTGCTGCGTACTACACGTCCATTAATCTACCCCCAAGGGCCCAAACAATATTGATTAGCGACGCCCTAAGCAGATAATTCTTGTTCCCAAGTCACTATGCGTGTCTGTGCCAATATTTGTGAGCCCTGGATTTAGAATTAAAAACAGGACTAGAACAAAAAAAGAGGATTTATGACTTAGATAGCCATGTAATCAATAATATCCTCTCCTATAGTATTCATGCCACCACTTGATTATAGGGTGATTATTGACAGACAATATCCACATTAGTGCAAATTAACCATGCATGGATTATGGGAAAAACTCAAATGCAATGGTAAATTATACTGGATAAATATATGCATAACACTGCCAAAATAAAGCCGCTTAAATAATGTAAAAGTTCGTCTAAGTCAAATTAATTATGTTGATAAAAAAATCTCACCGCCGTTTACAGGATGGCAAGAGATACTCATGGGAATTGAGATTCACGTGAAGAAAGTTACTCACTGATCAAACATTTATGCTGGTTGAATCTGAAGATTGTTAATCTTGAACTTGCATCGATCGAAACCCTTGTTTGCTTAGGACCGTAATTAATCTGGAAAGCTGTGCTGTGGACCTCGAGTACGGAACTAGTTTCCTTGCATATCCAAAGAAGGAGTAGAGAAAGCTCTTTTCATTTAGACTCATATTTGATTTTTTTTAACTAATGATTTTTAAGGTAAAAAAAATACTTTTTTAAAAAATATTAGTTAAAATATTATTTTTATTTTAGATTCCCTATTAGTCAAAATAATTTTTTTAAAAAAATAATAATAAATTTGAACATTGTCAATATGAAGAATTTTTCTGCTTCATCCGAAGGATTTAGGATCTGTTTGGGAACACGTTTCCTGGCAAAAAAAGCTCAATAGAGCCTCAAAAGCCCAATTAGTGAAGCTGGAGGTGTTTGGGGAAGCTTTTGAAAGTGATGGGCTTCACTTATAGAAGCTACTTTTTTTAGAAGCTGCAAAAGATAGCTTCTGCACCCAGCTCTGAAATTGGTTCACTAAGGAACGTCCACTATAGAGGCGTCATCATCAATTCTCTTCTAATATATCCACGGGCCCAACTCCACAAACCCACTTAACACTTCAACTCACTCATCTTTCCGGAATTGCATGCACAGCGAGGGAGCGAAGTGAATTCATCAATTCTTCTCAATTTCCCAATCATTCATTCAAGGACGTTGGAAGCATGAAGAAGCTTGGAGGAGATATTAAATCCATGGTAGCTGTAATTGTATTTTTCTTTTTTTAATAATAATTTCACTTTTTTATTTTATAAAAAAATTTTAATATTTTTTTACTTTAATTATCATAATATATACAACTAATATATGTGTGTATTTGTGTAGTATTTAATAAGATTCATACCTTTTTTCAGCCATTTATCATCTAAATGGGCTTTTCAAACATCAATTCAAACAGGTTTAATGTTAGAAAAAAAAGTCACTTTTACCACCACCAATCCAAACACAAATCACATCTACAATCTAACTTTTTTCTTATCTGATTTTTCTAAAATCTCGTCAACCAAAAAAAAAAAATCCTTCTCTACCGTAAATTCAAACATGCACCTAGACGAGTAGGAAAACTGGATTCCCTCTATTACACTGTACACATGAGTCTGACCGTACTTCTTGAAATGTCAGGGATGGCAGAAATATAAACAACAAAAGTGTACAGGCCAGCGGATAAATGGGACATAAAGTTTTGTCTTGGACTCCATACAGAGAAGATAGTGTGCGTGTGTGTGAATAGATATGTATATATCATACAGGTCTCCGGTACTAGCAGAACCCCCACAAAAATTCGTACTTCAAAATCCCGGTGACCCTGGCCCAGCTTGAAAAATATGTTGTTGGTGTGGATATTTATCTATTATACATAACACAGTGATTGTATGTTAATTATGTGCATGTATTACTATCAGTGATATTCTTGTTTAGTTTTCTACGTGACGTCTGTTTAAAATTGTTTTGCATATCGTTGGGCAATTTAAGACACCAAGAAAAGGACAGCATTGATCCAAGTTATAAGAAACTAATTACGTGATAGATATGGTTATGAGGTGGTTGGTATTCAATTATCAGAAATCGCATCATATCAGACGAGTTATTTTATTTTTGCATGTTCCGCAGTTAACCAGTCATTGTTAACTATAATAACATCCTAGCTATAGATACCATTAAATGTTTATAGTAGCTTTATAATCCGATTATATTGATCATTGGATTTAAGTGGCACAAAACCTTCCAATCAGACAAAGACCAGGTTTTTTTATAACTCAGGCACCTAATGTCATTCACTCACGACATCAGGTCTGAGGAAGGAGCAAAGGGAGTGTTTGGTGTCATTTGAGCTATAAAGCCAACTATACGAAAACCAATATGATATTTAATGTTTTCATGTGTGGAGAACTAAGCAAGAAACAAAACTTTTATATGTTATTTTGTCAAGTGTATTAATCATACAAATGCCAGAATAGAGAATTAATATCCAGGCCAAAACTTCATGGCTTTACTCAGTAACGCACGTAAAACCAAAACCTAGATTTACCCATAAAAAACTTCGAATCCTTTTTTTTTCCCCAACAAAACCTCGAATCTATATACACTTTAAATTGATAATAACATTATAGCAACAACCAAATTTTCGCATCGGCACCAAGTCCACATTGAAAATCGCTTTCTTGACTCGAGACTCACGCTTCAAAAACACACGTTATAGCCTTTTAACTAAAACATAAAATTTTCCCTTAATATACAGAGAGTGCGGGACACACACCCTTACATATTGCCGGATGTTACTACTGTTCTTTGGTTGTCGGGTTTGAAGGGGATATTTTCAGGTTATTTGGGCTCGAGAGAACCAAAATGGTCGAAGCCCAAGTACAGACTATGTTTTGTATTTTTAGCCCATGAGCAGGGATGCAAATCTGGATGGGTTTTGACTATACTGTTGCTTAAGGGACATGAGCTTTTATTTTTTTTCCGTTGTACGAAAAAAAATTTCGGTTTTCCTGTACCCTAATTAATAATTCTGAAGTCCCAATACATTAGCTTGGTTGTAAGGTTCGGTATAGATATACCACTTAAGAATTAATAATTCTGAAGTCCCAATACATTAGCTTGGTTGTGAGGTTCGGTATAGATATACCACTTAAGGGGACTTTTAATTAATTTTAAGGCTATACCATGGTATTAATTAAATTAGAGACTACTGGTAAAAAAAATAAAAAAATAAATTAGAGACGTCCAATTATAGAATGCGAAGGGTGTAGCAAAAAATGTGGAGCTCTTCAAAACAAATCCATTACAAATACAAATCAATATTGTTTTTTTTTTTGCCAACAAAATAAATTAGTATATCCATGATATAAGATGCGGGCCCCCCGTATGACACGCAGTGAGCCGCATTGTCATTTATTCTCAGACAATTTAGAGTTAATTAAAAATTTAGTGTATGTGATAGCCTCCCCTCTGAATTTAAAGTGAAAACACAGGGAGACATGGATGTGAAGGTGCGTGTTGAAAACGGTGAAGATATTGCGTGGCAGAGAAAAGAGAAGTTGTGATACTAGCATCATTCATAACTTAATTCATAGGTGATGCAGGGCTTGCAACAAGTCGTGTCAACGCCTTAATGCGTTCCCTCGTCATCGTCTCCTCCTTAGGCTTTCTCTCTAGCGCGCAGAATCATTTGCTTTGCCGCCACGACCATTCAACTTTACTGCAAGCTAGTCCACGCAATTTCCATCCCCCTTCTTCAACACCCCTCCCACATTTGACACCTCCTCAATTTGTAGCTGCTAACTATGAGACCATCTCAAATAATGTTTCGTTTTTAATTGAGAAACCCTTAAACCATGATTTTAAAATCTCTTTTATGTAAACAAAGATAAAATATCTCTCATATATTTACCTCATAAATCGTAAAAACAGTTTTAAAAAACTAAAACAAAGTCATGTTAGTCAAATAGTGCCCTCTCCAAACATGGCTGCGTGTCATGTAATTAACAACAGTGCGCTTATCTAGAATGGTCATTAGAACCTTCAAAAGCAACTTATTAATTATGATTTATGATAAACAAGATAAATATGTAAAAAGAGGTTTATTTTGACTGATATAAATAACTAATTTTGAAGTGCCTAATCCAAATCCCAAACAAACACAGCAACCTATTCTTATATACAAAAGAGAGATCATCAAAACGCGAGGGAAAGACAAAGGCTGGAGAGGATGAGGTTTGCATTCCCTACTCATAAAAAAGATGAGCTTATCACCCCAATTTTGGGGTAGAGTCGTTTTTTTTTTAATTTTTTATGTATTGTTATTTATTTAGATTAAATTGTATACTGCACTCTGAAATATTTTTGCCACTTGATATATGAAATTAATTAATTTCTAGTCCTATATTCATAAATATTTTTTCCTATACCACTAGGATCCTGAAATATTTTTCTAGTAGCACCTAATATCTAAAATATTTTTTTTAATACCCAGTATCTTAGGCTAATTAATTTTTAGTTCATGAAGTATTTTGTCAAAAAAAAAAACAAAAAACCCCAAAATTGGGGTGATGAGCTTTCCATTGCTCATCTTTTGACTGAGCATGAAGATCTGAACTGTTTAGATTTAATTATTTATTTATTTTTTTTAAAAAAAATTATTTTAATGGGTTCAGAATCTAAAATAAAAATAATCTTTTAACTAATATTTTTTAAAAAATAAATTTTTTATTAAAATATTACTTATTTTAAAAAAATTAAACCTGAAATATTCATATTTCAATTTGAACGGTCTAGATCTGGACGGGCTAAGGATAGGCAAGAAACAGGTCCGTGGATCTGAGAGGATGAGGATGTTAGTGGGGCCCACACGTCCCCACAGTCATAAAAGTAGCGAGTGGGCGGGGTGAATGATAAAACCACCCAATGCCCTCCTCCATCCCAATCTCACTACCGTCACACGTGCTATCTCTCTCTCTCTTTCGCATCTTCTCTTTCTTTGGTGCAACTAAATAAAAGTTAGAGAGAGAAACCTGCCAAGCACCCCTATTTGCCAATATATGTGGACTCTCCCATGGAGCCTTGGAGAGCGAGAGGCAGCTGCCCCCACTGTGCTTCTCCCCTCCCAATCTATTTTTAGTCCTCTTCTCAGCTTCTCCATGTAGCTTCTGTCTCCCTCCCTTCCTTTTAACCTCTCAAATCTGAACCTTCTTCCTCTTCCGATCTTTCCCTCTTTCTCCCTTAAATCTGGTGTGGTTCCCCTCATGAGGATCCGCAAAAGGCCCCTCCCTCTCTCAGATCCCCGCCCGATCCACCCGTCTCCCATGGTGCAACTCCCCCGTCCTTCCTCTCCCAAATCTTCTCTCCTTCTCCAACCACAACCTCATACTACTGCCTTCCCCGCCGATCATCCTCGCCCTCTCCCGCCGATGCCGAAACCGGACGACCCCGGGGACTCGTCCGTTATCGTCGCCGAGGGTGGAGCACACGATCACCACGCCCACCTAGATCGTTCGGTTAGTGATTTCATTTTATTTAAGTTTGCTATATTTACGTTGCCCTTTTCAGTTTCGTACGACTGCACTACCTTTTTATGTCCAATCTCTCACGCGAGCTATGCGAATTAGATTTTAAACCCGTCAGGCGCGCGTTTGGGGGCAGTCCTATATCTCTGGATCTGATATTTGGTGCGTGATTTTTGCAGGACGAAGTCGGGGGAGGGCGAGACGGAGGAGGAGGAGGAGGCGGAGAGAGGCGTAATGATACCGGGTAAGAAAGATGACAAGAAAAAAGTTAGGACTGAATATAAATTAAAAATACGATTTGATTATATGCGCCTTCGTCTATATCTCTTTGTTTCATGAAAAAAAAAAAAAAAGAGGCAGAAAACATGGAGACCCATAACTTGATTTTACCCGGCATCGAAAAGGGGGAAATAATAATAATAAAAATAAGAAGAAAGAACAGTGATAGTGGAAAATACTGTGGAAGGTGTCATTAGTGAGCGAGAGCACTGGCAGCCACCACACCATGAGTAGGAGGGGATCGTGTTTTTTCTCTAAATTGGTTAACTACCATGCGTCTCAGGCTCACAAAGTAGCACGGATATTCTGGTCCCCATCTCCCTCACTTGTTGCTCTTTCTATATTACATTACACCCAACTTTATCTTTCCTCTTCCTTAAAATTTATGTAATTATTAGCTTGTTTGTTGGCATATATATCCTGGGCGTTGCTTGTTAACTGCTAGAAAAGGAGTCGTCTTGGGTTCCGGGACCTTCTCTGAGGTGGTCTTCCCACCCTCACCGTCTCATGGAGGTAAATGTTATTATTACTTGTGACGGCCTATGTACGGTATTGTTAAGGTGCGACATAACATTAACATGTTGAGTGTGGCATGCAGATGGGAAATGGTGTGATGAAGAGAAAGCGATTCCACCCAAGAAACGAAGAGGGAGAGGAGGTGACTACATGATGAACACGAGGGAGAGCAACAATAATAACAACAAGAAGATGAAGATGAAGACGAAGATGAACAAGAAATGTGCAACGCAGAATGAGGATGAGAGAAGTGAAGATCGGGAGGAGGAAGAAAGAAAGGAGGAAATGAATACGAGTAAGAAGAGGGGAAGGGGAAGTGTGGTAATGGAGGGGTCGAGGTGCAGTAGAGTCAACGGTAGGGGATGGAGGTGTTGTCAGCAAACACTGGTGGGTTACTCTCTGTGTGAGCATCACTTGGGGAAGGGAAGGCTCAGAAGCATCACCAGTGTAAGAAACCGATCTATTCCTTCTACTGCTGCTGCTGCAATAAAGAATAACGATTCTCTCTCCGAAGCTTCTTCTTTGTCGCCTGAAAAGAAAAGTAAATATGATTCTTCCGGCATTCACAACGATGTTGACGAAGACAAAGCCGAGAAGAAGCCAGCAGTGATTACCAAGAAGAGGATGAAGCTTGGAATGGTGAAAGCACGGTCCATAAGCAGTTTGCTTGGACAGACTGACACCCTTGTTACGCTACATGAGAATAAGAAGTAAGGTCAATTACGACGACAATGAACTGTTATTCCATGTACGTACTTGATGAGTCCTGATCTCCAAATTGCAAAGTCTACAACTATAGATAATTTATATTCCAATGCAACTGCTAATTTCAACTCAACCACCGCTGCTGCTATTTCTTTCCTTGAGTATGCTATAGCTTTTTTACTGTTAAATTTCCTTCCTCTCTTGGGATAGAATAGCTATATATTTATATTACTTTTATGTGCGCATTGTTTTGTCTGGCGGTCATAATACATACATATATATTGTTGATTTGCAAAAATATTATATGGCTCACGAACAAACATGGCGTTTATAATTCTTGCATATATACTTGCGTAGTTGCATTACGTACGGACATCGCGTATATATTCAGGTGTATGGTTTAGAGGATACTGTGCTTATGCTTGTGTGTGAGGGCGCTAAAGCCTAAATGGCATGAAAAAACGAATTAGAGAAATTAGTAGCTTTTTTTTTTAAATAATTCTTGACAACGTTGTTTATCATGCTAAAAAATGGTAAGTTCTAATTTTGAATCGGGATTTTGTTAAGAAGTGAGTACGTGACAAATAAAAAAATTGCCAGTTCCTTTTCAGCTGAAAAATTTGCCAGAGTGATAAGCTGCAATTGCAGCAAAATATGATGTTTCCAGAACTCTATAATAGCACTATTTAATATTTATATTGCGGTAGAATAGAGAGAAAGGATAGTATTCTTTGGAAAATTTTGGAGATGTGGAGTATATATATCAAAATCTGGAATTAAACCGTGGTCCGGTTGGCTGGGTAAAGAAGATATTGAATGAATATCTTGGTAAAGCAGTAATGTATTTCACAGGTTATGATGGGACAAAAAAAAAAAAAAAAGAAGAAGAGTTAGAGGGCTGTGTTGGAGAGCAGCTTTTGATAGAGATAATGGACCCCAAATGCTTTCTTTTCCCTCTGCATGATGACATGACGTTCGTCCGGTTGTTGCCACTTATATCAAGTACTCCAAATTTCTCTATCACTTTGAATAGCGTAATTAACCCCTGTTCAGAAGCATCAACATGGAATGTCTCCTAATTAAGTTAATTTAATGATACTCACAACACACATGAAAGCCCCTGAAGAAAAGAAAACCAAGCATTTGGTCAAAGAAGAGAAATTAGAGGCAGAGTATCGCTGGAATGGTGGACTAATTAAACAGCTAAATTAACTGAGTCTTCTTTAGTTATGCAAGCATATATGCATATATATATGTGCATGTGTGGAGTTTGTCAAGACAAGGGACATATAGCATTATAGGTTGAGTAGATAGAATCATCAGGAATTTCCATGTAAAATAGTGAAAAGTGAAAACACTTCACAGTACGTAGTTGCAAAGGGGGCTCAGCAAGGTAATGTTGAGTCCCAAAAAAGGAACGTCAAGTAATTGTTTGTATGAGAAGCCCGATGGAAAGCTTATTAAGTGTTTGTTTGGATTAACGGTGGAGAAGGAATTTTTTTTACAGATGAGTTTTTGAAAAAGTCATATAAAAAAAAAAAGTCAGACTGTAGATGTGATTTGTGTTTGGATTGACAGTGACAGAAATGACTTTTTTTTATCTCCATCTTAATAAAAGTAGCTTTGATCTCCATCTAATAAAAGTTTCATTTTCTGCAGAAGTCCATCCATCACCAACGCTCTCCCAAACACATCGAATGAGTTTTTGGGGCTTTTAACCCCCAAATAAATTTTTTTAGCCTCCAAATGGATTCCAAAACAGACCCTAAATGCATATACGTGAGCGGCGTCGTAATGATTTGTGATTATTCATGCACACATAATAAGCTCAAGTTAATAATGTCCCTTCCCATGCTATCCGCCATGCACGCGTGCGTACATCTCGGGACTATATAAAATCTGCACACTTTTACAACTATATATGTATACGTAGATGTAGTAAGATCATTCAGTGGATCGTTGTTTCGCCGTAAATTCCATGAAAAAAGGATGACATGGGCCAATCCATGCATAGATATTTCAGGGAGAACCATACGAAGAACTTTGCTTGTTTTGTGTGCCTAGTGCCTAGAACGTAGCGAATTGCTTTTACGATCAACTGGGCGCTGAATTTTCGGCAAGCTAGACATACCAAATCACTTAAGCCTAAGTTTGGTCAAAAAGTTTGTGGACGACAGACAATCCAATATATGATATCCGTGACTCTTGTTTAGAGCTTTTGAGTTCCCCTTTCATTCGTATCCTCTCCTAATTCTTCCACTTATCTTGCTCTTTGTGGTTAGCAAGCATACTAATGTATTACGCCTTATAGATGCGTGATGCGAGAATCCCAAGTTGATGTATAGAGGAAGTAATGTAGGGAGGTTGTATTTGAGACAACTTAATGCATATGAGGCCTACGTGATGAGTATGATGGAATAGCTAATACGGGTGTGGGTGTGTCGTGGGTGGCTATATGTATATATATATTAGATGAATGCAAGACAAGGCATGTGGGACGTGGATGAGAGGTGTGGAGGGAAATTGATGGGATCAGAATGAGGGAAAACGCAGTTTTTAACAGAAAGGGGTAGGGGTCGTGTTTAAAAGCCAGGGTCGTAGTTGAAGTGTTGTTATCACTTTGTTCAAGTTCAGAGGCTTTTTAGTAAGAATAAAAGAAAGGGCAATTGTGTGTGTATGTGATCAATACAACTCTGCCGTTGCCTCCCTACCCACTAAATTGACTCCCAACTTTCTCAGCCACTCCCGTGCTTTTCACTTATCTATATATACATCTATCTCTTTCTTTTCTTATCTACTCACATCACTTAATTAAATACCCGTCTAACACTAGTAAAATATTCTCTCCCCGCTCCAAGCTTCAAAACACAGTGTTTTCCTCTCCACTAACCACGATTATTGCCCACCAGCCTCTAACCACACCATCCTACATATGCGAAATAGCCAACGTATTCAATATACTGTTGAGTTTTAGTTTGGTTGCTGAAATTCGAATTTCAACAAAAGTGACAAGCCATATACGTATAGAGATTTGAACAAAAAAAAAAAATATACGTATAGAGAGAGAGAGAGAGAGAGAGAGAGAGAGAGGATATTATAAGGAATATAATATGTTGAGTTGCAGTGAGGCTTGTTTGGTGGGAGTTAAAAGAGGATAGTGAAATGGAGGAAGGGCAAGTGTGTGAAGCCGGGGGGGGGGGGGGATTAAAGGGACGTAAAGGTCGGGGGGCCCAGACAGCAAAGCGAGGGTTGGCGTGCTTGGTTTACAGAGTGAGATCTCGGTGTATTATTATTGAATGGCATGTGGGCAGGTGCCCCCACCAATGGCCTTCAATTCCATTACTAATTAACAAACACTCCTATACATGTTCCTTCTCACACCCATTTCTTTTACCTTTCACTGCCCTCCCTTGTGCCATTCCTTTGTTTAAGGTTTTAAAGATCTTGTTCTTCCATTTACGGCAAAAGCCACCTCCTCCCCCTTACCCATTTCTTTTGTGGGCTGTTTTACTCTGAAAAACATGAGAGAGAGAGAGAGAGAGAGAGAGAGAGAGAGAGAAGTGAGTATATAGTACTCTCACTCAATGGCCAGGCTGTTGTGCGTACAACACAAAGGTGTAAGCTTTTGGGGCGTGTCGTTGAATTTGTATTTTGTAGCTGCTTCCTGATTTGATAATTGGTTAGTGTGAGCAGGGAGGGGACCCGCCGGCTCAAAATGATTAGGCTCTCTCAGAATTAATAAACTGAAGGATTCTTTGATGGGGTGGCCAAATTTATTAAAAAAGTGAGGTAGTGGTTTTGAAACCACTGGTGCTTCAAATAGGGGAATGGATGGGATCTTATTATGCTTGAGGGATCTCCCCCGTAGCTGCTAGTCTGGCTATAATAGCCCAGTAGGTGTGTCATAGCTCATGCTTTTGTGGCTTTTGATTCTGCAATAATGACAACATTATAACAGTGATGATGATTCCACAATAGCTGAGGCGGCAGAAAGTACGATATGATTACTAAACTTTGCTGTTTCTCGTGAACACCACTTCAATTTTCAGGGTACAAGAATTTAAGACCTTGCCCTGCTCCCACATGTTTGTGTGTATGTATATATTTGGCAGCTGGCCTCGTTAAGGTTTAGCGTGTGTTTGTTTCGGCGGTCATATTGCTTATAAGTTGTTTTTTACGTAAATCGAGACACAACTCCTCTCACATACTTATCTCGTATACCGTAAATCACAATTGAAAAGTTGCTTTTAAGCATTCCAATCGCTCATCCAAACGAGCACTTAGTGGGCTTCGATCGTGTAAACGTCAAAGCCAAATTGTAGCTGATGACGATGAGATTGCAGATTATTCCTTAACCGTACTCGTAAGCTGGCCTACGCGCCGCACCCATAATCGCTAGCCATCACATTCATCTAAACAAGAGTTAAAACTGTTTGATGCATCTAAATCTGAACAGTCAAAATGAAAGTAAACTGCATTTTCAGTTCTGATGAAATATTACGTTATAGGGTGTGTGTGTGTGGATTTCATGCGTAGATCGAGTGCAACCGTTCAAGCTAAGTAGTTGAAGTGGACAATGGAAACGCCAAGAGGCACATGCTGGAGCTGGTGACCACTGTCACGTAGCTGCAGATTTGTTTGTATCTTGTTAACGTGAAGGAGTTGGCTCATATTGTCGTGTTTCATTCTCACCGTACGTCTTTGCTCATCATTTATTTATTTTTGAACAGTTCATTATTCTGGCTTTCCATAATCAGAGCAAGTACAGTGCAGTCACAGAAGTTGGAAGGCTTTCAATCCCTAGCCATTTTCATCTCTCCTCAGCTTTGAATCTTGAGCGAAACCCAACAAATCAAAGGGATACTGATTTTCTTACCACATTAAGTCCATCTTACAAGAGCCATTAATCAGTATATTGCTTCTTTTCTCTTCTTCTGCAGCAACTGGTTTCCCGTTTCCTCTTTTACCCGCATTTATAGCTGGGAAATAAATGCAACTGAAGGAAAAGTTGACATCCATATGCTGCTCCTATACCTGCAGAGGCAAAATTATGTAAGTAAAGGCAGGCAAAATAACGTTCAAGCCTGATTTTCTGATTATCGTATCCCATTAATTCTGAGCGTTTTAGCAGTTTTAAACGTTGGAATTGTCCGCTGGTTTTTTCTCTCCGTTCCTTTTATACTTTCATTCATCGGAAGGAACATTAATTGAAAGCGCGCTGTCGCAATTCCACTTGTTGGAGGGTGTGGAATATCCCTGGTTAAATACTACTCCATCACATCCTATATTCTAGTATATACAAATTTTAACTAATATTTTTCATTCTCGCCCACTAATTACATGTAATGTCACTATATTATATATATAAGTAGGGTAGTATGTTGTTTTTGTAAATTTAGGTCTCATGAAATTGTTTTCTCACATTACTTGAAATAATTAAGGACAAATTGTTTCGCGCGCATGTCTTGAGTTGGCACTACTACAAAAAACTAAAGCTGTGGCGCTTATAATTGTATTAATTGTGGCGCTAGAGAAGTGCCACATATCTGGACGCCACTAAAAAAAGCTGTGGCGCTTCCAAGCGCCACAACATTTTAAATTTTTTTTTTTAAAAAAAATACCCTCCTGTGGCGCTTGTTAGAGGAAGTGCCACAGGAGGGGGGTCTCCTGTGGCGCTTGCTGGACCAAGCGCCACAGTAGGACCACCTACTGTGGCGCTTGGTGGACCAAGCGCCACAGGAGACCCCCCTCCTGTGGCACTTCCTCTAACAAGCGCCACAGTAGGGTCCGTTTTTTTTTTTTTGCTTTTTCTTTTTCTTTTTGTTTTCTTTCCTGTGGCCCTTTTTTATGCTTCCTGATTGTGAATCTTTATATAAAATGAGTTGCTTTCATGTTTATCATCTCTCAGATTGTCAATCTTTCTATTTTATATTTCAACCTATTATATATATATATATAATTTTCACATTTAAAAATTCAAGTTCCCCAACAATAATGTTCTTACACAACAATATATTTATTGTCATTTCCCCAACAATAATGTTCTTACATTAATACTCTCCAAAGCTAACATAAAAAATATTACAATACAAGAACTTGATATGTGAACACAGTACATCAACAACTAATTAAGTAAATTAAAATATTACTAAAAAATGCAAGCTTGTCGGCCAAAAAATTTAAACAAAGCAAAAAGGCAAACGTTATATTACGGTTTATCTTAATTGTACTAAAAAAAATTTAAACAAAGCAAGCTAGAATGAAACAATCTTCTTCTTACGTTGGTGACGCTAGCGTGAGTGACAAGGATGAGCAAATGTGAGCTGTGGAGTGGAGTAGAGATCAACTGGATTGGGGTTCAAAAGAGGACGAGAAACAGAGAGAGTATGAAGAAAAGTGAACAACTAGGAACAAAAGTGGGGACGGACGAAACAAAAATGGAAAAGGGGATAAGAGAATTTAATGAAGAAGACGAGTGTGTGTTTTTATTGTGCAAGAGAAAGTGATATATTTTACAGAGGGAGGGCGTCAACGTGAGCTGATGAAGAGGGAATAAAAAGGAAAAAGGGAGGGAAAAGATAAAAAGTAAAGTTAAAGGAGGAAAATTTGATTGGCGGGAGAATTAAAAATTCAGATCCAGCCAATTGTGGCACTTCTTTAAAGAAGTGCCACAGCTGCCCCTTTTTTTTCTATTTAATTTTTTTTTTAATTTTGGGGACCTACTGTGGCGCTTGGTGGACCAAGCGCACAATTGGGTAGGACCAGCTGTGGCGCCTGGTCCACCAGGAGCCACAGCTGGGCAATTGTGGCGCCTGCCTTGGCAGGCGCCACAATTGGCCCCCAGCTGTGGCGCTTGGTCCACCAAGCGCCACAGTAGGTCCCCAAAATTTAAAAAAAAAATTAAATATAAAAAAAAAGGGGCAGCTGTGGCACTTCTTTAAAGAAGTGCCACAAAATGTGCGCCACCTTTCAACCTTTTTGTAGTAGTGTGGGCACATCAATGCCTTGTTTGGTACGATGGAAGAGTTTTTTATGGAATTGGAAGTGGAACTAGAAGTGGAAATAGAAGTGGAGGTGGAGGTGGAAGTGGGTTTTAAAGTGTGTTTGGTATGGCGATGGAAGTGAGATATAAATTATATTTAAAATTTATATTGATAATAAGAAATTACCAAAATACCCTTAATCAAAAAAAAAATCTTCCCTGCATAAACGAACAGCAATCAGCGCCGTGGCCAAATCCGCATCTCGCCGGAAACCACCACCGTCACCAGAGAAATCATACACAAACTCAACAATCTTAGCAATATAGGGTATAAACAATAACCAAAGAACCAGAGAGAAATCAAAATTGAAGGAAAAATCAAAATCTGGGATGAACAAGAACTAGAGAGAAATCAAAAATTTTGTCCGACCACCACTCTCGTCAGAAACGCAACCTACCGAATGGTTTTTCATATTGGCAATACCAATTCCAGAGAAATCATAGAAATCGAATGCAAGAGGGTGGCAGTACCAACCCAACAATTACAAATCGAGCACACCAGAACCAGAGAAATCATAGAAATCGAAATTTAAATTGGAGAAAAAAATTAGAAACTTGAACCAGAAAAATCGAAGCACCTCAACTTGAAGGTGTAGTCGCCACCGTGAGAGAAGGGGTAGGAGATGAGGGCGATGGCAAAAGTTGACGACTTCAGATCTAAAGTTGAACAAAGTCGAAAAAGGTCAGTGTCGCAGATCTAACGCTCCTCCGCCATCCTCCGTCGGACATCGTCCTCAGTTGCCTTCATCTTACATCATCCTTTGCTGTCGTCGTCGATGCTAATATGAGATTGTGGAAGGTGGGAGATGAGGACACTGGAGATCACAGAGGATGGGTGGCGGAGGATCGAATGACGATTGCGGTCGCACAGAGAAGTGGTGAGGATGGTGGAGATGACAGGTTTAGAGGGGAAGGGGGGATGGAGCTTGAAGAAGATGGAGGACCATCTCCGTCGGCGCCGTCACCGTTGCAGTGGAGCTTCATCACCGGCGCCATCATCGGGGAAGGGGGGACGGAAGACGAGAGGATAGAGGGGCAGTGACGGAAAAATGACCAAGGAAGTGGAAGTGGCATCCACTTCCATGGGTTGGTCGATGGAAGTGACTTCCATCGATTTTGATGGAAGTCACTTCCACCAAGAATCCAGTTCTATGATACCAAACAATGTAAAGGGTGGAAGTCACTTCCACTTCCACTTCCCTCCTCTCAATTCCATTCTACCAAACACAGCACAAGATTGCAGTGAGTACTGAGTAAAAAAGTTACATGTGTCTTACATCACATATTACCAGTCAGACGCCTCTTTCTAGTTAACATCCACGAGATTACGCTGATTCTGTCATTTTCTTTTTCACCTTTTATCGCTAATTCTTATGGATGTATGGCTTCAATATGTCCTGACGATTATGATGAGTACCTTTTATTATATAATTTTATTAATTTAGAAATCGCTTCTGCAATAAATAAAATCTCACTAACTGGATCTATCTAATATATATCTTTATAAATGATTCATTAACCGATGGTAAATCGGACTAGTTATTATCGTCTTCAAATTACGCACATTATAACAAAAAAACATTACGACGGACCCTATTTAAAAAGTGTTTAGGTGTAAATTTATCTTGAAAGATTTCACTGAACAATAATATTGCCCTAAAATTTTTTCAGGTTCAATGTCATCTCGAAAATTTCAAAACATAGCAATGTTGCCTATACCGTTAAAAAATTGACATCTATCATGAACTTTTTAATGAAAAAGGATAACATTATTCCATTTTAATACCTCCTAAGCAATATTAAACCTCAAAAATTTTTCAGAGTAACATTGCTTTGTAGTAAATACTTCAGAGACAAATTTATAGCTTAACTCTATTTAAAAATGCTATAATTATAACATATTTTAATGTCATTATAAGTGTTTGAGTGACATGAATGATTAACAAGCTTCCCTCGAATATTGCGATTTAAATAAATCGGATTCTGTCATTTAATTGAGCCGGCTGAGGCATTATAGATGAGTCTTTAAAGTTGCATAGCTCGATTCAGCCGTTCTTTCGTTTAAAAAAAAAAAAAAGAAACAGTATGGCTTCATAATGTTTAAAATTAAGTTTAAATCTGAGTTAGTTGTCAACATCAAAAATCAAATCCAGTTGAAGAAATTGTGACATTCCTTAAGAGTGACCTTTTGCAGAATTATTAATTAATTTGTAGATAGAAACCGATTACCGGCGGCTGCTGCCTTTACTACTATGCTTTTCCTTCCCTTTTTTTTATAAGCCTTTTCCTTCCTGTTTTGCCTTTGACATAATTGAGTAACACATAGCCATGCATTGAAATTAAAAATATTTGCGTTTTCATGAATATAACCATAATATTATTATTAGGGGATCATTCATTGGTTCACAATTTTAATAGCCCATGTTTGTGCAAATCAAATTCACTGTATTTTGTTTTTGGGCTGCGTGTATGATTTGATTACTCTAAAGTTCCCGTGACAGTGGGGGCCCCTTTTCTGGTTCACCTCAATGGTGCATAGAAGCAAGCAAATGCGTAAGTAATGGTGATTCCATCTCATCCCTGGTTTGAGAAACTCCTTTGCTTTTTTCTTTTCTTTTTTTAAAAATTAGGGTAGTCTATACTTTTAATCTTTTAAAATTTATGAGATATACTTTTGGTCCCTTAACATTATAAAGTATACTTTTGGTCTAATATTTTTAACACCATTAATATAATATTGCTAACGGAAATGTTGAAGCAGCAAACTCAAGTAATGAATGTGCAGCTCACAAAATATATTTAAGTTTTAATTTTTTTGTATTATTAAACTAAAAGTTTTAATACAGTCAAGGGTTTGATATTGATGGCTTCATTATGTTTTTAGATTTTTCAATTTACACATATATTAGATTTAAAATTCATACTCCTTTCGCTTCTTAATATAAAACATATTTAGTGAGTTGATCTTAATCTTAAATATAAGAAAAAAATTTTATATTTGTAAATATTTTCCTAATTTACCCCCATTGATGTTCCTTAACACTAGTCAAGGAGGAGAGGGAATGAGGGAATTAAGGAAGGTGACTATGGTGTTTTAGAAAATACATGTCATATTAACTAACTTCCTTGATCTAATCAAATTAGTTAAATATGTCTTATATTAAGAACCAAAGGGAATAGCATTTAGTTATACAATCATCACTCAAATTTACACAATGATCACCTAAATTTACTGCATCAACATTTTTCAATAGTAATATTAACGGTATTAAAATTATAAGATCAAAAATATATTTTATAAAATTAAAGAGTTAAAAATATACCTTATGTAAACATAATTATCGAAAATATACTTTAGCCAAAACAATTATATTATATTCGTACATTTTACCACTTTTTTTATCCATTTATGTTGCTGTCAACTCTAAAAGCTACTACAGTATCCATTTCATTTTTAATGCAATCAGATCTGGAGTGTTTCGTTTTACGAAATCTTCTTGGATTCGATACAGAAACATTAATATTCAGTGATTCAATTCCGGAGACGTGGGGCAAGCTGGAAAGGAGTGAAATGTTGATGCTAAAGGAATTAATGAAAATGCATTTCTTCCATGATTCTGTGGCCATGCATATGTCTGGCACGTTTTCATTACATCAGTGGAGCGAAGGAATTCTCTCTTGAAAAGTCAATCTTGCCCCCAATATATCCATTATCCCTCCTGCCTTAAATATAAAATCTATTTAAATTTTTTTTAGAAAGATTAAGGAAGTTAAATAAATTATTTTAGAGCATTTATATTTATCATTTTTTCTTCAAATTAATTTGTGTAACTTATAAACTAATATATAATTCAATGATATACAACATATATTATGATTAAGTAAGTTATTTAGCTTTCTTTATTTTTTCTAAAAAAGTCAATTGGATCTTATATTTACGACCGGATGAAGGGAGTATATTATAATCTCACCGAAAGCTCAAAGCTGTGAAGTAAATACCCCAACAATATAATTTCATGTTATTCCAACAAAGGTTATATATATAGTCTAATTGGTAAAGAGCTGAATCATGACTCACAAAGTTGCATGTTTAAGATATATATTGTCAATTAGAAAACTTTATTGGGTGACAATCCGTAAATATCTATTTAGATACTCTTTAAACCTGAAGGCATTGACTTGACCTATCAAATTCTCGGGACCAACTTGTCTGAACATTTTATTATAAAAAAAACATTTGCATCTTCTTCCTCCTGTAATTTTAATTATTCCAGCTCCCACCCATCAAACTAAAAGAATAAATATTTTAATATACTATTCCGATAAGGTTATTAGAGTAGGTTAGTTATTTTATGATAAACTTTAATTCCAATAAATCATGAATGGGAAAAATAATTATACAAGGCCGTGAAACTTAGCTCCCATCAATAATAAAATAAAGGCATAGAAGACAAATGCCATAACCAATGGAGTAAAGTTTGAAAGAGTCAAAGGCACGGCTCTAGGGAGGAGAGGCAGGTGGGGAAGAGTGACTGGAGGCGAGAAATGATGAGGTTTCTAGAAGTGATGAAGTCACATGGTGCTAACGAGCAAACAAACAAAAACACGTCATGTAGCTAATCAAGACAAGGGTCGTGTGTCGGATAAGTATATCCTCCAATGACGCCCACACCAGTTAGAAATTCAGCATGTGGCTCTCGTTGTTAGTGATAACCAGCCCAAATACAAATAAATAAATCAATACATATTCGTTAAATCCAAGTATGTCGGCTGCAGTATTAGCGTGGTATACGCCTGTCATTATAAATTCCAAGGGTCGGGAACAAATCCATGAACTGAATTAGGGTGCGAGGGAATTGTGAGGCGGCGGCGACGAGCGAGCTTGAATGCATTGGCCACCGGTCTCTGGTCATCTCCGATCCGGGTGAGGGAAACCCGTACCGTGTTCTTCCTGTGATTTGCAGACCATCAAACACACCAACGCGATACGGGTCGCTCTCACCTGGATCGGATCTGCCCGGCAACGCCTTTCCTTCTCCGGATCTCCCCTCTTCCAAATCTATCATCATATACACGCATGCCCCGGCCCTTTGATTTGTAAGTTCTTGTTCTTCGCCTTTGTTCTCTTCGTGTTATATATATATATATATATATTCTTGCTGCTGATTTCTTTGTGCAGGTTTCAACATGGTCTTCCTCTTTTTGCTCATTTCATTATCTGTTGTCTAGTGAAGCTTCCTAGCTAAATTTATGGATGATTTACCTGTTGTTACTTTACGCAGTGCGAATCGCGTTTCAATTATATTATAAAAGGAAGCGACTCATGTGTATATCAAATCCTTGTAGTTTGTGATTTCTTAATTATAAATTGTATTTCACTGACGGTATCAAGAACGACAGAATCTTCCTAAGCATGGAATATTCTTCCGGTATACTCTGATATATTGCTTGGGAAATAAACGAGACTGAATGTAGTGTAAGTCAATTAATTATGAACATGCGTAATTAATCTGCACATGTACGTACGTACCCCAGTTCGTAAAACCCCTCCCTGCCTCATCACCCTATTTTGAACACGACGATTTGCATTTGGCACAGATAAAGCATCTCCAGATCAATTGTCATGCGGGACCATGTGATCAAACACTGTAATCAAACTTATGCACTCTTGTGATGTTGTGATTGAAGGGTAAGTTAGTAAATCAAAACCCAAACACCAAGACGCAGCCACACAGGTAGTAAGATTATTATTAGCTCATATTTAGGACCATGTAGCTGGGAAAAAAACAAATTATGGGTAAGTTTGAGTTGGGTGACTTTTATTTTGATGAAGGGAGATTTCTCTGATATTTAAATATGAAAGGCAGTTATATATGTGTAGTAATGTTAGTGCTAACAACAACAACAACATCTTGGAACGATCCGATGCATGCTAACAACCAGACCGTAGATGTTGAGGTAGTTTTTTCCCCTTACATTCTCCTTTTCTTTTCTTTTTTTTTGAATTATAAAGACAAGAGTTAACTCTTGAAGTGTGTCACCTGCATAACACAGAATGATAAATTATCAAATCTTAGCCTAAGTTAGCTAACATTTGATTCAGACAATAAGCTAGAGGAGCCTGTAATATATTTAGCTCACTATTTGATTCTTATGTCATTTTAGCCAAAATATCAGCACACTACAGTGTTTCCTTGTGACTGTGAATGATTTCTATATCCTAATATGAGAAAATGAGCTCTCTAATATCCGCCAATACTTGGGATAAGGGATGATAGTGTCCTTGCTCAGCGATTAACAGTCGAATAGCTTCTGTAGAATCTGAATACAACTTGATCCTCCTAAGACCCCGATCTTTACGTACTATCAAACCTCTTTTGATTGCTTGTAATTCTGCCTCAGTAGGAGATGAAAAGCCAAGTCTTTGCTGGAACCCCACAATCCCCACACCTATTGAATCACAAGCAATACCCCCACACGTTGCATGCCTTTGACTGCTTACCGAGCCATCCATGTCCATGCGAATATAGTCCATCGGAGGCGCTAGCCATCCCATGTCAACTCTGTTCGGAATATGAAGAATCCGATGTTTGAAACTCCCTGCTTGTGCTCCCTCCATCAAATAGTGAATACTTCCATGCGCTATGCTCTTGGCTGAAACTTGTGAACCTTCAAAGATTTTTTGCCCACCCAATAAAGGGTTATTTCTGTTTTGGTTTTGGGTTTTTTGCCCAAAAAAAGAATTCTTTCCTTTTAAAGTGGAGACTCGGAGACAGCCTGTCCTTGAAAAAAGCATCAAAGCTTAAATATAGGAGGAACAAATAGGATTTAAAGAGCGAAAAAAACCCAACGAATCTACATAGCAGTTGGAAGATGGTGATGCGCAAGAGAATGAAGGGGGTCCCACCCTTGTAAAAGGATGGGTGCGAGCTTCATGCAGATCAACGGCTTAAATTTGCTTCAGAGACGACCGAGATGCATTTGACTGACTGGAGGGCATAGGCCCTTGGATCAATCGAAGGGCCAATACCGAGGGATGGCCGGGCTGAATGCATATCCGATTATCCGGATCCGTATTCTTTGGCCCAAAAATGGGCAATTACGTAATGTTAATTTGCTCATCCTCGTATTTTGGCTGTGTCATGATGGTAGCGTTTATCATATATTGCATTAACTAATACGATTACTGACTAACTCTCATATTTAACTAGATTAATGTATTGTCTCTTTTATTTTGAAAATCATATACTCCCTCCGATCCTAATTATAGGACATATTTATCTAACTTTGGATAAATTAAGGATAGTGATTAAATTAGTTAATTATATTTATTTTCCTAAAATATCCTTATTTTAAATTTAAAATGACATCTAATTACGTTGATTTTCTATTTTTTTCTTATACCTCTTCTGCCTCACACACGACTTCTTCAGGCTTTCACACAATCCGACGTCGTCAATCTCCCTCAACAACTTCCGATTTACTCTTATTAAATTATTAATATTAATGTGTTTAATTATTATTGAGAAAGTATCAATATGGACTATTTTGAGAAGAAATTAACAAAAATTAGAACTTTATCCTATAATTATGACCAATATCAACTTTCAAATGTTATCCTATAATTAAGACATGAGGGAATACTTAGTTTGTCGTGACTTCTTTTATGCTGGTTGGCAAAATATCATTTCTTTTGGAAACTTAATTTATATGCAATATAACTGTGCAATGTCATTTTCCTTCATTATTTGAATGGGAGGAGGAATCTTCTCATTCATCATTCATGTTTGTGAATAACAAATACGACTTTGAGATTTACCACTATTTATGAACCTCCAATAGTAAATACTGCACTAACTTGTGAATTACACTATATCTGCGTTTTAGCCTTTGTGGTGTACATTTCCTAAAACTAAAGAATCATGAATGTGCTGTGTACATGTATATATACGAACGTTCTTAAACTAAATATCTTGAATTTATGAATGGGAGAAGAGAATAAGATAAATTATTCATGAAAGTCATGATTAGATTCTTTAAATCACATAAGATCATTATATCCACAAAATATAAGGTTAATTATAATAAGTAAATCAATATTTTTTTTTTTTCAAAAGTATCATGATTAGAGGTAGAATAGAAGTACTAGGTGACGTGTTATACACGATATAACTCAGCGAATAAGACTTTTTGTCTGGGATAGTTTATTTTTTATAATAAGTATTTATAAATCATGATTTATAGTATACAGGATAAATAAGTGAGAGGAGTTTTATCTCAATTTATGTAATAAGTACTTATTTTTTAAAAAATAAGCTAATACAAACATGCTACATATTATATAGCCTTATATGTTTAATATGCTTTTATCCAATCAAATCTAAATAAGCATAATAACATTAATAATATATAAGAATGTCTCATAGAACAAATAATATATAAAACATTTACCTGTGTAATTTAGTTGAAAACAAGTAATTTGTCGGGGTCTTCTGAACCAATAATATATACCAAATATAACCATTCCTTCAGCCTTTGTGAATTTGATCTTTTGTAAGTATGATAGGACCGAATAATGAAAAAAACATGTACGTATATAAGTGTGTGTTTGGATGCAATTAAAAAAATTGCTTTTGAAGCCAAACCATGGTTTGGAAAATATTCATCCAAACACTCACAATTTTTGAATAATCCATTTTCCATGTCAAACCATGGTTTGGGAACAATCCATTTTTTCTTACTTTTTCAATTTTGTGGGTCCCACCCTCTCATTCTCATTGGTTTTTTTTATGTTTGTGGACCCCACAGCACACTCTCTCTCTCATCTTTTTTATTTTTTTGAATTTCAACGTTTTTTCTCTTTTTTTTTTTTAGAATTTTAAAATTTTAATACTCCCTCTTATCCTATTTAAAACTTATTTATCTAATTTAATTATATTAAAAAAATTAGTTAAATTAATTAACATTACATATAGACAAAATTATTTCATTTTTGGTATTAATTATGAAATTTAATGTTAAATAATGGGTTAAGATGTATCATTTTTAATACCGTTAGATGTTTTCTTCTCTTATAATTTAACTCCGTTAGGTCAAATTTAACGGTTTTGTTAAATTTACATCCTTGTTAATTGTTCATTGTTATTTTCCATCTTCCAAAATTTATTTGTACCAGACGTTCTTCAGGAAAAACTTGGCTGTTAAATTTGATATTAATCCTTAAATAATACATAAAATATAATCTTATTCTTTATATGTAATTATCACAAAAGTTAATGTCCTTTTATGTAATTTGACCATGAAAAAAGCTATTCTGATCAAAACATCCAAACACTCTCATTTTATCAAAATCACTTTTTTCTCATAATCTATTCTTCTTATAATCTATTCTCCAAAAGCTATTCTCCATTTTTTCTCCAGAAGCTATTAAAAAAAGCTAATCCAAACACACTCTAAATACGATTATTCAATAAATTTTACCCGAGTACTCGCATAATTTAGTGATTTACTCCTGCGTCGCACTGAATGATTAGGCCTTACGTTCCTGGGGCACGATGATGACGTAGTAAGTTTAGAAGAGACGCCAAGTGGCAACACAGCATTTACTTTGGACTATTTCCCAACGCGGAGAGGCATCATTCCAGAGTTGAAGGCTTTGGTGAAATCACCGGGTTATTACGCGCAACAAGCAGCCAACGTGGTTCAAACTTCAAATATTCAACTAGGGAAAAAAAAACAAGAAGAAAACAACTCATCTAATTTTATACTCCTTACCCTATTTTTATTTTTTCATTACTTTTCCATCACATGAGCTAGCTGACCTTATTATTAAATATTCTATTAAAACCAAATGTTTTCAGTTCTAGATCATCATGATTAATTACGAGAAAACAATATTTTAAAACATAAATATCAAACATCTGACTTAATATTTTTTATGACTGCCAAAAAAGAATTTATTTGTTTTATAATCATAACTATATTTAAGAACTTAAATTATAACAAATATTCTGCGCTGGCTAGCATTGAATTTCAAGAAAAAATTATAGTTCTGAATAATTATAATTATTAATTTTTTAAATTTGTTAATGGTTTTAAATAATAATTTCAAAAACTTATAATAAATTCATTCACTAGTATCCTATTTTTCAAAATCATTTTATCTATTCATTTGTATCTGCCAAAAAAAAATCTGTTGATTCTAAAGAAAAAGTTCCCAAATAATTTGTTTTCCATTCCCGCGATCAAGCCTCTATTCTTCACTTTGAAGTTTGAACCTCCAGGACCAGGGCAAGTCTCTTTTTTCTTTAAGCTCTTAACAACAAGGCCATGTACGGTAGTTAACGGCCGTCCTGATGAATGGTGATTTGACTCGGGGTACGAGTTACTGCTAATAGGTTCTGTTCATAAGTCTATTCCGATAAAAAAATTGATTTTATTTATAAGTTAAGTTTTAATGTAGTAAATGTGTTTTATATTTTTTTATTCTTATTAATTATAATAAATAAAAAAATTTATTTATATTAATTTTTAGAATCAATCACAGATAAGGGTAAAATTGAAAATTTAACTCATAATTAGTAAGTTAAATAATTTTACTTGATATGTGAGAATTAATTAAAATTAACTTATAAATAGAATCAAAGTGACATATATAATACTATTTTTTCTTTATCAGCATTTGCTGCTAACTTGCTAACATTATTTTACACCATTTATTTTCCCTCTCACCCCAAGCACCTAGTCTGTCCCGGCTCTTGCTTTATTTATTTATTTTATATAAGAATCTAAAATTTGAATTATTTTGATTTTTTATAAAAGTTCGATACGAGTTATCTAAACACTTAATATGTTTTTTTTAATTTTTGCTCTTTATTAATTATATTAATTAAAATGTTTGTAAGATCTATATTTATTTTATTTCTCTATCTTACTTACCTCATTATAAAAATGTTATACTTGAAAAAAAAAAATTATTTTAAATGCACTTATTATTTTTAACAAATTTAATTATTTTCTTAAATCACATGATTTAATTATCAAATTCTTATAAATAAGAAGGGAGGAAGCATTTGGTTTGAGTGTATGGTACAGGGGAAAGAGGAGTGAAGGGAAGATAAGTTAGGGTGTGTTTGAGATAGCGGTAGAAAAAATGACTTATATAATTCGGGTTTATTAAAAATGACTTAATAAAGAAGTTAATATTTGTAATGTGATTTATGTTTGGATGAGCGGTTGAATAAGTGATTTCTCATAAGTCAAAATGTGTTTGGATTAGTGATTGTATAAGTGCGTTTTTAAAAGTAAAAACTTGAAGGGCATTTGTATATTCTTCAAATTTTAGATAGATCATATATGCGATATCCAACAGTAACATATCATCTGGCCCAGAAAGATATCTGAATAAGTGATTTTTTAATTTTTAATTTTTAAATTAAAAATTAGTGGAAAAATTGAAGTTAGAAAATGTGATGCCAAAATACATAATTTCACATAAAAATATTACATAACTAATTGGATCACATGTCCCGTACAAATCGATCTCTAATCATGTCACGAATGTGATTCATACGGGTTGAAGATTATTCTATTTTTAAAGGTAATGGATAATATTATTCTATTTTAACACTTTCAGGGTACTTTGAACCAAAAAAAAAAATTAAGACAACATTATTCCTAATTAAAAACTTACTAAATATGTTTGCACCTTAACTCAAAATTTAATGGTATAGTCAATATTTATTTATTTTTTTTTCGTAAAAAAAAGGTCTGGAATGAAATGGGAGAAATATGCGGATGGGGGAGTGGGTGACATACGCAGGTAGGGCCCGCAGACCGGGGGGGTAACATACGCAGGTGGGGCCCAAAAAAAACCGCTCCAACTTTTTTTCAAAAATAAGTAGGTATCTTGGACTTAAAATATAAGTTGCGTTTTTTGGCTTTTTGGATTTTTCAATAAGCTCTCCCAAACACAACTAAAACGTATTGCGTTTTAGTTGGGTTTTTTTTTTGTGGAAAAATGGGCTTATTTAAGCAAAATAAGCCCCACCAAACACACTCTTAGACAACTCAAAATTTACAACCGTATCTTATCTTCTTTTTGTTTTTTTTACATCGTCTTTGAAATTTTCTCTTGCTCCCCCGCCCAGACCAACCAAACTGAAGGTAAAATTTTAATAATCTATTAATCTTGCGGAGTTCCCTTCAAACTTGTGAAGCACAAGACATAATATAAATTTGATTTAATTATTGTATTAAATAAAAAATTTATATCATTAAACATATTAAAAATTGTATTATTTTTAAAATATACTACCATTTATCAGAAGTTAATACTGCATTAATTATAAAAAATTAGCCACTTATAAAGTCTATTATTGTATGCAAAAACAAAACAGGGAAGAAAAATATTAAATGCTCTATATATTATCAAATTGGGTTTGGAGAAGGAGATTAATTTGTTGACAGATGGATGTTATTTTCTATATTGAATATATAATTCGTGATATGACTTGCGAGTTGTAGACTTCTTATCGATAACACGAAGTTTCCCGGAACAAAAGCCTTTTGTTGGCAAGTGATATACTATATATGGGCTAACCTCATTTCGTCCCCAAACACGCTATTCTCTTCTTTTTCGATAAGCCCAGATATAGGGAAAATGTACTTTAATATTATCTGAATTTTAAAATTTTAAATTAATTTTGTTGGTAATAAGAGTTATGAGATTGACCAAAAAAAAATATAATAATTAATAACTCAGATTTTTAAAAAATCACTGATTTATAATTTTAAAATTTAAGTAGTATTTATTTATCTTTTTCTAATTAATATAGGTGTTTGTTATGCATTTCCTTGCCGGTCGCAAATTCTTTACTCTGACTTTGAAAGTGGCGAGCGCAACTATCTTTGAATAATATTGTATCACTTAAAAATTAAAATTCTGATTAAGTTTTATAGGTCGAGCTCCCAATCTTCTCACCCTTGAAAGAGAGATACGTGATGCAGTGACGACTGCGATAGGAAATAATTTATAAATTCCAACGACAAATACATAATATAAACATCTTTAATATTATTAGTTTACTTTTTTTTTTTAATGGAGCGATTCATTGACATTGATGAGTTTGGTATGCCTTGACTTGCTCGTTGGGCATTATATATATAAAGAAGGGTAACCATTCAAGCGCGCGCATACACCCATGACCAAGTCACATGCATACAAATCATAGCTATAAAATATTGAACAAATCACGTTTAGGTCCCAAATAAAAAAATATATATGAAAAAATAATTTCTTAAAATTTTAAAATTATACAGGACTTTTTTATAATAAATTTCTATTCTACTGATAAGTTTATGGGTGTTTGCTGACAAATCCAGGAGTGAGTCATTAATAAGTCTAGAAGCGTCTATTGACAAATCCATGAGCGTTTATTGATAAGTTTATGGGTACTTGATAATTGAAATTTATTGTAAAAAAATCTCATAGGACTTAAATACAATTTTAAGATTTTAAGGAACCATTTTTTCATATTTTCTCTTGGTCAAGACCTAAATGCAATTTTCCTTAAAATATTTTCCACCCATAGATAACAGATATACAGAAATAAGGAGGAGGCTCCAGCGCAAGGAAACTTCCTATTGATGAATCAAGTCTTATTTTTTTTATTGCCGTGTATAAAATATAATATAAATACATACATTGCATAACGGAACAAGATATGCAAGCTTGATCATCATTAGCATTTTAGACCAGGCGCCCTCCAATCTCTGATATAATCCTCAGATCGACCACGACTTGTCCATTCAACTCTGTCCGGTTATTCAAAAGGCATATGTTGTTGTCGGTTTAATGATCAGTAGGATGCACTTTCGTTGGATGGTGAAGCCTCAACTGTTAGCAGTATTCATCTTCATGAGTATCCTGATCGGCCATATCCAAGTTGTTGGCTGCCTATCTTTCGACTTCCCGCTCTTCGAGCCAGCAGATCAAAATGATCGCTTGAACCTGAGTGTTTTTTCTCGCATATTCCGAGAAGCCATCCAAGTGACACCTGATGCTTACGGTGAAGACTTGAGGAACAGGTCCGGTAGGGCCTTCTACAATAAGGCATACAGGGTTTGGAGCAAGAAGAAGAACCAAACGGCGTCGTTTAATACCTCCTTCATCTTCAATATCAGCCCCAATACTCCTTCAAACCCCGGTGCCGGAGAAGGATTGGCCTTCATACTTGCCGCGGACACAAGTCTCCCTCCCAACAGTTATGGAAGATGGCTTGGCATTGTGAATCCCTCCACAAATGGCACTTCTGATGCAGCCATATTGGCTGTGGAGTTTGATACCAGAAACAACTCCCCAGATGATGGCCCCGATGGTCATGTTGGCGTGAACGTGAACAGTATTTACTCCATCAAACAGGTACCATTACTTCCCTTGGGGATCAATATTTCATCAGGCGTCAACGTGTCGGTGAGAATTCAGTATGACAACGATGTGATATCTGTCTTCGGTTACATGATGAATGGAACCAAATCACAAGAGGACCTCTTGTTGCAATCTCCGCCCCTGAATCTCACCTCATATCTCCCAGAGAAGGTATATCTGGGGTTCTCTGCATCCACGAGTAATTTCAATGAGTTGAACTGCATTAGATCGTGGGAGTTCAACGGTGAAGATATCGGAGACGGAAATCAAGACCTACTGTGGGTTTGGATCACAGTTCCAACGGTAGTGGTTACTATCGCCGGTGCGGTGACATTTCTCTTGATATGGCGGTGGAGAAGAAGAGGAGAAGTAACAGAGGATGCGTATCCGAGGATAGAAGACCAGATCAAGTCTTCCTCAATGGCTCCGAAGAAATTCCGGTTGAGGGAAATCAAAACGGCGACTGCCAATTTCAACGACAACAACAAACTCGGGGAAGGTGGTTTCGGAAAAGTGTACAAGGGAATGCTGGGAATCAGAGAGATCGCAGTGAAGAGAGTGTCCAAGGATTCACGTCAAGGGAAGCAAGAATTCATAGCAGAAGTGACAACAATAGGTAGCCTTCACCACAAGAATCTGGTTAAACTCATAGGTTGGTGCTACGAGAGAAACGAACTCCTCCTCGTGTACGAGTTCATGCCCAATGGAAGCCTAGACAAGTACCTATTCGAGAGCTCAGAAGGATCACCATATCAAAACCTTCACTGGGAAACCAGATACAATGTGATACATGATGTGGCAGAAGCACTTGACTATCTCCACAACGGGTGCGACAAGAAGGTGATTCACAGGGACATCAAGGCAAGCAATATCATGTTGGACTCTGACTTCAACGCCAAGCTGGGAGACTTCGGACTTGCTCGAACCATCCAGAAAAGAAACGAGACTCACCATTCCACTAAAGGAATAGCAGGGACTCCGGGTTATATGGCGCCGGAGACGTTTCTGACGGGGAGGGCGACGGTGGAAACTGACGTGTACGCGTTTGGGGTTCTGATAATGGAAGTGGTGTGTGGGAAGAGGCCAGGGAACGTGGCTGTTGAGAACGATTACAAGAACAGTGTGGTGTACTGGGTGTGGGAGATGTATGGGAATGGAAAAACTTTAGATGGAGTTGATAAAAGAATAAAGAAGGAGATTGAGGGAGATGAGGAGCGAGGGGAGAGAGTGATAGTGTTAGGTCTTGCTTGTTGCCATCCCAATCCTCACAAAAGGCCATCCATGAAGACGGTATTGCAGGTTCTGACAGGCGAGGTGGCTAAGCCGGATGTCCCAAGGGAACGGCCGGCTTTTGTGTGGCCGGCCGCCCCCCCTTCCTTCAACGTCAATGATAGTTCCGTTAATTCAGCCCAACTCACTCATCCCTTCACTGACCTCACCGGCAGATGATCAGCTGCATAATTACCTGCTTCTTGTAGATAAATCGCACCCACATGATATAGTGGGGTAGGTGCTTGACAAAAGCTTCTTGTTAGTTCTGTGTAAATTGTTTTTCTTCGGGTGTAATGGTTAATTTACTAGTAAACTTCAGGATGCAAATGATCGTAATTAGATAATTCTCCCCTCAAATTCAAATTTATTTATCTTCGCCGTTATCATTCATTTAACCTCTACGCCCTCTCTGGTCTCAACGGCTGTACCCCACCTTTTTTCTGACCGAAAGTCGATATCTAGATGGAACGAGCTTCCTTGTCGTCCAAAAAGCTCCTTCCATCCGGCCTTTGGACGGTTTAGATTTAAATTCTTTTACTGTTTTTTGAAAAAAAAAATTATTTTAATGATACAAAATCTAAAATAAAAATAATCTTTTGATCAATATTTTTTTTCAAAATATGATTTTTTCATTAAAAAAAAAACTAATTAAAAAAATCAAATATGAATCCTCTAAATCCATCTGAACGATCTAGATAGGACTAGCTGCCTATCCAAAGTTACAGCATCTAGATGATTACATCTGTGTGTGTCTGAATCGCTTGATTGAGATTTAAAAGATAAAAAATAAAAAGTCCAACTCTCCCATCAAAGTCCAACTGAAACCATAGGCAATATGTAGTTATTATGTACACAACACATATCTGGGGTTCCGTTGGCTATAAGGTTATTAAGAATTTTCTGATGCTAATCTCGGATTTTAGAAAAGAATTATTTTTGGCGTACGATCATTTGACTTTTATGTTTGGAATAAATCATGATTAGATTCCATACAATAATGATATAATTACATGGCTGTGTTCCAGGAATGAAATACAAAAGATTGGAGCGAGTCGAGCGACAAAGAAAATAGAACATTACAAAATTAAAGTAGATAATAATCGAACATTGATGTTAAAAAATAGAACTCGGAACGGTTAAAAGGTAAGAAAAAGGGAAAATTTCAGAAAAATATTTTGGAAAATACAAAAGGACAAATCAGACCTCTGAAATTCTAAAATCTCAAGTCAGTATGCTGTCGGCACGGAGGAAGAATCTGAGATTTTGAAATTTTAGCGAAAAAACAAATTTTCCCTTTAGCTGTCCCTCTCTCTCAACTAAGAATAACAACACCAGACTCTTAATTAATAACACCGCATTTTACATTAAAAACTCCACTTCAGTTCTTCGACAACTTCGTATCTCAAATATGGTGTTGTTAATGTAAAATATGATATTGTTAATAAAGAGAGAGACGTTATTATTAGCCTTGAAACTTGAATTATGAAGTTGTGAAAAAAGAAAGTCGAGTTATTAATGTAAAATAGGGTGTTGTTAATATAGAGATCGGTGTTGTTATTGTGAAACAAGAAAATCGAATTGTTAATATAAAATATGGTGTTGTTAATAAAGAGATCGGTGTTATTATTGCAAAAGAAGAAAGTAGAGTTGTTAATATAGAATCCGGTGTTGTTAATAAAGAAAGAGGTGTTATTATTAGCCCTGAAACTTAAATTATGAAATTGTAAAAAAAGAAAGCTAAGTTGTTAATGTAAAATAGAGTGTTGTTAATATAAAGACCGGTGTTGTTATTGTGAAATAAGAAAGTCGAGTTGGTAATGTAAAATAAAGTGTTGTTAATAAAGAAACCGGTGTTATTATTGTCAAATAAGAAAGGGAAGTTGTTAATGTAAAATCCGGTGTTGTTAATAAAGAGATTGGTGTTGTTATTCCGAGCTGAGGGAGAGGGACATCTAAAGGGCAACTTCGTCTTTTCACCGAGATTTCAAAATCTCATATTTCTCTTTCGTACTGACAGTATACTAATTTAGGATTTCAGAATTTTAGAAGTCTAATTTATCCTTTTGTATTTTCCAAAGCATTTTTCTAGAATTTTCCCTATGAAAAATGAGTTATTTTTAGGGAGAATTGCTAAAAAATACTTTGGAAGCAAATTAATTGCTGATTGCTACCAAGCGTGCAAGGGATCTTCCGTGTGTGCAAACGATCTTCCGTTTTGTGCAAATCATCTTCCGTGTGTGCAAAAGTCTTCCGTATAAATGTGCAAGCAATCTTCCGTTATGTGCAATGGTAGCATTCAGCAATTAATTTGCCAAAAAAGTATTTATCAGCAATTCTCCCTTATTTTTATGTTGATATTTATGATTATTTGAAGGTAGAGCCACTAATAATGGGCCCAACCCGTGGGTTGGGAAAATTCCAACCCGCAAAAGTGCAAGCCTGTGCATGGCTCACAAGCTGGCGCGGGGTGGCCTGCAAATTTTTTTTTTTTCATATAATAATTTCACAGAATTTATAAGTTGTCTACTCCTATCTTGGTACCTCCAGATCCAAAGAGAAAAAATCTTAACATCTTCCCTTCTTTTTTAAACAAAATTATTATATTTTGGTTGTTTAAGGATGAGTTTATATTTTTTTTATAAACTTTTGGCAAATTTGTTAACTTTATCTCTTGAATTGTGAATTATATTTTTAAATTTTTATAAGAGGAATAATTGATGATAGGTAAGTAAATGTAATAACTCATATATATGCGTCTCGTATTTTTTACTGTTAAAAAATAGGAATTTTTTTTTCTAAAAAAAATATGCATGCCTACATAGGGGTGAGCATTCGGTTTTTCGGTTCGGTTTTCCATAAAAACCAAAAAACCAAATTAAGCTAATTCTAATAACCGAACCAAAAACCGATTAACCGAACCGAAGTAACCGAAATATTTAGATTCGGTTCGGTTAATAACCGAATTAACTGATTTCTTTATTTATTATCTATAAAATAAATAAATATATATATATATAATTACATTTTTAAAAAATATTATTTTTTATCCTTAAGATTACATTTAGGGGTAAAATATATAAAATAAATTAACTAAATTTAAAATATCTATAGATTTTATCTAATATTATTGAAAATTTACACCTATTTAATTATAAAAATATGCATTTATCAAATAATATATATTAAATATAAATATATTATATAGATTTCGGTTTTAACCGAAATTTTTTTCTAATAACCGAACCGAAAATCGAAAACCGAAAGCCGAATTAACCAAATAATAAAAACCGAAAATTTACCGAAAACCGAATTAACCGGACCGAAAAAACCGAATTGAGTTCGGTTCGATTTTTGGTTTCGGTTCTAATTTGCTCACCCCTAGGCCTACGGGCTAGCCCTAACCCACACACTGCGGGTTAGGGTTGGCAAAATGCCAACCCGTAGAAGTGCGGGCACTGCGAGGCCCGTGGGTTGGGCTGGCCCGTATTCCCGACTCTATTTGAAGGGTTAAAGGTTAAATTTAATAACAAAGTTTTATCCGAGAAGCATCTAACACAATTATGTTTTGAAAGGAACAAAAATAACAATGAACAATTAAAAATGGTGCAAATTTAACAAAACCGTTAAATTTGACTTAACTACGTTAAATTATAAAAGAAGAAAACCCCTAACTGTGTTAGATCAAATTTAACGGTTTTGTTGAATTTGCACTCTTTTTAATTGCTCATTATTATTTTTACCCATTCCAAAACATAATTGTGTCAGACGCCCCTCAGACAAAACTTCATTATTAAATTTACACCTTAACCCTTATTTTAACTGAGTGATCATTGAACCTTGAAATCTAGATCTATGTTTCCTTTACATCTATAGCAAGCAAGCCAACATTGTTATATAGCAAAGATGAGCGATTTAGCATGGTGGTTACAGTATTATCGATATAAAAATAAATTCACACGACATTGCCTTGTTAACTGATTTTCGTTCTGCTGTGTTTGCCAGGCGCTAGTTTTCATGCTTTTTTTAGCTTTAAAAAAAAACCATGACTGCGGAAGGGAAGCGAATGGATATTGACCTGTGATAGCGTGATGCTTTTCTAAAATTCATTTTTGTATGAGAAACGAAGTCACAGTCCTTTAACCGGCAGAGCGATGGCAATCAAATAAATAGAAGCAATCCATGGTAGTAATAATGTGCAGGAATCCATGAAAAGGGGACGCTCATGTATCATCAGTCTGCACAGTGAGGTCCTGTACTCCCAAATCATGGTATAGACCATGCACAAGTCCTAGTAATGGACGATCATCTACCCCTTTCTTCACCTGCCAACCATATCCACTAGAGTGAGACTCCAGTAACAGAAACTCAAAAATTGGAGAGGAAATAATAGTATTAAGAGAAAACTTTCAAAAAGGTAAAAAATTACTCCCTCCAATCCTAATTACAAGACAAAGTTGACTTTTTTGGAGAAATTAAGAAAGCCAATTAAATTATTTTATAGTATTTATATTTTTATTTTTTTCTACAAATTAATTAATCTGAACAATAAATTAATATATAATCTAAGGATACTAAAAATATAAACACTCTAAGATAATTTAATTGGCTTCCTTAATTTCTCCAAAAAAGTCAACTTTATCTTATAATTAGGACCGGAGAGAGTACTATCTTTGGAAGTTTTCACTCCAAGTGTTCATTCCCTCCTATTTTCCTCTCACTTTTCCCTCCATTCAAACATACCCTAAGTGGCAAAGGGTAATTACCTGAATTGAGAGCGAACCAACCACATGACCAGGAACTAACTCCCAGAAACGAGCTTGCGAAACTTCCAGCACATCTTCCCGAGCAGTTATCTAAAGAAAATTAAAAGATATTAAAAAAAAAATGAAGCATTAAAGATCAATAAGTATAGTCAAATGAAAACTAAACTTAAAGATCACAAATTACTGAGAGCAGAATATAGCTTTTCACCCTTTCCAACAACAGGTTGGAACGGTTAATAGAGTGATCACTTGCATCCATCAACCCCCCCCCCCCGGCCCCCAAAAAAAAAATTAAAAAAGCGAAAACGAAAATCCCGGTCCCAAACATAATATCTCATAGAAACGAGAGTAACAACCTGTCTCAGACATTTGCTCAAAGCAGAAGTTGGAATACTAGGAGGTGCCATTTGGAGCAAGATACCACCAGTTGTTCTAAAGAGTGGCAAGACTAGCGTAAAAACCGTAGCTGAAACAAGTCCCAGACACAAGACTTCTGCATTCTGGACCCTATAAAGAAAGGAAAAGAAATTACAGAACATGCAGAAATCAGAAGGAAGAACAATTAAGCTCTTATTCTCTCCTTCTCTCTCTCACTCACACACACACAAGCATAACCACATTTTATTGCAAAATAATCTGTGTCTGAAAAAACAGGTGCTTACCCAACGGACAGTAACCAGGATGCCAATATCAAACCTGCACTGAGAAACCATTAAAGTATGTTAACGAGCGAACTAAAAGAATGAAACTGATTGCAACCGCAATGTTGCTATCCTTCAAATACACAATGATGTCCATATAGAGACTGAGCATATCTACCTGCGAATAGAGTCTGCCAGAACATGCAGGAAAACTGAATGATGATTCATATCTTCTGCATTTCTATAAGCTGCAAGCATAATTACAAGAGAAACAGATAGATGACAATAGTCAAGGCTCAATCATCCATCAATATATGCCATCCCATTCAAATGGAGAAACATTACTCAGGGCTCGTAGCCAGAAGAATATAATGTTCAAAGATACTCACTGAGATTAATCCGAGCATAATTCCTAAAGAACCATACGCCAATGAGATTCACAACTAAATTGGTCACAGCTGAAACAATCAAATAATGCCTACAAGCAGATCGTTATCAGCATCAGCAGATACTTAAGAAAATAATAATATCTAAGAACCATAAATCCCTACCAAAGAAACAAATTAGCAAGTATTTGGGTATAAAAATTGAATATGTTAGCAACCAGCCAAAAGATCCTGTAGTCGCTTCATGTGGAAGAGTTTCCTTTCCATTTTCTTACAGATAATACCACTAAGCATATGTCTTGAACATATTACGTTTGAAAAGATCAGAAGTAATACACATGTATAGAACAAAGTATCTAAGTCAACTAATTACTAACAGGTTTATGGAGTATGACCACGACAGATCGCAAAGCAAATAGAAATATGTATAGATGAAGACAATCCAAAGGAAATAAAAGTTGACACTTAACAACTATAGCAAGCATCTTGAGTTCCTAACATGCATGAAATAGAACTCAACCATCAACAGCAAAAATGAGTATTATTGACTACAAAAATGCTACCTCTTCTCTATGCTGAATGCGTATTAAAATGTGATACAAAAACTGTGACGGTCATCGGTAACACAAACTTACTTGTGCTCAGATTCATCTTGTATGAATGCGTGGAGTGCTTCAACCGCTAGAGAAAATGACATAAACAAGAGAAACAGCTGTCTACACAAGCAACAAACAAAATAAGAAAGTTCAACATGTTAGTGCAAATCGAGAAGAGCGAAGGAAGTGCAAGTAGTGCTTATGACCTTCATAATTGATACAAGGTGAAATCAAAATTTAAAACTAAATTTTCCAGTTCATCTGATGACTGAGAATATTAAAATACCAAAATAAATAATGGCTAAACTTCTGGTGCATACATCAATAGCCATCAAGTTTACAGAAATGGGTGTCAGGGAACATAACACAAATACATAACACATAAATTAATATGCAAAAAGGCCAGCAACAATTAAAATCCCAAACCTAGTCAAACACATCAACAACACCACTGGAATCTCAACTGCAGAGCAACACCTCAGCAAGACTAACCGAGATTAAAATGGGAAGCATCCATATAACAAAAATGCAAATTTTGTATTTTAAATAACTAATTAAAGGATGGGAAGAGACCAGTAAAAATCCTCTTTTAGCATTTAAAATGCACATAGTATTCCTTTGCATTGACCACCATTAGTTTTACAGAAGCATCACTCAGCACCCTGATTAATGCAATGTAAGGTTAAAAAATTAAGTTGTAAGGGATACTTTGAATACTTACAGTATTTGTAAATGCAGACAAAACTTCTAGCCTTTTATACCTGAAATTAGAGAATAGTAAAAAAAAATCAGAAGTACTGACGGACAGCAGTGGTTCAAAATTCATGATATCTGTCAGCTACACATAGGACAAGTTCTGGTGTGTGTGAATCTGCTATTAAGTAATGGTGAGCCAAAGACAAATGCATATCATTTTGTGTCACATGCAAGAATATGAATTGCCCACAGAATTTGTTTTATGCACATCTTTCATCTTGATTTGCATTCTAATTAATCAATTCAATTGAACTACAAAAGAAACCTATTCAATATAAATACTCATCTTTTTCATGTTTAGAGAACTTCAAAATGCAAGTAGTAGCTCTTAATATTTGATTCAAGGAGAATAGACGCACAATATACATGGGCATGTTCATAAGTAGCTTATGCACTTGCTTTTCCAGAGGTAGCACCAATGAGGAGGACGGAAGAACTCACAAGGCACAGGCTGAATTCACCGTACATATTAGAAAATAAACTTTATACATTCTTTAATTGAATGGGAAACTAAGGAGAAACCGCCTTAGGAAAGTAAAACAACTGCAAAAGTAATACGCATAGATGCTGATGGATATAATGGTATCCTTCCACTTAAAATATACTAAGTGTGAACATATCTTAAATTCTTAAAACCATATTAACTTGGCCATAGCAGTTCCAATGCCTTCCATATTCCACCACTTGGTTGTTGACGTCATAAGCTGAACAGTTAGTTTCTTTTTACTTTCTTTCTTTCTTCCTTTGTTTTTTTGAGTAAGCATAAGTTGATTCCTATTTAGTGGGACTGTATACAAAAACATGCCACTTAGCTACTTCATTCATAAGATAATTTTTTCGAAATATCCGATGTAATAACAAGAGAGTCTGGCTAAATTACACCTTATGCCCTTCTTGTTCCAAAATATCAATGATAAATGGCATATATTACAAAACCTTTACTACAACTTACCTTGTTCGTGACATGAGACTATGATTTCTTAATATGATAGCAAAAGCATCCAAATGGACAAGTCTATAATTAAACCCTTTGTATGATAGCAAAAACAATCAATTTTATCTTTGGAAACAAATGCTGCTCATCATTGAAGATGAATTTCAAACAGCAGTCTTACCCATATGTATAATCTCCATCAGCCTTCTTCCTTGAGGCAGCCATGACAAATAATGAAAATGTCAGAAGACCGCATCCAAAAGTCAAATGAAATGCATCAGACACCAAACCTGAAAGCAGATGTATCAAAAGCGGAAACAGAAGTAATCAGAGACTCAACTCTCGAATTGGGGCCACGAGAATGATTTTATGTTGAATCCGTATCAGTTTGCTCACTATGGAGGAACAAAAGAGGATATTGGAAAATTTATTAAAGCAACAAATCTTCTCTATGAATTACTTGTGAAAGATTTGAAATTAAAAGTGTAAAATCCGCATTTTATTTCAAACTCTCAATATTACCAAAAAGTAAAATATTAAATTCATACTTCCGTTGAGGGCTCTCAAGAATGTCAAAACATCAAAAGCCTTGTATGATATTTAAATAGCATAATAATAGCAGCACAACAAGGAGTATCATTTTAACTCATTTTGACAGAAAGGTGTATGGTTGTATTAAGCAATTATTAACCTATTATGTGAAATTAATGGTCTTACCTACACGCCCAGTAAAAAGGCCAATGAATAACTCTGCAGTGGAGTATGCTACATTCAGGGAAATCATCAAAAATAATCTCTTCATATATCTATGCCCAAACCTAATGTTTCGAAAAACAGAGAAAATAAACGAGGACCAAAAGACTTTCTCCGGGGACTTTTCGTCAGAAAAGTAGTGATCTTGGCCTGACCAATAATGCCCCCGAGGAATGTCTATGCTGGAGTCAGTCCGGGAAAGGAAGGGCCTTCTGGAATTGTTCAAAGGGAATGAAACAGGTGAGAGAGGTTCTTGCGATTGTTTGAGCGAAGCTTGGCGGGAGAACGCGAATCTACGATCACTGGCGCCAAACCCAAAATCCCCATTTAGAGAGCCACGAGTGTGGTACGAATCCGACGCCTCCATTGAACGTAAGATGTTGAGACACAGAAAAGGGAATACTGAGACGGCGAGAATGCGGAATGCAGATCAGCATGGAATTTTCATGACAACACTATAGAGAAGGCAGGGAATCAAAAGAAACAGAACAGGGAAGAGTATCAGTGATTCGGAATTGTACTTCTCAGGTCAAGGAAGTCTCTTTGGAATTGGATGATTCGAAAGGGCCTTCAAGTTGAAACAGCACAACAAACGCAGCGTTGAATACAGGAGGATACAGCTGCAGCGGAATCGGAAACAAATCAGCTGCAAGCAAAGAAGGAAGTGAGGTGATTTGAAGTCACAAAAAGTAAACGAAAACAGAAATAGAAATCAGCACCGTACATTTAGACACCGGGCCGCCGCCGCCACTGGGGATATGGTATTATCCTTCGGGAAGATCAAGTTATATTTCACACTTCAGTTGCAAGATTTACCGTCATCTCCGAGTCAACAAACGACGGCAGTAGCTTCAGGAAAATAACAAATTTAAGGAGATGTTGGAATCAGTTGGCCCGACAAAAGTTCATTGTTTAATTATCGACGGGAAAATAATGCAACTTGCTTTAAATTATACTGTATTTTATTAGATTGAGATCAATTTCTTCAAACAAATTTTATCTGATAATAAATAATTTTATATTTGTGACTTAAACTAAGTTCATCATTTACAGTGCACAATTTATTTTCACTCAAGCAATTCAGCAAACACACCGAGCTTGGCATGGATTTGGCCCCCTTTCTCTTCTTTTTAAGAATGGTCATTTTATTCATATTATTATTATAATAATTATATTTTTATACTATATTAAATTTGGACTGTTGAAATTTTAATCCAACGGTCTAGAACCAAACAAAGGATCATTCTTTTCTTTTGAAAATAGGATAGGAGCCGATTCCGCTTGGAATATACTCTAATAAATCAAATCAAAAGACAGCAGAATAAAAAACTAATCTTATGAATAAATAAAATGTTTTTGGCAGTTTTAATTAACTTTGAAAATAATAATTATTATTACATAATGAAAATATAAATATAACAAGTGTTATCATAGTAATGCCTCTCCGTCAAGCATCCCAGACGAGAGCCACAGATTTACAATAAGCAGGTCGATTGGAGCTGGAAATTAAAACTATGATTAGTTACTAACCATACTGGCACCTAGCAGAATGAAAATTACAATGAAGTGTTTCGTCAAGAATTTGCCCTGTTCCGTTGCCATTAACCATGGCGTAAATTTATTTCCTCAATCCAATATAGAACTCCTCAAAAGTGAGAACTAAAATAAGCAGGTTTTGCGGATTTGGCGAAGACCACATTAACTGCCATGAGCTCGATACTGGTACAGAAGAATTAGCATGGATGTCAGATGCGTCCTTAATTTATGGCCAACTTATCACACAAGGATTGGTACGCTGCACTGCAAACCTTGAACTTCTCTTCTGCTATTACCTATCAACGCAAGTCAACAAAAGATTAGGGAACCAAACGCTTTTGCTTGTGAGGCCTGCCCATTGAACACTATTAAGGATAAAGGAAGATTATAGCTTCAAGTTATAAACACCTTGGAAGAGCCTTGATGACGATCTGGATGCCACTTCAGGGCACAGGCCCGGTACCTGACATCATAAAATCAGGTTGAATTCAAGATCAAAGAAAAACTTGCAGCTCTGGTTCCCATGAACACTTTCAGTATTGGGGAAACGGAAGTAGGTGTCAAGAACTCACGCATTTTTCACATTTTCAGGCTTCAGAGGACCATGAGCACTCAAACCAAGGGCTAACCTATCTGAAGCTAAATTTGAGTCTGAATTGTCACACTCAGTGGAAGAGTCATAATATTCTTCATCCTCACTCCAGTTCCAAGATCTGCTGTAGTTATAATAGCGTCCTGACCTCCTCCAGTGAGGATTCTCTTCATCGATGAAGGAATAATAAAACGACCGTGCCCCACCAAAGGCAGAGCGGAAAATGGTCTCAACATCAAAATCTTCTTCAGGAAAATCAGAATCAGGATTTCCTGAAAGTAGATGACATGTGTTGTGAATAATTGCGCGCATCTGCAGAGTATGGTAAGAAATCTGACATTTTTTTACTTGCTGCTGTGAAAAGCATATACTCACAAAAGAGAAAACTTATTCAAAAGAGCTCATGGGATAATTTAAAACCCCAAATAGCTCCATGATATCTACTCAAAGGCGAATTTAATCACCCATAGTCGTACTAGATGGACAGAACAAGATTTTAGAAAATTCTCAAAGAGAAAACAGCTCACACAAATTTTGATACATCAGTACTAACAGAAACACTTGATATTCTTTCATAGAACAACTATTTTAAATATCCTTACTTCTGCGATAACACTGCGACTCTTTATTGCCATTTCTGTCCCTTCCACGGCCCTTGGCAGAATATGGCTTCCTAAACCATGAGGTGCCTCGACTTGAAGATGGATCATCCCCATCAATCTCATCCTTCCAGCTCTACAACATGCAGGGGGAAAAGGCAAAGAAGAAACATTAAGTACATAAGAAACAAAAAGAGAAGCAAAAAACCTCGTGTGTGTGTATATATATATATATGACCAAGAGAACATGGAGAGAACAGCGTCACAAGTTAGTGATGCTAAAGAATCACCAATATCACACCAGCCACGATTGATAATGGCAAGACCAGGCAGAGAGAATTGGTTCAAACTCCCAATCATACAAAGGACTAAGTAGTTTCATAAACCATGGATGAATGAAGACCAACAAATCATGTGAATTAGCATTATAGAGCATGGCAGCAGTAAAAGGAAACAATATGCAATATTCCGGACATTACAGCTGCCGCAATAGTCACGTTTCCAGAATTGAGCGTTTAGACACTGAATTTACTCAGGTAAAATTGTAATTGCAGAAGGCCTTATGAAAAATTGAAATAACCACGAGCAGAATACAGCATAAGCAGGCAAACTAGGAGAGAAAGAGAGTCCTGTATCATTTGTTCAAATAATACTTCAAACGTGTTTTCTCTCAGATGCAGTATGTTTTTTATAAGATTGGCAGATTTTTCAGTTACGAAACAAAAAAGTTTATCATAATGATGCCAAAAAGAATAAGAACATAGGTGCAGACCCAAAAGGAGGTTGGGGAAATTAAGTATTGAAAGCATTCATTGTGGAGAAAACTTGGTTGCAGAGATTAAATAACCAGTATTTATTTGCAGAGATTGAATAAATTAGTTAAACTAGTTATTTGTAAGAAATGTAAGTTGTTTTCCTAGGTCTTGCATTTAGTACCAGAACAAACCCATCAACTATCTCCTACATTTAGCACTCCTCCATTATTCTTATTTTATTTAATATCACCCCATAACAAGTTATTGAAGCGTTTCTCAAAAATTAAATAAACAAGGTGGAGATAAATCAATTGTGGGGAGGGGAAGCGTGAGAATAAGATGGGATAGTGGCATTGTGAACCTGAAGCAGGAAGTCTGCATAAGCATTCATATTGCGCAATAATGTCTGTTTAGCATGAATCCTTCTACATCTTTTTGAATAATGGTTGAATCTCTGCAAACAAACAGGTTCAGTCCAACACAGTTCTTATTCAACAAGAGCCTAAGATGTAGAAGATACTAGGGGGGAAAAATAAAACATGAATTTAATCTCAATTATAATGGTGCATAATTGCATAATGTAAAAAGTCAGAGGTATTCACCGAATTATTAATTACTCGGAAATAGGAATACAGTGAGAAAGCAAAATATAGACAGGAGGTTCAGGTAGAGAGGAAATAGAGAAACTAACAGAGTCCCAATGATTTCGTCTTTTTCGTTCCAAGACGGGAGTGGAATGAAAGAGGGCAGCCCTGAGAGACATATAGGTGTTTTTCGAATTAACCAGTGCCGATTTCACAGCGCTATTCATTGCTGCAAATCGATGCCCAGGATCCAGGAGGCGTGCAGCTGCTGCAAGTCGCGGTCTTGAGGCTAATCCAACATCGAAAATGTGTTAACCCTGGTTCGCCAGGACCGTGCTAGTCGTCTCGATGTCACGAGCTGTTTTCGGTTTTTTTTTTTTTTTTTTTTTTAAAGGTAAAATGAGTGCGCGGGCACAAAAAGAGGAGTGGGAAAAAAGTCAAAAACTCGGCGTTCATCGTTCGCGAACGGTTTCTCTCCTTTGCTGAGAAAGCAAAGGACCTCCTTTGCTTTTTCTGGGCCGTTGGATCAAGATCTCAACGGTCCAGATTTAATATATTATAAAAATATTATTATTATAATAATAAAATATTATTATAATAATAATATTTTTATAATATATTAAATATGGACCGTTGAGATCTTGATCCAACGGCCCAAAAAAAACAAAGGAGGTCCTTTGCTTTCTCAGCAAAGGAGAGAAACCGGACTCTTCATCGTTCACCCCTTTCTACCCAAATTAGGAGACAAATTTTGGCCCTTTTTTTTGTAAGGTAACTTCGTTACTTTCTATTATTGTTTGTTGGTTTTGTGATTGGTGTTCCTGTAATGACATTCATTCATCTACTGCTCTTTTCGGTGGTTCGCACAGACAGCCATATTAGAAAATTTCGCCAGTTTTAATTAACTATGTATTTGTCTGAGATAACTTATTTTTGAGTAATAAGTGTTTATAAATTATGATCTATGGTATATGAGGTAAGTATGTGACATGTGTTTTATTTTGACTTACGTAATAAGTGCTTATTCTTAAAAAATAAGCTAATCCAAACATTATGTATGTTGAATAATAAATTGTGGAAAATCAAGAGAAATTTCCAAAAAACTACCTTGAAAATAAGAAAATCCCAAATTAATGCATCGAAATTGTAAAATCTCAGATTAGTGCTGTGTCAGTACAGAGGAGAAATTTGAAATTTTGAAATCTCGGCAAAGAGAAGAATGTGCCATTCAGCTGTCCCTCCCTCTCAGCTCGGAATAATGACACCTCATTATTGATTAACAACACCGCATTCTACATTAACAGCTCTGCTTTCTATTTTCAGAATAACAACATCGGTCTCGTTGTTAATGACACCATATTGTACACTAACAACTCGATTTTCTTGTTCGCAATAACAACACCGGTTTATATATTAACAACATTGTATTATACATTAACAACTCCACTTTCTTATTTCAGAGCCAATAACAATACATCTTTCTTTATTAACAATACTATATTTTACGGTAATAACATCATATTTTGAAATATGAAGATGTTAAAGAATAAAGTGGAGTTGTTAATATAGAATGCGGTGTTGTTATTTCAAGCTGAGCGAGGGGAACAGTTGAAGGGTACATTCATCTTTACGCCAGGATTTCAAAATCTCATATCCATCCTTCGTATTGACATATCACTTACTTGTGATTTTGCAATTTCGACACACTAATTTGGAATTTTCCTATTTCAAATATATTTTATAGAGAGTTTCCCAAAAATCAATGTGAAAAATTAAAATATGGTATGTGAGTTATCCTTATTAGAGTTATGTTTCTATTTGTTTTTGTTCCTAACTATTCAGGAGGCTCTTTTGCACTAGAGAATCATACAATTACCTTATGGGGTGTTAGCTACACCAACAAACAATATAAATGTTATTGTTGTATTGATTTTACTTACCTTAGCGGCATATATTTATGCATGTCTTTCAAAAAAAATAAAACATTTTTGAAAATGTCTGGCCGACGCCAAAATTTTGAATAGTGTGATATTAAAACAAAACTGTCGGCAGCTTTTTTTTTTTTAAGTGTGGGGCCCACTTGAGAAAAAGTGATGGGAAGAGTATTCTGAATACCCTTTCCCCTTTACCTCCCTCATTCAAGTTTCATGAGTAAGCTAGCGGAAAGCGAATATAATTTTAACATGTTAGGTTCTAAATTTATGATAATTTTAGTATCTAAAATCACTTTTTCTTATCAAACTTCTTTCATAAAAGTTGTTTTACATATTTTTATCTTTCTATTGGTGGTAATGTTATACTGATTAGCGAGAATTTTGGAGTTAGGATTTTCGGAGAATTGTGAGTTTTTACAAAAGATGACTATAGATATATAGAGAATAAATAATAATTGATTTTAATCGATTTAGATTTATCATTTAGTTGTTTTATGATTTTATAATTAATTTCTTCTTAAATAAATCATAAATTCTACTTTAGGAACGTTTTTGACCGATTAAATTTGGATTAAATAATTTATTTGATTTATTGGAAGTATTATTGAAATTTTAATCGGTTTAGTTTTACAGATTTTGAGTTATGTGAAATTATAAATTATGATTTGATATTATAATTATAAAATTATAGTTATTAAAAATTTTATTGAGTGAAATAGAGTTAAGAAATTTTAGAAATTTTGATTTAAAAGAAATTTGAGGAATAGGTAAATTGTGGTTACTTTTTTAAGAAAATTGAGCCAATTATGGGGATTATTATTTGCTATTTTGTATTAGTTAACAATTATTATAAATTATATTAACATGTAAATATATATATATATATATATATATATATATATATATATATATATATATTTATTTATTTATTGTAGAGTGAATTGAATTTAGCTTGTTGGAGTTAAATTCTCTCAAGTTTAGTTGTGTTAAGAACTTGAGGTAACCACTTTCCAATTTATCATGTATGCTTGCTGAAATGATTATATACGCATGTTGGTATTTTTAATTGCTATAAATATGTTATAGTAATTTATATATGAAAATAACAATATTAATTATGTTTTTAGTATTTTTTTAATTAAGTGGGCCTGAATGATTTATTTGAATGATTGATGATGCATAGCATTAAATATGAAATATATGAATAAATTATTGATATTGAAGATTGTGATGTTGAGATGTTGGATTTGGCGAGTTGTTATTGAGGAGAGGTTTGATTCTTTTATACCACGTGGTATAGCCGCCACCATGTGCACAGTGGATAGCCTTGGCATTCTTAGGGCCCTTGGTATCACCCTTTCCTTTTATCGGGTTAAGGGTCAAGTGACACCTTTCCATTTTCGACGGAAAGGGAATCCATGATTTGATACGAGTTCTGTAGCCTTTGGTTGAGTTACACCTTATTATTGCAGAGCTTGGCGCAATCTTATCAGAGAGACTAATCCTATTATATATTGTAGATCATGGGGTTCTGTCAGTGGTTAAGGAAGTTATAAGGATGGTTGAGGGAGTTTTATGCATATTGAATGGTTTTCTTGAAATAAAAATGTTTTGGGAAGATTAAACTTTACGTTATATGAATATATATTTTACCTGCTTAATTATCTTACAATCATTTCCTGCATATTTATTAAATAGAGTTGTGGTTATTGAGTCCATGTGACTTACCCCGCCGATATTTATAATTTTTCAAGCAAGAGTTCAGGTGGTGCTACCAAAGGAAAGGCGAACGAGACTTAATTTGATACCAATTGTATGTCTCATTTAGTTACATGAGCATAATATATATTGCCAAACATAAGGGCCTTTGTGGTATACGTTACATATGTTGAATACTTCGCAGCATACTGGGGTTTGTATTGTGGGCGGAGCCTCATAATATGTTATATTTTGTAATATTTAATATTTTACCTGGTTTAGAGATTAATTATATGGTGATTAAGAGATGTCATTACAAGAGGTGTTTGCTTTTTACCCAACCCGGTTAAAAACTATAAACCATTAAAACTCTGCAGATTAAAAATAGTATATCTATATAATATAAAAAAAATTGAATAAATTACATTATTTATGATTTATAGGTTGTTATTAGCGTGGCTCAATTTTCTTTTTTTTTTTTTCATACAAAACAACTTCAAGTGAATTGGGTTCTCAGGCCAAAAAAAAAAAGTGAATTGGGTCGGTCCCAAGTAGGTCAAAGCCGAAGTACATTAGTAGCGGGATTTAAACCTGTGATCTTATGACTTACAAATTAACTCATTATCAACCAGACAAGCATTTATTAACATGTGGATTAGTTTTTTAACTCCGTGAAAAAGAATTGACGTTACCTTTAAGAATAATCAAATTCGTCAGAATGGGTCAGGGCGCTTACTGAAAATTCTTATTTGGATCACTTGCTTATTTAAATGTTGGGCCAAAACTTTTGTTGTTGAAATCTTCCCTCACTTGAATAAGTTAATTACTTTTGGCCTAAGATGTGCTGTCGACCTATATCAAAGCCTTCAAACCCTCGCAGATTTCATTACAAAGAAATGTTGAGTTCGGTGTGCCTTTGTGTGTGTGTGTGTTTGGTGCGGTGAATGAACGAATCATCAGACAAGACCAAAGGGCCGAAAGTGAACTTCAGAGTGTAAGGACCTAAATTTGTAGAAACTACTCTGCAACATGGGAGGACACCATAGCAGGCCACCAACTCACGTCGGTGACCTATGATGTCGATAACCTTTAAGCTATTAAAAGTGGTCTCTACATGATGGTATTGAGAAGATGAAGTGGGCTTATAAGTCACATTCAGTGCCTACTCAAGATGAAGTGATTCATATCAAAGTGTGGGGCTGGATTGTTACTGAGAGGATGATCTTGCTGGGACAACCATTTATCCAAAAGGTCTGCACATTGCTGTACATGCCTCCGTCTTTTTATATCTTTAGTTTTAGTTTTGCTCACTTTTTATACTTTGCTTTAATTTACCTGATTGATGATCCCCCTTTTCCTTTATGGCCCAACATAATTGGTGATAGCTTCAAAAGTTTTGTGCTGTCCTTGTACAGCCAGAGCCATATAGATATGTGTGTGTGTGTGTTCTGTTGCCTTTACCTTTGTGCTTTTGCAATTGTGCGCAATTATATGTAAAGAAGTTGCAACTTGAAGGCATGTGCTGGACGGTTATATGGCTTGCTGGGGTGATGGAGCCTTCTGGTACAATTCCAGCCTTACACAAAGAGAAAGTTCGCGAGGGGTATATAATTAAATAAGTGCTTCTCCGTTCCTTGCCGTTGATTCATTCTGTAGTTACTCACTAATCCTCATGCTTACAACAACCTTTTTTTTCGTTGCAGCTAATTTATTACTAGTATTATTTTCGGATGAGTGAGCAAATACATCCTCCCACAGCTTCCTGAGACAGCAGATCAGTGCGAAGCATTGTCGATACAAAGGGATGCTGAGAAGAGAAGGACATCAAATCATGACCCAGTGGACCATCCCCTGCTGCCGCCTATCAAGATATCTCTAATTAATTTGCATCTTTGACATTAGGGGACCTCAAAATTAACCATATTCCCATAACAACTACCCTCTGGTTCTTAATATAAGATATATTTATTTAATTTAATTAAATTAAGAAAATTAATTAAATTAGTTAATATGGTATCTATTATCTAGAACACTCTATCCATCTCTCTTAATTCCTATATTCCCTATTCTACATGACTATTATTAAGGGAGTATCAATGAAGGTAAATTAGGAAAAGATTGACAAACATGAAAATTACGTCTTATATTTAGAACCAAGATCAACTCTCTAAATATGTCTTACATTAACAACCGGATGAGCATTATTAAATGTAATATTTTAAAGTCCTTTCGATTTGGGTTGTTCTGGGCCGAATAAAAAGTTAAGCCTCTGGTCATTAATATAAGATATATTTAGTGAGTTAATTTTTGTCTTAAATATATGACAGTTTCATATTTGTCAATATTTTTCTAATTTATTTCTATGGACGCTCTCTCAACAATAATTAAAGAAGAAAGGGAATGAGGGAATTAAGAAAATTGACTAAGCGTTTTAAAAAATACATACCATATTAACTAACTTAATTAACTTCTTTAATGTAATCAAATTAGATAAATATATCCTATATTAAGGTTTGGAAAAAGTAATATATGTTTGTAATTGTAGTTGTAATGGACATCTATGTTTGTGTAAAGCTCAAAATTGCTGGAGGTCCCAATATGAGCCAGGTGTCCACACTGAACCATTCCACAGATAATAATAAGGTGGTTAGGCACAGTAAGAGAGAGAAAAAGGTGCCAGCACGTTATAGGGAATGAAGGGGTTATAGTTTGTATTAGGTAATCACGGGAAAGGCGTGTGGTATGTTGTGGGATTTCTTTCCTCTCCCTGTGATCTCTCTTCCTTCTCTCTTCGTGATTTCTTCTTCTTCTTAGTTTGTTTCCAGTCATATAACTGAGATTACAGATTTTGCTTTTCTTGTGAACCAATTATGATTCTCAGTTGTGGCAATAATAATACAGAGCTATGAAGTTCCTCTATTCTCTTGTTCTGTGTTGATTTATTTGGCTTTTACAGGAATATTCATAACATTTTGGTGCTCTTGTTGAGCTTTAATGGTGGACAACACTTGTTTATCCACAATGGTTGCTGAGATCAAACACCTTTATGATGATCTTGCGAAACGCAGTCAACGTGATGCAAACGATGACCAGCGATTACTCGTCTTGAATCTCTACTGGAGTCTATTTCTCGCCATTAAGAAGTTCTTACTCGTTCTGTCGATCGTGTGCATCAAGCTGCCGCCATTAGATCACCGAACTCTTTCGGTGGAACTCCTTCCATGAACTCCGGCTTCGTGTCTGGCCCTATGAAGCAAATTAAGCTGGACTTTCCTATTTTTGATGGCATATACCCATTAACTTGGATTTTTTGAGCTGAACAATTTTTTGCTTTCTATGAGACTTCAGAACTTCAGCGTGTTGCTCTTGCTTCGGCTCATCTGGTTGGGCAGGTTGTACCATGGTTCCAAATGCTTCAAAGAACCCACTTAGCTCCGACATGGTCGGCTCTTTCCAAAGCAGTGGAGGAACATTTTGGTCCTTCTAGGTTTGATTCTTCACGGGCTCAACTTTTAAAGTTGACCCAAACTAATACAGTGGCCCACTACTGTTCCTCCTTCATGATTTTGGCCAACAGGACCGAAGGACTCTCTGATAAGGCTCTCTTGGATTGTTTCTTCAGTAGGTTGAAACCATTGATCAAGCGTGAGGTTCAATTAAAAGAGCCTACCGCTCTGCTTCAAGCTATGGCAGTGGCAAAATTATATGACGAACCACCTTCCTCTAGATCTACTCCATCGAAACCTCACCCAGCCCTCTCCCTATTCCAACCAAAACACCATTGTCCTGGCACAGTACCACCACTTCCTCCCCTGTGTCTAGCGTGGCCTCGTCTTCTTCCATACCATTGTTATCAACGCCGACCACCAAGCCATCGACCCCAATTAGACAGATGACACAAGCTGAAATGCAATCTCGACGGGAAAAGGGATTGTGCTTTACTTGCGATACCAAGTATTCTTGGAACAATAAATGCCCCAATAAGCAGCTAATGTTATTTCTCTCTGAATTAGATGAACCACCTGCTGATGAATCACCTGATTCTTCTACTCCACCTGATGACACTCCCATGTCTGAGTCGAACGACACTCTTCATCATTTATCTCTTTATTCATATCAAGGAACTCCGAGCAACACCACATTCATTTTATGGGATTGATCCAAGGTACATAGGTTTGCATTTTGTTAGATGGGGGAAGTTCAAACACTTATTTACAACCTTGCATTGCTTACCATCTTAATCTTCCTATTGAACCTGCTCCTGGTATTTGAGTGGTTGTGGGAGATAGGGCATTCCTCCAGTCTGAGGGCATAATTCGTTCCCTACCACTCCTCGTTAAAGGTCACCTCATTCACTTAACTGCTTATGTTTTACCAATTTATGGCAATGATGTTATTTTGGGAGCATCGTGGTTAGAGACTTTGGGGGAGCATATTGCTAATTATCACAATACTTATATTAAATTTTATAAAGGCACTAAACTCATTACTCTGCAGGGGTATAAATAAGTACACCCAGTTATTGCCTCTTTACAGCAATTTACTCGTTTCACTGATACACATGTTGTGATTGAAATGTACACTCTCTCTTATTTTTCAATTAAAGAGATCTCTGATTCTGAGCAGACTTTAGTTCCACTTCAGTTGCCTGCTAATTTACCTTTGGATTTAGTTTCTTTATTGCAACAATATGCTTCAGTATTTGTTGTTCCTCATAGCCTGCCTCCTCCCCGAAGTCATGGTCACTCTATTATTTTGAAGGAGGGTGTTTCTGCAGTTAAGGTTAAACCCTATCATTACCCCTATTCTAAGAAGACTGAAATTGAACACATGGTTCATGATATCTTGCAAGAAGGACTAATCCAACCTAGTAATAGTCCTTTTTCAGCCCCAATTTTGTTAGTTAAAAAAAAGGATGGATCTTGGTGTTTCTGTGTGAATTACAGAGCCTTAAATGATGTCATTGTTCATGATTCTTTCCCTTTACCAACTGTGGATGAACTTCTAGATGAATTTAAGGGATCTTCATACTTTTCCAAACTCGATTTGCCCTCAGGTTATCACCAAATTTTAATGAAGGAAGCATATTACTGCAAAATAGCATTTCGCACTCATAACATGTTGTATGAATGGTTGGTCATGCCATTTGGCCTCACTAATGCCTCGGCTACTTTTCAAGCTCTTATGAATGATATTTTCAGGCCTTTCTTATACAAGTTTGTTTTAGTCTTCTTTGATAACATACTTATTTATAGCTCCATATGGACATTACACTTAGAGCATTTATCTACTATTTTGGGAATTTTGCAACAGCATCAATTATTTGCAAAGCTATCCAAATGCTCATTTGGTAGGGATAAAATTGGTCATCTTGGGCACATTGTATCTACTCGGGGTGTGGAAGTGGACCCTACTAAGGTTGAGGCTATTCTTAAGTGGTCAGTCCCTACAACCATTACACAACTAAGAGCTTTTTTAGGGCTTACTGGATATTATCGTCGTTTTATTAAGAATTATGCTTCTCTCACTGCACCTCTTACTGACTTATTACAGCAAGATAAGTTTCACTGGTCTTCAAGGGCGCAAGATGCCTTCTTACAACTCAAACAAGCTCTCAGTACTATGCCTCTGTTAGCTTTACTAGATTTTTCACAACCATTTATTTTGGAGACAGATGCTTCTGGTCAAGGTGTTGGGGCTATTTTGTCACAAGGCGGTTATCTAATAGCTTATTTTTCCAAGAAACTCACTCCTTGCATGCAACACCAATCAGCCTATGCTCGAGAACTTTATGTTATTACTGAGGCAGTGTCAAAATTTAGACATTATTTGTTTGGTCATCATTTTATCATTCGCATTGACCATCAAAGCCTCTGACATTTAGCTCAAAAGGGCTTACACACTCTAGAACATGAGACTTCTTTGCCCAAATTGATGGGGTATTCCTTCTCGATTGAATTCAAACTTGGAAAGCATAATTAAGGTGCAGATGCATTATCCCTCTCAACCACAATCATCTCTTCTTATTGACATACAAACTGCTTTGGCAAATTCTTTAGGGGCTCAAGACCTCTTGCTTCAATTTCAGCAAGATCCAGCCTCATTACCTTGCTTTTCTATTAGAGATGGCATTCTTTACAAGGATAATAGATTATATATTCCCACTGATACACGTACTCTCATCCAACAAATCTTATAGGAGTATCATGCTTCCACTATTAGGGGCCATTCAGGTGTGAGACGAACTTTGGCTCGTATTGCCACTCACTTTTATTGGACCAACATGCAGCGAGATGTTAAGCAATTTGTGTGTCAATGTTAAGTATGTCAGCGAGCTAAGACTATTCAGTTGCATTCAGCAAGATTATTGCAGCCACTCCCCATTCCAACCAAGGTGTGGGATGATATTGCTATGGATTTTATCACTGGCCTCCCACCCTCCAAGGGTTACTCAGTGATTATGGTGGTTATCGATCGTTTTTCTAAATATGCACATTTTGGCCCAATTAAGGCTACATTTATTGTTGCTCAAATTGCAGAATTATTTTTACAAATTGTGTTTAAATTGCATGGTTTTCCATCCACTATTATTTTTGACCGTGACAAGGTTTTTACAAGTTCTTTTTGGAAGCATTTGTTTAAGCTGTAGGGAACTACAATTTCTATGAGCTCCGCCTATCATCCTCAAACGGAGGGCCAATCAGAGGTGCTAAATCGTTGCTTGGAAATGTATTTGAGATGCTTTGTGTCTGAACAGCCCTGTTTATGGTTTCAATTTCTTCCATGGGCTGAATATTAGTATAACACTTCTTTTCACACAGCTATTGGCATGTCTCCCTTCAAGGTCTTATATGGTCGAGATCCTCCATCCCTGCTCCCTTATGCAACTAGAGATGACACTCCTCTGGATGTTTATGACTTATTACATCAGCGTGATCAGATTCTATCCACTCTTAAGAATCACCTGCAACATGCTCAAGCTAGAATGCTCAAATTTGCTAATCGTAAGCGAACAAAGGTTGACTTCCTTGTGGGTGAATTTGTTTTTGTTAAATTACAGCCATACCGTCAACATAGTGTTAAGCTCCAAAGAAATCAAAAGTTAGGTATGCGCTACTTTGGACCCTTAGAGGTTGTTGAACGAACAGGACTAGTAGCTTATCGCCTTCGTTTGCCCCCTGAATCACGGATTCACCCGGTCTTCCATGTGTCACTCCTCAAGCGATGTTATGGTGATCATTCTATTCAGAGTGTACCATTGCCTTTGCAAAGCACGAAGGAAGGACCAACCTTGTTTCCTATTGAGATTATAGAAGTGCGACAAATCAAGATACAAGATAATTGGGTTACACAATTATTGATTAAATGGGATGGTCTATCCGAGTATACTTGGGAGCTTTTATCTGACATTCAACGCAATTACCCAGATTTCCACCTTGAGGACAAGGTCGCATTTGATGGGGAGGGTAACATAATGCTCAAAATTGCTGGTGGTCCCAATATGAGCCAGGTGTCCACACTGAACCATTCCCCAGATAATAATAAGGTGGTTAGGCGTAGTAAGAGAGAGAAAAAGGTGCCAACACGTTATAAGGAATGAAGGGCTTATATTTTGTATTGGGTAATCACGGGAAAGGTGTGTAGTATGTTGTGGGATTTCTTTCCTCTCCCTGTGATCTCTCTTCCTTCTCTCTTCGTGATTTCTTCTTCTTCTTAGTTTGTTTCCAGTCATATAACTGAGATTTCAGATTTTGCTTTTCTTGTGAACCAATTGTGATTCTCAGTTGTGGCAATAATAATACAGAGCTGTGAAGTTCCTCTGTTCTCTTGTTCTGTGTTGATTTATTTGGCTTTTGCAGGAATATTCGTAACAGTTTGGTTGGACAATAATATTTATAATATGAAAATACACTATACTGCCTTTTGGTCCTTAACATAAGACCAACTTTGGTTTAAAAAAAATTAAGCTAAAAAGTGGGTTTTATGTCACGAAGTGGGGAGAGTAATCCATTTGATTATAAGCTAGCAATATATGTACACATAAGTGATGATAACCTATGTAAAAAATGTAAGGAAAGCTGCTTGTACTTTTGAATTTAGTAATCCATGAATCTGAATGGAGATGCAAGCGTGATGCGTGCATGTGGGAGAAAGCAAAGGCTGGCACTAGGTCCAACTTTAATTTCTAAGGCTCGGCTAACAAGTGACAACCCATGACCTTCCTCGTTTTTGTACCTGTTCTGATTAATAACCAAAACATAGTAGTTGGCGCGCTTTAACTTTAATTCCTTGATTTTCTCCATTTAACTACCTAATACCCTTCATATCTTTAATACAAGATATATTTATTTAATTTGACTAGATTAAAAAAATTAGTTGAATTATTTAATATAACATGTATTTTCTAAAGGATTAAGATGCAAAAATACACATGAGATTTTTTTAAAAGTACGCCAACACCAAATGTTGTTTTAAGGGTAAAAGTAACTATAAACTTTCAAAATATGTGAAAAAATACACATTTATCGTTTGTTTGAATTTGTTAAGGGTTAAGGTACAAAAATATATATGAAATTTTCTTAAAAGTGCACCCAACACAAATACTTTTTTTAGAGATGAAAACAACTATGAACTTCTAAAATATGTGTAAAAATACATATTGATAGTTAGTTAACCGTTTGTTCAAATTTTTTGACTGAACATGATGACATGGAGGATTAAGAAACAACTCATTTATGTTGTTTTTAAGAAATTGATAATTTTATTTTTTTTCTTTCTTTTTTTAAATTAATGTTTTTTTTTCTTGAAAACAAGTTAAAATTTGAATTTTTTCAGATGAGTCATTAGCAAATTAAAATGAAAATAATATGAATTGTTATGTTATCATTTGATAGAGTTCAGATGACTTAATATCCTTAGAATATGTAAGTATTTCTCTAAGCCTCGAGTAAAAAGGGCCATTGCCAACAAGGAAAGAAAAGATAAAACAATTTTTTTTTTTTTAAAAAAGGGATTTGCTTGGGTAGTTTGACCGGTTAAAATGAGAAACGGTTGTAACATTAAAGATGCTTTTGAATTGGTTGTGTTGTAAGAAAACCTTCTGCGCTGTAACTCTTAAAAGGAAATTTGATAGTTTTTATATTCTTATATCGAAAAAGGTTTTCAAATTTTTGAATAAGTACATTTTTCAATATTTGAACCTACATTCTCCCATCTACAAATGTGAGATTGCTTACGGCCTCAATCAACAACTTATTAATTTGGGGTGAATTTGAGTTTTAAATATAAAATATTTTTCTACCTTATCTCTTATATATATCATTTTTTCTTAAATTAATATATCTAACTTATAAATTGATATGTATATAATTAAATATTTTATTAAAGTATTTTAAAGATATTATATCACATATGATATAATTAAAGAATTAATCTAACTTTTTAAATTTACTCAAACTAACAAGAGCAACGAAGAAAAGTACTGAACTGCCCGTGTGACTCGTGGAATTGGGGGTCAAACCTGATCGGCAGTAGAATGCGATGAATGAAGTCGGCGACAATACGTGCATGCAACCACGCCACATCATGAACATGGAGTCATGTACGACCAGTCAGTTGTTAACCGAATGCTGAGCTGGCGTGCGGCTTTTTTCAATCCCCTGTGTTGGGCACCATTTTATTTTTGAACTTTACGATTAGGCCCTTATATTATTCATCATTTTGGTCCCCACCCCATTTTCCCCCCTTCCGCCATGTCCAATACAGCGCATGTCTTCTCGCAATTGCTTGTCACTCTCCACAAAACCCTACCTTGTTCCCACCAATCTAGTTCTAATTCTAACTATTATGCTGCACCAACCTTCCAATGCTCCCTGTTATTATGTGTTTATTTGAATTAGCCGCAGGAATTATTTTTCTAACTCGATTTACAGTATATGAGTTAAATATATGAGAAGAGTTTTATCTCAACTTATATGAACGTACTTTTTGATTGTCAACCCAAACAAGCCCATAATCCACTCAAACCAAAGTTGCTTTCCAATTACCGTGCCATCTTCTAATCACAATGTTTTTCAAAATTTGGAATATTGAGACATAACATCTTCCATTCGGAGAAAAAATTGTACTTATAATTCAATACTAGGAAAATTTCATTCCACTCCCTTTATGGTCATTTAATATCAAATAGTCCCAATTTTTTTTTTTTTTTTGTAATTTTACTGCACCCCTAGCAATTATGCTCTTACTTTATATATCAAATATGATTATTTACAAAACATAAGTGAGAATTTACTAGTAAAATATGTTTATTTGTAAGATAAATAAGTGGAATTACAAGACTATCATTCATATATAAAATAAGAAATATATTTATAAGAATACATGCTATTTACAATGCACATGTGAAAATTTACAAGTTAAATGTGCATATTTATAAGACATGTATGCTAGAAGTAAGTAGAGCTATGGTTTGGAGGCTTCCCAAACAAATTTGATATCTATAGTTTTGTTTTTTTTTTTTTTTTTCTGGGGGGTGTTTTGTTACTGCGCTGCACGTGTACTAGAAGGACGGAGAACTTCATTTAATCCAGTTCGTATACGTTGAAGTATTTGGCACTTGCAATAAAAGGATACACACCAAGCTGTGAATGAACATATTTATAGCTTTTGCTTGGCCAGTCTTGGAGCAGAGAATGGGCAGCAAAACCATCAACTTCTGGATGCTAATGTTGTTATATGCTTTGATTAAAGATGTTGGGTGTGGTTGATAGATGATCAAGGGTCGAGAAACGATGATTTGAAAAGAGAACGGGTATTAACTAGTATTTTTTACTGTCTTAAATATAAGATAAAATTATCTTTTTTAGAGAGATTAAAAAATCTAAATAAATGACTTAATTATATCATATGTATATCATTAAATTATATACCGATTTATAAATTTTACAAAAAAGTTGGTAGAGAGTATTAAAAAAAGAGAGGAGGGAAATATGAGTCCACGTGGGGGAGCAAGGGCTGCCAGCTATTTCCAACACGAAGGTGACCGCGAGGATGGGGTCCAGGGACCAGATGAGATACTCGAAAAGGACGGTCATGATTCTTGTGTCCTACCTCTCTTTTTTAAACGACCAGGCGACAACCTCGCCCTCAAATTCGTTCCTTTCCCTCCTCACAATCCTCAGGCGCTTCTCCTTCCTCCCCATCCATCCTCTTCTTCCTCCCCGACTTGGTCCCCTTTTCCTTCGGGTAACTTCAGTTTTCTATACCTCCTTCCCTTTATGTTTTCCTCTCCTTCCATCACTTTGTTTTCTACAATTTTAACATTCATTTCTTCCCATTAATCTTCGGTTTTTCCCCTAGGTATGATGAACATATGCGCTTTCTTCTAATTCTAACTTTCCACAACACATTACTGGTTGTGAATGGACAATATCCCCTTAGTCGATGTTTTTATAGACTGCGGCGTATTGTTTTATTAGGTCATTTGATAAATCTGCTTATAGTGATATACTGTTCGGGATTGTCGTGTATGTTCTTCGATGTGTTTTCCCGATTGTTAACGGTACCGGCATTAATGGCCTCTTATGCGTGGGAATTTTCGCTTGGCCCCAGGTCTTGTTAAGTTCTTTAAGACTGTCCTAGCAATGGAACTACATTTCCTAATTTCTACGGTTACTTCACTGGAATTGAATTTTGTCGTCTAAACTGATTTGGGCGTATGCCAGTGCACAGATATTTGCGATTAATCATTAGAACCGTGTTGCATCTATTACTGAAACGGGCATTCACTTTTTTGTCTATTGCATTTGTTTGGCTTTCTGCAGCATTTAATTAACAATGGCGGATGCTGAGGATATTCAGCCTCTCGTTTGCGATAATGGGACGGGTATGGTCAAGGTATGGACCCAAGCATGCGAGCGTTGTTGATCTTGTCTATCAGATGGGTTTCATGATTTCCAGTTTAATAAGTATTACTTCAAAAAAATCATGTAGGCTGGATTTGCGGGAGATGATGCTCCGAGGGCAGTATTTCCCAGCATTGTGGGTCGCCCTCGTCACACTGGTGTGATGGTTGGCATGGGACAAAAGGATGCCTATGTTGGGGATGAAGCTCAATCAAAGAGAGGTATCTTGACTCTGAAATACCCGATCGAGCATGGCATTGTTAGCAATTGGGACGATATGGAGAAGATCTGGCATCACACCTTTTACAACGAGCTCCGTGTAGCTCCGGAAGAGCATCCGGTTCTCTTGACAGAAGCTCCTCTCAACCCAAAGGCTAATCGTGAGAAGATGACTCAGATTATGTTCGAAACCTTTAATACTCCCGCTATGTATGTCGCCATTCAGGCCGTCCTTTCCCTTTATGCTAGTGGTCGCACAACTGGTAATAGAACATCTTCCTCTCTTGCTTTCTTTCAATGCGTGTTTGGGAAATTAAGTTTCTTTTCAGGAGTAAAGATCTGGACCATAGCATACCCATCCAGCAGCACATTTGGTTCATTACAATATTGAGGAATTCTTTTATTATTCTTCATGAAATCAAGTATTGAGAATAGTTAAAAAATCTGTATAGAATTGTATGAGCAAACTAATGGAGTTCTTCACAACCCGCTGGAATTTGAAATGTGTTACTCTGGTCATTTTGTTATGTCTTATCCATCGATGTTTGAGTGGGATTCCAAGGGCCACCCAGTTAACGGGATATGTTACCACTGATGATAGTGCGGTTTTTATGCTATTTTAGGTATTGTTCTGGACTCTGGAGATGGTGTCAGCCACACAGTTCCCATCTATGAAGGTTATGCCCTCCCACATGCAATCCTCCGTTTGGATCTTGCAGGGCGTGATCTCACAGATGCCCTCATGAAAATCTTGACTGAGCGTGGATATTCTTTCACCACAACTGCTGAGCGAGAAATTGTGAGAGATGTGAAAGAAAAACTTGCCTATATTGCTCTTGATTATGAGCAAGAGCTAGAAACTGCAAAAACCAGCTCAGCTGTTGAGAAAAGCTACGAGCTACCGGATGGTCAGGTGATCACAATAGGTGCTGAGAGATTCCGCTGCCCTGAAGTACTCTTCCAGCCATCCATGATAGGGATGGAAGCTGCTGGCATTCACGAAACAACATATAACTCAATCATGAAGTGTGATGTTGATATCAGGAAGGATCTCTATGGTAACATTGTCCTGAGTGGTGGTTCCACAATGTTCCCTGGCATTGCTGATAGAATGAGCAAGGAGATTACAGCATTGGCACCCAGCAGCATGAAAATTAAAGTGGTGGCACCACCAGAGAGGAAGTACAGTGTCTGGATTGGAGGCTCCATTTTGGCATCTCTTAGCACATTCCAACAGGTAGAGTGTGTGATTTTAAGTACATAACTGTTGGAGTATGCAAAGATAATGTGACAGATTAAATACAGCATGAAAACAGTAATTTAAGTGACAAGGGGAAATAAAGTGAGATTAAATAGCAAACATGATAGTCAGATCAAGGAAGGCATGAAATCACACATTTAGTATGCAATACGGATTCTTTGATTCCATGGAAGATGGGTTTGACAGGATGCGGAACTTCTTTAAGCCAACTAGAACAATTGAACACGTCTGTGCGTGTTTACATAGGCTCTGCTGATTATTTATTCTGATACATTTATTTTTGGTTTAATTCTTGAGCGCAGATGTGGATTGCCAAGGCAGAGTATGATGAATCTGGTCCCTCAATCGTTCACAGGAAATGCTTCTAATTGTGGAAAGCAAGTGGTGGATCAGAAAATTGCTACATATATTTCATCCTGCAGAATTATCGTCCTTGCTTGGGGATCTTTCATTTCCTATTCTTTACCATTTTTTTCCATCGTGTTTCTTTTGCGTTTTCTTTCCTTTATATGTTGGGATAAGAGAATGAAGGATTCTTTTTCCTTATTATTTTGTTGTAGTAAAGTTGTGAATTATTACTGATTTGGTTTGGTTGAACCAACAATTCTTTGTTGAAGTTATTCTGCTTATCATGGGTATCGGAAAAATGATCTGAGATTGTCCGAAACAGAGAGTCGTGCTTTTACGTGCTGATAATTAAATCAACTAAATTTTGGCCCATGTGCCGCATGAAGCTTGAGTTGTCTGGGGACTGCACTGATGATGACCGCGTTTGAAGTTTGAACAACATGGCTTTCATTCCATGTGTACTGTTAAACGCAATCTACGGTTGTGTAAAGTCCCTTCTGCAGTTAGTCGTCGAGAACTAGAACACGGCCCAATACTCATACATTGAAATATTCAAGTTACTTGAGAATAAAACACATATTTCGAGAATAGGTTGTAAAAAATAATTAATCTCTTAATACTAGGATTTTGTTTTAAGATAAATATGTTGATTCAATGGTTGCATAACACTTGAACCCAATATACCATTTGGATGTGAGAGTATAGTGACTAGGAAACCAAGAATAAAAAGACACATTGGTTGGTCGGCGAGGATAAGAGAGTGATGCACGATCCCGAAACAGGACATAAAGTGCTTAAATTAGGTAATAAGCAGCGCTCTCCAAAGATTAACCTGGTAAGCATATGAAAGTGGGTGAAATTCAATTTTACTGGTTGCCGCCGCGGCCACCTCATAAAATAATGTCAACTTCAAAGGAGAACTAATTAAATGCCGAATGCGACTCAGCAAGCACTAGAGAACAGTGTTGGAATTGGAAGACCACCACTTACTTCCAAAAAGCACGTTTCGTCTTATTCAGAATTCAGAAAGTGGGGCTGCTAACGTCGTCACATGAGTTTATGTCAAAATCCTGTGCACCAAATACACATCACATGGACCGTTCAGGTACACTTAAGATTAAAACTGTCTGAAATATATTATTTCTTATTTTTAAAAAATTAACGTTTTAAACTTAATTTAATACATTTAAATTAAATGCGTAATTTACATATTTTTCTGCAAGAGATGATTTCACCTTGACTATCAAGTCAAAACATGATGCAACAAGAGTAACCCGCTTCGACATGAACTTTACTTAGAAACGAGGGGGTCAGCATGTGTGTGTGTGTGTGTGTAAACGATAGCACTTAAAAAACTGACCATTCCAAGAAGCGTTGGAAAGAAAAGACGACGGAACAATGGATTTCCCCAATTGTCACCCTCAGGCCACAGCGGAGCAGGGGGAACAGACTTCTTATTTTATTTTTGACCGGCACCACGCCGTAGATGATGTTTCAATTTAATAGTTTTGCATAATTCTTCAAAGGCGAGAAAAAATGTTCAAAAACAACAAGTAAATGCCATTAAACTGTTCAACTTTGACTTAGCATGGAATTGTTAGAGCTTCCCTTTAATGGCGACTTTAACCATGCTGGGACATTCGATTCGAGTTGGCAGGCGATGGCTCTTGGAGTGAACCTTGTAATAAGCCATTTCCCGATAAGATCCCCCCCCCCCCCCCCCCTTTATTACATTTTAAGAGTTTGGGCCATAGGCACACTTGAATTAGTCATAAGCAGTCTCACTCCATGACAATTTTAAGGTTTGACGGTCCAACCTTGTCGGCGAAGCCTCTAATGGATAACTCTGGTACGGCTATCTTCTTTCCATGCAACTCATGATCTATGAAGATCACAACAACAGAGATATCATCATGAAAATATCTCCTGATCCCCTTCCCAACCTTCTGCATGTCTTTAAATCTCATTTCCCTCTTCCTAGCCGCTTCATTCAGGGCAGTCATCACCAGTCTTCTTGCAATCCCCTGAATTTCAAGAAAAACACAAAAGCCAGAGTTTTTAAGACCCAAATGCCAAGGATGAGACCCAAAAAGAGACGACAAAACAAGGAGAAAGAGCAAGTATCACAAGAAGCATACAGATCGTGGGTTGTTGTGAACAATCTCAGCAGCTTCCTGATTTGTCATGTGTTCCCAAAGGCCATCAGATGCAAATATAAGAAATTTATCATTTGGCTGTATCACTCTGGAACATATGGATGGTTCTGCCGAAAGCACAGGTTGACGGATAGGATCTGGAAGATGGAACCGTGGGAAGGAAGAATCAAGAGAGAACTCTGGTCTCTTCAAATATGCATCGCCTATAGATCTGGATACCTGATAGCAGTTGCAGTAGAAACCAAAAAGGTAAAAAAATGAAAAAGTAATGAAATAACTTGCATAGGCACGGGAGAAAAATGAATAAAACAAGCATCTATTAAAAGTCATCTGAAACACTGAGAAAAATGAAGCCTAAACAGTTTGCACATCCGAAGAACATAATTTGAATCCCTTACACCGGCCAAAAGATAAACATAGTTGTGCAGTAAAAAACTAGCATACAAATAATTAAACCCTGACACTAAAAAATAAAAATTGAAAACATGCCCTAGACAGAAGCAGTTTGAAAGAGCATTACTTGTTACTAGTAATAATCAAACTCACCAATGTTAGGCAAAAACAAGTAAAAGTGAAAGAAAAAAAGGCAAGGTAAGAAATTAACAGATTGTTTCTGAAGGGGAAAAACCTGAATGATGCCTTTAACACGCCACGTTCCGTGCTTCATTACTACAATTTGTGAGTCTTCTGGATGCAAAGTCCTGAGCTCTCGTCTAACCTCCTCTCTGCTTGCATTGTGCTCTCTGGTCAACTGCTCAGCAACAATCTTGTTAGACCCGTGCACAGAGCCAATTACAGCACGAGAATCTCCAAGATTTGCAACATATAATGTCCCTTTCCAAATAACGCCCACCAGACAACAGGAACCTGTTGCTGCCATCAATGGTTTTATACCAAATGTTCTTCGGACAAGATTCAGAAATCCATCTTCAGTAGCAGAAACAGCATCCCTGAGCATATCGTCAGATATAGTACCATTTGCTTGAGCAATCCCTGTAACCAGATTCACCACAAAACTTCCATAACTACTTAAATCAAAGCAGTTCAAAGGGCATGCAAGAGGTATAACAAATGAGGAAAAAATGCCAAGATCATAAAAACTTATAATATATGCATTGATTGACAGACAGTAACAGAAATTATATATACTAACTCACACTAGTATGTACAGTCAATTCTAATCCAAAAATAAAAAAATAACAAATCTGAAATTCATAAACAGTGTCAACCACAATCGGCAGTAGAACGATGGATTTGCAGCATAAGGTTTTATTAAAAGCCAATGTTTGGAAGATCCTCAATGGAATACCCACTTTCTGATATATCCTACTGATATTCCAAATGATCAAATATGGAAGGAAGCGATTAATCCCACGGTAAATATAAAACTAGAATATGGAGCATCCAAAAGCAGAAAAAATGGTAAATGATGACCAACGTAAGAGGGGAAAACACGTTAAAATCTTGGTAAGCTAAATTGAGGATTAATTACTTGATAACTGATGGACGATAGTTCTAGAAATATATTTCCTCATCCTTTCAGCTTGTATATACATTCAATAGCTGGATCCCTCCAAATTTTGTTTCTCTTTTCTCCCTCTTTTCAAGAAATACCCTTTAAAAGAAAGGAGGGGTGAGAAGGAAGACGAGAGGAATGTTAACTGGCCTGATGTGTGAACTTAAGAAAGCAAATCAGAATTTCCAATACCGAATCCTGGAGGCTAGTTCCTTGCATTCTCAATAATGTGCAAAATCAACAGAGCAACGATACTACAATAGCATCTGGGGCCTAGACAGTAAAGGCCAAAGGGCCAACCAAATAATTTAAAAAAAAAAAAAAAGCTATATGATTATAAAGGACACCAAAGTCCAAGAAAATCAACATCGAAAACACTGCACAACGACCCCTTCGGGAATTAACGACAAACCAACTATAAATCAACGCAAAAGCATTTACGCGAGCGCATAAGACTCACCCATTAGATGTTGGAAGAGGTGATCGCAGACGAACCGGGACGCTTCGGGACCGCCATGGCCATCGTATATCCCAACGAACACAGCGTCTGGCCCCGTCACAACCTGGCTTTGATCCTCAATTACTTCATTGGCCTGAACAACAGCAAAAGAGAATTCGCCGCAAGAGTGCTTCTCAAGGTCCTTGCACCAGAGGAGAGCGTCTTCAGACAAAGAAGAATCATCGATATCATCCCTGTTCATACGGGCATACCGCCTTATTGGTCTTAAACACGTAGAAACCATATTTGCCAGCCACGAAAACATCCCACATTTCCCTCTCTAACAAATCCCTAGAATATTCGCCAGCGATAATTGATGAAAGAGGCCGAGGAGCCTACAGGACGAATTCCTGAATTCGAAAAATAAATTATGATGCCTTTGAATGAACACAGGTGATGAGTGATGAGAGAAAGAGAAAGAAATCTAAAAGATGTCGTAATTTAACAAAAGGAAAAACAAGAACTGTGCGTTATATGAGCCGTGAAATGAGAAAGAAACAAAAATTTGGGGAGGTAGTACACAAAATGAAGGGAAGAAAGAATCTCAATCTCAAATTGAAAATAAAGTGGGTGGAATTAATTATTTAGATTTGAAAAGGATTTGGTATTGGGGAAGATTTGTTGAGAGAAAAAGAATCGTGGGGGTAGGCGCCGGCGCCGGCGCGTAGAAGCGGTTTCTTAATGATGGAGGCAAAGGCAACGCACAGTTCCCAGAGAAGGTACTGATGGCAGAGTGGCGGGTGGAAGTGGGAGGAAGAGGAAAGTGAGGGGAACCTCTGTTGACTTTTTAACGTGAAGACGATGCAGAGCGCATCAATTTCCCCCCTTTTCTCTCCTCTTTTTCAATTACACCATTGCATTTCTGTTTCGCCACACAACCAAATTTCTCTCTTTATAACCTCTGCTTCTCTTCTTCCGGGTCTGCCATCCAATCTTGGGTTTCTCATTCACCCGGGTCAAATAATCCAAATCCTTCATCCACCACTGCCAGCTCGGTTCCGTAATGACCGGACCGAAATCGCACGGTTTGGGTCATGACCTCAGAGTTGGACCTATTGGACCTGATTTTACAATCTTTATTTTGTTTTTTTCCTGCGGCTACGTCACATCCAATAAAAGACGCATTAAATCCAGCTGAATAAATGTGTAGACGAAAATTAAATAACCATGAAATACCAAAAACGAACATCAAAATCCAAATATACAAATGACATAGAAGGAGCTGAGGCGTTAGATCGAAATACAATATGCATTACCCGCCAAATACACGCAAACTGAAATTACTAGGGGAGGGCCCGGTAAGGGCTGTGGTTAACTTGTTCTTTCTCCTTATTTTATTTCTTGATTCTTGATGCTTGTATAAAATTGTTGATAATAATAAAATGAAGAGATTATTTGGTTTATTTGATTCCCCACCTAGTTTGTTGCGGTTGTTGTGTTTGGTTTATTTCTTTCCTTGGGGTCAGACTGAACCCAGCGTAATAGATTAGCTTAAGGTTGGGTTCAATCTTCAGTTTCCGCTCGATTTTGCTTTTTAACCATCTCACATGAGTAATTGACAAAGTAACATGAGTTTTTTTAGTACCTTCAAAAATAAGATAGCATATCTGAATTTTAAAAAAATCAAAGCAACTGCTCTCTCCACTCATTTATATGAAGTGCTAATAAAAACTAGTACCATTGAGTGAGTGCTTCGCATACTTGGAAGCTAAGAGGAATTCATGGTTGATGTTATATGTGATGAAGAGATGGAGAAGAGAGGAAAACAACACACCTATGTGTTATGAATATACGTGTGAGTGTATCGAATTTAACGACATCTGGACAGTTTTCTACAAAATCGGCTTGTAACTCTTATGATTCTCTAAATTGAGATGCACTTGACCCAAAGTGATCCCGAGTTTGGAAATTACCGGTGGCTCAAAGAGTGAGGACTTTCTTCTGGTCGCTGTTCAAAGGGAAACTGCTTACTAATGCTGAACAACGTAGGCGAGGAATGCATACTTATTTTCTCCTGCCGGATGTATGAACAAATGCTTATTTTTCTATCTGCTATTGGCAAAAACTACTACACTCTCAAAACAGAAAGACCATGTAATGACAATATGTGATTACATGGTTACTAGCTAGAATGTACTCGTATAATTAATGATAAATCCCCTTGTGCAGTTCTCTAATCTCCACAAGGAGTAACAGAGAGAGGAGAAACTGGCTACTTGGCCGAGACTATTGTGCAAACAAGTAACAAAGAACAGATGGAATAATATATATATATATATTATTCGGAGAGTAAAGAATAACATAAGTAGTAATGAATAACGAATCAATGGTGACAGTGTAGTATATATTATACATATAGATAGCCAAAGTTTCTGTGGTTATTGATCAAATAGCCCAAGGGGAGTAACGTGGGCTATTTGTTTGCCCGTTTCCTGTAGAGTCTTGTGTTCATTTGAGGAACCAGCTGAGGAGAGGCTAAACAATATCATTGATCAGACGCCTATGCCGATGATAATGCTTTTCCATGAAAACTTTGGAAGCACCTTTTACAGTAGTCCGCCACGTCTGCAAGAACAAGTGAACAATTAGTTAATGCGAACTCAGAAAAGAAAAATTGTTGTCAACATCAAGCCGAGCTTCTCCTGTAATTTACGGTCAGCGAAATGTCCGATCGACACATTCCGTTATGCTTTATCTCAATTTCAGCACTCATCAGTCGCCGTCAAACTGTTGCCACATTTCGTACGAGTTTCCTTTGCCACATTCAAGTCTAATCAGCAGGCTGGTATTCATAAAATCGAAACTAGGTGTAGACCAGATAATCTTAAGAAGCAAATCAATTTGTTGGCAAAAAGAAGAAGAAGAAGAAGAAGAAGCAAATCAATTTTGAAAAGGTTCTGCTCCGCAGCTATAGAGGGAAACAATTAACTGCAAGCATTGACCATCTTAATCGTAGCCATTGTTGTAAATAAAAGGAAGTAAGAAGGAGCTGACCTTCTCGAGGGTGCCAAAGAGGGACCTGTTTCTGATATCCCTAGCCTTGAGGCCGGCGCGAGCAATGCCAAGCTGGCGGAGCAAAGCGGAGCGGCGAGTGGCGGCGGGAGGGAGAAGCGACCTCCTCTCAACTAAAGCGGAGCCATGGGAAGGGCTGCGGCAGTGAGATTCGGCGATGGAGCACCGGCGCTTAGATTTGATTTTGGGGGAAGGGGAATCGAGGTGAGCAAATTTATGGAGGAGTTGATCGGAAGATATCTTGGCGACATGTTGAACAGCAGGGGAGGCGGCGGAGGCTGCAGGAGGAGGAGGGGCCATTGCGGAGGAGGAGGAGGAGGAGGGGAGTGGGATAGTGGCGGTGGCTATGAAAGCGGGGATGAGTAGGAATTAATAACTGGGAGGAGGCGAAAGAACCGTTGAGGGAAGGCATATGATTGAAGAGGGAAAAAGAGCCGTTGGGGAGGGGGGGGGGGGGGGAGTGTCGGCAATGATTTGGGAGGGGCATGTGTTGGTGCAGATGTGCTCTGCTTATTCCCTCATTGTTTATGTCACATGCTTTTGTCTGCCTCAGTCATTTTCAGAACTCAGTACTAAGTACTTACTCTCTCCAAAATCACCATCACTACACTAGCCAGCTTCTTGCCTCTTCAACTGTCGCATATGATTTCTTTGACCTTTTTTTTTTTTATTTGATATTTATGATTTCTGTCGCCAATATGGCAGAAACTGAGAAAGTATAGTGAGGTGCTTTCCTGAAGGGGGTACTGAAACCCACGTAATTGCTCTCACCCTCGTGCTGCCTCCTCCCCCTCTTAACTTCTCTCCTCCCATCCACGCCACGTCGGCATCTCACCCTACATTTACACTCTTCTCCCTCACTATCATACTACAGTCTCAGAAAAGTTTCGTGGCGAGTCACTTTACAAGAGTCTGCGCAGTAATTGTTTTCTTTTACTCGTTTCTATTTCTATCCATGATATAAGGCCTTCTAGGAGGATGTCTTGGTACATAATATAAATTGTTTAGAGAATAATTAATATTTATTTATTAATTTTATCCATATAATCAATATTTAAATGTGATTTTTTACAGATTCTTTCTTGGTTAAAAACTAATTTAATATATGGACAAGTTTGGAAAAAAATCAATTCAATATATATTTAATGAGTTGACTGTTATTTTTTGATCCTAATAAATTAGTTAAAGAGAACCCTATCGGCCAAGGGTGGCAATTCAAATGCATCCAACCAATCCCAAATGTGCTTTCAACTTCATATATAAAGACAAAAACACTGATCAAATCAACAAGATTTTGTGATTGTTTCGAATGTCAATTGGAGCCTAAAAACACTTATTAACACAAATTAAGATAAAGTTTCTCTCACATACTTCTCTCGTATATCATAAATTATGATTAAAAAGCTGTATGTAAGGACTCCAATCACCATTCCAAACAAGCACTTTAGAGATTGAGAGAATGGCCCTGTAAATATACCCGTTGTTTGAATATTTTACTAAACTTTCTTCAATTACTGAAATCACATTTCAATTTTCGGAAACTCTCGTAAAAGGAAATTTAACTTCTTAATGGGTGTATTTCATTTATGACTTCAGCAATGTTTCATTCATTCATTTAAAGGAATTCACAAAAATAAATTTTCCAACAGGGCACTCCCTCTAATTCTTAATGTAAGACATATTTAAAGAGTTAATTTTTGTTTTAAATATAAGATGCAATTTTCATATTTATCAATCTTTTCTTAATTTATCCCTATTGATGCTTCCTCAACAATAATCAATGGGAAGATGAAATGAGGAAATTAAAAAATACTACTATGGTATTTTAAAAAATAAATGTCATATCAATAAACTCAACTAACTTTCTTAATCTAATTAAATTTGATAAATATGTATTATGTTAAGAATATAAGGGATTACAATGTTATTCTCCTATGAAATTCTTTGTTATAAATTGAAGCATTTTTATGGTCCTATTTATAAGAACAGAGTGGAGTTTTTTCTCTATTTATGAGGCACATCATTAAATTTATCATATGAATATACAATTTAACATGTTGTTGATTATTGTGCTAACTTTATAAAGAACTCATGTAGATGGATTTCAAGACATGATAATAGAGTTACTGACTGAATTGTTCGAGCCTTACTGTAAGGGTAATATCCATCGGATTGAGTTACCAAACCACCTAATCAATTGCAGGCTATTTTGAGTAAAGACATGAAGGGTGTTAATGGAGGCTTTGGCGGTAGGATGAAGTACTTTGTTTTCCTGTTTATTATGCTTTTGTCGAATGCTCTATGGTGTAATTGCTTTTTTATGACTTTTTTTTTTTTGAAGCAAACATCTTTAATTTGATTTATAGGCGCAAATAAATAACGTAAATGGTTGGAATCACTGACTAAAATTATTTTTCAAATATAAAAATCATTTTTACCCTCTTTCTAATGAAAGGGCAAGGGTTTGTGCAACGTATGGGTCAATCCGTCTAATTGGCTTAAACAAATTAGAAAAATACTCTCAAAAATTGTTTTTGAGAAGCTCATCTATTCTTCTGAATCATGGCACATGGGCATGTTAGTTGTCCGGGTGTCAACCATTTAGATAAGCATGGGATATCTCAAGTTCTCAACAATAAATTAATTAATACGTTTCATATGACACAAGCAACAGAGGGGGATGTAGCTCAAACGGTAGAGCGCTCGCTTTGCATGCGAGAGGTACGGGGTTCGATACCCCGCATCTCCACCTTTTGAGACTTTCGCAACGCTTATTCTCTCTCTGGTTATTTTCCCCCCTGCCATTGCAACGCTTATTCTCTCACCGCTTGTTTTGCGTTGCCTGCCGCTCCTCCTCAAAGTTTGTTATGTCACGCCAAACGTATGGACACGAAAATACGTAATGGCAAAAAAACAAGGATGCCATAATACGTGGTGCCAGTGTGCCACGCAGCTGAGTTTTTTTTGGCCAAACCCGCCACGTGGCTTTCTTTTTTTTTTTTTTGCCAGAAAATATAATGTTATATATTAAACGCATAAAAGTCTGGTACATCAAAAGATTAAGTGAGTGTTTGAGTTTCTTTTAAATTTATGTTTCAAACATAAATTTGTACAACCCGGGATAAAATTTCTTTTACCCATTTTCTTCATAAATAGTAAAAACTATTCTCAAAAGTTAATCCAAACTCACACTAAAAATTCATAAAGCAACATAAAAAAGTATCAAGACAAAAACAGAAGCATACCGTCACGCGGCTTCCCAGTTTGCATTTTCGTTTACTCTGTTAATCATAAATCAAAAATATTTAAACCATCGTCAACCATTTGCCCCCCTTATGAAAATGGTTCATAAAACCCCCTATCAAATGATTAACCAAAACGCATGCACAGGTACAGAAGGGAGGCGCCCAATTAAACCTGGATCAGGATTTTCTCCTTTTACCCTTCACATCCCCTCTTATTTTTTGCCCTCAAACTACATGGTTTTACGATAAAAAAAGCTGGGAAAGCTTTTTTATTTTTAAGTCAGCAATCACTATGGAATATGTTTTACCCTTCTCATCTACTCTTGTCTTTTGCCCTAAAACTACATGGTTATGGGGTAAAACAAGCTAAGGAATATAATTTAGGGTGCTCAGTATTTAGTGTCCGTTACTTAAAAGTATTTTTCCAATAATACTTAAGGTGTCATTAAAAATATAATTTAGAGTATTGAATGCACATTAATTTAGGATAGTAGATACTTCTTAGAAAATATTCTATCGTGATTGATGACTTTTTCTTCCCCTAAAGGGGGAAAAAAAAAAAAGGCTTTCTTCACTTGTTCTTACCTCGAAACTAAGTGGTTTTAAGGTATAGGATGAATGGGAAGGCAGGAGTCAATGAGAAATCGCAAATCATTAAATGTGGGTCGTTTTCAATGTGTGAGATTTATTTGAATTCTATATTTTATGTATCCCTTACTAATTCTTATTGAAATGGATTAAAAAAAACAAAGCGGATGAAAATAAAATAGCATGGAAATCAATAAATCATTACCTCGTGCTTTCTTCATCCTTATTTATAATTTAGACTTTCATTTTGTCCTTAAATATAACATATAATCCAAATTTTCAAGATATAATTATTACTTGTTTTAAATAATACTCTTAATTTGAATTTTAAACACATTTAAGGTTTATAACCGTGTGGAAGTAAATGGAGGATAAAAATTAAAAAAAAAAAAAAAAAAAAAAAAAAAAAAAAAAAACTCCGCAATTGGCATCTTACCGAACACAAGTATTCAATTTAAATTTGGGGGAAAATCTGAGTTCATGCTTTAACATTAAACTCACTTGGATATTGTTCTTTTTTGTCACCAAGGAGCAATGAATGAAAAATAAGTTCGGCGTTCTCAGTCGGGGCTCGACAAATTCACAATGGTGAAATTGAAGACGAAGACGCCTTCCCCACCAGCTTATCTCTCCGTATAAATATCTCCCCGTATAAATATCTCCCCTCCCTCCTTCCGCCATTCCCGTGCCTTCACCTTCACGCCCATCCCCACTTCACAAAAATCCCCCCTCTGTCTCTGCCTAACATTTCCTTCAATGGCTGCTTCACAAGCCTCAGTGTTTTCCGTTTCTGCTCTCCCTTCGTCTTGGAAATATTCTTCTTACTCTTCAGCATCTCCTACTTCGCTCCTATTCCTGCCCCACGCTAATCGGAAAGCTTTTGGGGGCAAAAGGTTTGGCCGCATCTCTGTTTGCAGAGCAATGGTTCAGGAGGAAGTTCAGGGAGCTCCCGCAGCTTACGCCAAGGAAATGGAGAGGCTATCTGCCAAAGAATCGCTTCTTCTTGCTGTGAGTATTGACGTCTCCATTCCTCCCTCTTTTGATTTGATATTTAGTTCTAATTACTTGGTTGACAGTTAAAGGGGAAATTTCATCCGGGCACCAGGCAAGCCCCGAATTTCGTTTTGCTGTATTTTCCACTATTTTCCTATTTTAAATTTGGAAATGTAGACATGATTGTAAATGGGCATTGACGGAATCCCGCCGCCGCCGCCGCCACACCACCCCCCCCCCCCCCAAAAAAAAAAAAACACACACACACACACACAAACATTCGACTATCATTATGGAAGCTGACAAACGAAGAAATATTGGATGCAAGCAAACTTTGCTGAGGACTGTACATTACACACACATGTATACATATGCATATCTATGTACACTTAATGGAGGCAGTATGAATTTTCCTCTATTCTTCTTCTTCATGTTGAATAGGCTCATTGAGTCACAATAGTAACCTTTCATATAGTACTGGTGGTGCGTATAGGCTATATGGTGACGTAGAACTAATTTGCTCAAGAGACCTGAACAAAAGTTCTACAATGTTGATTTTGTTTCTGGGTCTTTTTCTGCTTAACACTTCACCATCTGAAAGAGCTGAGGACAACAGATTCCACCAATGAAATGAAAATGCTGACAATATAGTCTAGGAATGAATTCTCTGTTGTGTTGCAAACCATTATTGTCAGATCAAACATTGAAGACATCCTTTCAGTTTAAAGATGCAGGGGGTTTTGAGGCCTTGGTCACTGGAAAGACATCAGATATGCAAAAAATAGATGTGACAGAAAGGATAACTAGTCTTGAGCGGCTCAATCCAACGCCTCGCCCTACAACGTAAGTGGCAAAAAGCATCTATCCATACTCTTTGGTGTGAGATGTTAATACCTTCTCAATTACAGGTCGCCCTTTTTAGAAGGACGATGGAATTTTGAGTGGTTTGGTTCAGGAATTCCAGGATTGTTTGCTGCTAGATTTATATTTGAGTGAGTACTCTGATCACAGATTTGTATTTAGTTTTTCTTCATTTTGAATTTTCTGGTGGGGTTTGAGATCACAAGACCTTGAAGCTTTTTAAAATCTTCTATTAGGATTTTTATTAAACTTAATACCAAGTATCACTGCTCAGGGGGCCTTGGTTTCTTTGCAGGAATTTCCCTTCAAGTTTAGCTACCTTGTCAAAGATGGATGCCTTTATTAAGGATGGAAATGCAAGGATTACTGCAAACATGAGATTATTGAACTCGGTATTAATTTTTTTCGCTTTCTTGCCAAAATTTTACCGGGGGAATATGAGAGCACTTTTGGTTGTTTTCTATCAGATTGAAAATTAATCCCACTGTTTATCTCCTAATCACAACTTCTTTTTTGTATACAGCCAAGAGGCCCATGATTGATGTTAGGCATTCACTAATATATTAGTCATTAATAGAACTGCAAACGCAACAATGTTCATAAGTGGATCCTGCGTATTATTTCATACAGGAAGCAAAAAGATCCATTGCGAATTTCTCCTTTCATTTGCCTTTGTTAAAACTCTTTAAAAGAAGATATAAGAAGTGTAGTAGCAGTAGTTTGATACTCTGACTAGTTTGTGAATTCATCCATAAAAAGGAAAAAAATTGATTTCATAAGCTATTGTTTTTGTATTGGGTACTTCCTAAATATTTATGGACTCAACACTTCTCATTGTACACTTTCCATATGATATTTTACGACTGGTTATCCCCTTGTTGTTTGTGTTTTGGCTCACGTATCGCTTCATGGGCTTTGACCATGGACATAATGATCAAATGTAGGTAGAAAGCAAAATTATTCTATCAACCAAGTTATCTGTAGAAGGCCCCCTTCGCCTGAAAGAGGAGTATGATGAAGGGATTCTTGAGCCACCTACAGTTATTGAGGAGTCAGTACCCGAACAGCTGAAAGGTGCACTTGGGCAGGCAGCTAATGCCGTGCAACAACTTCCTGTCCCTATCCGAGATGCTGTGAACAGTGGGCTGAAAGTTCCCCTGGGTAAGATTTTGCCTATCTTCTATATGAACCTCTGATAATATCCAAAGAACTTTTTCGAGAGATTTTCAGTCTGTTAAATTTTATGTCATTGCCAAAATTATATGTTGAAGTGAAATCTATCAAGCTGTACTCAGGGAAGCACCTTAGTTACATCTCTATTTTGCTTGAACTTCCACATGCACTTTTTATGGATGGTAACTTAAAGGTGACATATTATTTTATGTATAAAACTTACTGTTGCAAGGCTGAAGATGCGACATGACTTTTATGAAAGAAGTTATTGTTCTACTTTGACGATTGTGTAAATACACTTTTGTTTTGGTGGTTCAGATCTCCTCTGTTAGAGAAAATTCTCACATTTAGTTGTAGATCATGAACTATTTGTATCATCTGCTATTTCCCAGGAAACATATATTCTAAACGATAGGACATGCAGGAACTTGAAGGCGTGGACTTATAAATTATAATTATGTGTATGTGTGGAAAATGTAGAATCAAATGTTCGAGAGTTGGGACTACCATTCTATGTTCTCATGTCTTATACCTATACTTTTTATCCAGTTTTCCTCGTGAAAACTAGGTTCTCACTTTCTTGTTTTTCTTAATGTAGGTGGAAGCTTCCAGAGACTTGTCATGATTTCTTATCTTGATGACGAGATACTTGTAAGCATTTGAACATTAGATATTTTTTAAAAGCGCGTTTTCTATTTTGTTTCACTGCTGTTTATGCCAGAATTGAGTTGACAATGTTACGATCAGAAATCTCTACATGCCATTTACATCGCATGCTAGAACTGATTTGGACACAAATATAATCTAAAAGTTCATAGTTAAAAGAGATTGCAACTGAATGCTTACACTGTTTATGATGCAGATAATAAGGGACACCGCAGGAATGCCAGAAGTTCTAACAAGGCTGGATGCATTTCCATCTGTCTTGATGGAAGCAAGTCCTGATTATGAGAGCTAAAATTTCTTTGCTTGTAAGGAGACTAGATTATTATATATATATATATATATATATTCCCTTACTTACAGTGATGAATAAAAATCCATCTGTTTTTCTCATACAAGTCAATTCATGGACTCATAAAATTAGTTGTTCTTCGTTATATGGAGCAGACGACAGGAGTTCTAAAGAAATTGTTGACAGCATTTGAAGTGACTCTCGACTGGGAACTTTCGCGGGTGCGCTGTCGTTTGGTTCTTAGGTCCTTTGCCAATCCAAAGGGAACGAAACTGAATACTGTAAAGCATATCAAGTCCTTACTCCTTAGGCACGAGAACTATTTTTTTTTTTAACTAACTGGTTTGAACTGAAATGAACAACAAACATTCTCCTCTCTTCTATTTTCTTCCCCAATTAATATTAGATTTCAATATTTTTTTGCCATGAGATTTTTTTTGGAAAAAAAATAAAGTTTAGATGAGTTGGGTTCTGAAGGCTCATTAGGGTTAGGGTATGTCTCCGAATTTAAAGAGTACTTATAAATATATTTATAGATTGCCCACTAATAAGATTCTTACATTTATGGGATTTGAACCTTGCCGGCACCGCTGGGGCCGACAATGGCGAGGATTTGGGAGGGGTAGGCGGTGAGGCAAACATTCTTGAGGATATAAGGAGGAGGGCTTGTGGTGGTACAGTATTTGAAAAGATGTAAGAATGGTGGAATTGTGGTGGTGTTTTTGGCGCCACAACCTTATGGTTATAAAACTTGATTTTAATCTAAAGTAAAAGTAAAAATTAAACAAAAAAAGTTATTTTCCTTTATCATTCCCAATTCAAACAAATTCTATAACATTTAATGAAGTTGCAGAAAAAAATAGTCATAGAAAATGAAGTTATTTGTTGGAATATTTTAAAATGAAGAGATGTGTATTTGTTGGAAAGTCATGTCCTTATAAAGTAAGGAATTTATATGAAAGGTTGCGTGGAGAGTTATAATAATAAATGTCATCAAGTTATGTCCTTTTAATTTCTAAAGACATCTATGAAAAGGTGTTGCGACTACTATTTGGTAAAAGATTGTATTGATTTTTAAGAAAATCCTACATACTATAAAGGTGTAACCTTTCATGAAAGAGTTATTTTAAATAACCATTAGTTATTAAAGTTATGTTGGTTCATGAATATAACATGTAGTTATGCTTTTTCATTAAAGATGTGTTGTTTTATGAGGTATTACTTCAAGACATCACTTTATGATCTATAAATTCTTGTACTATCACTTCATTTGTGAAAGAAAATTCATCGATAAACAATACTGCATCAGGAATCACACAAGAATAAGAGAATAAACTCATTGTCTTTGTCATTGAATGCATACAAAAATAAAGTCAAATTTTCACTTTGGAAAAGCCATTGTTGCCTTAACTTGAGTGTTAGGAGTGTAATCCATATTCAAGAATCTTCATTGTATTTTACAGAAAATTCGCCTGTCAATCCAACTTACACCCTATAAGATAAGTATAGGTGGGGGGCGAATTAAGCTTAAAAAAAGTGTTTTCCGCCTTAAAGACATTATATACTACTTCTTCATCTCTTCTTTTAATCGTGGCGGGTTAACCCTCAGGTTCTTCATTTTAGGTATAATTAAATTGGCACTAGGTGCATTGCATAAAATTTTTTAAAAAATGAGTTTCGTTGGGACATCTTGGAAATAGTATGACCTGTTATAAAGAATTGGATAAGCCGCAAATTTGAAGCATGATTGTGAACATAGATTGATGAGCGAAGCCAAACAGGGCCCTAAATGGACTCGGAAAAATGAAGTCATTGTTTTTAAAAAGTCAATTTGAGAGACCTAAAAGGAAGAAAAATGAAACGGTGAGAAGAATAACTTGAATGGGGCAGGCAATGTGAACCTGTTCCACTAGGAGCCCCATATAGTTTGAGAAGTATATATAATATGAATTGGCAAATGTGAACGTGCTCCATGAATTGGCAATGTTTATACTAATTGAACGGCACTGGATGACAACTTGATCCCACTACTTAATAATAATGCTTAGTAGTTTAAGGGAAGATATTTTACATCGTTTGTTTGAGTAAACATGAAACACTTTGATATTAGAAACCATTAGAAACCACACTGTTTGACCAAAAACTTGTTACGCCCTCGTAATGACCTATCTTGTCTGACATGGAACCCCCTGGTTAGGTAAGGTCAAGGTCTCAGTTCTCAATTTTTAGTTTTAGAAGGAGCAAGTGGTGCCAATTTGGGAACGGTTATCTTCACTTTGTGTATAACTTCTCATTTCATGCATAAATACATGTACCCACGAAATGTTTCAAACTTGAGAGGTTTGGGATAAGCTTGGAAGAGAGGTTAATGATATGTCATTTGTCTATTCTTTGACGTCACTTCCTAAACAAGGCTCACCCATCGGATGGGTGAGCCTATAAGGGGCCAAGGAAATTGGAGCCAACAACTTGGGATGTGCCATCGGAGCAACGTATATGGACGGTTTTGAATCATCTGATGAAAATGACTATAATTTTCACAAGTCATCGTCTTCCCCTATGTTCATTTATATCTGTCATTATCAGTTTATCAAGCTGCAGTTTAATATGATGCCCAAATAAATTGGATATTCCAACTTGCAAATTAAAAAGACTGCCACTCTGCTGTCTTGCAAGTCAACTCACTCTATCTTGTTAGTTTTACCCTAAAATGGGAAACCAATTTAAAATATGCTTTTACATTCTTTCATCAACGGGTTAAATTTATTATTTTGGTTCAATCAATTAATTTATATACTCTCTCCGGTCCTAATTATAAGATAAAGTTGACTTTTTTGAAGAAATTAAGGAAGCTCATTTAATTACTTTAGAGTATTTTTATTTTTATTTTTCAAATTAATTAGTTTAACTAATAAATTAATATATAATTTAAGGATACATAACATATGATATGATTAAATAACTTATTTAGCTTCCTTGATCTCTTAAAAAAAAATCAACTTTGTTTTATATTTAGGACCGGAGGTAGTATATAGCAAGATCTTTTTTTTTTTTTTTTTTTGAAAAAAACTGATCTCAGACTTACTATGATAGGGGTCATTTTCAAGTTTTCTTGATGGAAAATCACTTCACCTAATGCATAACATTCAATCCGACTTTTGTCCTTCCATTATATGTTTCTTCAACTGATCAGACATCATCTTTTAATTCTGGCCAACTGATCTTTAATGTCCCCGAAAGATTGAATAACTATATAACATGCCAGCGTTATATTGAATGTTTTATGTTGTTGATGAAGCTCCAAATATACTTCTCATTCATTTTTCACATGTATGGGGGGGGTCAAACTATGTTTGACTCGTGTATAGGATTTCAATATATGTTTATATATATATATAGAGTTTTTTTCCTACCAGCGAGCCAATTCAAAATTTAAAGATTTCAACCCCTCTAATCACATGAGTTTAATTAAATGAATCATTCCTTTTAATCTGAAGCTCATAATAATTCACATGGATGTATTAGCCCAATTTAACAATTCTACCGATGATAGATAAAAATTAAGAGGGAAAAAATCATATTAATCATGTGAGCTAGTCCGACATCACCTTTTTTTTAAAAAAAAAATTTCAAGCAAGAAAATTCAATTAATATAGCGACTTTGATGGATCTTGAATTTGTGTGCGTGTGTGTGTAAAAGGATTTAGGGAGCCAGTCCTTAATTATTGCATGAATAATGTGTTAGAGAGGCATAACACCACAACTATTTGACTTATTTATTCATTGCCTCTTGATATAACCGACAGGATGAAATGTCTTACTTCAAACTATACATTAATTCGACCAAAAAAAAAAACTATACATTAATTCAATTAATTCCCCATTGGAAGAGTATAGTATCGCGTCACACGGCTTTGAAACGAAGCTCGATCATAATGATTTATAAAAGGCCATATGAAAGTCCGCCACAAATATATGTAATTTTTTATTTGTTTTCTTTAATTAGAATCCCTATAGCTGGCCTTTTTATTACATTATCCCAAATTGAGCGAGCCCCATTCGACTTGCAGGCCACTTCTTCACTTAAAACTTGTGTGTGTGAGAGAGAGAGGGTGCGTATGTGAAATTGGATTCTTCACTGCAGGTTAAGTAATCATGTAGTACAATTAGTTATAACTATGATTAATATATTTTTTTTGTCCCTCAAGTTTACCTTCATCCTGGTTTCGTCCCTCAAATTTCAAATTTGGGTTTTAATCTTTTAAAGGTAAAATAGTCTAAATATTTATTGAATTAAAGGGACTACTATTAATACAATGAAACTGGAGAAACTAAAACACATAATTTTAAATGACTAAAAATTATATTAACCCCTTTAATTATTAGTAGTTGCATCAATGAAAGAGTGCACCTCAAATTCTGCCTATATAAACACATACCCACAAACGCCTACAATATATATATATATATATTGAAATAATAGTGTTTTGTACGGTCGTGTATTGTTTGCTAAATAAATCTCCCACTGGAGATGATAAAAGGAAGGAGGGCGGATGGGAAGCATAGAAGAGACAAAAACACGACTTGTTTCAATAGAAAGAAGCAATCACCTTAGCTTGCTTAGTTTTTTTTTTTTTTTTTGTCTTCTCTCATTGATGACACATTGGTATCTCCTTCTGTAAACCAATGGCTGCCTTCTTGTAATACTTTAGGATGAGAAGCGCCATCCATAATACTTAATTATGAGACAGCTCTATATTATTTATATAGTGATATATAGCAGCTAGCTCGCCTGTGGCCTCCGTGGTTCGTCCCGATCCGTTGATAAACACAAAGAAGCAATCAAATCTTCACTCTCATCTTTCTTCAATTCTGGGCAGTGTTATATATATATATATATATGCGCACGAGTATACATACATCCATGGGGTTAATTACTTATTTTCTCTAGAGAGTGAAGTTATTAAACCCTATACGTATGAGTAACCTCGGAGACAATCAGACAATGTCATAAACGATTCTGTACGTGTATATATAATTCCTAGAAGACTGAAGTATATATATGGTGATCAAACACGGAAGCTACCAACGTACAAATTGTAGAGAAATAAGGGGGCAAAATGATCAAAGGAAAACAGAATAACATATCTATGAAAGAAGGGCGTCTTCAAACTCTTGGGTGTGAGGATGATGAGAAGCGTCCCAATTAGGGAAAGAAGGGAAATGGCCGAACTCAGAAATGAAGCCTTCCAACCCTCTCAAGTACTCGCCGGAGCTGATCTCGCCGTCGTAAAACCCCACCTGTTCTTCTTCTTTGATCAATCTCTCCCTCGACTGATGATCCAACCCCAAAAACCCATTTGTGAGCTCCATTTCCATAGTCTGGTCAAGCAGGCCACAACCATTAACACTGCCTCTACTTGATTCTTGTGATATATGGGTTGCCACGAGCTTGGTGTTTTTGTTGTTGTAATTTTGGCGACCAGTAGGTTTTCCGGTGAGGCTCTGCACCAGTTGTCGGAAGTTGTGAACATCGGTGTGGATGATCTGTGGTGCGAATATGTGAATGATGCGTATCTTGGGCTTCATTTTGGATATGGTTTGGGAGTGTTTGTGCATGCTTGGGTATTTTCCTCCACCTCCATTAATATTCCTAGTCTTGTTCTCCATCAACGCGCACAAACGAATTCAGCCGAAGAAGATGCGAGGAGAGAGAGATTGATTACAGCAATATATATTGTTTGAAGGGGAAGAGAAGATAGGAGATCGTATTAATGTATATTATATAGAGGAAGCAGGCCAAGCTGTCTGTTTGAGTGAGAGAGAAGGAATAATTAATATGGAGGAATAAAGAAAAAGTGGGAATTAAATAACTATGGGAAAAGGAAAAGAAGGTGTCTGTTGTATGCGAGGAAGGATGGGATGAAACGTTGAGCAGAGAGAGAAAGATTAGTTGGTCTTGGACTTACCGTTTCTTAGGTGCCTTCGAATGTCAAATAATGACCGAAAGGAAGCAGGCCCCATTTAATTACGAGTATGTCTTGCACTTAAATATATTATTTACCAAGGGCTTCATTTGAATCACACCCACCAAACCCAGCTGGATTATTAATTTATTTAATCACATACAACTTCGGATGACTCACAGGCCTGGGATTTACGTCTCAAGCGCGCAATTAATAATTGATTTCAAGGGAGACGTTGCGATTTCGTGATTGTTGGTGGTATAGTAAAATAAAGTCAATATCAAAAGAACATACCAAATACATATCCCCTGTAAGGAAACAAAATGGAGAAAATAAAGCTCATAGGATTCACATTTGGATTATATAAAAGCTTTTTAGCTCATTTAATTTCATGAATTCATGTTGTTTTTCTGTACCCCAATGATCATTTTGCATCTTTTGGCCTTGTTCGAAACTTGAGTTGAAGAAAAAAGCCAAGTGATACATTTATCTATGAGGCAGTAAAAAGAATCAACGAAGCCGAAAGTGAGAAGTTATGAACGCGGGCCGGTAGCTTGACATTAATCGGAAACACGTTGATGAGATTCAGTTCCTTTATTTAAAGGGTGACTATAATACAAATAGTGGATCACCTCATCCCCAACATGTTAGACAACGTTTCCGGGTAAGCATTCTAATGAATATGAAATATATAACATAGATTTCATAACTATGACATTTGTATTGATTTGGTGAGTAGCTAGGTGCCTGCCTACAGCTGGGTGGCATTGCCGCATGATTTACCGTCTCCCTCTAATTATATACACCGTATCAATTAGTTATATAGCGTACAAAAAGTATACATCTTTATATATTACAGGCATATTCACCATCCCAATCATATAGACAGGGACTTGGAGGTGCATGATGCGCATTAATTCATGCACAAGTGAAGGGAGTGGGCCATTTTTAACGTCATTCGCCGGACTACAGTCCTCTCCGTGGATCATCAATGAACACAAACATTAGTTGGTTTGAATGGACATAGTGTGACTGGGCTAGCCTCATATGATGACAGTGAGGCCAAGAACCACCTCCAAATGAAAAATAGTCGATTGTAGAACAACACATTTTGCATTTGTATCAAGGGCGTTTTAGACTCTCTATCAAAACGTATCTTGCTTCAATCTTATGAGCCGACAGAAATCTTTACGAATTATATATGCATGAACGAAGTGTCATTATCTTGTGCGTCTCAATGATATTCTACCTATCATTGATAGTGGGTCATTGAATCTGTTCAAGTTTAGTTCAAAATTTACTGGTCGGACCAAGCACAGGCTGTTGACAGAAAACTTGTACGTTTTAAATTTCTTTTTGTTGATTTGGTACCAGAAAAATTATTCAGATTAAAATCACGACCAAAAAACAGAGAGACAGCCTTCAAGGAAAACATGAAGGGCCAATCATTAGTTCATCTCGCAGTTCATGCCTCTCAGCTGGCGGAAAGTAAATTCAACAACGATTCTCTCACAACTGAATCATCTACAATCCTATAGTCTCATGCCGACAGAAAATCAGATCAACTTAATCCAGAGCCAAAGAAAGCATCAATCCAGTGACACGAGTCAAGCCCGATCTGTTTAGCATAAGAAATGAAAATAAGCAAATGTCATTAGACTTGGGTTCACCAGATGAACCGATTGGTACAAAGTTTGAGCGATCAGGCAAATTAATAGACAGGCCAAGACCACGGACTCATTGAGCTATGTCTTCTTCCTACACTATGAAGCAATAAAATTATTCCAAGGCAAATCTAAGGTTACAGAGTTGCACAGTTTCAACGGGAGACGAAACATAGCCCATATTCTCAAGGGAAGCTTAAAGTTCTCAACCTGATAATGTGCAACGATCCTAATCAAATCAGAACTTGTTCTTGTACCAGAATACACCTTTTTTCTCAGCGCCCTCATCTGACTCGACGTAGATACATTCCTTCGCCTCCCTCCACATTGCCTTGAAAATTGGGGTTCCATCAAACTGATAATATTCTCCCAAAACTGGCTTGATTGCCTTTGTGGCCTCCATCGCATGATAATGAGGCATCGTGGAGAACAGGTGATGCGCTACGTGAGTGTCTGTTATATTATGGAAAACCTTGTTCAAGATACCATAATCTCTGTCTACCGTGGCTAAAGCTCCCTTCAACCAGTCCCACTCAGAGGTATCATAGTGTGGCAATGCAGGGTGAGTGTGCTGCAAATAAGTGATCAACACCAAAAATCCATTGACCACCAACAATGGCGCTCCATAAACACACACAACCCAGGCAAGTCCATTCGCCAAGGCAAGTCGGTAAAGCCCATAGGACACGGCGAGCACCCCTGCATCTGATAAGTATATTTGGAGCCGCTCACGATCTGAGTAGATGGGGCCGTGTGGGTCATAGTGGCAAGCAAAACGATCATAAGGCCTTCCTGAAACGTTGAGAGCTAGGTAGAGAGGCCAGCCAAGAGTGAGGGTGACAGCAAGGGTCAGGACTCGGCCTGGTGGGTTGTTAAGGTATTTAGTGTACCAGCTAAGACCACTCTTTCTCTTTGGCACGAAGACTTCATCGCGCTCAAGAGATCCCGTGTTAGAGTGATGACGGCGGTGGCTGTATTTCCATGAGAAGAAAGGGACGAGGAGGGAGGAGTGGAGAACGAAGCCGACGGTGTCATCAAGCCATTGGTAGTTGCTGAAGGCGTGGTGGCCGCACTCATGAGCGATCACCCAGACGCCGGTGAGGACGCAGCCTTGGATAGCCCAGTAGGTTGGCCAGGCCAAGAAAGAGAGAGGCCGTGGGAGGAGATGGAAGTAATGGGTAGCAACATAATAGAGGCTGAAGGCTATGGTGAAGTCATAAAGGACGTAGGAGAATGAGCGCACCACAGAACGGTTGAAACAGTGAGGCGGCACGGCTTTCTTGAGCTGACCCACCGTGAACGGTGGCTGCTCCGCCGGGCTTCTCTTCACAGTCTCAGTCCCTGACTTCCTCTGGGCAGGAGGAACGGAGGCTCGGCCACCTGCTCCCATTTTCACCCAATCTGTCTGTAAAAAATGAATTTGTCAGAATAATCTTCCCAGTCATCAGTCTAACGCAAAACAATATGTCATTTATTTTTTTTCAGAAACTAAAATATGTCATTTTAACGCCAGTACCTCACAATGCCTAAGCCTAACAATGTGTCATTTTAATGCGGCATGAACGTGAACATGTAACAGACAGACTGGAGGAAAGTAAACAACACACGAGCATTAGCGCCAACCACATATGATAGATATTTTCAGTCTCAACCGCTTGATCGCCAAAAAGAGATCAAGCCTTTCTTTCCCTAATGAAAACAATTAACAGACAAAGAACGTCAACTTTCCATTTTAGGACGCAGAATAGAGAGCTCGCTTATTAAAAGCTAGCGTCCTTAAACCACCCACCATCCTGCCAAATTAAATTAATGTCGAAGCACAAACCTAAACAAAGCAGCTATAATACGGGTATCTTGGAGGCTTTTCTCGCTAGCCGATAGAGATCCTGATTGTGGAGTGACCCAGTAGTGGAGGCCGTAACCATGACCAATAAAACTTCACAAAACAATTGATGATAATTCCGAATGCGGGCAGCGAGGTTTAGATACAAGACAGGAAAAAACAAACGCATTCCACTCCTATCCGTAACAAAAGGAGGTGCTCAAAATTATGAGATGAAATCAAAGGGCTATTTATCCAATAAATAGATTTGCTACTGTCCATTGGCCAAAAAAAAAGGGGAAAAAAAAAAATTTGCTTCTGTCCATCAATCCTTGAATGGTTGAGAAACAATCAAAATAATTTGGGTTAATACCACTTTTGGTATTTGAAGTTTCACCCAATTTTAATTTTGATCCTTCAAGATTACTCTGTTTATATCTGTTGGTACCTGAAGTTTGAAAAAGACATGGTAAAGCCTTTGACGGTGTTAATTCATCCTATATAGCACTAACTCCATTAAATTAATTTATGTGGCATGCTTATTAGAATAGCTGACATGGCAAATGATATTATTTTAGTTAATTATGAGCTGAATATTTAATTTAAAATGAAAATAAATACGATCCAACATAAAATATAAGTTAATATCTTTTGCCAAAATAACCAAAATAAAATTATTTGCCATATCAACTTTCCTAATAAACATGCCCGCATAAGTTAATTTAACAGGGTTAAAACTTAAAAGTCGCACAAAGTCTATTTCAAACTTCAGCACCAACAATTACAAACACAGCAATGACAATTTTGCTCAGGTCAGGCGCATGACAACTCAGCAGGCCCACGACAACAGGAGCCAGGGAGTTTTCATCAATTACCCTGGACCACCATTCATTGGAATGGTTTGGGCCTATTCTTTCAATTTTAACTTTTTAAATCTGAAGAGCACACACGAACCCCATGAAGTTACAAGCAGGCAAAATCCACTGCTTTCCGCTCACAACTATCATTCCACTAGAATACCATTAGCAGTTATTTAGGCCCCTCCATGTCACATTATTTACCAACTCTTTTTTTAGGGCCTGCACATTCTTACAAACCTTTTTAATTAGTCCAAGTCGAATACTGTATACTTGAAAACCCTACACCTCCAGGATGAAACATCTTTCCGCCGATCCCTCGCAACTTGAACGGACAGTATTCATTGAGAAAGTGACCTATTGGCAAAATGGCGATTTACAAGATCTAAAACCAAAGTATAAATCACGTCAAAAAAAAAAAAAAAAGTATAAATGCGAGCATAAAGCGAGAGCGACCAATAGGTCCGTACATTAGTCCGCATAAATATATTCCTCAGTATTCGAATGGCTTAAATTTCACACAGTTAAGCTGGCCAGAAATTAGGCTTAGTTAATACTAGATCTAAGAGCAGTTATCCTATGAAATGAATTTTGGAAATACTGAGTTGCTTGGAACTAAACTTTGAATCGTATTATCAAAATTTAATACTAAATTTCTAATATTTTTAATTTATATACATAATTGTAGTGCCAAACATTTCATCTAAAGAATGATACATGAATATTAATAAATTATTCTCGTTTTTTTTATTCGAATGTGTATCAGATTTAACGTAATGAAATAAAAAAAAAAACAATAGAACGAATAGAAAAATTTAAGGGTTGGCAAAAAAAAAAAAAAGAATAGAAAATTTTAAGAAATAGTATTAAGTTTTAGGAATCTAGCAAATTTTCTAATCTATATCCTAATTCCTAAAGATCAAATAGGAGAGCAAGCTGGAGAATAATAGCAGCCACAGTGGCCGGAGAATAATCCCCGGTTGAGGTCCTAAGCCGTGAGGATTCAGGTTTGCCCTCGCATTAGCGATAATAGTAGTGAATGAAACCCAGCACACAAACGGCCGCCACCCTAGTCGGCTTGCCTTTCAGTTAATTGGGGGAAGGAGCCCTGGTATTGAAGATTCCACGAAGGCGTGGAGTGGGACCATACAGATTAGAAGGGTCATGTGACTACCATTCCAATCCCAGATATACGACAAACAACCCAGCGATGGAGGGTTTTCCCTCGCTAGATCCCGAACCCCAAACGCCTAGGGTCATGAACGCTCAATATTATCAAACGGTAGTACCGGCGAATGGCAAAGCACAGAAAGGGACCAACCATCTACATTAGGCAAGAATGAATCATATAGGAACAACATTTCAATCATAGATCTACAAAAATCACCAGCGAACCTTGAACTTGTAGGATAAAATTCGTAATTCGTAACTCCAGATAAATATGACAAAAAACGAAAAGGGAAGAGAAAAACGGAAGAGATCTAAAATTCACAAGAAAACTTAATAAGCAAAAGAGGAAAATAAAACTGGATCTAGCATAGGTGATGTGGCGAAAATGGGGGCGGAGACCGGAATCGAAAGCATTGAAGGAGGAAAGAGAAAGCAAAAATGTGATATGAGAGAAAAAGAATAAGAGAGAATAGAGATGAGAGAGGATGACCTGAAGCGGAAGAGGAAGCTGAAGCTCTGCAACTGCAGTCTCCTCCCTGCGTCGGAACAGAGAGAGTTAGGGAACGAGCAGCCGTCCCTGGGTCTGGGCCTGTGAAAGAAAATGAGGGAGGCGACCGGTATTTAAGCTTTTGTTTCCCTCCTCAACTTGCTCTTTCCGTCCTATTGTGCAGGCCCCCGTGGATCTCAACTCTCTATTTGCGCTTTTGGACCTTTTCTTTTAATTTAATAATGAGCTTTTATTAATAATTATATATTTTAAAATTTTACGTTCATTTAAAAAAAAAAAAAAGAAAAACCGCTATGCTCGATGTATTTAGTCCCATTTACTTGTTCAAATCCACCTTAAAACAGTTATTTCACTATTTTAGGAAATGAATTAATTAATAACAAAAATTATGGTGACTTATTTAAAAAGATTCAGAAAAGGTCATAACATGAAACCTTAGCTATGTATTTTTAGCGTCGTTGGACATATTAAAAGCAACTATTCCTCCGGGAAAAAAAGAAAGAAAGTAAATTTACAGACTTCAGAGTATTCATCGTTCAAAAATGTTAAAGATAGAGAATTAGTTTGATGCATTTGCCCTGGTCACTAGTTTATTTTAAGTTTTAAATAACTCTAAGCGTTTAGTATTTACCAGCTACATCTTTTTATTGAATACCAGGTGTTTCGAATTATTTAAATATATTTTGTCCTAGATTTTTTCGAGCAACTTATAATGTGAGAAACGATTTTCTTAAATCGTTCACCAGGTTAGGCAAGAGGAGGACGAGAAATAATCATTCATCATGATCCGTGTTTGTGTAGACGCCTAACAGTATCCTTTTTTGGCCAGGAGAGCCTAATTCCTATTTTCTTTAAAAACACGGACAACGCATGTGGAAAGGTCAGGCTCGTGACCAAGCTTGAGGGTTTTTTTTTTTTTTTTTTGACCTGGTAAACTTCGGGTTTGAAGACCTATAACAATAAATTATTAAAATAAAATAAATCATTCGGCGTGTTCTTGCTGCTTGCCCTAAAATTTACTGGCAAACTGTTGGAACTTAGAATATAGAAAGCTCTCCTGACAATGTCCTTTTATATTTCCACATCAACATCGTTATCGTGTAATAGAATCACTGTAATGAAAGATAAATTTTGAAATAAATTATAAATAACCTAATAATACACGAAGGAAAATGACCTCGAAAGTATATGAATGTAAAATATACTAATATAATGCATGGAGGGAACTAACTGGGTTGTTGGCAGTTGGCATTACATTGCAACTGGCTTCTATGCGTTCACAAAGGACAGTTTTTATTACTCCTTATGATCTTAATTATAAGATAAAGTTGATTTTTTTGGAGAAATTAAGGAAGACAATTAAATTACTTTAGAGTATTTTTATTTTTATTTTTTTCTCCAAACTAATTAATTTGACTAATATATAATCTTATGGGAAAAAAAAGACTAATATATAATCTAAGGATATTAAAAATATAAATACTCTAAAGTAATTTAATTGACTTCCTTAATTTTTTCAAAAACGTCAACTCTGTCTCATAATTAGGATTGGAGGGAGTACTTCTCATCGTCTCTATTTTATTTCCCTTCCCATTATTTATCTTATTATATTTGAACTAAATGAATTCCAACCACTGAAAATTTATTAAATTTCTTTCAAACTACACTGAATGAAAGTAAAATATTCAATTTAGAAAATATAATAAATTAAAATCGTCCAGAGTTGATCTAACAATTAAAAAAAAATGATAGGGAGACAAGTAGAGACAATTAATCTAAACCCTGCAAAGTGCATACACAAGCAAGGCATCAATTCTTTTATTTTAAAATATAATCAAAATTATTTAAAAAATATATGAACAATATACTGATATAAATAGCATTCAAAAATGATTTTAAAAATTTAAAAAATTTAATTGTGATATTTTTAGCATAGAAAAAAGCATCTAAACAAATATTTAGTTGTCGATCGAATATAATAATATCATCACCATACAATTCATATAGTCAACGTCAAATAATAAAGTAAGACATGTTGTGGTTGTAGATTTAATTTATATGGATTAATAATTTTATTTACAAACGTATCATTTAAAATTGTATAAAAGATTATCAAAATTAAAATTATATTGAATGAAAATTAGGGTTAATATAACTTTTGGTTTATGAAGTTGGATCCAATTTGGATTTTGGTCCCTCAAGTTTGAAATCGATGGTTTTGGTCCCTGAAGTTTTACCCGATTTTGGTTTTGGTCCCTCAAGTTTGAAATCGGTGGTTTTGGTCCCTCAAGTTTCACCCGATTTTATTTTTGATCCCTCAAGTTTGAAAAGGACTTGGCGACCCGTTTTTGAAACCCGACCCGACACGGAAAAAACCAAGTCCTTTTCAAACTTGAGGGACCAAAAACAAAATCGGGTGAAACTTCAGGGACCAAAACCACCGATTTCAAACTTGAGGGACTAAAACCAAAATCAGGTGAAACTTCAGGGACCAAAACCATCGATTTCAAACTTCAGGGACCAAAACCAAAATTGGAGCAAACTTCAGGGACCAAAAATTATATTAACCCTGAAAATTATTTAAATTGAGACAACAAAAATAAGAAGAATATTTGTATGTTCCCCCTTGATGGGCTTATCCATGGCCTGAGGGAATCCAATATGGGTGGGGGTGTCCACGTGTTGAGCGATGAGTGGAAGTCATGGATGACTTCGGCCCATTTTAAGGCGAGGAATCCCATTCCCATTACCACGTGTCCTTTGATCCAGAAATTAAAAATAGGAGGAGAAATACTTACATATTCCCAGAACGTCACCTCATCTGTACTCTTATTAATTAAAATATAACAACTTATCTTATTTTAATCCTATATGGCAGATGAGTCATATGGAGCAATTCAAATTTTATAATTTCTAAAAAATAACTCATGGAAGGAAATTGCGTCTTTTGTTTTTCTAAATTATGAAGCTTATGTTTTTTAAAATTATAAAATTTAAATTTTTTAAGATGACTCATCTATCATGTAGGATAAAAATAAAATGAATTGTTATATTTTAATCAGTGAAAATATAGATAAGGCGGAGTTCCGAGAGTATACAAGTATTTCTTAAAAAGAAGTTGGTGTGCGTTTATTTCCAATAATCGTCATAAATTTCCAAAAGTCAGAAGCTAAAAGCAGCATGTGGGAACTTTTTAAAAATGCTGCTTATTGAGGTAGAAGCCAATTACCCAGTCGCTCACCCATGCAAATACAAATCGCTGGACATTGCCAAATCGGGCTTATGACTACCCAATCAGACTTATGAGAGACTCAATCCCACAACCAAACACACTCTTATATCGTCCCTCACTTTCCCCGTAACCCCTCAAAATAACCTATTTCTCTATTTGCCCCAATTTTTTCTAGCAAAGATCTACCCACTGACTTTAAATAGTAATGTGCTCTGCATCTTCCTGTTTTCCCCTTTAAAAATTGAATCCTGGCGGCCCTTTACCCTTTATTTTATTTTTCCTTGTCGGGACCAACACAATTTCTCCCATCGCAAATCAGTGCCATCTTTTATTTTTAATTTTTTGATCCCAAATTCCACCCAACTAACAAGATCTGAAAGCGCATATCTATATAGCTGAAGGTTAGATTTGATCTAAACACAATACCTCAATCACATTGATTTATCTCTCTTATTCGTCATATTTATACTAACAAGGCACTAAACACAATACCGCAGGCCTTTAGTTTTGGAAAGACGTAAAAAAGTGATTTTTTAAGCATTTTTTTCACAAATTGATGCAAAATTCTTCTTATATGTTTATACTTATCTCATAAATTGAAAAAAACTTCTTGAAAGCTAAAACCAATAGGCACTAGGCAACTAGTATCATTTTTCTTTCATTCTTTTTTCCCTTACCAGCAAGGCAAGTGTTGAGCTTGTGAGATGCAACAGCTGATAAGATGAGCTCACAGTCTGGGATGTAGAGCCCACTGAACTATCCACCGAGTCTTGGTGTAACTGATCCAAACACCAAGCAGACTACCTATCAATTTTATGACATATATGTTAACTTTTTTCTTTTTTCTATATGCATATGATTTCTTAAACTCTGCACTATACTTTTTTATCTTAAAAGTTAAAAAGTAAAGTATAAGGGTGGTAAATGTACAAGATCCTTATTAAGTAGGGTCTTAGGGGGATAGATACCCGCAACTTTATCCTATAAGCAGGGGAGAAGAAGTTTCTAGGTATCATAAAAGTAATTCTTATAGCCCAGAAAAAGTAGTTTTTTTTTTTTTTTTGCCAGCAACCCAAAAAAAGCAGTTGCTATAGTTGTTTATAATTAGTAGTGTGTGAACAAAAGTTGTGATGACCTTTATAAAAATACTCCTGCCATTTGCATAATTATTAGAATTTCATACATGGGGATAAAAAGTGTCGCAATAAATAGAAGTATCTTGGAAAAATAAATATTGAGTATATGATATAAGAAATAATTGTGCATTATATGTTGAGTTTATGTGTAGATAAAAAATGAATAAAACTAATAATATAGTAGTGATTTGCATGAATGTATGAGTTGAATCAGGTTTGTCTTCAGGTCATGAGCAATCAGGCTTCCTGAGATTTTATGTTAGAGAAATTATGTACAAAACCCTTTTTGACCCTTGACGCCAAACCATTTTGACTCCTTCCGGATAAGTTCATAATTTTCTCTCCGCGGCTTGTAACTTGTAAGCTATGAGCCTTAGTCAAAATTATTTTTATATAATCCCAAACAAACTGATCCCAGATCCAAAGTAAAACTTTGCACATAAATATTATTATCTCCGGTCCTAATTATAAGATAAAGTTGACTTCTTTTTTTTTTTTTTTGAGAAATGAAGGAAACTAGATAAATTACTTAATCATATTATATATAATGTATCATTATATTATATATTAATTTATTAGTCAGACTTATTAGTTTGAAGAAAAAAAATAAAAATATTATAAAGTAATTTAATTAATTTCCTTCATTTTTTCAAAAATAATCAACTTTATCTTTTAATTAGGATTGAATGGAGTGAAAAGAATGATTGACGCTGCTAACATATACCTGGTCAAATTAATGGCACATGTTCCATGTGGGTTGTGGCAAGTGAAGACGTCACAACTGAGTAGGCGGTGCCTTTAGGCTTCATAATTTATTCCAACTTCCAAGTTGACACTCCTCTTATTATTCACACACATCTCCCACTACGCCACGCATGTTCCATTTTTCAGTTTTCTTCCCCGCGCTCACTTCCCTTTTCTCCATTTAATTAAAACCCACTTATCTCCCCCACCTCATAAACCTCTCTCTCTCTCTCTCCCTAATTATTTATTTATTTTAGTTAAATATAATGTTGCCCCTATCTTGTGGTTTACGCACATTAATCGCGTCACCTTCATCATCCATCCCTATATTCAACTCTCTCTCTGTGTCTTTGCATATTTTGGATATACACATGTATGTACACCATAAGGACCGATAATAATAAAAATAATGACAATTAGAAGTATAGCACTGTCTTATTAAACTATACTGTAATAATAAGATGAGGGCCACGGCATGAGGGAAGCTTACTTTTCAAATAAAGTATCGTTCTAAGCTGCGAGGTTGTTGGGTCATTTAAAAACGAAAGTTAATACTGTGTCAAATATCTATCACGAGGAAAAAAGAATCAAAACATGCCCTCCATTCTAGTCGCCTAACTCGATCGTCTCCGGTCTCCACTTTTGAATATGGACGGTAATGTAAAGACGCGTGAACTATGGCAATGTTAATATATACTCACTCTGATCCTAATTATAAGATAAAATTGATTTTTTTTGGAGAAATTAAGGAATCCAATTAAATTACTCTAGAGCAGTTATATTTTTATTTTTTTTCCTCCAAACTAATTAATTTGACTAATAAAGTAATATATAATCTAAAGATACTAAAAATATAAACACTCTAAAGTAATTTAATTGACTTCATTAATTTATCTAAAAAAGTTAATTTTATCTTATAATTAGGATTGGAGGGAGTACTATTAGTATATAATTAATTAAACAATTTAAGTGGGGACGAGTAAGGTGTATTGTTAATTATTTAAATTACCAGAATCGAATCTAGTGTGTAGAATTGATTTAGTAGGCATGTACTTCGTTAATAGTTAATGTAAACTCCAAAAATACTCAATGTTTGTGGATTTGACTGGGTATGTGTGCTATGCTTTTCTAATTTCACTAGCGAGTGTACGAAACTTGATTCGTCATGCAGCAATTGGTTAATCTATTACACGCTATGACGCGCTTTTGGGACGAGATAGACCATACGGTGGTTCTCTTATGGAGGACTCCTTGGGGGTGTCTTGACTTTTGTGGACCAATGAATCTAATAGGTAAGGTGTGTTTTATAAATTTTAAAAAAATGTTTTCTCGCTTAATAGGCTGATTTTTTGAGATGAACTATTTTACAAAAAATTCTTATATGTCCAAGTCATGAAGCCTCACAAATTAAATGTGATAGGAATTGCAGGAACTGTCATTATGCTTAACAGATTAGTTTTTTTTTTTAATGATAAGCTCTTGATTAATTTAATTTGTGATCATAACATCGTTGTGGATATGTCACGCAGTACGTGTGTTTCCCTAGTTAACGAGGTCGTCTCATATAAATCTAATATTATTAAACCACTTAAACAATCAACTAACAAATCGATACGAATTCTTGTCGAATCTCAGTTTAACAATCAACCGCGTGGATCTTAATCTAGGTAGTAGTATTTATAAGGTTTTGTTTGGTTCAACGCAAATGGAGGGAACGGAAAGAAAAATGGTCATTTTTCCTTATAATGGCAGCCATTTGGTTAAAAGAAACAGCCAGAAATTATTTTCCCGCCCACCCCATTTTCGTTCATTTAATGATAATGGGTTCCCACAAAAAATGGTGGGAACCCATTTTCTGGTGCCTAGGAAATTTGGTGAAGGTTTGTTATGCCCCTGATATGTGACAGTGAGAGTATATAAAGGTGAGGGTTTTTGGAGGAGAGTGAGGAGTGTGGGAGCTTTGGAAAAGTGAGGGAGCTAAAGAACAAAGGCAAGAAGGGAACTACTCCGGTGACGAGTGGTAATTTTTAGACTACAATGTGGCTTTCAAACATTTCCCGATGACGGACAGGTAGGTTCCTTCTTCTCCTTCATTGCAGGTGGAGGTAGTGTGCACTCCATTAATAGGAAAAATATTGATTGACTATAGCCTGATCATGAAATACCCATATAGTGAACGTGGTTATATCTGTGATATTGCATACAAGGGAAGTAGTCTAAAACAGATGTGGTTGGTGGGTGTACAACGGTTGAGAGTGAAGTTAAATAACCATGAGCCACTCATCACATACATGTGATTAAAGTTGTTCATTCATTCATTCATAACCACAAGCAACTGGTAGGTATCTCATGATTATTGTTCTGTAACTTTATCAAGAAATAGGGTCAAACAGAGTATTGATTTCTTATTGGCTCCACCCATTAAAACTTGAAACAAAATATTGATCAGTCTTCACCATTTTCACTTCCTTTTCAATTTCTCCACACTAGCTCTTCACGTGTGTGCATTAAATTTTAATATGAAACTCCGCTCACAACTCCCCATATCTTCTTCCTTATTGTGGTTTTACAATGACAAAGCCAGCTTCCCATAGAAACTAAATGCTCTTTTGCACCCAACTCTGCCTACAAGAATGGGGGATATATATAGCTATGATAATACTGATAATCATGATTTCCTTGCGTCTTCAAACCCCATCTTCACCTCAAGATGAGATCTCACTTTTCTTGCTCCAGACTCTTCTTCGTTCATCCTCCTCCTCGTCAGCTTCATCGTTGCTACTTGTTACCGACATAGTGCAAAACGCTCGCACGCGACAACTAGACTCTGTAGTTCCCATGCCACACTAGAGAATACTCACACTTCTCATCGATCATCACTTTTCCAAGATGGGATCTCCATCGCCATTGATTCCTCTATTGGAGTAGGAGCTCCAAACGATGGTTTTCTTTTCTCCTTGGGAACTTATGCATTGGCCAATATGAAGGGTGGTTCTGCTGTAAACATGCCTTCGTCTTCTTTTAGAGTAAGTGAGAATGAGTTCGATGAGTATGATTGCGAGAGTGAGGTAATGCTTCTGGTGTCAAAGATTAAAGATTTGGTTTAAATGTCTTTCTTTCTGGTTTTTCTGTCTGCTGGGTTGCTAAGATTAAAGTGAACCGTAGGTGGTATACTTTGCATCTTGAAGAATAGGCGGGTTGCTTTTTATCCATTTTTTTAGTTGTTCTCTTGTTGTTTGCTATGAATGTGATGAGTCCCCGTGGTTACAATTGACTCCCATTAGTAAAGGTAATTCACTCTGATAACGGCGTTGTTTAGATGCTTCTCGGTGACCATTTTCATTTTAAATTATCATAACCATGGGTTGCATATAGGTACTAAATGGTTACGCGGAATGAATTTAACTTAAAAACGTAAAAGACAACGATGTGTATACACCATGAGTATGCACTAGGTACAAAGAATTGACATAGCACATTATAAATACATACACCAATGCTTGTTAACCAGCATATGCCCACAACTTGCACCTGATGACATTATTTCATACAGAGTTAACCATTGATAACAATATGCATGTTGTTCTCATTCATTTGTTTTGAATGTTCCTAATCCTCTAAGTGCGTCATTCCCTCCTCTGCTGCCGATTTATTCATTGGAGGAGTCGAAGTGGGTGAAGGTGGTGGTACGGATGGTGAGAACGGAGAGGAAGGAGAAGAAAGTGAAGAAGAAGAAGAGAAGGTATAGACAAATAAAAATTTTCTAGACATAAAAACGTTTTTGCGGATTTTTGTGAGAATGGAGAAAGAAGAAGGAGAAGAAAATAATGTTTTTAAAATAGGAACAAAATAGTCTTTTAGTTATTTTCCTATATTATTTTCTTCCAACAAAATATTTTTCCTTCCTTTTCATTCTGTTTTTATATTTTCCTTTTCATTCATAAGTTTTCTTTAAACCAAACGTGCCTTAAGACATTGATGCCTGGATTTCTTAGATACTCGTATTACTATTAATAAATTTTATAAAAAAGTTGCATGGCACCTTACATGATTTACATTTTAATTTAGTTATTTTAAAAATATTTGTTTTCAGATTCTTTTTTCTAGCTACGATTTCTTTTCAGTCTGAATCACTGACAATGAAGTCTATCTGACATCTTTTTCCGTATTAATGCGTTCTTTGAAAGAGCCGCAAATGCTTTTTTCTTTTCCGTCTGCATGAGGCATTTGTTTGAAAATTGAAATTGAATGCGTGTGGATGTGAGTTACAATTTTATCTTTAAAGAAAAAATGTGAAACAGTATCTTGAAAAGATTAGCCGAGGATAATTTATTCCCAGGTATGAAATCATTATCCCACTTTAAACAAAGGCGACCCGATCACCCCCACCGATATTGAACATGTTAAATAATTTCTTAATATAAAAGAAAATATATCGAACACTTACTTCTTTTTTTTGTTGGAAATTTCACACTTAATTCTAAACAGTATAATTAAGTTAAAGCCTAACTGTCTATATACTGTAAGAGTATTCATGAAAATATCTTGATAAACGTTTTGAAAATAAACTAAAATACAACATAACTCAGATTTCAAAATCAACTGCTCCCTTTGGTTTTATTTATAAGTAGTTTTCTCTCTCATAGGGCTGATTTCTTTTATAAGTAACTTTCATTTTTTGTCTGAAAATATAAGTTTTTTTTTTTCCTATTTTACCCTTATTAAATGGGTTAAAGTGCAATTTTATCAATGAAGTTTTGTCCGAAGAACGTCTGGCACAAATATCTTTTAGAAGGGGCAAAAATACCAATAAACAATTAAAAATGGGCATCTACCACAAAAATCGTTAATACGTACTAATGGCGTTAAATTATAAGAGAAGAAAACCCATAATGATGTTAGTACGGATTTAACGGTTTTTGTGGTTGATGTCCCTTTTTAATTATTCATTGGTATTTTTACCCCTTATTAATTATTCATTGGTATTTTTACCCCTTCTAAAATATATTTGTGTCAGACGCTCTTTGGACAAAACTTCATTGGTAAATTTACACCTTAACCCCTTATTAAATACACGTTCTCTCTCATATCTTATACTCATTATCTCTCATACTTTTTATCTATTATCTCTCCTATACTCTTTTCATAAATAGGGGCATATATGAAAAACATATGACATTTTTTATACATTTATTACTTTTAATTATCAGTTCATTTTCATTTTGTACCATCAAGAAAAAAATTATTTATAAATAATATCGAACGGAACATTTTTTAGCGAATTACCGTCGCTGGGAGATTTTTTAAATGAAGTGTCTATTTCAATTTTGTTACTAGTGAAAAAAACTTATTTCATCACTCATATTAATATGAGTCGTAGAGATTCTCATCATTTTCATAAGTGGTCGGAGGTTGAATCACTAAACCTTATTACGCAGAACATTTATGACTTGTTCAGATAAACAGAAAAGTTGGGAGAAAAAAAGAGAAAATAAAATAGAGAAGAAAGATAACCAGTGAAATACAGCAGTACAATATAATATTGCCTTGGGTTTTGACCATCAAAATAAAACACAAAAGAAAGAAAGAAAGAAAACAAATATTACAATGACCATATCCGTACCCTTGGCAGGATATATTATGTTTCATGTCGTTATCTCTATTAAAATAACCTGAGTAAAAAATCACATGGAAATTAACACCATAAAAAATATCTCAAAGTCAAGTTATTTGATAGCAAACTAAACATTTTTGCATAATCAATATAGAGTTAATCTATTAGTATAAGGTCTCACTAAATCCTTTTAAATTTTAAATTTAAATTTTAAAGGAAACACTTGTGTTAAGAAATGACAGACACGACTCTCGAAACAGATAATAATATAAAAAATACATGTTTGCATAATTTTTTCTAGTTTAAAATTAAATAATTCGGCAACAAAACGTGTTCCAATTTTTCTGTTACAGAATATAAATGAATTATTTTTTAAAATAAAATACAATAACATGAAAAAAGAAAAAATTTCGTGCATGATCCAACGTCATCCACAAGGGCATGTTAGAGATAACAACCTCCTCCCCAAAATCTCAACATGTGGTGAGAAAACTTGAGATAAGGCCATAAAGGTGGTGGGGAGGGGGTACCATTCATTATTTTCATTCATATATTTCTTCTAATTTTTTCTCCTAATCAAAATAAATAAAAACGTGTTTTCTTAATGAGAAATTATAGCTTAAAAAAACAAAAACGAAGAAAGAAGCGTGTGGTCCAGGGCATGAGCAGTATCGCACCGTGGCCAGCATCACGGGGGATTGTGTTGCAGCCACACACAAAAAAAAAAAAAAAAAAAAAAAAAGAGGAAAGAGAAGAAGAAGTCAAATTCCCCTCACTGTATTTAATCGTTTTACATTGATTCACTTCGATTTTCTTAATAAAAAACCCCCCATTTTATAATATTTTTATCAATTTATCAATACACACGACTCCAATTTTAGTGGTACATCATCAGCATCGTTTTACTTTATGAATTTGAATGATTTCGTTTCAATACTGATTCGAGAGTTTGTCTCTTTTTGTTATTACGTTAATATCACCCCGTGTAAATCATTTTGATTAGGACTTGTAAGCGTAAATCATTTTTAATTTGATTATTTAATCTGTGAGATGGAAATTAGAAAGGGAGGAAATGATTCCTTTTGTATTTCACTGACTTGGATTCCCTTAAACTAAGAGCATATGCTCAGGATCGTCCTCATCATATGCCTTGGCCAACTTGAAATAAATGTACTTTTTTTTTTTTGCCAACTTGGAATAGTACAAATACTGTTAACTCGTCATGTTCTCAATTGACGATATTTATATGTACTGTGTTACTGTTTAAATTTTTTTTTTTTTTTTTTTTCATTTAATCAATTTCTTCTTTTAAGACTCAGAGTTTTCGACTTTTCCAAAAAAATACATCACTGTTTATTTAATTTACAAACATCGCATGAATTTGTCGGTATCAGTGAATGTGCGAGGCACTTGGAGTTGCGTGGACGACAAGGTTACGGGCAAAAGAAACAAACCTATTTCCAGAATGAGAACACTTAACCTTGTGGTTTAAAAACGTAGTGCATAAATATAGAGTACCCATTTTGATAATGTCAAAATTAGAAGAATGGTACTGTCATCCTATACAATAAATTAATAACTACTTGCCATCAACACTGTCTTCCCCGTGATCTTATGCTTTTTTTTTTTTTTTTAAATGTTGGAATAAATATCTGATCGTATCATGCATTCTGAATCTCATGGTCTTCCTTCCTTGACCCTCTTCTCTCTGATTAGTATAACAAATTCAATCCATCCTCTAGGCTCTAGGGCCACCCTCTTCATCATTTCCCCAATCATAAATGATGATGATATTACTGTTAAGATATAGGGGGGGGGGGTTTTGAAAAATCAAAGAAATTTTAAAAATTCAATATGTTCAATTTATAAATGCATTTTAACTTAAATAGTCTGATTTTGATAAATGTTGTTTCCTCATGTATTTCATTATATTTCTGTGATTAAAAGTATTATTTCCTATTTGGTACTTTAAATCTCATATTCAAAGTTGTGATGAGATGGTTCATTTAAAAGAATCAGTTCAATATATTTCTTATGTGACCATATGTGATATATTGGATTTTAATAAGATTTCGAATCAATCTTATATTGATTGACCGCCTCCATTAAGTTGTTACTAGCAAATACCATTTTTTTCTGATTATGTGATAAAAAGATTCATTCTCTTGATAAAAAATAGGAGGCAGAACCAATAAAAATTTCTTTATCAATTCATTGCTGAACTGTTTTTTGATCCAGTCGGGGGGGAATGAATAGATAGATACCTTGGCGATTTTACATTCAATTGCTAGCTATAAAGTCAGACGATGTTAATGAATTTCACATTAGAGTTTCCGGATGATGCAAACTTAGAGCCCATTTTGGTATGAGGAAAATATGAGGAGAGAGAGAAACTTAGTGAAGGAGAGGGAAGATAAGATTGTGAGGGCTGAGGGAAGGTGGGTTGAATTAAAGATTATCTATTAATTAAATCTATATTTCAATTCATAAATTCAATAATTAGTGGAAAAATAATTTAAAAATAAATGAATGAATAAAATATAAATTTTAATTTAAATAATTAAATATAAATATTTAAAAAGATAACAGTAAAAATATTAAATGAATAAAAAATTAAATCAGATTAAAAATAAATAGTATAAATAAAAATATGAAGAACTTAACATACCGAATCGAACAACTTGTGTTGAAATTAATTTAAAAACGAAAGGAAAAATGGATTTTTATAAATCGAAGAATAACCGAGATGGGAGGAATGAGTCCTGCATCTTCAATATCATGGGATGGTGAATAAAAAATTATAATTTAAATAAATAAATAAATATAAAAATCATTATAGATGTAGATATTTGATAGAGGTTATGAGATAACGTATGATATCCAGAGTTAGAGAAATTTTAGGAATACATATTTATTTAATTGATATTTTCTGTTTTTTTTAAATCATCAAATTCAAATTCAATACATCACATTCGAATTCGAATTTGAATTTACAGGAGCAAATTCAAATGTGATGGCCATTGGCGAAGCATTTATTTATAGGGCAGAAAAAACTCCCTTGTTTTTTAGCGGTAAAACAAGGGAAAGAGTAGATCGCAATGTGATCTTAATTTTCGTTGTCCTCCATGATTTTCCAATAGCTTCCATTAGGGGTGGGCATAGGCAGGGCGAGACCCTTACCCGATGCCCTGCCCAAAGGATGAACGGGCTGTATTTTGTAGCTCGATGCCCGGCCCTGCCCATTAAAAGCCCTAATCATTTGGGGCTGGGTAAATATGGGCCGGGCAGGGTGGGCTTCCCTACCCAAGCGATAATACCTTGTTTTATTCACATATAAAAATATAATTCCGTGTAAATTTCATAAACATTCTTATAGTTACCAATCCCATATGTCTTAACTTTGCCTTAAGTAATATAAACTTCAAATACATTCGATGATTCCACATCTTGGGATATTTCAAAATAAGTCTACAACTTGAGTCTTGAAATTTAAAAAATACCATATGTCTTAACAAATATCCATACTTTAAAAATTAAACAACATCCATAATTCATTATAAATAAGGAAACAAAACGATTATAATTAAAGTCGTGAAGTTAAAGTAGTTTGCATCAATTCAATGTCCCAAAAGTTGATCAAATGATGAAACATATGGAAAAAAAAAGCAACTATAATTTAATACATCACAAAGTAAAGAAGAAATGAAGAAATATACTTATAAATAATGTTTACTGGCTAGGGTAAAAAAGAGAGGACTAGAAGAGTATTATACAATAAACAATATATATTTTAAATAAAAAAAAATATATGAAATAATATTTAATTGATATGAAATTTTATATTTTAAATAAATGAAAATAATTTTCAGGGCAGGGCAATACCCTTTGCCCAATGCCCGGCCCTGCCCGGTTATTAGCCCGCCCAAAGCTGCCCAAAATTTTTTCGGGCAACTTTTTTAGGGCTGGGCTGGTAATTTTTTGCAGGGTCAGGGTGGACACACAGGGCCACTGGGCACCATGCTCACCCCTAGGAAGCATCTTCAAGTGCTCATCGTTCTATGGCTCAAAGCCCAGAGCCCAATTTCTTCCATTCCCCCTTTTCAATTGCTGGGAATTTCTTCCCCTTTCCTTTCACATTTTGCTTCGTTCGTTTATCTCACGTTTCATGCCTAATCGAGATTCTCACTTCTCCTCTCGTCTTGATCGGTGCTGATTTTTGGTCCCCCTAGCGGCACTTAATGAAGAATCTGTCTCCTCCCAGTTTCAGTTAATTTCTTGGGTAAGGCATCACTCTCCTCCTCCTCATTTAGCTTTATTTTACTTAATCCTAGTTGATTTAGTAATTATGTTTTCCTCCGTTTTCATAGTCGATTCTTCAGTTGCAACAAAGTCCCTCTCGCAAACGGCTTGGATCCTATTCCATTTCAATTTGAAAAGGGGCAAATAACTGAAACTGGGAGGAGATAAAGATGCTTATTGAATATGGAGTTTTCAAGGGGCAAATATGTCCGAAAGTGCCACTATCCACAGAGAGAACTTGGATTGACACCAATTTTGATGTGATCTTGGATTCGGCAACTTGAGTTCCCAAGAAGATTGGGAGCTAAAAGTATCAGAACAAAACTTCCTTATCTTCCTTTCCCTTCCCAACTTTTAGCACGGAGAAGTCTACCATTATGATGATTTGAATTTGGTTACGTACGAGATTGATTTGTTGTTGAGGGGTGCAGAACACACAACAGTCACCACGACGAAAATGAAGCCAACGATCTAACAGATCAGAATAAACAAAAGTCTTCAACAAAACAAAACAAAACACCGTAGAGGAAACAGTGAAAAGGCCCCAAAAAACAGCGCAACTCCGTACAGAAAACACTCAGTCTCCATTAGAGTTTAGAAATCTCAGAACAACGACTTCTTAGCCAGTTCAGCCAACCTAATGAGAAATTCTACGATTCAATCGAAATCTAAGATTGAGAAAGCCATGCCAGCCTTGAAAAGACAACCAAGAGAGAGGCTACGATAATGGAATTTGTCAGTCACACTCAGTTGAAGTGCACAATAAAAATAACAACTCAGGCTACCAAAGCGCAAAACAAAATGCACCTAATCAGTTCATACTATTGTTTTACGCATTTCAGCAGACCCATGTGCAAAGTGACATCTTTCTCCGAAGGTACAAGATCCTTTGGCAAAATTCTCACACAGCTTGGTCTTGTAATTGCTTCCATGTGGGGCTGGGCCACCAGGAACACCAGGGATTTTAGGTGGTGCGGACATTGAGATGGTTGCGAGTAACTCTTTCACCATGTTACTAGCTTCCTGGATTTGTTCAAAGCTTCCCTCAAGCTCAATGTTTCTGAGATTTGGATCTGACTCATGATCCCGAATCGATAGTTTGGCTCCTGTTTGGCGACAGATCTGCTTGGAATTTACGCCACCCTTCCCAATGATTGCTCCAGCTAAGGATGCTTCTACACTAATCTTGGCATTGGCAGTGGCACCAAAACTAGACACAGGACCAGGTGGGGGCTCCATTCGGTTGGGAGCAATGCGGCCTGCAATAGGTCCCACAGCACGATGATCTTCTACTGAAGCAGCAATAGGCTTGCCAAGTTCCCATTCACCATGCGCAAAATGACACTTATCACCAAATTTGCAGCCTTCTGCAGAATTATATTTATTGCATATGCGAGATTTGACAGCAAGAGTGGAGCCATTATGAACCGGTGGTGGGGCTGCAACATTTCTAGAAGCAGCAGGAGTAACGGGGGCTAAATTCATCATCTGAGCAACAGCATTATAACCACCAGGAACATAGTGCAAGAAGTGGCAACCCTCGCCAAAAGGGCAGCCAGCAGTGCTGCAATGTACAGAGAATTAATCCATCAGATCATGCCAAAGTATTAATAATGACTGCATAGAAATCTGAGTCTCACCCCCTTTCCTGCAGAGAGGTAAAGGTGTTAACTCATTCAAATTCTTCAAGTCTCCATATAATATCAAGTTTGAAAAAAAATATCAACTATCTGGCAAATCCTAAAGGAACGGAATGAAACTTCAGACATACAAATAATAGGTGTTCTTATATATTTGATCATACAGATACGCTATAAGTAAAAAATACGCTCACATAAGATTCCAGAATAGTGCCTGTGTCTCCAAACATATATAACACAGATAAATGGTAAAATCAAACTCCAAAATAAAACCATGTAAAACAATTAACCAAGCACACAAAAGGGAGATAATTATAGGTCATAGAGGGCATGTCTATCAACATTTAGAGGTCAGAAGCAAAAATTTGATATAGCTAAATCAATTTTTTATCAACATGAGAGGACATATTTCTTTTTTCTTGATCTCAGCCATCAATTAACTGCCAGTTTCAGTACCATATTGTGCAGTATATTCCTACAAGTTGTGCTTCATAATTACCATAAAACCAGTAAACGGTTTGAATCCTTAAGCTTTGCTCTACATATCACAGACCCAACCACCATTTCCTTTCACGCCTAAAGAAAACAGAGGACTCAGAAATAATGATATTGGGTTGACTAAATTGGATTAGACTTGACTTAATATTCAAATAGGGTTACATAATAATCATATCATTTTTAACATCACTTAGATAGTGCACTCTTCCCTCTAAGCCACCAAAAAAGATCAAAACCCAAACTTCCATGGGTAACAATCAAATCATTCCCCTCTAACGCAGCCCATTATAAAGTTATTGAACTCCATTAGCCTTATCTGCACAAAAAGGTACACATTGATGTGCACATTTGTCTAGCTTAACTTCACCAAGATGAGTCCAAGGGTGCAGTTGCAAATTCTAGTTTTAAATGATACAATTGCAGTAGGAGGCGTTGAACAACTATTCAGGAAAACACACTAACATTCATTACTAGCAAAGTATCTGACGTTCTCTCAACTGATATTCAGGGGAAGAAATTCCAGCCCCAAAGTAAAACCCAGAAAGACATCACAGGCCTCAAAAAGTATCATATTGTGATTTAAGAGACTAAAATTTATTAACACCTAAGAAATGGTTTATGAAATACTTGAGCATCAGTTGTCAAAAACAATAGAATAGAACGCAGGCAGCTTAAATAGAAGCTCATAACTGTAAAACAGAGTGCATACAAGCACCAAATCACAAATTCGAACTGTTGGCAAACATAAATTAACATTTTCAATCAATGTATACACCTAACTGTATCAGCTACAATGAAGATTAAAACATTAATAGAACTAAATGTGCAACTAAACTGATAATGCTATGGAGTAGTTGCCATAGAAAATAATTAGGATTATGTCACAAGTTCAAACGATATCATAGATACAATGATGGCAGAAAATAGCGAAGAGCATCCATGATTCAATTCACCCCTAATTGCTAGAGAAAGTTTCATCCAATGATAGAATATTTGAATACATGACGTCAAGGTTGAAGATGACAGAAGACACACGTTTCTCCATTTTTAAAGAGTTTGTAAGGAATTCCGCAACACAAAAACCCAGATGTATTTCATGTTGACATCATACCTGTTCGAACTGATCAAAGTTTATTGTATTAAATTATTACTGGCTCACCAATTTAAATAAAGCCCATAAGCTGTAGAATCCACTAAGAGCTGAGTATTAGAATAATGCTTAATTGTGTGGAACACATTAATTCTATAAAGCTGTAAGGTAGATATGAAGAGGGTAATTATCAATTTCTATTAACATAGTGGTGAGTGCTCAACACCAACTGTCCAACATAGGGATATATTATCTTTTGTGTACTCCATAAAAAACACTATTCTGTTATGACTTGACTAGAGCCGACAACAGTATGTACCTGTATAAAAACTTCCAATACCAGGTTAATTTGCAGAGTTTTATAGCAGTTGCACATTTAATTATTAACTTATAACATTTGTTTGACAAAATAAAACTGTACACTTCAAAATATTTATTTAGATAAGAATAGATTAGAACCTGAAAAATTTGGTACAAGGCTTCGATTTGCTTCCTACACCAGTTGATAAGGACTCCAATTCTGTTGCAAAACATTAATTACTCTTTCTGAGTTAATATTCTCTAGCTTATTAACCTAGAACATTTTCTATCAAAATTGTTGAGGTTTCAAATGATATCTTACTTTTAGGAGACAAAAGTCCATCTTAAGTCCCTAAAGCTTCACATAAGTTTTGAATTAGTTCAACAGTCTATTTTGGTTCAATGTTGTCCTCAAAAGTTTCAAAAATGTTTATTATAACATTTTTTCCCTAGTTCAATAGTTTCTCCACCAGAAGTATCTGATATGGCTCAGACACAACTTAATATTGGGTTGAATAAAGACGCACACCTGTTAACTATGCTCCAACTCAACAGTTTCTTTTCTTTCTCTGAACAAAAACCCCCAAACAATGTATTTTAGAGTTTAAGCAATCTCTCCAATCCCTAAACCCCATTGCCGTAAGACAACTTGCTAGAGCTTGACCTTATGTGCTCAATCTGGCATTAAGGTGGTGCTTCAAAGCAATGCAAACGAAACTCAAATCTAATCGGGATTATGAAGAATATGGTATAAAAAATTAGGACATACCAGATGGGTCATATCCAAGCAAAAGGGTTGTGATATATAAGTATTATGGCGGCTATGTTGTTCCGTCTGCTGATCAAAGTTGAGTCAAAGACTGACAAACTAACGCAAAGTCTAGTATTCATGGTATGGGTCTGTCTAGCGAATTTTTAAATCTTTCACAAGCACTTCCCATCAATTGTCAAAACTTGTTTGTGGGTATATGTGGAGTGACTGCAGCGCTAAAACAGGCATCACTTGGATCTTGTTGGTAAATTCAACTGTTGTCTTGACGCATCAGCAACATCGAAAGTTATTCATTTTATTGGTTTAACCTGCTAAGAAGTTTGGGTTCCAGAACTGGAGAGATTGTTTAACACTAAAATACACTCATTCAGGGATTGTATTGAGATGAACAGTATAGTGAGTTGGATAGTAGCTGGCACAAGTTGAACTCATCCATTCTGTATGTCAGTCAAAGTTAAACCAAACTTTGAGGGAGCCATTGAACCAGAACAAAATTATTGGACTAAATTAAACTTAAGTTAAACTTTAGGGACTAGAAGTGGACTCTTGCCCTTTTTGAGTCATATTGAAAGAGAACATTTTCAAAGTTAATCATTTGCATTGTAACTAGTAAATGAAGGCAGCATTTTAGAAATCATGGATATTGCAAATTGTGGTTATCACAGAACAGAAAGGCACTAAATCTTCGAGCAAAAATTGGTTTCTTTAATACACAGAAGGGCAGTAGTTGACTGCCCTGAACGCAGAATGTCTTCCCATCAGTTGATGAACAACTCAAAACATTTTTAGTTACAGGTACAGGTACTTGTGCAAGTGGAAAAAAATTACCACCTCAAAGGTAACCCTAGCAAGGGATATTATGAATGAAAAAGTGGCCTTGAAAAAAAAAAAATCTAAGGAATAAGATGAAAAGTATACATGTTTTATGCAAATTTTCAGCAAAAAATTAATTTACAAATAAAATTGGATGCATTGGACTCTAATATGGAAATCCAAAGATTTTTAATTTACGCCAGATTCAAAGGGTAGCTGAAGAATAATTTCAGACGAAGCTTACTAATATGAGAAGGCTGCTTAAAAATCCAGCTCGGACAGGACAGAAAAATAAGCAAATAATCACCAAAGAAAAGCCACTTAACAATAAAGCAAACTAAAGATGCTTCGAAAACATGAAAATCCAAATACGCTGGACAGTGCTAGAATAACTCTGGAACATATTAAATATGTGAGCTGAAATAGATTAAGACTCTAAAAAGCAAACCTTGCTTGGTCTTCTTGAAGCCACCGTTAACTTTGATGCCAGCGTCGGGTCTACCTCTCTTACGAGCATCCATTTTAAGCAAGCAGTAGATCAAGATCCGAATAAAAATATCCTCGAACAAAATAGAAACAGATAGCAGATAAACAAATCGCTAGAATACAGAAAGATCCGGACGATAGTAGAAGTAGTGAGGGGTTAAGGTGGTAAACCCTAGCCCTAGAAGGGGGTTTCGAAAGAGCAGGGCGCTAAGCTGCTCTGGGATGCGCTGATGCGTTGTGGAGGCTTTGAAAGAAGGACAACGCTTTTCGGATAGGATATTAATAACAATGAAATCGGCGGGCGTAATTAGAATTGAATTCTTTATTTATCTTAGTGGCCACTAGGGTTTTTAGTTTTTACTCCACTGTTGTGTTAAGATGGATCCCCACCCACCGACTTAAGTTTGCTTCGTTGTCACGTATACTGGGTTCATTTGGATAACTTATTTTTAACTTATAATTATTTATAAATCATGATTTATTAAAAATGAGATAAGTATGTGATAAGAGTTTTATCTCTACATAATAAATACTTATTACCAAAAAATAAGTTATATCAAACTTCATTCAAAGTTAGTGATAGAGCCACAAAAGTCATCAACACTTGCTGACGTGTGTGGAAATCTAGGCCCGATGTACAAGTCCCCTGTCAGGCCAGGGCTGAGGTAAGTGTTTAAAGATTAAACCACATAACAGGCCCAGACAATTTTATTTTGGGCCGACATACTAGTTGTTCCCATTTGTGTCCTTTTCTGCGTTTCTATACTATCCCTCTTCTCAGCCAGATTTATTATAAAAAAAAAAAAAAAAAAAATCATCCAGTTGATTTTTTTTGGGAGATTAATGAAGGTAATTAAATTATTTTAAAATATTTATATTTATTAAATTTTTTATAAACTAATTTGTCTAACTTATAAAATGATATATAATTTAACCATATACAACATATAATATAATTAGGTGACTTATTCAGCTTCCTTAATTTTTTTTAAAAATAGTCAACTAGGTCTTATATTTAATATCAGATATAGTATTGATTAAATTAGTGCCCTTAAGTGGGCATATTTTAAAATTATTATACATATGCAAGTACAATAATATTTTTGCTCCTGTTTCGCTGCTGCTAATAATTTGTGTAGCTGAGAATTAAATCCTAAATTGTAGGAAGAAATTTGAGCTTTTAAAGAGCAAAAAGATGCATGATTGAGTAAAAAAAATAATACTATTTAAAAACACAGTTTTTTAATGTAACTAATTCATCGTAGTGAGTGTTTGGATTTCTTCTAAACATATATTTTAAATTTAGGTTTGCGCAACCCAAAACAAAATTTTCCTCACACTTTTATCTCATAAATCGTAAAAACTATTCTTAAAAACTAATCCAAACACACACATAATGGATGGCTATTATCGGGCCAAACCATGGCCAACTAACAAGAACTTCTTTTATTCAATAAACCCGGGCAAACTTACAAAATAATGTCTGTCCTTTTACAGACAAATAATAGAAGCACTAACTTGGGGCTTTCTTAACAACCCAACCAAACCCCAGTACATTCAGGAATGCACAGCAATGAATCTCACCTAATAATGCCTCTCTTAACAGCTATTGAAAATATAAATTTTAAGACTTTAAAAATAATAATAAATACTAAAAAAATGTGGGCCCGCGTGCGTTCATAACGTATATGTGCTTATGTGATGCCATTAAAATTCAGTTTGTTTTAATTTTTTAAAAGTGTTTTTACTATTTACAAAGTATATACATAAAAGGGGTTTTGTCTCAACTTATAGAAAATGACTTATGAAACAATGGTTTGGAGTTTCCCAATCAGGCACTAAACTGTGTGCACACATTTTTTTAGCAACAAAAGAACTGGTTAAAAAGATTGCTTTATATTGTGCTACGTGCTACTAGACCATTTCTAACTTCCATAACCCACTACTAAGTGATGGTGAATGGTGCTAGAAAAGGAGAAAATAAAAACCGAGCTATTTCTGTTGTTAGCACACGTTCATCAGCATCATGGACACCTTGGCCTCCACTATCAGTTTTCCATGGCAAAGTTTGTGTTTGTATGTAGTCAAACAGGTGAGTCAAGTAACTTTTGGTTTTCTGTCGATAATTCCATCCACAGCTGCTGTGGAATCAGACGGCGATTCACTATTCCTGTGGGGCATTATCTCCTCTCCAATCCCAACAGAGCGAGCCATCAGCTGAGAATTTCACATAAGGCAAGACATTAACCAACGAAGAACTTGCAGGTTCATATAAATTCGTTCAGCACAAGCTTATGAGCCAAAATATACCCCAATAGAAATTGAACTAAGCGTGTCCTTGCCCAGACGGCTCCGTTAGGATGATCACATATAATTTACATTACGATGAAAAAAATACAGACTGAAAACGAAACTCAGAAATACCAGCAACATGTCGATGGCTTCGTGACAACTTACAAACCCATATATATGATCATTTATATTCTGGTGTGAAACTTGTAATGCATGTGCAAAGACTCTAGTTTCGAGGGTCAGTCAGATATTCATGTTCAGTTATTTTTTCCTGCCTGCGTAGCAAATCATGCCGTCTTCAAAACTACTTGACTACTAAGGCCAATATAGAATGATCCCACAATTAGGAGGCGTTTGGTAGCAAAAGGAAGTTACTTAACTGCAACAGTGCTTTATTATTATTACTATTTTATATATAGAAACCAAAGAACAAGTATAAATTATACGATCATTTTTTTCAACTCCATTTCCCCCCCCCCCTTCTATTTCATGCTCTCAATTAAACAGTCCTTAATAGTCAATGAAAAAAAATAAAGCATAGTAAATTTAATACCTCTAAACACAATACAAAAGCACTAAAATTATTACATAGCTGCTTCAGAATACCTTCCAATCTTTAAAGTCAAATCTGAAGACGAAATGGCTGTGAGCAACTTCCCCAGAAAGAACTGTGTTTGCAGAAGGAGCGTTTCTTGGTGCTGGCATAAAGCAAGAGCAGGAATAAAAGTTATAGATAATATCACTTGAGAGATAAATAAATAGACAGTGGAGAGTGAGATTAGCGTAAGATTTTTGAAGTCACTTACAAACTAGTTGCCATCCATTCTCATTCACTTTTATTTCGGCCCTTCCATCTTTGACTAAAAACGAAAGAGCAAATAAATTCTCCACCGTCTGGGCAAAAGAGTTCCTATTCAATACCAGATTTTCAAGTCTCACAACTCTGTTTTCCCTCAAGATATTAAACATGGTTGACATGTTTTCGTCAGTGTCAACTATCTTTTCCCTCGAACGACCATCAAGCTGAAAAAAGGTACAATTACATCGGGAAACCGAGATATTGATACGATAAGAATGACTAGTTGTGCAACCTAAAAAGTAAAGACTATAAAGAGAGATGCATGTACGTGTTAAAATCTTGGACGATTTATTTCCATAGTAATTTCAGACACAATGCAACTACACCTTTATTATGTCCCAACTATAACGAAATGGGTAATAAACGGGCAGAAGATTAGTAGGAAGATTACAGCATTGGCGACAACAATCTGTACATGAAAAAAAAGTTCTGACAGAACTTAAACCTCTGCCCGCCAATTTCTGTCTTGTGAAAACTCCATACGGTATGTTTTACCTCTTTTGGCCGAGCAATTTGAGTGGGTCTCAATCGCTTTCTTCGATTAACTGTCTTCCTCTGATTTATTTCAGTATCCATGGGGCCAATCCTGAAGAAGAAAAAATCGAAAATAACATTACAACTTAAAATATGGCAACAAATAACAAGACTAAGAACGCTTTATGTATTAACATTACATGGTGCAGCATCCAGCACCTCCTTTGAAAACACCTGATACAGAAATTCCAACATCATTCCAAAGTACTGAGTTCCTGCAGTCCTGAGAGCTAGTATTTGATTCACATCGTTCTCCAAATTCGTTAAGGATAAGCGAGATAAAGTCTGATGGAGTTAATCCATCATTGGTGTGAGCCTTCACAGACGACCCCAAGCACTTTGTGATGTTCAGAAGAGCTTTGGCATCGGCCACTTGTTCTCTGGGTTTGCTAACTGAGATCTCGGAGAATAGGCAAAAGAACCAAAAAAGAAAAAAAAATCTTATATACATTGTATCATGAAACAACATAGGCAGCAACCATATACAACGACATTGAACGCTAACAGAGGGAAAAAAATTTCAAATGGACTCAAACGTTTATTTGTTATCATAAAAAATATCCAAGACAACTGAGACTGTCGTTCAACGTCATGAAATGCTGTCGATATCCAAATTACGGAAAATTTCATACCTCGTTGATGTAAGCTCTCCACATCTCTAAAGATCAAATTAAACTTGTTAGAGTCAGGTCTTGTTATGTCTTGACTTTCATCTGCAAACACAAAAGAGCAGGCCGCTATTTAGTAGTCGTTGTCGAGGAAAAGGAGTCAGTAAACACACGGAATCTGGACTTTAAGGTAGGTTTAGTAAATCACTAAATCGAGCCTAACCAGTGCGATACCTAAAAAATAGCAACGCAAGACGGCAAAAAGAATCACATGGAAGTAGAAGTTAAATTGTGCGTTCGAGACTTGGGGTCCAAGGAACGGTGTGAAATCATAAATCAAACACGGAAAATGCAGCGAATGTGAAGAGAGAGAGATAAACATAAACAAATTACCGTGAATAAGGTTCTTCACGAGCTGGTAGCGAGAACGAAGATCTCTGCGTTCTTCGTTGCTTTGAGAAGCAGAGGCGGGGGTAAAGGGCGTTTCAAAACCACTCTTGTTAGTGCCCACTTCAAATTTCACTGACCTGACCATGATTGTGCGATTCCACCCTCAGTTTTCCTCGGATTTCAGATGTGATTCAGTGCAATTCAAAATTTTGGGTCGCAGGCAGAAGCAGCGAAGCCTGAGACACAAGGAAGATCGAGGGCCGTTTCGTATGCTGGCGTCTTCTTTTTGTGTATGTATGCAAGGGTTAACTGGGAAAATTATCCTTAAATTTTTTTTAAAGGTGTTCCCACCATCATAATTTTTTTTTTAATGTAAAAATAATCATAAACTTTTAAAAATAAGATAAAAGTGATATTATTGGTAATGACCGTTTAGTCAAAAAATTTTAAAGGATAAAAATATTTATGAACTTTTTTCAAGAGTGCATTTGCCATCATAAATTTTTTTTTAATGTAAAAATAGCTATAAACTTTTAAAAATGGGGTAAAAGTGATGGTTATCTTACTAGGTTCAAATGTAATCTTTTGATTGTTCTAAGTTCAAGAAAAAAACACATCGACTTGTTCACCATGATTTTTTCAAGCCAAAAATTAAAAAACCTATCTTCAATAAAGATGACATCGCTATCCTACTCTCACCAACATGCAGTAAATGGAATTGTTGAAATCCTTCCCCATCAACAATTTTGGTAACTGAGTTTACGACACCATTAATATCAACAATTCCATTTACGGCATGTTGGTGAGAGCAGGATGACAATGTCATCTTCATTGAATATCAGTTTTTCAATTTTTGGTTTGGAAAAATCATGGTGGACAAGTCGAGGTGTTGTTTTCCTAGATTTAGAACAATCAAAAGATGACATTTGAATACAGTAAGAGAATCGTCACTTTTGCCCCATTTTTGAATACAGTAAGAGAATCGTCACTTTTGCACCCAAAAAAAAGTTTATGGTGGTGAGTGCACTTTTGAGAAAAGTTTATGAGTATTTTTGCCCTTTAAAAACTTTTGAGTAAACGGCCGTTAACGGTAGTGTCACTTTTGCCCATTTTTTAAAAGTTCATGGTTATTTTTACACCATTCTTTAAATTTTACGGTTATTTTTGCACCAAAAAAAAGTTTATGGTGGTGGATGCACTTGTGAGAAAAGTTTAAGGTTACTTTTGCCCCTTAACCCTATATGTAAACACACCTGAGAAAGACATTGAAAAAATTCTATTTAAATACCCTATGAATTTATAAAATCCACAATGTTAATATTTGAAAATAACATAAAAGTGACATGTATTAATTGAGATTTTAAAGTGTTGATGTTTTTACCATTTCCCCCCTAGATTTAAAAAAAGAAAAGAAAAGGTGCCCATTGCTGGAGCACTACTGCTGACCGGCCGCTTTTATTGATTTTATTAAAGTTATTATGCCTTTATTTATATTATACACACATTAATATATATATATATATATTAATGTGTATGTATTACTCGTTAAGTCAATATCATTACGTATTTTGTTATTTTCATTACTGATTTTGTTAAAATCATTATACCTTTATTTATATTATACATATATATTAATGTATATATTTATATTACTCATTTAGTTAATACCATTACACTATTTGTTATTTCCATTACTGATTTTATTAAAGTCATTTGTGCCTTTATTTCTATTATACATACATATATATTAATGTATATATATTACTCGTTTAGTCAATATTATTATGCATTTTGTTATTTTTATTACTAATTTTGTTAAAATCATTACGCCTCTATTTATATTATACATACATACATACATACATACATACATACATACATACATACATACATACATACATATGTACATATGTACGTACGTACGTACGTATGTGTGTGTGTATTAATGTACATATATTATTTGTTTGATCAATATCATAACTAATTTTGTTAAAGTTATTATGTCTTTATTTATATTATACATACATACATACATATATTACTCGTTTAGTCAATATTATTACGTATTTTGTTATTTTCATTACTGATTTTGTCAAAATCACTATGCCTTTATTTATATTACACACACACACACACATTTATATATATTAATGTATATATATTACTTGTTTAGTCAATACCGTTAAGCATTTTGTCATTTTCATTACTGATTTTGTTAAAGTCATTATGCTTTGCATTTATATTATATATATATAATTATATAATTAATGTATGTATGTATGTATCTATAATATAAATAAAGACATAATGACTTTAACAAAATTAGTTATGATATTGATCAAACGAATAATATATGTACATTAATACACACACACACATATATGTATGTATGTATGTATGTATAATATAAATAGAGGCGTATATATGTATGTATGCTTTGTATTTATATTATATATATATATTATATAATTATATATAATATATATATAATATAAATGCAAGGCATAATGACTTTAACAAAATCAGTAATGAAAATAACAAAACGCATAACGGTATTGACTAAACAAGTAATATATATATATATATATATATATATATATATATATATATATATATATATATATATATATATATATATATATATATTACTTGTTTAGTATGAAAGCATACTAAATAAAAGCATATATATATATATATATATATATATATATATATATATATATATATATATATATATATATATATATATATATATATATATATATATCAGAGGAGCTTGATGGCTCGATGGCCACCAATTCCTTTGCAAACGATGGAGTGAGTACGATCCCACCCTTTGCCTTCTTCATAAATTTTTTTAAAACCCCCCCAAAACCCATCCTGGGGGTTTGGGAAGCGGCTTCTTTCTTATGTCTTTATGGTCTGCAACCATCCTTTTCTATTAAACTGAGCCAAAAACACTATAGCAGGTTTTTTTTTTAAAAAAAACACTATTCAACATCCTAGAGTGTTTTTTCAGTACCAGTCAGTTCCCTAAAATATTTTTTCAAGATCCTAAAATAATTTTTCAGTATTATCCAATATGCTGAAGTATTTTGAAAAATACTATTCAACATCCTAAAGTATTTTTTTAGTACCAGCTAGTTCCCTAAAATATTTTTTCAATATTGTCTAGTATCCTGAAGTATTTTTTTTATTGTCAGTCAGTACTCTGAAATTTTTTTTGGATACTGGATAATACTAAAAAATTATTTTAGGGAACTGACTGGTATTAAAAAAATACTTCAGGATTTTGAATCTTGTTTTTAAAAATAGATTAGGATACTGGATAATATTGAAAAATTATTTTAGGATCTTGAAAAAATATTTTAAGGAACTAATTGGTACTGAAAAAAATACTTTAGGATGTTGAATAGTATTTTTTTAAAAAAAAATAACCTGATGCAGTGTTTTGCGACAAAATGGTGCAGTTTAATGGAAAATGACGGTAGCAGATCGTAAAGACATAAGAGAGAAGTCACTTCCCCTTTTTTGTTGTGATTAGGACAAGGCACCCAATAGCCATAGTAGCTTCCTCCTTTCCCTCTCTGCTAGGGGTTTTTTCATCCCTTTCTTAGGGTTATTTCTTGTGCCATCAAAATGTGTCCACTCCTCCTCCTTGGAGGGTCTATTCTCTCGTTCCGGTGGAGTTTTATGATAGTATTTTGGTGTTGCAGCCTTAAACTATTTGGGTGTGCCTTTGTTCTTTAAAGGCGGCAAGCAAGGAGGTTGCTTGGACCATTGCACAGAGGCTTGGACTCCTCAATTTGGTGTGGCAACCTTCGATGCTGATCTCGGATGGGTGCCTCTAGGACTATTGGCAGCAACGTATGGGTCAAGGTCCCGTTTCACGATTGAAAGGAAGGAACCAACGGATAAAATGTTGAGTGAGAGGTGGGGCTTTTCCATTGATGATCCTAAGGTTAATGGTCTATTAAAGATTAAACCTTTTTCTCATGATGCTGTTTTGGGAGCAACGTTTTGTAAGGTTTCCCCTCTTACTAATGGAGTTACCATGTTGAATGCTTCTAATTACCCAAAAGAGTTGAAATTAGTTGTAGTTGGGTTACTATGGTATGATTGGGAGGCTTTTAGCACTAATACTTGGGTCAAAGCATGTTATAAGCCAATTCATTTGCAACAAGTTGACACTGCTTGTTAGAATTGGTGTGGAAGGCCTTTATGTATAGAGAAGGGATGGGTAATTTTAGTGCTGAATTCAAGAAGGCTTTTGAGTCTTTTCTAAGAATATTTATGAGTGGTTTGAGTTATGTGTTTGTGGGAGGGAGATTAGTTATTTTATTGTTCAAAATTCTTCTAAATGGTTAATTGCTAATCTTTCAAAAATCATCAACTTGTGTATGTTAGTGTGTTTATATATGTTGTTTATCTTTGGCTTAACATGTGCCTGTTGAATGTGAATTATACCACTGTTTATATTCATGCTAGACATGTGTCAGTTCAGTGTGTATGGAAATGCTATTCACTTTTGAGTTGGAGTTGTGATTTTCTATAGTATTGCCAAACTGATTGTGCTTTCTCTGATATTGTGTTTGGTGTTGTTCCCCTTAAGCATATTCTTGTCTTAAGGAATTTCATTAGAAACCATTATGGTATATGTATTCTTATGAAAGCAAATTTGGTAGCTGATTGGATTATCAAAGCTTTATTGGATTGGTTTTACCCTTTGAATTTGGTATCTCAACCTCCATCTCAGTTGCTGGCTCTATTGACAATTGGTGTTTCGTGAAGTTTCTTATCCTCTTTTAATTACCCGTCTTTCTAGATCTACCTTCTTCTTATGTTTCAATTCTGTCTGTATTTCATTCTAGTTATTGTTTTGGTTCTCTTGTCTTTGAGACCATGCAATTTAGATTTGGTTCTAATATAATATGTATTTTGCTGGCAAAAAAAATACCTTTTTTTTTTTTTTGTAGTTTAGTCTTTCTTTATATTTTTCGTTAGAGGTACATGTTTTCTTAAATAGTTTCCTCGATAATTTAGGATGGTTTAAGACTTTAGTGTTGAAATAGCGGGTACAATCTTTTTTTTTAAGAAAATCAATTATAGTCTCATTTTTTTATATATATAAAAAAGAGAGACATCTAATCTAATATTTTTTATGGAATCTAACCTGAACTAGTTTATACAGAACTCCTTCAAGCAATATCCAATCCTAAATATAAAGTCTTTTTTACCCATTCATAAATTTTGTAATAAAAAAGTAGGTACTAGTATGTTGGTTATTTGAAATTACTATGTAGAGGATTTGCGCCCCATGAACCGGTTGGAACAAGCCTTTAGTGGGGGAGGGCGATGGCATGCCCAAGGCCTCTTCCGACAACCAGACCCCTGAGGCGTTGAGAAAAAAATATGTAGAGGATTTGTGACAATTTTTTTAAAAAATAACATTCTCATTTAATAAGTAAAATTTAAATGCTTTAGACTTTAGTAAATAGAAATACTATAAAAAATATTTAATATGGTAAGGGAGAGCATATGATGCGTCATATTTAAAATCAAATTTATAATGGAAAGGAGTTGACTCTCCTATTTTAACAGTTATAGCTAATAATAAAGTTTGAATTAGTATTGAAGAACTTCCTTTTCATGCCAATTTATTTTATTGAAACCAGACAGTTTAATTATTGATCGGTGATATATGGTGCAGTTTTTAATGAGAAATTCTTATATGAACATAGTTTGCCACATTATTTAAGGTTTGACTAGTTAAAATACAATAACCCATCTAACATTAATCTTAGTTGAATGCTCATATATTTTTATTTTTCTTAAAAAAAATGAATCTCTTAATTAAGATTTCATTATGAAATCTCTTAATTTTGTTAATATACCAGTTAATATTTAGGAGGTACTACCTCCTGTCCTAAATATAGGACATAGTTTGTAGTGCAATCTGCACTACAAACTATGTCCTATATTTAGGACAGGAGGGAGTACTAAATTAACTCATAAGTTATTATATTTTAATTGGTTAGATTATAAATAATGTGACAAACCAGATTTATATAAGAATTTCTTGTTTTTAATCTGTATAATTAAACCGGGTTGCATGGCCAATGGTTATCAGCCTGGAATCTCAATTGTCCACTGACATAGAGAATAATCTCTATAAAACAACTGTCACTTTGTTTTGGCCTTTCGGGGAAAAAATAATCAAGTTGCTTAATAAGTTAAGCAGAGGAATGCTAATCAGACTGTACACAGTTTGAAGGAAATACTCAAACTTCCTTCTGTTATAGCATAGGACATCTACCAAGATTAAGAAAAGTTAAATTAATTTTTTCTAATTATTACGTCAACAATAGTTATGCTGCTAAAAAATTGTCAACAATTTACGATAATTTTCCTGGATCACTCCTCTTATTTAATTTATTGGACTACTAACTTCAAGCAACTGAATTTAAAAAATGATGCATTAAATACAGCATACGGGAACTTTTAAAAAAATGGGAAAATTTTAAATAAATACCATTTGAACTTGACAAAACCCCAAAAAATCTATTAATACATGAAAAGGACAAATAGGTTTTAAGGGACTATTCTAGAATTTTGAAATGTTATGCTTTTATCAAAATGCTCCTCAAGTTTTATTTTATTTTTTTTTTAAAAAGAAAGAACTATCACAGCCACCAAAGATCTGATGACAACTTGAGTATATGGATTGACTACTTGAGCTCTCTAAACTCTATCAAGCATCGTTGACCAGTTGAATAAAGGCAATGACAATTTGAGCATAGTCATTAATAACCTTGGGAGCAAAAGTTTTCAATTTTTATACTCAAGTTGTCATTACCTTTATTCAATTTGTTAACAACACCGGATAGAGTTTATAGAGCTCATGTATTCAATCTCATTACTCAAGTAATCACCGGAGCTCCGGTGCCGACGGGGTGGTGCAGGTTGATGGAAATCCGGCGCCAGCAAGGGTTCTTTCTTTTTAAAAAAAAAAAACTTGAGGGATGTTACACCTTTATCTTATTTTCAACTATTTCAGAGTATTTGGGGAAAATGATACGTAATTCGGTGGATAACATAGAAATAACATAAATATACTGATAATAGGGGCATAATTACAAAAAATTCCTCATAGGGTTTCGTACATAATGATTACCATCAATGTAGCCACACAAGGCTACTAGGGTGTCTAAACCTGTTTTAGTGAAATAGAGGCATCTTCTCGTCTTCATTCCACCACTGCAATCCTCTCGTACGGTTCTTTTCTTTGTTCTCAACATATCTTCTATCTTCTCCTGCCTAAATTATTGATAAGGAAGGGTGAGATTCGAGAAAATCGTAATAGGAAAACAGTACCAATATGCGTGCAAGATAAGTACTTAATGCATGACATGCTTGCATTATATAACTCATGCTCACACAATGACATATCTGCGTGTTCAATGTTTCATGCAACAAAACTATAGCCATAGTATAAACAGAAACAAAGCTTCAATCATTCATATATATTTCACATGATCAAGCAAGATAATAACGTGCATCAATACACCAGCATAAATATCGAATACATGCAGGACGGGTAAGTTCCCTACCTTCAGTCTTTTCTCCTCGATTTGTGTATCAGCAACTCGAGCTCTCAACTCGGTCCTACAATTCCAAATGGACCATTTAGACACTTCCATAGTATTCCTAGGGGTTATATAAGCCTATTAGGAAAATTTACTAAAATGCCACCGGGGACCCGGCCCCGCCGTATCCGGTCCAACTGTACTTTTTTCAAAATTTTGACATTGACTATTCTGACATATTTTTTCCCAAGAAATTTATTTTCGGACTTGGAATTACCAAACTTCATTTTCAAAAGACGAAATTGCCCTTAGCAACCCTTATTTCAGTGTTTTAAGGATGTTTTCGTAATTATGTTTTTTTCAGACTTCTCCGAAAAAGTGACCAACTATAACCCCACCTAATTTTTCCTCATGAACACAATGGAATCATCAGAACATCAAAAATCCAACCCTAAGCCCTCCAAACAACACTGACTGGAATTCTCAAATCCTCAGGAAAAATTGGCGTTTTCCAATTCTGACTCCGCAAACTTATTCCTTTCTACTCTTAATCACTTTATTAACTATTTAATTATATTATAACTACCATTTGGACCCAACTTTGGCAGCATAACATTTAGGGTTCAACGTTTTCCAAATTTCACAATCACAACAAATTAACTAGAAATTCACCGATTAAATCAACCACAGCAACCATAACAACCAAAGATTGAAGTTTACGAAGTTACCTTTGGCTCCTCCTTCCTCTTTGGCTGAACCCTAGCCCCCCACAAACACTGAATTTTGCTTCAAAACAATCTTGAATTATGCAGAGAAATAGTTTAGAGGAAGGATTATACATGTTAGGAGTTAATTCACAAAAAAAAAAAAAAAATCAACTTACCTTATGATTTTTGCTCCTCTTTCTCTCTCTTAAAAGCCAAAGCACTCCCTCTCTCTTGGCGTCGGTTTTGAAGGGAAATATGAAGAAGAAGAGCTTTATGTAATACTTTGCTTATGTCATATTTATCTTATTAAATAAATTCCTACAATTTTGACTTTATGTACATACACTTTTATTGAAGTTACCTTTGGCTCCTCCTTCCTCTTTGGCTGAACCCTAGCCCCCCACAAACACTGAATTTTGCTTCAAAACAATCTTGAATCATGCAGAGAAATAGTTTAGAGGAAAGATTATACACGTTAGGAGTTAATTCACAAAAAAAAAATCAACTTACCTTATGATTTTTGCTCCTCTTTCTCTCTCTTAAAAGCCAAAGCACTCCCTCTCTCTTGGCGCCGGTTTTGAAGGGAAATATGAAGAAGAAGAGCTTTATGTAATACTTTGCTTATGTCATATTTATCTTATTAAATAAATTCCTACAATTTTGACTTTATGTACATACACTTTTATCGTAATGGGTCATAAAGTCCAATTGAAGTTAAATTAATCTCTTCCTCTTCTTGGCCAATACAAAAAAAAAAAAAAACGTCTAGCTTCCTCTTTTCATGTATCAAATGGTTTTATAACATATAACTTGCTTACATGTACCCTTGCATAACAATTTGGTCCCATTTGTGTACATGTTTTCCAATTTTCTATAAATTCATATTTATTTGATCAAATTACTAAAAATATATATTTTCCCTTTATTTTCTTTAATTAATTGAATTTAAATTAAATTAATTAAAAAATAATTAATTTGGTACTTGTTTGTCAAAATTACAAGTTTGCTATTATATTTTCTTTTCATTTTCGGATTTTTTGCAGATTTTCTGTTTAAACTTTGAAAAATTATAACTAAATTTATAGACATCATTTCAGAGCAATTCCAAAGCCTATAAAACCTTTATTGAGTCTAGTTTCAAGAAAAAATATAGAATCCTACCAATTGAAAGCACATAATTCCCATATTTTTAATCTTTGGAAGCTGTTTTAGAAACTTTCTAGTTTCGCTGGGCTAAATTCAAAAATTCATAACTCTCAATCCACTAGTCAAAATAGCTTATAATACCTGTCAAATTAAAGTCATAGATGTCTACTTTCACTTTGTAAAATTTCATAATTTTAGCTCACCATTTATTCCTCCAAAACTTCATGACAATCTCACTGCCTCACAGAAAATTTCACTGGAAGCATAATCACTTTTTTCAAAATTCACCATTTTATTTTCTTTAATGCCCCAAAGATATAAGAAATATTAGAGAATAGATTTGGGACACCTACTAAATTGGGGCTTAGCAATCCACTTAGTTCAAGCTTATTCCCAAAATTTGGGATATTACAAAGGATATTTTGGTAAAAGCACAATATTTCAAAATGTCAGAATAGTCTCTTGAGACTTATTTATCCTTTTAATGTGTTAACATACTTTTTAGAGTTTTTCTAATCCAAATGGTATTTATATGTCTTTTTCCCTTAAAAAATTAATGTGGAGACAGAAATGGATAAGGTAGACCAAGTCAAAATGTTTAACAAGATCTTATATCTAGGATTTTGGCCAAATCAAATTCTTTAACAAAAGCATATATTAAAAAACGGAGGAAGCAGGCAAGAATTGATGAAAAATGTATTCAAGTAAAATTATTAACGGATTAGCTTACCGGCACAAGACTTCATCAGAAACCCTAATAACAGGTCATGAGAATTGATTTGAAAGTTACGGGGTGAACGATTAATAAATATTTTAATTACCAAGCATGGTGATGATGAGGATAATGAAAATCATTGAGATGATACATAAGAAGGAAAAAAACTAATGAAGTATGTTCCATTATGAAGATGGCAAAAAATACGAGGTCAGTAGTAATTTATTGGCTAGCAGTCCCAAGGTCGTTGTCAAGATTGACGGATAGCAAGATTCCTCTATAAAATACCTTCGTAGTTTCTAGTTTTGGCCAACGATACTCTCCTAATCAAAGCACATCAAATTTTTTTTGCCAACACTTGTCATATTGACGGATAGCAAGATTCCAATGCTTTAATTATTTTTTGTTAGAGAAAATTGAATAAAAGCATCTTATTATTATCGTTACACTTAACCAGAAGACATACAAGCCTTTTTTCAGGTGTAGAAGTAGAAGTAAAAAAGGATAAAATTGAATAAAATCATCTTATTATTACGCATGTGCATAACGACAAAATATGTTGCATGCCCTCGTCCTTGATCCTCCCCCAATTTCTTGGGCCATATTTCACTCTCTCCATATGCGCTCAAAGTCTCAAACTTTCATTCATGCTTCTCCCGCGCGCGCACTACTCTTTCCTTCTCTCTCATTTACCTATCTTCTCTGCTCCATCAAAATGACATTTTTCAAGGCCTTTCTTTTGTGCACACGCTACTCTTTCCTTTTCTCTCGTCTGCCCATCTTCTTTGCTCCATTGAAATGACATTTTCGAGGGCCTTGTTGTTCGTTGTAACATCCCAACACTGGGCTTTGATATCATTTGTAATGGAATGGCGCCTCGCTCTCAATTTTGTCTGTTTTGGGTCCCTTCACCCCATTGTTTTAAAACGTGTTGAAAGGGGAAGGTATCTAGACCTTTATAAGGCGTCTTTTGTTCGCCAACCTAGCTAATGTGGAACATAACACTCCACCATTTTTGCGCTCTTCCTCAGTGTCATATCGACCCACATCGATCAGAATCGGGCTTTGATACCAATTGTAACATCCCAACAGGTCAAGTGAAATAGCTTTGATGAAAAATCAAGAAATTCAGAACCTGATTGTTGCACTTGGGTTAGGATCAAAGGTTATGGTCTTTGCTCATCTTCTTTGCTTGATCAAAATGACATTTTGCAAGGCCTTTGTTTGTGGTTTCAGCTCCTTGAAAAGAACCCTTCCTACCTTCTTCCACGCACACACTACTCCAAATGCAGCATGATTTTCATAAACATCTAGGAAATTTTGAATTTCAATTGGCAAGTGCAGCTTCAATTCACTCCCAGAAACAATAACCAACTTCCTGACAGACTTGCAAAAGATGGTTTATCGTTTTCAACCGTGTTCAATATGTGTCCTGCCAATCCTAGGATGTTAGATGAGGTTGCGTGGGTTATTTTCAATTTAAAAATAAGCACTCTTGAGGGAGAAAGTCCCATGTGGGGTTGGATTCCATGAGATTATATCATTGCCAGAAGTGGGCATTGGAGGAAGGATTATGTCTATGAAAAACTTCACTTGAAACGAGGTTTGCAAGCTTGTGAAAGTTCCAAGTACCATTTTCAACCCAATCAGAAACAACACTCTTCTGTGAGACTTCGGAGGCATAAATCCTTGATTTTAGCCAGAAGTCATTAAAGAAACTAACAAAAAGACCATTTGGAATTTGCCATTTAGTTCCTTTGTCAGTTATGTCTTTTTGTTGGCAAATAAAATGCCAAAGCTTTGAATCACCTTGATGTGCAGTGAGAAGTGAGTCATCATTCAGTAGCATATATTTCTACTGAAGATCAGCCCATAAACTCTTTGTCCCTATCACAAGCTTCCAAGCAAGTTTACCTCCGCAAGCACGATTAGTTGCTGCTAGTTTTTAAAATCCTAAGCCACCATAGTCTAGGCAAAGTGATTCTATCCCAATCCATGGGGTGGTAGCCATGAGAAGATTGACTGGTTCCCCAAACCGAAGGTTTTATTTGCGCTAGTGCTATTCTCATATTTTGGGATAATTATTAAAGATTTGCAATTTAAATTTTTTGGTGGACCTCGGAGGGATCGAGTTCACTCTGAAGAAAGCAGGACTCAAAGATCCAAGTGATTTGGATTAGGGTGTTTTTGGAGAGTCAGAATAATGCGGGACTTATAAATACCGGTGAACTTTTTGCTTTTACATTGGGTGATAACTTCATCTTGTTGTGGATCTACGCGTGCTACTTGCTAACATTGTATAATGCTTGTTTGGATTCGTAGTAAAAATTATTTTTTTAACATGATTTATGATGTATGAAACAAATATATAAGAAGAATTTTATCTCGATTTATATGAACGTACTTCTTAAACGCTAATTCAAACAGGTACATAAATTGCCATTTTGATTTGTTCCTTCTTTTTTTTAAAGCAAAATCTTGTATACACAATTAAGTTCATCTTCCGATGCATCTCTCGGAAAGGAAGAATATAATTACTACTTTAATTACTACTGCTGCTACTACTGTATTTTCTTATGTCCAATTCGGATCTTAGAATCCCACTATGAAACGGGTATATTATTTGTTCTCTCAAACGGTTCTTCATCCAAATATGGCCCCTCGGCTGCATGCCTGACGTTCCTGGTGCATTAGTTAAAATTTCCACCCTTCACAAAAGTGGAAAAACGGTTCATCCAAACATAACTGCTTGCTTCTCCAAGAAGATAACTAATCCATTAAAGCTAACCACAGCTACTTTCTTGGAGTTCTTTCAGAAGGTTGAGCTTCGACGTTGGCTTTTCAGATCAACTCTTCCGCTGTATGGAACACCTGTGATGATAGCTTCATACATGTAATTAACTGTGACTTGGCACATGAAACGTAATTTTTCTGAGAAAATAACTGATCCATTTCATGATTGCTTGCCCAAGTGATAAAATGGGTTGCACTGCGTGATTATGCAGCATCTGGCATAAAATTCTCGTGCAGAAGCAATCGGAAATTATGTGGGTAATCAATTACCACCCTTTATTCCTTTGAACACTGTTATTTAAACATAGACCAAACCTGTATGGGCGTGCTTCTGACTCCATTTTTTGTGTACATAGATTATGGATACAAGGATAAACTACCTAGCGTTTACCATAATTAATCATACTAAGCTGTCCTAAGCCGAAAATACTGAAGACTGCTAGGTGTTTAATTGACACTTTGCATAGGAAGTGCCTTGTTAAATGGTCGCATTTTGTTTTGGGAAACTACAGAGATGAGATGATAGAGAGGGATCTTGGAGGTTGGCGTTATGTCCTGTTCTTGTATTTGACATTTGTGAAGTTCCTGATGAATGGGGAGTCTTCATGTTCTTTTTTTTGGATACATAAGTCTTCATGTTCTTAATAGCCACTGGACATACAATTGGCACATATTAAGAATACAGAAAAAAGCAGAAATGCATTACTCGAATGGGTCCTTTCAAGGCTAGCTCCTAGATTCATTCACAATTTCGCTGCCATAAAAATACCAGAGAGCTTAAACATTACCTTTGGAGTCACTCGTCTCCCTCTGTCTACCCTCTCATCCGGTCTCCATTAATTGCCCATCCAAAACTGGGTGCTCTCCATCTGTAAACACAGCAAATAGATCTTAGTGATTATAACATCTACGAAAATAGATAGATTGTGGCCAATCCCTCCCACCCCGGTAGATGGGTCCCCCTTTGTTAATAGAGTTAACATTCTTCTCAAAATTTCAACACAGAAGCTTAAAATACTAAATATTGTCTATTTACACAATGCTGATTTTCGTTATGTTGGACTATAAAATAGAATACAGTATGATTATCTTGATGGTTGCTAGCCATTACCACTTTCACCATCAGATGCATCTGCAAGTCTCGCAATAGCATCAACAAGTGCCTGCTCATGCTCCTGCACGGGCAATAGTTCGAAAAGTAATAAAATTGGAGCATGGATGTCAATGAAAAGAAATAGCAAGAAGCTCAGAGATTATATACCTTCAGCATATTTTTAGCTTTTTCAAGTTCCATAGGATCTGGGTGATTTACAGCAAAAACCCTCTCCACCTGTTTAAGTAACAACAGCAACATAAATGATTAATATTTCTTACTCTCAACGAAAATGCTTAAGCACGTCACTCACCTCTTTAACCAGCAAATCTGTATTCAGCAACTCAAAATCATCCAATACTTTTTTCACAATACCATTTTGCGGTGGGTGAAATTCTTTTCTGGGCTGAACCTTTGGATGTCCTCTCCCTCTTCCAATACCCATAGGATCAACACTACGGCTAAAAAATTTCTTAACCCCATGGCCTTGCCCACTAGAAACACCTCTATGCGGTATGCCCGGATCTTCATCCCATTGTATATCCTCAGGTGATATCTATAACCAATCACGTATCAATATCCTAAAGATAGAAATGATCATCCTCTTGGAAAAACTCACGTTATTGCAGATATTCATAATCATCAAAATTTATACTGTGAGCATGTTGACTTTTATCAAACCAACCAAGTACCAAAGGTATTCACAATGAATGAAAGTTCACTCACACACAATGCTTTCTGCTTAAACTGGAACTTGTGCATGCCTTTTTTTTCTTCAAACGAATCATAATTAATGACTCAGGAACAAGTACCCAGCTGAATCACCGTCCAACATATGTAACTTAGACTAATTGTTAATTCAACTCATAATTATAATAAAGTGGGAAAAGGAGGAGTAGGTCCCTGTTCTAAGTCCCAAGAAGTCCAATAAATAGTAAGAGTAATCACTCTGAGTCTTGATGGAAACTGCAAGCATACAATAATAAGTATAGCTCTCAAGCCAAGAGGAACATGAGAGAAATAACTGACCCTGGATTCAACTTGATAACAATCAACAGAAATTTTAAATGCATGTTTCAATTATGGAAGTCCTCAAACTCGTACCCATTATCGCTCATCTGATAAGTAGCATAAGTTGAATCGTTATATGCATAAACTAAAAAGTAATATCAAATCCACTTAAAGAGTTATTCTTAACAACTTCAAATCATAGGAAAATTAAAATTCTACTTGAAAGAGAAATTCTAAATCCCTTAATATTATTGAATCTTGCTTATTCAAAGTTTTATATGATGTGTTTGTAACTAGAAAGAAATTCCACAAGTTGCTTCTTATTAAGTGCCCCCATAACAAACTTGAAATGCGGTTCTATCATCATATAAAAAGTCTAATTGATACTCAAGCACATGCAAACTCTGTATGTATGTGTTGAGTCACAAGGTTTAACATTGTTGCAAATTGACATATCTAGCACTATTGCCGCACTGAAATTAGTATATAATAAATTAAAAGCAACCGTTTCACTCCAAGCAACAAAATATAGAGATACCTCTTTGAGATCGACCCATTCCCAGGTTTCACTTGTTGTGTTAATGTCATAAACCAATGCATGACGGCCCTGCAAATAATGGGAAACCAGTAAGAAGGAAGTATAAAACACTAGCGTGATCTGGTGGTGAAGGGTGGAGGTAGATACAAATGAACCTTAGATTCATCAAATCTCTACTTCATTAAACAAAAATCAAAGATATGAAATCCTAAACATACCTCTGCAGGGTTGTAATCAGTTATGACAGCCTCATAAAAATGGTTGTCTTCAGGCCATCTAGTCCAAACTTTCTTCCCGATCAGTGGATCAGAAGCTGCTGCTTCAGCAGATGCATTAGATGGGCGGGCATTAAAAGAACTGCGACTTGCCAAATGCCTACCTCCAGCAGCCACAGCAGGATACGGCAAAGACTTCACTGAAGATAAACCAGGTAATGACTGAACCTGGCACCAAAATTTGCTGAAAATGTTTATCAAAATAAAAGAACATAATCGCAATGCTGGGTCCTAAAGCAGCTCATCAAGGAAGCTGAAAATGAACAATGAAATGCATAGAGCTACCACTAGTGCTGTTAAAGCTCACATCACTCTATGTGCAAAAAGAAGGTACCGATTGGGATATCTTCTGTTTCTTACGAGAAGCAGAAACAGTTGGACTGGGTAAAACGTCCTGAACAGGTTGAGAACCGCTGCGCATTGAAGGTTGGTAACTACTAGTTTGCCTCCACTCCCTGCTTGCATTTCCAATCACAATAACAAATCATTGAATAAAGAAAAGGCAACAAACAATAGTCCATAATTAGTTTGGCAACATTGTAGCAAATGATGAAAGAAACAGTATACCGTATCCGGCGGATAATTTCATCAGCATTTACCCTTGTAAGAAGCTCTCTGTGTTCGTCATCTGAAACCCTTAACTCTTTCCTGAGCTCAGTTATCAAGCCTTCCTTCTCCTGATGAATACATGGAATGGTAAAGATAAACCTTTAAAGCAGGACACTACAAAGATAATATAAGAAATCAAGGAAGAACCTAAAGAAATACCCAAGTAAGCGCATCAGACTGAGCTTTGAAAGCACGCAAGACAGATGAGTATGCTTCTTGTTCAAGTTGGTGAATTTGAGCCTCCATGTCAATGTACATTCTGAAATGTGGGACAGAATCTACAGCAGATATTGCATCGCCAGAAATACAGCTAGCTCTCAGTTCTGTTTTCATTAAGGGGAAGATCATTATCAATAAACAAAGTTGTTTCACAAAGAGGAACTTGGAGAAAGATAACATACATGACAATAGTAAGAATATCCTTTGTTTTTTTCTGTGGCATATAGGGGTTCACATATTCAACATAGAAAGGATTCTACAAGTAATTGCAGCCCCCTCTCTATGCATAATATATATACGCCTTCCAAATTTAAGGTCCGATGACACAGTCAATGACAATTTATTCTATGAATTTCCAAATTTTGGTCAATCCTAAAAGTCCACTAAAATGCACTGCCCAGGCTACAAGCAGGCTTCTATAGGGTTGGTCACACATTATGTCAACTTAAAAGGAGACAGATTTAATAGGAGAAGAGGTCAAATATAAGGTTCTAAATAACTAAGCTCCGAGAATTCTTTGAAGTTTAAAAATCAGTGTTAATGCGATACACTTGAAACAGCCAGCTCCCCATCTTTTTCATCACCAATATGTTGGCAACAGCATTTGAACTATGGACAGAAAGGTCCAATTATCAATATCTCACCATGCAGACAAACTTTGAAAACATACGAACACGCATTTTTCTTCAATCTAAGTCATTCATGAAGACACAAACAATGTTTGTGCAAACACAAAATATCCTACCAGTTGTTTCTCTATCACTAACGGTTTCTTCTTCTAATTCCTCTCTACACCCCTTTTTATCAGCTTTATCTGGACATTTCAAGTCCAACATCTAAAAGAATAAAAGAAAAGAACCCTAACTCTACTTTTCTGTGCGTCAACCACTTGCGCAATTAACAGAGGAAAAAAAACAATACAGAATAAATTAACACCCAGATCACATTACCGACTTGTACAAACCCCAAATACCGAAACGTTTTCAAACGTTTAGTCAACCATTACAACGAAAAATAGAATCTTCGCTCAGCCACTAAAATCAAAATCATGGTCGCAAAACAAAAAGAAACAAGAAGGAGAAGGAGAAGAAATCTTTATCAACAAGACTAGCCGGTCCCAACGGATAGTTAAAAAAAAAAAAATAAATAAAGTTTTAAGGAGGTACTTTACCAGAACCAGCAACACCCAGAAAGCCCCGCGCTGCGATAGGATAATTCGTGGCGCGCAAAACACACGGCAAAGTCAATCCCTGGAGATGAAAGTGAAAAGATTTATGAGCTACACTGGTCTCTGATTTCACGAGGTTGTATTTGAGGATAGCGCGCAATTAAGCAGGGAGTGGACGAAGAGAAAAAGAGCGCAGGAAGAGGCGCAGAGCAAAGGCGGGTTTCGGGGACAGGGTTTAAGACGGAGACAGTGAGCCGCGTCTATTTGCATAATTAGATAGAGTCGAATTTTTTTAAACAATCCTTACCAGCTAAATATATGATATAGTTAATTTTTTAAAATGAATTAAAAAAATAAATTAAATTATTTTAAAATATTTATATTTATCATTTTTTATTTAAACTATTTTGTCTAACTTATAAATTGATATATAATCTAGAGATACACAACATATGATATGATTAAGTAATTTATTTAATTTTCTTAATCTCTCCAAAAAAAAGATAGTTTTATCTTATATTTAGGACCGGAGGGAGTATAAGATAAACTAAATAAGTTACTTAATCATATTATATATTGTATATTTTTTGATTATATATCAATTTATAAATTAGATAAAATAAATTTTAAAAAATGACAAATATAAATATTTTAAAGTAATTTAATTAATTTTTTTAATATCTCTAAAAAATCAAATTTATCTTATATTTACGAATAAAGTGAGTAATTAGGTTTTTATAGAATGAGCCGGACGCCTGAAAAGGCTGTCTTCCTATGTGTCAACTGCATCGTTTTATCTCGTCGGTAAAATTATTACATGCTTCCCATGTGTTATTATTTTTATCTACATTAAAATTAAGCTTAATATACTAATATAGAGTAATAATAGGGATGGGAGAAGATTTAGGTGTTTAGATTATAACACAGGACAAAAAATGGGTAGTTTATAACCAAATTTTCAATTTAGGTCTCAACAATCCGTCTTTGTTCTCACTTACTAATTTACTTATTTTAAGTAAAAAATATGTTAGTAATATATGTTTTAAAATATTTGGCCAAAAAAATATAAGCATTTTTTGGCAAAAAAAAAATATACGCATTGAAAAATTAAAAAATCACTTTGACCCAAAATAAACTAAAAAGCCATTTATTATTTGTCGAGAGATTATAGCTCAATTGGCAAATCATACCTCCATTAAATGGAGGTTGGGGCTCAATCAAAACTAAGGTTGTCAAACCCACGGGTTTAAATAAATTCGTGACAGTGTCGTGAACTCGAATTATAAATTTGTAAGAGTTTACTTTTAACATTAAATAAGTATTTATAGGGTATAAGTGTATAACGAAATAATTAGAATATAAAAAATTGTAATAATTTGATTTAAATATGTTTTAAATTCAAATAATTGAAATTAAATAAATCAACATTCAGAATTTTGCATACCTAGCAAAGAAAATTATATAAGATTCATTTACAAAGTCATTGAGTATGATTAAATCGAAAAAGGTAACATGAGTTTAATAGTGAGTTAACACGGTTTTTTTAAATTAAAAACATAAAAACGGCAAGTTCGGTATGTAAATTCATGAGTTTATTTGAGTTTCCAGCTAACACAAATTTACCAACAACTCGACGTGATTTTATAAGATAAAAACATAAAAACGATAAATTTAAAGAGTTAACTTATGAGTTTCACAACAATAATCAAAACCACGTTGTGAAAGCTCGTGGTATTTTTGTTAGTTAACTAGTAGAACTTTTGTGCATTGTTTGGAAAATTACTCATCAATTCATACAATTATAATTATAATATTATAACAAATGTGCTTTGAAAATTTTTTTTCAACATATTTTGTTTGACAATGATGTTTGTATAACTTAGTTAAGATGTCACAACGCATTCTCGATTTAATATTATTATCGTCTAACCAAAAACCCAATTATAATTCATACTCACAAATGTGATCCATATGGTTCAAACTTTGGGCACTAGCATCGAAACAATGCTCCAAACCTCTAATGAAGTAAGTTAATCTGTTCAACGTTTGGTTTGTGTTAGGGCCCATGTGGATCCAATTATTGAATCCATCATCGTTAGACAAAGATCCAGCGATCACAAGGTCATCATTAAATTGTGCATACAACCAGGAGTCACTTTTCAAATAATGGCTAGAGATTTTTTCGGCCCATATTCAAATTTATACGTACGAACATTTTAGCATCTCGCTTTTAAAATTGTCTGTTTAGGTGCCCAAAGCAGATGACTTTAGGTCAATGAGTCGCCAAGGATGCTAGACTCTAAGGCACTGTTTGGTATGTGGTATTTGAGAGCAGGGAGAGGGATTGGATGAGGGATTGAGTAAAAATACATTGTTTGGTATGAGGGATTATGAGTAATCAGGGATTGTGAATACCACGAATATGGGATTGCTGCAAAGCCACCTCCCCCATGGTATTGTATTTTGAATCCCAGGATTACAAAATTATGAAGACAAAAATCTCCCTGATTAAAATATTTTGAGACAGAAATAACCTGAGTTTAACCTAACCCTCTCACAAAATCACTCCCTCCTCCTCCTTTTTTCCTCCCGTAATATATCAGAGATATCAACTGACTTGCCATCACTTACATGAAAGGATGTTGAGAATTACACAACAATTATTATCCTAAACTTATATAATAATTATCAGAAGTTCAGCACTGCGAACAGTTGACATTCATGGCTACCAGTAGCTTCACCAGAAGATTTATTCAACAGAATTATGAAGATTTAGCATATAGAAAAGCCAAAAAACCTCTTTTGGCCAACTCTGAAGATGCGAAGCCCGTGGCAGTGATAAGTAGAGATAGAAACTGTCCCAACCCAAGGCCTATCAAAGTCTTTCTGGTCCATAACCGCTTAAAATTGAACATCGTCTAATATTCTCGTATGCTGCAACCAGAAAGAAACAACTATGAGAAATAATACAAATTTGAAAATCGCAGACACCCAAAAGCAAAGACCAGGCTGCTGATCATTCAACGGATCGTTCAAATAGCTCTGCAATCAACTACCCATCGAGCCTCTAATGGTGGCTCAGATTGAAAAAGCTTCTTCCCAATGGTTTTAGCGAAAGCGACTGAAAAGATGTATCAGCCGAAAACGCATATTGGAACCAACGGCTGTTCTGAGTTCCCAATTTCTACGTAAGTAGTCAGGACTCGAAAGAGTATTGTATTGAGTACCGGCAGCAGCTATTGCAATGGCGGTTGTTGAGACGGAACTTTGATTGATTGTTTGAGATTTTGAGTAGGGTATTGGTGTCATTTTATAATTAATATATGTTTATTAAATAATATTAGTAAAATCATTCCCTCCAATTACCACCTCATACCAAACATATTTTTAAAGTATCAATCACAATCCCAATCCATCAAAACTCAATAACACATACCAAACAAGGCCTAAAGGTCTCAATGTACGGATTGTAAAGTCCCACATCAGTTGAGAAGAGGAACGAATGGCACATTATATTATCTCAATAATGATACGCTATGATATCATAAGTGGTGCCAGAGTCGAGCTTGGGTTGACTAGCATTTGAATTTTGATTTACTTTTTAAATAAGGTGTTTTTCCTATCAAAATTTGTTTTGGAAGTGATAAGAAGTTGAATATGAAATTTTGTTTTGTTGGTGTCTTGGGGTAGTTGGGTAGTTAATGAACTTGATTTGTTGCTGTCTGAAAAGTTGTTTTTGCTGCATCCATGAAGCTATTGTATCTGATTGCAAATTGGAAAGAAAATCTTGTGGTTTGAATTTGGTCTACTGGATAATTTGTAAATTTGCTGTTGTTGAAATTGACTGTCATATGTGATGTTTTACATAGTATCAGAGCCTTGATGCCTATCTTCTTGACAGAGTCAAGCCTGAGTCGATGTATGGCTATCATGCTATGCTGTTATTATAGGTGGTATAAGAGTGTAAGGCTCCTCTTCAACGTGCCCTTTGTTCTCAATTTAAAATATTATAAATGACTATTAGCTTTATGAATACAAGACTTGGGTTTAGATGCATTCAGAACTCTTGGTATTCTCCACCCTTTCAGAAGCTAAGGTAGTTTGCATTACATTGTCATATTTTGTGAAGGGTTATTAATCATTATAAATTTTGAAGATGTAAAACATATATCCCATACACACTCTTACTTATTATACTATATTCCTCTAATGCTTAATATAAGAAATACTTAGCTAATTTTAGTAAATAAATGAAGTGAAATAAGTTAAGTACAAAAAAAAAAAGTGGTATGGCGCATATGATTCAGACTTTGGGCATTTAGACTTAAATGTCACCCCAAGCCCATGTTGTTATACTTTAAGTCCTTTGAATATCACTATTTTTTTTCTAAAACTCGTGGAGACAAACCAATAAAGATTGAGTCTAACAAAAAAAGGTTAGCCCTCCTCAATATAGCAAATCAAGGTTTAAATCTCCGTTGGGAGAAGTACCCACATTCAATACCCGATAATACTTTGAATAGAAAGAAAGTGAAGCAGCTAACTATTGAATCTATCATAACTAAGGTTAGGCAAAGTCTAAGGTTATGGTAAAACTACTAGGAGTCATATTTCAAATTATTCAAAATTCACAAATATGAACAATTGAAAGCCATGGATTGAAGATCGTGAACAGAAAAATGTAAAGCTACAGATGAGGAAGTCAAAATATTCACTTCCGGGACTAGAGTTTTCTAATAATATCAATATTATATATATATATATATATATTGATCCCCAAGAGCCAAGATGGGTTGTGGGGCTGTGTCATGTGAAGAGTTCAGTGAATATCTGAATATCCCTTATTTTATACTCCTCCGCATCGTCCAACCTCAGGAAATTAAAACAAGAAGAATCTTGGAGCACAGATCAAATGGGAACAAAACAAAACTTGGCTTAAATTAAATTTTCGGGTAGCACTGGTATTCCAAATAAAGCGACTTGATTACATAGCTGTGAACATGGGGGTTTGGTTCAGATTCACGTGATCAATCACATTGGTTTGAAGATTTTAACAGAGCATGAACAGCATTAGTCAATTATGCGCCACATGATCACCTGCTTACTTCCAGGTTTCAACCCAGTAAACAATATATATATATATATATATATGACTGTTTTAAGATTAATTGGAACATTTGCTTGGAAGTTGAAATAATGGTGGTATGCTAAAAAGCAAGCCCCAGACTTGCACCGTACGTTGATATAATAAAACCAAGGGTAAACCACGTGGAGAAGGAATGCTCGTGCCTCTTCATATAAAATCTCATCTAACTCCTACCATCATCAATTCCTAGCGCCTTTCTATGATGGTAGCTAGCCTGCTTCTGAGTGAAACCATTGCGATGAAGATTATGAGCTATAGAGTTTTGGTTCTTGTGTTGGCCTTCACTCTGGTTCACTTTCTTTTGTTCTCTTCGTTTTGTATTCACCGTGAACAAAGATTTTCGGGAGGTAAGGATCTGTCGAGAAAGTTGTTATCATCATCTTCTCTGGCTTTTACGTCAACAAGTATAGGCAAATTAAGCAGAGGCAAGAAACAGGGCAAGAAAGCTGTGGAGACCAGTTTGAGGAAAGCCCCATCAAGCGTCCCAAATCCTACCCAGAACAAGTAGAATCTTGTGTTTTTTTTTTCCCGCATGGGATCATCAAGCAATGCCTCATTTTTTTTTTTTTGTCTGTTTTAATTTCGCTTGTTCTGGTTTTGTTTTTTTCTCTCTTGGTGTTCCTATAATTCTTGAGACTTTCTTCGTCTTGGGAGGATTAACTATTGTTCGCCGTCTAGCTTACCATAAGTTTACGGTCGCAAGTAATAATTTAGTGAGAAAAGAGTATCGTTCCACAAGGACTATGACGAAAGCGAGCTAACTAATGTAATCGTATGTTTAATTAGGGTGAATGAAATTATTTGAAATTAATCAAGTTGAGCCAAAACATGTTAAGATGAAAGAGAAATTTAAAATTATTTTTAGACTAAAAATTTATAAAAGCAAATAATTCTTTAAATTCAAGTATTAAATGAAACTTAGAATTGTTTATCCCCTTTGTATTTAAAAAGCACTCACTCAAATCCCCCCAATATGTACTACTTAATGAAAGATTATACTAGCCAAGGATACTAAATTACCTATAAGTGCTCTCTCACATCTCCAAATAGGTGCATGGTTTAATTAAGGGTTAAAGGTCACTCTTGCCCTGGAAGTATTCGCTTGAGGCCAATTTTGGCCCGGAAGTGTTTTGAGGGCCAATTTTGCCCCGAAAGTTTCAAATTTGGAACAATTTTGCCCTTGCGTTATTTAACCGTTAGCTGAGCCAAATTTACTCCAAATTTGAAACTTCTGGGGCAAAATTGCACCTTAACCCAATGACTGTTAGTCGGACGCATCAAACATCATGCAATATATTGTGCTCTTCCAGCCGCTGGACCCTACCCTCAGCTGAGCCAAGGTGTGCAGGCTATTAAAAAGAAAAGAGAACTCTTCCCGATGCCCCTGCCGACGTCTCCGGACTCACTAACGTTACTATCAGCTGCCACGTCCCGATTCAGGAATTTTGACCCGATTCCCTTTCGAAGTATATGTGCTGCATGCTACCAGATGGGCTTCCCCCGTCACTTAGGATATATTGACCCATGTGCAAGTACTATTCACATGTAACATTTCCCCTTTTCGGCCTTCAAAGTTCTTACTTGAACATTTGCTACTACTAAGATTTGCATTAATGGCTGCTCTACTCGGGCTCACGCCCCAGGTTTTGCAGCGACCGCCACGCCTTCCTACTCATCAAGGCCTTGTGCTTACCTCGACGACCGAGTATAGGTCGCACACTTCAGCGCTCAGGCGGAGCGGCCGTCAATGCAGATCTTGATGGTAATAGCAAATATTCAAGTGAGAAATTTGAAGGCTGAAAAAGGGAAATGTTTCATGTAAATGGTACTTGCACATGAGTTAGTTGATCTTAAGAGACGAGGGAAGCTTGTCTGATAGCATGTAGCACTTCGAAAGGGAATCTAGTCAAAATTCCTGAACTGAGACGTGGCAGCTGACAGTAACGTTAGTGAGTCCAGAGACATCAGCAAGGGCCTCAGGAAGAGTTCTTTTTTTTGTTTAACAGTCTGCACACTTTGGCTCAGTCGGAGGTAGAGTCCAGCGGCTGAAAGAGCACAGCACGTCGTGTGGTATTCAATGCGCCCGACTAATGGTCATTGGTTTAAGGTGCAATTTTGCCCTAGAAGTTTCAAATTTGGAGCAAATTTGCCCCGGCTGACAGTCAACTAACGCAAGGGCAAAATTGTTCCAAATTTAAAATTTTCAGGGCAAAATTAGCCCTCGAAAAACTTCCAGACCAAAATTGGCCCCAAACGAATACTTCCGGAGTAAAAATGACCTTTAACCCTTTAATTAATCCATTAATCTCTTAATTAACTAATTAAACCCAATTTTCATTGCTAATCCTATATGGTTATATGAGGTTAATGAGTGTATCTCTACCTCATTCACAAAACTATCCATTCAATTCACAAATTTCAAATTCTCACACGATTAAACTTAAGTTTTACACTTAATCTAACCCTCTCAAGTATCAATCAAATGAACCCAACAATTTCATTAGTGGCCAATCAATAAGAAGAATTAAACAAAGAGTACAATCAACATAATCTCATCATTAATTACAAATATAAAGGGAAAATGAGTGCTTAATCCACACAAGGGTTCAAAACAGTCATAAAAGAAGAAATACTTAGTTGCTCATGTCTAAATGTACAAAGAAACTGAGCATAACAATTGAATAAAACCATAGACAAAGAGAAAAGAGAAGAAAAGTAATGAAACCAAGGTAGAGGTCATAAAATTCCTCTTGGAACCACCACCCAAGCTCCAAAACTCTCTAAAAGCTCCTCTCCAAGGTGTCTTCTTGCGTGCCTTAGCTTCCCAGTGTGTAGTGTCTGTTTTCGACGCTCTTCCCTTGGTTAAATAGTGTTTCATAACTTCTGACATCATAATGTGCAGCTACACTTTTTCAGGACTTGATATGGCAAGTCTGTCAACTTGTCGTAACTAGTTACACAGAGAGCATACAGAGAGCACTTGTCACGGTAAGTTTACCAACTTGCTGAGGCTAGTTACATAGAGAGTAAACTTCTTGAGAATGTTTACTTGCCACGGTTAGTTGGTCAACTTGTCGAGACAAGTTGCAAAAGTTCATTCTATCTTTGCACTGCTTCACTTCCTTTGTTCTTTCCTTGTTTCTTGGTTCTTATATGGCTTCAATACTTGTCTTCATTCTCCTACAAAAGAGAGAGGATTTATAAATTATCAATTGAATCACAAATATACCAAGAATTTATTTGATTTTTGTTTGATGCTTTGATATACACATTTTATTCTATACACTTATTTCAATGTACATTTTAAACTCAAAAAATAGGCATAAAGAGAAGAAAATGCGTTGGAATGTTCTGAATTTATAAGAGTCAACAACTATATAGAGAGAGAGAATGGATTGAAGGAATGAGTAAGAGCAGAATAATGCAGGGATTGTATATAAGTGCTGGAACTAGTTGAGAATAACATGGCAAAAAAAAAAAAAAAAATATATATATATATATATATATATAGCGCAGATCTAGTTTTGTTGGTTGAATTATATGGATTGGTTAATCATTTGTGTATTATCTTGTGTTCCTATTTCCTAGTTGGCATATATTTGTTTTAGCTTTTTAGAAGTGCTTTTATGATTTACGAGATAAGCATGTGAGAAATTTTATTTTGTGTGTGTTTGGTTGGGCTTATTTTTGGACAATAAGTCATTATTACGCAAGTCGAGATAAAACTCCTCTCACATATTTACCTCGTATACTATGAATCACGATTTATAAGTATTTATTGTCTAAAAATAAGCTATTCCAAACGAACATTTTAACTTATAGAAAAAGTGCTTTTCATAAGTTTCCAAATGAACACCTAGTTGAGCTTTCCAGCCAATAAAACATTAAACTTCTCTCACTCCCCCTGGCCCATAATAATGTGTAACATTGCACCACGGATTCATGCGTGCTCTAACCTATCATACCCTCCTTCTCTTCTCTCTCTAGTCCTGGAAGTAACATTTGAATACATGTTACAAGGTTATGCCTGATAATTTAGAGTATAAAATAATAAGAGAAGCTACGGCAAAAGCTATGCAAGAATCCAGGGTACAAGTGGCATGTGCATGTGAGATTATATTAATTTTCCACTTCTTATATGATTTGGACGGAATTAATTACCAGAAAGAAAGAGAAGAGAGGGAAAGTTGTTCGACCAACACACCCTTTGATCTACAATATATGCTTCTAAATAGTCTAAAATGCATGACATGTGCAATGTTTATATATATGTGTATATATTTCAATTATGCCCTTGGTTTTTCATTACTTCCAATATCGACAGGACTCTTTGAACAATTTGTGAGGTAGGGCCCGACAAGCAGTTATGAATGGGTAAGGGCCCTTCCCAACGAAGCCCGAAAAGCCATGCCACCCTGTTTTGTAAGCTCTCTGATGTGTTGCTCCATAGCCCATTCTATTCTTTCTTTCATCTTTTTATTACCGAGAAGTTATCACATGCCATTTTTTACCCTCTTCATTGAAAATTCTCCAAATACAAACAAATAACGTGTAAAAATAAATATTTTAATGTGAAAAAGTGAAAATGTTTGTATTAAAGAATTGTTAATTTTGCTGGTGACATTGAGATGAAGTGGATTTCTCTGTTTTTAAGGCCTGGATGAAGAGGATTTTGTATTCAGATCCAATTTTCCTTCTGCGTTTAGAGATTTTTTCTAATAGAAAAATACCAGCATAATGCCTACACACTCTTTGTGAATCCATGCCTCTTTTTACCCCCCATTCTCTCTCCAAGTCCATGACAGTTAGTTTTCTAATATCATAGTTGAATACAGTTCTGTTTATATCAAGACAAATTAATCACCAATTCACTAAATTTTCTTAATTGTTTTGTACATTTAAATTTAAACACACATACATTGTATGATATTTTTGAATTTGTCTTGGAACAGGAACAATCATATATATTGTATTATGTATGTGTACAAAACTCACATTTAGGGGCCAGGCATTATCACCTGAAAAGGCTGTGTAGCCTGACTAAGTGTAGATATATTCTGTGGCATGTGGTCCAACAACCAACCTTTATATGTTTCAAGTACAGGTAAACAGAAGAAACTTGTGCTGCTCCAAGTCTTTACACAAGAATAAAAAACCCTAAGCATCTGTTTGGTGTAAGGGATTTGAAAGGAAAGAGAGGGGAGGAAAAATTTTTATGAGTTAAATTTTAAAAGATCGAAGAAGTGGGGTAATAAAATTTTAATAAAAAAAATATATAAGATACAAAAGTAAGAAAAATTAATTAAAAATTTTTAACCTCACTTCTCTAATTTTTTTAAATTCAACTCAAAAAAATGTTCCCTCCGCCCACTTTCCCTCCTCTCCCCTTAGACCAAACAAGCCCTAAGGGTGTGTTTGGTTTGAGGGGAGGGAGGGGAGGGGAGGGCGGGGAAATTAGAATTTTGGATAAAAGAAACTCAAAATTTATTCTCTCATTTTTTTAAATTTTGAGTTCCCGCCCAAAATTTACTTTCTCATTCTTTTTAAATTTTGGATTCCCTCCCAAAAAGATAATTTACCCATCCTTCCATTCCTTCCCACCCCTCCTCTCAAACCAAACACACCCTAAGAGGCACTATTCAACCATGCATTCACTTTTACATATGTAAATGTGTTTAAAGCCAGTCCATTTAGCAGGAAACATGCAGACCAAAGGAACCTAATCTACCCCCTCTACCTCTACCTATCCTTCGAAAAGCTTCCTTATTCCTCTCTCAAAAATAAAGCAGCTAAAGAGGAGTTTTGGAATAAAGGGGCAAAATACCCTCATGACTAAAAAAAAAGAGAGGGCATCAATATTGATGCCTTATCTTTCACTGTATTATGATCCCCCCGCTACAGGAAAAGGCATACTTGACTGGTCTCAACACTTACCGATCAACGTTACTATTTTTTCTGAAACATCAATATTAAAAACAGGCTTTACATTTGATAATAATTACAGGAAGAATGACAAAAAAAATAAAATTTTAAAATTACAAAATCTCAAATCAGGTAATAAATTATGAATTGTTTAACAAGTTTCGTCATTTCTATATTAATCTTTGATAACAAACCTAATTTAAATCTTTATAATTTTAAAATTCTTTTTTCTATCATTTTCCCTAACTAATACCCTGGTTGAGCTGTGTCATTTCGTCATTTCGGCGTATTTGATATTTCCTTACGATGTGAACTCTTAATTAAGACATCGCAGGAGGCACCCCCACATGGCCGAACCAGACAAGTGCTTTGTCTCTACTTTTGTCTGCTTCGACTCACTCATTTCCATTTCTTTACTGAGTTATAAATACGGATCATTGCAGCGTCCCGCCAGATCCAAAAACTTTAATTACTCCACAACGCCTATCATTGACTAATGATTATCCCTAGACTTCTAGTCCCCTAGTTTTAGAATTAGTAATTGTCAGAAATTAGGCCGATTAATCTCAAATCCCGGAGACCCTCTAGCTAGGAAAAGGAATGGAAGAAGTTTCGCTACTTATTTTACTAGGTAAAAACAAAATCAGCCTGATTATTATTGAGAACCCACTTAAGACTATTAGAAGCAAGTTGGACAGCTGGTGTGGAACCTAAAAAAAGCATCTAATTTGGGTCCCTGGTTTCACGTTTAGTCCCGTGAAAAAGCAGCAAATGTTACCCTACTTGTCCTGATCTGCTGTGGTAATTTTGAACTAATTATTGATATCTGAATTTGGAAATACCGGTCAACTTTTTGCTTTCATAATTAGGTAACTGCATCAAAGTACGACATCGGCGACTCTATATGCTTTTGTCATCTACATGTGATCAATGGTTATTTTTGTTTCCAAGCTCTGCCACATTTTTCATAGTCTCTATACAGGGAAAAGGAGAACTGAAAGTTAATAATAAAAATGATATGATGATAAGACCCAGTTAATCATATGCAACGTAACGTAACAGAGATATTAATCATTTGAGCGGCCTGCTTTATTAATTTGGTCCTTCACTTCTTAGAAGCTTCACATTTGCTCTTTATTCTCCGTGCCAACAGCCAACAAGCGAGGTCATATATGCACATTGGAAATTAAATAAGCGAACATGCTGGACTAGCGACGAGATTGATTCTCAGATTTTTAGTTTACCCATGTCTGGGACTTTGGGTTTTCTAAGAAATTAGAATATATATATATATATATATATATATATATTGGATCTATCACTTTATTATATCTCTCTGTCACCTTCAAAATCAAAGCTCTGTCTAGCTGTCCCGTCCTAGTGTGATCTTATTGAGAGTGCGTGGTTTGATCCATGCATGTAAAGTTACCCTATCTAATGGGGGTCCCGGAATTTAATTAATATTATTATCATTATCTGAGTCAGTGTCGAGATTAGGATTCTTGTTTAGGAGCCCAATACAATAAATAAGCCTTTCTGTTAGTGAATCTTCCACAAAGAGAGGTATAGAAAAGCATTTTAATTAGCTACCTAAGCTAGCTTTGCTTCTTAATAATTTATTATAATTCTTTTATTACGCTTTCCGGGTGAACTTTATCTAAGGAAGCGATCTGTTAAAGCTATGAATATGTATCACCGATTTATACTCAAATGTATGAAAGATAACGTACGTAAACAAGTAACAATGATTTCGATCGGTACCAAAAGTCAAAATAGAAAAACCTAAGGTGGGTCGGAGCAGGTGAGCTAAGTAACAGACGGTCGAATAAAAATGAAGACTATAAAATCAGAACTGATCAAAGTTACGCAAATTCGTATAGCCATACAGATGGACATGTGTACTACTTAAGATTTTGAAAGCACACAGCAAGAGATCCGGTTGGAAGCTTCATGGGGCTAAAAGTTATTAATTAATTATCATATTAAGAAAGAAAAGCGAGGCATATTCAATTAAAAATGTACATGCCACAAATCATACAAGCGCTAGCAAACAAGGACACAGTGACACCAAATTATATTTATCGTGTTAACGGTATAATGGACAATGTTTTAGCCACTAGTTATGGTGTCCCGGAGACCAGGACGGCGCAGTTTAAAGTAGTACGGCACAGAACTAAACTAAATTATTGTCCATAAACGCAAACTATATTGCTGTTATGTTAATTCGATTGAAGGCAATACATATAATCAATTTACTATTTTTCTTTTTCCCTTGTTCGAGACGTCCCACAACATATTGATTCATTGCCTATATGCAAATAAGTGGCAAGTAATTATAGAGAAGATATGGTTAATGACGAGAGAATAATTGAAAACGATAAAACTTGTGATCGAACTTTAATTAAGGCCTTTAGTCGTTGAAAAAAAACCACCACGGAGATGCCTATACGTCAAAAGAAGAATCCCGCATTAATTCCAATTCAGCCCCCATATCAGTTCTTTCTTTTTGAAAAGTTACAACAAAGAAAGAGGAAAAGAAAAATGAGACGGTAATTAATTCAAAAAGCCCTCAATTATACAATATGGATATATCAAACATCGCCATAACTGGGCTTAATTAATTCAAAAAGCCCTCAATTATACAATATGGATATATCAAACATCGCCATAACTGGGCTTAATTTCTTTGTTGTTTTTACATGCTCCTGGCTAACATTTCTTGAAACCTCCTATCAGACTCCTGCTTTTCCAACTTAAACTTCTCGTGACAATTCGCAATAAACATTTCTGCCAGCAAATCAATCTCGTTAATCTCCTGTTTCGACGACTCATCTTCCGTACTCTTATCCTCCAGCCACTGAAGATAACCTGCGAGCTGCGACTCAGGACATAATTCCTCACCTTTTACTTGTTGCTCGCGTGATGAAACATTCCAAGAGGAATCACAGTAATTGTTCGTGGCTGCCGATGAAGAGGAAGGCAACTCTTGGAAAACATGGGTGGGAACAGGCAAGACATGGGAAGATTTAGAAGAACACCAGTTGTAATGAAGCCTGAAGGATCCCAGAATGATTTTCTTGCTCCTGCTTGTGTGGTACTTTTTGTGGATGGGCTGGTTGTCCCTGAGAATCTCAACAATAATGGTTTTGACTTTGGACAGTGCACGAATAATTCGGCACATGCGTGACACTATGAGGGTGTGGATGAGACTTTTCAGCTTCATGGAGCTCAAGCTTGAAGACGAAGATGGTTTCAGATAGGAAGCTTGATGAAGAGGGTGAAAAGTTTTGTGATGGGACGATGATGGGCTAAACATCTTGGATCGATCACTTGCGACCAGTAGTGTCGTTTGAAACTGTGTGTGTTGGGTGTGAGCTGGAGCTATACTTATAAATCAACCGGATTACCATTTTACCCCTGGTCTTGTGGTTTATTTTAAAGCATGCCATCACTTTTTTGTGGAAAAATTTGAGTGTGTCGATTTCCCGTTTATTTACTCTCTCTTTCTTTTGTGTGATGTGGTGGGGTACGTGAGAGGCGCCTCACAGTTTTAAAAAAACACACAAAATGTGGTTAGGTTTTGCCGTTTCGCAGAGTGATGCATGGAATATGGTTTGGTTTGGCTTTGTGTACTGTAATGTATTCAGTAATTAGCAGCTCGAGAACGCTGTTTAAGGCTGAAGAATCGCCACGATTAGTAATCCAAGGATTAATAATATTAAAATATATATATATATATATTGTTGAAAGACTTGTTTGTTTATGTGTTAGATTATCTTTTTTAAACATTAGTTAATTGCTGTGTAGTTTCTCCTAAACACAGTACTTTAAGTGATAATATTTTAATGGGCAGAACTTTCGACCAAACTTGCACCCCAAGAAGTAGTGATGTGTTGAGCAAAAAATAAAAAATAAACAAGTAGTGACGTGCGAGACCTTATGCTCCATCTTTGACACTTTCAAAATAATAGACGGAGGACTTTGCTAATTTGCCCTGTGATATCATGAAGTGTCATTGAGTGACATACGAGTATGAAACTGAAGCAATATAATCATGTATATATATTCATTAAGCATATATATTTAGATAGGAATTAATGTTTATCATTAGTAGATGTCTGCATTAATTGCATAATTGATGTGTCTTGCATCTTTATTTAATAATTTTACCAACATTATTTTAACACTTCAGAAATATTTTTGTTAGCGTGCATTACAAATGACTTCCAGGCTTAGAGTTGATTAATTCATATTCTCAATTCAACGAAAGGCAAATTGTTCTGGCACAAAATAAATAAATAAATAAATGACTAGGGAGAATTAATGTCAAATCCTATTATTAAAAATAAGCTTTGATGTGAAGTCGCCGAAATGCAATTAAACTTTGGCCGTCGCCCGTTGGCAATGATCTGAGTTTCTGCACCAATAGCCGGTAAATTATTGAAAAACTGTGATCGAAGTGAAATTTGAACCTAAGACTTTTTTATTTTGATGGGACTTGATTATCATTATTCCTAATGATTATATGTTTCTTCCTATATATATCTGATTATTATTCTTCTCACCAATTCACGGCGTGTCTGCATATATCAATTACATGAGATAAAAACAAGATATAATTTTTTTGAGAACTAAATAAACAAGTAAACAACAGATTAAAAAAAATAATACTGTATTATATTTTAATAATAAAATCTCATTGTGGGGCTTTTATTCCGAACTCTAGGGCTTTGACGGCTTGTGCATTATAATATAAAAAATATAAGTCACATATAGTATTAATAACACGTTATGTATATAATATATATAAATCAAACCGCGCGTGAGAGGTATTTATAATTTTAAATCCCGTAATAAAAATCACACTTACTGTTGGAGTTTTGATTAACAAGAAATGGCCGGTTAGTTCACACAAAACACACATCAATATAGATGATAATCATCCTGCGTTGATTAAACCACTCTGGATTAACTGGTTCCGTAATTAATTATAAGAAAATTCCATCAATTCGAACTGCTTAACTTTTAATCCTATGCATATTTAATTTGTCTCCAATTTAATCATTGTCTCGTTAGGATTAATCATCTTAAATGCAGAGACCTAACCCTAATTTCTCTCTTGGATCTAATTGATGTCATTGACTTTCAATGTCAGACAATGGAACTGAATGAGACTTGCGAGGAAAACAATTAATTATTTGCCCTCGCAGTCCTATTAATTCCCATCAAACTCCCACGAATTCTACCTCTTTTTTTTCCAAATTATGGCCAGCAAGGTCAACTATAACTTAACCTACAGTTTCCGCTCTCTAATACCGTTCTTTTAAAAAAAAAAATTTAATTTAAAAATTAAAGATAATACCGAAGCAGAATACATGGTCTGGTCAATCTGCTTCTTCTACTCAAAATGTTATCGAGCAAAGTCAATTAAAAAACATAATACACATGCATAAAAAAATATAACACACGTATATAATATTAATATTATCACCCAATTATAAATTAAACTAAGATGTATTAATTCAGTTCTTTTTTAATTATAGACTAAGTTTAAATGAGTTGGTTTTCGGGGTTCATCAGGTTAGAACATATCTCCAAACCCAAAAAACTCCTACGACTTATGAGATAAGAGGTATGTGTCAAAATAATCGTGATGGTTAGCTAAGCAAAGGTTAATAGCTAATTAAATGGCTAAAATACATATCCTCTAACATTACAAAATTGACTACATGACGATATATAGTTGGAGTGAGATAAATAAAATAAATGAGTGTAATTATAATATCTTGATTCCCTTAGGTACAGCTATAGTTAGGGCATTCTCTCATGTCTCTTTGATCTATTCTTCTAAATAGCCAGGCACTATTCAGTTGAAATAGTATTATAATTTGGTGGACAAGAATACAAGAAGCCATGATTTCCAACTGCCTTCTGGAGCTAGCCCAAACCTAATTTTTAAAATGAAAACAGTAGCTAGCTTCAAAGCTATGTAATTAAACTTGTTGATATTGAGAAAAACAAAATTGGTTTCATTTGTTTGGAAGGGAATGTTTACAAGTGTATTGCGCGTGGGACAAGGAGAGCCTTATTCCAGGGCAACAATTGAACAGAGGATAAGGTCTATGTACTTAAAGTTTATTACCAAGATGGAGAGACCAGGGGCCACACCTATGCTTTTGTGTTCAATCGCCATCAAGTTTTTTTTCCCATTGTTCATACGGAAACGGAAAAATTTGATTTTGAGAGCTTTAATCTATATATATATATATATATGAGGGATTGTTGAAAGAAAATACATTTTCAACTAATTTTAGTAGGTGATCTAGTTTAATTTTTTTTAACAACTCTCTCACGAAATAATAAGAAATCCGATTACCTTTGCAGCTGCAAAAAGAGAAGAAAGGTAACATGGCACCACAATATATGTACTTAATATATTCAATCACCGCTGAAGATTGGAATAATTCCTTTAATATATTCCCTCAGCATCTCTTGTCAATGTCAAGGAAAGTCCCATGAAATTCCACATTTCTAACTTTTGGTTTGTGTTACGTTGTTATGGGCAGATTTTTAGGTTTTTCTTTCTTTTTTCCCCCTCCCTCTGCTTTTCTTTATATATATATATACAAAAGAGAAAATATTCTGTTTAGGGATCATCAAGGGTATCCTAGACGCGAATTCATATCTTCAAAAATGAACCTTCCCTCTTCCTTCAAATAACATATTTGAATTCTTATATTTTGAATTGATGCTTAACTTTCCAAAAATATGTCTTTCTTCTTTCTGATTGATTCCAGGAAAACAATATAAGGAGAACGCCCGCAACAAAATATACACGTATCTGTAACTTAGCTTGTGGAGCAATACAAATTCAGGAAGGGTTGGTTTTCCAGTTCATTGAACCAAAAAAAAAAAAAAAAGAACTAACAAAGACCTGATTAAAACTCATCAATACGCTATACGGACTCCCTCGAGTTGTATCATCTTGTCATGAGAGATGTGAGTAGGCAACATCCACTGAGAACAGAGATCAACGCTATCAGAGATCTCCTATACTCTGATTGGGATGTGGAGCTCCACTGGTCTTCGAGAGACGGTCTTAGATGTGCTGATTTCTTAGCGAAGCATGCCCATTATGTGCATGAGGATTTGGTGGTCTTGTCAGATCCTCCCCCTCAATGTCTTGCCTACTTGGATCAGGATCGCAATTTTGTGGTCTGATTTTGTATTTTGAACCTTGTTTGTAATTTTCAGGTTACACTTGGCCACTTTTTATGTTAAAAAAAAAACTCATCAATACGTGGTCTGAGTACTGATGAACATCTTTACCGGTGACAAATTTTGAATGATTTGAAATCATCTCCCTTAATTGAATATACACACATACTCCCTCCAATCCTTAATATAAGATATATAATCGGGGAATGATTTTGGTCATAAATATATATAAAACAAAGTTTTCATATCTGTCAATATTTTCTCAATTTATTTCTATTTATACTCCCTCAATGATGGTCAAGGAGAAGAGGAAATGAAGGTATTAAGGAAGGTGATTAAGATGTCTTAGAAAATATATATCATATCAATTAACTTAACCAACTTCTTTAATATAATCATATTAGGTAAATATGTTTCATATTAAGTAGTGGAGGAGTATATCATATGATGTAGATGTAAATATGGGTTGAACAAGTCAGTGGCAATTTGATTTACATATATTCCAGTAAAGGATACAGATGAGCGATCTTTATTTTGCTTACAAGTGATGAAGTAGATGTGATTTCCTTATAAGCCGATCACGCACTTAAGCTATTACCCCTTTTGATGTCATATGCAGATACTGCGCTTGAGCTGTAAAAGTGACTGTAATCATTGGAAGATGAGTACTCCGTGCATGGTTAGGCTAAATGATGATCGTAAGAAACCAAAATAAATAAATAAATAAATAAAACCTTCGCGATATGATGAAAAATCGTATGTCGTTTTCGTTTATAGATTTCCTTCATTCTGAGCACATGAAAGTGGCATAAGATTCATCATAAGCCTGCATCAGCATATAATTTTATGATTGCCCTGTCCTTTTCATTCTTTGCTTTGAAATCTCATCCACAATACCATTGAAATTAAAATCATTCTTAAAAAGTACTAACACTGCTATTACTACCTCCCATTTTAAATATAAAAGTTAATTAAATTGTGTTGGTTAAATCAATGAAATAAATTGATTAATCTCAATAAATGTGACGTGATCCTTCTAAAATATCCTTATGTAAAGATCTAACATCAATTTATAAATTAGACAGATTGAATTGGAATAAAAATAATAAATATAGAGTTAATCCCTACTTTGATTTTAATCTCTCAAGTTTCAAATCACATATTTTGGTTTCTCAATTTTCATTCTTTTTAACACATTGATCCTTATATTAGATAAAAACATATACAATTTTTCCATTCGAAGGACCAAAATCAAAATAAGAATAAATTTTGAGAATACACCAAAAATTATATTAACCTATAAATATAAGATATAAAATAAATTAAGGTTTTATATTTAGAACCAAATATAACCGTAACTACTTCTAATGCTAGGGGCCGGTGGAAGTGATGTAGACGAAAATAATTGACGCGCGTGTCTCTAATTTTTTACTTAGCCTATACTACATAGAACGTTAAACCTGAATTAATCTTCACTGTCCGTATCATTGATCCATATGTCTGCCCTTGTATACCGTCTCGATGGTTGTGAATATGCATGGGCATGTAAATTTAAGGTCAAGTTTATTTTGTGTGATGAATACAAAATAGGCCCTGAAAGACTGAAATATCGTCTGAAGTATAGTTTCCCTTTTGTCATGACATATACATGCAACACCGTGTGTATATATAATTATATATTATATATAAAAGCTAGGAGCGGTTCGAAGAACAAGAGGAAAACAAAGATCGAATCATTAAAAATCAATAGTCCTCCTGATCGAACTTTTTGTGTTAATGAGCTCGAACATTGAATATTGATAGAAACCAAAGAAAAACGTGAAAGCGTTGCCCCATGATCACATGGGAAGCCGTGAACAATAATTGTTATTCGTTGTAGTGTAGCGAAAAGGTCTGAACTTTGAACAGTTTGATGTTGAAATTTGGTAGTGACTACAAAAACATCGTTCTTCCAAAACAGTTGCTTCGAGAATAATAATCGGGAACAAGTCCCGTTCCTGCCTCCTCCTTTCTTCTTCAATCAACTTATTCCAAATGACAACACTGGAGATTCAGTCAAATAAATAACCAATAATATATATACACGTGGAAACAAATATCACACAAATATCTTTGCTCCTATATAGGGTGCATATGATTTAAATGAAAGCCCTTTTATTATAATTTTATTTGCATGAGAAATGTCCATACAGATCTAAGCAAAACAGATTGGTACGATATCATGGGTTTTTTCTCTGGACAATTATTCAGGAGTATAAAATTGGCCCAGTGGGTGTGTGAAACGGATTAGATAAAGATGCCAGCTTTGTGCTTTTTGTTAATTAGATTATGAATAATTAATTAAGCAGCGTGATGGGGTCATTAATTACTTTTCAGCGCATGTTGGGGGAAAGTTGACTCACCATGTGTGCTTGTGGTGACAAGATCCACTAGTCATAATTAATTAATACTGGCTGTTTGGGATTAATTAACATAATCGGATAAAATCAGGGTCCCCTAACTAATTGTATCCGATTTATAGCTATCATTAACATCATGTGCGCGCGCGCGCGCAATTCTACCTATTAGAGTATTTAATTTAAATTTCTGGCAAAAAAAAAAAAAAAAGAGTATTGATTTAAATAAAATATAAAAAAAATAAAACTTTAGTTAGAGTATTACTTTCAACCTTAGGCCCAAAAAGTTAAGGCTCGCTTTTAATTATTTTATGTGAAAAATAAAATAATCCAATGCCAAATGGACCTTTCGTTGAACCCAGGATTAAAAAATATGGACCTTTTTTCTTGAAAGGCCCAAATAACCAGACAGGCGATGCATCATCCCAAGTTCAATGGCGCAAGCACAAATAGTCTCTTTCTAGCTCATCGTCACCAACTTCAGAGTCATTCAGGCCTCCTGTTTTTCGGCCGAACAGTTATTCAGATCACTTATGCAATCAGATTATTGCCTTCTATATCTGTTTAAAAAAAAAGAGAGTCTATAATCATGCTAAACTTGTATAAAGAAATATATTAAATTTTACATAAAAGTAACAAAAATTGTCCCTGATTGTTATATGTACAGTATACAATAAACTTGTAAGAATTGTGAAGATATTGGAAGAACAGTAAATTAAAATAAAATACGGTTTTACTTGAAAATTATAATCTTAATCACCACTTGTCAAGGGTGATATTGATATAGATAAATCAAGAGATCATGACATTAATCCAAACAAGAACAAATATGCGTGTGTGTGTTTGGACTTGTCCTTAAGTTAGAATGTATGTACATGGACTCTAGCTAAACTATGTACACTGTTTACCCCATCCATTACCCAATGTAAAAGAAGAGAAGAGTAAACTTACGGAGAGAAAAATGAGACTATGTCTTCGTTCTCTCATATCATTTATTTATTAGGAAAAATTCTTTAAAAATATCGTCGAAATAGGAAAATTTTGATTTAGTGCTGTGAAATTCTAAAATCCTGATTTAGTGCTGTGTCAGTACGGATGAACAGTGCGGGAGTGCGAAAAGACGATTTTGCCCTTCAGCCCTCCATCTCGCCACTTCAGAATAACAACACGGGACTCTTAATTAACAACTCCGACTTCTTGATTAACAACTCTATTTTCTTCTTTTTACTTTCATAATAACAACACCGGTCTTGTTATTAACAACATCATATTCTACATTAACAACTCCCATTTATTGTTTCATAACTTCGTAATTTAAGTTTTAGGGCCAATAATAACATCTCTTTTTTTATTAACAACATCTTATTTTACATTAACAATACTATATTTTTTATATACAAATATGTGAAAGAATAAAGTGGAGTTGTTAATCAAGATATCAAAGTTGTTAATTAAGAGTCTGATATTGTTATTCTGAAGTGGCGAGATGGAGGGTTGAAGGGCAAAATCGTCTTTTCGCACCAGCGCACTGTTCATCCGTGTTGACACAACACCGAATTGGGATTTTGGAATTTCTCAACACTGAATCGGAATTTCCCTGTTGCGGCGGTATTTTTAAGGGATTTTCCCTATTTATTATACAGACTTTTTTTCCCCTCGTCATTACTCTTTCTCTCTTACTCATTCATAAATCGGGGTATCTTTAAAAAAATTATATTTCTTATATATTTATTACTTTTAACTAATTTTAACTGTTTTCTAGAATCTTGTGAGTCGGTTGAAATAATGTTATGTATAAGGACGGAGAGAGTATTGTACTAGTATCTGTAATGACTATCTCTTATAGTATTAATTAATATTATATATATTCCATGAGAGAAGGACGCACTTGAAACTTTAATTAATTAATGTGCTTCAGAATTACTAAAGGTTTGTTTTCCACTCCTTTCCTGCAATGTTGCTGTCGGGTTTGCATTAATTAACAACGCACAACACCCCTAAGCAACTTGATTTACAAACCCAGCCACGTCCTCAACAAAACTGTAAATTAAAACACTTAACTCCTATTTACTATATGATTAACTTTCTCAAATCTCAAGGCCCCTCGTCAGCTGACTATATATGTTATACACAGTACCGACTATTCACAAACTTTCACATCACCATTAACCTAATGTCACCCCATGCATGCAGAAGTTTAGAAAACTAGTTCATAAACTACTCAAAATGTCTCAGTTTATCATTTTCAAAAGAAGCATCGCATCACATGACCTGCAGCGAGTTTACATTCCTCCCTTTTATGATCATAAGTCAGCACCATGAAACTTCACTTAACCTCTTTGTCGGTCAGCTCCTCCAATCACAACCTTCTACAGAATATAAGCTTTTAAGAAAATCACACATCAAAAGCTGATTATTGGAGTTGGTCGATCAAAAGCCTTATAATACATATTTTTCAAAGTAATCCTACTGATGTGCTGCTTGCGACACTAAATTACTCTACTCAATGTTTACGAATCAGTTATCTATAATTTGAGGAACTAGGAGCGAAATGGAGGTGCTTGCATGTGATATATACACTATAAAAAATTGTGATTTAATAACAATTAAAAATAGTCATTAGTAATGGTTTTAACCGTTATAAGAAACAAAAAGAAAATTTTCAAGGCAGGAAAAGAAAAATGAAATTTTTTTCTCCTTTGTAGCGGTTTAAGAACCGCTACTAATAGGAAATTTTTAAAATTAGTAGCGGTTCTAGAACAGCTACTAATTTCATCAAAATTCAAAATTCCCGCAAAAAAATTAATTTCAATTTAAACCAGGCGCGTTAATTAGTTGCCGTTTAATAACCGCTACAAAAATTAAGAAAAATTAAAAAAAAATACTATCATTCGTTTATGTTATTTTGATATTAAATTAAATAGTTTATTTTTTTAGTAGTTTAGCTAATTTAATTAGCTTATTATTCAATATTTTAGCTCATTTATAAATTAAAAGGAATAATTTAATTTAGTTGGATAAGTATAAAAATTGTATTGATGATATTATTAAGAATATGTAGGTAATAAGGAACTATTATGTTGTCTTTTACAATGTAATTATGTATGAAAAATATATGAAAATGAGATAAAACTCTAATATATCTGGAAAAAGAAAATGATGAGAATAATTTTTATGCAAAGGAAAGAAGTATTCAAATAAAAAATTAAAAAGCTTGTTACCATAATTGATCGTATTGTTAAGCTCATCAACGCATACAAAAAAATTTGTAAATGAGAGAAAATGAAAGAAGGATAAGGTGAAAAAAAACGGGGGAGTGTTTGAAATGAGATGTGGTAGAGGTATTTATAGAAATCCGGGTAGCATTTGTAGCAGTTAATGTTCCCATTTTGTAATGGTTTTTAATTAGTAGTGGTTCAAAAACCGCTACAAATATTATTTTATTTTTTAAAAATATTTTTTCCATTTTTTTTAAAGACAAAAACATAATTTAAATTTGATCACTCATCCTTGTCATCCCTACAGAAATTATGTAGAAAAATTATTGTTAGTGATATATTATTAAATTTAAAAAAATTAATTTAAATGATGTGGACTTAAAAAAGCACACCGCAATAGAGGTAAATTGTCATCGCCTTTAGGGAAGTAGTTTTCAAAATCGGCTGGCTAAAATGGCTCACTCTCGTAGGCGATGTAATCGCCTTCACCCATGTCGTAAAGGTCTCGTGGCTTTAAATAAATGATCATGTGTCAATCCTTGTGCCTCTTGTCCTCGACATAATAAACTTGATGTGCCTCTGAAGCAACAATATATGGCTCATCATCTTGAGAAGTACAAGTATGAATTGGCCGTGAGAAATTGACTGATGTGATCCCTAAGTCGTCAGTTGTTAGTCCCCGAGAAGTAGTGGTATTTGCCCACAAACACTTGAACAGTGTCACGGTGAAACGGCCTTGATAATTAAGTTCGACCACATCAAGAAGCTTGCCATAGTAAGGGACGCCTCCGAACTGCATGTTGGTGTCACTGCTGCTCGCATAACTCCTTGTCCCAAATGTACCATAAACACCCGAATTGTGAGTTTGCAATCTTTGATCCCGTAAAACCGTGCAAAATTTAAAACCATTGACATTGTATGTTGTAAACCTTTTTGCATGATCAAGAGGGCCGATTGCGAGAGATCTGAAATTTGGTGAGTGTGGGTTGTGGTCATTTAGTATTCTGCACGCAAACTAGGTCGGGAATTCTCTGTGGACTTTTTTGTCAACCTTCGAGGATGTTTGTGTATGGATCTTGAGTTAACGCTTAACATGACTTATGAATTCCTTGCAATTAATAATGGAAAGACGATAGTGAAATGAAAGTGAAAAATGGTACGAAATATATAGAATGACATGTGAGTGTACAATTCTTACTATATGAAAGGTTCAATTTGAGTGCAATTAATCAAGACATGTCTATGTGCTTGCAACTTCTCAGTTGCCGTTAGTTTGAAGTTCTCAATTCCTCCAACTGACTTAACAACACGAGGGATAAATTCTCCTGATGTTGGCACAGGTTTAGAACAATCGTCAACACGAGGTGGGCGGTTGAAAGCCGTCTCAAGGTCATCAAAGTGCATTGAACAAAAACACATCACCTTATCCCCTATATAGCCTTCATCTATAAAACCTTCTGGTCATGCCTTATTCCTTACGTAAGATTTTAATTTCCCAAGGAACCTACGAAGTAAAGAAGAGAAAATTGATACTAAATGCCAAAAAGGACGGCTAGCAAACATAAGAACTAACAATAAAACACATATTTAGAATGAGTACCTTTCAATCGGATACATCCATCGATATTGTACTGGGCCAGCGAGCTTTGTTTCATGAACGAGATGGATTGTGAGGTGAACCATCACAGTAAAAAAGGACGGAGGAAAGATCATCTTCAAGTCACAAAGCGTAAGAATGATTTTGAACTGCAGCTGATCGAGCTCCTCAATAATCAAAACCTTATAACACAACTTTTGAAAGAAAGAACAAAGTTCGACCAAAACGGTGGAAACATCGGGAGGAAGTGCATTATTTATAACCAGAGGGAGTAACTGTTGCATAAGAACATGCGAGTCATGACTCTTCAGGCCAGCAACCTTTTGAGCCTGCAAGTCAACACATCGAGAAATGTTGCTTGAATATCCATCAGGAACTTTTATTTCTTCAGCGTCGCGAGGAAGACTTCCTTGTTCGGTTTTGTGAGGGTAAACTTTGCCAGTTGAAATCTGTCATGCTTATCTAGCTAAGCGTCCTCACGAACTCCCATGGCGCGTAAATCTTTCCTCACTTGAAGGTGATTTTTTGTCTTACCGGGTTCGTTAAGCAACATATATAGTACATTATTGCAAACATTCTTTTCAATATGCATGACATCAAGACTTTGTATGATGTCACGCCCTTATCTCATTTTCAACTTTTTCAGAGTATTCGTGGAAAACGATATGCGGTTCGGTAGGCAACACGGGAATAGCACAACTATACTGATAATATGTGCATGATTACATAAATTCCCTACAGGGGTTTGTACATGATACTTACGATTAAGTTAGCCGCACAAGGCTACTAGGGTGTCTAAACTCATCCCAGTGAAATAAAAACTTTTTCTCGTCTTCGTTCCACTACCGTAATCCTCTCGTACGGTACTTTGCATTGTTATTTACATATCTTCTATCATCTCCTGTCTAAATTGTTAGTAGGGGAGGGTGAGATTTGAGAGAATCTCAGTAGGAAATAGATACCATAATGCATACATGATTGATGCTATGTGTATGACATGCTAGCTTTATCTAAATGTATGCCCCATATTGACATTTCTGCATGCTCAATGTTTCATGTAACAAAACTATGCCCACAGCGAAAATAGAAACAGAGCTTCATTTATTCAAGTATGCTTTACACAATCAAGTAAAGCAATCACATACATCACTACACAAGCAAAGATATCAAATACATGCAAGTAAGGTAAGTTCCTTACCTTAACCCTTTTCCGCCTCAAAACGCGTGCCTCGATCTACGTGCAAACAGCTCAGGGCTTCATATTCGATCCTACAATGTCAAATGTACTATTTAGACACTTCCATAGTGTTTTTGGGGTTATATGAGTCTATCTTGAAAAATTACTAAAATACCCCCTGGGACCCGACCCGACCCCACTTTACCTAGTCCGGCTGTAGTTTTCCCGAAATTTTGACATGGGCTATTCTTACATATTTTCACCCAAAGAATCTATTTCCAGACTCAGAATTATCAAATTCAATGTCAAATTATGAAATTGCCCTTGGCAGCCCTACTTTTAGGGTTTCAGGGGCGTTTTCGTAATTATGCTTTCTCGGCCTTTTCTGAAAAAGTGTCCAACTGTAACCCCACCTAATTTTCCCTCATGAAATCAATGAAATCATCAAATAATTGAAAATCCAACTCTAAGACCCATTTCTAGAGCTGGCTGAAACTTATAAGAACTCTGGGGAAAATCAGGGTTTTTCGGTTTCGGCTCCGTAAACACGTTTCTTTCTAATCCTAACCACTTTATTGACTATTCCATTAGGTTAAAACTACCATTTAGTACCAATTTGGGCAGCATAACAGCCCCACAAACCCATTTTCCATTTTTAGAACAAAAAACAATCCGGCGAAATTTCATCGATTAAATTATCTACAACAGCTAGAATAGTCAATATACAAAGGTTTGGAAGTTACCTCAAGCTCCCACTAGCTTTTCCTCTTCTTGGCTGAAACCCTAACCTTTGAAACACCAAAAGATGAGCTTCCAAACCTTGAATCACATAGAAAAATAGCTTAGGAGCGGAGTTATACGCATTAGAAATTGATTTACCAAAAAAATCACTTACCTTTACAAGTTTTTTCCTCTCCTTCTCTCTCTATTTCAGACCTGTGCTGCATGGTTTTGGTTGAAGGAAGGAGAAGAATGATATTTATTATATGATATTTACTTTATTACACCATTTTTCCAAAATTCGGATTTTACAAAATTATGGCAGCTTTCTGGCCAAACTTTGAAAAATCATAACTAATTCTAGAAAAATTAAATTAGACTGATTCTAAAGCCTATAGAACCCTTATTGAGTCTAGTTTCAAGAAAAAATATAGAATTTTGCTAGAAGGAATCACAAAATTCCCAAAATTGCAATCTTTGCATGTTGTTTCAGAAAATTTTCAGTTTTTCTGGGCTAACTTCAAAAATTCATATCTTTTTGTATATAGCCCTAATTGAGTCATATGACCTATCAAATTAAATCTTAGGATATCTAATTTCATCCTGTAAAATTTCATAATTTTTTATTATCATTTGGTCATTAAAAATCACATGACAAGCTCACTACCTTATATGTGATTTCACCAAAAACATAATTACTTTCTCCAAAATTCATCATTTTACTTTCTTAATACCCCAAAGATATTAGAATCATTAGGGGATAAATTTGGGCTCTTGCTAAATTGGGGCTTAGCAGTCCACTTAATTTAGGCTTATTCTCAAGCCTTTAATCCCAAATTTCAGGGTATTTCTCGTGAAGTAAATTAGATCTTCAATATAGAAGAGTGAATAAAATATTGATCTTCTTCCACTGCTGAGGCACCGAAGTCCTACACGTCTTTTGGCGAGTTCGTGCTTAATCGTCGCTTTTTCTAAACTCGAAGTCAACATACTCTAAACTGTAAGATATCTATACTAGACAAAGTCTGAGGTGGTCCTCTATTTTCTAGTTTCCCATTGAAGTGATTCCGTTGTAATCTGAACTTATGTATTCCATCGAGAAACCTCTGATGCCCCATAAAGCACCGCTTTCGGCTGTGGGGAAGGCGCACTACGTCAAATTCAAAATTGCAAGCTGGACACACCGACCCAGTATGCACATTCCAACCAGATAATGTGACAAGGCCGGGAAAGTCACTAATCGTCCACATCAAGGTTGCACACAAGTTGAACAAAATCTTCCCGTAAGCTTCATATGCCGACATTCCACAGGTCAAGCAATTCCGCAATAAGTGGTTGGAGATACACATCAATATCATTGCCCGGTGCCTTTTTGCCTAGAATGATCATACACATAATGAAGGAGCTTTGTTTCATACACATCCAGAGGGTAAGTTGTAGGGAATTAAGACTACTGGCCATATACTGTAACTTGTGCTAAGATTCTCGAAAGGATTGAATCCGTTGGTCGCCAACGCAAGCCGAACATTTCTGGGGTCAGTCGTGAAATCTGGAAAGTCATTGTCAAATGTTTTCCAAGCATCTGCATCCCTGGGATGTCTTAATTTACCATCTTCATTCTTATCAACGGTATGCCACCTCATGTGCTCCACAGTTTTAGACGACATAAATAATCTTTGTAGGCTAGGTTTCAAAGGAAAGTACCTGAGAATATTTGCAGGTTTCTTCTTCTGCTTTTTCCTTTTCCGAATTGTCTTGTACCTCGATGTATAGCATCTCTTACAAATCTCCTTGCTGGAATCGTCTCCCCAATACAGCATACAATCATTGGGGCATGCATCTTTTGATAGTTCAACCACAACCTGCTGATAATCTTCTTGGCCTCGTAGAATATTGTGGGAATCTCAACAACGAGGAATACATCTTGTAATAATTCAAGCAACATTGACATTCCTTTATCTGTGATTCCACACAAGCACTTGATGTGATACAATTTTATCAAGAATGATAATTCAGAATATTTTTGACAACCTTGATATAAACGACGATCTGTTTCATCCATCAAGCTGAAAAAATCCCGAGCTACTTTATTCCTCATAAACACCGGCTCAGAACCGTGCACTTCTTCGTTGAAGTTGTCATCTTGAAATCCAAATGCATCACGCACAGCATCATTCACAGGATCATCTTCATCTAGTGGAACGCCTACTTGAGAACTTTGAGGAAGAGCATCATCATATCTAATGCCAGCCTTCTCACTATGAACTGCCCAGAACGTATAGTCCTCCGGGAAAGGCTTCGGGAGCAAATGTTCCTTAACAACATTTCGTGCATGTCACTTCTTGAACTTGCATCTCTGACATGGACAGACGATCTTGCTGTTACAGCTGGCGTAAGTGAATGCGAAATCCAAGAAATTGTTTAATCCGTACAAATATTCTGGAGAATTGTGTGGCAACATGATCCATGACTTATCCATAGCTATTAGTGAGAGAAAAAAAAGTATAGTGAAGAAGATGAGTAAATAAAGAATGACGAGTGCTTGGAATCTTATATTCTGAATTTCCAACGTTTAATATTTTGTAGCGGTTCATAACGGCTATAGAAATCGCTACTATAATAAAAATTTGTAGCGATTATACGTATAAAACTGCTACTAACGTTGGGAAGCTAATTGAAGAATTTGTTTTAACCTTGTAGCGGTTATAAGCAAAACCGCTACTAATAATACTTTGTAGCGGTTATACATAATTAACCGCTACAAACTTACAAAAAGAGGGGGAAATTCAAATTTGGAAAGTTAGTATTTGTAGCAGTTATTTATATAATCATTACAAACAGTCAACTATTCAATTTTGAATTTTGCCGCACTCATATCTTTCAATTTGTAGCGGTTTCAGCGTTAACCGCTACGAATATGGAACTAAATTTCTTAAACTTAAAAAAAATTATTTATATTTGTAGCGGTTTTATAAATTTATAAAACCGCCACAAATATAAAGATATTGAATTTGTAGCGGTTATTTTATTAACTGCTACTAATATATATATTTGTAGCGGTTATTCATATTAACCGCTACAACAATATATAATTTTGTTTTTAAGTTTTAGAAATATAAATATAATTATAACTATAGTAAACACAATCTAAGAATATAAATATAATTGTTGTAATTAATTCACAAATTCAACAACGCGATCTAAAAATATAAATATAATTATGGTAAACACAATAAGAATATAATTTTTGAAATATAAAATTATATATATTTATTTACAAATGTTTCAACAACAAAAAATAAATATGTCCTAAATTAAGTAGCTGGGGGCTGATCATCTGGTGCTCCCTCAGGTGGGGTTCCCTCAGGTGCTGTTGGATCGGGGCGCTGAGCAGAGTTAACTGCACCGTCATCATCAGCAAGAGGAAGAGGAGTCTGGACAACGTACCGAGGGACAAGGGGATCCTGTGGATGCTGCTCGTCTGGGAACAGGCGACTCTATGACCGCTCGAGCATATTGTTCGTGATTTCACGCCACTGCGTCTGCTGAGTGTAGATCAAATCAGCCTGCAGCTGCATCTGCTGCTACTATTGTGCCATTGTAGCCTGTGTCCGTTCCAAATCTTACCGCAGCTGCTCAACAGACTCGTTCCTCTGACGTCTGACCCCTTTAGAGCTGTCAGCCTTAGAGGCGGCGCTCCTGCCGTAGACCATGCTAGGTTTGGGGCCTATCCCCATCCCCCACACTTGTCTGGGGTGCTCAGCCTAACCCAGACCTGCCTTCAAAGGAGCGGTCAAGTCCACTAACCCCTGTGACTGCTCAACCTGGGTCTATCGCAGCTCAGCCTGCGACTGCTGCATCCGCTTCTACCATTTTATGAAACAATTATTTATTAGAATTTTTAATTATTAAGTTGGTTATATAAAAGTTATAATAATGAAATTACTTACAATGGCCGCTTCTGCCTACTGAGAGGTCGGAATCCCGTCACAATGTCTGTGTGTGATAACGTATAACTCCCCATAGTCCGTCTGACGGTTTTCCTGCCGTGTCTAAACAATTACAAAATTCAATTAGTATTATGGAATAACCAGTTAAAATTCAGTGATATTATGAAAAGTTACCAGCTTGATGTAAGTGACAGCAAATGTCTTCAATCCTGTTGTGTGGTGGATCGTCTGCTGCCCATGACACCTAGTGTTCCTCTGAGAGCGCCTAGAAAAAAAATAATATTAAATATATTAAAACAATACAAAACATTTAAAATTAATAAAGTTCAAGTTAAAATTAATTAAATTTAAATTATAATTTAATACTTAACAATTACAAAATTATATATAAATAATATAATAAATACATTACCTGCCCCTCAGGGCTCCTCTTGAATTGGACGAAACTCGCCCAGTCGTTCGGCGGGATGCCGTCTGGGACGCTCTCGATCAGCTGCTCCAGAGGCATCGTTCCGTCCTTATCCACAATGTGGAAGAGACGGTTCCTTCTGTTCCTCTAGCCGTCACCCATCTTCACTAGGGTGTACCTCTTCCGGTTGGCCCAGACGGCAAATTGCAGCTGTAAAAAAATTATTTAAATATCAATAATTACAACAATCCTATTAAAAATATTAATTAAATAGAATTAATTATAAAAAATATTAATTAAATACTATTAATTACCTGAACCACCTCCTCCCAAGCCAGGCCCTTCGGCCCCTTCAAAACGTGCCTCCACGTCCTGAAGTGAAGGGGGAACTACATCCAATTCGAGCCCAGCTCGTTCAGGAAGCGGTTGAACAGGTGACCCCCGTTGTCAATCGGCTGGTTTGTGGCCTCATTCCACCACACTACAACTCGAGTATCCGGTCCATGCTGTTCAGACCGGCCACATCCAGCCTCCTCGTGGACACGTTCCCCTGCTCATCTACACAATTTACGACATGTTAGATAAATTGTAATTCAAATTTAACATTTCAAATTTAAATAAATAATTTATTAAATAAAAAAATTTATTTACCTTAGACCTGTGCTTCAAACCCAGTAGACCACGAATATGACCCTCGCGAGTTGTTTTGCTCCCGCGCCTCCTCCTTATCGAGGAACTGCTCTATCTCTCTGATCCCAATCGGGATGTAGAAGTCCTCGTTTGCACCATAGTCCTCAACGCTAATATCTGCCTCCCCCAAATTAGACACTACTAGTGCGGTCGCCTCCTGTGAGATCGTCTGCGGTGCCTGTGGTTGGGGCGACTCCTGTAGGGGGTGGGCTGAAATGCCATCGTCGCCCTCCCTCCACGTTGCCCCCTCCCTCTGCCCCTAGATCTACTGCTGTCGCCTTGCAAAATCGATCTGGGGACCTCAGGCTCCTTCCCCTTATCCTGTCTAAAAGCCATATCAACTACAAAATTTCAAAAAAAAAAACATTTTAGTCATATTATTATGCAAAAATATAATAAAAATAAAAATATATATAAAATATGTATTGTCTCCGTACGACCGTACCTCAAGTGCAAATAATGAGAAATACTGCAGCACAAACTCTTCCACATACGCTTGAATGCTCAAATCTAAAACAAAACACTCAAAGAAATCTCAGGAAACAAAATGGCAAAACGGAAAAGTGAAGAGGGGAGGAGGCCTTAAATAGGGGCGGCCTTTGTAGCGGTTCTTAAAATAACCGCTACACCAACCGCTACAAATAACCTTGGGCGGCTAAAATTTGTAGCGGTTTTATAATAACCACTACAAATTACAAAAACGTTTGAAGTTCTGTAGCGGTTATGGTACAAAACCGCTAAAAATTTAGAGACCTCTAGAATTCTGTAGCGGTTATAAATCTATAACCGCTACAAATACGGGACCTTTCGCATTTTGTAGCGGTTTAATTTATTAAATTAAACCGCTACAAATATACGCTACACTGTTGGTGCATTTTGTTCGCGCCAACTGGCGCCAACTTTGTAGCGATTATAATTTAGTAACCGCTACAAAGGTACCGCTACAACTTTTGGCAGGAATTGCGCGTCAAATTTGTAGCGGTTATTTATACTTAACCGCTACAAAAAACGTTGCCAATTTGTCGCGCCACTTGACACGTAGTTTGTCACTATAAATTTGTAGCGGTTAAGGCTTTAACAGCTACAAATCTTAACATTTGTAGCGGTTATAATATCACCGCTACAAAATATCATTTTTTTTTTGTAGTGGTATAATATTTTAAAAAAATTTAAAAAAAAAAAAAAAAAAAAAAAAAGGGAATCCCCAAAGGAGAAAGGGGAAGGGCAGGACAAAGTTCTAAATGTCCTTTGGAGGGCTGTAAGCGTCAAGTTGAGTCTGTGGGTGGAATTCCAACAATATATGCATTAGATGTGGCGACAAGCAATAATCACCAAACTTTATTTGTTTAATTTATTCTCTCATTCATAATCCCACCTGTCTTATACTATAAGTGTTCAATTAACCACGTCATCGCAATCTTATCATCTTCTTCTGATGTTTTCCATATGCCATTCTTGCCGCCTCAATATATATTGGTTCTAATCTATATATATAAGCGGTACGTTTAGACCTTTTGTATTTTTAATTCGACGTCGAGATCAATGCTTCACACAAATGTAGAATTCAAATAGTAACAGAAATGGCGAAACTATATTATTCGGAGCATCGTGCTCCTTGACATATTAATGCAGTAAACTAGAAAGATGCATCGGAAAATACGTCTTACTTTCCATACGTGGAAATTGAAAGGCGCATGTGTGCTTGTGCGCGCGCATATATATATGTATATAGTAATGTTTACTTTGGGGTTAGGTCGAATATAAATATATAGGAGAAAATTAAACAACCAACCTTAATCGAACCTCCACTTCTCATCAGCGATTCTTCTTAGGAAAATAAAAGACAAGTTTGAACATGCGGTGCTAAATATACTGGGCTAGTTATGGGGTTTGTTTCAGTCATAAATGAGAAACTTTTTTCTATTTTGTTTTTTAAATTTATAATTGTTTCTCTCAAATTATTTTTATTAATTGCACATATCAAGATATTTTTATCAAAAAGTAGTTTTAATACTCCCTCCGGTTCTATTTATAAGCAATTTTCTCTTTGATTGAACAAAACAAACTGATAGTTAAAGGTAATAAGTATGTCAAAAATATCAGAGAATGAGTATTTAATAGGGAAAAAATAGAAAAAAGAAGCTTACATTTTTAGACAAAAAGTGAAAGTTGCTTATAAAAGAGATAAGTTTTATGAGAAAACAAATTGCTTATAAATAGAACCGAAAAGAGTATAAATTATCAAAGAATATGTATGTACATGTATATATGTGTATATGGTTGTCGACAAAGAATTGAGCGCAAAAATTTTTGTCGGCAAGAATTTGAGGGCAAAAATTTTTGAAGTCCCTCCACTCCTCTCTTAACATTATTACTGATAACTTGCACAATTGGCTAGGCGCGCACACAAAGAGTTACAACTCAGTTACAACCGCCCTAATTAAGTGTTTTGGTAGATTATAGCTAGCTTTAGGCTTGGGCTGGCAAACCCCTATATGATGAGCCAACTTCTTTGAGATTGAGGAGCGATCTTATATACTCTATCCAGTCTATGATATAAGGAACTTTGAGGAGTGATCTTATATGCTCCATCTAGTCTATAATATAAAGAACTTTAACTATATAATGGAAAATGAAAAAATGATAGTTAAGTCATTTAATATATCATAAAATATAAATTTTTTTCACTTTTACTATTCTTAAGAAACATGTTTAATTACATTGTGAATACTATTTTAGAAAGAGGGGGTATGATGAGTAGGTAAAGTTGAAAATTGAATATTAATTAAAGTGGTAAAACAAGAAAAAAGAGTATTTATTAAACTGAATGTGACTTATATTATAGACCATGCATTCCTTCTAAAAATACCCTATATGGTAGATCGGAGGAAGTACTCCATTTATCTTAAAAATATAAACTTTAAATTTGTGAATAAATACGTCCCAAGATATAAGTTTCATTTTATGTTTGTCAAAACACTTATTGTGTTTTTTCCAACTTTACCCTTAATTATATTTGTTATATTATTGTCTCTCTCACTTATCCTCTTTATAAATAAAGGCATAGTTGACAAAAAAGAATAGAGTATTTGGAATGCTCGTTCTTCCAATATACAAATCAAATTATAACAATTTTCAATGAGCATGAAAATATCCGCTCAAGTCTAATCAATATAAATTAATGAAAGAGAATTAATAGTGAGTGGAAGATAATTAATATAAAGGTATGTATTTAATAGGAGTAGAAAAGGAAGATATAGTTTAGATTTTGAGAGACACAAAGAAAGTTACTTATATTAAGGATTAACCTTAAAAGAGAGAAAATTGTTTATAAAAAGAATAAAAATAATATTAAGAGGAAATAAAGGCCTGCAAGATTTTCAACAGTTCAGATCACGCACATAAGAGTAGATGCTAAAACTTTCAAGTAAACAAGACAAAGCGTGATTTCTTTTGCTTCAATTTAATGCATATATAGAGGGTCTCAATTCAGATATAATCATTTGGAATACTTTCAGATCATTTGGGAAATAAAAGGCTTGTCTGGCTTATTTCTAAGGGTATTCATGTCACTTTGATCTTATTTATAAATCCCTTTTAATTAAATATCATATATTAAGGAGAGGTAGTTAACTCAATGATTATGGGATAAATTTATAACTATACCCTCATTTATGAATAGGTACTTTTTAACTCTTTCTTATTTATCTATCTTTAAATTATTTCTTCATTTATACAATAAATAGGGGTTAAATTGTTACAATATCATTTATTACACTGAAACTGAACTTATAAATAGGACCAAATTTTTTGATAAAAAAGAACTTATAAATAAGATCAGAATGATAAGTTATAAGATGATTTTATTCATTTTTTCGCTCCAAAAATAATTGAAGCATTCTGACCATCGAAATTTAATATGACGAGCGTTGGATGATTCCTTGTCGGCTTTAATTAATTTTTATTCATTTTCTCCGCCGTTTAACTTCAAGGATAAATCACACTAATTAATTAGTTTTATTATTCCATCAATCCTGATAACGACCTTTGGACTGCTACCCTATTGTATTTGTATTTTCTGCCATCTTGCTAACCGATAATATTCCACTAGTTTTTTTCTTCTTCTTATTTATCATCTCTCAATGATTTTCATTAATTATATATCCTCATTATCACCATGCTCGTTAATTAAAATATTTATTAATTACCATTCACCCCGGAACTTCCAAAGCAATTCTCATGACACTTGTTATCGGGGTTTCTGATGAATTTTCCTGCCATTAAACTAATTAAGTCTTTAATTACTTGAATAATTTTTTTTTCCATCTAATTTTATCTACTTTCTCCAATTCTAAATATAGGATTTCCTTAAAGAATTTGGTTTGGTCAAAGTCATCAATATAAAAAAGTATGACATATTTGAAGAGTTGATCTTTTTCCTAAATATGAGACATATTTTTCATATTTATCAGTCTTTTCCTAATTTGTTCATATGGAGCCTCAGTAACAATAATCAATGAGGAGAGGGAAGGAGGGAGTTACGGAAGATGACTAGAGTGTTTTAGAAAATACATATAATATTAACTAACTTCCTTAATCTAATTAAGTGTATGTTTGGGAAACACCTAAACCGTGGTTTTAGAAGCTATTTTCCGCAAGTTGAAACAAAACTCCTCTCACATACTTATATCGTAAATCGTAAAAGCTATTCTTAAAAGCTAATTCAAATATACACTAAATCAGATAAATATGTCTTATATTAAGGATTAAATAAAATATTGATATCTTGATAAATTAAATGTTGAGGTCCTATACTTAGAGCAGAAGGAAGTATGAGTTTTTCCTTCAAGCTATGTTCAATTTGATTAGCATTCCTCTTCTTAACTTGTTAAATAACTAGATTATTTTTTCCCCAAAACAAAGTGACAGTTTGATGTACCATCACGGTTTCTTTATAGAGATTCCCTGTAATTTTATTCTCTGCGTGTCAGTGAATAATTGAGATTCCAAGCTGATAACCAATGGCCATGCAACCTTGCTTAGTGATATAAAATGCACCATCACCAATAAACTGTCTTGATTCAACAAAAGAAATTGGCTTGAAAAGGAAGTTCTTCAATACTGGTTCAACCTTGATTATTAGCTGGTTCAGTCTATAGCTGTAACCGTTCAAACAGGGGAGAGTTAACTCCTTCCAACTATAAATATAAGAATTAGATAATTAGTTCATAAGAATTTGAAAAATAGTTAAATTAATTTTCTGCAAAAAATGTGTGTTAGTTGTCTAAGTACCAATTTTAATTATTTGTGTTGAAAACTGCTCCATTAAAAAAAGGCCCACTCAATATGTGTAATACATGAGGAGAGTTTGAAAAAAAAAACCTAGCTCTCTTTAGTTCTTAGTATAAAACATATTTACCTAATTTGATTAGATTAAGGAAATATATTCAATTAGTTAATCTGACATGTATTTTCTAAAATACCCTAGTCTTTTCTTAATTTCCTCATCTCCGCTTCTCCTTGGAATATCTATAAAGATAAATTAGGAAAATGTTGACAAATATGAAAAATACCTCTTATATTTAATATCAAGATTAACTCTTCAAATATATCTTATATTAAGGACGGGAGGGAGTATCTAATTAGCCTTTGGGCAAGGGAATTTTTTATTCGGAATTAAGCTGCGTGCAATTGTCGTTATTTTATCAAAATATATATTGTTCAGTAAGAAAAGAGATACCAAGGAATTAAAACTCGCAGAACCGTGACATAAATATCTAGAGAAATATCTGGATGGCATATGAATGAGTTGAATATGTCTCAGTCAGTTTACCTTTTGGTTATGGAAGGCCCATTAAGTTAATTCAACCGGGAACACCCCCTGGGAAACTCCCTAGTTGTACTTTCTTTCTTTTTCTTAGGCTGAATATAATATCAGATGCACTTTTCTAGTAATTCCTGTCCCCCACACCCACTTTGCAAGGTGCTGTGATGGGGCAAGACCTTTAATTTTCTTTTCTCATTTTTTTTTGAGGACAAAAGATTTGGTCATCTGTGTATAAATCGAATAATAACAATAATAATCTTTAAGGGTGTCTAAAGTTATTTCATCCGAATCCATTACAAGAATAATTGCAGATCTATTCTTTGAGTGAATTTATGCCGGCATCTTATCTAACATTTAATTATTACACTATAGATGCCCCATAAAATTTATTCTCCAATACTAAGGCGATCAATTAGAAATAAATAGTTAAATTTTTAACCTCCAGTTTCAGATTCATGCATCTTTCCTATATTTTTAAAAGTTTTCTGATTCTCTTGCATTTCGTTTTAAAATTTACGTGAGGACAACGTTAGACAAAACCCTTCTCTCTCTCTCTCTCTGTTTTTTTGTGTTTTGGTTTTTTATACTTTGACAATATCAATTGAAAAATTGTTCTTTCATAATTTTCCAAGTGCTATATAAATTATAGGATTAAACTAAGGTCTTGTATAGTACTCCCTTTGGTCTTAAATATATGACATAGTTTGTAGTGTAATTTACACTACAAACTATATCTTATGTTTAGGATCAGAGGAGGTAGGAGTATTTAGACAGCTAGATTCAAGTTTTATACCTCAAGCCTTCTGGAATACAACACAGAATAATTTTATGCCATAGGCTTAAAATTTGACATTGCCCTTTTGTTTGCCTTGCCATATTTCTTCTAATCTGATCTTTCTTTTCATTCTCTGAAGCAAATCTGAAACAGAATCTAGCTTTAGCTTTTTGCTATCCCAAACAAGCTTTGTAAATGAACCAGAACATGGTTGATTTCTCAGCGCGAGTTCAAGTTCAGCAGGGCCACGGCCTAAATGGGTATTCTAATTCTGAGTTCGGTAATAGTTATTGCGAATACATGGATATCAATCAGGCCTGGAATATGGGAAGTTGCAGCCAAACACTCGCCGTCGCCGGAGGAGGAGGAGGGGCCCACCAACCACCACCACCACCACCACCAAACCAAGGCCCTGCAAAATCCTCCGCCACCATCATGAGCCGTTTTGAATCTCCAGCTTCTGCTTTTTACGCCACAGAACGATGCATGGGGTTTCAGGTTCAACAATATGATTCTCAGCTTGGTACTAATCCTTCTTTGACCTCTCAGGTTTCCAAGATGAACGACTTGGATTTCCCTCTTTATCAATCTGACCCCAGCTTTGAATTCTCCAATACCCTCCAAGCAATGGTGAAATCTCCATTGAGTAGTAGTAACCAATACAGTAAATTCCCAGAAAAATCCAATAAGTTTTCTTATGGGAATTTGGCCACCACCAAGTTTCTTCCTATTCAACAACACAGCTTGTTTATTAACGATGTTGCCTCAGTTAAGAGAAATCAAGATCATACAGCAAGTGCATATAATTTACATGTTAAGCAGATGAGTTTCTCTTCTTCTCAGCAAGAGAAGTTGACTCCATCAGTCACATCAGAAGGGAGTGTGTCAACTGTTTCTGGCAACCAGGGTTCCAATGGGACAGCAGCCACATCATCAAGCAAAACGCGTATTAGGTGGAACCAGGATCTTCATGACAAGTTTGTTGAGTGTGTGAATCGCCTTGGAGGTGCTGAAAGTAAGTAAATTTTCAGTGAATATCGATGTGAAGGAAAGTGATATTTACATCTGACTGTTTCTCTTGCTGCTTGATTATATAGAAGCGACACCCAAAGCTATATTGAAGCTGATGGACTCCGATGGATTGACCATCTTCCATGTGAAGAGTCATTTGCAGAAATATAGAATTGCAAAATACATGCCAGACTCAGCTCAAGGTAATTTGAATTTCCATAGCATAATTGCAGAATAGCTTCCATGTCATGTACATTTAACAGAATGGTTAGCAGATTTGTGTTACAGGATGTTGTTCTGCAGAAGAAATGATTTTGATTTTTTTTATCATGAATATATGTTAGAAATTTTTGTCTATTAAATTGAAAACTTCAATGCTCATTTGGGATATGATTGATTGTTCAGCTACCATTTTCTTTACTCCCAAGTTATCCATGATCTTCTATGCCTATATTATTTCTTGTTCTCTATGAAATTAAGTGGCTCACGCAATCAGCACAAGGGATCTCAATAAACTGATTTCTGTTGCAGGAAAGTCTGATAAAAGCCCCAATGTAGAAGCAGAAGATGTGCATCATCTTGACACCAAAACGTAATGCCACTCATCTCCATTAAGCTTCTTGGTTCTCCTCATACCAGAATGAAGTGCTGTTGCTGCATAATCCATTAACTAAAATCTCTGCTCTTCATTTGCAGTGGGTTGCAGTTAAGAGAGGCACTTCAGCTGCAGTTAGATGTTCAAAGGCGCCTTCATGAACAGCTAGAGGTACATTTATCAATGCTGTCTTTCATTTTCTGCTCCAGAGCAGCTTTTGGGATTGTGATTCCAAATTTATTGTGAACTCAGATTCAGAGGAAGTTGCAGTTGAGAATTGAGGAACAGGGGAGGCAGCTGAAGATGATGTTTGATCAGCAGCAAAAGACGAGTAGTGATAGCCTCTTGAATACACAGAATTTGAGCAACACAGCCAGTGATAATAACGACACATCAAATATTCATAGAGATGTTGAATTATCAACTTCTGGAGGGTCTGGGAATTCTTTCTTCCCTTTCAAGATAAGTTAGCTCCCTAGGGATATATAAGCAGAGTTCCAGTTTTCCAACAAAGCTTCCTCATGGTAAGCAGCAGAACAGACAATCCTCACCATTATGGGAAATATTAGTACATGAGACTAGTGTGCTTCCATACTACATACCCTTTTGAAACCAGAAGCATCAGAACAAGAATGAAGAAAGAAAGTTAAGAAAAGTAGTGAGTGTAATTTTCAGATGGGGAGATTTTGCGTCACTACAGTACAGTGCTTCTGTGTTGATTTCATTGCGTTTCCTTGTATTTGAGTGCATGGTGGTGTATCTCAAATTTTTCGACCAGTCATTTCCCAGGTTCTCATTTTTATTTATAGCGGCCACCCACTTGAACTTTTGAAAGGTTCATATGACTTTGTCAAAATTGTAGTCAATTGATGTTTGCGGGTTTTCCTAGTCATTTTTACGAATACTTACAAGGCATGATAAGAATGTTGATCAGTTGTGCGGGTGAATTAAAAATAGTATAACAAAATGTAGACGATTACGTACACAAACAGACTAACAGCAGAAATCACGAGCAACCTGGAACAGATGATCCGAGTCATGTCCGAGGACACTGCCCTATAGAGTTATTCCGCGACCATCAGCAGAGAGGAAGCGGTACTCCCCAGGATTAAACAAACCTTCTTGAAACAATTAAGGCAACAAAACTACGTCCATTGAGACCGGATAGCCACCACCAAACAGTGTAGGGGGAAATCGCCAGATTTCAACTACGTTTGTCTTCCGGTGGCCTGTTGTTGTGCTCGCGAGCCCACCACTCCTCTAGGCCTCTTTACAAGTCCAAGTTAGTATGGTAATATATATAGGCTTGTGACCTCTTACTCCTAAGCAATATGGGACTAGCTTCTTTGACACACCCACTCAAACACTTATATTTTACAACACAAAACACTTGAAATAATTTAACTTTGTTATATACGAATGAAATTTATGGGAAAAATTTATAAAAATGTACTTCTCAGGTGTTTTTAAACTATTTTAGAGATTTAGTTAAAGTGTCAATGTTTTAGTGCCATGTTAATCACTTAATTGGTTGAGAGGAATAGAATCCTTACCTAGAAGGTCATGGGTGCAAACAACATGAGACTTGAGGTCAATGGCTGCAAGTTAATTGGCTTCGTTTCCCCTTGTCTATACAATAAGGGCATGTTTGGTATAGTGGAATTGATTTTGATGGAAATAAAAATGGATATGGATATGAGATTTAAAAGTATATTTGGTATGTTATGGAAATAGGTTCTAATTTTTATGTGGAAAGATCAAAATGCCCTTATAATTAAAAAATAAAAAATCCATCGATTATCTCCCTCATCCCCTCCCTCTCCTTCTTCCACTCCATCATACCTCTACCCCTTCTCCATTGTCATCATCTCTTCTTCCTCCCTTCCAAACAGATCTAGAGTTCTAGAAAGGTCACCGGACTTGAACACCGGAATTGAAGGAGGAAACCTGAAAGTGGTTGAACACTTGAATAGGGCAATTGGTTGGTCCCAGAAAGGTCGCCAGAATCGAAAGAGGAAACTTGAGAGTGAAGGCGTCAAACTCGAACTCCGGCAAAAAGCCATCGTTGCCTGAATAGGTCCACAACTCACCGTCTCTTCTTTGCCGTCTCTTGTTGAACACATCTACAACTTCCGATGATAGTCCTTAGATCTGGTTGCTGGTGATGGTGTCGCATCCTCATTGTCGCCGGAGATCTTGCTGTCATGTGGGAGGCTGGAGCACGGTGGTCTTCAATCTTCGGATTGCAAGCCATGGTGAGAGATAGAAGGAGCAGGTCCAGGTGGTCAAGCATGGTGGGTGATGATTGAGAGTGAGGGTAAGGTTGGAAATATGGACATAGATTTGTAAATCAGAGCTTTTTGGATGGAACTATCTTGATGGAATTAGACTCCGGCTTATTTCAATTCCACATGGAATCCAAATCGGAGGTCAATTCCACCGTACCAAACATGCTACGAGTATAGAATCCAATTCTAATGCCATGCCTCCAATTTCATCATATCAAACAGGATATAATATGTACTCGCCAGGAAGGCGTATTACACCAACTGATTCCTATTCGATGATGTTGAAGCAGCACAAAAACAATTATGCAAGATTAAGATAATTGTTAAAATAAACGGATTCATGTCCGGCATATGGTCCCCAACAATATATTATTAATTAATTAATAGCCTAGAATTTGCGTGGATCGTAGCCCTAGAGGGCTGGTGTCTGAGGATATATAGGGTGTGTTTGTTTTGGTGATTGGATAAGTAACTTATTTTTACTTAAACTTATGGAATCTTAAGATTGGAAAAAAGTTAGATTGAGTAAAATGATGAGTGTTTGGATTAGCGATTGGATAAGTAACTTATGTAAAAGTGAATGATGTTTGGTTTGACTTTTGCATAAGTGGCTTTTGTATTAATTAAGAGAAAAAATTGTAAAAATTATGAAAAATGAAAAAATGAAGGGATAATTGTGAAAAAGTCCTCATTGGCAACTTAATTGTCAATGGGACATGGGAAGATATCTACACACGGAGGGATTTTTTCACAATTTTCTCAAAAATTAATTTTAAAAATTTGGTAATGGTACAATTATAATAAAATTATATCAAATTCTAATTTAAATTGGTACACTCTAAAAATCTTTTCTATTGTGCATCTCAAGCTTAAATCTTTAAAATTATATCAAACTCTAATTTAAATATTAAATCCTAACTCATATTTTCACATAGCTCAAAATCTAACAAAATAAACTGATTAAAACCTCAATAATACCTCCAATAATCCAAATAAATTATTTTAACTAAATTTAATGGGTAAAAACACTATATAGAAACTAATTTATGACATGTTTATAAAAAATATCGATTAGAAAATCATAAAACAATTAAATAATAAATATAAACTGATTAAAATTAATTATTAATTATTCTCTACATTTCTACAGTCATATATTAACAAAACTCAAAACTTGCCTAAACTCTTATCCCAAAGTATTCTCTAATTAGCAGAAGATTACTATCTAAAGAAAGATAAAATTATTTAGAACATTTTTCATAAATTAAGTTTTGTGATTAGAAGTGATTTTGAGCACCTCATTGATCCCCAAAAATATGAAGATACTCCTATCAATATAATTTTATACACACACAAGTACATAAGTTCCAATAAGCTTCATTTTGAGGCTTATGACTTTTTCTAACTTATGACTTTTTTCAACTTAAAGTCAATCGCCAAAACAAATACTCATTTTATACTTTTTACTGTTTAAATCCGTTTGCGCCACTATTTAAATCCGATTGGGTGCCCAATCGGTGAAACAAACAAACACATAATTAACGAGCACCATTACAGATTGGCCCAAAAAAAAAAAAAAAACGAGCGTCGTTACGGAAAAGATGTGAATCATTTGCAAGAAGAAGCTAGTTTAGACAGGAGGCGGCATGTATTATTAACCGTGTTTAGATGAAAAAGAAAAAAAGAAAAAAATAAGGAGAAGAAAATTTATTATTTTTAGAAATTTTCCCTCATAATATTATCTTCCTCCTAATTTTTTCTCTATCCAAACATAGAGTAATAGTATATATTCTTCATACAAATAGGTTTTGAAAAAAATGAGAGTGGGTTTCATATTCCAGGTAATATTATAGAGTGAGTAATTACTAAAAACGTGAGTTAAATAGGTAGGCGTAAGTTCACACAAGGAATCAAGGGCGTGTTTAGATTAATTTTTGTTGAAAAGCGATTTTAAAAAACTGGATTCTGAGCCGAATGAATTTTGTCAAAAGGATGATATTGATAAAATTGAAAATGTTTGGCCAGTTGTTATCAAAATTACTTTTTTATATGTAGGTTGTTGAAAGGGATATCAATCAATGAGGTAATTCCGTAATTACATAAGCTAGATTTGCAGACATGGTTTGATACTCTTATCTTTGAGACTTTGACAGCAACAGCCATGACCCCAACTATTTAAAAATGGCTTTGCCACTGGTTCGGTGCACCTTGCTGAAACTACGGTTTTGAGCTATAGAGAATAGACTCTAGGTATTAAGTGATCTTTGGGTAATTTATTCTAAAACTATAATCAGAATCCAAGCACCAACCACTAAAACTATGGTTTTAAATTATGATTTGCATAACCCGAGACAAAACTCCTCTCACACACTTATTTCATAAGTCGTAAAAACTATTAAAAAAAGTTAATCCAAACACACACTAAGACTAATGAAATATCGTACGACTAAAATTATCAACCAATATTTATTAAAAAAAAATAATCAAGCAGTCAAGTGAAAATCCAACGAGATTTCTTCTACTAACACGTGGAGGGGTAAGGAGTATTGTATGCCACATACAATGTAACTTAGCAACTAGGGCTGAGCATGCCTAATGGTTTGGTATGCCTACTCCGAGTCCAGCCAAAAAAAAATCCAGCCTAACTCTAAAGAAATGGCCTAAAAAAAGGTTTGGGTGTTTTTGGGTAGGGCCGGACATTGGGTAAGAAGTGATGTTCTACCCATTTGGCTCTGTCCAAAAAAAAAAAAAAAATATATATATATATATATATATATATAATTTTATTTAAAATCTATATTATTTAATATATAATTATAATTTTTTTTTCTTTACTTTAGGTGGATCATGAATGTTATTTAATTATTATCGAAACATAAATATTATATTAAAGCCTTTTACAATATTTTGAATTTCATGACTCAAGGTTTTGACTTATTTGCTTATGATAATGTCTTTTTTTTTTTTTTTTTGATGCACTATCTTATCATTGTTCTGCTCTTTGGCTGCTTTGTTTGTTATTGAGATTATGATGTAATCATGCTTGCTTTGGCTGTTTTATTAACATATAGCCGAAACGATTTGGGAAAAAAAATTAATAATGTCTATTGTGTTATTTTTTGTTGCAAAATTATGGAATGATGATATCTAAACTTAGGCAATGAAGCCCGCCCTGCCCAATCCAAGGCTAACAGGGCTTTTATTGGGCAAAATTAGGCATGGGGCTGCATGGGCTGGGCATTGAGCATAGGCCCAGCCTGTTCATGTACACCTCTATTAGCAACAATGCAAGTTCCAAAGCGATGATGAGTTGAAATACAATTCTTTATTATGATTACAGTGCTATACATCTCTGTAACAACACTACCTTAGATTCTAGATGTAAGACATGGTTGTAGTGCATTTTGTAAATAACTCAATTTTGCTTGCAAATCAATCTAAATATATGTGAAGAAGTATATAAAAGCATTAAGATTTCAATTTTATATTTTCTATTTAGATGGCAACATCTATCTTAAAAACGTGCTTAGCCTGTGATTATTTTTAAAAATTAATATAAGATCTTTATCCTTGTGTCAAAGGTAGAGCTGGGAATCAGGGCCGGCCCGGCCCTACAGGGCTGGCCCTTGACGGGTCAGGGCCTAACAGGGCCGGCCCTAAAGGGCTCAGGGTCAGAAAAATTGCAGTTTTTCAAGGCCCGGCCCGAGAGCATCAGGGCCAGGGCCGGCCCGCAGGGCCGAGAAATCCTTTTCACAATATTTAACTATTTTTTCTGCGTATTTTCTCCAGAGAGATATAATTAGTAAATAACAACGATTAAAGTTCTAATTTAATATATAAATGTTGTCAATATTAAGGTTTAAATAACACGCCTCTTGCAACAAACAAACACAGTTACTAATGTATAATCAAAGGTAAAATCATGTCCATAAATAACTCACATAAAGGCCAAAGTATAAGAAGGTAAGAAGCTAAATACTCTAACCTCTAAACAACATGAGTATGACGACTATTATTTTCATATTCTTCGTCACTATCATCAATTTCAAGGACATTTGATTGTGTTTCACTTTGAGCAGTAGGTTCAAATAGTCAAATAATTACAACCTCCATAAAAAATCATACTCTATTAGGTAGAATAGTATATAATATGATTTTAGTTTAAATAGGCAAAACAATATACTCAAAAATCACAATATGATTCAATTAAATAAAACAATATATTCAAAAATCATACTCTATACAATATGAGGACAGAGTGACATATAGATTCAATAAGGTAATTCAAAAATGTAACATGGTTCCTTTCCAAGTAAAAAAAAAATAAACGGGCCTAAAGGGCCGGCCCGAGGCCCTCCAGGGCCGGCCCTTTTAAGCCCGAGGCCCTACAGGGCCAGCCCTTTTAGGCCCGACTTCCTTTTGAAGCTACAATTTACAAGCCCGGCCCTTGAAGGGCCAGGGCCTAAAAGGGCCGGCCCGACGGGCTCGGCCCGTTTTCCCGGCTCTAGTCAAAGGCGGATATATAGACACTGTTTTCTAATAATATTAGATCCGGCGGGAAGCGCTGGGCTGTAGAAGCCGGGTTGGACCCATAAAAGGCAAGCCCTAAGGCGGTGCGTGCTCGAATTCGCTGCCATCTAATTGCAGAGGATAGGTGGAGTGGAGAGTTATAACCGAAGACGAGATGGACGATTTCAAAAAGAGAAAGCTAGAAGAGGCCGGCAACGGCGATGCTTCTTCGAAGGAAGAGCTTCGCTTTCTCCTGGACCCGCTGGCCAAGCCCCAACTTGTTGATCTCCTCGCTAAACTGTATGTTTCCTCCTCACCAAGTTCGGGCTTTATTATCTTTACTAGCTCAAACTCGTGCTCTAATATCTTCTACTTCTTCCTTGCTTAATTAAACTGAATTTCCAGTCGTAGGCATGTTTTTCGATTCTATTGAACTTGAACCCATTTCCGGAGCTGACCTGTCAGATTGTTCTTTATGATTAGGATTACAGTCGAGTTGTCATACACGCACGCTCGCGCCGCACACTATTAAACAAGTCCCCCACGCACAAAAAATTAAAGTTCGCTCACCTTGTACTTTCTGAATTAACATATCTACTGATTCATTGTTGACGTCTACTCTGAATCTTATTGAATTTTCACAACATTTATGTGAATTATATTAAGCACTAAACTGGCTTCGCCCCAAGCCTTACTTATTTACTTATTTACATTTTTTTGCCAACGCCCCAAGCCTTACTTGTTGCTAGTTTAGCCACCTGCAACTCACAGTATAGCGGGGATGAAAAGTTCTGTTTCCCGGTTGTTCTAATTTTTTCCTGTCGTTGTTGATCCATCACTTAAGAATATTATACTTTTTTCTCATACAGTAAGAACAACAATTTATTTTGAAGTTTTTAGATATTGTTTTTGTTTAACAACAGGCTAATATAAACGGTTATTGCGACCTAATGTTATAGAGTGCAGCATCAAATACGTTGTGGCTTGAGAGTAGTTTCATTTAATGTCTGAGGTTGCTGTGATTGCAATTATGGTTTTATATATTTTGATGCATATGATATCCTTGTTCCCTTGTCTTTGCCTATTTGTGATCTCTGAATAACTAGTGCGTGGCGCATGCACTCTGCATGACTGCACGTGTATTCATTGAAAATGGGCCATAAAAGTATTGCTCCCAATTGTGTGCTGTGTGATTGACCGTGTGCACATGTGTTTGTTTGCATGTTGAGGCATAAAGAGGGTCCCAATATCCTTCAATTGCAGAAGAAATAAAAAGTATTGCAAGTGCAGATCCTGTCCATCGAAAGCTTTTTGTTCGTGGCTTGGCCTGGAATACCTCTTCAGAAACCTTGTGTGCTGTGAGTGCATTGCTGATTGTTGATTGTGTTTAGTGTGCCATGCTTGTGTTTGTCGCATATCACGAGAAACAAGCCCAAGATGATTTAATGATGGGATGGCATATCTTTCCTATTTTCATTTTTTGTACCCTCTCTTGATCTTCAACTGTCTTTTTGGTTTAAAAATTCAACTCTTCCAGGCATTTCATATAGATTACATCTTAGATTTATATTTTCTTTCAGGCATTTCAAGAACATGGAGAAATTGAGGAAGGGGCTGTTATCTATGATAAAGCAACAGGAAAATCCCGTGGTTATGGCTTCATCACTTACAAACATATGGAATCAACTCATCATGCATTAGGAGCACCGAGCAAGTTAATTGATGTAAGCTTAATCCCATCATATAGCCCATGTGATCGTAGCAAAAATAAATATGCTAACTAGTCTTCAAGACCATTACTTTTAGGTGGCATAATTCTTTATGAGTAATTAGTCTTTAAGACACTATATAGTGCAAATATTTTTCATAGTTGCAAAGCTCTTTTATGTCATTTGATATTTGAATCATAAGCCTTTAAGACTTTAATCAGAGAGCCCCAATTTTCCTTCCCATGCCATGATTTCAACCATAAAGTGGACTTTTACAAGGAACCATTATCAAAAGAGAAGGGGCTCCTGGCCATCTAACTAAGGATCGAGAATATAATGGGTGCTAGACTTGAAATTATAGTATTAATAAATATCCAAACCAAATATCATAAACATACTGTTATTTGATTTCAAGATTAAAAAAGGTGGAAGATATTACTTTAAAATTAGAACTTTATGGCTTCAGGCCATTTAGTTCTCATGGCCTCAAGACAATTAATCTCCAGATGAGAAATTAAATCTATATGGCTTTAGGCCATTTATCTTCAAAATAAAAATTGTATGTCTTTTGGTCATACAGCTTATGAACTCCTTACCTTCCTGAAATAGAGCATTTGTTTTTTAAAACAAATCTAACCATGCCATCTGAATGTATGACATTGTGTCGAGAAATGTTATGCCTTACTTCTAGGAGTGAAATAACAGCTAATTCACCTGTGATTCGCCCCCTTTATAATTATTTTCAAAGAATCACTAAGCCTGACCTTGCTGTTTTGATTGTCACACATCTCAGTTTAAGTGCTTGTTTGGGAACCCCCAAATGTTTCAAAACATTTTTCTTCAAGCCGAGACAAAACTCCTCTCGCTGTCAAAGATAATCTTGGTAGCTAATTCTACTTTCGAGTTGATTGTTTTGCCTTGGAGGAATCCAGATTTGCTTGTACAGTGTAAATCGTAAAATCACTTCTAAAAAGCTAAAACAAACAGGCACAAAAACTTGTGAATGTATCCACCTTTTTCTGTTTTTTTAACCATTTAGTCCATGTGTAATGGAACAGTGGCATTTTGTGAAACAAAGGAGAATAAAGTGTATTTCTTTCAAATGAAACTCGCTGATGGTTTATCCTTAATCTGATGCCTCCTAAAACATTGTTTAGATGTCATTGCCTTTTTTTCCCCTTTTGTAATCTAAAGTTTACTTGCCAGTCTGTCGTCTTCTTTGCCACATTCCCTCAGTTGATTTTAAGGCTTTCTAACTCTCAGGGCAGGTTGGCTGTCTGTAATTTAGCTTGTGAGGGCCTAAGCGGAGCAAGTAATGCTCCTGATCTTTCCCTGAGGAAGCTGTACATTGGAAGCTTGTCACCAGAAGTCAGTAGTGAGATGTTGCTTAACTTTTTTGGGAGGCATGGTGAAATAGAGGAAGGGTCAGTTGCATATGACAAGGATACAAATGAATCTCGGTAAGATTGAAATTGTGTTTTTCTCCCTAATATGATATTTTATTGTCTTTGATTTCTTTGAAGTTACTAAAACACCTGGTTTTTTCATTTACCTTGCTAATCCTACCGTGATTTGTAGCGGTTTTGGCTTTGTCACATACAAGACTGCAGAAGCTGCGAAGAAGGCAATAGATGATCCAGAAAAGACTCTTGGGGTATGCACACACTTAAATTTTTAGTTTGATTGTGGTTTGATCATTGGACCTGATTGCTGCTATGCTAAAAGAACAATGGTCGGGGTTGTTGCCAGAAAGCTAGAAAGATCATTGAGTGAAAAATGTTACATCCATAAATGAAACTGCATTCTTTTGCATCAGATACAGAAAGGCGAAAGAGCACTGCTGGCTACCATGCTTTTAATTAACTTATTTTTAATGCATATCCCAATTTGACTTCTTAGGGAAAGTTTTGTTGGAAATTTCATAATTTATTTTTCACGCATATCCCACTTTGACTTCGTATGCGTTGAATTAACTGTCATTCATAATGCTTTGAACTGTGATTTGGTAGTGCTTCTAGGCTATAACCTTAGTAATCATCGTTCTTGCAATAGCATTAATTCTCCTCAAGAGTTGTGCTTTATGGACACTGAAGCTAATGCACGTTGCATTCTTTGGTCGCAGGGGAGAAATATAATTGTAAAATATGCAGATTCCCACAAGGGGAAAACAGGGCAGCCATCAGTGGTTCCAATGACAGCCTTACCAATGGCTCCTGGATATGTGCAGATGCAGCATGTCAAAACACATATTACCAACCCTCAAGTTGGCTACAATTACCCTCAGACCGTAGCATCATACCCTGCACCTTCTTACCCGAGTCCTCCTGCCGCAGCCGCACCTTATCCTTCAGTTTCTGGGAAGTCAACTCCGCCTGTTGGAATGAACAACTATCCATATTACTATCCTAAGCAATAACTCCAGTTTCTGGGATATTGATTCTTCATCTCCTCGCCTTGTTCCCCAGCAGCACCAATTAAATCATCATTTACTATGTCATGCTCTCTGTGGTCTGTATTAGTCTTTTTCCCCCTGGCATTTGGATGCCGGCCTAGCGTGTAGTGACAGTGGATGATGGATCTAGATTTCACTGGCAAACCAAAAATCAAGTTCTGTATACTTTTTATTATAAATTGTAATGGGATGCGTGATGCTAGATTAAATTACTAGATATCTTTTCTGTGAATTTTTTAGATTGAAATTGTTCTTATCAGGCAACTGCATGATCCGTTAAGACGGGGCTAAAGTTTTAGGTCAATTTTCTCGTTTGAATTATAGTTTTCGTAGACTGCATACTGTACAAAAAATATTTGTGGGACAGCAAGAAGTTTCTTGTTTCATGAAATTCAGTAATCGAACTAAGTAACTATTGAGAACCAAGCAAGATTTAGCTGGGAGACTCGTTCGAATTCCTAAAGTAAGCTAGCATTGTAAACTTCCATAGCAAGCTATTGGCCCACCACCCACCATCTATAGTAGCTTTGGAATCCTAGACTAGGCGGGCTACTTTTCCCATTGCATTTGAACATTTTCAAATTTAGAGCCACTTGTTTTTTCCTTTGTTAGATGATTCATCATCCGAATCTGTCAAATGCGATTATCACAGATAGCACTGTGGCTATTATGCCGCAGCCCAACTGTCTTAAAACGTCCCGTATTTGATTTTGATGTTACTGTTGACTAGTCTGAGTACAATAATTTTCATCTTCGGAAATAAACGCCAACTTATAGGGGAAAACAAAAACTTTTAAATCCACATGAAAATGTCATTAAACATACGTATTACGAGATTTATACAATGCTTTCTTTTGTCTAATGCATAAATTTAGGCAATAGTTATTTCTCTTACAATCATTTATTGTCCTCTCCTCTGCAACAATCTTTACGGAATCACTAATATCATTATAATTATTTTTGATACACACTATCGTTATAATTATATGTTTACAACAAGTATCGCTCTGACTTGTGTTTCCCTCCCCTTTTGAGCGGAATAGTTGTAATGTGTGTAACTTTACATTGCGGCATATTAATGACTCACGCAACTCAATCGCTTTTTTAGTTTTTTTATTTTAATTGTAAGTTGCAAGTTGCAACAGGACCGGACCATTTGCACATTAAAAAAAATAATAATAATAAAAAAAAATCTTTATACACTCTGATCGCCATTTCCCTTCTTGGGCTCTAACTAGTTCCTCCTCCGTCTTCTTTCTTGCTCCCTGTGGCCACTGCTCTCAGGCCTAGTCTGGCTTGCACTTATCAAGTTTCAATCTTTTGACTCCTGTCTCTATTTTAGCACACCGGCTCCTGATCTGAGTCCACAGTATTTCTATCTCAGATCAAAATCTTGACCACTTTTTAGTCCCTGCTATGCTTTACTTCAAACCATTCACAGAAAAGTCTATATTTTCTTTTGGGTTCACGCGGTTCCTGGATTTGTCTTATCAGATTTCATAAAATGGGTCGTGTTTGAGATGCAGGCAACAGATAGAAGAAACCAGGTCAGCCTCATTTCTCCTAGCAACTCTGGCTTCTTGCTCATGTATGATGTGAAGCCTTCATTTCATGGAAATTTTTTTGTATTTTTGATAAATCTTGTTGTCTCTCTGGCTTCTGAGAATAAGATAGAACACTGATCAAAATTGTTTTATCTTTAGTCATACTTGTTAAGAGAATAAAATTATAAATATTTACTCAGATTGGACTTGGATTAGGTGGCAATCACGTTTTCGTATGGCTAGACCAAAGAGCATCTAAAATTGTTAATTTCCCGTGATTATGTTCTGTTCATTTGTTTATCTTGAGCGTTGATATTGAATATGAGTAGTTTGGGTCACTCCATATGTTTGCCCAGATGAAGTGGGCGTGATTTGCTCTGTTTAGCGATCAGATTCAATTCGCTGATTGAGGCTCAATTTATTGTTGAGGAGAATGATTATAAATGAGGCGTAATTCTTTCTTCATTCCCCTCTTTGGTTCTTGCTAGATGCTATTTGTAATGTTCCAAGGTGAAGATGCAAACCCAAAGCTTGTGAATGTTGACTATTAATCCGAGAATCACCACTGAACTAGCTTCAATAGTTTTGCTTGATGGAATTTTGATAGTCATATTGCTTCTATTACTTCTTTCCCTTTATTTGTGCAATTCAACCTAAGTATTAGAAAAGTCCGAGGTAAATCCGTGGTTTAAGTGACATCATTACCATTCAGTTTATAGATTGATCTTCACTTGGTGCTATAAGCATGATATTTTCATCTTTGCAGATATCTGCTTGTGATATTTAGTAGATCTCATCAAAGGTATTTTTGACTATGGGTAGAGGCAGAGGAAAGGGGAAGAAGCAGACAGTTAGTTCTAAGCAGCAGGAACCTGGAAGTGGTGGAGAGGAAAGAATTCCTGCCTACAGAAGAAGAGGAAGGCCACATAAGCCATTGAAGGATGAGAATGAAGAAGTAGAAACAACTGAAAAGATTGAAGAAAATGGTGAAAACTTGAATGGTAATGTTTCCAGCAATGAGATGAAAACTCAGCTTGCCCCGGAAAATAAGAAAAAAAGGAAGAGGTCTGTACTGGTCAAAGAAAAAATAGATACCACAAAAGAAGAGAATGGCACCAGAACCAAGTCAAGCTCCGATGATCCAACCAAGACTGTTGCTGGGTTCCGACAAAATGGAAGCAGGCGAAAAAACAAGCCTCGCCGTGCTGCTGAAGCAGGAGTAGACTGCAAGTGAGGTTTTTGGCCTCCATGGAGAGATGTCTTATGATGGAAATGGATTCAATCAAATCCCTACAAGCCTTCATATAGTGTCTTATGGCTATTCGTTTTGTCTGTTGTAACTTTGGTATGCTATTCCTTTGAAAGGGTTGATTTTCTGAGTTTCCTAAGTTTCATATCGCCTTCTGTTGCACCAGTATCTACATTTTTGTATCTCTATAGAAACTTTGCAAGCTCTATAGAATTGTTTTGATCATGAAATAGTTCAATTATCTTAGGCTTTTCCTTTAAGAACTTCCCTTGATGCATCTACTTGAAATTTCATATCAGCAATGCCCATTGCTTGCCTTCATCACATCTGTGCATATCAGTAAAAGTTTGAAGTAAGAATATTAGATGGAATCCTGCAGGTTGGAATGCTAATTTGATGAGCTGAAGTCTTTGAGAGAGAACAAGCAATCTGTACGGCGACAACGTGTGATCTTGGTCCGCTGATGGAGGCAGTGAGCATATTCTAGTGCCTAACATTAGGAACTCTTGGTGGCAGCAATCATACCAAGAATGGATATTATGAACATATTCTCAAAAGTGTTGGTAACGCTAGTTTCAAACATGCTTTATTCACGGCAGAAAATTCTTTCGCTCCTGTGAGGCCTTAACAATATGATGCGGAGATTCTGTGATTCTTTGAGCTGAGGGCTATTAATGCTTAATGGAGGGTCTAGGTAGTTTGTTGGGCCCTATTCTTGAGTTTGACCCAAAAGGTAGGCCGAAGTTGAAGCCCAATGCATTAAGCTTGCTGGCAATTGTTTTTGTTTTTGGACTGAAACCTTGCTGGCAATTTTATTCTCGATAAATTCAATTTCAATCAATTGAATTGGTCAATTAAATATAAAATAATATAATAATAAGTGATAGCTATAGGCCTGTAGCTATGTATGGCCTGGTGACTGTAGTCTGTACTGCAGTACCAGCAGTTGTTAGTTGTTAATGCCATTTTTCCCCGGGAAAAAAAAAACACGTAATAAGTGAGGGCCGTATTTTGTAACACGTGTGTATAATATTTTCATGCCGGGCCAGGCAAATTGGGAGATAATCTATTTGGATATGTTTAATGTAACTTATTAAAAAACATTTTCATCACCTGGGGAGATAATTTGAATTTCGGTCAACAACATCTTCATTTTTTTGCTTAAAAAAAATCCCCCTTTTTGGGTGTTTAAAAAAATATATTTTCATCTATGTTCCTTCAACTAGGAGCATTCTCGGGTTAAAAAACAACCAGTAGCATGGCGCCTTTTCTTGGGCCCACATTAAGAGCATTACTTTTTCAGTCCTCTCGTTTTCTTAGAACTAGAAGTGTTCCAAAATCCAAACAAATAAGAACGAGGCAGATAGCGACGGTTGAATTGGAATCGCCGGATGTGCGAGTGGGCAAGAAAGAAAGGACGCAGAGCGCAGCCAGAGGCAGGGCTCTCAAATAGAGGAAGGAAGAGAAGGGAACTCCATATGACCAATTTTCTGATAGTGGTTATTTGAAACAATATTTATTAAAAGTTTTAAAAATAACTTTTTAACGGGTTTGATTTGTTTTAGAATCTTTTTCCTTCTCAAAATCTGATCTCAATTTTTATATTTAAAAAAATAGATGATCAAAATTTAATATTTTATAAAATTATTATTTATTTTAAACATAAATAAATAAATTTAAATTTTTAAAACACAAGTAATAAAAAAATTAATTTATAAAACACTATAATCATAATTTTAAAAAATATTAAATCTGAATTATCCCTTTTTTAATCTAAGAGTGAAGATAAGATTCTGAAAAGAAAAGGAGAAAACGAATTCTGAGAGTATCATCTTAGACTTTTTAACAATAATTTACAGTATATAAGTTAAGTATGTACGGAAAATTTTATCTCAATTTATGTAAATAAATACTTTTATGATGTTTAAAAGCCACCCCAAACATTTCAAGAGAAAAAAAAAAGTCATCCCAAGCATACTTTATAGAGCATCTCTCTCTCTCTCTCAAAGTTGTATGTTTGGAAACCCAAAACTATGATTTTAGAAGGCTTTTTTTTAGATAGATTGAGACAAAACTCTTTTAATATGTTGATTTTGTAAATAATAAAAATATTTCTAAAAAACTAAACTAAACAAGCAATATGTATTATTTTTTAGGTTAAAGGACAATTTTATTTTGAAAGTTATTGTCATCGATGAGACATTTTGCTCTGAAAGTTTTTTAGGGGCAATTTTACTCTGAAAATGTGGAAAAAAGAGTAATTTTGGTCTGACCATTATCCCAATTGATTTTAACCGTTAATTGACCAAATATGATAAACTAACAATCTATATGTCATTTATGTTATTTTTATTAATTTACAATTTTATACTGAAAGTCTATGTGTTGTCATCTATTTCATTTTTTTTATAAAATTAGATTTAAAATTTTTTGAGTAAATTAACATCTTAAAAAAATGACGTGAAAATTATTAGACAAAAGTATCCACCGCTAACAACTTCCCAATTAAATTTGCCCCTTTACCCTTTTTCTTTCTTTCTTTCTTTTTTTTTACGGAGGGGTGATGATGACACAAGTCAGCTCTCTGCTTTTCCCTACCATTTCCTCACGGATCTGGCTTGCGTCCGCTGCTGCTCCTGTCCGCTGCCCGTGCTTTTCCTGAAACTACACCGTTTTGGTGTAGTTTTGGGGGGAAAAAATGATGGGGGTTGAATTTTTTTTTTTAAAAAAATGATGTCTAATATTTTAAAGTATTTTTTGGATGTATCTAATATCTTAAAATATTTTTTAAAGAGTATGTAGTATCCTAAAATAATTTTTAATGCTTTTAACCCTTAAAATATTTTTTCACTTGTATCTAGTCTGTTAGCAGATTGATTACAATGTTACTTTCAATGTATTTTTTCAGCTCCAAAAATTACTTTAAAATATTTTTTTATGCTTTAAACCCTTTAAAACATTTTTTCAGTTGTACCCAATGTCTCAGGAGATTGATTACAATTTTACAGTTAATGTATTTTTCTTAATAGTAATGAGCATCCAAAACTTAAGACACTGATTTATTGGATACTCGTTACTATTAAGAAAAATACATTAACTGTAAAATTGTAATCAATCTCCTGAGACATTGGGTACAATTGAAAAAATGTTTTAAAGGGTTTAAAGCATAAAAAAATATTTTAAAGTAATTTTTGGAGCTGAAAAAATACATTGAGGGTAACATTATAATCAATCTGCTAACAGACTGGGTACAACTGAAAAAATATTTTAAGGGTTAAAAGCATTAAAAATTATTTTAGGATACTACATACTACTTAAAAAATATTTTAAGATATTAGATACATCCAAAAAAAATACTTTAAAATATTAGACATCATTTTTTAAAAAAAAAATTCAACCCCCATCATTTTTTACCCCCAAAACTACACCAAAACGGTGTAGTTTCAGGAAAAGCACGGGCAGCGGACAGGAGCAGCAGCGGACGCAAGCCTGATCCTTTCCTCACGTAACCCACTGTCCCGTCCTCCATTCTATGTTCAACCCAATCCCACTTTCTGTACTCTCTCCCTCAAATGGGTTCGTCCTCCACTCGCTGCCTTCACGGCTTGAAATTTGGCCACAAAATCTACTTTGAGGATGTGACTGTTCGAGCTCAGCCCAAATCCACCGCTGGTCGGCGCTCCTCTTCATCTGCGACGGGAATGAAGAAGGGAAAGGGTGGTACTGTTCAAAGAGCTCAGCCTCCAAGGTGTCAGGTTGAGGGCTGCAAGGTAGATCTGAGTGACGCCAAGGCTTACTATTCCAGGCATAAAGTCTGTGGCTTTCACTCTAAATCCCCTAAAGTCATTGTTGCTGGTCTTGAACAGAGGTTTTGCCAACAATGCAGCAGGTTTTCTGCTTTTTTCCCCCTTGTCTGTTACTCTGTACTTATTTTTACAACTTGCTCCTCCTTTTTCTATTCTTTTCTCCTGTACTCATGTGTCGTGATTCACCCATTCCTTTTTACCGATTCGTGCTATTTTTTGCTTTCCTTTTCCAAGTACTTGGTTATTAAAATGGGCACGATGCCACTTCAAGCTTTTTTTTTGGGGTATGGAGCATCCTATGTTCAGTGATGTAAATGCTATATAATCTTGAGAGTGGCTCATGTTTCTGACTTTGCCGTTGTTGGAGCTACAGAATCATAAATGATAATGAGTTTATTTTGTATTTTCTGAGTTTCTTTCTTTCTTGGTTATCTGTCTGGTCGAGTATGCCATATAAAGCATATTCTCATTGTGGTTATTAATAGGCTTTTTTATTTAAAAAAATATGTTTTAGGTACATAGATAGGTGTTTTCCGTACATTTTTAATATTCTCCTTTATTATCGGTTATTCTGTATGCGCAAACATCTATTAGTTAAAATATTGAGGCCTAATCCACCGGGAAACCAGGGTTTTATCAGAGAAATTACTCTTGTTTGCTAGTTGAGACCATTGAACATCATAAAATAACGGTGTACAAATGGAACTGAATCTGTCTGGCTGTGCGTGTTCTGGTTAATAATGGGCTCAGCTCATAATACTTGAATTTGCTTATTACCATTTGTAACCAATTTGTTCCTGGATTTTTAATTTTTCTCCAGGTCATCTGCGGCTAAGTTGATTTTCCTCAATGTGATGTTGTTGATGGATATAAGCCTTTTATCTTTTTTTAGAAATGATTGATTCTGTTCACATTGGCTTGTTGAGGTCCTCCTATGTATTTATTTCAGAAAGCTAACATCTTGCTTATATCCTTGCCCAGATTTCATCAGCTTACTGAATTTGATCAAGAAAAACGAAGTTGCCGCAGGCGACTTGCAGGCCATAATGAACGCCGGCGAAAGCCCCAACCTAGCCCCTTGTTGATCTCTCCCTATGCCAGATTTTCACCAGCTGTATTTGGTTAGACATTAATATACGAATGAATATATATATATATATAAAGTCAGATTCATAAGAAGGCACATTATTCACGAAACTAGGGTGACTTGTGTTGGGTGCGGTGCAAAGCATAGGGCCTATAGTATGGTTTTAAGTGAAGTATAAGATTCGAATTTCTCTTGATTTTTGTCTGAAGGCATCAATAGTTTCAGCTTTTGCTTATTGTGGTCAGAGAACAAATCTAAATATTTGGAACTCACTTGGACAGATAATCGGGGCAGTGTCGGTGGCTTTCTGATGGAATTTGATGCAGACCATAAGCCAACTCTGAGGAATGAGTTGCCAACAGCAGCGTCAATGGAGCAAGTTGCAGGCTATCAAAGTTGGGTGGGCAAGATAAACAGCTCTGGTCCCAGGAATCCTGCCGGGGAATGCTTCGCCGGAATTGCAGACACAAGCTGTGCTCTCTCTCTTCTGTCAACTCAAACATGGGGCCTCAGAAACACACCACCAGCCCTTGGAGTGAACAACTTAAGCTTTGAAGGGACATCCATCACACAAGTTGCTGCATCCTCTCATGGTGATCCCATTCCCACCCATCACCTTTCATATGCCTCAGGGTCTTTCAAAGGCATTGGACGAAATATTTGTTGGCATGATGAGGTTGGTCCTGATCTTGGTGCGGCTCAGATTTCACTGTCTAATAGTGAACTTCCTGGTGAGCTTGTGATGCCACAATCCGGCCGGAGGCAATATATTGATCCACAATCTGAAGCCTATGAGTCTTCTCAGCTGATGCACTGGTCACTTTGATGGGTTCTTTGATTTCTAGTCTTTATTTTGCAATTTAACGTCCATGAGATTACATGATCAACCCAAGAAAATCAGACAATCCGGTTCTATTGCTAAAAAGCAGACTGAATCTTTTGTTTTACTTGTTTTGGTATGTAAACTGATGAGTATCATTTTGTGATTTTCAGACTGAACTCTCCTTCCTGCTATAATATTGGGAAGCTTGTTTTTAACTTCGTATTTTTAATGAAATTTGACCATTAGAAACTGCTCGACAAGACTTTTTCATTTGAGAACCTCCGATTGTTTCAGGCTAGCAGGGATTCTTATAAAAATTCCTTCGAGTGATGAACCCCACGCTTCATGCCCCATAAAGGTGGCGCACTTTTTTATTCCCCCTTTCCAGGAGTCAGTAGATGGAATCCTGTCTCACATGCATGTTTCTGTGACTGTAACCCGTGGTAATTGATTAGTCAAACAATTATGAACAAATTCTATTATTTTCCTCCATACTAGTCGCATGAGAAAAGATGCTTCATCTATTCGTACTCCCCAATACTCTCAACTCAAATTCTGGCTTTACAACAGCAATTCAAGGGCATTATTCCATACAATGGTTGAGAAGATACCCTGCAAGCACTGGAAGGCGATCAAGTTCTCAAAATACAAGTGCAATAGTAATACGATGTTCATGACGTACATGTCAACCTATAGAAATCTAGAATGTTATATAAATTGTCCCATGATGTGGTCCCAAGGAAGGCAAATTCTTCGGTGGTAGTCTCCGCACATGATGGCCTCTAGGCTCTCCGCTTTTCATCAGCTGGAATGACCTTATAGAATGATCAGCCACCAGAGGCGCATTCATCCATTTGCAGCTGTTGGGGCTTGCGAGACAACAGGAAAAAAATATCTGAATTTGTCCGCGTCTGAAACTTATCAGTTTAGTGGTCATCTTCATTGGTCCCAGGGCAGTTAGCCAAAAGAGCATCCTTTGATTCATACTGATCGGGGGGGAATCAATAAAAGGATTAGAGACTGGGTTTTCAAATTTAAGTTGTAACTTCATATTATTGAAGTTTCTTGTATTTCTGAACAGCGACAATAATAAAACTAAATCTTGGGTTTGCTTACCTTACACCCACAAAAGAGGCAATACTGATGCTCATCCCTCAGTTTCAGCAGAACATCCTGTAAATCCTGCATTCATATCACATTCTCGTCATCAAAATAGTTAATCAAGGGTGGTGAAAATTAACAAGAAAAAAACATGTAAGCAACAATTATTAAGGGGGAAGAACAGCAAAACAAGCAATGATCAAGAAGAGAAAGGATCAATCCCATTCTCAAGCAAGCAACTCAAATGAGGACACCATCAGATTCAGAATCAATCCAATTTATTTAAATTATTATGTTTTTCAGCCCATAAATCTGCCTTGAACCTATCTTCAACCTTATTCAACCTTACAACAACAACAAACCTTTTTCAACCTTACACACATTAAGAACAAGAAATGGTCATGAGTCATGACCCTAACTCTATAAAGAATAAAGACATCAATCCACATTAGCAGAGCTAAAATTAATGATTAATTCAATCAGTTTAAAAGTTAAAATTAAATCCCACCAACTGCATGGATATGAATTTAAATACACACATTGATATCTAGAAATCAATGGCCAATTTAGTGATATAACGTACTTCAACTAGAATCACTCGGGTAAGGCAAAGGTCAACATGTGTTACATTTGACAGAAAAAAAGCAGCAAGTTCTCAATCCTTATGTATCATTTGTGTTAGCTTTAAACCCAATCAATTTCATGCCTTGATATATATTAGTGAGACGACCTTCATAGTTCATACCTAAGTATCAGAACAGATTATAGATAACATATTGCTATGCACAAAATGTGCATCTCAGTCATAATATTATCCATGTTTCAATGGAGCTTGATCATCCAGTTCAAGGAATGACACTTGTTCTCATATAATAATACGTCATTAATAAAAAAATAGCTTACAGAAGTTTCACTTGGAAAATATGGGATGAAGTTACACACCTCTTCTGTTATTTCTTCCTCATCCTCTTCATCATCATCACCCTCCTCCTCCTCCTCATTCTTCTGCTGTACAACTTCCCTGTTCTCTAACTGGTCAAGAGCAGCCGTTGCCTTCTTGAAATTGCTTATAACTCTCCTACTCTGCCACTGTGACTTTTGCCTAAACCCAAATTCTTCCATCAGTTCCTCTTCTTTTCTCCTTTTCCTCTCCATCTTCATCTCCTCTCTTTTCCTCTTCTCCCTGTGGGGATCATCTAGTCCTATACCAGCTCGTGACCGTCGAATATCAATTCCTACAGGTTCAGCCCTGCCTGAACCCTCCCTTCCAAGGGCAGAGCCTGGTGTATAACCCATTTGTTTGAGCAGCTTAAATCCAATGTTTGATTGTGGGATCGGAGCTTCCACTTTTGCTAATGTCTGCTCATCTTCTTCTTGTTGCTTTTTTCGTCTTTCAAGTTTTCTTCGTTCTTGCCAGCTGAGATTTTTCAATTGCTTTTTGGAAGAGTCGACCGTTGTGGTTTTCTTGTTAGAGTTCTGCATCACAGAAAGGGATTATCCTTTTTAGTATGGTGCTGGCAGTTCTCTCGACCTAGTCAAACGATGACATGATGCTAAGCTCAGATATGATTTTGTTTTTATATTTTACTAATCGCCAAACGGGAAGATAAGTTTCTGCTTTCAGTTTTTTCATTCCCATTATTTTCTTTATATAGAACCACGCATAGCCTGGGTTACTGACACAAGCCAGACATGGCACAGTTCATTTTCTAAATTGTCTGTGCCTCATAGGTTTGGAGCTTTTTTTCCTCAAAAAAATCATGATTGCTGGATTCTTCAATCATAGATCAATCTACGCAAAGTGAGTATTAACTATTAAGTATAGCTTGTGGATACCATCCTATATTGCCATACGCTATGTTGCACTAAATATGTGCAACTTCAGAAAGATATATATTTATCACTTAAACTTGTAGGTCTTGCCAAAGGATTAAAACCCCCAACACCAAGGCATGAGAAATTAAAATTATTATCATTTATATGCTTTTAGAAACAAAATTCTGGCAGCTTAATCACTCTGGCAATCCATAACTTTTAGATAGTGGGATGTAGCTCAGCATCAAGCCGACTAAATTCTTCGAAGAATTAAATTAGTAAAATTTTGTTCTTCCAACATTGTTGAGGAACAGGGGAAAAAGAGGTTATATGAAATTTATAACACGGATGATACAACTTCTCAGTCCAGGAAGCGAAACTTAGCCATCTTATGCAGTCCCAGATTTCATTCTATTCCTTTCTGTCTTCAAAGGCAAAGAAAAAGATGCATTACCCAATTCATATTTTACTCGCTCTGAGTCATAAAATTTTCTCCAAAAACCATGGAAAACTAAGAAAGTACAACTGACACATAGGCCGAAAAGAAATCAACACCTTTCTGGACAACGATTCAGAAGGACCAAACGCTTCTGAAGGAAGAAACTGAAAGAGATCCCCCATGTAGTCTTCATCTTGTTCTTCCCCTTCAGTTCCGTTTCTGCTCTCCTCGTCACCTTCCCTCATGTCTCCGGCCGTGAACGTCCCGGAGTCCAGTAGGCCGGAGAGACACATGTTTAAAACCTCCGTGGGCCCATTTACCAATCAACCTCAGATCCTTTTCTAATTGGGCCCATTAAGCTTAAAATGTTAAATAAAAGCCCATTATACACTACTATTTTGTTAAAAAAAGCCCATTATATATTTTTTCGTGGGAAGCCCCCAGTGGCTTGTTTCGCGCCAGAACATAACGAATTCAGCTGAGTGGACCCCATCTTACTAGAGACTAAATAAACAGTTCAAACGCCTAAACCTTGTTGATTTTCTTTTTTCTATTCTTTCCTTTCTCTTTCGTTGCGATCTTGAGACTGATTCTCTAATTCTTTGTTAACGGCACTTCGGCTTCAGAAAATTTCTGTTTGGAGATTGAGAACACACAGGTAAACAAATTCCGAGTTTGGACTCTGCTTTCTATTGTTTTGCGTATATTGGTTCGCGAGGAAATTACAAATTCGATGATGGTTTTAGACTTTACCGTAGTGTCATTAAAGTAAGAAATACATGAAATTAGACAATTTCCTCTTTCTGTTCTCTTCGTCTCTTTTCTTCGCTAATTACGGATTGCAAATGGCATTCTTTCCAGGAAAGAAACGAGTATACTTCACAAATACTCTCATTATCGAGACAATGGTTCACACGTGCCTCTATATGCATCTCATTTTTATTGTCTTCTCGGCAATTTTGACTTCCCGGGGTTCTGCAATTACTGATCCGGCTGATGGTAATTCAGATAATTGTTGCATACTCACACTTTTGATGGCTTTCTTCATCTTCATTAAACTGTATTTCTTGTTCTTCTGGATAAACAGTCGCAGCTCTGCGAGATCTATACGAGACGTTGAACCGGCCACCGGAGTTGGAGAACTGGAATCTTGAAGATCCTTGTGGGGAATCTTGGACTGGAGTAGCATGTTCTGGGTCGTCAGTCATACACCTGTAATGCAACAATTCCACGTAGAAGATGCTCTTTTATATCTTAAAGTGGACTAAAAACATTATCCCTGCTTTGTCTCTTCGTTTCATGCAGCAAAATTCAAGGATTGAATCTCACAGGACATCTTGGAAGCCAGCTCCATAATCTACGATATTTGAAGATGCTGTAAGTTATGACATGATATATAAGTCTTTATAAGGATAGTATAGTGAAGATCTGAAATGCACTTACTTTATTCTGGTTTCCCAGTGATGTCAGCTCCAATAACATAGATGGGGAAATACCATCCAGCTTACCCCCGAATGCCACACATATGTAAGCCAAGTCCAGCCTTTCTGTTTTAGCCTATTGCTTAATTACTATCGTACTTCTACCTTCACCAGCATGTTGTTCGGATGATTCTTGGTTGCAGAAATATGGCTGGCAACTATTTGAGTCAAAATATTCCTCACACATTACCTATGCTGACTAGACTACGACATTTGTGAGTTGCTTGGATGTTATTTAGCTAAACTTTTATTTTCTCCCTCATCTATTGAGCATGCCAGAGTGCTTGTTTCTAATATCTGACAAACCGTTATTACAATCGTCTTCTCTTGCAGGAATCTGAGCTACAATTTGTTATCTGGACCCATTGGCAATGTTTTTACAGGCCTGGATAATCTCATAGAGATGTATGTCGTCTTCATCTAGTTCTTTTGATATCGCACTGCTTTTGAAACACGATGAAAGAAGGATTACATAAACCAACATATTTGGATGAAAAAAAAAATCAATAAAATAAATCTAAATCTAAACAACATAACGTAGCTCACTGTCATTTCACTCATTTGTTTTTTACAAAATGCATGTGATGGTTGCGACAGGGAAAAGGCAGCTGATTGTAATGGTAAAAAATATGTTGACGTGTAAAAAAGTTTAAGCGAAAAAGTGACCAAAACCATTTGTAGTAAATTTTGCCTTGATCAAGTCTTGGAAAAATAAAAGAAATGTAAATATTTGTTTTTTCTCGTCCGTTCACATTTGATTGTGACATCTCACTGAGGACAAATTCCTTTCTGTAGGGACCTTTCATACAACGATTTCACAGGAGATCTACCCAGTTCATTTGGTTCCTTGAAAAACCTTAATAGATTGTAAATTCCCTTTCTCATTTCCCCAAACCTTTTATACTTCACTTTGTCGTAAGACTTGATCATAGCGAGCACAACTTTATATTATTGTCAGTGTGATGGTTTTATGTGTTTAGCACCGCGCTTTCATGCAGGTTCTTGCAAAATAATAACTTCACTGGATCAGTCGCATATCTGGCTGATCTCCCCCTTACAGATTTGTAAGTTATCTTATCTGTAACAATTTTCGAAGTTTTTGTTTACTGTTGTATTATTTAGCTACATGTTTCTGTTGTCAGGAACATTCAAGGTAATCTATTTAGCGGCATTATTCCGTGGCATTTTCAGTTCATACCAAATCTATGGTTAGTTACAACTTCTCAGTTGAGCATGGAAATCCCTTTTGCTTTTGCATTTCATTTATTACATATTACGTTGAATAGCTGCTCATTGCGCTGAATAATTACCCTCTTTTAATGCCAAATAGGATCGGAGGTAATAAATTCCATGCAGAAGGCAATTCTCCTCCATGGGATTTTCCTTTGGACAGAGCACCAGTTTTATACAACATTAGTCGCCCGCCCATGACTCAGGCAAATATCATCGAGAACCATTCCTCTCGCAAAGTAAGTGCGCACAAGAAGAAGCTCGTGAGTGCCGGAGAAGTAGCTTTTATGGTTGGTGGAGGAACGCTAATAGTGACAGGCGTGGCGCTCTTCATTGCAATGCGTACGAAACGATTGAATAAAAAGAAGCTCAAAAGCTTCGAAAGCAGCCATGGCTCATTGCAATCGGATGCAATTATTTTAAACATAGGTAATGTTTCGAGAAATGCATGTGCGACTGAATCCTCCATACCTTTTAACAGTAAAAATGGTCAGTTATTATATTTTAATTTTTAGCATTTCAAGGTCCAACCTCGCTAGGCCTATACTGTTTTGTGACAGAGTGCCTCAGAAAATGTCTGTCCATCTTTCATGATCTTTTTTCCATGCTAACCCTTTCTTTCTTTCTGGTGATAGAAAACTCTCCTATCCCGCCAAAAGAAAGCCCAAGAATCCCGCCATTTAATTCTGCATCCCTGTTGGCTCCAAGGCGATTGCCTCCCCTGCGCCAATACAGAGCAGAGGACATGCCAAGAAGAAGTTTTTCCAGAAGACGCAGATTCTCCGGAAGGACAAAAGTTTACTCAGTGGGAGAGCTTCAGGTAGCTACAGACAGCTTCAGTGAAGACAATTTTCTGGGAGAGGGATCTTTGGGTTCTGTTTACAGAGCTGTGTTTCCAAATGGCCGAGTACGATCTTAATCTACTTTCAGACAATAAAATTTGATATTGCTGCTCTCAGTCTTTATCTTGATGCTTCTCCCTTTTGTAGACTTTGGCTGTGAAGAATATCAACATGACGGGCCTGTCTTTACCCGAAGAGGAAACGTTTTTGGATGCCGTTTCCATCGCTTCCCGTCTGAGGCACCCCAACATCGTTGCGCTTAATGGTTATTGTATGGAGCACGGTCAGCGTCTTCTTGTTTACGATTATGTTAGAAACTTAACTCTGCACAATGCTCTTCACAGTGACGCATTCATGCCTTTATCTTGGGCCCTCCGTCTCCGTATTGCCCTTGGTGTTGCTCAGGCTCTGGAGTGAGTTCTCCAACTTTGCCGACCATATCTTGGTTTAGTGATTTTCCAGCCATTTATTTATTATTAGTGTGTTAAACACACACGCAAATGCTTTCTTTCAGTTATTTGCACTCGACGTTCTCCCCTCCTGTAGCCCACGGCAAATTGAACTCTGCCAATATCCTTCTCGACGAAAATATGATGCCTCGTGTCTGTGACTGTGGCCTATCTATTTTGAGACCGCTAATGAGCTACATAGTCAAAGTAAGTTCCTTCTCCAAACCTCGTGTTGAGAAGCTGACTATATACCAAAAAGAGAGGCCACACCACTGACTGCCATTTGTATGTTGACCGGTGGAAATAGGGTTCTGAACTTGCAGCTGAAGACGCAGGCTACATTGCACCAGACCACGGCCAACCAGGAATTAGCAACCCAAAGAATGACGTTTATGCCTTTGGGGTGTTGCTTCTGGAATTATTAACTGGAAGGACCCCTTACGACGAGTATGTTCTTCTGCAGACGTTCCTTTTATTTGACTGTGGGCAATATCTTTCTTCTAAATGACGAATGATGTCTGTATCTGAACACAGTTCGAGGTCAAGGGAGGAACAATACCTGGGAAGATGGGCATCATCGAGGCTTCATGACAATGAGAGCTTGGAACAGATGGTGGATCCAGGAATTCAAGGAACTGTTTCAGCCAAAGCCCTCTCTCGTTATGCTGATATCGTCTCCCTCTGCATACAGCCCGCGAAGGAATTTCGACCAACGATGTCGGTGGTGGTTGAATCTCTTACAATCTGTTCGCAAAAGCTTACCATGGACAAACCCACCGCCACCAGTGGAAAAATTACTGACTTGGATCCACTTGACAAATCTTTCCATTCAACTAACACTCGCTTTCCGGCTTCCCCCGCTTTTAGCTACGTATCCGCCTGATCCATCTTTGCCCAACCACCCTTCATTGCTAAAGTGTAAATTCTTCTGATATGTACAAACTACTTGTATAGCTCAAGCGTGGTCATCCTCATAATTAGAATCAAGTTTCTGGACGATTTACATCTGCGTACTCCAACTGTGCAAAATGCCACTGCACCTAAGCCTATCTTAATAAAAGTTCTATGCCACAAGTATTTCTGCTTTGTTTTTCCTTTCAATGTTTAGAAGAAAGGACGTGCAATATGCAAGAGAGAACATTTAATCAATTGGGTTATATCTATTTAATTGCTATAATAGAAGCGACTGATACTATTACCTCTGTTTAATTACCAACTTCCCCATAATTATTAATTGCGGAGTTAAATCTAGTTACAATAATTATAAGTTCATTTAAAAAATAAGAATAATAATTTCTATAATTTTTTTTCTGCTTCATTTTATTCAGCCTGTGAGACACCCAGGTTAGAGAACAACAATTTCTATAAGAATAATAATAAGACTGTGCCTGTTGTTGGAAACTCCCACCATTATAATTATTTGCCTCCTTCGCTTCCTACTTCTAACAAATATATGTTCCCTGTTTTTTCATTAGCAAGATAGTTCCACACACACACAAAATATATATGACGTAATAACCGCCAATCAAAAGCAACTGCCTGCTTTCCCTTCGGTCTAAATCAGAAGCTTGTTATATGAGATTTAAGTTAAACGATACATCGTTGTCCATCTTGGTCATATGTATCAGTACAATTAAAAACTAAAAGCAGACCAAAAAGGGATTTTGAATTGCCCTGAATTTGATGCTAAGTAGAAGCAGGAATGAAATCTGTTACCCAATAAAACGTCTCATCGTTCAGCACATTTCATGATGATCGCAGAAAAGCTATCTTTATGCTCCAAGGCCAGCAGACAGCAGAGCGTTAATCTCTCCAATTATATTTACAGGTCTTCCGTCAAAAATGGATGAAAGTGTATCCTCACACAGTTTCTTCAGCTCCCTGGTCTTTGCCAGAGCTCCATCCTGCATTCCACACAGAAATTAAATCCTTTTTATTTATTTATTTATCATTTATTTTGGGGTGGGGCTGTCTACGCTTGGTTGCAGATCACTCCACTTCTTTCCAATTCTAATTTTAAATGGACAAGGAGTTGAGAAAAATTCCTCCCTCCCATCCTAAATATAAGTGCTAGGTGAAGAGTTTATTTTGGTCTTAAATGTAAGACCCCAATCTCCTTTGTCTCCTTTATTCAATATTTTGGTCTTAAATTGCCCCTACTGATTGCTCATATTAATGTGTGCAATCACTGCAATCTAGAGGTAGTTTCCAAAGTAAATAATTTTTGGGAAAATCAATACACATTTTTGAAAAAAAAAAAATATAATAACTAAAACCTTGAAGCATCAAACTTTCCATAGAAAGATGGCTTCGTAATATTGCAAAAGGTATTGTATCTAGTGCTAGATAATACAGGCGGAGGGCTTAAATCAATTGATCAATTTCGTTTCTATAATATGTGACTTCCTTAGAATATATTGACATCAAAGAAAGATCAAGCACATGACAATGGCACTCACTTGTTTTGGCCACAAAGAGGACAAAGAATTCTGCAACTCCATCCGTTTGGTCGCCAGGTCCTTCAACCCCTCTTTCAACCTCATTTCATGATGCTTCTTCTCCACCAATGAGTTGACTAGTCTGTCTAAGAATCTGAATTCCAGCACACCACATACAATTAACACAAACATCAAAAGCAAGTTAAGCACTTGATCTGGCACTTAGAATTTTGAATTCACTAGTGGCTCATCTTATAGAAAAATCAGTAAACTGGATAAAACCAGAATCTAAAAGTACAAAACAATGGAACATCATCTGCAGACTCAGCAAGTCGACCACAAGTGGAAGATTATACCTGTTTATTCTTAATTCTGTTCTGTTGAAGATAAATAAAAAATTTCTAGACATGTTCTATTCAATTACGCTTTGACATAAAACCAATTCCAGTGCCCTTTTTCCAATAATAATCACTTCAATAATTTGTGCTTTTTATGTTTAAACCACCACCTCCAAGTTGGAAAAACTAATTGAATGAGTAAACTTAAACTTTATAAATTAGCTTCTCTTTCAAGGGGATCTATTTCAGCTCTATTCAGTGCTAAAAATATCATACAATCAGGATTCAGTTCCATGAGTTAGCCTTTCACATGCGAAAATTCACAAACAAATCAAAGAAAGATGTGAAAAGATATGGCAAAAAAAAAGCTAGTCTTCACAAATTATAAGAAGCCATTATCTAGAAAAAGTAGTTGATAAATAAAAATGAGCATGACATATTAGGTTTAAAATATGAAATACAACCTTTTGGAGTTGAGAATCAAAATCAGATCCCTTGTCTTCCTATTTGTCAGCAATGAAATTGCTATGTGAACATCAGATTGCATTGTCTCTATGGCATCAGGAGCATACTGTTGCATGACAAATGGAGCAACTGCCTGGACTAGGTGTTGCAGGGACAAAGTTTCCTCGTTCCTCAACTCGGCCAACCGTTGGGTTAAAAATGCTTTCAACTGATGTTACATGATACCATTAAAAAAAATTTAAGATTTAATCTGGGTATAAAAACAAAAATATAAAACTAACATGCCCATCATGTGCTGGATGACAGTTTGCTAGCAAAAAGAGGGAAAAGGGAAACAAGCAAAACCGGCAAGAATTGTGTTAGATCTATCATGTGCACAGAATTTGAAAATTGAAATAACAAAGTGGTGGTGGTGGTGGTGGTGGTGGTAATTGCAACAGCAACAGCATTAATCAAGTGTGCAAATATAATGTATACCTCATATAGATCATCAAGAATCTTATTTCTGTACTCCGTGTCTAGAAGCTGGCTCCTATCTTCCTTGTTCTCAGCCAAATTAGTTGAGCTGTCCAGAATTGGAGTCTGATCGTCCAATGGCACATTTGAGGCACTAACATCATCAATCACATCAACTTGAGGAGTTTCAACACTAACATCCCAAGATATATCGAGATCCAAGCCATGTTCTTTATTTGATGTTGTCAAATTTGAGCCTGCTGCATCAGTTGGTGAAGTTTGTACAATATCACTGGCATTAATGATCTCATAAGGACCCAAACCATTACCCACATCATCCGTTTCTTCAACTGTTCCAATGTTCCAGTCAATTTGTGAACTCTCCACAGAAATGTCCCAGTCAATATCAGGGGCAGCAACTCCTGCATTACTTTTTGCAATATTTACATTTTCACTCGAGTCAACAGCATCAGCACCAAGAATCTCAGAGCCAACAGAAACATTTAAGGATGGGGGATGTTCTCGCATGTTCCTCAAGTTCTGTAGAACAGTTCCTGAAGATTTCTACAATCATGTTTATGATTCAAGTTAAAGTGTGAAATGAACAAATCTTGAAGATATTCCTACAATAAAACCATTGTCAAAAAAGTATGTGTATAAGATTCTAAAAATTGTCTATTTTGCCTTACATCTTTTTCAGTGTGAGCATCTCTGACAAAATTGGAATAAAACTCCACTGCCTGAGATATGTTATCGCTATTTACAACTTCCAAAATTCTTATAAATGTGCCTGGGAGTGATTTTGCTGTCTCTAAAAGTTCCGATCTAACATTTTTTCCCTGCAGTATACTGTATTATCTCCTTGTAACAAAAAATAAATTGAATTCACCATCACTAAAGAACTTCATGATTGTGACCTGTAAGCCCAGCTCTTGACAAGCTTCAGCATATTTGGCTGCCGACATGGCTGCACTTCTTTTGATATCAGCTTCTTTGCGGTCTAGTTCTGCTAGCTGTTGTTGAATCTTTTGCACCTGTTTTCTCTGATAAGGACTTCATATTTGAAACAAATACTCAGTTAAAAAACAAGTAAATGAAAATAGTTAAGAAATATGATATTCATTAAAAAGTTTCATGTTTTCATGCTTACATTTCATAGTTCACATTTTGAACCATAATCTGTGCCGCCTCACCTAGGAAAACATTATCCTTCTCATAAGAACGCACAATTGCTTCCCATGCACCCTGCCCGAGTAAGATATTATTAGGTAAAAGAATTAAATTTAGCATGAAAACAGTAATCTCGGGACTTGCTGGGGACTGAGGAGTTCAACTTAGAGAGTGAGGAGAGGGGAAGAAAGAGAGAGAACTATCTTACAGCAGCACCAGATAACCGACCAAATATATTTCGGCTTTCTGGAGTAGACTTTAAGAGAATATCATATATCTGTCTGGCCTCCACATAACCAATCCCTGAAAATAGCAAACCGCTTGATGATAAAACAGTTATAAATTTCAGCTTTTTGGCATGATATGACGGAGGGATCACTAAAGATGCCAAGCCTGAGCCACAGGCTTTGAAGTTTGAAGTAGCATTATGCTATCATTTCATTTACTTCCTTGTTATGTTATCAGCGAACTCGTTTGGAACACGAAAAAAACAGTCAACTCAACTATGCGCAAAATAAAAACATAAAATAACAATTTTCAATAAAATAAGCATAATTTTCATCGTGCCCATGGCACCAAATACACGAACCTTCAGGGTCTAGGGTTTGAAAATAGGGATCAGTATCCCTGGGGAGCGATGAGAATTCCTTTGATATGCGGGCTCTTATAGCCGCCAGTCGCTTCCGCCAATCCGCGGGTATTCTCTTCCGATCAACCAACCACTCTGCAGTCCGACCGAATTGAAAATTAGTTCACGTCTAGTCAAATCAGCGAACCCAATAAAGAGAAAATCAGACAGTAAGATTGAGTTGACGAGGGGTAAAAAGTTAAGGATGAATCCGCTACCTAGAAGACGAGAAAATGTAATGTCAATAGGGAGGTTGCGAACATCATCGGAAGTCTGCATTTTCTGGAAAATTAACTGATGATGAAGAGACCGATGATTAGCAGTGGCTGCGTTATTCACCGTCACTGCGACCGCGCCGAAGCCTTAACAGCACCAGATTGCTGCCAGGAATCATCCTTCATTTGGGCCCTAGTTTCCCATTTAAGTTATTTGAGAGGAGATTATAATGTTGTTTGATTTAAGTAGATGTTAAGTTAGATTTGGTGTCTTATTTGGTTCAGGAGGTTAGATTAAGTGAGTTAATTATAAATGGATAAAAATATCTTTCTACGTATTTTCCTTCTTCTTTTACAATGTATTTATTACTCGAGGAGGCGGCGGTGGCTGGATCTACAGGACCGAGACGATGTTGGAGGAGTACCGTGGCGAAGGAGTCGACTGCAAAGTGCGCGAACAAGATGAGAGAAAATGGGATTTCGGGTAGGAGAGGGAATAAAACAAAGTAACGATTCTTTACAGGAGAGGGTAATGCTAGAATTTTAAAAAATTATCATGGGTAATTTAATCACAATTAAAGATAAATATTCTCTCACATAGGAAAAACCTCAATTTTGGAGGGTTTACAACCTAGGTTAGGTGACCATTGGAAGACAAAAAAACAAACATCCAACATCTAACCTAACCTCCTTCCAACCAAACACTATTTTTTTACCTCCAACCCCACCCTAACCTAACATAACCTAATAAAACCCCCAACCAGACAAAGCCTAAGGAAAGTTTAAACATATCTCCTCTCACATGATTATTTTATAAATCCTAAAAATTATTTTTCAAAAGGTAATTAAGTATTTGAAATTGTGACTTCATTGAAAGATTAATTTCATTTCAGTGAGAAACAATCAACTAATTGGAGTCAGTCAAACAGAAAAATCAGACATACAATTAAAAAGCTTCAGCTAAACTATCAGTTAAAAAATTAATCAACTAGGAGGAGCCAAATTGAAATACATTTAAAAAGGTCTTCTCGACTTTTTTTTTACACACAGCACTCCAATGTTAAGAAGAGTGTGTTGTTGGGGTTAAATCTCATTTTATTATTTGATTTTTTTTTATAAACCTCATTTTATTATATGATGACTCTATCTTTTTTCTCACTACACAAAATTGAAGAAAGAAAACTGCATCGTTCATTATTCTTTACTTCTAATTTAATACAAATTTTGCTATAGCGTGCGTGCAAATGTTAATGTGTTTATTTTTTTACACGGGCAAATTAGTTTGTATCACTTAAGATTTGTTAGTAACTTGATATGGCCCTGCATTTCACTATGATTATCTTTTATATTTTGTGCAACTCAATTGAGAAATCCCTGATAATTAAATTAAAGTAATTATTTTTTGTTTTTTATTATAAAGAAAATAAGAAATTAATGCATTTATAATAATGTTCTTGAACCTAGATTGGACCGATCTGATCCAGGTTTATTATTATTATTTAAAAATCAATTTTTTATATATATATTTTAAAATTTTATATTAATAAGTCTTAAATATTCAATTTCTCATCAGTTTGATATCAGGTTAGCTCTAATTTAACACACTAACCCTTAATCTAGTATCTTTCCTGTCCGAATTTGATAAGCTGGATTTATAATCAAGATTTTTTAGTTGGAAATTGGAACAAACTTTCATCAAAAAGAAATTGGAGGAAATTGATAATCTGAACACGTGAGTAACATGTGGATCTAGAGGGCCAAGGCTCCGCGGGGTGGCAGGGCACAGGCTGCTAAGTTCCTCACTCACCGGCGTCACCGCCTTCGAGTTAGCGCTTCGACCTTCCATCTAGTTACTGGTACTCCTGCATTTTCTTCGTCTCTGTCAATTTTGTATTGTTATTACTATTGTTTCCTTTATTTGCAACTCCGGAAAAATCTCCTTTCGAGAATCTTTTCTTATCATGTTTATGCATTTTTTAAGGTTTTTAAATCTCATTTTCATGTAGTAATCTTTGAGCTGCGACGCTCGATCTGAATATTTGACTATTGGACTACGATTCTGAACCCTCATTGTCACCGTAATCTGCATGTTTATTCACTTTGGCATCTTTTTTCTCTTTTTTGCTAGTTTTTTCCTGTTTGGTGTCTATGTTTCTAGTTTTCACTGCCATTCAACAATTTGCGAGGCTCGAAATGATTTGGGTTCTTCGTTTCCTTTTGGCTTCAAATATAGGCATGAATTTATTGTAATTTTTAATCTTAATCGACAATGTTGACCGGATAATAAGATCATTATTCCTGGCAGCAGCTGAATTTTTTTTTTTTTTTTTTGGTTTTATCTGTGGCTTCCTGCTCCTTCTCCTTGCTCCCACATATAACGTTCAATGCAAGTATTGCAGAAATGTATGGCCATTAAGGCTCACCTAAAAATATTAAATTTCAGAAGAATTATGAATGTTCAGAAACGTGGACATTGTGATGTTGAAAGTCTATGCTTTCTGTGATGGATCCTTACCAAAATGATGTAGACATAATTCATGTATGTATTTTGCCATAATTACATTCCTTTCTGACAGTTTGAGTGTCATCCAATACTTAACTTTTGTTGTCTCTTGCAGCTTTCACTGTTGTGCAGAGGAAGTCATGGACCCTTCGGAACTCAGGTACTTGGAAGATGAGGATACGCCAACAATGAAAACTGTCAAAGGGGCAACAACTGGTTTGGTTGCTGGCACTATCTGGGGGACCATAGTTGCGACCTGGTATGATGTTCCCCGTGTTGAGAGAAATGTTGCTCTTCCTGGTCTTTTAAGAACTTTAAAGATGATGGGAAACTATGGGATGACATTTGCTGCAATTGGAGGAGTCTACATCGGTGTGGAGCAATTAGTGCAGAAGTTTAGGATGAAGAGAGATTTTGTGAATGGGGCTGTTGGTGGCTTTGTGGCTGGGGCAACTATTCTGGGTTACAAAGGTAGATCTTTCGTCTCACAAATATGGAAACAGATGAACTTAATATTTTAATAGTTACATTTTAAATCTTTCTGCATGGAATCTGCTGTAAATTATTGTTGCTGATAATTGTTCCCAACATTTAAATTAGTGCTTTGAGTATTTGCCCCAATTCATTCTCTGATCTTTAAACATGATTTTGGTGAAGAATTGTATGACTGAAGAATTTGAAAGTAAAAAGTAAGGCTGAAACTTAGCTGGTTAGGTGGAATTGATCCATTTTATGCTTTGTCACAACAACAACAACAAGGCTTATTCCATTAGGTAGGGTCGGTTACATCACATGGTGCCAGCGTGCTCTATCAACAACCTAATGCATTGTCTAAACAGTGATTGAAATAAGGCACCATGTCAAAGAAGCATGAAAGTTGGCGCCTTGCCTGAATCATCAAGAGGCAAGGACCTCTATTGGCGCCTTTAATTCTATTGGGCTATATAGCAGCACATTTCAAATTGTCTGGTGTACTGATTGACTGCTTAATATATTGCAGCTCTTGCCGAGCACCACACAAGATCTAATCAGTATATCAATATCAATGTTTATGATAAAATCTGTGGTGAACCAAACTATTCACATGCTGTAACTTCTAAACGATATAAATCATTCCTCAAGCTCTGTATCTAGTTTGAAACTTGATTATGCTTCCCGGCCCTGTGTTTAAAGCATGTTGATTTGTAACTTCCTCTTAAGAGGAATGGATATGTTGCAGATAAACAGGTTGCCTGTTTTTAAGTTTGAAGTAATTTGTTGTGTGCGTGTGTGGATTAGGATGTATAGCGTGCATGTCCCATATGGACTGTTTAGATGAAATTTAGACGGTCCATCATTATTTTATTTTTGTGTTTTTATGTTAAAAATATTATTTACTACCTCTTGTCTTAAATATAAGATCCAGTTAATTTTTTTGGGGAAATTAAAAAAACTAATTAAATTACTTTAAAGTATTTATATCTATTATTTTTTCTCTAAACTAATTTATTTGATTTATAAACTGATATATAATTTAATCATACACAACATATGATATCATTAAGTTACTTATTTAGCTTCCTTAATTTCTCTAAAAAAAAGTTAACCAAGTTTTATATTTACGACCGAAGGTAATATTATATAAGTCAATGATTGTAAACTGATATTTGATATTATTTTATATTTTGCAACATTTTAGATAGAAAGTGATTAAAATCTAATTAAAAAGTAAGATATTGTCTATCAAAATCTCCTCTGATCGGTATAGATGACACATGCTTATGGTGCACGTCTTTGCAATTATGAGTAAATGTGCACCAACTCCATTTTGTTGAGCCAGCTTTATGTAATAGAAACTGCTTTTTTTTAAGGGTTAATGTATTGATAATGTGCTGTCCTTTCTGGTGTAGGAAGGAGCATCTCAACTGCAATTTCGGCTGGAACTGCATTAGCAGTCACTTCTTCAATAATTGATATCGGTGGTCAAACGACAAGAATCGACAATGGGAAGGAGTACTATCCTTACACCACCAAGAAAAGAACTAGTGCCGATTCATAAATACTCCCTCATGTTGGTATGAGAATTTTTATTACTCTTTGTTGAACCAAATGTTTGTTTCTGACTCAAATTTCTCACTCAACTGTCTTTCTGTATGTTGTTGCTGAATCTGATATTTTCAATAATTCACTGTCAATTTTCATCCTAAATTACCGCATAGTTTATGCTCATGCTTGTAATAATGACTTCTACATGCCTGGGGAGCTTGGGACAGAGCTCAATATTGTAGCTTTCATTTACCATTTGGTATCAATAACATCAAATGTTTTTATTTCTCATGAAAATTTTGGGGGGGGGGGGGGTGGAAGAAATAGAGTGGAGGTGGATATTTAGGGCATTTATTTTAGATATTCAGAATTTACTTCAAACTAAATGTTTTTCTGTGCATTCCAAGTCTGGAAATGAGTGAAGTTATTCGCAATTGATGATTAGTGGTTCTTTACTGGGTTGCATGCTGCGTCTGTATTATGGGTTGGACCTGCAATTATCGCTGGGCATAGTTGATACAGACACATTACATGTAGGCTTACTTAACTACTTTTCACCAAAAAGAAGAAAAAGAAAGTATATTCTGAGTACTTAATGATGCATTAATGAAACATTTAAATCACATCATGTATTTCTATTGGCCAACGTTAACCTCGCAATCTATATATCTTGATATATTGTACAAAATTTATAAAAATTCGTATTATTGGTAAGTTGTAAAATGATTCACTTCAAAGTTTATACAAAACATACGATTTATTTTTTAATCAATATCTTAAGAGTATGATTTGAAAGTTTATATATCGCATGTATTTCTTACCTAATCTTAACTAATAATATAGCTTTGTAGTTACGGGACAGTCACTTGAAGAACAGGTGAATGCACAAGGAGTGAAGATGGGCGAATAGCATCGTTAACTTCACTTGCCAATCGTTAATGCTTTGTCGAGCTATACAGTTGGGGGGGGGGGGGGGGGGGGGGGGACAACAACACAATGTGATGTGATAACTGATTACTTCGAAGAACATCGATGCTCAAATTTATTAATTTAATACTCCCTCCGATCCTAATTATAAGATAGAGTTGACTTTTTTGGAGAAATTAAGGAAGCTAATTAAATTACTTTAGAGTGCTTATATTTTTAGTATCTTTAGATTATATATTAGTTTATTAGTCAAATTAATTAGTTTGGAGAAAAAAATAAAAATATAAACACTAACGTAATTTAATTGGCTTCCTTAATTTCTCTAAAAAAGTCATCTTTATCTTATAATTAGAACCGGAGGAAGTATAAAATTTCTCATGTATTTTTGTTAGGGTGAAGGTGTAGATTTACCAATAAATTTTTAAGCAAGGGACGTTAGGCACAATTATGTTTTAAGGGGGCAAAAATACATAAAAGAAATTAAAAATGGAGCATCCACCATAAAACCGTTAAATTTAACCTAACGGCGTTAAATTATAAGAGAAGAAAACTCCTAATGGCATTAGATTAAATTTAACGGTTTTGTGGTGGATGCTCCATTTTTAATTCCTTATATATATTTTTACCCCCTTTAAAACATATTTGTGCCAAACGCCCCTTGTTTAAAACTTCATTAATAAATCTGCACCGTAACTCTTTTTTTAAGGCTAAAGTACAATTTTAATAATAAAGTTTTAATCACCATAAAATTTATTTGGGTGAAAAACTACATAGATCACCATTTTTTGGTCAAAACACTCTCACCCTCCCTCCACTAACAGCCAACGTTATCAAACTTAATTTTGCACCATTAAAGAATCTTCATGTTTAGTTTTACACCCAAATAAATTTTATTGTGCCAGACATCTCTTAACTAAATTTTTATTGTTAAAATTACACCTTAATCTATTTTTTTTTAACATAACATTTTTCATTCAGTTCATATATTGATGGGAGCTTTCCTTTTATAAAAACTAAAAAGTGATGTAAGGGAGAAAAAACCAAGCTATTAAAACCCGGACCGGGTATTGAACCGGTCGGGGTACTGGGTCAAACCGGGACCAAACCGGTGAAAAATTGAAAATTTTAGACTTATAGTATAAAATTCTAAAGGAAAAATCAATTTTTTTTTTTTTTTTAAATTAGCAACCCGGACCGGACCGGTTTACCGGCCGGTTCGCCGGTTCCCGAGCTGGACCGACCGGTCCGGTCCGGGTTAATGAACATGGGAAAAAACTCAAAAGAGTGGACATTTGGATAGCCTTGCCTATTTGGAAAACTAGCTTTTGAGAATAATTAATTAATTAATTAATTAAAGTTAGTTCAGTTTAATTAGATTAAATTTTTTGGTGAATAATTTGTTTAGATATGCTTTATATATGTGTGCTTTTATTAGATATATTTTCGTTAGAGCCGGGAAAACGGGCCGAGCCCGTCGGGCCGGCCCTTTTAGGCCCTGGCCTTTCAAGGGTCGGGCTTGTAAATTGTAGCCTCAAAAGGAAGTCGGGTCTAAAAGGGCCGACCCTGTAGGGCCTCGGGCTTAAAAGGGCCGGCCCTTTAGGCCCGTTTATTTTTTATTTATTTTACTTTAAAAGGAATCATGTTACATTTTTGAATTACCTTATTGAATCTATATGTCACTCTATCCTAATATTGTATAAAGTATGATTTTTGAGTATATTGTTTTGTCTAATTGAATCATATTATGATTTTTGAGTATGATTTTTGAATATATTGTTTTGCCTATTTAGACTAAAATTATATTATATACTATTTTTCTTGATAGAGTATGATTTTTTATGGAGGTTGTGATTATTTGACTACTTGAACTTACTGCTCAAAGTGAAACACAATCAAATGTCCTTGAAATTGATGATAGTGGCGAAGAAGGTAAAAATGATAGTCGTCATACTCATATTGTTTAGAGATTAGAGTATTTAGCTTAGTGCCTTCTTATACTTTGGCCTTTGTGTGAGTTATTTATGGACATGATTTTACCTTTGATTATACATTAGTAACTGTGTTTGTTTGTTGCAAGAGACATGTTATTTAAACCTTAATGTTGACAACATTTATGTATTAAATTAGAACTTTAATCATGGTTATTTACTAATTATATCTCTTTGGGGAAAATACGTAGGAAAAATAGTTAAATATTGTGAAAATGATTTTCCGGCCCTGCGAGCTGGCCCTGGCCCTGATGCTCTCGGGCCGGGCCTTGAAAAATTGCAATTTTCCTGACCCCGAGCCCTTTAGGGCCGACCCTGTTAGGCCCTGGCCAGTCCTGATTCCCAGCTCTAATTTTCGTAGAAAAAAACAGGTCCACTTTTTACAAATTACAATCATTTTTTTTTTTTGCCAGGTACAAATTACAATCACTTGACTCCTTTTTTTTGGGAAAATGCCAAAAAAAAATATTTTGAAAGATGGGAAAGGACGATTTAGTGCTCTGAAATTGAGAAAGGATGAGTCAATTCGCTATCAAATTGGAGGAGAAACCTGGGATTTTGAATCTCGGCGAAAAGACGAAAATGCCCTTCAGCCCTCTCTCTCTCCACTTCGGAATAACAACACTGACCTCTTAATTAACAACACTGTATTCTATATTAACACCAAAATCCCACAAAAAGTCCATACTTCCATGCGCTTCACCTTTATTTCACTTTCTTCTTTCTCATTTAACAAGTTTAAGGCTAATACGGTGTTGTTAATAAAGAGAAAGGAGTTGTTATTGGCCATAAAACTTGTTAACTGTGAAAGAAGAAAATGGAGTTTTTAATGTAGACTATGGTGTTGTTAATAAGGAGAGAAATGCTGTTATTGGCCCTAAATATGTTAAGTGTGAAAGAAGAAAGTGAAGTTGTTAATATAGAATTCAGTGTTGTTAATAAAGAGAAAGGTGTTACTATTAGTCCTGAAACTTGTTAATTATGAAAGAAGAAAGTGGAGTTGTTAATGTAGAACAAATGTGTTGTTAACGTAGAATGAATGTGTTAGTATCAGAACAAAGCTGAAACACATGGAAGTATGAACTTTTTGTGGGATTTTGGTATTGTTAATGAAAAATACGGTGTTGTTAATTAAGAGGTCATTGTTGTTATTCCGAAGTGGAGAGAGGGAGGGTTGGAGGGCATTTTCATCTTTTCGCCGAGATTTCAAAATCCCATATTCCGCCTCCCGTCTGATAACAAACTGACTCGTCCTTTCCCAATTTCATTTTAGAGCACTAAATTGTCCTTTCCCATTTTTCAAAGTATTTCTTTGGCATTTCCCCCCTTTTTTTTCGCATCAAAATTAATTTATAATCTCAAAGTAATTTCTCCTAAATATTTTTAGAGGTAACAGTGTTAGCGGGTAGCCGAAGAGGCGAAGAATCGAGTTATCGACTGTGCGTGAGTTCGTTGCCACGCGGCAGAAGATCATTGCTTCTCCCGAATTACTGGGCCCACTTCGCTAAACTAATGGCTAGGGTCTGTATTGCTTTGGTGATAGCCCAGAAAGAAATGGAGATGACTTAAATGCACTAAGCAGAACAAGACACAGAGACTACGAAGAAATCTTACAATGGCGGGAGTTGGTGTATACTACGGTCTTTCTTCCTCCAGGTAATTCATGTTTATCTTTAGCTTAATTTTCTTTTCGTACCAAGGTTCACCGTGTGGTTGAGAATTACTTAGCAGCTGAATTCTTTAAATTACTTTTCGGAAATGGGGAAAAATTCTTGACGAGACAATATCAATACATTAACATGCGATTCCATCGGGCTGTCTTTTCTGACTCTCGCCGTTTATCCTGAAAGATAGATTTTAAACTCAATTTTATTCACGAAATTAATGAAGGAAAATTATCAAATAATATTTGAATCTTTGTGTACACACTAGTAAGGGATCGAGGCTGTGTTTTCAGCAACTTAGGGACATCTTCGTTGGTATTAAAATCTCACAATGCAAGGACCATGCCAGGGAAACTTCCTGTAAGGAGGAGCTTGACGATAAAAGCTGAAGTGAAGTATGTAAATGCTGAAGAAGCAAAAGAACTTATAGCAGTCGAAGGATACACAATTCTGGATGTGAGGGATAAAACCCAGTTCGACCGAGCTCACATAAAATCATGCTATCACGTGCCTCTTTTTGTTGAAAACAAAGACAATGATCCTGGTATGGAAATCCCTCCTTAAGACATTCATACATCTCCCTCTTTTATCACTCTGATTATCTATCCTCATCTTTTTCTGCAGGTACAATCATAAAAAGGACCCTGCACAATAACTTTTCTGGGTTGTTCTTTGGGTTGCCATTCACAAAATTAAACACTGATTTTGTGCAATCTGTTAAGAGTCAGCTTTCCCCTGAAAGTAAAATCTTGGTTGTATGCCAGGAGGGATTGAGGTTAGTTTATGTCATCTTGCTTGCTATACAGGTTCAGTTTCATTGTTCTCACTAACACTTGAGGGTCTTGTTTCCTGTTTGGTGTGAAGATCTGCTGCGGCAGCAAATAAATTAGAGCAATCTGGTTTCTCAAATATAGCATGCATTACATCAGGCCTTCAAAATGTGAAGCCAGGTTTAGTAATTCACTGAATCATCTTTCAGAATCCAGTTCATGTGTTGGAGTAAATAAAGAGAAAGGCCTTGGCTTTCCATTTTTGTAGGAACATTTGATACTGTTGGTTCCACGGAGTTGGAGAATGCTGGAAAAGCCGGTTTGGTGACTATCCAAGGGAAAATCTCAGCTGTTTTGGGAACTGTTCTTATTTGTAAGTTTTTCAGCTTCGTCTAATATGGTTTCTTGATGCCTGTGATGATTTTCATTTGTCTTTCTATGAGTGTGCAGGTGCATTTTTGTTCATTACCTTCTTCCCTGATCAAGCAGAGAAGCTATTCCAACTGGCCCCTGCCGGATAGGTCTCAAGATTACCCGACCATATTGTTTTTGTTATACGTTTTCCCCTTCTCATTTTTATGCAGCGTAGTTAACGAACTTGGGATTTTATGTTGCATTAGTTTACGTTGTAGAATCATACTACTGAGGTTATTATTTATGATATTAAATTTTGCAAATTGAAATGTGGTGGTATGTTTGGGTTAGCGTTGGAGAAACACGTTCACGCAAGTCGAGATAAAACTTCTCCACATACTTACTTCGTACACCCTAAATCACGTCAGAAAAACAGTTTCTACCACCAATCCAACCAAGCACTAAGTGAATATACTCCCTCCATTCTTAAAAATAAAAACCTAAAAATTTAGGTTTTTATTTTTAAGTCATCTTGCAAGAGAGAGATCAAGAAAAGAAAAATTGGGTCCTTTAACTAACCTATTAGTTTTCAGTTTAGGTACAATGAACCGGCAGTTCAATTCAACAGCATAGAATGATGGTGCGAATTCGCCTTTCATCACAGAAAGCGGTTAGTTTTTTCTGGAGACAGCTTCAATATACTTGCATTTTAAAATTTAATATCCAACAGAAAATAAAGATTGCAATTATCAAGTGATTCTCCTTCCAATCCTAAACATAGAATCTCAAAAAATTTGTTAAGATGGTTATTTGTAGTTGATACATAAAGAATTTATGACTTTCTTTAAAATAATGTCCCTATCATTATTGTAATAAATAGGGGTATTGTAAGAAGTAAACAATTAAAAAATGAAATAAGATGGAATTAATTCTTATATTTAATATCGAAACCAAATCTTTCAAGTGAATATTATATTTAGGGTTCGGAAGGAGTGGGCATGATGTTGATTTGTTAATGCTAATATAAAACATGAACTCAAGTATTGCTGAAAATTTCCCAGTTTGCATCTTGTATGAAACAACTTTCAAACCGTGTACACATAACAACTGTCCCGACATCCTAAGCATATACCCGTGATCTCCAACTAGGTCTCAAGCACTACCATCCAGCAAACCATGTTTCACATTGAATTCCAGTTGTGCCCAAGACTTGAATCAAAATGCAAAACTTTTAGTTTAGGATATGCATAACACCAGATATGGGAAAGGGTGACGAAATTTTTCACAAGGCCATTAATTTAGGCTAACAAAATGTCACAATGATTATTTTCACGAGAGAGAAAAATTACATTCAGACTAGCAAAATGTATTTCTGATTCCATTATGTGCACCAGTGTCACCGCATAAATAGGTGGGTATTCTAATCCACGTCATCTGATCTCAGCTAACTATAGGGCCAACATAATTGGCGAGAGGAAATCAAAAGGGAGCTCAAAAACGAAACTAGAAACCTTCTTCCTGTACCATCGCTATCTGTGTCATGGCATTCCCTCACAAAGATCATTCGCCTTGTAGACAGTAGAGTTGCCGAATGTTTCCGGATGCTGCCAGAACAGAAAAAATTCAAGGAATTATATAGATCAGAGTGTTCCCAGTTCCAAAAGAAACATAAAATAGTAAACCTATGATTGACAGAAGATGCCATCTGCTCTGCTAATGGTAAATGCATGAGGACAGTATTATTCAGACACGCTCCAAAATAGTACATCATTTAAAACTACAAGCTTAAAGTGGCCAATAAACAAGAGGTGCACTGTTCAATCAAGAGCCTTCGTACTAAATGACAGAAAGCAGGCACCCACATTATCTTCTAAGCAGTTATATAACAAGTTAACATTAGGGCCAGATCAATGAAACACATACACAAGATCAGGGCCAGTACCACATCAATAGGAAAGTTACCCCAGATACTCACATTTTCAAAGCAAGTTTATCCCCAAAAAAATCCTTGAAGTTTGAAACTGTTGTAAGAAAAAAAGGAAATAAAACGGAATAACTATTACCATATAACCAGTCCTTGAAGCAAACATGAAGCGCGGATGACAATTCTTTTTTACGATTTTCTTCAAGGGGTGCTTCCCGCAAGTGTTGCCTTATCTCCCCTAAATTCTTTTGCTAGAGAAAAAACCAAAACCAAGAAAACAACAATTAATTGAAACAACTAATCCACTTAAGTGTAATTCTTCAATGTTTGAAGACAAGTTTTCAAAATACAATCACTAATATACATCACCAACTAGCTCGTTTGACATACATTTCTAATCTGCGAAGCCATATAAGCATCTGGTAAGGTGAATGGGTTGTGTTTTGTAGAGCCAGTTAACTCTCCTCCAAGCCAGTCTGGAATCTGCACTCCAAATAACATGGTTGAAAAAGAACCGTACGAAGAGGATAAATGAACATGCTTCCAAAATAAATGGAGATTTGAAAATTAACGACCCTCATTTTTTCTCATCTCAAACAAGAAAAGGACCCACAAACTTCAGTGCGAAAAAGTGAAGTAATATATTCATAACATGAAAACATATGTACGAATCAACATTTGAAAATCCACTACACATGGTAGAATTAAAATAAAGATCTTCTATTTTCCTTCAAGTAACTATAAAAGATAGAAAGGCAAACCACAAAATCGGTGAACTGATCAGGATCCACCCGAGTAGCTGACTCAGCTTGAACATCAGAGACACCAGCCGGATGAGATAATGAATCATGAAGATCAACTGCACCTAAGGCCACATGTTCATCCCACCTGTTTACGGTGGGCAGAATTCCAGCTTCAGCCATGTGCTCCTCTAGCTGGGAGTAAAATGTATTGTAGGGTGCCACCTGAGAACATTACAAGAGACTAATTTCAAACAGAAAATCGAATTAAGAAGAAAAACTCTAAAGAAGAATATGCATGCACGATAAGAAGCTAATGCCTCTAGAAGCAGCAGATATTCAAACAGAAAAAGTTAGCTTATTTAAAGGGCCACAGGAAACTATGACTTGTATTTGTAGCAAACTACTCATCAAAAGATATGTTCAGCCAATCCACTATTAGAACAATTTGCATAAACTTGAGTGCTCGCACTTGTAGAGCTTCATCAATATACTAATCTTGCAAGACTTTTACCCACTTCATTACTTTGAGCTTAATCCTGGAGAGGTGGAGCTAATCTTGCAAGACTATTGGTGCACTGGGCAGCTGGGTTATAACCTCAATAATCAAAATCTTTAGTCGAATTTAACAATAATTGAATGAAGCGCAAGCTGACCAGCTCTAAAACACATTACTAAAGAGCATAAGCCAAAATCTGAACCCCTACACTGGAAAATACCTGTCCCGACAAAGGGGAAACATAGTGCAGTGAAATAAATCAGTTAAACACATTCAAGAACTGAGAAGCATAAGCATTTCCACTTCTTCCAGGATAAATCAGAGAAATGAAACAGGGTATATAAATTGACTAGATTACGGGCTTCATCCTTTGCAAAGAAACTGAGGTAAACAACACTTTTCATGGCTTATGATTAGTGCAACTTCCTATAACTCTTATTATATTATACATATATAAATATATATATATATATTGATATATCTATATATTGATTAACTTTTATATTTTCTGAAGGGGCATTAAATTTAAGGCCTAAACAAGTACAAAATTGCAGAAACAATAATCATGACCATAGATGATAGAAAATACAAAAGATTTCAAGACCAATTGACCAGCAACTTCCTTATTCATACAAGGGAAGAAGAGCCTCACCTGCAGCTTATGGTTATCACCAACAATAAGAGGTGGCTGGTTCACTCCCAAAAAGAAAATACATTCACGACAATTTGCAATACATATGCGTTTAGCTGCTACAATCACATGCACTCGTTCACAGTGTTCTACTCTTACAGCCTGTCAAGAAAAGAAAACATTGGACATCGACTTCCATCTTGGTAACCAAAACCACCACTAGTTTAATGCGCATGAATAGCAAGTAATCAGCAAAATACCATTAAATTATTAAGTTGGTTACATAACATAGACAACATGCACATGCTATCAGTTATAGTGATAAGTATTCTAGCATTAATACGTTTACTAGCCAAAAAAAAGGGCATTCTTAAACAATGAACAGTAAGCTAAGCAGCCAATGATTCTATTTCTAACAAACATCTATAAGAAAAATGAGGAAGAGAACAATAAATGTGACAATTCCTATTCATTAACTTGTTTATTTCTCTTTGAGGAACAGGGCTTCACGTCCCATATCAAAGAGTTTTCACTTTGTGAGTGTCAAAATACATTCAGGCTGTTTAGTCATCACACATATCAGGTCATTTTTAACCTTCCGCCCGTCTAAAAAGGCAATTGTTTACTTTCTTACTAAGGTTTTATATTAATTGTTAAAACAATTGTTATGAAGTTGCCAGACCAAAACAGGGACAAGGTAACATATCATTTTCCAAATTCCAGTTAGAAAACACTTTGCATGGATGTTCCAACCCATTATGCTCCTCTAAAAAGCATAACCCACTATTACTATTTTATTATTACCTTGCCAACTGCTCCAAGAACAATAGTAGCATCCGAGCAACCATAGACGGTGGCATATCTCACAGGTGCTAAAATGTAAATGGCAGACTCGTGGCAATTGAGAACCTGCAATGCCCAAACATATTGCTTATAATTCTTCCAATATAGTTTTGATAGTCAATCTAAAATCGAATAGTGGAATTACATATTTGAACCAAAAGAGAAGTGGCTGACTCTGGGCTCTGGCCACTTTTAAGACAAAGATGATAATACATTTGATGTATAATGCTAATCATAAGTTCATTCCAGAAATCACAATCTATATAGTAAAGGCCATTACACATGCCGACATTAAGCATATCTCTGCTTCATACATAATTTGTCCTAATGCCAGCTCCTAAAGCCTCACAAGAATAAAATTTACTTGAACAGATGACTGGCCATAAAATGAATCATAAATTTCTTATGGCTCTAAAGCATTCATGGCCAGAGATTCAACCTGAAATCTTCCTCAAATTACAAATTCATTAACTCGAATGGACCTAGGAAAATACATTTGTTAATAATATTAAACTTTTATAACATCTAGCTTTCAATTTATTCAATAACTATCAATACTCTGTTCTAAACTCTGCGTCAGCTAGAATACAAGTCACAGCTCTTTCATGCATATGGACATGATGATACTATTTGAATCATAAACCTAAAACTAAACCAGGTTTCATAACTCGTCTGGACCTGAGCACGCACATATGCAGACAGTCTAGCAGTTTCGATTTCCAAAATTTCACTCAGAAAACTGCATATGAATAAAAACTATGAACAAGCATCAGTTATACTATTAGAAACCACGACCAAGTTTTAAGGTTCACGCCCAAGTCAGTTAAAAGCAGCTGCTCATGAACAGAAATTTCAACCTAAGTTGACGACATGAGAAAGAAGAACGTGAAGAGTGACAAAGTCTACCTAAGATGAATAGTTTCAATGAAATACTCAAAGATCACACCTAAAAGACCAGCAATTTAGTTGAACTAAAATACGAGGGAAGAAGAAAAACCGGATAAGAAACAAACCTTAACAGATGAACCTTTAATATCAGATGCATTCTTCGAGAATGATGATTTAGAGACCCCTTCAATGAAACATGGGCCTCTAGTGCTTGGTGAGGCCTTAACTGGGACAGTACATGCATCAACCATAGCAACATCCTGATCAGATACGCTGGCAGGGCCATTTTCCTTTAGCAAAGCCCTTTCAGAAATATTTTCTAAAGAAGAAGCAATATTTTGCAGAAGCCAATCATGAACTTGTGCAGCAGGAACAGGAACAGCTGGCATGTCAGGATCTGAGTTTGCAAAAAAGGGAGACGATTGGCTCAAAGTGTTTCCTTCAGATCCCTTATCTCCAAACTGAATTAGAAACCCAAGGTGCTCAAATCTATCCATAGTTAAAACCTAAAACAATGGGATCAAATGAGTAGTAGAACTAAGAACTAACACCATTGCAAAATAATCAAAGACAAGACAGATACTTCTCAAAACAAGATTTCCTCTACATACCCTGAACAAATTGCAAGATCCTATATCACAAAGTTGAGTCAGTTAGAAGGAACAGAGAGACTGCCGTTAGGCAATATGGCACGCCCCAAAGAAAGGGTGGTATGATATTTAACAGAGAAATAAACTATGCCTAAGTCAGCAAGAGGTGCCATGCCTTAATAGTTAATATAACTCTAACATTACCCTTCGCTGTAATTATCAATGGCAGTTAAAACACACACATTGATACTATGAAATGCAGGTCAATTCAACATCTAAGAATCATTGATACTCCAACAAACAGAGTCACATAATGTCCCGTGCATATATGATATTTGTATCAAATATCAAATATGACACAGCATTTCAAATTATAGTTTCACAGTATATATCTTCTTGTATCACGGTGTCTATATGGTGGTGTCGCCCATCCGCATCAATATCAATATTCAATACTTATTAAATTTACATGAACAACAAAGGGACTCAGCATGAAGAACACCATAGTAAGAGGAAAATGTCCTTCTAGTTAAATGAGGAATCATTCCATTACGGAACAAGAATAATACAGTGGCTGTAGTCGTCAACATTTTCTACTTTAACTACTTTAAAAATTAGAATATCCATAGCAACAGAAATATTAAAGGCTCTCTCTAACTGAACATCAGCGAAAAGAATATAAAAAGCATAAGCAATCTGATCGTGTTTTCTTCAATTAATGGCATCATAAATTTTGTATATTTTAAAAAAGAATCACTAGCTCTTGCCCATGATTCTTATTCTTACAAGTAAAGACCAACTTATGTGAATCAAGTGTTATCAGGAAACAATACAGAATATTTTTTTTTCCAGAATTCACAGTAATTCAGGAGTGCCAGCAATATTTTTTAAATTTGTGCATAAGCTCCATTCCTTCGGAAGGGGCACTAAAAAAACTCCATGTTATAAAATCCTAAATGATTTTCAATTTCAACATGTATACAAGATGTCAATTTTGGACCAGCCATAAGCCAAAAATGTCCAGAGTCAAGTTAGGATTAATCCACCTTATCCTTTAAATAATAATCAAGAGCTACTGTTAAAGCATACAAGCTGCAGTGGTACATAACAAGCACACAAAATCACAAATCATGCTACCTTTCCTGACAGAAGGGTTCTCCTCCTGGTTTTAATGAGAGGCACCAAAACAGTATATGAATGACAAGAATGTAGCATTAGGAAGAAGAAGAATTTAACTATACGCCAAAGTTTGCATTGGGCATAAGGAAATAATATGCAATAAATTCACAAACCAAAGATTCTTCCCCTTCCCCCTCCACAGGCTCAGCTAAAAGAGACAGAATGTTGGCCAGGTGTTTTTGCAAATATGACAACTGATGCGCCTCCTCATCAGCTTGTGATGGCATGAATCGACGACTGTTGCTACGCACTAGCTGTAAATCATGGAAAATCAGGATAAACATTTAACAATGTGAAGAAGCGCTCTTATAAGCTTGTCAGCAGCTAAACATGGAAATTAAATAGAACTAGAACAGAACGCGCAGTATCAGATGCCTACTACAAATAGATATCTCAACCCCCAAATTCATTGTGTAGTGATTGCAATTATCCAATTAATCAAAATTTATTCATTGGCATTACGCTAATAGAAGGGACCGCTAGATAACAAGAAATTTAAAAAATGTAAAGAGTCCGAAAGTCAATGGAAGAAACTGCAACTAATCAAGCCCCAGCCTTGACAGTGGACAGAGTTGCAAAGGCTGCCAAGGAAAAGAAAAAGGGAACAAGAATATTGCAATAACCAATTGAAAAGGCAAGTTAACTACGCCCAATTTACTTGCTCAAATTGTGCCACCGAATCACAAAGATTAAAATACAGGGAGAAATCACCTGCAACGGCGAGAGAGCAGACAAGTATCCATCAAAAGCCGAGGTGGAAGGCCAAACATCGGCCACGGCCGCAGAGTCCTTGTGCGTTCTGGGAAGCAGCTTCTTGTAGGATTGAATGTACAAGAACAAGAGCAGATCATGGACATCGGCACCAACGGATTCGATTTCTTCCGGGTTGGCTCTAACTAAAGGTTCTGACTCCGAGTGTAATACGGAGGCGAGGGTATCGAGAACGAGCCTGGCGCAGTCAATGGAGATCTGCAGAGCGTCGGAGATGGCCGCAGAGTTGGGCCGTTGATTAGGGGATAGCTCAAGAAGCTTCTGCTTCAGGGAGATTAGGGTTTGCGTCGGGTCGGAGAGGATTAGTTTGGGAATGGGCAAGAGGCCATACTCGAAGGGTTCGCGCCTCGGATGAATAACGGTGCTTGGGTCCCCCGCCGACGACGACGACAATGAAGATGATGTAGAAGGCTCAATTGCGTCGGTCATCGCTGGATAGAGAAAACAATGCGAATTGAGAGGGAACGCGAGATAACGAGGAAGGAGGGAGGTGAAAGTTGCAGATCTTCAGCAGACGGGAATTATGGGAACGAAGTAGGAGAGAAGTGAGTGCGTTCAAATGAGGTTAAACGCATGGGAACCTAGTGACGTGGCGGGATCTGATTCGCAGTCGCTAAATTAAGAGTTAAGACCGATTGACTTGTCCCACGTTTAATCAAGAAGAAAACGATGACCATGTGGGGTTGAACTGTGGATTCCTGAGATCACTATGAAAGCCTCCGTATGTTATGAAACTGTAATGCAGAGGCACAGCATTATTATTCTTCTGCCACGAAATCTCATTTTTCTTCTGCTGCTACTACACTGACACCTTCTGGTATCAAACAATAAAGTGCCATATTGCTATTTTTGAGTTTTGCCGGGCTTCGCTCATTTCTAATGGTAGATGCTATTTTCATAAATCATGTTTGACTATTTCAAGGAAGCGTAGGCATTCATACTCGGAACTGTATTTTTTTTTAAACAAATTGGGAAAACCGCAGAGGTGGTTATTAATTTCATTTGCTCTGTTTCTTTACTCAGGGGACTTCAACACGCTTAATGAGATTCATGTAATCAAGCAAAACTTAATTCTCATTTATGAAATGTATAAGTGCATATTTATATACAATTAACACAATCTGAAACCATCCCTACTCCTTTATGTTTTCATCACATTCTTCTTTGGCGGTGGTCGATTTTCTGGACGGAAGAGGATGTTGTCGTTGACTTGAAAGATATTCTTAACGGTCTTTGACTTCTAACACTCCCCCTCAAGTTAGAGTATATATATTGATTATGCCCAACTTGTTACAAAGATATTGAACCCGTGTTCCATTTAAGGCTTTTATTAGAAGATCTGCCAGTTGGTCGTTGGATCGTATATGCCCTGTAGATATAATATTTTCTTTGATCTTATCACGAATAAAATGACAGTCAATCTCAATATGTTTTGTTCGTTCATGGAACACAAAGTTCGATGCTATATGAAGTGTTGCTTTATTATCACACCATAGTTTTGTAGACAATGTAGTGGTGATGCCAATTTCTTTCAAGAGTTGAAATACCCACACAATTTCTTGTACTGATTGTGACATGGCTTTGTATTCCACTTTTGCACTTGATTTTGACACAATTCCTTGCTTCCTGCTTCTCCAAGATATCAAATTTCCACCAACAAACACACAATAGCCCGTAGTAGATCGTCTTGTGGCCTTAGATCCTGCATGATCCGCATCACAAAAACACTCAACTTTAGTGTACCCATAATCTGTATAAAGAATACCAAGACCCAGAGAACCTTCCAAATAATACAAGATATGTTCTAAAGCTCCCCATTGTGCCATTGTTGGTGATGCCATGAATTGGCTGAGCTTATTGATTGAGAAGATTATATCAGGACGAGTTATTGTTAAATAATTCAGCTTACCAATGAGTCTTCTATATCTCTCAGGAAATGGAAACGGCTTCAATTTCTCTGGATCAATCTTCTTCTTTAAATCATCAGGAAGCTCATCAAACATACTAGCATCAAGATCTAGGAAGGGATTCAAAATCATGGGAATGTTGCTTGGTGCCGCTCCAAGCTTTCCAATCTCCTTTAAGAGATCGAAAACATACTTCCTTTGACTCAAAGGAATGCATTTCTTGCTTCTCAAAACTTTAATACCAAGAAAGTACTTTAATGACCCCAAATCTTTTGTCTGGAAGTGAGAATTCAGGAAGATTTTAAGTTCTGAGATTTCAGAAATGTTACTCTCTGTAATCACAATGTCATCAACGTAAACTACTAGAAGAATCATGCCTGCTTCAGATTGCTGATAGAACACAGAGTGATCACACTTGCTTTGACTTAATCCAAACTTCTTAACTACATCACAGAACCGCTCAAACCAAGCACGAGGGCTTTGCTTTAGACCATACAGTGACTTCTTAAGGTAGCATACTTTCCTATTCTCCCCCTAAGCAACGAACCCAGGTGGTTGCTCCATATAAAATTCTTCAAGGAGATCACCATTCAAAAATGCATTCTTAACATCCAATTGATGCAGATCCCAATGATTTGTGGCAGCCAAAGAAATAAGAAGGCGAACGGAGGTTAGCTTAGCCACAGGAGAGAAAGTCTCTGAATAATCAATACCATAATTTTGTGCATAACCTTTGATAACAAGCCGAGTTTTTAACCGTTCCAAAGAACCATCTGCCTTGGTTTTAACAACAAACACTCATTTACATCCAATGGCTTTCTTCCCAGGAAGGAAAGCAACAAGTGTCCAGGTACAAGCTTTTTCAAGGGCCATAAGTTCTTCGGCCATTGCAGTATACCAACCAGGATGAGTCAAGGCTTGGTGAAGGGTAGTAGGGATAGAGATGGAATCAAGGGTGGCCACAAGAGAAGGAGGAGGAAGGGACAAATTCTGGTAAGAGACAAAGGAGGATATAGGATAGGTACATTCAACATATCGTCTGGGAGGATAACGAGAACGAGTACCTTTCTGAAGGGCAATAGGTAGGTCAGGAGAGGGAGTAATAGCAGAATCATGGGCAACTAGATCAAGAACATCAATGGAATGATCTGGGGAATCAGGAACAGAAACCAAGGAGTCATGACCAGAGTCTGTCGGCGAAGCAGCGATCAGAGAAGGCAAAACATTGGTTGCATCAGTATCATTGAAGATAGCAGGGTATGGAATAGCAGCTTGTACTGGTGAGAGAGGGACACGATAAACCAGGACATCATCAGACTCAGTAATGACAAATGGAGACTCAGAGGAGGTCGAAGATGCGAAGAAAGGAGAAGACTCATGAAAGTACACATCAGTGGATACAAGGTAACGATGAAGATCAAGAGAGTAACACTTATAACCTTTTTGAACTCGAGAATAGCCAAGGAAAATAAATCTTAAGGACTTGAGATCAAGTTTACTAACACTAGGACGGACATCCTGAACAAAATAGACACGGCTAAAGATTTTATGATCAATAGGAAACAATTTAGTGGTAGGAAACAGAACAAAATAAGGAATATCCCCACCAAGAATAGCTGAAGGCATACGATTGATAAGAAAACATGCAGTAGATACAGCATCAGCCCAAAAATGTTTAGGGACTGAGGAATGAAACATGAGGGCTCGAGCAGCTTCTAAAAGATGTTGGTTCTTTCTTTCAACCACACCGTTTTGAGCAGGAGTATCAACACAAGAGGATTGGTGAATAATACCATGAATTTGCATGTAATCGGTGAATAGGGCGGAAAAATATTCTTTTGTATTATCACTTCGTAAAATTTTCACAAAAGTGTTAAACTGGGTTTGAATTTCAGCACAAAAATTACGAAAATGAATAAACAATTCAGAATGTTGTTTCATTAAGTAAAGCCAAGTTGTTCGGGAAAAATCATCAACAAAAATAACAAAATAACAATAACCAGTCTAGGGAAAAGCTGAACAAAGACCCCAAATATCAGAATGTATAACCTCAAAGAGGGACGCAGCCCGTTTATTGATGCGAGGTGCCAAATGAACACGATAGTGTTTGGCAAACTGACATGACTTACAATCTAAAGTAGACACAAAAGAAAATTGAGGATACAATTTTCGGAGAGACGATAGCAACATATGACCTAAACGACAATGAATGTCAAAGAGAGACGACCCACCAGAACAAGCAACAGAATGTGACACCTGATCATCAAGGATGTAATGTCCACTAGATTTATAGCCTTTACCAATAATCTGCTTCATCAATAGATCTTGAATTAAACAATAGTCAGGGAAGAATGAGATAAAGCAGTTTAGATGACGAGTGAGTTTACTTGGAGATAAAAGGTTAAAAGTGAGATCATGAACGTTAAGAACAAAGGATAATGCGAGGGATGCAGTAAGGTTAACAGTGCCTGAGCCAGTAACATAGACTAGAGAGCCATTAGCGATAAATATGGATGACGGGTTGGCATAGGGGGTATATGAAGAGAATAAGTGGTGATTACTTGTCATATGGTCAGTGGCACCAGAATCAATGACCCACTTAGTTGAAGCAGTAGTAAGGCCATAGGACATAGTACCTGTAGCTAAGGCCCCTGCAGAAGAAGATCCATAACTAGAATCAGATGGATCAGGTGTCTGGGCAATATGAGCAAAACCACGCTGTTGTTCATGTTGCTGTTTATTTTGCAATTTTCGACAATTTTTCTTAATGTGTTTAGGTTCCTTACAATAATTGCATATAATACTTCCAGAAGTCATTGTCAGAGGATTATTATTTTGTTTGTACCCGTAATTCCTATTCTCAAAAGGGCCACGACCAGCTAGAGCACTTGCAATTGGATTAACAGAAGAGTGAATCAAGCTATCAGCACGAAGAACTCGGGAGAAAACATCTTCGAGAGAAGGAAGCTCTTGACTAGACAGAATCTAAGAACGAATAGTCTCATAAGATGGATCGAGGCTTCAAGGAAACTTATGATAGCCTGAAGTTCTAAGTTCTTGATATGAGTTGAGAGATCTGCTTGCAGAGATATGAGTACCTTCATTCCTTCATACATCCTCTTGAAATCCAAGAAGAAATCTTTCAATGAACGACCTTACTGTTGGGAATGATAAAAACCTTTACAAACTTCATGAACCCAAATAATATTACCCTTGCCAAAAAACATAAATTCAAGATAACTCATGATTTCCTTCACAGTATTGTAATGACTGACAGAAGATAGAATTCGTGGTTCAATAGAATTTCAAATTTGAAACAGAAGTCGAGCATCTGCTCGTTGTCAGGCCAAAAGTTTTGTTTCGTCACCAGAAGGAGGATCCTCAGTTAAATGAGTTTCCATCTCTATGCCCAAAATATATACTTTAACAGTTTTGTTCTAATCACTATAATTTGTTCAGTTCAACTGTGAAGCAGTAATCTTAGCAGACATAGGCAACATATCAAAGTTCTTAAAGTTAGCCACAATGACAAGCAAGTGAAAGTCACAAATTCGTTTGAGAAAAGAAGTGTCGAAATCAAATGAGCACAAATTATTAAATCAAATGAATCAAAGAGTATAATACTAATACTCAACCAGAGGTTAGCCACAAGAGTCCAACAGGCACACAATCACAAAATGAAAGTCAAGGCCCCAACAGTCATAGCACCACCGAATGGGAAAACACCCAACCAAAAACAAAGCTCAAAAGGTATCACAACGGGGATAAATACCAAGATGTACCCGACGATCCAAGGTGAAAATTAGATGACATAGCCACCGAGGATGGAACGGGTTTGAGAAGACGATCAAAAAACACCTAGGAAGTGCCAGAAAATCTTGCCGAAAAGCACCCCACGTGCCGGCGCGTGGTTCAAGCAGTGGAGGTTCTGGAGGCCCGTGAAGCCACACGCGCCGTCGTCTTAGGATGTTGTTTTAGGGTTGGGCCGATCTGTGGTCAAGGAATAGGGTGGAGGGGCGTGTGTTTTGAGAAGGCACACCGACGAAGGGAGATCTAAAGAACTGGAACAAGCTCGTCACCAGAAAGAATGGAGGTCGCCGAAAAATAAAATGAAACCAGAAGATAATATACCGACAAGGCTCTAATACCATGTAATCAAGCAAAACTTAATTCTCATTTTTGAAATGTACAAGTGCATATTTATATACAATTAACACAATCTGAAACCATACCTAATCCTATATGTTTTCATCACATTCTTTTTTGGCGGTGGACGATATTCCTGATAGAAGAGGATATTGTCGTTGACTTGGAAGATATTCTTAACGATCTTTGACTTCTAACAATCCTTATGAAACAAAAACAGGGGTATGAAACAAAGTGAGGTTGGCAAGGGAGCTATTGCTTCAAGGAAAACTTGGGGGGCATTCTCTCCAGAATAGTAGGAAAGTACTATAGTTTCAAAAGTACAAATTGATAATAACAAGTCCCTAACAAAATTTCACTTACGGTTAAACATCTAAACATAATTCTTAATTTGCATTTGTCTAAGGACCCGTTTGGTTCAGAGAAGAGGTAGGAATGAAAAGGAAAATAAAAAAAAAAGAATGAAAAGGAAGGGAAAATATTTTTCCACTAATACGTTTGGTTCGCACTGGAAAAAAAAATAGGTTGATAAGAAAATTTTTGTTTAGTTGAAAGAAAATTAGATAGAAAAATGACCAAAATACCATTTTGCCCTTATATTAAAAACATTATTTTAAAGGTTACAAGACTCACGCACCCCTACACTGTTGCTTACCCACTATATTTCTGACCATTGTTGTTAACTCATAGAAATTAGGAATATTCTAGCACACTTTCTTCTCTTTTCACTTATTTGGGGTTCAAATTGTGCATATAAAGATACTATAAAAGAAAATGTGATAAGACATTAGCAAAATCAAACTTTTTTCAAAACGATGAGTTAAATGCAATTAGTTATGATTAATTATGAAAGTTGAAGAGCTCATGAAGTCTTCCTCCTTATAGGTGGAAGATGACAAGTTGTAAAAGCTCACAAAGATCATGGAAAGATGTGAAAGGAAGGGAAGAATGCAAGAGGAAGATGAAAAAGGACACTAAGAAAGAGAAGCCTATATTTGTTGTGGAAATGTTATAGCCAAGCCAATGCAAAACTGCCTCAGAAGATGACCCTTCTGTCTGCCTTTTGGCCGTGAAATCCATTGTAGCCAATGTCATAGTGAAACCACCTGAAAAAGCCATACTTCTGTCTGTATGACAATTTGCTATAGTAAACCCACGGCGAATGCTCGAAACTGATACTATGCGTTTTGAAAAAGTGATGTTGTTGATGCTATTTTAACCCAAAAGAGGCTCTGAAAATCACTAATTCTGCACATGGGAAAGGTCAAGAACATAAGGAGGCTACTTGGGAGAAAGCTCTTGGTGATTTTGGAGATTTTGAAGGAGTTTTGTGAAGAAAGTCAAGGATTTTCCTTACTTTTTCTGGTTTATCTCTCTTTTTTCCCCATTTTGTTGATATAGCTATGATTCTTAAGCTTAGTTGTTGGTTGTATTGATCATGAGTAACTAAAACTCCTAATTAGGAATACTTTTACCTATTGTATGGATTGAAACTATTGGATTATCTTGCTTTTGTTGGTTAAGGAGTATATATGTTGATTTTTCTTTGAGCTTAATGTTATCTTTGCGCTTGATCACCACATGATTAAAGTTGTTCAATTGGAAGATGCTTGAGAGAGTTATTTTGGTTGTAGAACTTAAGAAAAATCATGCTAAACTTGAAGTTTAGGGATTAAATCGATGGTTTGTTGTTAGAATAGAGATATATTTAACAACCTAGCATAGTCAAGTGAAGGCTTGCTTTGGAAAGATGATTTTCATTAATTGTAAACAAGAGATTGAATATTTTTAATGAGGATTAAAAATCAATCTTGACTTGAGAGAGCTTGATTGATAATTTTAGAACATTTGACTAATATATAGACTCATTTCATTAACATAAGTGGATAATTGCATAGTTTCATGAAATATAATGGGGAAGAAGTAATCCTAAGTTAATACCTCTTGAAGGTAGACCCAATTTCCTGATTTCCATTGTTTTTTTTGTTATTTTTATCAAAAGTTTTTATACAAATTGATCAAATTCAAATTATTACATTCAACCTAATTAAGAACATGGTTAAATTAGTTAACTCGTTTTTGTCATAGTCCTTGTCGATCGACACTCGTTTCTCACTAATTTATGGGCAAACCAACCAGCCATAAGTGCCACCACCTGTATCTACTGTTTAAATCCATGTCTTTTGAATTCATTAACTCATACAGTAAATAGGAACAGTTGATAGAGATTAGAGAATCATGATATTATCTAATTTAAAATAAGAAAGGAAAGGTATAACTGAAAAGAAAGAAAAGAACTCAACTCAAGTCAGCAATACCAAAATTTTAGATTTATAATCAAAATAGGCTTTAGGTGACTGGTTGGAGAGTTAGGAGTGACTTTCTATATTAACTAAGTTTTGGTTTTGATTAACAATTTTTTTTAAAAAATTTTCAGACTATTTTGTGATAAATGCTGGGTCATGTTGATGAGCTTTCAATGTTTGATTCAAAATGGGAAAATGGCACAAAAATTTTCCAATGGTTCATTTCGTCTGTCAGTTTAAATGGTTATGATTTTTATATATTGTTCATTTTGTCATACTCAATCTAATATTGTTACAACCCCCCCCCCAAATCCTTCGTTTATCATCAAGTACTTGGGGTTTGAGGTTTTTGGCGCTAATAATTATTCCTCTTGCTTTCTTGTTTTTTTTTGAATCTGTTTTGGCATGGAAATCCAAAATGTAAGTACGGTGAAGAAGAAACCCAAAATGAGCGTGTTGCAGCTCAACTGGTCATGTGCTTGAAGCTTTGCAAGATTTTCATTTTCTATAAATTTCCTAGAATGAGTACAATATAAATCAATGAAAGAGGATTGGATGATTTCTAATAGATATTTATGCCCAGAAAATCGTTGACTTATTTAGAAAATGAGAGAAATTGATACTGTGAAAAAGGTTTGGATGGTTAGAGATTTTAGAAACGAAAGTCAAGATTTATTTTGACAACCTTCCATGGTCTGATTTATTTTATGTTCTTAAAATTAAATAATACAAAGTAAAAAAAGAAATATGAAAGAACGTTGTGATGAAGCTACAACTACTATGCTTGTGTAATCATGAAAATTGGAAGAGATTATGTAACGTTGGAAAAGAAAATTTAGTCACTGGATTTTCACATCAATTGGCATGATATATCGTTATATTCAATCTATCTTCATCTTTCTCATTGTATCTTATAGATTCCCATTATAGTTCATCTTGTAAAGTATTTACACGGTAATAAAGTTCGTTTTCATTAAAAAGTGTCTTTTTCCTAAACAATGCAGCCTCCAACAAGATTCAATTCATTCACTGTTCAAGATCGACCAGGTGAGCAGTGGATTACAATTTACAATGAAGGGAAGGTTTAGGGACAAAGAAGAAATAAAAATTGAAGCTACCATGTTTTGATGGGTATTCACAATTTCCTAAGCTTGGAGATAACAGTTCTGGGGTGAATGCCCACCTTCACATTAGTCTACTTGTGGATATTTCAAAGGAGGATTGTGGCAGTGAACTAGAATTTGTCTGCTCAGCCATAAGAGAATGTGCATGTCTGTTATAACTATTGTTGTTGACAGTGATCTGATTTGTCCATGTCATCATCCCCAAATCTTTTTGGTTTGAAGAATTTAGAGTGAAACAATCGTTTTAATGAGTAAAGCTAATAAAAAATTACTACTCTCTTTGCTCCTGTTTCCTGATCAAGTAACAGGTAATAACCATGAGATACTCACCAGTCGCTTGTGGTTATACATGAATAAATGAACAAATTTAACCACATGTTTATCATGGGTGGCTCATGGCTATCTAACTTCACATAGAATGAATAAACAAAGAAGTACCTTTCATATACATGTTATAAATGATGATTACTTCAATAAAATATATTTTTAAATGTATTCTTATTTTCACTTCCTCCTTTATTTTTATCCAATTTTCACTTTTGTCTCCTTTATCTCTTTCACCATGCATGCATGCATACATACATACATCAAATGCGTGCAGCTTGAAAGTTTCACTCCATCTCAACTAATTTGGCTATTTGTGATAAGGGAGAAATTTGAAAAGAGTTGAATAAACATGCCAAATTAAAATTGGAAAATAGAGGCATCAAGCTACTAAAACGAACAATGTCATTGTTACCATTCCCAAGTTCACAAAAACAAACGGTTGCTTCTGCTTTGCTTCTTCAGTCTTCTCTCTTCTCTACCTCCATCTCCATCTCCCTTGCTTACTCCTACAAGGCAATCGAGCTACATATACGGCTCTCCGGTTCCATTTTTAATCCAGTGCGTTCTTTATTTTTTGCACTTGCATTTAATTCTGTTTGCTCCACGAGGTGTTTGAATAGTCTGATCTCACTTTTCTGTCCTGACTGAATAGTTATGAGGCTCATACTTTGCACTGTCAAGTGATTTTTACTTTTTGTTAACCTTAAGATATTATAATTAGTCATTTCCTTGTGTGAGATATATACTTGGTGTTATCGCAAAATTTATTTCACTTCGCCTTAATATTTGATTGCTGCAAATAAGAACAGTGTCTATTCCACTGATTGGTAATCATTAGCCTCTCGGTTCTCATTTCATATGAACATAATCTTATTTGTAACTTTTTAGAGATTAGTTAAGAATGTTTTTAATATGAGCACACTGAGAGGTTATTTGAATTATTAACTAAAGATAATGTGTTGTGTCAATCCTTTGTACCCATTACATACCCATGGCGTGCACATGGTGCATACACGTTGTTGTCTTTTACGTTTTGAAGTTAAATTTGTTTCACGTAACCACTCGGTACCCATATGTAACCCATGGTTATGATAATTTAAAATGAAAACGGTCACCAAGAAGCATCTTAACAAAATCGTTATTAGAGTGAATGGCTTTACTAATAAGAGTCGATCGTAACCATGGGGTAACCATTGGATGAACGAATTACAACATACTTAATTCATATATATTTAACTATTATACGCACATGTGTATGTGACGTGAGGTATGGTTTTTTAATATCATTCCTATTCACGTGGCCATGACCATCATGAACCTCGGGGCATTTCATCTCACCTGACATACATGTACTCTGTTTGGCCCTGTTTCCTATCACCGTAATAGAGCAAGTTCGTTCTTCATGGTCTGCAACACACATAGCTTCATCCTAACACCCGCCTAATCGAACTGACGTAACGCGGCCATTGCTGTGCTAACTTAAACTCAAGACACATAAGAAGTGAAGCTCAAGCATACAACAAAATAGAAGATATAGTGAAGGACCAACCTACGTGTTGTTCAGGATGCACCGTTGTCTCCCGCAAAATGCCACTTGCCCTCTCCGCTCGTCATCACCCTCTGTTTTTCTAGCTCTCGTCGTGTCCATCCTGCTCTGCTCCTCCCACTGTTAATACTACCTCAATGTCACATTAGAGGCAAATGGGACTTTTGCTCAACTTCCCCGCTGCGGCAAAATGGCTTCCCACCATTTTTGGAGGCAACCACATTTCATTTATGCGGTTGAAAATTCAAGTAGGCGGGAAAATGTTTTTCGATGGAAATTTCGAACCAAACAGCAGCTGCCACTGGCAAATTCCCATCTTCCTTTCCATTCCCTCCATTTTCCGCAAACCAAACGGGACCTAAATCAATATTCATAACTCATTTTGCTGATTTTTTGTATAACATACTCGTGTTGTCAATTCAGCATTAAATGGGCCTATATGGGTCCAATTGAGTAGTGTCTTACTGGCAGTGTTGCTTGGGCTTGTCCTTTTTGTCTTAGTCTTGAAGGCCCACCACCAACTTTGTTTCCGTTTCATGCAATTGCATGTAGTTTTGAATTTCAATGCCTGGAAGCTGCAAAAGGAGAAAGCTTGGAACATTAACCCAGGTATGAAGCATTGCTAGTCATATTAACCCGGGTATGAAAAAAGGTTAGTGGAGTTAAAGCAAATAGGAATAAGTATGAAAATCACATTGAAAGGGAAAAGGCACGGGCTAGTTACGTTAGATCTAGAAATAGGTAATTATATATGCTATTGAGTTGCCCAGAAAAATTTGATGCAGCTAGTTAAGGTGAAATATAAATCACGCCTCATCAGATTATAGTTGTTTGAGATCATATTTGAAACCCTTAAAAGCATTTATTTAAATAAATCGAGATAAAATTCTTCTCACATATCTATTTTGTATGCCGTTAATCATAACTGAAAAACTGTTTTTAAAAACTTCAACCACTATTTCACATAAGTATAAAATCCATATAATGCACCCAAGAAGCAGAAAAATAATGCCACATTGCCTCAAGGCTCCAGCTACGGTTATTTTCTGAAAATTCGTGCCGCCTTTCCATGCCAATTCATCATTCAACGCCGCCCACAAATCAGTATGCGCTAACTATATTCAATATAGTACTCTTATATTCGTTGGGAATTAAACTTTTGCCGATAATCATGTAGGAAAATACTTTAAAGACACGGTTAGTTTTTTTTTTTTGGTCTCCTCTATCAATTTTGGAATTTAAAAAAAATACAAAATGAAGAGATGCTCATAAATCATAACCAACTCGAGCCCTTTTTATACAGCAATTAGCAGCGTAACACGGTGAATGAAAAAACAGTTGGGGGTGACATTAATTAAAGAGTGAAAGAGTAATGTAGATTGAAGTTTAAGGGGAAGTAGCCAATAAGCAAAGAATATTAATAGCAAACTAGAATAGGACTCTAGTTTTAAGTTGTTTTTGTCATTAGGTTGTATGGTTATAAGCAAGGTAATTAAATTCGGACCGGTCAATAAACTTATTGGGGTATTAGGTCAAGGGTCAGTGAGTCAAACCAGAGTTAAACCTGGACCAAACCGATGAGAAATGAAATATTTTAAGCTTATAGTATGAAATTCTAAAGGAACAACTAAAATAAAAAAAGATTTAAAAAAAACTGACCCGGACCAGGTCACTAGACCAGACCGATTTAGTGGCTGGGTCGCAAGTTTTTGATCTGGTTTGATCGATCCAATCCGGATTAGATATCCTGAATTGTAACTCCGGTGTTATAGGGTTAATGGAATACAGTTTTTCATGGAAAAAAACGAACAATATAATAGCAATGGTTGGAATGGAGAGAGGGTCTAGTGTTTGTGAGAAAGCGGAAAGAGAGAGAGAAAAAAGGACAAAGAGGTGGGCATTCAGAAGAGAGACGTGGAACGTTGGATGGCAAACAAATTAAAGTGGGAATTTGTGAAGCTTTGGGAAAAGCTCCCAAACAAACCACTTTTCGACGTTTACTATATTTGGTGACCTCAAAACTAAAATGGGTGGCTACGTGGCCCCCACGTTATACTTGAATCAAATTTCATGTTCCACATTCTGATTTTATTTATAAATTTTTGTGATAAAAAAATTTTACCTTATTTATAAATTCAGTTTTAATATAATAAATGAGATTGTGATAATTTTATTCATATTTATTGTACTAATAAAAAAATAATATAAAGATAAATAGAGAAAAAAGAGTTTAAAAGTACTTATTCATAAATAAGAACATAGTTAGAAATTTATTCCATAATCATTGAATTAACTACCTCTTATTAATATATAAAATTTAGTTAAAAAAAATTTATAAATAGAATCATATACCTCCCTTCCCTAAATTTAAGCAGCTCTCCCGTCACTAACGCCATATCCCTTTTCTTTTCTCCATCCCCACCTTTCCCTTTTTTTCCTTATATTTATCATGACTTTGTGATCTGTATCAATAAAATAAAATGCATATTTTATAATTCAAACACAATACATTCATCTACCACGTCATTTGCAAGATAAACCAACGCAAATTGAATTAAGAATAACAGTACTTACACGCCCCCAATAATCTGAAGGATGAAATTTAGCTTTGTGGCACCGACTTCGGAAAACTTGACCACTATTAATTTGCACCAACCCAGGTCTATAGGTCTTACTTGCTGCCAACAAGCTTGGCTCGGTTAAGGTATATTCCTGTTCTCTGGTCTGCCCAATATATCTTAAAATATATAGTACATGTACTATAGGGCAGGTTTGATAACTTCTGAATTGATTAATTTGGCATTGACTTATGTGGGGATCGTTGACCTGCTTCATTGAATTGAACAAACATCACCCATTCCGGCATGAGAGGTACATGATCAGATTTATTATGGTTATAATTCACAAGCCAGTGATTGATCGATACGATTCTGTTAAGTGAGAGAGTTCCATCCCCCCCCCCCCCCCCCAAAAAAAACAAGGCATCATCACAGGATGCTATTAAAACAAGTGTTGCAAATAATCTGGAATTTCCATTCTAATAACTCATCAATGAACGTATGATCAGATAGTGTCCTTCTCATCATTACACGATCGGATTTTTTTTTTTTTTTTTTTTTTTTATGATTCTGGTATTGATAACTGGTATGAACGGTTTAAAATTATGAAAATTACCGTTGGATTGATCAACGAAATGCCCTACGTACCCCCTCTTCTTGGAACCATTCTATCGAATAAATGATCTGTGCTCCTGTTAAATAATGAAACGACTGATAAGGCTTACACTTTGATGTAGTTGACCTAAGTTTTTATTTGTTAATTAAAAGCAGACAGAATTGTTAATTGATGATGCGTTACATCAACGGCCAGGCCAACCGAAAAAGAATAGAAAAGAAGAGGGTAATCGATTCCTATACTTTACAGATATACATTGAACTTGATCATTTAGCTAGCTAGGTAGGTATATATATACCGAGTCAATATGAGGGAGAGTTATTTGTGTAGATATAAAGAACTTGCATTAATAAACTAAACAATCGAAATATCAACGTCTCTAATCATAAATTAATTATAGCTATACATGGTTTGTACTAAGTTTTAGTTTATTCAAATCATTCTTCTGGTAGCAGCATATATATATACGGTCGAGTTGAATTCAATACAACATACATACATACATATATATATATATAGTCAATAGAATCTTATTGTTGGGAGGTAGAATTACGTGGACGATTGCAATGTGAAGTAGACGCAGACACAGACACGTTTCAGTGTTTGTTTGGAATCACGTTTGTAACCTCTAGAAGTGATTATTCACGTAAATCGAGACAAAACTCTTATCACATACTTACCTCGTATACTATAAATCACTACTGAAAAAGCTGCTTTTAAAGGTTTTAGTTACTATTCCAAACAAGCACTCAACTCCTTGACAACAATCACTTGTGAGTATTAAGCGCCATATAAAGAACGAAACTACATGTTCGTTGCTACTCCTATAGTTCTTGATATAAGACATATTTATCTAATTTGATTATATTAAGGAAATTAGTTAAGTTAATTAATATGATATATACTCGAATTTTCCAAAACACTAAAATCATTTTTCTTAATTCTTTCATTCACTCTCCTCTTTTGTTATTGTTGATGGAGAATGAGTAGGAGTAAATTAGAAAAACATTGATAAATATGAAAACTATGTCTTATATTTAGAATCAAGATCAACTTCTTAAACATGTCTTATATTAAGAACCGGATGAGTAGTACATTAGTTTATGTCTCTTTAACTAAGTATTAAATTAAATAATAATCCAATTTTGCGTATAGTTTATTTCTCTAGCTAGCATGTGCTTTTTTTGGTATATATTTTAAGACAGATTGGAAAGAGTAATGAGCATTCGATTACAAAAGCAGCATATGATGGGACTTGTTAATTAGCACAATAGCGAGTAATGTACCTCTATGTGAGTATACTTTGTCTGTAACTCTGAGTAATGATCTTAATTATAAAATTTTTAAGCATTCTGATCTTTGAAGAGGTCTGTTTCTGCTTAATTATACAGGTGATTAATTCACTGAGAAAACAAGAGAATTTGATTTTATTTATAGCATGCATGTATATATTACTGTCAAAGGGGTAAGGGGGCAAATTTATTAAGCAAAACCTTCCAAATTTTGTGATATTTTTTTCCGGCTTGTCAATGAGTTTGGATCCAAGCATACTGGTTTTTGCGTAAATCTTTAGTCCTTGGACTGAGATGATGGATGAGATTGGGTGACCTAATTTATAATCAACGAATATAAAATTGCAACGGAGAGAAGAAAGAATCCCAACTGCTAATTATTAAATCTGTAAAACAAGTGGAGCTCAGCAGCCTTAATTTAAGAATGCTGAAGGCGGTATTAACAACTAAATTGAATTTATACAAGAGTACGTTTGACTGACTCCGCAGATCGAATAATAATCATAATAATAATAATTGCGATGGTTTCACACACATATTAAGTTACAAATACATCCGATAAAATTGAGCCAAATAATATATTAAAAAACCAACAATGTACCTATTATTTAATTTTAAGGCTTTGAAACAGGAAAAGATGTAGGGTAAAATCTCTCTCTCTCTCTCTCACAGACACACATTTAAAGTCTAATCAAATTAAAAAGTTCATTGAGTCTCTTCATTATTTAGCGCCTGTAGCAATAGACATTGTACCAATTTCTTTGTATTGATTCAGTTTAATAGAAAGCACACATGTCATAACAATCTATTAGAGCTTGTTTTGGATAACTTATAAGTATTTTTAAATCTTGATTTACGGTGTACGGGGTAAATACGTGAAAGGAGTTTTGTTTCGACTTATGTGAAAAACAGTTAGTGCTCGTTTGAGATAGCTTATTTTTGGGGAATAAGTGCTTATAAATCGTGATTTACGGTATACGAGCATTACTACAAAAAGATGATTCAACGACACCAATTCACGACTGTTTTGAAAAAACAGTAGTAGAAAATAACGCAGTGGCATGGATGTAAATATAGGAGAAGGATTCAACGACTGGTTTTGAAAACCAGTCGTTGTAAGTGGGATTCAACGACTGGTTTTGAAAACCAGTCGTTGAAACTCTGCCATATAATCCCCAAATCAGACCATTCTCGCCTTTGTTCAGCTCACATTGTGTCACGTCGATCCTATAAAGAGCTCACATTGTGTCGCACCTCCCTATCTAACCCGGGCTTCCCCTTTACCTCTTGCTCACACATTGCTCTCTGATGACTTCACTACTACAAAAAAGTAAAGCTGTGGCGCTTATAATTGCATTAACTGTGGCGCTAGAGAAGTGCCACATATCTAGATGCCACTAAAAAAAGCTGTGGCGCTTGGAAGCGCCACAATATTTTAAAATTTTTTTTTTAAAAAAAGACCCTATTGCGGCGCTTGCTCAAGCAAGTGCCACAGGAGGGGGACCTCCTGTGGCACTTGCTTGAGCAAGCGCCACAATAGGGTCTTTTTTTTTTTTTCTTTTTTCTTCTTCTTCTTCTTTTTTTTTCCTGTGGCTCTTTTTTATGCTTCCTGATTGTGAAATTTTATATAAAATGAGTGGATTTCGTGTTTATCATCTCCACAAATTGTCAATCTTTCTATTTTATATTTCAACCTATTATATATATATATATAATTTTCATATTTAAAATTCAAGTTCCCCAACAATAATGTTCTTACATTAATACTCTCCAAAGCTAACATAAAAAATATCACAATACAAGAACTTGATATGTGAACACAGTACATCAACAACTAATTAAGTAAATTAAAAGATTACTAAAAAACGCAAGCTTGTCGGCAAAAAAATTTAAACAAAGCAAAAAGGCAAACGAAACAAGCTAGGTTTTCATTCTTTCCTATTAAATTAGGAACATAAAGGCAAACGTTATATTACGGTTTATCTTGACTAAAAAAAAAATTTAAACAAAGCAAGCTAGAATGAAATAGTCTTCTTCTTACAAATCTATTAATTGACCAGCGCAGGGAGTAGGAGACCACGTTGGTGATGCTAGCTTGAGTGACGAGTGAGCGTGTGGGTGTGTTTTTTAGTGTGAAGATGATAGGAAATAGAAGGAGGGGGTCGACGGATCCACTAAGAAGATGAGAAAGGGAAAGTAGTTTAATGGAGGAGAGAGTAGTTAAATAATTAAAGTGGAGTAGTAGTCAAAAAGAGAAGGAATGGGGGGCGGACACAAAACCACTACGCGGGAAATGAAATAATTGTGGTAAAAAAGAGAAGTTGAATTTTTTTTTTTTTTTTAAATGTGGGCAATTGTGGCGCCTAAATAATTAGGCGCCACAATTGCCTCTCTTCAGCTGTGGCGCATTAGGCGCCACAGCTGAACAATACATTAGCATGTGTGGCGCCTATTTAATTAGGCGCCACACATGCACACATTAAAAAAAAAAAAAAAATTTCAAATGCTGCAGCTGTGGCGCTTGGTGGGTTAGGCGCCACAGCTGCTTTTATGGCCCCAAGTGTGGCGCCTGCGTAGGCAGGCGCCACACTAGGCCTCCTCAATTGTGACACTTAATCTATTAGGCGCCACAGCTGGTACCGAAAATTAAAAAAAAAAAAATTATAGAGGTAAAAAAAAAAAGAGAGAAGCTGTGGCACTTGTTTAAAGAAGTGCCACAAAATGTACGCCACCTTTTACCCTTTTTGTAGTAGTGCTTCTCCGACCATCGTCCTTGCTCTCTGCTCTTTGCCGTCCTCCATTGGTTTTTTGAGTACGGCTAAAGGCGAAAACTTTTAGTTTTTTGAGTTGATTTCTTTGAGGAGATGACTAGGGATCTTCTCAACAATGATATTTACAAGCAAAAGGTATTATTTTTCTCAATTTAATCTAGGAATGAAACTGTATCTGTTTGTGATTCTCTCCATATCCCTCGCCTTGTCTTACGAAATATTGTCGCCTCTTCCTTTCAGGTATTCTCTGTTTTACCTTCTTATTCAAAGCGTGTTCTCCTACCTCCTTTTATCTTTCACAATTTAATAGAGAATATGTTGTTGCTAATGATAATATGTGTAATGTATGAATTTGATTATTCCTCTACAATTAAAAAGAAATCTTTCTGGGAATCTTGGTGATTAATTGTGTGTATATATATAGTTGAATCTATTCTGGGCCAATGGAATTCAATTTGATTTATATAATTAGTAGACAAGGACCTATAAAGATATAACCGATGAAAAGCAAACAACATTTTTTTTTTAAAAAAAAAGAGGGATACAGCGATTGGTTTTCTAAAAACAGTCGTTGTATCTCAAGATACAACGACTGGTTTTTCAAAAATAGTCGTTGTAACTCTCTTACAACGACCGTTTTTAAAACGGTCGTCTATTTTAAAACTTTCCATGACACTCACATACACGTCTCCTTAAAAACGATCATCTAAAGGGCATAAAAACAGTCGTTGAAAGTGCCTTATGTAGTAGTGGAGGTAAGTATATGAGAGAGATTTTATCTTGATTTATGTAATAAGTGTTTATTAACCCCCAATAAATAATACCAAACACAATTATAAATAAAAAATAAATTATCCCAAACAAAACAGACTTTGACCTTTTCTTATCCCGGCCAACGGAACTTGGACTAATAATAACCAACACACTACACACACTTGCGGTCAATTGTGGTTTCGATTTCCTCTTCAGCAATCATGGGAAGTGTGTGTTGGGTTTTATTGATCTGGCAAGCCTGTCACTTTCATATCAGAAATACCTAATTAATCAGGTGATGTAGAAGTTGGTGAAGTCCCTGCTCGAAAGCCGAATCATCTTCAGAAGGCCCATTAATTTCAAATTTTTATTTTCACCTTTTCACTTTTTAATGCTCCACACGATATACCTAATCCATTCTACCACTCGTTTTTTATTCCCCTAGATTATTTTAGCATGTTTATTAAGTTTATCTATTTTAATTTCAGAGAAGAAAGAGGGTTCAATAATAGTTTATCTATTTTCTCTCAATGTGTAGTTACTCGTTGATCATGCATTGATAAGCGATAAATTTCTCACCAACAACAAAAACATATACACTACTCTTCATTATATTAAAGTGCAAAAGTTATCATTCGAACAGTTTCGAAATTTTGCTGGTAATTATAGTGATGGGTAGAAAAGACAAAGTTGGGGTTGGTGAAGAAGTAACATGCATAGAGCCACCTTAGTCAGGATAATTTACTTAAATCTTAAATAAATTTCAACTTAACATGAATATATCACAATATATATATAGATATAATTTGATATGATGAAGGTCGCTATTCAACTTTAAGCGAGATCAGATCCGTTGAATATGTAGACCTTCTTAAATATGTCATTTTCTTTTGACTTACGAGAAGTTGAGAACATTGTTAATTGGTAGCGGTTAAGCTTAAATGTATTCGCATGTTTTGGGGGAAGAAAAGGCCTGTAAAATATAATTCATCATATGGAACCGATCGACTAATAAGGTAAAGTCGTGAGGAAGATCATAATACGAAAGGAGAATAGGGCAGTGATGATATAGAAACTGAGGATTAGAGAAATTTGACTGGCTAGCCATCAGAAAAATTAAGGGGGCCAGATTAAGTTTGAATTTCAGCCAAAGACGTGAAATAAGACCTAGAAAAGATCCTCATGATTACCAAATTTTGAAAACAGAATTAATTGAATGGTTGATATATATATACTACGTCCAATCTTAAATATGAGGTTCAGTTAATTTTTTTAAGAAATATTAAGAAATCTAATAAACTATTTTAAAATATTTATATTTATCGTTTTTTCTTTAAACTATTTTGTCTAATTTATAAATTGATATATAAACTAATGATACATTACATATTATATGATTAAATAATTTATTTATCATCTTTAATCCTTAAAAAAACATCAACTAGATTTTATATTTATGACTGGAGAATTGGAGAAAATGTCTGCATATATGTATATTATATATGTGTGTGTGTGTGATCACATACACGTGCATATATATACACAACAGCCAACAAGAAGTGGATTGAAGAAGCTATCGCAGGGGCTCTATTTCGGTACGATGAAATAGTAAACTCGCTGCTACTATAAATTAAAGTCATCACGACTCTACTCTTTTTCCCTTGCAATCAGTACACGAAATCAAACCTTTGGCCTTACATTAAATTATTATGCACTAATTTAATTTCACTGATAACTACTGACAAGGAGAATTTCTCTTATTATTATTATTATGTGGACAAGCTAACAATTCATACCAGTAAATAAATTAATAAAGCAGATTAAATTCAGTCTAATTTTGAAAGTAAGCACGGGTGTGAATTGCTAACAATTCGACAAGTTGATTCTGATTAATTAATAATGAAGCAATTTTGTAAGACTCTCAGAGTTGAATATTAATTGATTATTGTAACTGAGATATGCTTGTTTTTGAAGTATATATTACTCCTCTAGTCTTTAATATAAAATATATTGATTTGGGGTGCGCATCAAATTAATATTCCTTACTAAATTAAACATTGATCCTTAAATTTTTGCCAGTGTTTAACATGACCACTGTTAGATTACTTAAATATTCGGGCTTTCGCTTATGCGCAAAAAGTGGTGTGTGTGTGTGTGGGGACAAGCTTATATGTAATTAGTGTTGTTCTGCATGGAGATTTGTACAAGGAGTTTGAGCGTTGTCAATTATCATTCGGTTTATATATATATATATATATATATTTGTTCTATAATATAGGCAGTTTGATTTTCTTGGTTTTCTGTTCTTAATTAAGAACAAAATGTCAGTGAATTGTATTTCAGTAACTCCCTAGAATTAGAGTAGTAAGCATTAATTATGACTTTAAGTGCATGTTTGATATCACTTATTTTTGGGTGATAATTCCTTATTACGTAAGTTGAGATAAAACTTCTCTCACATACTTACTTCGTATATCATAAATTACGATTTATAAGCACTTATAAGTAAAAAATAAGATATTCCAAACGAGCCATACTAATAGAAGTACTTATGATTATTGACTATCACAACATAATTATTCAAGCATCACCTCTTATATGGATTGCATCATCTCATCATATTATTAATTGAATTCTATAAAGTTAAAGAGTACTTTTATTTTATTTTATTTTGTAACAACCATATGCCTTTGAGATAGCCAGATAGGGTAGGTTTGATTAGAGACACCTTGCAGGATTAAGCCTCTTTTGTAGTGTTTGTTTGAGATAGTTTATTTTTGACTTATAAGTGTTTATAAATCGTGATTTACGATGTACGAGGTGAGTATGTGAGAATAATTTTATCTCAACTTACACAATAAACACTTATATCCCAAAAAAAACACTATTCCAAATATATCTACATATAATTTGTGCAGCCATACTCCCATCAAAAAGGAAAATGATAAAAAATTGGGAAAATTCCAAAAAACGACACTCAAAATATAAAAAGTACAAATCAGTACATCGATATTCAGAAAAGACGAATCAGGCAGGTGTCAGAAAAAGAAGGAATCTGGCATTTTGAAATTTTGGCAAAATTACGAAAATGCCCTTCAGCACTTTAGGCCCACTTCAGAATAACAACATGATTCTCAGAATTAACACCTCCGGATTCGTTATTAACAACTTCAATTCTTTTTTTACAATTCACAAGTTTCAGGGCTAATAACACCACCGATCTCGCCATTAACAACTCCGGATTCGATATTAACAACTCTATTTTCTTCTTTCGCACTTAACAAATTTCAGGGCCAATAATACCATCGATCTCGCCGTTAACAACTCCGGATTCGCCATTAACAACTCCTATGTTGTTATTCCGACTGAGGGCTGAAGGACATTTTCGTCATTTGGCCGAAATTTCAAAATGCCAAATTCCTATGCTCGTCTGACACAGCCTAATCTGTCCTTTTGCAATTTCAATATATTGAGTTATCCTTTTACTATTTTCAATGTCGTTTTTTAGAATTTTCCCTAAAAAATTTTGGAGTTGTTGAGCGCTGGGCGTTAAAATATGGTGGCAGTGGACCCTAGGATCGTCTCATCGAATTTTTAAGGTCCGCTGATCACAACCGTTAGATCATCATATATAAAATTTTAATGGCCCCACACTCAACATAAACGTGACACGTGGAAGGTGCATTTGTGCGTACTGCATGCTGCTGTGTTGACAGCCACTGGAATTGTTTAAGGGTAGGGGAAATTCTAAAAAAATACTTGGAATAAGCAAAATGACAAATTAGAGTTGCAAAATTCGAAAATCTCAAGTTCGGTGTCAATATAGAAGATGAATATGAGATTATGAAATCTTAGCGAAAAGACGAACCTACCATTCAGCTATCTCTCTCTCTTAGCTCGAAATAACAACATCAGTCTTTTTATTAACAATACCACATTTTACATTAACAACTCTGCTTTATTCTTTCACATTTTTGTATCTCAAATATGATGTTGTTAATGTAAAATATGGTGTTGTTAATAAATAGAGAGGTGTTGTTATTGGCCCTGAAACCTAAATTATGAAGTTGTGAAAGAAGAAAGTCAAGTTGTTAATATATAATACGGTGTTGTTAATATAGAAATTGGTGTTGTTATTATGGAACAAGAAAGTCAAGTTGTTAATGTAGAATACAGTATTGTTAATAAAGAGACCAGTGTTATTATTGTGAAAGAAAAAAGTGGAGTTATTAATGTAGAATCCAATGTTATTAATAAAGAAACTGGTGTTATTATTCCGAGCTAAAAGAGGGGGAGAATTGAAGGGCAGGTAAGTCTTTTTGTCGAAATTTCATAATTTCAGATTCCTCCTCCGTACTGACACCGAACTGACTTGGGATTTTTGAATTTCAAAGCTTTAATTTGTCCTTTAATTTTGCACATCTCCAAGATATTTTTCTGGAATTTTCCCTATTTATTAGTGGCTAAAAAAAATATAAACAGTATATGAATGGTGAGCGATGGACAAAATTGTGTAGGATGACCTGCACATGTGTCTTTGCTGGCTATATGCCCTACCACCCAGGATTTCTTTTTTCAGATCACCGGATTGAAATATCGATAATTAATTCCGGTCAATTAAGTATTCATAACAGATATTATTTTATTGAGCTATTCATAAAATTGAATTAGTTATAGTCATGTGATGTCGATGTGTGTATATGTATATAGATGGCTGGCAGAAAAATATATTGATATATATATATATATATATAGATCACATTTTGCAAACCTTACATGCATGTTTTACAAACTATATATATGATGATAGCCCCGCATATTGATTACTTTAATTCATATAGTAACGCGATGATTTTTGGTTGGCAGAAAAAAAAGATAAGGTTAAGTTTTAAAGATTTTATTGTTATTGTGTTTTAAATAATGATGATTCTTATTAGTCAAAACAGAAATAATTAAATTCAGTATTGATTAGAGACGTTTTGGAGAGACCAGATAGGCGTGCGTGAAGCATATATATAGGACAAGGTTCAGGCTAAGACTGTTTGGGACAAATGAAAAAATTATGGCATAATAATTTCAAGAGGGTATTGACTTTTTGTGAGGCATGCATATTTTTTTAATCACCTTGGAATATGGAACTTAACATTACTTAATAATGAATGCTCTCTATTTGCCCAAAACAATTTCTTGATGACATTTACATAGCAAATGATGGCCCAGTCAATGTTATATGTTCCCCTAATTAATTAATTAATTAATTAATTAAACAAACTTAAATCTATTTCCACATCTTTCAGCAGTTTAAACAATTAGCATATATAATTTTAAAATATTTATTCACTGTTTTTGTTTTTGCGTGATCTATGTTATTGAAAATTAGGTAATGAACGCCGTTTTCACGCATGGAACGAATAACCGGAATTCTTAGCCTTAATTTGTGGTTTCAAATTTCTGATCAGAGACTTTTCTTTAAAATATATGTTAGTGCATAATTAATGTATTTCTCAAAGTCAATTTTGTCCAAATTGGGAATAACGTTTAAAAAGAAGTATATATTTTCAACCATTCATCATGCCGGGGTAACTTACGTCGGCAAGCTACCCATAAGACCCTGATTATTCTATAGATATTCTCAAGTTTTGAAAACGAGTTACAGTGATATCCTTACAAAAAATAAAGAGAAAACTGAAAAAACGGAAAACGATATGCAATATTCAACTTGCAATAACATTATTTTAACAATTAAAAAATTATTTCTCCTGGCTAAAAGGGCTTTTTTAAAAACACATGGGGGTTACATTTAATATATCTCCTTCTTCCAAATCATAAAGGGGTGAGCATGCTGTCAAATTGTTAACTCTCCAAAGTTGACAAGGGATTATTTCAAAATAAATAAATTTCGGAAAAAACATGTTTTTGATAATTAATTAATATTATAGCCTCCTCATTTGATATTTGTTTGAGGGTTTGGATTCTTTCATAATCCTTTGTCTCATTTTCTTTTCAGAATTACATCTCCACCCTCAGATTTAAAAAAATAGATGATTCAGATTTCATATTTTATAAAATTATTATTTTAAACATAAAAAAATAAATTTAAAGTGTTAAAATACCATCTACATCTTTCATAAACTGCAACACAAATAAATTTTAAAAACTTAAATTATAAAATACTATAATAATAGTTTTAGAATATATTAAATATGAACTATTTATTTTTTGATTTAAGGGTGGAGATAAGATTTCGGGAAGAAAAGAAAAAAAATGATTCTAAGAATATTCTCTTCCTTTGTTTGATAGATAGTACCAACTCTAGTCCTAAATATAAGATCCAGATGATTTTTTTTTTAAAGATTAAGGGAGTTCATTAAATTATTTTAAAGTATTTTTATTTTTATTTTTTCTCCAAACTAATTTGTCTGACTTATAAACTGATATATAATCTAATAATATATATATATATATATATATTATATTATTAAGTAACTTATTTAATTTTTTTTAAAATCTAAAAAAAGATAACTAGATCTTATAATTAAGATATGAGGGGGTGGTATATATTTTTTTCTGTTTGGGAAAAGGAAAAAAGAAACAAAAGTGGGGAAGTAATGCTCCGGAGGGGGTGGAGTGACCTACGTGTAAGTTTGCATGAAAATGTCAATAGTAAAAGTCGAAGAAAGAGAAAGACTTTTTCGGTTACTTGATCCAATTAAGAAAAAGAGAAGGGTAGACAAGGAAGACATAGGTGGTATTTAAGGCATTTCTGTGTAAAGTAGTGGTTTTTTTCCTCTAAAAGAACAAAGACAGTTTCTCTTAGCTTTCTCTTCGCTGCGTTTTCCAGGGAGAGGGAGTGAGATGAGAACCGCATAAGAGAGAGAAAGAGGGGAGAGAGGGGTATGAAAGGAAAAAAGAAGTTTTGTCTTTTGTACCCCTTATTTTACATTTAATTCAATTTCTATTCAAGTATTCATCCCCTCTCTCTATTGGACTACAAGCGACTCCATCTCTCTCTCTCTCCCTCTCTCTCTCTCTGTTGAGTGTTTTGGTGGAAGAAGGAGAAGTGATATTATGGGGAAGAAACAGAAGGCAGTTTCGCCATTAATGGGGTTTAGGAGAGGAAAAAGATAAAGGTTCTAGGCCCTTTCTTCCAAGTATCGCCATGGCTTACAGTGGTAACAAGAGCAACAACGAAACAAGCGGTGAGATGGAACCACCTCCACTACTTCACCATCAAATTCACCAAGACCACCGAATCTCTTTCGGAATGATGCCATCTTCCTCCTCCTCCAATTTTCTGTGAGCTTTTTCATCACTCTCTCTACTTCGTATCTCTCCCGTCTTATTTTCTCTCTTCTCTTTCTTCTTAATTGTTTTCTGTGTTGATGGCGTCAACAGAAGCAAGGATTCCGGAGCTTACGATTTAGGTGACTTGGATCAAGCGCTTCTTTTGTATCTCGACGGACAAACCGACCCTTCCGCCATTAGTGTTCAAGACCAAAGACGTGAGCCAGATTCTCTCTTTCTCCCCCCCTCCCCCCTCACTCGTACTAATGTCCTTGGGTTTTAAAAGAGGGAATATGGTTTTCATCTGGCGATGGAACCAGCTTTCTCATCTCTGATGGGAGAGATGGGCCGTTCCACTCACATGAAAAGCATGTCCGTCAAACTCATATCTGCGGCCTCAGTACTTGCTTTGACCCCATCTTTTCATCTTTTCAGGGAGAGAGAAAAGGCCAAGATATTCAATTCCTGCCCTCTCTCTCTCTCTCACTCACTCCCTGGTTATTGAATTATTTACTTGTTTCTAGTTTTGTTGCTTGGAGGTGTGAGATCATGAGATGAAACAAAACGGGGTGTCATGATTATTTGCTCATATTTATTGAAAAGAGTACAGTCAAATAGGGTATCTGCTTTTACTTCTCCTGCTTTCTTCTTTTTTTCGGTTTGGGGATGACACTCCTCAGAGCTCCAATTGCATGACAAACTTCACACCTCCCTTGCCTTCCCTTGCCTTTTCTTTTTTGCCTCTCACTCAACCTCTTCCCTATTTAATTAACCTCCCAAATATTACAGTCTATGTATATATATAATCCATGGTTCATAGTTGATGTGCTTCTGAATTTTGTGCATGTATTGTATATACGGGACTCATCAGCAGAGAACTCGTCATCGTCGGGAATGAGGCCTCCCACTCTCAACATTTTCCCCTCTCAGCCTATGCACGTCGACCCGCCTTCCTCCGGCAAGGTATACTAATCCCGCTATATCAAGTTTTATTTATATTATTTGATTCTTGATTCGTTAGTTTTGTTACCCATGTTTTATGTTTTCATTTGGAAACTGGTTCGTAGGCTGGCATGGAATTAGTTTCTCCTCAAAGCAGGGGTTCCAAGAGACCATCGGAGCCGTCCATGAAGTTGTCTCACTCGCAGAACGAAGCAGCCGCCGTCACCGCCCCTAATCAATCAGCCAAAGGTGTCAAGGTGACTGTATAATATAATTAACACATAAATTCAAATTATGAAATGATGAATAAAGAACAAGAATCAGAGTTCGGTAGCATCTTTGAAACCCGAGATTCTCAGCTTAATTATAGGGTGTATATAATTATAATTTTCACCACTATTCACCATCGCTATGCATGTGCTATGTATCTATATATGTCGCAGCGAGAGAGCACTCGTAAGGGCCCAACCTCAAGTTCTGAACAGGAGGGGCCTAAAACACCTGATCCTAAGGTTCAGCTTTCTTTTCTCCTCCTCCTAGCTGGCTATTTCTTTATATATATAACGGAAAAAAAATATTTCAGAGATATATACCAGTAGATAATTAATGTCGTTGAATGGGTGCTTTTGAACAATATAATGTTATATGCACAGACACTCAGAAGACTAGCTCAGAATAGAGAGGCAGCTAGGAAAAGCAGGCTTAGAAAAAAGGTGAGACCCTCCCACAAAGTTATGTAATAATTTCAACTCAGTAGTGTTTCGTTCATTTTAGGCAACAACTTTCAAAAGTTACCCTAGGGTACATACCCATTTAATTTATTATTGTTTTTGTGTTTGAATCATCATGATTATGTTTTCTTTTCTCTGGCGGATTCAGGCATATGTGCAGCAGCTAGAGTCAAGTAGGATCAGGTTGAATCAGCTGGAACAAGAATTGCAGCGTGCTAGAACTCAAGTAAGAAAACTTTTGATCAAAGGGCAAAAAGAAATAATGCTGTAAATGGAAACCACAGTGACTGATAAATTGAGCTGTTAAATAAAGCTGAAACAAAAGGGGCACCGACAAGTAACGGGTGTCGTATTTTTTTAGGGCATATTCTGTGGAGGATCGGGTGCAGTTTTGGGAGGAGAGCAAGGCCTTCCCGTCGCTATGAGTACCGTTAGCCCAGGTCTCCATGAATTAATTAAAACTTTTTTTTTTTTTTACTTTTGCGTGTGTGAGAATTTGAATTATATATATATATATAATAAATAAAATAAATTATGTGTGTTACGTGGGTAAAAGAAAAGGAATAATAATAAGAAGGAGAATGGACAGATGCTGCAATGTTCGACGTGGAATACGGGAGATGGGTGGAGGAGCACCACCGGCTAGTGTGTGAGCTGAGGGCGGCGGTTCAAGAGCACCTGCCGGAGAACGAGCTGAGGCTATTTGTGGACAACTGTCTGGCTCATTATGACCAAGTTATGAACCTCAAGAGCATAGTGGCTAAAACGGACGTCTTCCACCTTGTTTCCGGCATGTGGAAGACTCCGGCCGAGCGTTGCTTCATGTGGATCGGTGGATTCAGGCCATCCGAACTCATTAAGGTACGTGTTCATTTATTATGATCACCTTACAATGCAGCTAGATAACTACTATATATATAAGTACAGGTTGAAATGTATGAGAAGAGTATGTATAGGCAGGAGTCCCTACAATTGTGCGAATTTAATGAGGGTGGGAGAGAAAATAATGGAAGCGGTGAATTGATGAGGAAAGGTATCAAAATGATGGTGGTTTCCGGGAATGGGTGGAGTTAGGCTTCATTCCCATAAAGCCATTGCGTTCACTTCAATTCCTCCTCATTATGGAACCTGAGATTTAGAGGGCAGAGAAGAGAGAGTGCCACGGGTCTCTCTCTCTCTCTCTCTCTCTCTCTCTGTCTTCTTTCGTGGCAATAAAGTTGTCGTTCCCATGCCCCATTATTTCTTCTAGTTCATCAATGACACAACTACTACGTCTCAGTATATAATCTGGAAGAAGCTGGTGTTACATATATGTTTGAACTGATGAACTGGTACGTATGAATTAACAAGTGTGTACGTTGTTGGGTGTTGCAGATAATCCTAAATCAAATAGAGCCGCTGACGGAGCAACAAATCCTTGGGATCTGTGGGTTGCAACAATCCACACAGGAGGCAGAAGATGCTCTCTCACAAGGGCTAGAAGCTCTGAATCAATCTCTCTCGGAAACCATAACGTCAGACTCATTGAGCTCTACACCTAATATGGCCAACTACATGGGACAAATGGCCCTGGCCATCAACAAGCTCTCCACCCTCGAAGGTTTCGTCCGACAGGTACGTAAAAACTTCATTAACCACCAATATATACGCATGGTGTGGTCCCCCCCATGAGGATGAATATGATCAAACTTTTCCATAACTGATCTCGTGATGGGGTCGAGTAACAACAATAATCTGTTGCTCTTTGGGTTAGGATACCTACCCTCCCTCATCAACTGCTCCTTCCATATATGCGTCTCTCACTCTTCACTTACTTACACGGGATCTACACATATACACCTACGTATTATTAGTATCAGTATTTTCCTACCATTTATATTAGATTTTAGGTGACATATATAAATACACTATGTCTAATTATTTATTTATCAAAATGAGAGGACTCTAGTTTGTTCCCTATATACAGGTATATATTATGGAAAGGAGATACGCCATAATATATAATAATATCATTAATTAACTAACGCACATAAGGTGCGTAAATAGATGGTAAGATAACTAATAATTATTTTCCATTAGAACCGTAGTTTGGCGTGTATATGCGAATTTCCCCACAGAAAAACATACTCTTATCGAGTCTCAAAATATATAACTATACATAAACAAGGCAGGTTCTTTTTTTCAAAAAAAAAAAAAATAAACAATTTACACGTGACAAGAAGGCAGATTATTGCCAGTGGTCCCTCACAGAAATAATCCTCGTCCTGAGATGCACAATGAGGCCCATATCTAAGATGATGTCATGGTCGTAACCGTTTGACTTGAAGACGTCTCATAAACCCTTCGCCATAACTCCCTTCGTTGAATATTTCCTCAAACTACAAACTCTCATATCCCAAAGTTCCCAACCTAGCAGTAAGGATTATTCCTTCTCCCTCTCTAGGGCTAGTGACAATCCCCATGGTCATGAATCACTGAGAATCTCATTCCGATATTCACAACATCATTAACCAGAAGAATATATATATGTCAATAAAAAATGGTATCTAAACTCAAATACAAACCATATATTTATAAACTAAGAATAGAAAGGCATAAAATCCATCTTGACTTCTTTCTTTCCAATAGAAAGGTAGGATCTTGATATTCATGGCTAATGAGAATGCTTTCCTTCCTTTCTTTCGTTCTTTTTGGCGACGCACATGCAAGAGAATTTTTTTCAGTACAGGAGAGATCAAAATTTCTATCTTTTTGTCTTGACTGGAATATTTATCGTAAAAAGAGGGAATAAATTTGGGGCCTAGCTTGGATAGCAGACATATCATGGATATAAATAAAAATTCAAACCAACCCCTGATTTAAATTCAAACATCTGTATAGAAGCCGGGTTTGACTTTAGTGTGCTGTCCATAATTAATTAGCTGGTCCGAATTAATAGTATACTTAATTGAAATTGGTCCGTCCAAATTTCATCCATGCCGTATGTGTCGTCTAGTGTCTACCAAACTTATGATATAGGACATTAATTTATGATAAGTCTACGTCAATTAATGTGAACATGTATTTAAATTCTAAGATATCCTAAAGTATTGATGCCCTCGTACAAACCAAGTTCAAGAAGCAGAAAGGAGAAAAAGGCTTCCAAAAGCTGAGCATGGGTTGACGGTAGATGTATCAAGTGTCATAGTTTTCTATGTACAACCTCAGGGTCATTCGGTTTGGTTCACCAACTATTTGTTTCTATGGTGATCATGAGAGTGAATTAATTAAAAGTAACCGAAGAACACAAACACCCTCTTGAATAGTCTTTTTCTAACTTTAACCAATCAACATAGCATATACGGGCATTCAAACTAGCTAGAGGAATCCACGATCATGATAAGAGCTTGAGCACAATTAATCTACCCTTCCTAGCTAATCCGTAGGACCAAATACTATGTGTGCACGAGTCGTAGTTTGACTAATCTGTAGAATTTGCGTTACGAGCCAAAAAATTGAATTGAACTAGCCCCTCTTTAGGTAGCTAAGGCCTATAGGTCCAAAAGGATCATGATTGCTGTTGTCATTTATTTATCTGGACACAAAAGGCCAAATGGTTGAAAATATAATGTCTTGATGTTGAAAAATGATCATCTGAGAAAATGTCACAAATTTTTTGTTTGACTAATAGAGGATGTGTCTCACTCGTGATCAATAGTTGTCGGACCTTTTTATTATTTGTTTCAAAATCTGGAAAGAGAATGCATTCACTGTACTTTGGGCTCTTACAAAATTCTATTGGTTGGTTGCTGACAATGCCATGTATGGTATAATTAATTTCAAAAGCAACATGCATAAGGTTGATTTATGTTGTATTTTAATTATATTATCATTGAGTGATTGCAAAACAAACAAGAATGAAATGAAAAAACTTACAGGCGGATAGTCTTCGGCACCAAACGATTCACCGTCTGCATCAGATCCTAACGACGCGTCAAGCGGCGAGGTGTTTGCTGGCCATGGCGGAGTACTCTTATCGTCTGAGAGCCCTCAGCTCTCTGTGGGTGGCTCGCCCCCGCCAGGATTAATAACGAGTGGCGGCTTCTGCTCCTGAGATTAATCAAGCGGCACAGTATAATATATATCATCAGCCTTAATTATATATTCATATATATACACACACACATAGGCATGACTAGTTATTGTAGCTTCTTGTTCATTTTGTCAAGAATATAAATTAAATCAGTGTTATCTAATCTCTGTGCTGCTGGCTATCTTTAATTTGTTTCTTACCAGAACTGTATAGATATATAGACGGATAGTTAATATAGAATTAAATGTTGACTCAGTGGGCCTACCTCTCTCTTTGTCTGTGATCTTGATGATTCGCCGGAAAACCATTACACTATGCGTTTGCGGCCGTTTCTGGCTGAGACAAATGAGTGAGATGAAAGAACCAAAACGTCCCCCTGGCCTTTGTTGGCTCCCTGCATGCCATTGATGAACTTCAAGACTTTACATTAGGATTAGGTCCCAGTTTTCTTCTTTTGTTTTGTTTTAAATTATTTGGCGGTCCGTTCTCTTGAGGTTGGCAGCAGATAGTCAATTTATCTCGTCAGAAGGCAGATTAATTTAGGAACATATTCTAGTACCGACTTTTACTGTTTTTGTTTTTTTAGTTTTTACGGTTCAATGGGATTTTTGTCAATTTGGGAGAACCAAAGTGTGCACTCCTTACCTTAACTTTGTTCTCAGGCAACAAAGTTCAATCTTCTATCTTACTAGTCCATCAAATTTTTTTTTTTTTTTTAATTTTTCCCATATATTCTAGGGATAATTCTAAAAATATATCGTTTGAACTTCAAAATCCCGTTGACAAAAAGCTTAATGGGAGATTTTGAAGTTTTTGTGGTATTTTTCTGGAATTTTTCTTATATTCTATGAAGTTTAAACAATATATATGGTCACGCAATTTATGGGCCGCACTATGTTGAACGGTGGCCCAATATTGTAGGACAAGTGAAGTCCGGGTAAATTCAAAGCCCATTATCTAGAGTCCAGCCCGTGAGCGTTTACCCATTGCCATCTGGGTTTTGAAGATTAGAAACATTTCTGCAAGGCTTCCAACGAGATGGGCGAAACCCCCCAAAACCGTTTCCCTAGGAAGTAGAAAGCTTCTTGTTTGTTTGGTATGATAGAATTAGAGGATATGGAAATAGAATTGGAATTGATTTCCATGACAATATGGGTATGTTTGGTACAGTGGAATTAAACATATGGAATTGGAATTGGAATTGAATTCCATATTGATTGCATGTTTGGTATAAAGAATTGATCTTGGAATTGGAATTTAATGTGGAAGCCACATCAGCAAATTCCACCAAAATAATTCCATCAATAAACCTCAGATTTGCATTTCCATCCTCTCATTTCCCACGCTGCCCTCCCTGACATTTACCCACCACGCCTGACCACCACCTCCTCCCACCCCACTGTCGGCAACCAGGTACCCCACCGCCAGCAATGACAAAGGCAGCTTCAGATCCAGATGAACGACAACGGTGGCGGTGCTTTCCCCTTCTCCATCCTCTTCGATAGCTGCAGATCTCCAAATCTGGGTTGCAGATCACACCTCCTCCTTTCACTCCACCATCACCCACCAACTCACCGTCATCTTCTCCAGCAATTAGTTGCAGCAAAGCTAAAGAACATGAACAGCAATAGTGCTTCGATTTCCTTTTCCTTTTCTTTTTGCTTCAGTGTTCGATTTCCTTTTCCTTTTCTTTTTGCTTCACAGAATCACAGCTTTTTGCTTCACAGTGTTGGATGTATTGTTGATTATTGAACATGGTTTGCAATTTCTGGGATTGCGAATTCGGACTGCCTTATTCGACAAAAAAAAAATCAGTACTGTTGCTGTGATTATTGTTGGATGTACTGCTGCTGAATTCGGACATTTACCCACCACTGCCTTATTGAACATGATTATTGTTGGATGTACTGTTGCTGTGGTGTTGAGAGATTATTTTTGAAAAAAAAAATAGAAGGGTATTTTGATATTTTTATTTAAAAATCAGTACTCATTTCCATGACATACCAAACACACTTTTAAACTCCATATCCATTTCCATATCCATCTCCATATCCATATCCATATCCATTTCCATCAAAATGAATTCCACCGTACCAAACGGGCCCTATATGTTTGGCATGATGGAATTGAGAAAAATTCCATTTTTATTTCCACCAAAATAGGTGGAAATGGTTTTCATGTGCTAACCTATGGAATTGCAGAGAGCTTTATGGAAATGAGGTTTTTTTATAAATTTCACTTGCTCCCACTTTTCTTTATCTTCGACGAAGCCTCCTGGACCTCCTCTTCTTTGATGATCCAAGTGAGTAGCAACGACGATAACCACCTCCAACTACTGTGACGGCGGCCCCTTTCGGAAACGGTCACAGTGGACTCCTCAGCAACAACGACGACAACCCACATCTTGTGCCATTTATTCAGATCTTGCGATGGAAGGTCAAACCTTGCGATGAAGACAGCCTTCATCGGACAATGACGGCGGCGTCTTTAACCACGCAACCAAAAATGACAGCCTTCATTAGACAACGTCGGCGACGTCTTCCTCCTCCCTCCTTCATTTCTCACCTTCGATTTTGACGGTAGACACCTAAAGGTGACTCATCATCTCCGTTTTCATTCACAGATCTGATGAACCCATATCGTCTGAGTTCATAAAATTAAACTAGGTTTGAAAATGTAGCGTAGTAGCTCAACCTAGGTCATTCGTGTGAGGAAATTAATTTCTAAGTTTCTAAGTAATAAAGTGATAAAAAACTTTAAAGTTGTGAGAAATCATTTTGAGAATTTGATTTTTAAACTAATAAAGTAATCTAAGTTAAAGCAATATTTTTGTATTTTTTAGTTTTTAAAACAAAGTAGCAAAAGGAATTAAAATTAACACTAACAACAAGATAAATTCAATTAACTAATATAATGATGAGATGAGATTCCCTTGAGTCGGGGTTTTAGTCTTCCTTGCTTGCTAATTAATTGAATTCCATAATGAGTTAAGACGATGGAACTAAGCTACCACCAGCTCCATACTTGCAATAATCATTTAATTTATTCAACCGAAGTAATTAAATGAAAATTACCAATTAATAGTGACTCAAGGAGATGAATAACTAACTTCCAATTCTAAATTGTAATTACCATTACAACAATTCAAAATATTCAGTTTAATCATTTAAATCCACTTAACCAAGTTGGAATAAACAATTCAACTTACTCCTAATATGAATCATACAAAATTTAATTAATCAACTCCTAGCTCAACCACCAAATTTATTCACTTGGCATAGAACAATCTAGATCATAATTACATACTTAACCAAGCTACATAATTATGAACTAAAAAGAGAGCTTAAAGGAATTCCATTGAAATTTAGAAGCTCAAACCATTACCTAACTCAAGGAAATCACCAATACTTTAACTACTCATGGAAGAAGAGGAGGATGAAGCTTGATGGAAGAAGAAGAGAATAGCCATAACCATTGCAGCACCGAACAGCCCTCCAATTATCTAGCGCCTCCTCTCTTTTTTTCCAAGTCGTGCCTCCCTTCCTCTCTTCACAGTCGTAATCTATTCGCCTCCTTCATTCAATTCGCGTGTCTCCCTCTTCTTCATTCGCTGTTGCCCTCTCTTCACGTGGTCCCCTTCCTTTTCTTTCTTTCATACTCGGTTCACTCTCTCACAAACGTCTGCATTCTCACCCCATCGGTCAACAATATCGGCTTGGTTTCTTCATCCTTTCTCCAATTCGGTCCAGCATTTCCCACCTTCGGTCAACCATGCTTTTCACCTCTTATCTTCAATTATTCCCTTTTGGTTTAGCGGTTCCTTTCCTTTTCACATTCGGTCCAGCAACATCAATTTCTTTTATCCATACGGTCCAAACTCCTTTATTCTTCATTGAACCATTAAACTCGATTAGCTACTCATCTATTCCTTCAATTAATCGGTCCAGATGTGCTCTTTTCTCCTTCAACCATTTCGGTTCAGCTCTTTTGATTCTTCATAGCCGCCACTTGCTTTCTTTCTCTTTACAATTCAAGTGTTTTTAGGTTAAAAGTGAGTTGTGCCTTGTTTGGATAAGAGGTAAAAATCTATTTTGGTATTAGACATAAAATTGCAACTACCAAACAAGGCCCTTACTCATTTAACTTCCTCTTTAAAAAAATGTGAAAATAAATTCTGCACTTGTAATCTTCCACTTTTGTCTTTCATTAAGCTCCAAAATAATATCTTTGACCTTGACCACTCAAGTTGTGCCACATCATCACCTACAAAAGTATATTCATAAAGGTAATATCTTTTGCTCACAATTAAAGAATAATGAGCATAACAAATATTAATTAAAATATAACAATTTAACCACTTTAATTCCCAAATTATCCTTTCATTAAAATTTTACTTTAACACTTGATTATTCCCAAAATATTCAATTAAATCCCACAAAAGCCTAAGATTAATTAATAAAAATATATAAATATTGAGTTCTATCAAGATCTCGCCAGTGATCCCAGACGTACAACTTTGTCCATCACTATATCACCTTTGATTTCGGGCAAGATTCAACAATTGATTAACTTTGTTTTACTAGATTCTTCATGTGTTTAAGAGATTGAAGAGAGTTTTTTTAAGTTTGATTTGATGTTTAAGCAAAGTTTCTCTATAGTTGGTTTAATATTTCCGGCAAGGAGGATGTAAATCTAATACTAGTGGCCCATGGTGGTTCTCCAGATTTTGGTTTCATCAATGCTATTGTGTGGGAAGTTTTTTTTTTTATTTTTTTAATTCTAAGGGTATTATGGTCTTTCTATATAAAAGTTATATCTCAATTCCAAGACATATTAAACACACTTTTGAACCCCCATGTTCATTTCCATCTCCATATCCATTTCCATCAAAATCAATTCCAACATACTAAAGAGGCCCTTAGTGTTACAGATATGAGACTTTGGATGGCCCAAATCTGATTTTTTTTAAAATGATGATTTTTTTAATAAATAATTATTTTTTAAATAACAATAATTAAGATATTATCTTTAATTTAAATTATATACCCATTAAAATAAATTTAAAGGCTCAGACTTGGACAATCCATATCTGATGATTGGCTCAGGGAAATTTGCTTAGTAGGGAACCTGCTCCACAAGATACCATGAAACTTTGCCTTCAGTAGTCCACATTATTTCAAATTCCTATTAATATCTCTATCAAATGAATCACACAATTTTTAATATTTGCTCCATCATTTTTTTAAGTAAATTAACTTCTCATCTATTTTACTGTTAGAGACAGATATATTCTCTTGCATAGGTTAAATCTGCCGAAGGATTTTCATGCCGTTGTGTCATCTTGCTATTGACAAAAAAAAAAAAAAAATCATTTGTGTTTTAAGAAATTATATAAACATTTTATTCTCCAAAATTAAACGTTACACAACCATCTCGTATATCTTCTTTCAAGGTTATCGCTATTTCAGTTAATTCACTGTTAATACTTAGGCCAATAATTTAAGACGCAGAAATAGCAGATTTCATGACACAGATTCATCATAAAAGAATTTATCGCTCCTAAGTCTGTGTCAGCCATTATGTTATGCCTGAGTGCCAAAATAACATGAAGAATAACGGGAAAAAAGAAGAAAGAAGACGATAAATAGTCGCGGCTTAAAGCATAGTATCAGCACGAGAAGGCAATCTTCTGAAGAAATTGCTAGGAGCAGTAGGAAGTTTGCTTCGGAACCTTGGGTGGCGAAGCCAGTAAACTCCGACGAGAGCAGCAATCATCTTGAAAGGCGTTACGTACAGAGCCACCGCCGCCACCAAACAGAACATCACAAACAAACAAGTCGCTCTCGGGTCTCTCCAATTCAGCAGTGCATGAAGTCTCTCACCTTGTGTTGCAATATCTCCGACCACCGTCTGTATCCTCCCCGCCACACTCCTCAGCCTATCATACCTCATTTTCACCACGTCCTGAGCCTTCGAAGTGGGAAACGTATCAAACTCTTCATCCAGCTCATCAGGCTGTGCTGCTTCTGCCCATGAAAGCTTTGTATCCATGTGCGGCGGATGTCTTGGCCGGAATCGGAAGTTCCATAGTCCGATCACAAACATGTAAAGGAAGATAGTGGGGAGGATCAGTTCAGGGTAGCTGATTAATATGAAGAACAAGATGTGTACTAGAATTGACGTCACTGGGTTCTTCCATTTTTTAACTTCTTCAAGCCACTTGCTCATAGCTATTGCACCTGAAAATACTGACACCACTCTGAAGAAATTAGCTTTGCTTCTTCTTAAACTCCACATGTGAGAATCCACATCTAGCATGTACTCCACAACTTCTTTCCTCAGAGGTGGCTCTGCTCTCCCAAGCCTTACTGCCACAATGTTCATGGCCTGGAATCTCAGACTGTCTAATTGATTCACAGTGAATGGATGCTGATAATGCATTTTGGGGAGTAATGGTTGCCAATAAAGGTAAAGTATATGAGCTAATGAAAGACAAGTGAATCTAACAGCTAATTGAAGCTCGCCTGTTTTCTTCAACCCAGAAGGACGTAGAACAAGCAAGGGGTAAGAGTTAGTGTATATCTTATCCATGATGAGTGTTGATAGGCGAATTCTTACCTTACCTATTTTTGAATCAACTTTGGCTCCACTTCCTGATAATGGCTTCTCATTGCCTCCCAAATGGCAGTTGTCAAAAACTCCCAAGGTTACCACCGTGCAAGGGTCTTGTACTTCCCACATGTATTGCTCATTCCATTTGGGGTTTGAGCTATCAGTGATGGTTCTTGTTCTCACCCATTTTTGTCCATACTTTGCAACACAATAAGCATCTGTTGTTGATTTCCCATCCTTTGTCTTCATAGGTTGGAGCCCTTGAGCGCTCAATATTCCTACTTCCAAAATCCCAACTGGCTGCTTCCATAGCTGTCTCGCGGTTGGTTTTGTATCGCTTATGTATAACGTAGATTCATCCAAAACATGGTAGCCACCTTCCAGACATACTCTGAGGTGAATCCTAGTGGAGAATTTGAGCTCATGCCTCTTGTCTCCCTCCAAAGCACCAAAACCAAAACTTTCTAGATTGAACCAGCGGGAATGAACTGGGCGATGATCCAAACGCTTGTCGAATTTATTAAGTGGGATGCTTATCCTGCCCACAATTTCATCTTTTGATCCTACTTTGTTCTCCACAGTTAGCACCAGTTGTTCTTCGAACGGCTCTGCTGCCACAAACACGAGATCCTCATTCCAGAGCGGATTAGTTGTTTTTGTAGGACATACCTTAGTTTTGAGAACTTGGTTTCCAACTTGAGCCTTCACAAACGCTTGGGGTGGTTGGCTTTTATCGTTTGCCTCTACATCTTGAGCTTCAATCACGTTTACTCTGAGATACCAAAGCTTTGGTGAAACATAAACCTTGGATCGAATTGTATAAACTCCTTCTCCTTGTACTGAAGCAGCATCTGAATGCCATGCATCAGGAAATGCTTCATCGGCTTGTGTTCCCATCCAAACTGCTAGCATCACTTCTCCTTTGACCTTTTTCTCTCCCCGTCTGTCCTCTAATCTGTACCACTGAGGAGCCAGAGGGCTATCAGGGGGTACTCTGGTTGGAACCTCGTGCATGTCAAATTCGACTTTTCCGATGTAGTCATCTCTGGACACCATCTCTTTGTCTCTGACAAACACTTCAACTACTGAAGATTGTATCTTTTCCTTGGAGAATGCAAATACCTGCTTCCACTCCGGGTTGCTCTTCTTCTCGAAGTGTCTTGTTTTGCCCTTGTAGTTTCCGACCTTGACTTCCACGTAAGGGTCACAGTTTCCTGTCACAGGATTTGGGGGCAGGTCTTTGGCTTTCGCAACTCGGACATAGAGATAGAACATCTGTTCCACTAGGTCGTAGGTACTGGTGGCCCTGTCACTTGCAATCCACCCACTTCCTCCACGTTGTCCACCGTGCGGCCATTTTTCTCCCAGCTCAGGTTTTGTGTCCTTCAGCTTGTAATCATCTTGTTCTTTTGGCTTTGAAGCAGCTTGAGAACCCATAGCGTTTATGTTCTTCCTTTTGGAAACGTCGACTTCCAAAATTTCTGGTTGCTGCAAATTAGAACTCTGGTCACTAGTGTCCTGTGCTAAACTCAACTTTCATTCTCCGATGTTGTTGCTTATGCAGCAGAGGGAGGAACACAGAGCAAAACTCTAGAGGACTCTGGAAAGTGGAGATATGAAGTTTGAACTCTCTATCCGGTTTGAGACCATGAAATGAAGCAATGAAAGGAAGTCTAGCGCACAAGTCGAAATATGGAAAGGTTCTTGCCCCTTTATTCCTCACTTATCTGTATTTGTGTTTTAAACTGCTAATCTTTTTCTCTCCCACTTAACCTGCGGCTGCTATGTTTCTTTTCTTTCCGCGTCCATGATCTTGGTGTTTTTAAGACAGTTATGAAGGACATTTTTTGAGTAAAGCAGTCTGTCTCTTTTGAAGCCTACTTTTTATAAAAGTCACCCTCTGTATCTCTCCTTTATACCTCATAAGTTGTCCCAAATTGCGTTCATATAAAGCACAAAAATTGTGTTGATATATAGATACTGGACAAATTAAAGAGGGACTAACAAGGATGTTGAGGAAACATTGGGCTAGAGAAACAATGCTGTTGAATCTCTCTGCTTTATGTTAACGCAGAGTGATTCAAGAATGGGCCATATAGTCAGTCACTTGGTAAGGAAATAGAGATAATAAAAGCCACTGATTGAGAAATTTCAGAGTGTCAAAAGGTATAGCAGATACCCCACTTGAGAGAACAATTTGTGTGAGAGAATAAAATACAGATAGACTACACACATGATCTCTGGCCACTTTCATAGATTCTTTGGGCAAAATGAAAACGACCACTTTTACCCTCGTTATTTGTTCTTGTTTATAGGATAGAATACATGGGCATTGTAGTAGTTGAGTTAAAACAGAATGGACAACTTCATTGCAGTATGCCACAGCCCAGCTAATTAAGTGATAAGGTTGAGGGGAGGTTAAGATGGTATGCGGAGTATAAAGAAAAGGGGAAGCATCGTAGAAAGCTTAAGGGGTAAGAGAGGCTCCAGAAAAGATGCTTTATACCATTATTCTGCCATCTTTATTCAAAGTTTTCTTCTGTTTACATATTCCTTTACTTGTTCTATTCCATAAAAGCGTGCACACAGAAAAGGACTGATACCAGAAGAGATGCCCCATATTTGATTCACAGCAGGTGAGTGGGGAAGGGCCAAGAGGGTTTTGGTAATGGTAGGGGTTTTATATGCAGTGCCTAGGGCCCAAGGCTGAGAACGAGTCCAAAAGCTTGATATTTGAGCCACACTTGGTTTAGGCTATACTCTGCTTACTCTCATGGTATTTGACTTCGGAATATTCTCGTTCCCCAACCGTCATTACTTTTCTCAGTAAAAAACTAAAAACTCAAAAGTAGATAACTTTGGCTTAACTCAACGTCGTATAATCAGTATAAATACTGCATATTTGATTAATGAATTTGTTACAAGCTTTAACCATTTAATTTAAGCCAAGTTTTAGAATTAGATTGGTTAAAGATAGTTCCTCTTTTTCAATGGAGGTAATATTTTTTTTTATAAAAATGTATATATAGAATTAAAGTGCACATATCTGTAGTTATAAACTGCTAGGAAACAGAGAATGGAATATGAAATTACCCTCCTTTTCAATAAAAGCCAAAATATGGTTGTGATTGATAATTGTGAGTTCTTCGATCATTAATATCATATTTACTTTATAGCCAAAACATGGAATTCCAATGTTTCAAGGAAGAGTAGATATACTTGCATCTGATCCCGTCATCCTGTTTTCGATGATTCACATAAAGCTACAAGGAGTCTTCATTTCTGTGGAATGGACCTCCGGGAATTCAACTTATAGTCATTAGAATAGGCTTGCTCAAATTCTGCCAAACTGTCCCATTGTTCCCATTTCCAATTCAAGTGCTTTCCTCTAATTAATAATCTGACCCTTCATATAAAAGTCTCTTACGCGAATATACCTTTTAGCTTAAGATACAAGCACAAGCAAAATCAAGCAACAATTCAAATGAATGACTTAAAGGCCCCCCCCCCCCCCCCCCCCAAATTCGGTTGTATGGAAAGGAAAATAGGGGAGAAAGGATACTAGACTGAATACATACAAGTTTTTCCTCATAGGATTCTCTCCCCCTATTAATTGAGTCAAAAAGTTATTCCATAGAGGTTGCCAAGTCATCGAGAAGAGCCTACAGATTCTTTGAAGAAACGGGGTTGATTTATTTCAAATTTTCCTGTACAATTCTGAATTACAACGGGCAAATTAATGTATAAGCCCTTTTCTCAATACATTATCTTTCAAAGGAATGGGCACTATAAAATCAGCTACCCATTTGACAATTTTAATTGAAAATTAAAAGGATACAAATACAGTGATGAATCATGATAGTCCAAGCATTGGACACTCATTGTGAGTTGGCAGTCACAACGGATGTATCCTTGTTCCAGGGTAATCTACTAAGGCCATCGACAATAGCCCTGCGGAATTCGCCATTGTGGAGAAGGAAGGATGAGACGTGACCACCGGTGACCCACCTCACCTCACAACCCGGCCAAGCTTTCTCGAGTTCCAGCACCGAGTGTTTTGGTATGTATCCGTCATCCTGCAAATGGTGCTTGCACTAATAAGGAGATATTGGACCTAAACTTTCACAGCAAAGATTCTTGGGAAAACTCATAGGCAATCATAACAAATAAGCGGAAAAATCTAGTCATCTACAAGTATCTTAATAAAATGGAATCAAAAGAGAAAATTGTATGACCAGAATCAAAATGATCCACGGCCAAATTTTGAAACAGAAATAAAGTAAGGCTGACCGACAAAGATAGTATGGACTCGCCTTTTTCAGAATGCTTCATTTCAATGCAAATGATTCTCATTTTTTAACTGTCTTGAAATTTATCTATAGAAAAGGAAAGGCAGCTAAAAAAATTAGATGTTAATTACTTCCAACTTTCACTGAATGTATATTCATCAGGTGTTTATGCGATAGCAGGTTCTGAAACTTACTGTAGCAGCAACGAAGATCACAGCATTGGGATTTTTGGGAATTGGAAAGCGTGTGACATCTGTGAGAGATAGAACATTTCGCATCCTCTCTCTTACCTCCTCGAGAGTCATTAAAACCTTCTGCGCTGCAAGATCCTCTCTTAGTGCTTCCCAGGCAGTGCCATGCTTTAAAATTCCCTCACAGAATGCCACAACAGCAGAATGTGGTGACAGAAAAGGGAGAGTTGCGATGGGTGCAGGGTGAAGTGATCCGACCATTGCTGCATGTACTCCTCCTAAAGTTCATAAAAATATTCAAATATATATGAAATTGGACACTGCAAGGTTCCAAAAGTTAAGAATTCAAATGTCCAGTGACCCTACTAGGCAGATGTCACTGTTTTTTGATAACTGAACTGAGACTAAGTAGTTCAACCAATTCAGTTAATTTATTTCCCATGTGTTATGCATAAATTGAAAAAAAAATTAGCAATAGTCAAAAGGAAAACAGAACAATCAAGATCTAGTAGCTTGGGCATTAGCATGGGTTCCAGTCCAGATGAATCTTACCCATACTAAGTCCACAAACACCCATCTTGCCAAAACCTTCCTCAGTATCCAGCCAGTGTAAAAGGCTTCGGGTCTCTTCAATGGTTGCTCTTCCTAATAATAAAAGGTCACTAACACACAAAAGTTTGGCACCACTCTGCAGCATAGGGCGTCTTCGTCCATAGAATGGACTGCATTTGCACACATAGATACACAGAGAAAGACACACACATATATATGATGACACATGCAAGTTTATATTAAAAAAAATGGCTGAAAAGATGATATAATTTTGGTTCCAAAAAGAATTCCAGCCTAACCTTTCAAGTACCATGGTTGCAATATTTTCCTTCACCAAAGGTCCACCAAGACGCAATCTCCGTTCAAAGGTATGGTCCCCAGTTCCTGCAATTGTTTTTTTAGGACAGAGATGAAGCTATTAAACAAAATGACAAGGTGACAAAAAAGACATATTCACAGATGAAGAGAAGTCTTATCATCCAGATCTTATGAGCTGGTGACTCTCCTAGCTGAATAAGGACCTTATCCTACTTATAATAATAAGTGTCTCACGTCAGTCTTTGATGCCTGCCTATGAAGCAAAGGATCAGAACATACTACATCTTACACAAACAAGGGACTAATTCATTGTTGGCTTTCCTACGTGTGCTCAGTATAATCCTCTCTGCAGTTTGCTCAATTACCAAACTCACCAAAGGAGAAAATTCTGGACGTGATAATTAGTAATGACTGGCCATACTCAGGCAGTCAGGATTGCTGACCAAATCATTGACATCCTGATTGCACTGGATAGAAGTCAGTAAGAGATCAAGCTAACTACCTAATTTAGACTAAGCGATTGCAAAATAAACAAACAGTCCAGAAACAAGTTCTCCCAGTCCCCTCTGCGCAAAACAATTTAGTAACTTAGGGATAACTCATCCAGAATAAATTTATCATTGATAGCAACCCAACTTGGCTCAACAGAATGACTAACACGGCTTAAAATGACAGAGATCACAGTGTCCTTCACTACTTCCATCCTTTAGTTCATCCATGTATAAGATCAGAATGAAACAAACTATACTACCCATATTAAACTATTGAGACAGCAATTGTACCCTTGTATGCTATTAAGAGTATACACCACTTGTATGGTTGCATGTATCCTAAACAGGGCAGCATAAAGAAAACATTTCTTTCAATCCATTTTAACATAAAACAAAATGCACGAAGAGATATCACCAATTTCAAAAGTTTTAAAAAAATTTCTTCCTTTCTGTTCCCCCCATTTTTTGGCAATCGAAGTTACCATCACATTCAATCATAATCCAGGAAGTGACCATCCAGACCCACAAGAACCCCAAGTTCCCCATCCAGGACTACTTAAGTTTATTTGTCAACGTATTGTTTCAAAATTTATAAACTATTATGTCAAGTTCGGTAGTCTCCTGATGGAAGATAAATTATAGACAGATCTCAAGCCTTTAGTGAAATTACAACTTCGAACTCAGCCTAGTAGTTTATTGATGACGACCAAATCATATGCCACAGAGGCAAAAGCTATAGCGTGTTACCTGCAAGATGAACCACGCAAGCCATCTTCTCCGGAGGGACATTCTTGGGCATCAGAAATGCAACCCTTGCATTATGGCTCTCAGGAGGCAAGGCATGCAGCAGCTGATCATCACAAGGGGTTCTGAATACCCCTTCTCTCAAGCAAGCCGTCTTGGTCTCCCAAATCGTCCTCCAGATAGGTTGAACCAAAACGGGAGGCCAATTTTGTCCTGCAATTTCTGGGAACAGCTGCTTAATCATTTTCTCGAGCATGTCAAGTTTGGTGCCACCCCATCCTTTGGAGAAGAAGGGTGTGCTAATCCTCGATCGATGCATGAATGCACCATATACATGGTCCAATACATAATGAAGAATTCCCAGATTAACTGTGACCATTATCCAAAATCTCAAATCGTAAAGTATCGAGCTTTGCAAATTCCAGATTGGATGGCATACGACGATGAATAAAAACAGAACAATGTTATGACTGTAAGCTGATTGATAAACAAGAACTCTGTTTCGTAAACGTAAAACAAGCTCAGGGAAAGAAGGTAGAGTAAACTAGTAGTGTACGCAAAACAGATCTGGAGAACCGAGAGTCTGACAAGAATTTTGAATGAGCACGAAATAGCAGAAAAAAGGGGGAAAAAAACAAGGATAGAAAAGAGGGATTGTAGAAAGAATTAGAATGGATAAATGTAGTGAAAGAGCAAGACCAAAATCAATGAAAGAAAGCGAGAATAACGGTACTGAGGGAGTCGAGGCAGATCCAAACGCGGAAACGGAAACGCGACAAGAGAGAGAAGGAAAAGGTGAGAACCCCCATTACCAGAAACACAATCTGTGGTAAGAAAACAAAACCGCTGATAAAATACGAGATACATGAGTAGTCCCACCTCGGTTTTTACCCTTTTTACTCCAACTTTGTCTTTGGGGCCAAAAAGTAGTCGGAAAATGGTGGTAGTCTATAAATTTTTAATTATGAGTTAATTGCTGACCAAATGTATCAATCTTTACTGTATAAATCCTAATTATAAGATATATATACCTAATTTTGAAGAAATTAAGGATAGTGGTTAAATTAGTTAATCATATTTATTTTCCTAAAATACCCTTATTTAAAATTTAAAATGACATCCAATTACGTTGACTCTATTTTTTTTGTATCTCTCCTGCCTTACACATGACTTCTTCAAACTCTCACATAATCCGGCGTCGTCAATCTCCCTCAACAACTTTCGATCTATTCTTATTAAATTATTATTGAGAAAGTATCAATAAGGGATATTTTGAGAAGAAATTGACAAAAATTAGAACTTTGTCCTATAATTAGGACCAAAATCAACTATCAAATGTTATCTTATAATTAGGACCGGAGGGAGTACTAATCATCTATCAATCACTCAATTGAATTCTTAAAAACTTATAATGCCCGATTTAGTAAAAAATATATTGGTTTAGATTTATCAATCAATAAATACATAAAAATTAATGATTAATTCATAATATTTTATGATTTTCTTATTTTATGTTTGTTTATATTGGATTGATTAAACAATTATATTTAAAAATAATTTGATTATTTCTTAAATTCTTTAATTGCCTTTATTTTCTAATTTCCTTAAACATGATACACGCTACAAAAATAATGGCATGTTTGTTTGTTTTTTTTTCTTCAAAACAATGTTATAAAATAAATAAATCAATCAATTATATCCTTGAAAACTTGTAGTACAAAAGCGTAGTGTAAAACAGGTCGGTTTAAATTTACCAATAAATAAATACCCAATATTAATGATTATTTCATAATATTTGATGATTTCTTCATTTGACATTTGTTCACAAGTAAAGGTTGAATTTGAAATAAATATAGATTCTGCTTTTTGAGTTTTTCATTTTTTTTTTGTAATAAGGTTCTCAATTCTCATCTCTCTTAATAAATACGCATTTTGATATTTGAACTTATATTCACGTCATCCTTATCACCTTAACGAATAACTTATGTTTATATTTTGATTTCGTTGTGCTATAAGATTGTTATTTTTTTTTTCGCTATATATCTTTATATATATTACTATCATAATAAACCTTTTAGGTATAATACTTCCTCATGCAACGGTGCTGCAGAAGGAGAGATACAGCTTGTTTTTTTTTTTTTATAACATGTGTAAATCACAAAAGATAAACTCAATAATCTAAACAAATTAACTATGAAAATAGTTTAGACTAAACATCATCTTTTATTGAAATAATGTGAAAATAAACAAAATAGATAAAATAACTTTGTCAATTTAAGTTTTTAAATTTTGTTTCCTGTGTTATTATTGTTTTTTATTTTTATTTTAATTAACTTTAATTATTCTAATCATCGCGCTGTTTTTTTTTTTCTTTTGCTAAGGATCATCACGCTGTAAATCCTGTCGTGGTCGATGTGAAGTACAAACTAGCTAGTAAAACAAAAATGATGCGAGGACTACGTATTATTAATTTATCAACGAACGAAGGATAAACCTTGTTGGGATAAACCTTGTTGGGTTGTTGTTAAAAGGGTTAAAGTGCAATCCAGTCCTGAAGTTTTTAATTTGTCACAAATTTTACCCTAAAATATTTCTAGGTTCAATTTTTATCCTATCATATTCAAAGTGGTGCAATATTTGTCCTTTGTAACAATCCCACCCTCAGCATCACGCTTGTCCTAAAGCTTGTCGCAGGTGCTTCCATTGCTAGCACCAAACCTCACCTTGCTCGACGATGATTCCTCACTTCCCTGGATCGTTTGATTGCGTCAATGGCGGATAGGTCTCCCATTAATATGATGTGTCACAGTTGGGATTTCTTAACGACGTTATGCCATTCCGTCACAGAGAATGAACATTGCAATCATTTAATTACATTGGGACGGAAAATGCACCAAGCAATACTTGAGGACGAAAATTGGGCCTAGTTGAAGACTTCCCCAGGGATTGCACTTTAACCCTTGTTAAAATGAAGAGGTAGGTCGGTTTGGTAAGAACAAAGCAAGTTACTAGATTTTTTAATAGTTGCGTTGTTTTTCTACATCATTATGCACCACAAAAGCTCAAATTCAACTCAGTAAAATGGCTATATTAAATAAAAAGTAGGAGAGGCTAACATAGTGTTGGTTGTGTTCAGAGAGAAAGGAAGGGAGAGAGGCAGAGGGAGGGAACACAGAGTAAAGGATGAGCTCTAGAGAGAGTGAGGCCTGGTTTCTCTTCCATGTCAACCTTCCCTCCTTCCACCTTCCACTCAAAACACTGAATCATAGCTCCCAGATTGGCCTCCACTACCTGCAATGCCAGTGATGTTCCCGGACACCCTCTTCTTCCACTCCCAAATGGTATCAACTCAAAGTGTTGCCCTCTCATTTCTATCTGCTTCTTCCCTTCCATGAACCTCTCTGGCCTGAACTCCTCTGCTTTTTCCCACTGCTTTGGGTCCCTTCCTATGGCCCACACGTTCACAAACAGCTGCGTCTTCTCTCCTATCTCGTACCCTCCCACTTTGCACCTCTCACTTGATTCCCTCACCACCAACGGTCCTGTTGGGTGCATCCTCAGTGTCTCCTTCACTACAGCTTGCAGGTATGGAAGGTTCACTATGTCAGCTTCTTCCACTATCCTGTTCCTCCCCACCACTCTCTCTATCTCTTCTCTCGCCTTCTTCATCACTCTTGGGTGGTTTATTAGCTCTGCTATTCCCCATTCCGTCGTTAATGCTGACGTGTCTGTTCCCGCCATGAATATGTCCTGCAATATTTACACCCAGCTAATATATGCAGGAAAAAAAAAAGAAATAAGATAGAGAGGGTGGTTTAATTTCGGTGGCTTACGAGGATGAAGGCCTTTATGTTCTCCATGTTCAATTTTATCTCTGACCTCTCCTCTTCATATATGTCTAGCAAAATATGAAGCAGATCCTTAGCTTCATAGGCTTCTCCTGCTTCCTTCATCTTCCTCCTTTCCTCCTGGTGTTCTCTTATCACTCTGTTCATCAGAGTGTCGAATCTGTCCCTTATTTCCTTTGACTTCTTCTTGATTCCCTGCACATCCCAGTTTTTGCAAAACCAAATGAAATCCGAAACATTGAACGTCCCCGTCAGCTCGGCGGTGTCTCTCACTAGCTGCCTTATCTCTTCGGCTTCACCGTCATCGACGGAGCATGTTTGGCCAATGAGCATTCTGGACACGATATTATTAGACAGTGTCAGAAGCTCTGCTCCCACGTCCACAACCTCACTCCTCTCAGCCTTGTTCAGCAGAAGCCTTAGGAATCTCAAGGTCTCCTGCCGCCGCACCGGAAGGAGCCGGTCTAGAGTCCGACCACCGAGAAGCTCAGACATGCAGAGTTTCTTCATGAACTTCCAGTAGGGACCGTAGGGAGCGAAGGAGAAGTCCTGGGAGCCATAGGTCAACAAGTCAACGGAAGTGTTTTGAGGGCGATTGGAGAAAGAAGCTTCGTGAGTTCTGAGGAACTCAGCGGCAGTTTCAGGAGTGGAAGCTACAACGCATGGAACAGAGCCCAGAAACAGTTGGATGATGGGTCCATGGCGCTGGGAAAGTTTACGAAGAGCTTGATGAGGGATAGGAGCAAGAAGGTGAAGGTGTCCTATAATGGGTAGGGCCAGTGGGCTAGGTGGCCGATTAGGCTTCTTTTGTATTCTGCTAAAGATCACTCGAACCACGATCAACGATACTAACCCAATGATTACGAGTTGGAAGTATCCTTGAAAATCCGCCATCTAATTTGCAATCTGAATCACAGTTATGTTTTAGGGTTATGGGGTTAATGTCTCTTTATAAACATGGAATTAAGGGACTATGATCTGTCTGAGAGTTCAAGAATTATATATAATCATGCTGATTTATTTAGATTATTTGTTTAATTTGATTTGCTTGCTGTTTTGTCTTCCATCGTTGACGATACTGGTAATCCGAAGGTATAAGGCAGAGCATGTGATTCCAAAGTGGCTTTCTTTTGTGTTCACATAAAAAGATTGAAAATTTGCGAGTTCTGTGAGTAGAAAGAACGATTAAACTAAAATAATGGAAATAAATAAGGTTTGTCGGAAGCGTCTTACTTGAAAGGAAGGAAACTGGCGTATGTAATTGTCTTAATCCTATATTGATGGGATTAGCCGGCAATAAGGTCCCCCCGTAATTCAAACTGCAATATATATATATATATATATTTGTGTGTGTGTGTGACCAGTTCTTACTTGTCTTGTAAAGCCATATCCAAAAATGCGATCTAATGGTTTTGACCAAATGAAGAGAAGTGAGCAAGCTCCAAGATTCCAACCAAGTGTATGGTAAGTGAGAGTCATCTGAATAAACATAAGATCAGATTTTATGGATGAAAAGTGGATTATATAGTAAATTTTCCTGCAATTGATTTTCTTTTCTCTAATGTAGATGAAAATGCCCTTTCCACGCGGATTAAGTTGATTCTCTGAAATCTACTAGCAAAAATATTAAAAAAAAGATTTCCTATAATCACGTATGGAAAGAAAAAGAGAGAGGATCCCATTTTGGATGTGGAATTATACCATTGAGGTTCCTCAAATACTAAAGGCCCGTTTGGTATGCTGGAATTGATTTTGATGGATATGGATATGGAAATGGAAATGGAAATTGGGATTAAAAGTATGTTTGGTATGTCATGGAAATGAGATCTAATTTTTGTATAAAAATACCAAAATGTCCTTCAATTTTTTATTTATTATTATTTTTGAAGGTAGTGGAGAGTAATAGATGGAAATGATCACATGGAATTGTAAATTTTAGGTATTTTGATGGAATTGATTGGGTGAAATTGAGCCTATTTGGCTTCCACATGGAATTGGAAAATTTTCCAATTCCATTATACCAAACAAGTATCATGATGGAATTGATCTTCAATTCCATTTCCATCATCCCTAATTCCATCATACCAAACATGGCCTAAAGGATATAATGCGACCTTTCCTTTTAACTTTATTTTATCATATTTTTTACTTTAATTTTTTTTTCCAGGTTTGATGAGCTCACTCTTGGCATCAATATGCGCTCGCTCCAGCTAATTTGTCTCTATTGACTTATAATATTATATAACTGGTCTTTAATATAAGAACTAGTTAAATATAATATCTTAATTCATTTTATCTTTTAAATATATAATTTTTTCTCAAAGTATCCTTATTAATTATTCATATTCAGGAGTTTCTATCCAAGAATACATCATGATGAAAGCTAAGAGTGTATTTTAGAAAAATAAACCAATATTTGTTACAAATAACCAACATAATTAACTTTTTTAATTTATCCAAATTTGTTAATTAGGTCCTATATTAAAGGATCATAATTTGATTTGATTAGAAATAATCTCTTGGATATCCACATTAAATCGATATGTTTAGGTTAGATTAGAATTTCGCTGACTCTCTCAATTATCTTAAACATCTTATGTCATGGGACTTTAAACAAAATAATAATACAGCACAGTGAGATTCAGTTTTTTAAGTTTTTAATCATAGTGCTCATTTAGAATAACTTATTTTTGGGCAATAAATGCTTATAAATCGTGATTCACGGTATACGAGGTAAGTATGTGAGAAGAGTTTATCTCAGCTTGCGTAATAAGGACTTATTCTCTAAAATTAAGTAATCCCAAACACAGCTATAATCATATCATAGCCGTACTTCGATCCTTTTCTGTCAGGCATATATGTAGTTATTGCTGGTTCTAAAGTCCAACCAATTTATCTAAGTGAGATAACGATCTAATCATTACGTAAATTAAACCAGCAGCTTCCTAATAAATTATAATTTCGCACATATTATATACAAGTTGGCTCACCCATGAATAGGAGTTGACGTCTCATTCAACAATTTTGATTCAATTATGCTTATGAGACGTGGCATTGGAGGACACCTTTAGAAACTTGATCAAGTCAATGTGGTAATAAAATGCACTTCTATACTAGTTTGTAGGTAAGGATTTAGTTTGGATGAAGCCCGAGAGATCATTCGTATATATAAACACAGTTGGTTCAGCACGAAAATATATAGCCCATTTCGTACATTAATGACCAACATATATTCAAGACAAATTGGCCATCATTATAGTTTATTACATGTATATCAAGCAACGATTCTGAAACTGATCATAATGAAGAACAAGACTGAAGAAAAGTGGCAAACAATGAAACTTTTATGGCACGTTTGGTTCAATTGCATGGGAGGGGATTACATGTAATCCTATTTTAATAGGCTAATTACAATGTTTGGTTGTACTTATTATGATGTAAAGAGGATTACATTTGTAATCCTGATTACATCATTTGATGTAATCAGGATTACACTGCTAGAGCTAATGAATGAGGATGCAGACATCCTGTAATCCAGTGGAAAAGACAATATTACCATTATAACTTTTAAAATTGATCATATTACCCACAAATAAACCCTACTTATCTATTCTCTTCGGTGAAAAAAAAAAAAACAGAACACTGCTTATTGGTTCTTATGCATATTACCCACAAATAAAATTGACTATATTACCCACAAATAAACCCTACTTATCTATTCTCTTCGGTGAAAAAAAAAAACAGAACACTGCTTATTGGTTCTTATGCATGGATTTATATATTGGCTTATTGGCTCAGTTTTGATTTACATAGAAATTATACTTCTTGTTATATAATACACACACAAAAATTAATAAACATGCATTATACTTTAATTTATTATTATATACATGAGGAAGATTCAACTTATACGAGTTGTTAAGTTAATAAAATTGTTGTTATACATATGGACAAGGGGTAATTTTGTCTATTAATTGATTATTATAGGTGTGGATAGGGTTATTACACATACTTGTAAAATAATAGAAAATTTCAAGTCATTATACATATATATAGGCAGGGGTAATTTTGTCTTTTCATGTGTTATTATCATGTATTCCCTTGTTTGATGTAATCCAACCAAACATTTTCATGCTTATGCATCATCTTTCCCTAATGATGAACCAAACGAATTCATGTAATCATTGTTGCATTACATTACATTACATTCCTTCCAATTCCGTGAACCAAACGGGCACTTAGCTTCTTGGGATCACAATAGTAATATTGGAGATCGATCACATGGAGGGAAGTGGCAAGAGTCTAGGTTTTGGGATACAAATAATGGGGTGGGCCCTTTGAAGATCTGCAGAATTTCCCTCTTGCATGTCAACACTATTTCCTTCTGTAGGCCTTCACTCAAAGCACTGAATCATTGCAGCAAGAGTAACGTGAAAAATATTGAGTGCTAGTGAAGCTCCAGGACAGCCTCTTCTTCCACTTCCAAAGGGTAAAATGTTATAGTTTTGTCCCCTCACTTCCATAATTCGGCTCTTATCATCATCTTCCCTCATCATGAACCTTTCTGGCTTGAACTCTAATGGATCATCCCAATACTTTGGGTCCCTCCCAAGTACCCAGATATTTATGAACACTCGAGAGTTGGCTGGAATATCATAACCTGCTATGTTGCAGCTTTCTGTTGTCCCTCTCACGGTCGCCGGAGCAGGAGGATGAAGCCTCAGTGACTCCTTCACTATGGCTTGCACATATGGAAGATTCACTATATCGGATTCCTTCACTATTCTTTCATTCCCAGTCACCGACTCTATCTCCTTCCTTGCTTTCTCCATCATCTCTGGGTGGTTTACCGCCCACTCTATCCCCACGTACGGCTATTATACCAGTCCCACCTGACAATATATCCTGACTTGTACAAATTATATGTCAGCAAGCTCCGACGGTTTTGATTTTTGATCTGAAATTAAAATATGACATATTTGGGGAGTTGATATTAGTTCTAAATATAAGATATAATTTTCATATTTATTAAGAGGGTGAGCCTTAGCGCATCGGTAAGGTTCCCACCTAGTGGGAGTCTTGTACATTGGGCCGCCTAATATTTTCCTAATTTATCCCTATTGATGCAACCTTAAAAATAATCAAGGAGTAGAGGGAATGAAAGAATTAAAGAAGATGGTTAGAGTGTTTTAGAAAATGCATATCGTATTAACTAACTTCATTAAGTGCCTGTTTGTTTTAGATTTTTAAAAGTGCTTTTACGATTTATGAGGTAAGTACGTGAGAGGAGTTTTGTCTCGACTTACGGAAAAGATTTTTGAAAACAGAGGTTCCCCAAACAGGCTATAATCTAATCATTAGGTAAATATGTGTTATATTAAGAATGGAAGAGAGCACCGTTTTATAGATTTGATAGAAGATAATGATTACCTTGAGGAAGGCTTTGATGTTTTCCCTTGTGATTTTGACATCTGAGCTGGGATCTTGTGAATATTTATAAGATCTAGTATATCTTTTGGTGCATCTTTCCTGTTGGATTTAATCCTATCATGTTCGTGTTCTCGAAGGATGCTTTCGAGACTGGCATCTGAAGTCTCATGTACCTGCTTCAGCCTCTTGCCAGGTCCTTGAAGATCAAGGACTTTGAAAAGCCAGAAATGATCTGATAAGTTGAATCTTCCAGCGACCTTGGCTGATTCTTTCACGGTCCGAGCCACCTCATAAGCCTCCTCATCGTTGTTACAGAAACTTTTGTTAAGTGCCATTCTCATGATGACACTGTTTGAGAGCCTCACAAGCTCAGCTCCCACATCCACAGCCTTCCCTGCCTGAGCTTTCTTCAGAATTACCCGCAAGAAATGGTGAATCTCCTCTTGCCTGACGGGAAGGAGTAGGTCAAGCATGTGACCATTGAGAAGTTCTGACATGCAAAGCTTCTTCATGAACTTCCAGTAGGTTCCATAAGGGGCAAATGCAAAATCAGCTGCGTTATAAGTGAGATATCTGGCAGAGGAACCAGGGGTTCTATTACAGAAAGAGATTTCATGGGTTTTCAATATCTCTTTGGCAATTTCAGAACTAGAAACAATGAACAATGGAACAGAGCCAAGGTAGTTGCGAAAGATGGGTCCATAACGGCTCGAGAGCTTGTGAAGAGCTTGATGCACAGGTGGTCGAAGAAGGTGAAAGTGTCCTATGATGGGTAAGGCCAGAGGACTTGGAGGAAGCCCGGTTTTTGGTTGTTTTTTGGAGAATATGGATCGGACCAATAGGATAGAGGCAAACCAAATCGTGAACAAGAGTACGTAGTTGGAGCATAGTATTTCATTGATCTCCATCTTTGTCTGTTTAAGAATAATCAGTGCAGAACATATGCATGTAAGGTCTACTTATATTGTTGCTAGCTATGTGGTGAGGTCTGCATTATAAGGTATGAATAATTAACTAACTAATTAAACTTAACAGTGCGTTCAATGTGGGAAAAAATTATTTAAGTTAAAAAATGATGTACGTAGTAGTATAAATAATCTTAAAGTCACCATTTTTTGCTTTGACTTTCGCAGAATCTAATTTGTGTCAAAGATATTGTACATGAACAAGAGTTAATTAAACTGGTGAAAATTTTTGAAGATGTAAACTTTCATGAAAATTTTACTCCTACTTGTTATTTGCATTAATCATTTCGTAATTTATGAGCATAACACATTATTTTTGCTTCAAACCAACAGGAAAAATGGTTTCCTGCGGATCCCATAGCAGACCGTTCCAGTTTCCAATATTATGGGGAAAAAAATAAAACACCACAAAATGGTAAATGCATTAAAACTAAACTTATACTCTCTCTTATCCTTAATCTAAGGCATATTCGGGGAATTGGTCTTAGTCTTAAATATAAGACATAGTTTTAATATTTATTAATCTTTTTCTAATTTACCTTTTTTGATACCTCCTCAACAATAATCCAGGAGAAGGAGAGAGAATGAGAGAATTAAAGAGGATGACTACAATATTTTAGAAAATACATATTATATTAACTAACTTCTTTAATATAATTAAATTAAGTAAATATGTCTTACATTAAGAGTCAGAGAGAATGAGTATATCAAGTTTCGAACTCATTCTTTTTGAATCTGAAACGTCATGAATAGGGTTCAACATTAATTTATTTTCTTCCTGCCGGCAATAATGGTCCCCGAAGAAACTGATATGTGACAGCAGCTGAGATGGCTACTGATATAGAATCATTAAACTCATCACATCACTTTCGTTGCTTGTTGGACAATGTTGTCACACCCTCTCACTATTGAAGATAAGCCCGTATGTATCTTTCTATTGCTCTTATCTGGTGTGCCATTTTGTAGGCTTCTTGCCGCTTCATATTATTATTTACTGCATGTATGTATTGAAGGTGTAACTTTTTATTTAGGAATATTAAATAACTGTGTGAGTTATACCTGTTCTTTTGGATTAATTAATTGCTAGCTACTTCTATGAAAAAAGAAAGAAAAGAAAGAAATCACTGGTTCACATTAAACCAATCCAAAAGATAAGATGATATCATAACGGGACAACATCTATATACGTACCATGCTAATTTGTTTCAAACATTTTACAAGGAAGGCCTGGTGGCAGCTTAGCTTTGCCTTTAGGCTTGCTTAACAAGATGATGAAGAACAAGGCTGGTGGCAACATGAACAAGAGAATCGTTATTAAAGCATCCATCGTTTTTAATCTTGAAAACTAACTTCATGGATTAATATTGTTACTTATGTCTGTGAGGACCACTAATTACTTATAGTCAGGCTTTGATGTTCGATCAGATGCTCTAAATCAAGATTCAGCCCCCAAAGAAAACGAAAAAGACACGGGATTATGAAAAGTTAATTAATCCTGCAAATTCATTATTCATGGTTTGTTATCAACATGATCTCTTCAGTGTGTGGAAGAAATCTATTTCATATTATAAGGAAATGTTTGATGCATATCCCAGGCACACACACTTGTATATCATGATTTCGAAGGCAAAAAAATATATATATATATATCATGATTTCAATTATATGATTCATTGTACCTTATTGCAATTAAATATTTATTGCTTAACTAACTTTTCAGATTGGTCCCAGGTTATTATGAAAGCTTTACTCAAGAGTTCATTAATTAAGATTAGTCACTATCCTTTTAAAATAATTAGAAGAAAAAAAAACAGGGAGAGTGATCCAACATGCATGATCAAGATTTTTTTAAATAATTTCTCATGACTAATTTTATTTACGCATAAACATATGTATGCATGTATGTGCCCTCAATAATTGTACGATGGTGTAGCTAACATTTGTTGTCTTCCTCTCTGGATGGGCCCCGGGGATTAGGAAATAGGACTCATGGTTCATGTGTTTAAATTTATTATTCGAGAAAGCCATGACAATTATTAACAAGACATCACTACTCTATAAGCAAGTGGAATTTTTATCTGTTTGCCTTGCATATGGGTATGACCATTTTTATGAATATTCTAAATATTCAAAATAAAATATTTCAATTATCCAGCCACAAGAAGAATTTATTTTAATTCATTTATAAGAAATATCAAAACATATATAAATTATAACGTGGCTTGAGAGCGCTTGCCTTTCCTCTTCTATTCTTCTGATACACTTTTGTTCTGCTGCTCATCTTAATATTTAAATTATTATTTAAGCGGTTTAAATTTAATGTTTTACATGAATAATTTTTAGATTTTATAAAATATTAAATTTAAATTAGTCAAGTCTCAATTTAATAATTAAAATGGGCAGAGAGTTATTTTTGCCCATACGAGATAAAAAAATTACTTTTGGAAACTTGGAAAGTAGAGTTGCAAAACACAAGTCAGCATATCCTCATGTGTGCGGACTTTCTTGCCAGAAAGGGACATTGGGACGTACACCTGCCGAATGGTTGTATTGGAATGTCCCTTGAAGGGCTTGTTTGGTTCGAAGGGAGAGGAGGGAAAATGGACGGAGGAAAAAAAAATTGAGTTGAATTTAAAAAAATTAAATAAATGGAGTTAAAAATTTTTAATTAATTTTTTTAATTATTTTATCTTATATATTCTTTTTATTAAAATTTTATTACCCTACTTCTTCAATCTTTTAAAATTCAATTCATAAAAATTTTTTCACCCCTCTAAATCCCTCACACCAAACAGGGGACAAACAACACCTAATTAACTTGGTTTTATTCATATTTTGTGATGTATGCTTTTGTACCTTTTTTTTGGTCGAAATATGCATATGGCATTCTGACATAGGGAAAAGTTCCTTGGACCAAAACAAAACACCAACATTGTATGCTTTTGTACCTACACTTCAAGTTTGGACTTGCGTTTTTTTTTTCTTTTTGATGCAAAGACTTGCGTTTCAAACTCAAGAGAAAAGAAAAGAAAACCAACACCCCCCCCCCCCCAAACCCACAAGGGAAAGTTGATTTTTTGGGCCCATAACTGTTTAGGTGAAGAGTTTTAGGAAAGGAAAGGGCCTGGGCACAGGGATAGATAGCAAAGGATTAGCTCTGGGAAGGCCTAAACCAGGTTTCTCCTCCATGTCGACCTCTCCTTCGTGAGCCAACTTCCATTCAAAACACTGTATCATAGCTGCTAGAGTCGTTGGCACCACCTTGGTGGCCAAAGATACACCAGGGCACATTCTTCTTCCTGCCCCAAACACCAACAGCTCAAAATTCTGCGCTTTCAGGCTCATCTCGCTCTCTCCTTCTTCATTCATGAACCTCTCTGGTCTGAACTCCAATGGGTGTTCCCAGTACTGTGGGTCCCTCCCAATGGACCACACGTTCACTATCAGAGACATCTTCTCTGGAATCACATGCCCATTAACCTCACACTCTTGTGTTGCTTGTCTCGATATTATGGTTCCTGTTGGGTGAAGCCTGAAAGTTTCTTTCACTATGGATTCCACGTACGGAAGTTTTGCAATATCCGATTCCTCCACTAATCTCTCCCTCCCCACCACTGAATCGATCTCTCTCCTTGCTTTCCCCATTATATCTGGGTGATTCATCAGTTCTGCCATCGCCCACGTCACCGTCAGAGATGATGTGTCAGTGCCAGCTCCAAATATGTTCTGCAAAATATGTCACACTCATGTGAATTTATCTGTCCCTAGCTATTTGAATTCAAAGAGAGAAATTATGAACTACCAAAAAGAAGGCCTTGATGTTTGCTCTGGTCAGTCTGATCTCAGAATTTGGATCCTCGTATATGTCTAGCAAAATATCAAGCAGATCCCTCTCAGCTTCATGTTCCTTCTGCTTCTGCATGTCCTTCTTCTTCTTCCTCCTTGACTCTTCATGCTCCCTGATAATTCTCTCTATTATAACATCGTACTTGCTTCGAACACTTGTTACTATTTTTCTATACCCCTGCAAGTCTAACTTCTTGAACAACCACCCCATATCAGCTAAGTTGAACTTGCCACTAAGCTCGATCAACTCTTTGACCACCTGAACCAGCTGGGAGCCTTCACTCTTAACATCGGAGCACCTTTTTCTAAAAGCCATTGTTGTGACGACATTATAAGTCAACATGGATACCTCATCTCCAACGTTAACTTCCTCTCCCAAATCAGCCTTTTTTAGTAAACTGTGCAAGAACAATTTGAGTTCCTGAGCTCGAACAGGGGAGTGATGGTGCAGTGTGGTGGGGCTGAGGAGCTGGGTGATGAAAAGCTTTCTCATGAACTTCCAGAAGGGTCCATAAGGCGCCATGAAAATATCAGAACGGTCATAGGTGACGTAGTCGAGGTTGGTTTTGGGAGGGTGATTTAAGAAGGAAGCATCATTGGTTTTGAGGCAGAGCCTGGCAATGTCAGGGGAAGAAACGAGGATGCAAGATTTGGTGCCAAAAGTGAGACGAAGAAGAGGGCCATAACGTTGTGAGATGTTGTGGAAAGCTCTGTGAGGGAGAGGACCAAGCAGGTGGAAGTGACCTATGATTGGTAGGCCTGGTGGGCTTGGTGGCAGCTTAGCTTTGCCTTTAGGCTTGCTTAACAACATGATGAACAGCAGGGCTGGCAACATGAACAAGAGAATCGTTATGAAAGCATCCATAGTCTTAATATTGCTATGCCTGTGAACGGGGACCATTAATTACTTATAGCCAGGCTTTTGATGTTAAGATGCTCTTAATCAAGAATCAGCCACCAAAGAATAATACGAAATGGACACAGGAAAATCCACAGGAAATCGACCATTTTTGGATGTTTTTCTTTTAAATATATATATATATATCCTTATTTTACTATTTTGCGTGGTCCTCTTTTTCCTGATGAATATAGATTATGAAAAGTTAATCCTGCAAATTCACTATTCATGATCAATGTCTGTGGAAGAAATCTATTTCGTATGATAAGGAGATTTTTGTAGATATCCCAGACACAAATTTGTATTTTATTATTTCAATTATATGGTTCATTGTACCATATTGCAATTATATATTTATAGTGCTTAACTTTTTGAGATTGGTCCCGGGATTATGAAAGCTTTAACTCAAGAGTTCATTAATTTAGATTTATCATTGTCCTTCTTACATAATCTAGTTATGTTGAAAGCGGGTGGTCCAACATATATGGGTAGGAGGGATTTGGAGAGGATAGGTGGCGAGGGAAAATTGCTTTTAGTTGTATTTAAGAAAATTAGAGAAATGAGGTTATAAAATTTTAATAAAGAGAAAATATAAGATAAAAGAATAATAAAAATTAATTTAAAACCTTTAATCATATTTTTCTTATTTTTTTTAAATATGACTCAAAAAAAATTTTCCTTCCCTTCCCTAATACCAAATAAGAAAGAAATCAGGAGAGTGATCCAACTATGCATGACCAAGGTTTTTAAAAAAAATAATATTCACGACTATTGGTTTTCTAAACACAAACAGATACTATCTCCGATTTTAAATATAAGATAAAATTAATTTTTTTTTGAGAAATTAAGGAAGTTAAATAAGTCACTTAATTATGTCATATATTATATATTAATTTATTAGTCGAACTAATCAGTTTAGAGGAAAAAATAAAAATATAGATACTTTAAAGTAATTTGATTAGTTTCTTTAATTTCTCTAAAAAAATCAATTTTATCTTATAATCAGAATAAAAAGGGAATATATATTATATGCCCTCAATAATTGTACGATGGTGTGGCTAGCATTTGTTGTTTCCCACTCTGAGCTGGTCCCGCGGTGCTTAGGAAATCATCATGGTTGATCATGTGTTTAGATAATGGAAAAACTTCAAAACACCCCTATATAGTAAATTATTCTTAAACAGCCGTTAAAATTTTCTAAAACTCCATTGTACCCTTATGGTTAACTTGAAATTAAAATTTGTTGGTGAAAAGATAATTGTGCCCTTACTTCATAAATCAAATATGATTATCTGTAAGATACATGTGAGAATTTACTAGTCAAATATAATTATTTACAAAACAAATAAGTAAAATTATAAGGCCATTTTGGCTATATATAAGAAAATGATCATATCCACAAGAATACATGCTATTTACATGACATATGTGAGAATTTATAGATCAAATATGTGTATTTATAAGACATATGTGAGAATTTATAATACCGTTTTGGCAAGACAAGGATATAAATGTATTCTCAACAAAAAAAAAAAAAAAAAAACTTAATTTCAGTTTAACCCAAGGGATGCGGTGAAGTTTTAAAAAGTTTTGAACACTGTTGGTGAAATTTTCCCATTTTATTATTCATGAGATGAAGCCTTGACAATTATTAGCAAGACCTCACTACTTTATAAGCAACTGAAAATTTTATCTTGCTTGCTTTACACATGACAATTTTCAAAACAAAATACTGTTATTAAGTTTTTAATATAAGAGCTAGCTGAATTTTTTTTTTTGGAGAGAATAAGAAATATAAATAAACTATTTAATTATAACATATATTATGTATTATTATATTATATATCAGTGTATAAGTAAAAAAAAATTAGTTCGAAAAAGAATGATAAATATAAATAATTTAATGTAATTTATTTAGTTTTATTAATGGGATAATCCCATTAAAAGATAGTTAAATTATTTAAATTTTAAATTGGGTTGTTCAATTTAACAAATCCTAAATCAAGTTTGAAAACCTAAAATAGGATTTCAAAATTTGATAAATTTACCTTGCTGCCCTTTGTTTTTTCCTTGAAAAGTCTTGCTTGCTTGTGTCTTTTTTTTTCCGTAAAAAGTCTTGCTTGCTTGTTTTACCTGTCATCCCGAGCTCAGATTCTAGGTGTAGTTGCACTCAGCTCACGTCCCTCCCTCCCATACAGCTTTGAGCAGGAAGAAATAATTAAAATTTAGTTGTCTAGTTCTCCAAAAATGGATCTTTTTGAAACACATCTCTGCCCCAATCAAAGGCTGCTACAATTGTGTTTGTCTGTTCAATCAGAGTCTGAAAGACAAAGCAATAACCCCAAGGAAGAAGAAAAGTCAGCACTTGAAGACTCTGCTTCATCCTGCAACAAGCTAGAGAGGAGGCCGCCAAGAACACCAGTGATGGCGTGGACTGCCATTTCAAAGAGTAAAATTATAGATCTCTGGCCCTCTCTTGATATCTCAATTATGTATTCATGAGAACATCTGGTCAAAGTGGTCGTCATCAACATCCTTCAACCAAAAACAAAACTGAAAAACCTCCATGTTTCAAGCACAAAGGCCACGTAAAGGTTACATTAATTCCAAAAAACAAAAAAAAAAAATTGGTCAATTATGGGAGGGGGCCCAATTTTTTTATCATGTAATAATTTTCTTTTTGCCAAATTAGGATGATAAATTTTAGAGCACAGTGTAAAATTATAAATAATGGTAAAAGGGACTAAGTTGCACTGAATCATAATAGAAGAAACTGGGTCATAAAAGAGTTAAAACTACAAGAATTAAAATATTTTTTTTTTCTCTTTATTCATTTTCTAATACCTTAGGGGTATTGAGGCAAATTGACAAAATTTCAATATCTTAATTTGGGTCACAGGACTTGATTATGGATTTGATAAGTTTAGTAACCCAAATTATAATTTGGGTATTTTAAATGACTTTTAAAAGGATTTTTCCTTTATTAATCCCTTCATAAAAGGAGTTAACTTACTTTTATATAAAGTACTGTATATAGTATTTCAAATCTCTGGCCACAAGAAGAATTTATTTTAATTCAGTGATAAAAAATATCAAAACATATAAAATTTGTAATGGGGCTCGAGACACCCCAACGCGAGCAAAAGAAAACGTCTAGAAAAGTTAATTATTTAGGCCGATAATCAAGTCTTCCGGCGCCACATGCCCATAATAGGTCTCACTGGGATGATATGATTAGATCTAGAGTTAATTAGTGAGTTAACAACTTGATATGAAATAATAAGCAATATATTATAGGCATGCTTTTTTTTTTTAATAGTGAAAAGCAAAACCAAAAACAACTATAACAAATCTCCTAAGTCCATCCTAAGACGCTCGCCTAATATCACAGGCGGAGACTCCAAGAAATGACACCATTAGCAGTACCCTAGGCCTCCCTTGCTAGTAAATCAGCAGCTCCATTCGTTATTCATAGTGTGTTTATATTTTTCATGGATATAAAATCACTTTGAATAATAAGGAATATCCTCAAGATTAGAGTTGAGAATTCGGACCGAGTCCGCTGGGTTGGTCCGTTTAGACCCGAACCCGTCAAGGGTCGGGTTTGTAATTTAGGGTAAAAAAAAAAAGGATGCGGGCCTAAAAGGGCCGGCTCTCTTTTAGACCCATTTAATTTTTTTTTTTGACTAGGCACAGGGCAACACGCAGTGGTTAGAGGGCAGAGTTAACCTAACCTAACCCTCAGATCAGAAATGCTCTCATACTTACTCATACTTCATTTAAAGCTTCTCTTCTTTGATTTTCTTTTTTCTTTTTTTGTATATGTACGCCAAAATCCAAATCATATATTCTATTGTTACTAACATTTGAAGCTTTTAGACTTGCTTAATTGTAATTGTGGACTTGTTTGATTTGTTTTGGAGATTAATTATGGTTTGAACTTAAGTCTTAGTGTTTGTGTTTTATTAAACTTGGATACTATTTATGTTTTAAATTAGTTTTGATGATATTCATGTTTTAAGTTAAATATTTTAGTCTTCAGGAGAATAAGGGAAAAAATAAGGCATAGCAAAAAAAAAAAAAACAGAAAAAGGTAAACGGGCCTAAAGCCCGCGGACTTTTAACAAATGGGTCGGGCCTCGCTTTCGGTGTACTTTTTTGGTACTCGGGTCTAAATGAGCCGGCCCGCTTTCTCAGCTGTACTCCAGACCGACTATCCCTCATTAATTAGGAGAATACCCGTGGAATCTATGTGGATCAATTTCAAATCCTATTTTTATCTCATTTATTTACAACCTTATTTAATAATCTTTTGATCATCAATATAAGACATATTTGAAGAATTGATTATGATTCTAATTATAAGATATAGTTTTTATATTTTTTAATCTTTTTTTAATTTACCTCTATTCATGCTCTATCACACTATTATAGGAAACGCTTTTAACGTCCCTTTTTTAACTCTTTTAACATCTAAAAACAAGGAGATATCTAAGTGAGCGACATATAGTAAATAATGACGATAACGTTTATAAATAAAGGGATGTTTAAAGTGTCTACACTGACACTTTAGACGTATCTTTTCAAAAAAGAGATGTTTAAAGTTTTTTTTTTTAAAAAAAATCATTTATACTACAGATTTAGACTAAACATTATTTGAAAACAGAAATTACATAGCATAGTCAATAAAATTACAGATATAGTATATGAACTCTAAATCCAAAATCTACACAATAATAACTCTAAAGCCGAAATCTCACAGGCAGAAGATGATAACAATAAGAGAAATCAGTTGCGAAAAACCCATCTGCTTCTGTTACTGAAATTCATTTTCTCGTGATAGGGAATAGAGAGGAGCGACAAGGACAGATGGACCTCATCTTCTTGACAAGAATATGGACCAAGATGCATGTTTCAGAATCTCAATCTGAAAGTCATAACAACAAGAGTTAGAAGATAAAATAGATGAAAAACCCAAAACAAAGAGAGAGAAGATAAAATAATAAAAAATAATGAGAAAGCATAATAGATCTGGAGACGGAAAAAAAAGAGAGGAGAGGAAGAAGCAAGAGTTAAAAGAGCAAAAAGAAGCAAGAAGTCTTGGATTAGTGTGAAAGTATGAAACTGACAAATAAAATTTAAATTCAAACTGTTTTTTGAGTTCCAAATTTAAATTAGGAGGCCTAAAATTCAGTTTAGGCATCCTAAGTCAAATTTAGGATGCTAAATATCCTTTCTGGCACCAAAAATAAAAATTCTAAATATTTAGACATGAGAAAGACATCCCAAAAATATTTGGGATACTTAAAGTCTACTTTAGGTGTCCCAAATATTTTTGGGACGTCTAAAATTCTAAATATTTAGACGTGGGTTTAGACGTCCCAAAAATATTTGGGACGTTTAAAGTATAATTTTTAATAAGATTCCGGCTAAAAGTAAAGAAGACCTAGGATGTAGAAAATCATAACATGAGTGATTCAGCAAATTTGGATTCCTATATATCCACTCATGCGGTACCTCATTATATGATATATATAAGATCCATCTGTATAGATATCATCATCTACATCCAGAAAGTCGTATGCTTTAGAAGAAGCTTGTATAGTTTGGGAAGGGGTTTTGATTGATCAAAAAGAAGAATCTACTGCAACCGATATGCCCTTAGACACGGCCATACATAACATAGAGATCACATTCGGAAATGGTGGACAATTAGCTAGAGTAATAGGTGCTGTAGCGAAATTGATTGCAAAAAAAGGGAAATCGGCCAAATTAAAATTACCTTCTGGAGAGGTTTGTTTGATATCCAAAAACTACTCAGCAACAATCGAACAAGTGGGGAATGTTGGGGTAAACCAAAAAAGTTTGGTTAAAGCCAGATCTAAATCTTGGCTAGATAAGTGTCCTGTAGTAAGAGGAGTAGTTATGAACCCTATAGACCATCCCCATGGGGGCGGTGAAGGAAGGGCCCCAATTGATAGAAAAAACCCACAACTCCTAGGGGTTATCCCGCACTTGGAGAATAACTAGAAAAAGGAAAAAATATAGTAATAATTTGATTCTTCGTCGCCGTAGTAAACAGTAGAGTAGAGAAAATGGAATAGAATTTGTTTCTTCGTCTTTACCAAAAAAAACAGGAGTAATGGACTGTGACACGTTCACTTAAAAAAAATCCTTTTGTAGCAAATCATTTATTAAGAAAAATAAATCAAATTAACACAAAAGAAGAAAAAGAAATAATAGTAACTTGGTCCAGAGCATCTACCATTATACTCACAATGATTGGTTATACGATTGCTATCCATAATAGAAAAGAGCATTTACCTATTTATATAACAGATCGTACGATAGGACATAAATTGAGAGAATTTTCGCCTACTACAAACTTCCCAAGACATGCAAAAAATGATAAAAGATCTCGTCGTTAATTTAATGATTAATTAAGAAACAAAATAATTCATTAAAACGAGAATATCATTTATATATTTATTATCAATTATTCATTTAAATAATAATAATAATAATAATAATAATAATAATTAAAAATGAAATAAATAAATAATAAAAAAAAAGAGAGTCAAACCTTATGAAAAAGAACAACCAATATAAAGAAATATACCCTTTAGGTGAACATATATACATATTTCCTCACAACACAAATAGTAATTGATAAAATTTGTAAACGGAAAGACTTAGGATACTCAAGCTCATGCTTTATCAAGTATCTTATTCCATTTAAAAATGGGTTTATTCTGCAACAACAAATGCTAGTCACAATATGAGTTTTAACAAAACAAGTTGAGTCATTAATAAAAATTTAGAATTAATAAAAAAATCAATATAAAATAAATAAAGATACTACTATGAAAAAATGAAAACTTCAAACTTAAAGATAAAGTTATCCGTTAAATTGTCATATAAATATTTTATTGTTTATTGAATTTTTTGTTTATTGAAGATATATCTATAAATTGAAGAAGAGTATGAAAGTAAAGTAAAGAAGAATATCAAAGACACAAATACGTCATATTATGCTTCAAAAAAACTAGAGCTATAAAGAAAACAAGTACATAGATACGAAGTGTGATGTCATTTTATGTATAATAGTGGGGGATTATGGGACAAAAAATAAATCCGCTCGGTTTTAGACTTGGTACAACCCAAAGTCATCATTATCTTTGGTTTGCACAACGAAAAAATTATTCCAAAAGTCTACAAGAAGATGAAAAAATACAGGATTGTATCAAAAATTATGTAAAAAAAAAAGATGAAAATATCTTCTGGTATCAAGGGAATTGCGCGGATAAAGATTCAAAAAAGAATCGATCTAATTCAAGTCATAATCTATATGGGATTTTCAAAGTTATTAATAGAAGGTAAATCTCAAAGAATCAAAGAATTACAGATGAAAGTGCAAAAAAAAAAAAAACTCAATTGTATGAATGGAAAACTCAACATTGCTATTAGAAGAATTGCAAACCCTTATGGACACCCTAATATTCTTATAGAATTTATAGCCAGACAATTAAAGAATAGAGTTCCTGTTAAAAAAGTAATGAAAAAAGCTATTGAATTAACTAAAAAGGCAGGTACAAAAGGAGTTCAAATAAGGGAATTGAAAACTAAACTGGACCGGACCGGCCGGTTCAACCCGTGAACCGGCGAACCGGTGGTCCAACCGATCCGAGGTTAACCATACTGACCGGTTCATCCATTTTTTAATTTTTTTTAAAATAAATTTTTATTAACTTTACACAAAATTTTATATAAATAAGCCTAAAATATTCACTTCCTCACCAGTTTCGCCCTGGTTTAGCTCCGGTTTGACTACCTAACTGACCCATTGACCCTTAACCCAGTGCCCCGACTGGTTCAGTGACCGATCCGGTTTTCAAAACCCTGGTTCAAATACAAATTGCGGGATGTGCAACCGGAAAAGAAGTTGCACGTGTCAAATGGATCAAAGAAGGTAGGGTTCCTCTACAAACCATTCGAGCAAAAATTGATTATTGTTCTTATACAGTTTGAACTATTTACGGGGTATTAGGCATCAAAATTTGGATATTTGTAAACGAGGACTAATAAACTTTGTCTTATCGTTAACGTTCTATCTAGCGGGAAAAAAAAAATTCTTCTATTCTTATTCTATTAAATCAATTTTAATTTTATAAGATTGGGAAAAAAAATTCAATTAATCATTTGATATTGATATAATTGCTATGCTTAGTGTGCGACCCGTTGCATTGGTTTATTTATTTTTAAAATGGTTAGAATTCAACAAAAAAATAAACCAACTCGTATCACGGGAGGAAACTTTGCTCAAAGTTCCATTATCATTAATGGGTGCCTCCGCGATTTCTTATGGGCGTAGGCATCCCAGCTAATTCAGTCTTATGGTTCTTCATTATCTGCATATGGTTTTTTTTCCTAGGTGTCCATTTTGTATGAGCTTTTAGTTTAATGTTTCTATTCAACAGGCGTGGTTATTGTCAAGAACTTATTGAATCCATCGTTTGAGCTCATAATAAATTAAAGGTTGCTTCTGCTACTCAGCCTAGAGCCTTGAGCATTGTACTGGGACATGCTGTAAGAGTAACTCATTACCTTCTGGGTGGAATTGCCACAACATGGGCATTATTTTTAGCAAGAATTATTGCAGTAGGATAATGGTTAGGAGGATTTGAAAAGCATTATGGCATTAAGATTTTCAAGGTTTAGCCAAGGCTTAGCTCAGGACCCCACTAATGGTCGTATTTGGTTTGGTATTGCTACCACACATGACTTTGAGGGTGTGTTTGGTTTGAGGGGAGGGTAAGGGGGGGAGGGGGGAGGGGGGGAGGGTGGGGAAATTATCATTTTGGACAAAAGAAATCCAAAATTTACTCTTTCATTTTTTAAATTTTGGATTTCCACCCAAAATTTACTTTCTCATTCTTTTTAAATTTTGGATTCCCGCCCAAAATTTAAATTCCTTTAACCCAAAAAGGTAATTTACCTATCCTTCCATTCCCTCTCACCCCTCCCCGCCCCTCAAACCAAACACACCCTGAGAGTCATGATGATATTACTGAGAAACGTCTTTATCAGAATATTTTTGCTTCCCATTTCGGACAATTGGGACACCTAAAGCAGACTTTAGCATAAACTAAATTTTAGGCGCCCCGATTTAAATTTGAGAAGCCTAAAGTCTCCCACTGCGTTATCATATTTACAAAAATGCCACCACTTTTGTTTTTTACTTTCCTTTTTTAAAAAGGACATGTCCTTTAGGGTAATAGTATCTTTATTCTATAGTAGTATCAATAATAATTAACCTAAATAAGGTGTTTTAAAAAATACATATCATATTAACTAACGTAACTAACTTCCTTAATCTAATCAAATTAAGTACATATGTCTTATACTCCTTCCGATTCTTAATATAAGATATATTTGAAGAGTTGATCTTAGTCTTAATTATAAGACAAAGTTTTCATATTTATCAATTTTTTCTTAACTTATCCCATATTTATCAATTTTTTCTTAACTTATCCCCTATTGATACCCATCAACAACAATTAAAGAGGGGAGGAAATGGGGGAATTAAGGAAAATGACTAGGGTGTTTTAGAAATACATATCATATTAACTAATTCAACTAATTTTTTTAATCTAATTAAATTAGTTAAGTATATCTTATATTAAGGACGGAAAACAGTGTCAAAGACAGGAGGCAGTAAATGCTAAAAACCTCTTGAACTTATCACGAATCTAATAGGCTAACCATTTCCATTTTTCCTAGATTGCATGCTGTCCGTCAAAAAATTTTTTTTTTAAAAAAAAACCCTGCATGGTGTCCACATCCAGAATAGTTCTTTACACAGAATGCAAAGATTTTTTGTGCAGATCTCATTGAAGGGCATCTCACCGATCAACTATAACACACACATAAAAAAAAAAAAAAAAAAAAAAAAAAAAAAAAAAAAAACCCCTTATTTAACCATAAGGAAGTTAAACCCTTCAACCTTACATAGTTTACGAATATTAAACAGACAACAGATCAAGACGAGTGATAGGGTAACAAGCGAGTGGGTTGGCCTTAACCAGAGAGAATCCTGACCCTTCAGTGGTATCAACCCTGGAGCCACCTTTCGCTTTCCAATCAAAGCATTGAGCCAAAGCAGCAATGGTGGCCTGTATCACAGTCAAAGCAAGAGCTGCCCCAGGACTTCCCCTTCTTCCACTCCCAAATAGAACGTATCTGAGATCTTGACCCTTCATTTGCATCAGATTTTGAGTTCCATTTCCACCCAAGAACACCTCTGGCATGAACTGCTTTGGGCTAGCCCAGACTTATGGGTCCCTCATGATAGCGTAGATGTTGATTATGGTCCTGGATTGTCCCTTGACATCGTAGCCGTTGATGTTGCAATCTTCTGCGGACTGCCTGAACGCAAAGGGAGCTGAAGGATGGAGTCTTATTAGAACTTCGTTCACAACAGCTTGCAGGTAAGGCAGATTTGGGACATCACTTTCTTTCACTAACCTTCTAGTTCCTACGGCTTTGTTTGGTTCAACGGAGATGAAGTTAAGTGAGGTTTATTTAAATTAGGTTAGAGGATGTTATAATGTTGTTTAGTTCAAACAGAGGTTAAGTTAGGTTTGGTATTTTGTTTGATTCAAGAGGTTAGGCTAGGTGAGTTAATTATAAGTGGATAAAAATACCCTTATACATATTTTCCTTCTTTTTTTATAATGTATTTAGTAATAATAGTTATTTGTAAAATTATTATTTATAAAATAATTATTTTAACAATTATATACACTTCTTTCACAATATATTTATTAATAATTATTATTTATAAAATAATTATTATTGTTTGTAGAAAAAAAATATATATCCTTGTTCAATGCTTCACTTCAGAGGGTAGTGGGTGACTTTGGGGGAAAAAAAATCAGCAAATTTGGATAATGTTCAATGCTTCACTTCAGAGGGTGTGAACCACGAGAGCAAATTTGATTTCTGTGCTGGAGAGGGAATGAAATAATACACACAGCGGGAAGGACATGCGGTTTTTTGGGGAGGGCAGTTCTGGAATTTTTAAAAATTTCCATGAGCATTTTAGTCACAATTGCACACAAAATTTCTCTAACCTAAGAAAAACCCCAATTTTGGAGGTTTACTAAAGTGGGTGAGGTTTCCACTAAATGACAAAAAAATAAACCTCACCTAACTTAACCTCATTCCAACCCAACACCTATTTTTAATTCTCAACCCCACCCCAACCTAATCTAACCTAAAAAAACCTCCAACCAAACATACCCTACAGTTGAGTCCATGTCTTCCATTAGTTTCTTCAACACTCTTGGATGATTTCTTATCTCTGCCATTGCCCACTGCAACGCCACTGATCAATGGTGTCCGAGCCTGCTAGTTATGATCATTTCCTTTCATATAACATAAATATTTATCAAACAACTTCAATCCACAGTGCAGGGCACTTCAATTATATTATAAAAAATAAGAAATAACAGTTAAGTTATTTAATATATCTTAAAATGTAACAAAATTTTATTTTTATCATTTTTGAGAAATGTGTTTAATTGTATTAGGAATATTATCTTAGAGAGGGGATATAATGAGTGAGCAAAGTTGGAAAGTGGGTATTAATCACTGGAGCAAAACAGAAAAAATAGCATTAATTAAACTAGATGTGACGTATATTTTATATCTCACTTTCCCTCTAGAAGTGCCTGATATTTGTGGATAGGAGGAAGTATATAATTATATATATTTGCATGGAACCAGTTTTGTTGCCTATCCAAATATGAGTTCGTGTTATCTCATCTAGATGGTCCAGATTTAATACTATTTAGCTAATGATTTTTAAATAAAAAAAATCATTTTTTAGAAAAAATGCTAGTTAAAAAATTGTCTTTATTTTTTATTCTTACCGATTAAAATGATGTTTTCAAAAAATTAAAAATAAAAGAAATAAATCTTGACCGTCTAGATCTTATTTAGTTAGGTGATCTATGTGAGGTGAACTCACAGTGCCTGTCTTTGGTGGGGGGAAATCAAACTCACTACAAAGAAAGCCTTAAGGTTGTTTCTTTTCAGCTTCACTTCAGCGTTTGGATACCTGTAAACTTGTAATAATATGTCCATCGTGTCTTCCCTCTCTTCTACTTCAGAACCCTTATGACGAAGTTTCTCCTCATGCTCTTTCATGATCATCTCTAGTATTTGATCGAAGTCGTTCAGAAGTTTTGCCATCCTTTTTAATTTCCGTAACCAAACAAGTCAAACTTTGCAAGAGGTCCAAAAACTTCACCTAAGCTAAGCTTACCTGCTAACTTCAACAACTCACGACCAACCGGTGAATATGCTCCACATAGCAAGTGGTGCTCAATACTGCTCATGGCGATCCGACAAAAGATATTGTTGGTCAAAGCAGTGAACTTTAAGTTCAAATTGCAAGCTTTGGCTTCGGTACAACACTGCACAAGAGAATCCGAGAGGTTCTTCATCTCCTGCTCTCAAACATGAATGAAGCGACCAAGCTGGGAGGTTGAGTGGAGTTGGTTGACGCACAGTTTCTTCATGAAACGCCAATAACTACACGTAGGGATGTGTATGGATTAGATTGTTCCGGATTTGACATCAACCCAGGGTTTGATTTTGAGAGGATATCGGGTTGCACAAGGAGCCTGTGGTCTAGTCTGGTTCAACACCAACCCGAGGTCGGATTGGACTAGACCGAGTCTGGTAGACTATCTGGACTGGTCCAAGTAGTCCAGGACCTAAATTTAATATTTTTTATTTTTATTTTTTCCTCTTTAGAAAGCAAAATTTGAACCTATTAAACATAATTATGACCACAAAAATACCTATAATAATATAAAATGTGTCACCAAAAATTAAAACATCATAAACCTATAAGAATATCCAACAACATTCAACAACAATAAAAAAATATGTTGAGAAAAAACATTTAAACATGATAACACTAATTAAGATAATAAAAATACATATAATCATATAAAAAGCATCATAAAAAATAAAATTTAATTATAAATACTTAAAAAAAATCTAACAACATTAAATAAAAAATTAAAAAAACATCTAAATTATAAAAACATTTTTGAAGAAATTGATCTGAACCAGACCGAACTAGTCCAAGTGGTCTGGTCCTCTGGTTTGGAACCCGATCTAATTTTATTATATTACTTATTTAAATTGGACTGAACCCGCTCAGATCGGATTGGACTGAACCAGATCACCGTACTTTTACTCACCCCTAAATACGAGCAACTTGAAAAGGCTGTGCATGCGCCTAAACGAAGCTGCATGAGAGGACCATAAATACGAGCCGTAGGTTCTGGAAAGTTTTGGGGATGAATGAGCCAACAAGGTGAAGGTGGCCAATGATAGGGAGGGCCGGTGCGCTAGGTGCGATTCGACGTCGTTGGGCCCCAGAATTGAGGAGCTGAAAGCTGAAAAAGAAAAGCCCAATGAAGATGAGCTGTAGAACAAGAAGCTTTCGGTGAGGGTAGGCATTGTTTCATTATTTGACCAGACAATAAAGTTGTGGGGTTTGGAGTTGAAAGGTCAAAGATGGAAGGCACGTTTTTATAACATGATATATTTCTTTTTTTGTCCATATGGGTTTTTATAATTTCCGCGCCACGTTTGCTTCGAGGGGGGAACGATATAATAGTTCTCCGTTGCCCTCGAGGCCAACTCGTGGGGTATATTATTGATGTATTGTTATTTATTATGAATTGGGAAAAGGGTGTGTGGCAAAAAAAGAAAAGAATTGGCAAAAGGGTGAATTTAGTCTGACAAATATGAGTCCGGCTCCCCTCCCTACCAGCTACCGCCTTGCATCCTTTGCCTCTCCTATACCCCAAAACTACGCCGTTTTGGGGTAAATAGGAGGGGTACTTCATTTTTTTTTTTTATAAAATAAAATTCAAGGTTTTGAAGTTTTTTTTTTTCAGTAACACCTAATATTCTAAAATAATTTTTTGTATACAATGTAGTATAAAATAATTTTTAAGTAGCGCCCAATATATAGCAACTTGCATTCTAAAGTATTTTTTCAGTAATATTCCATATTATAAACTACTCCCTCCGGTCCTAATTATAAGACAAAGTTGATTTTTTTGGAGAAATTAAGGAAGCCAATTAAATTACTTTAGAGCATTTTTATTTTTATTTTTTTCTCCAAACTAATTAATTTGACTAATAAACTAATATATAATCTAAAAAAACTACAAATATAAACACTCTAAGGTAATTTAATTGGTTTCCTTAATTTCTCTAAAAAAGTCAACTTTGTCTTATAATTAGGACCTTAGGTAGTAAATTTGAGCATATCCAATACTTAGTGTCCTAAATTTATAATGCTAACTACAATTAGAAAAACATTTTAGAGATTGCTCATTGCAACTAAACTAATTCAGGGTACAGTTTATCATATACTGGATGCCACTGAAAAATTATTTGATGCTATATAGTGCGCAAAAAAATTATTTTACAATATTAACTGCTACTTAAAAAAATACTTCAATACTCTGAATCTTATTAAAAAAAAAAAAAAAAAAAGTGAAGCCCCCTACCATTTACCCCAAAACAGTGTAGTTATGGGAGGCGTCAGGGAGGGGAGCCAGATCCGACAAATATAGGTAAGAAAATGCAATTTATGGAAATAAAGAACAACAACTTTAAAATAATGCAGGAAGAGGACATAGTGGCCACGATGGTTGTGACAAGTAAAATGAGAAGTGAAATTAAAGGGTAAATTAAACTTTTTTAATTAAGTAATGAGGTGATAATGAACATTTATAAGAAGAAGTATGAATAAAAATTACCAATTTTTTAGTAATCATTATTTTCATGGTAAACCCGTTTATCATGTTAAAGAATAACTAAACACTATTCTATTAAAAATATAATATTAATTATCATTACAAACATATAATAAAATTGAACCCAGACGGACTCAAGTTTTATTTTGGTAAAAGAGTACTATCACAATAACATGAGAATATGCCTTTCGTCCGATAAAAAAAAAAAAAAAAAGAATATGCCTTTCAAGGTGCGGGCGAGGAGGTGACTGCATGGAATATTTTTGGTGGCCGGCACCTTCCAAAGTGGACAGTGGCAACCAATGCTTTATTTTCAACGGAACATACTCCATATTAATAAAACAAACGGAACTCTTAATAAATAATTGTCGTTTTAAAAGGGAAAAAGCTTCTGATTGGGTAGGTCTCACGTCTCATGTAAGAAATAAATGCACATTGAAGAGTCTCATCAGCAGTCAACTACTGCCATTGCACACAGACAGAGTTTTTACAGATCTCATTTGAAGGGTATCATCACCAATCAGCTGCTACTACATACATAAAGACAACTTTACTTCTTTCTTTAATTGCTGCTACCATACAAAGGACAAAGTGACAAAGCATAAGCAAGTAATAAAACCCTTCAACCTCATTGTTTACAAATATTAAACCGACAACAGATCAAGACGAGCGATTGGGTAACAAACCAGTGGTTTGGCCAAACCCATAGAGAATCCTGACCCTTCAGTGGTATCAACTTTGGTGCCCCCTTTCACTTTCCAATCAAAGCATTGAACCAAAGCAGCGATGGTGGGCTGTATCACAGTCAAAGCAAGAGCTGCCCCTGGACATCCCCTTCTTCCGCTCCCAAATGGAACGTATCTGAGATCTTGACCCTTCATTTGCATCAGATTTTGAGTTCCATTTCCACCCAAGAACCTCTCTGGCATGAACTCATCTGGGCTGGCCCACACTTGTGGGTCCCTCATGATAGCGTACACGTTGACTAGGGTCCTGGTTTGTCCCTTGACATCGTAGCCGTTGATGTTGCAATCTTCTGCAGATTGCCTCAGAGCAAAGGGTGCTGAAGGATGGAGTCTCAAAACCTCCCCCACAACAGCTTGCAGGTAAGGCAGATTTGGGACATCACTTTCTTTCACTAACCTTCTAGTCCCTACAATTGAGTCCATCTCTTCCCTTAGTTTCTTCAACACTCTTGGATGATTTATTATCTCTGCCATTGCCCACTGCAACGCCACTGAAGTGGTATCCGTGCCTGCTAGGAGTATTTCCTTCCATGTAACATGAATATTTATCAAACAACTATATATATATATATGTACACGTTTAGAAGGCAGAGGGGGGAATCAAACTTACTAGAAAGAAAGCCTTGATGTCGTTTCTTTTCAGCTTCACTTCAGCATTTGGATCTCTATAAACTTGTAATAATATGTCCATCATGTCTTCCCTCTCTTCTAATTCAGAACACTTATGATTAAGTTTCTCCTCATGCTGTTTCATGATCATCTCAAGTATTTGATCGAGCTCGCACTTAACTTTTGCCACTTTTTTTCCATACCCAAACAAGTCAAACTTTGCAAGTGGTCCCAAAACTTCACCTAAGCTAAGCTTAGCTCCTAACTCCAAGCACTCACGAACCAGCCTGTGAATAAGCTCTGCATCGCAAGTGGTGCTCATAGCCATCCGACATAAGATATTGTTGGTCAAAGTAGTGAACTTTGGGTTCAAATCACAAGCTTTGGTAACTCTAGAACACTGCATGAGAAAATCCAAGAGGCTCTTCGTCTCCTGCTCTCTGACATGAATGAAGCGACCAAGCTGGGAGGTTGAGAGGAGTTGAGTGACACACAGTTTCTTCATGAAACGCCAATAAGGGCCGTAAGGGGCAGTGATGAAATAAGAGCCTCTGTAGTTGTCATAATCAGACGATCCAAACTCTGGACGATAACAAAAGTTGAGCTCATGGGTTTTGAAAACTTGGCCAGCAACTTGGGCATCGGACACAATTAAGGTTGTGGATGCACCTAAACGAAGCTGCATGAGAGGGCCATAAAGACGAGCCAGGTTCTGAAAAGTTTTGGGAATGACTGAGCCAGCAAGGTGAAGGTGGCCGATGATGGGTAGAGCCGGTGGGCTAGGTGGGGTTCGATGTCTGGTCTCAGAATTCACGAGTTGAACACTAAAGGACTTGACAATGAAAAGCACAGTGCATATGAGCAGCACTAAGTAGCTGAAGCTGCAGAACAAGATGTTGTCGGTAAAGGCAGCCATGGTTCGATTATTTGGCCAGAAAATGAGGTTGTGTAGTTTGGGGTTCAAAGGTTAAGTTGGAGGGCTTATTTATAATGCTTTAAGTTATTAAAAATTTCATGTTAAAAGAATAAGTAGGTATGGATGATTGCTAAGAGACATTTCCCTTTTGGCCTGCACCAGAATATGAAATGCTTGGATGGGTTATAGAATGATGTCCTTTTTGAAAGCAAAATCTTTCGGCGTTTTGTTATGTTCTTATTCACGATGACATCAAGGGGTCCGCTATTTCCTCCTCAATTATGTGAAAAGTAGTCCTTGCCTATAAATTACTACCTCCGGTCCTAAATATAGGATAAAGTTTGTAGTGTAAATTGCACTACAAACTTTATCCTATATTAATTGCACTACAAACTTTATCCTATATTTAGGACCGGAGGGAGTATCAAACTAATCTGCTCACTATCTCACAATCGTCCGGACAGAGGTCATGTTTCACAGGAGGAATATCAACGAACTGGTCCTTCATCGGAATTAAAAAGTGATACTAATTATTATGTAAGAAAAAACAAACCGACACTGTACGAGATTTGGATAAACCCAAATCATTTATTTGAAGATCTTCCATTTTATCAATCAAACTCGTTCTTTGGTACAAAAATTATTATAAACAGACTTATATATGTTTTGGAAGAATTACGTGGACTTCGGGAAAAAGAAAATTGTTTGAGAAGATTTTCCTTATAATTTAAGAAAGTTATGATTGTAATTTGTAATAGATTTCTATTATTGTAAATATTTTAAGTTATGCCTCTGGGCCTGGGGTAATTACTTAATTTCCTCTCACAACCTGCTCAGTTATGTTGAAGGGATTTTTGATATGGTTCAGGTCATTTTTATATGTTCTCAGATTACAAGAAACCAGTTTGTATCTCTAGCAACAGAGAGACAGTCCACAGAAGAAGCAAACCGCAAGACATTGCATCATCGCGGAAAATTAATATCAATAGTGGAATAGCAACAGATAACAGGCGATGGAAAGAACTTCGTGGGAATTTAAATTTTGCCATCATACTTGCTATAACCAATTGGAAACATATAATATCCATGAGTACAATTGAAACTATCACCATGACTAGTATGCACAAGGGGTCTTTGTACTATCATTGAACAATCTCCAGAACACATCAACATGCTTACTTGTCCTGCTCCAAGACGTTCGGCTAAAAGTGAGAGTAAAGTTCCCAACACCTAATAAACCCAACTTCCAGTAACTAATAAAAGCAAACTGGGAACCAGATGTTAGCTTCTGAAACGACTAATTTGAGGATATCATCAGATGATGATTGATCACACCTAGGATCCCTGTCCTTCTGTTCCGATCTCAACTATCTATGCAGTTTTAACTCCAAAATTAAGTGTTATATACTTCAAAAATCAGCGAAAGGACATCAATGTACGAACTCTTTTTTCTCTCTCTGCCTTTTTGGCTGTAGGCGTTCTCCTGAATTTCTGTAACTCCTCCTTCACAGCTTTCCCAACTTGGTCAATAGAGTTAAGAAGTTGCTTCTGAGGCGTTAGAAGTTCTGATTCCCCTTCTGACTTGCTTGCAATATCAAGTAAAATCTTTGACACTTTGCTGGCAGCAGGTGTTTGGAGTTTAACACCGACAGCTGCATTTGAAGAGTTCGCCAATGTCCTATCCTCGAGTTGAGGACTAGACTCTGAAATAGAAGGGTCGGAAAGCAACTGATCTGAATGACTAGGACCCTCTATTTGTTGGCCCTCGTAATCTCCCAAACGTTCTCTCCTCCTCTCAATTGCCTGATGGAAATTAGAAATACAAAGTTTACAAAATTTCCAAATTCAAGCAGAATGACAAAAAACCACCATAATGGACAGCAAATGGTCCGCCTCAAAATGCAATAAATGTGAAAATAGTACTACTAGATCCTTTATTGTGTGCATTATATGGTGAGCGCCGAAACTGATTCCCATTTTATGACTTATCCTTGTAAGTTTTCAAATGACTGGCACGCCAAGATCAAATGCAGTTCCCAGCACTAGCTTGCAGCGATTCACGCATGGCTGATGATGATCTTTAGAAGAAAGTAAAATAACATTGAGTTCATGCCGAAGACTAACATCATAATAAAATACAAAACATCCAAGAAAATTTCGAAGTTCACTAGAATATTTACTTTTTTCACAAAAAGTAACTGAGCAGGAGAATGATCATGTCACGTGATTTAAAAATAACAATCAAACGCACACAATCAAAAAGGGGGAAGTTAAAAATGAGGGGGAAAACTAATCACGAGTTGAATATACCATGTTCTTGTATACATGACTGCCAATTACGGCGATGGTCTAGCATGGGAAGAAACTTATGAAAAGCAGATAAAGAAAAACACGAAATTGACAAGGGACAGAAAGTGTTATTTACCCTCGTAATCGCTGTGATGTCTCGCAGAGGAGTTCTTGGGTACCAAGAAGGTAATTGACTCCGTGAACGACGTCCCCTCACCCGCCGTGCAGTTCCCGGCGGAGTGTTCTCCACACCCGTAGCGGTTGACCTGTAAATATTCAGCCCACGCGCACGCCCACGCCCAATTCTTGGCGATCCGAAACGTCCCCTTCCTCCGCCTCGAAAAGTACCAAACCCAATTGCTCCGCTGCTAGTCGAGGTAGTGGTTTCTCGCCGTGCGATGGGTCCGAATAAAGCTGATTCCAACTCTTCATCAAGGATACCAAGAATATTAGCTCGCCGACGAGCAAATATTGCTGCAATGTCAAGGGGTCTTGACAACCTATCTCTTGATTCCGGCATGCCTAAGCTTAGCCAAAAAAACAAAGAAAATAGAGCATTAATTATTTTGGTTTGCAGAACCGAGAATACTAACTTCACGCAAAGACGACATTCCTATTGTTTAGGGTCACCATTTAGGAAACGACGGGAGACTGAAATGCCGCACCGTGGAATACAGACAGATTGATCGGAGAATAGAATTGTGAGAGCAACGAAATGGAAGAGAAAGGAGATAGAAGGAAAAGAAGTAGATAGGGAGTTTACCTTCAAGATGAATGGGGTAGTTGATGGTGGAGAAGCAAAAATCTGTCTCTGCGAGTTCAGAGATGGAGGAGGAGGAAAAAGTTGCTTTGAGGGAGAAACGAGATGGGCAAATTTTGAAAATGAAAAATGGGCGGTTTTTTAAAAGATGAGAGAGAGTGAACCCAAAAACATCCGCACGTGTGGGAGCGTGCTTGGCCTTTCAAATTAGCCGAAGGCGGGAAAACATTCAAAATCAAATTCTTCATTGGCCTCTTCCTCAACTGTAACTGTATATTTCATACTTGGACCTCCGAATGTAACCAACTAGTAACTAACCATATATAATTGGCAAAAAAAAAAAAAAAAAGTGACTAACCATATATTCATTTTTTTTGTTGGGTTAAATTCAAACATGCGGATCTAAGAAATTAATAGTGAAAATCGATATTGAAGCCGGTGTACCCATTTTAGCAACCAATAAGTATCCGTTTGGATTAGCAGTGGAGAAGTAATTTTTATTGCAATATGATTTTTGCAAAAATCAGATAGGATAAAAGCCAGATTGTAAATATGATTTGTGTTTGGATTAGCGATGGTAGAAGGGTCAGAATTAATATTTTGAGAACTATAGAGGATTACAGAAGAGGTCCCTGGAATTTATGAAAATTACAAGTATATGAGAAAGTGGATCGAAGAAATCACAGAAAAGGACCTAGATGTTTTGGAAATTATAGTTTACCCTACAAATATTTCAAAAATTAGCATTTTAATCCCTCCTCGAAAACTTTTGAAATTTGCAAGTAAGTCCCCGATCAAATCCTAATTTGACAAAAGTTGCTTCTTCCTTCTTGAACTAGGAATGAAAACAAAGCAGAGCTTCACCGTGACGCCTTCACCGCAAACAAAAAAAAAAAAAAAACACAAGAAAAGTAGGCTTCTTAAAAAAATTGTTTTTCAATATGAAGCCCAATAAAATTCAACGCTTTCCCAAACATTACAATTCTGCCGTACGGGGGAACCATATGCAAATCATCTAAAGACATTGGAAATTTACTTGAGATTGATCTCAAGTTTTCTAGTAAAACTATGAGTGGGGGGTTTAGAGTAGACTATCATCAAATGAATCATGTAAAAGTGCTTACGTACTTGATACTTGCAACTTGATTTCCCAATAAAATGGAAATATATCTACCAACTATACAAAGTCATGTCATGCTAGTCTGGTCATTGGTCATCAGATAGATACAGGTTAATTTGTTTGGAACATTTTTAAGGTGATTTAGAATCTGAAAGATATCAGGAAATCAAGGGACATAAACTATTATATGTAGCTTTAGTACTCCCATTTTATAATCACGGATAACATTAACAGTAACTTATCACTCGACATGTCCCACACACACACTTGTGGGGAAACATGCTTCATAATCATGACACAACAGTATTGTCATTTTTATTCACTACCTTGTAAATACAAATTAAAGCTCATTTTTTATGTAATTCTTAAACGTTCTCCTTATCAATTCGATCGAACTGCCACTACGTACGGGTTTGATTATGAAGCTCTGTAAGGTGTAAACATTGAGAGAACGGCTAACCTGGAAGATTGAAAGTATGATCCACTACATTTGTGAAGAGTAAATTGTACAGTATTCAATCCTAAGTATGCATGTGACATTGAAGTTGGAACCGTGCGTTCAACCATATCAACTTGTCATACAAATTGAGATCCTAACAAGTTCGGAAAAAAGGGGAAAGAAAGAATGACATGCAGCAACATAAAATCCTGAGCAAGAACCATGCGTAACCTCTCTACAGAGTACAAGGGTGCGAGGAGCAACTTGCGAAAAGTAAAGCTAGGACCCAAAGCAGCAACCCTTCTTTCCAGTTGCAGGCTCTTGGTTAGGAACAAGAATCCTGGTTCCCTTCAACAGCCCTGAACCACTCGACTCTCCCTCCTCATTGGAAGTTAGTGTGTTCTTCCTTATTATCCGGTATATCTCTGTCAAGATGGTCAGGAAAGCAGTCTCCACGTTGGTGGACTCTAGTGCTGATGTCTCCATAAAGAACAGGTTCTCTCTCTGTGCAAACTCTTCTGCGTCTTCGGTAGGCACTGCCCTAAGAGTTCCCAGATCACATTTATTGCCTATCAGCATAATCACTATGTTTTTGTCCGCGTGACCTCTCAGTTCCTCTAACCATCTGGCCATGTGATCAAATGATTGACGCTTCGTCATATCATATACTAACATTGCCCCAACAGCACCTCTGTAGTATGCACTAGTAACTGCTCTGTACCTGAAGTAGACCATAATAGATAACCTTCAGATGTTACGGGCGTAGATAAAGTTTCAAGCAATACAAATCCTATGCTCCCATATCAAACCCAAGTGCAAAGCAAACTTGAAATATACGAACCCAAACCAAATTAATGCTAATAACAACCTATACGTCCAAACAAAATGTTGCTTTAAGATTTTCACTGGGCCAATATCTGGACTAGATTAATGAAGCACTTAAATTAAAACACTCCAGAAAGTCCAATCCAAATAAAAACCTTTGTTTCTGAATTAATTTTTTGAATCTACAAATGAGATTGATTGAGAATGACCGTTTGAAATATGTTCTCTTTTACAGAAAAGAGAAGGATGAATAACTTGTTAGTACGCATGGCTTGCAGACAACCATCTTAACAATCCAGTAGACCAAACAATTGTAAACAATATAAAGTCAAATCTCACTATCGCTGTTCTATCAAATATTGATCACAACATGATCCTCCATCAGCCTAGTCCTTCCTGGTCGACAAGACACTGATCATGGATCATGATATTGGGTAGTGACTAGTGACCACAGAAGCATGCTTTGGCATGTGTACACATTGTACTGCTATCATCTAATTGTCTGATTGGAGAATAGAATAACTTCACACATGATTAAGCTACACGTATGATTGTAGAACTGCACACAAAAATAAAATGCAACAATGACTACAAGCCAATTGCCTTAGCACTGAAAGAATCAAATCAGATAAACAACTTGTACGCACTAAAATAGAAAATAACACAATGTATGAATTCTACAAGGTTTCTGTCGCAATCATACTTTCTTTTTATATATTTCTTCGTAAGGAAATAAAATCGTTGGTTTTATAAGCGAGAAAACCATGCCAATCTCTAAAACAAGTTCCACGAAGGCTTCAAGCATCCCTGACAATATAAACTAGATGCTGCTTTATTCTGTTCTCTTCACAAGGAAAGTTGCATTGCAAACAAGAAAATAGCGATCCTATAATCCATTGTCACTCCTAACTGAAGAATCTTCATCGCCCAAGCTTTCTGGAACCTCCTACACTCTCTAGATAGCAATCCCAGGACATAGAAAAATCCACTCAAAAAAGAGTTTATAAACTCGGATATATTAAAAAACACACTACTTTTGCCTTAACACTTCCTCCAGCAACCACCAGAACAGTGCAGTATGAATTCATTTAAGATCTGGGAAAAAATGGAATAAAATAAAATAGAAGAGAAAATCATAGGAAAAAAGAGTTCCTATTATGTTCAAAAGATGGCTTATCCTACCTGCATATTAAAAAGTAATTGCAGAATCTTTATCCGCACTCTATCTTTTCTTTCATTGACCCGTAGAGAATAGCGCATTAATTTCTCAGCATTCAACTAAACAACGATGATTTGTTGTGACAGAAACCATCACAGCCATAGAAACGTGCGCATTTTTAAATTAGTATTCAAGAAACCATCGCTGGTTAAATTATAATTTTCAAAATATCTGCTATATGAGAGAAATCAAGGAAATGCAGAAGGAAGTTATGAAATCAAAAGAGCGACCAAGGCTAACCTTTCTTGGCCAGCAGTATCCCAAATCTGTGCCTTCACCGTTTTGGAATCAATGATGAGCGTTTTCGTCTGGAACTCAACCCCGATAGTGGCCTTGGAATCCACGCTGAATTCATTGCGTGCAAAACGTGCGAGCAGCTGAGTTTTCCCCACAGCAGAATCCCCGATCAAGACAACCTTGAATACATAATCAATCTTCTGATTGTAATCGCCGTACAAATTCGACATTCTTGCGGCAATAAATCGCAGAGGATTGCCCCCTCAATTCCACTTTATAAAAACACAGAATCGAGCATGAAATGGTTGTCGCAGGGGGTTGCCACGATCAGAGCTTGGATCGCTGATTGATCTATGACATAAGAGAGGGGGGGGAGGGACCTAGATGGGGGAAAAGAAAGAGTCAGAGGGAGTGAGGATAGAAATCAGGGGTAGGGTTTGGGAGGAAAGATCAAAGAAGATGGAAGAAGGCAAATCGGAGGCGATAGGAAGGGGCGGGGAAGTCAGGGAAGTGACGAGTAACGACGTCCTCTGCGGTGGGACCCGTTAGCGTCTAACGATATTTTGCGGGAACGAAATGATCAAAGTGTGAAGCCGGTACGACGAACACAGCATCTTTTTGTTATGCCCAAAAAGGGCATAACCAACAACAAAATTAAATGTGTAGCATTCAGAGTCTTCGGCATTTTGGGCCATTAAGCGGTCATGATGTCCTTGCCTTCTCCTGTCTTGAACTGCTAGATTTTAACAAAATTTAAATAATAGAAAATTAACAATTTTCAAGCAAATTTTAAGTTGTCATACATCTCAGTAATATTTCGGACATATTCGGAAATAAATAAAACAAGGGAGAACCCATGCAAGGAATTGAGTATTCAATATTGGCGGGAGGCGGAAATAGATAAGTAGCTTGGGCTTGGGCCCCGTTCAACATCCATATGAAAAAAGGATTTATAAACTAAATGGCGCCTCACATCTACATCTCACTGAAATGCGATTAGTTTTATTCGAAAGATGCTTTTTTGGGATAAAAAACAGTTTGACCTGACAGATGATAAATATCGGATGAAATACATTATTACAATTCTGCTATACAAAATTACAAATATAACTATTTCCTTTATTGATTCTGTAACTGAAAGCCCATGTTAGCCGAATGAAAAAACCTAAATAAGTAAATATTGTGGTAAAGAGCAGAGGACCCCCTCCCCTGTATCGCCTGCAATAAAGATTTTAAAAAGCATCCTACGCATCAGCCACCTACTTCATTTTGTCGGATCAAACAGTAACGCACGACTCTATTTATATCTATCCCCGATTGTATACCCCAATACGGCAGCAACTCAAACCACATGATTTGTATCTGCCTTCTGCGTGCCCATACATTTGCAGTTTGCCTTTTTTTCACTGAGAGTCTGCAGAAAGTGGCAAAAAATTATAGAGCAAATTAATGAGAACATGTCATTCATAGCTTGGGTAATCCAATTAAATTCTCCTTATGTATCTATCTATCTATACCTTGAATTGTTTTTGGAGATCTTTAATGTACTCAACGGCCAAGTCCAGCATGTCTGCTGTGTTTGTTTGCTGCCAAAGACCAACATGTGGAATTCAACTTAAAGACTTCAACAACACCAATTACCGCATTCCAGGGTCGGGTTAATATATCTAATTATGTTGGCCTTACCTTGTCCATGTTTGGGACCAGCTCTTGAAGTTTTCTCATTCGTTCACTGATCCGAGTTCTTCTTACCTAACAACAGTTTATTCTCATATTCATGAATTCCGTATATCCCAAAGAATGCATTTCAAATATAGAGATTTTGCAAACTCCATTTACTGTATGGCAATAGAGAAAATTCTTTGTATTAAAAAAAACAGAGAGACACAATCCTTGCCCTTTCTGCAATACTTCGAGGATGCGTAGCACAGCCTCGCTTTGCTCTGATCTTACAAGGAACAGAATCTGGGAATTGAAGAAACTTCTCCATGACACCCATATCAGCCGAAGGTTTTGGCAAACTCAAGTGATGAGATAACATGTGAACCCGATTTCCGAGCGGTCCATTCTGAGCATGAAAACTTATTTGTGTCACGAACAAGCACCGGGGAATAAAACTGGGAAAAGAAAAGGACAAAAAAGAAGAAAGAAAGAAAAACATAAGCAACATTGTTATACCTGAGCATTAGAAAATAAATTGTCACTGTTACTTGGCTCTCTTTTCAAGCCACCGAGATTTTCTGAGGGATGGGACGCGTCATTCCAGGAACTGTATGGAAAGCCTGGTGCATAACCATTCACAGATCCCAAGCCCTCGTTGTCAGGGTTGGTTGCTTCAACACTCTCACCCTCTATCTCAGATATCTGTGACAACATTCCTAAGGAAGAACTACTTCTTGATAATAAACCAAGCTGATTCTTCAATCTGCTCATGGACGGACTCCCTTCACCATTACTGCCATTCGCCCCACCAAAGTTTCCGACACCCTTAACGGTGGAATACCCTGCAATTTCGACAAATTCAGCAATTTCCACTAAGATTTAAAAAATGATACAAGAAACAGGGTTGGGGGTCACACCAATGTATCCAGCATCTACCATAATTGTATAGATCCTCAAATTAAAGGAATCATAAAAAAGTTTGGTATGAATACCAAAAATGCCAAGCATAATTGTATCTAAAATTTCCGGAGCTATAATTTGCTAAACGTTTGGATGCAGTTGCAGGTCGTACAGAAAGCAACTTATTAGCAGCACTTGGTAGGTGAGTTCAGCCTACAAATTAATAGTTACCAAAACAATATATTCGGGAGATTTTCTCCTTAAAAATGCAGCAACTGATGTTTCTACAGACTCAGCTTCACAACAATAATTTATAATTCGCATCCCTCAAGGGCAATAAAAAAAAAAACTTGGAAACACCTGAAAAGCAGGCTACCAAAATCAGAAAGGGAAAAGAATAGGTAGAAAAAGTACAATACCATTTGGAAAGGAAATGTTGGAGAAAAGCCCGGCAGGGGAGCTGCTTTGCCTGAGAAGATTCGTAGTGAAGCTCTTGGGCTGCGTTTGAGGATCCATCGCCAACGATTCCACCAGTCCATAGGAACTATCCATTGCAGAACTTGCCGTGGAATTTTGCCTTGGGTAGTGAGGGGGCAAACCATTATTATAGGAGTTCATATGGTTGAGTGCTGCCTCGGTCTGTGCTTTAGGGGGCTTGGCTTCGAATTCCTGGAAACCAGACGAATCCAGGTTGTTGTTATTCACGAATCTAGAGATTAATTTCACGGATTCAGAATTCTCCCACGGATTATTTCCCTTACTGAGATCCGAGCCAAGGGATTGAGTGAAATTTGCAAGAACCGAAGTAGGGGCAGAGCGAAACCGAAGCAACCCGGAATTGGGCTGACGTTGGTGTTGATAATTGAGAAAGGTATTGGAATCCATAAAATGCTCCTGCAGCTTCACTCCGTTTACGTTCTACTGCTATATAGCTGGGAGAAAGAAGGTGACGTGAAGCTGATATCAGAAGCTGGGGAATCACACTGAAAGAGATTGACCGCCTTTATCGCAGAAAATTCCTGAGAATTTTTTCTATCAGCTTAGTTCCTAAGCAGGGCGGGATAAGATCTTGGCGAAGAAGCAACCGAAATGGAAGAGAGAACCCTATCTGAGGTGAGAACAAAATTGAAAGAGTAATGAATGAAATCAATTAAAAGCAGGATAGAGCAGAGGGGCGGAAGCGGAGGAGGAAGATGCGAGAGATCCAGTGAAAGGGACAAGGAGGCAGCACGAAATAAATAAAGATGAATAGTACAACTTTCAGATTTGGTCTTGAAAGAAAGGAAAGATCTTGTGAGTGAGAGATAGAGAGAGTGTAGGAGGGAAAAGGGAGCAAACAATATTAATGTGGAGTTTCAGGGCAAAGTTGAGCCAGTAATAAAGTAAAGTACATGGAAGCCATCAATCGCCGTCCCGTGTGTCTTACATTCATTTAATTTTACAGGTCCCGAACCACCCTCGCCACAGACTTTTTCACGTTCAATTATAAACATTATAAATATAAAATAAATACACTTACAAAATACGGAAACTGTGACTATTGAATGATTGATGAAGTTTATATATATATAATGGTTTGGGGCCTATCCGATCTTCCAATTGCGGGGATAAGAGTGGGTGACGGCGGTGAAATTCATTGACGTCATGGTATTTAATAGGAATAGGAAGTAGATCTGGTGCGTAATTTTTTCTACAATTTTTTTCATATTTTATATTATCTCCAACCTTAAATATAAAATAAAATTAATTTTTTTAAAAAAATTAAAAAGACTAAATAGATTATTTAATCATGTCATATGGTATATATCCTTAGATTATATATTAATTTATTAGTTAAATTAATTAGTTTGAAGAAAAAATAAAAATATAAATACTATAAAATAATTTAATTAACTTCCTTAATTTTTCTAAAAAAATCAACTTTATCTCATAATCAAAATCATAAGATGTACTAATTAGTTGATGGATGATATGCTTCATCCAATCCTATTACTATAAAGTATTTTCTAGAAAGGTTGGACCGTCCTCATAATAACCAACCAAATCGAGTATTAATAGTATTTTTTACGATTGCTCGTATTTAAAATTTGATGCAGTGTGTGTTTGGTTGGGTTTATTTTTGGATAATAAGTCCTTATTATGTAAATCGAGATAAAACTCTTCTCACATATTTACCTCGTATAAGCACTTATTACCTAAAAATAAATTATTCCAAATGAGCACGCAGTATTTCTGTTTTGATTTTCGAGAAGCAGTTCCTTATTGTAGACAACTAAATTTGTAAAAGGTTTAAACAAAATTAATTACTTAATCGTCTCTTTTTGATAACATGGGCTTGGGCTTAGCAGATTGATGCGGTGACCGCCTCCATGCGTTGTCATTTTCAGGCTTTCATTTTCCGGTTTTATGCGTCGCTTTCGCTTTCAACTGTTCACATGCGCCGTCTTTCCATTCCCAGGCTCTTTCTTCGTTTACACTTCCCCCTTTTATTTGTTTCCAATCAGTAACCCGACGGTCTGATCCTGATCCAATTTAGTAGGGATGAGTATGGACTGGACTGGACCGGATCGAGTTTGACATCAATCCGAGGTCTGATCTTGAGAAGATCTCGGGTTGCATAAAGCAGTCCGTGGTCTAGTCTGGTTCAGTACTAACCCGAGGTCGGGCTGGACTACCTGGCATTCAACAACAATAAAAAAAACATCCAACAACATAAATCTATAAGAATATCCAACAACATTCAACAACAATAAAAAAAATATGTTGAGAAAAAAGATTTAAACATGATAAATATAATTAAGATAATAAAAATACCTATAATCATATAAAAATCATCATAAGAAATAAATCTTGATTATAAATCCTTAAAAAAAACTCTAACAATATTAAATAAAAAAAATAACATCTAAATTATAAAAATATTTTTTAAGAAATTGACCTGGACCAGACCGGACCAGTCTAGGTGGTTTGGTCCCCTGGTCTGGAACCCGGTCCAAACTGACTAGTCAGTCTGGTCCAGTCTAGTCCGATTTCATTATATTGCTTATTTGGACTGGATCAAACCGGACCGGATCAACTCAGGTCAGACCAAACTGGACCGGACCATCAGGTTTTTGCTCATCCCTACAATTTAGATAAACAATATAACGTGTGTTTGTTTCGGCGGTAGGAGGCAATTTAAGTTGGATTGGCCCCTTAAGTCAGTTGCTGACTTAAAAAATAAAATTATTGTATTTGATTGGGCGTTCTACCAACAGCTTTCAATAACTTTTAAATTACTTTTAAATAAGCCTCAAAGTGTGGCTTTTTTAAATAAGCCTTAAGCGATGTTTTTTGTTTTGAGGATCTTTAAGGACCAATAAGATATTCAAAATCACTTCTAATCACAAAAATTCTTTTATGAAAAATGTTCTAAATAATTTTCTCTTTCTTTAGATAGTAATCTTCTGCTAATTAGAGAATATTTTGGAATCAGAGTTTAGACAAGTTTTGAGTTTTATCAATATATGACTGTAGAAATATAGAGAATAATTAATAATTAATTTTAATCAGTTTAAATTTATTATTTAATTGTTTTATGATTTTATAATCAATTTTTTTTTATAAACATGTCATAAATTAGTTTCTATATGGTGTTTTACCAATTAAGTTTAGTTTAAATAATTTATTTAGATTATTGAGGTTTTAATCAGTTTATTTTGTTAGATTTTGAGCTATGTAAAAACATGAGTTAAGATTTAATATTTAAATTAGAGTTTGATATAATTTATAAAAAATAAGTTTAAAGTGCACAATAGAAAAGACTTTTGAATTGTACCAATTTAAATTAGAGTTTGATATAATTTTATTTAAAATTGTACCATTGCCAAATTTTCAAGATTAATTTTTGAGAAAATTGTGAAAAAATCCCTCCTTGTGTAGATATCTTCCCAAGTCCCATTTGGCAATTAAGTTGCCAATGAGGTTTTTCTCACAATTATCCCTTCATTTTTTCATTTTTCATAATTTTTAAAAAATTTTCTCTTAAATAATACAAAAGCCACTTATGGTCAGGATTATGTTCAATAGATTCAAATTTTATTTTTCAAAGAGAACAACAAAAATAAAAAAAAAATTAATTTAGATCCTAGATTACCTAGACCAATCCAATGAGTCCACCAGACCGAATCTAATCTGGCCTAATCTCGAGTTGGTGCTGGATCAAGCTAGACCTCGAGCTGCCTAGTACAACCCGAGGTCCTCTACAGACCAAACCTTGAGTTAATTTCAAATCCGATCCAATATAATCAATATTGATCCCTAGTTCCAATTACAATTACATTAGACAGCCAACCATACAGTTCTATGAAAATTAAGCTGGGTAATAATGTGATTTATGGATATTGTAATTGTTAATTTATATAACTAAATTGATGAAAAAATGATTGGCCAAAAAAAATTAATGAAAAAATGTACTCCCTTCGGTCCTATTTATAAGCAACATTCTTTTTTACAGGACTGATCCCTTTTATAATCATCTTTCACTTTTTGTCTGAAAATGTAAGTTTTTTTTTTTATTTTACCTTTATTAAATGTTCATTCTCTCTCATATTTTATATTCATTGCCTCTCATAATTTTTATCTATTATCTCTCTTATATATTTTTTTATAAATAGGGACATATATGGAAAAAAAATATAATATTTTTTATAGATTTTTTATTTTTAACTATTAATTTATTTTACATAATAAAAAAATTATTTATAAATAAGATTTGAGGGAGCATTAGTCTCGTGGTCGCGTTGCCGCGGATAGGTCCGGCTAATTAGTTCGATTGTGATCAAAATAGGAAATTTTAAAAAAAAATATCCATTTTTCACTGAAAATGATAACATAGTAGAAGAAAAGTCAAATCGAGGCGTCATGCAGTCCGTTGAACGATGTCCTACTTATGGTAAGGTAAACGAAATTGGGGATAAACAGCATTACGCCGTCTTTCGTGAAGCTGGTCTTTTCATGGTTATTATTCTTTTTATTTGTTTTTGCCAGCCATTTCATGGTTATTATTCGTTTCAAGTATTATTGTCAATATTTGCAAACGCATTGGGTTGCCTTCAGCCCTCCTTTATCTTGACTTCATGACATGTCACCTAGTATTCTAGATTGATCCTTTTTTTGCCATTATTATTTTATATTGATCCACGCGTTGGCCAAAAAAAAAAAAAACAACCAGCATATATGAAATAGTGATTAAAGCCTTCAAACTAATTTTTCAATCGTAATTTACAATATACAAGATAGGTATGTAAAAAAAATTTTATTTCGACTTACGTAAAAATCACTTACAAGTCATCCAAATATCCATCCAAACATGCTCAATATAAAATACACTCACTGCTTGAAGCAAATGAGACTATTATTATTATTATTTTTTTGCCAACGAAGACTATTGCTATTTTTAAATAGGAGAGATTTGGAAGAAAATCACCCATTGAGAATTTTATAAGTGACAACAGTCAGTACGTGTACAAAATTTGCAGAACACCGAATTTTAATGTATAGAAAATTTTCAAATCACTCTTATTAATAATATTTTTAATGCATGTGAAAATGATAGCATTTTTAATAGGAGACTTCTTCAAAATTTTTCCTTTCAAGCGTTAAATCTTTTGTATAGATTTATTAATTTTGTCCATAAAATACATTCGGTTTTTTATTCAGTGCCTAACTAAACAACATCTCTCGATTAGTGAATTTTACGAGCGTGCCTTTAATTTTTTTTAAGAAAATAATTTCAACAAAATTTCTTCATTTGTTTAAGGCGTTGGTAATTTTTTATCGTAACAGCTGTATCAAGTATCATGTTTAGACACTTCAAACTAACTAGTTTATTTCGAAAAAAAAAAAAAGTTTGTGTGGTAATTAAATTGGTAAAATATGAGATGAAATTATTAATGAGAGTTAAGAATTTAAATTCTCATGTTATGATAGTATAATCAAAACTATTACAATGTCTTCCTTTACGTGCAATTCATAAAACTTTATTTTGTGGAAAGCTTGAAATATACTACCAGGTTCCTAATATAATGGCTAGTTAACCAATTTTATTAGGGTAAGGAATTAATTAGTTATGTTAGTTGTTTGTAATAAATATAAGTTGATTTTCTTAAATGACCATCCTTCATCATAACTATCTTTAAATAGAAGCTCATTAATGTGTACGATCAATAGAGATACTTTAAGGTAAAAAATCTAAATATGAGGGATAAAGGAAGTCAAGGTCTTATGTTTATGACCAAATCTAATTCCTAACGAGCTTTTATATTAAGGATTAGGGGCAATGTTAATTTTTATTTGTACTAATGCATCTTAATGGATAATTAGACCTACATTTTATTTATTTATTTATTTTTAGTACCCCTTTAACAAATCTTCAGCCAAGGGAGAAGTCCATGGTAAAAAAAAATCAAGTTTGAAGCCATTGAGAAAATGAAATAAAGTATATAGGAAATTTGAAACCCTGTTTGGTCTCAAACAAATTTATAACCCTGTTTCAAACCTATACCGAAAGTATATTCAAACTGTTTTTTTTTTTTGGCGGCCAAATGAATAAGTTCTCTAGACAATCTAACAATTATTCTAATTATCGCAATACTAATTATTTGTTTTTTCCGCCAAGTCAACTAAAATAATTTTTAAATGATAGCACAGCCAAAAGATTATTAATCTGCGTAAAACTTATAATTACCTTGACAAAAGTCATTTGATTTTTCGGAAAGCAAAAGTCATTTGATTTTTCTTTTCCGGCTCAAAAAGCGATTTGATTTTTTTTCCAACTGAAAAGCGATATGAGTTTATTAAAAATAAACCCCTCAAATCTTTTACACAAGATGTGGTTTGTTAATTTAAAAATAAAAAATAAAAATAACTAGTTAAATTACACATGAAAAACACTAGCTAAATTAGGGGTCCAGTTTCTCTCATTGTCCCTTTTCTCATTATCTCTCATAATCTCTAAATCATGTCCGTCCAATCAATCTGAAAGGTCAAAAATAAGCCACGTCATCAAGTTATCACTCTTTCAACTTTTCTTTCCTCTTTCCAATTAACAGTCCAGATGGACTTCTTTTCCCAATCAATGGTTCAGATTAGCTCATGAGGGATGATGAGAAAATTGGATAATGAGAGGATCTGCTTCCGCTAAATTAGTTATTTATCATTGATATGTAAAAACTGTGTGCGCTTAATTTCCTCTGAAATTTATCTATTATAGTTATTATATTAAATGTCACAAAAAATAAAGAAAGATTAATGAGGACAACATTAAAAAATATATATTTTTGCTGCAAATTAAAAAAAATATTAAATGAGAGTGTCAAAGTGGATCATTATCTCATATTTAAGACAAAATCATATATCAATCAAGAGAAAATTGGATATAAATCCCTATTCAAAAAGTTAATTGGAGAATAAGATCTAGAACGTAAAAAATCTCATGATCACATATTTTCCCAGATCACATTTCACAATTAAATTCTCAAATGGGAATTTATCCTTAAATTTCCCATCAATCAGTCAGGTCTTATCCTATTATTTTTAATAAACTTTCAACCATTCCAGATTTATCAGCACCGCGCATGTGGATCCCTTCCCTTGTAAGGTGATAATTGCAGTCTTGTCCAAAATATTTGCAATTCACCCCTGGGAATTTTAATTTATGTTTATATAATTAATATTAATGCATGGTATAAAGTTTTAAGAAAATAAATTTATCTACACATTATAAACAATATACTTAATTACACCGGCACAGGGGCCCCGACTAACTTGTTTTTAGAGAATTAATAAAGACTGTGACGACCTATCCTAATCCCTGGATGAAAGCTCGCTGTTTCGTTTTCGAGTGTACATTCACCTAAATTAAGATAAAACTCTTTTTACATATCTAAAGTCTTCAACTAACATTCAAAACATTACATTATAAGAGTGTTTGTTTAGAATAATGAATGAAGTCTTAAAAGATACTTATTAGATATATTTTTAAGAGGAATTTTATTTCAGCCTGCGTGAAAATGTTTGTGATAAGCTGCTAGAAAAAAGCACCAACACACGTGGCAGACTCAAGACAATAATCTCTTATATTTAAACATCGTTACATGTTAATCTTGAAAACAAACGTATGAAGAATTACAAGTCACGCCTGTATATTGACCATGCAAACCAATTTTAATTTATTTTGAAGAACCTAATGATCTAAGGGGCGCATCTATAATATTATGTCACGCGACTTCACGATCACGAGCCGACAATAATCCTATGATATAATTTTTGTTTTTTGGCCTGGCCTATGATATAATATTTGAATTTAGCTGGACAGAATATATTCGGATTTATCAGTCACGCTCCAAATTAGGCTCCATGTTATAGTTACCTTTACTGGCTATATACACTAAGATTTTATTTTCTCTGGCTAAAAAAACACAGAAGAATCACCACATGTTCTAAGAATCTCCACTTTCTTGGATTTTGGGTTTAATTTGCATAAGGAATTAGGTCCTGTTTTAAGAGGAAATGCCTCAAAAAAATGTTATTAGAAAAAATTCTCACCCAAGGGAAAAACATCCCGCAACTTATATTTTCCCATCAATTTTTAATTTAACATTCATGTGTTTTTCTCCATATTAAATCCTTTAACTTTATTTTGTTACCATAACAAGTGAGGAAAAAAATGATTTTCCTTTAATATATAAAAAAAAAAAAGGAAAATGGGAACGCATAGGAAATGGGAAAAGAAAGGGGAAATGGAGATAATGGGGCGAGGAACCTGTGAAGGAGAGGAAAGGGTAAAAGGAGGCAGCCCATCAAAAGTATAATGCAAAAAGGTTCTGTTTCTGTGGAAGCAAACACCCACACGTGATGCCCCCTCTACATTTCCTCTCCCCTCCATGATTTTAAAACAATACTACTTTCAACTTTTTTTTTTTTGGGACCAAAACATTCAACTGTTAATGTACGGGTCAGTTAATTTTTTTTAAGGGGTATTAATAAAATTAAATAAATAATTTATATTTATCATATTCTTTTAAAATAATTTATCTAATTTATAAATTAATATATAATCTAATACTTATATATAACATACGCTTCTTTCCATTTCCATATTTTGCGTGTGTATTAACGTCATCCCAATCATAGCATGGGATGATGTTAGCTATAAATACTTCAATATTATTTTCAAAAATTGGTTAAAATATCAATCTTCTCAATAATTCTATATCTTCTCGATTTTACAACATTTTTTTCGTAGATTTTGAACCGACCACATTTAACTTTAACGAGTGGGTTTCATTTTTAAAATATATTTATTATATATAAATCTATTTATATACACCGCAAAGATAATATTATCTCCGATATTAAATATAAGATAAAGTTGATTTTTTTTGGAGAAATTAAGGAAGCTAATTAAATTAGCCTATATTATTTATATTTATATTTTTTTCTTCAAACTAATTAGCTTGACTAATAAACTGATATATAATTTAAAGATATACAACAAATGATATAATTAAGTAACTTATTTAACTTCCTTAATCTAAAAAAAAATCAACTTTATCTTATATTTAAGACTATGAAGAAATGAATAAGGGCCAAAGAGCTTCATATATAAGCCACGACGACCCAAAGGTTCTTCCTCGTATTCCTCTCCCTGTTATTGCTATTATTTAATCCTCTTTATGGTCTTAAATATAAGATAAAATTAATTTTTTTAGAGAGATTAAGGAAGCTAATTAAATTACTTTAAAGTATTTATATTTATCATTTTTTCTCCAAACTATTTTTCTTAACTTATAAACTAATATATAATCCAAGGATACACAATATATGATATGATTTAATAACTTATTTAACTTCCTTAATGTCTCTAAAAAAAATTAAATGTCTTAAATTTAGAACGAAAAGAGTAATATTTAATTTGAATGCTCCTACATGTATTTCTAAAAACATATTTAGATCTGCTGCGACAAGTATGGCCTCCTTATATTATGTAGGAAGAAAACACAACATCCATTGCCGCATCAATGTGACAATGTCCCATGTGCTGCTCTCTATACTTAAAACAGGCACATACGTACTATTTGTGGGTTAGGTACGATTCATCAATTGAGACCCATCTTTTTTTTTTTTTTTTGCTTCTCTTTGCATGAAAGGAGCAAAAACATCACATTAGATCTCCTTTTCATTTACTAAACATCAATTTTATGAAACAATAAATAACATCAATTTCTTTTTATTTTTTTTAATGCAATTTAAACGTTAAGTTTGCGCGTGAAACCTCGTCCAAGCGCTGTGGATAATACTGCCACTGTACTGTTGGATAAGTTACTAGTATCCTGGTATAATTTGGGTTCGAGACTCTACCAGAATAATAGCAAGAAAAATGGCAAGTGACCCGTTTCGGCTCTGCATCCCTTTGATGAAGATGCTTTGTAACTGTAGACCAAGCCTGTCTTTAGGTGAGCTCATGATGCTCATTAGTCATTACTAACATTTGACATGCTCTCTTTTGTTTTTTAATATAAGATCCATTTTAATATAAAAATTAAATTATAAACTAGATCTTATATTAAAGATTTAGGAGTAAAATTTTGATAATCCAAATTTAACAAAGACAGTCAATACTTTTCTTTCATTTCGTACTACTTGTTAAAATTTTAAAATAAAATATTATAAAGGGCTAAGGGTCAAATTTGCCTTGAAAGTTTTAATCAAGAAGCAATTTTATGCTGGAAGTTTTTTGAGGGGGTAATTTTGCCCTGCAAATTTTAAAAAGGGAGTAACTTTATCGTGACCGTTATCTTTTAATTAATCTTGATAGTTAATTGACCAAATATACTGATATGACAGTCAACATGTGTCAACTGTGTCATCTATTCTGTTTTTTTTTTTTCAAAGTTAGATTTAAAACTTTCAGGACAAATTTACACCTTAATAAAAATGAAGTGGATGACATATGGATTGCCAGCTCAACATATTTGATCAACTAACGTCCAACATTAATTAAATAATGGCCAAGACAGAATTAATTCTTTTTTAAAACTTTCAAGATAAAATTGCATCTTAAAAAATTTTTGGGGCAAAATTAACCCTTAACCCCGATAAAAAACCAATCACTCTAATTTCATATGAGCGATGAAGCATATGGGCCATTTTGGGATTATCTCCTTTTTTTAATGCCTATTCAAATATGCTGGGCCCCCATTTACTCACTCAGGGCTTGTTTGGTTAGAAAGAAAGAGAGGAAAAGTGAGATGAGAGAGAAATTTTTTACTTGAATTTGAAAAAAATTTAAAAAAATATGGTTAAGATTTAAAAAATTTTAATTAATTTTTTTTTACTTTTCTATTTTACATATTTTTTTATTAACTGTTTATAACCTCATTTCTCCGATTATTTTAAAACCCATCTCAAAAATATTTCCTTCCTCCCCACCCCTTCAAATCCCTCGTATCAAACATACCCTAAATACCATAAGCCGACAAGCAAGCCATTGGACTGGATTTGTTGATTGGTTCCCATATTAACTACTGTCAGCGTCTGCGTTGAAGGGACGATTTTTCAGCTCCCATGGCGGCGCCCTGCAGTTTCAAATTCAAAATCACGAACAAAAAACTGAAGTATATGCAATGTCCAGTTTCCACTGCTTTTACTATAACACAGGCCATGCATTAGATTGGCTTTCTTAACAAAATACACTATGAAACACAAGGTACAACGTCTGGCTGCTCCTACTCCTAAGTCCAAGCATCTTACAAATTCAACACCCAATCCCACCTCAAAACCCAGCCACCACAACCAAAAATTTTCCCAGTGATTCTCTCCCCTTTCTCACGGTGCCTTGATCCGATCAAGGCTCTCCGACACGGTTCTCATTCTTGGTCGCAACTCTGCGTCATGTTCTGTGCAGTTCAATGCAAGATGAAATGCTGCTACTACCTGCTTTTTAGCATACACTTCAGACAGAAGTGCCGGGTCTATAATCTCGCACAAGGGCTTCCCTTCCCTGAATGCTTGCCTCACCAAACTCTCCAGTACCTCATCCTCATTATCTGCTCCTGAATCTGGCCTCCGTCCTGTTAGTAGTTCTAACAGGACTATCCCAAAAGAATACACATCACATTTCTGAGTATATTTGCCTCCGCTCATGCGCACCTCTGGTGCCACGTGGTTGTTTTGGGAAGCTGCCATTGCAGAGGTTGCAATTGACTGCTTTGAATTCTGTCGCTTTGGTGCCATTGTTGTGGACTTTGAGCAACTTGACATGAGACGAGTAAGTCCAAAACCAGATATGAAAGGATTGAGTTCATCGTCCAGCAAGATTTTCGCTGATTTAAGGTTGCCATGCACGTATTTTCGACCACTGAACTCGTGTATGTACATTAAACCCCTTGCAGCTCCTTGAGCAATCTTTAACCTCGCTGCCCATGTTAATGGCGGCAAAGGATTGGAAGGTCCACCTGCAACCAAAAAACACCAGACAGAGAGCAGAAAAAGCTTCAAAAAGAGCTTTCAAGTGGAGAGTTAATGATGAACGTGACCTCACGACAATTAACATCAGAGTTTAACTTTCCCCATTGTTTTCCCGTAAATAGAAAACAAAACAGAAGCCTTTTACACTAATGGACCACCAGTTCACTAGCATGGCACACAATACAAGACAACCACCGCCAGCGGCCCCGATCTAAGGCAGATCAACAGGGAATAAAGATGAGTGCATTGGAGACGTGGATTTTCCAGGGACCAGAATGGGGTCGAAACCATATGGTTAGATTTTTGGCACTTGTCACTATCCAGACTAAGGTTGGACCACAAAAATGGGGTCAGTTTAACAGAGATACCCAAGGTGTAACAGCACTAAGTCATGTTATTGTATGATCACGGACAACAGCCACTTAGAGACTCGAATCTCACGTGAAGAGCCAAATATTCATTGAAGGACAAGATGACAAAAGGCTCAAAATATGTAGAGCGCAACAAAGAAGAAACCAGAGAGTGATAATGAAAACAGCTTTAATTCACCAGCTCCTCCACATTTACAAACCTCCGTGATAACAATCACAAAACCACATTATCAACCCTTCAGTAAAAAGTGGAATTTGAATTCATGATTGACCTCATGGCGTGACCATCGTGCATGAATAGTCATAATGAGTAGCAAGACCAAACCAACAGTGAGCCCATGATTATTAAACTAAAGTTTCATTCCATATAGTCATGTACGACTAAACTTCCCAGAACGTTTAATCCAGGGCAACAAAAAAATGATCTCTCACTTCACACATATTGGCATATAGCACATATATAGCAAAGCAAGATAATTATTGGCCGAAAAAAGTTTGATGATTCAATTAAGAGGGAACCAGCGTTATCAAAAATAAACAAACAACGGCAGAAAAAATTGATACCATGAAGTGCAGTGTGCAAGCTTCCATTGCGGATGAAATCAGTGATGATTAATTTTTCATCACTTGCGTAGTAATATGCTCTTAAGCGGACGATGTTAGGGTGGTTGACCCTCCCAATGGTCTCCACTTCAGCCTCGAACTCCTTGAGCTTCCACGTGGCATCACCCTCACTCAACCGCCGGACGGCCACCACGGTAGCCGCCGGGCCCGACCCTCTCTCTACAGCCACCACCTTATATACTATCCCACTCTTACTCTTCCCCACCACATATGCAGATGCCCTTAATAAATCCTCTAGTTCCAGACTGAACCCTTCATCCACGATCACGAATTTACCCTTTTGCCCTTCACCTCCTTCGTCGTCGGCCTCATTGTCCAATTTTTGCTTCCCTAACTTGCCCAAATCAACCGTCCGTCGTCTACGCAACAGCCACACTGACAACGAAATGGCCCCTGCTACCAATGAGACGCCGAAAACTATAGGGACAATGACGGAACGACCTCGCTCTTTCGCCTTCGCTTCTTGAAATCCCGTTGGAAACCCAGGGTTAACGGTGTTTGGGTTCTCAGGGTCTTCGGTGCTTGGGTAATTCTCCGGATTCTGAGCTTCTGGGCAGGCATTCTGCAAAGGGAACCCACAGAGCCCGGGGTTACCGGAGAAAGCTGTAGGACCCTGGTTTAGCAACGAACCTACTTGAGGGATTTTGCCTGTCAGATTGTTGTTCTGGAGATCCAAACTGACAATCACAGGGAGTTGGCCCAAAAACTCCGGGATCCCACCGGTGAAGTGATTGTAAGATAGATTCAGGTTTCCGACGAGGTTAGTGAGCTCGGATAGAGCTTCAGGGAGAGAGCCATTAAGGGAATTTGAGGATAAATCCAAATGTCTAAGTGATTTGAGAAACCTGATCTCAGTTGGAATGGGTCCAGAGAGGAGATTATGAGAGAGGTCTAAAACGACGAGGCCGGTCGCGTTGAACAGACGGGAAGGAATGACGTTGGACAAGTTATTGTGCGAAAGACTGAGTTGCCTGAGCGAGTCGAGCAAACCGAGTTCAGATGGGATGTAACCGGTAAGGCCTTTGTTGGGCAGAACCAGCTGGGTGACACGGTCATGGGCACAGGCGACACCAGCCCAGCGACATGGGGTGGAGTCAGAGTCGGACCATGAGTTGAGAACTCCGGAAGGGTCAGACTCAACGGCGGCTTTGAGAGCGAGTAGAGAGAGACCATCGGAGTTCAATGAGGAGGTGGAGGAAGCTAAGAAGCAGAGGAGAAAGGAAGCTATGTGGAGAGGAAGATGCATTTCCATTTCCAGCCTCCTAGTGGTGATTAAAATAAAAGGGCTGGGAATGTTGGAGGATCATTTTGTAACGGACATTTAGAACCAGGGTGTCTCAGATTGCAGGCTGCGGGGTTCAACGTTCAAGACGAAGAAGATGGCTTAGCATTTGAATTTTGTCGCAGGGATGTTTTCGAGGTGGTGTTACAGTTTGAGTTTTCCTGACCATTCTATCCTCAAGACCTGTCTCTGACTACTATTTTGTAACTCAAACTCTGGGGTATCCCAAAAGTGTTCAAGACCTAGGACACTCCAACAGGCTGTAAATCAGTTAAGTTATTCCGTGGGAGGTTTGCTAATGGTCTAGTTAATAATCAGGCATTTTTTGCCCTAAAAAAATTTAAAATATACTAATCATATGATCTATAATGTACAAACAGCACAGCTTAATTTGATATTTCATATTAGATCGTTGGCCCAAAAAAAAGAAAGATATTTCTTATCAGATAGATACGTGTCAAATATAACGTTGTTTTTCCATAAAAGCATTTTTTAACTGATTATTATTATTTTTTATATGACTATATAATTGGGTTATATTCCACTATTGCCCGGTATTTTATTGGGGTGGTTCTCAACAATCTTCCATATTTAACAAGATCAAGATGAAAAATTCCCAAAATACTCTATACAAAATAAAAACACCTGCCACTTTATTTATGGTGTATAAGAAAAAGGCTTTATTGTTTTTTTAAAAAATAGCACTAAATTTGCGGGCAAAAAAGGACCAAGAAAATATTTGACAAAAATCCGCTATCTGCGGCATCAGATTGAGATATAAATGGACCGATTTGTCTGTAGCGATTTTTTGTTTGAATGAAGTTTGTAGCGATTTTTATTTTGTTTTAATTTTAAAAAACCTCAATATGGGGTGTGGTGTCAGAAAATCATATCACAAGGACAACATGCTTGTGAGTTGTGACCTTCCTTGCACTTTTTATGATTTGCCATTAAACAACACTGCTTCCTTCTCAGACCCAAAAGAAAAACACAAAAATAAATAAATAAAATAAAACGCTTCACGGATCCAGCGACTGCTTCTTTCATTCAAAATGGTAAGAATTATTTTTGGGTCACGTGCTCTCCTTGATCCCTTTCACAATTTTTGAGCTAAAATCCCAATGTTTAATAGTAGGCCAAGAGGGTAAAAAATAAATGTCACCAAGCCTAAACTCTACTGGTTCTACTTTACATTTGACAAAGATTTGTGAACATGATTGCAATCTTTTTTTAATCAAAGTGCAACTAATTCGCTAATGACCCATGACCATTGGGATCCAAGGCTTTCCTAGCCCTTATGATTGTTGCTGGAGTTAGGTTACAGAATCATTATCTCATTGCAAGCCGTGATCCCCCCCCCTCCAACTGCTATTATTGTTAGTATTGTCCAACGTAATTAAATCCGGACATGTCATTGAACTAATCGGGATATTGGATTAAGGGTCAATATGTTAAACCAGAGTAAAACCGATGAAAAATTGAAGTTTTTAGGGTTATTAATATAAAATTCTAAAAAAAAAATAATAATAACTGATTTTAAAAAATACCGAACTGGACCTATTTACCTTCGTGACCGCCTTGTCCTGTCCATGTTTTATTTACTGGTATTGGGTGTGTTTGGAACAGCGATTGGTAATTGGGCTTGTTTCAATTGGGCTTATTGTAATATTACTTTTGGTAAAAGCTAAATTGTGTAATGTGATTTATGTTTGGACTGGCGATTGTCAATTGGGCTTTTGTAAAAATAAAACTTGTTTGGATTGACTTAAGCATAAGGGCTTTTGTGATAATGGTAAGGGAGAGTGGTTGGAAAAATATTTAAAAAAATCAAGTAATTACTTTAAAATATTAGGTGCTACTGGAAAAATATTTTAGAGTTGGTGGAAATCAATAAATCAGTATTCTAAGTTTTGAGTGCTCTTTACTACTAAAAAAAAATACATTAAAGGTAAAATTTTAGTCGGTCTCCTAAGACTGGGTATAATTGAAAAAATATTTTAAAGGGTTAAAAGTATAAAAAAATATTTTAAAGTAATTTTTGGAGCTGAAAAAATACATTAATGATAAAATTGCAATCAGTATGATAACACACTGGGTATAGTTGGAAAAATATTTTAAGGGGTTAAAAGCACCGAAAAATATTTTAAATTAATTTTTGTAGCTGAAAAAATATATTAAAGATAAAATTGCAATAAGTCTGATAACAAACTAGACACAACTGAAAAAATATTTTGATTGCAGGCAAGAGAGAGAGAGAGAATATTGCAGGCGAGAGAGAGAAAAGAAAAAAAAAACATGGGACCATGAGATATATTTCAATTGAGCTTTTGATAAAAGCTCCAACATTGAACTTTACCTAATCTTATGTGAATAGTGCTCAATTTGCCAAAAACCCAATTGTTCATTTTGTCAACCAAACATGCACTTTTTTTCTCTCAACCATCTATTAAGCTTAAAGCTAAAATAAGCCCAATTGACCCCTCTAGTTGGGGCTCCAAACACTTACATTGTCACAGATCTCTTAACAATTTAATAACATTCGACCACGGGAAATTCAAAGTGGAAGGTTCATTAGAAGCCAATGGGGTAAGTAAAAGGACAATGGAACAGTAAAAGGAAGAAAACAAGGGTGATAAGAACAGGAATCAACACTAGGGCCACCCGGGCATTCCTACCGTCCACTATTCGAACTTTCGCCGAAAGACCAACAAACAATAGTTTTGAGCACTTTGATGCTTTGAGGGCCCACCTCAAAAGTCCATTTTTTTAAAAAGTATGAAGCAGCAACCACTCAAAAATAAATTAATTAATTAATAAAAATAAAAAAAGGTATGAAGCAGTCATGTGCTTTCAGCCTTTCAGCACTGCTGAACCGTTTGCTCCGAAAGCAGAGTACATGCCATAACCTCCACTGTCCTCCAGGGACCATAACCCCACAGGATATCAAAGGAATCACCGTAAGGAAGTCCTAGAAATTTACATTTATAATCATTGTTATATATTGTAACAGCAATTTAAACATCATTTTACACGCAATGGCAAATTGTAGCAATTTATTTTTGCGTCAACTTGAGGCCATTTTGTTAACTTTGCACCACCGCATGTAATATAATTGAAGCCAACGAGTCTCAAATATTTGTGCTTAGGCCTAGACCAAACTCTCTCCATAACATTACATTCTCTACGCCACTACTGGCCAGGAAGCAAAAAGCTACATGCGGGATTGTCTGCCAATGGAGTAAGGAAGTAGTAGTGTTCTTGTTCTAGTTACAGAATAAAAGTAATCACCATACTGATTCCTTCAAGTTTAACTAAAACAATTGGCAATTGCCTTAATGTGAAATGTACAGAGTATAATATGCTCGTCTTGATTAGATTTGCAACGTGCGTCCAAACTGCTAGAGTCTTGACTTAAGCCCCTTCTTTCCAGGAATCTCTAATGCATCATAATGGCCAAAGCCATGGTAGAGAACTCTTATAGGGTTTTCCTTACCATATTCTTGGCCATACTCAGCGATAGATATCAAGCCACCAGCATCTTTATCATACATGTACACCGTGATTGGCATCCTGCAGAATTCACCCCATATTAGCTCAACATCCAAATTTGTAAAGTACAGTACACAAATGCATAATGATTAAATAACTGGTTCAAGAGAGAGGGGCACTAACTGCAGAACATGCGAAGCTATGAATAGTTCAGGTTCACCACCCCACACATGGGGCTTCCTAATTTGGGAAACATAAGTATCAAAATCACCTTCAACAAACCTGCAGATATCATGTGACAATCAAATCCTAGTTCATCAGAAACAATCATTCCATGGGATCATAATAGTATGACTTTCACAATTTCTCATTCTCATTCAGGCATCAAAGACATCCTAATGATACAACAATCAACAAAAACAATCAATAAATCCAAACATAAATAGTCTTATTTAGTATATCTATATGTACTATAACAATTTTAACAAGCTACACTATTCATGAGTCATAAACATTGCAACTCATTTCTTAGAATCCATGTAATAAACAAGACCTACCCTAGTTATTTTTTAATGCTCTAAAACAATGACCTACCCTAGTTATTTTTTAATGTTCTAAAACAATGACTACAGACCTAATCCGCCAGAAGATGATGCAGAACTTATCTACTTCAATCAATCTGCTGTATTTTTTCTACAAGTTGGATATTTATTTCCACAAGTGACAATTGCAGAGAGAAAAACACAGATTGAAAATCATCTGTCTTCAGTATGGAAAAAAAAGGGCATTCCATGTGTTGGAATCACAAATATCTATGGATATGTAACTTGAAAGCCTACCATTCTGTCTCTTCCCTTCTTTGGATAAATTCATCAGCAACCTGAACAATGTAACAAAAAAGGAAAAAAAAAAATCAGGAACAACGGCAGCTGAAGAACTGAAGGGAGAAAAATGGTGGCACCGGAAGAACATAAACAGCATGGCTTCTAGACTTCTATATGCAAAGGAGATTTTAATTTTGTCATGACATGTAATTACTTTCACTGATTTAAGAATAATATTTAAAATGACACAAAAATTATCCATCAGGAAATATAAGAAAATCAAATGAATGGAGGCTAACTGTGTGCTCAATCCTGGATTTTGCTTTTTCTCCCTGGTGGAGCTAAGGGAGATTCTAAGCATATTAGGATGCTGCCGTCTAATTTAGCGACAAAAAACATACTTTGCTTCGTAGCTCATCTGCTAGCTCTCTCTGAAAACTTTCACTTGGAGAAGGTTTTCCAGATCTCGAACAAGCCCCATGAGCAACAGAACGGAACAAACACCGTCCATCTCCAGGTATTCCTTCACAGTGTAGAAATTTTATGATGCAATCAATAAATATGAGAGTTAATTTTTACATCGGTAATTATTTCTATATATCTGTGCAAGCGCACAATTTATTTTATATTTAATTGCATTACTGTATGTAACCAACTACACCATGCATATCTATGTTATCTGAATGCAAAAAGTTATTAGAAGAAAGAACGTGCAGCTCACCAATTACAGAATAGTCAGTGTAAACTTTCTTCCCATGTGAGATTTTCACGTATGGCTCACTGCAGTCATCTTCCTTTCTCCCATCCTCTGTATCTGTCTCGGAATGTGCAGGTTGGGAACTTGAATTACAAACAAGTAATCCAAAAATCAAGCCAGCTGATGCACATCCATGTGGCCAAGTTAATGGCCCCACCTTACACTTGGCTTTAGGAAGCGGCTTTTGTTTAGGTACCAAAAGCCTCATATTCACACTTTGGCAAGCCAATGAAATTTCAACATTCCTCCTCTGAGGTCCTACAGAGCCAAGGACTTGAATGTTCTCCTTTTGCTTGGAGAAGCAAGATCCCAAGTAACCTCCCCTGATTGTCTGGCCCATAATAGTTGGAGAAGACAATGTTGTATAAACAGAAAAACCACCATGTCGTGACTCAGACTTCCCAGGGGACAAATGGATAGAACATGAATTAGACTTTCCTTGGGACGAAAGACCACAGGGATTGCTGCTTAATAGCAGATTTGCACGACCTCTCAGGACAATGGCAGTTATTGAAGATAAGCAAACAGGAGAGCAAACACTCATGTTTACATTGCCTGATCCACAATCAGATCTAATAATTAGCTTCTTGTCAAAATAATGTTCCTAGGAATATGAATTTTAATTATTCATACTCAATTTAACAATAACAACTAATGCAAAGAAAGTTCACTGTTTCAATTCTGCTTCTGAGTAGATTCGCAATTATATATTTAAGCTGAAAGAGGAGAACTAAACGCCACAGATTTCATAAAATTTAGAGATCATGTGTTCTTAGATATACTATGACTTGACCGCATGCTTTAATAATCCTTCCTACCTCTCATTAGAGAAAGCTCTTATCCAGTAGCAAACGAGACGAAGTGGCTAGCCAAGTCGAGGACAAAAGTAAATGGTCTTTCTTGGATTGAAGATCGTAACTGCTAGATAATAAAACAATATATATGGTACTCTCTAAATCAGAATCCAAGACATGAAGGTGTAAATGAAAACTATTTGGGCTAAAACTATAATGTCAGTTAGAAAAAAGGGAAATTTAATATTCTTTGCTGGCATTCCCATTATCTATTTTGTGATAAAATGGTTGTCAGTTGAATTACTAAGAATTATCATACTGAACTCTAATCCGTTAAAATGCTCCCGTAACATACCTGAAGAGGCATATAAATTTGAGAAAAACTAACAGGCCGAGTCTTGCGATTGCTCGGACCTACAGGAACAATATAACGAAAATTGGAAAAAGTTTTAAAGGAATCCCACGATTTTGGGCACAACAGAAATGAAAAGTACAAGGGAAATAAACCTGTTCAAATGTTAGAAAAATGGCGGATACGCCATTGGGAATTCTAAAGAAATAGCTGGACAGGAAAACACGTGAATCGGGATGAGTACTCAAGAGAAAAGCTACATGCCAAGGGAAAAATTGCTGAAGCAAAGAATAAGCAAACTAACCTTGGCACCAAGTTCCCCAAATGTCAGAGTTACACGGCTTTGGATAATAATTTTAATTTAATTTAATAAAATTATTTAGATTCTCATAGAAGCCACTCCTATAGCTGCGCCTCCATAGCTCAACTCTGTAAATTCGTTCTATCGTCGTCTCCCCACCGAACCAAAATCCGGCTTAAAATGGACAACAATGACCGCATCAACATCCAACGCTGTTACGCACTTACGCAGTCGTTTTATGATATCTGTTGGATTTGAAATTGCGACCCACATTTTTTCTATTATCAGTTTTCCAATAAATCAACAGCCATGGATAAAATTTATGATTAATTAATTATATTATTAATAAATCATGAAACAGATTTTATTGTGAAAAGAATCTATGAAATGGAAAATTAAAAAAACCTTAAAATTTTAGGCATGCATTAGCACTATGCATGAATAGGTTAACTTTTACGAATTTTGTCTTAGATGTAGAATACACACAAATTAGTAGTTTTTTTTTTCATTTTAATCAAGAATGGGACTCTAGCAAAAAAAAAAAAAAAATGGGAGTTAAATTAATAAAAAATAATTACATAATAATTACACTCTTAAAATGTATGCAATTTATTAACCCAAAACAGCAAAACTTGGCCATGCTATAATTTGCATCTATAAACAAAAACCTAGACTATAGTGGGCAAATAATGCAATTTTTTCTCCAAAAAAAATGTGAATACTGAATACAACGCTGTCAAAGCCCACGCACAGCCCAAAAAAAACTACACGAATTTAAAATGGAAGCGAAAAATGTTTGCTTGGGCTTGGGCCATGTTTGGTGATCAAAATTCGAAACAGAAAAGGTCAAAAGTTATCAATGGGCTGGTTTTAATAGAAAGAGCTAGATTCTCACAATACAGAATACCTGCTAGAAGAAGTACCCACTTTTACTATCAGATAAATGTGTTTGTTTGGGATAGTTTATTTTTTTTTATAAGTATTTATAAATAATAATTTATGGTATACGAGAGAAGTTTTATCTATGATATTAAAACTTGGACCGGATATTGAACCGGTTGGGGTACTGGGTTAAGGGTCAGTGGGTCAGACTGGAGCAAAACCGGAGCTAAATAAGTGAAAAATTGAATATTTTAAACTTATTAATATGAAATTCTAGGAAAAAATATTAAAAAAATCAATTTTTTAAAAAAAGAAGTGAACCAGTTCGGTCACCGGACCTAACCGATTTAGGCTCCGGTTCACCGGTTCTTGGGTCGGATCGGACGGACCTGTCCAGATTCCAAAACCCTGATTTTATCTCAACTTATATAATAAATACTTATATTCCAAACATAACCTTACCCCCAAAAAAGTCCAAAGTTGATGCCAGCAATCTGCCTCATTAGGGGCCCAAAAAGGAAAAAGAAAACCTTCCTCGGCCATGGCACCTGTCTTCCCTTTCGCAGTAAATGGGTTGGAGTTTGTTTTTCTGGCTTGTAATTTGTTTCCCCTTCAACATTGCTCTCGTTGCCTCCACTTTTTATCAGGTATCTCCTTTTCTCCCATATGTTTATTTCTTACCGTCGTTAGATTTTGATTTTGTCATCCCCAGTTATAATGCATTGATCACATAACTGCTGTTTTAAGTTCAACGAATCTGATTAAAGTTCCTCCTTTTACCCCTGAAGATTCTGATCTTAACAGACTTGGAGGCTGACTATGTCAACCCCCACGAGGCTTCCTCCCGGATCAATTACCTCGTTGTTCCTGAGTTTATTGGGCAGGCAACACTCTGCGCTCTCTTTCTCCTCACTGGGCACTGGTTCATGATCTTGTTGACAATTCCTGTCACTGCCTATCACTTGATGCTGTACGTAATATTAGGTTTGATGCTTTTGCTGCAGATGCTGCGTTTTCAATTCTAATTGGATTTCGGAATATTTATGTACAGATTTTTTTTCTTGCTTCGTAGGCTGCAGCAATCGTCATGTAGCCATTGGAAAACTTGTAATATTTAAAAACTTCTAGCTTGATTCATAGTTGCTGTTGAGATTTTTGGGCTGAGACATAAGAAATGGAAGCTTGGCTAAATTTGTTACTGCTCTAGTTAATTTTCAAATGAATTATTATATGCACGTATCTTGTTTAATTTACTTTTGCTTAGGATTTAGCAAAAGAACACATGTGTTTTTCATGAATCATGATTTATCCATTTTAATGATTCAGGTATGTGAAACAGCAACATCTTCTTGATGTCACTGAAATGTTCAGGGCAGTTAAAGCTGAGAAGAAATACCGGATAGTCAAGTTTGCTTTATATCTTTTGACTCTTGCTGCTGTTGTCTTCAGGTTGGCCATAACTCTGAAATAGTGTACATCGCATTATTACTGATCTATTTTAGTTTAGTTTTTCTAATTAAGGTCTTCCTGTAGGGCTATCGCTGCGGGAACAATACTATTTCACAATTTCGAGTTTGAGGATGTTCGGTCTACACTTTTTGAATTCTAGGAAAATTTTATAATCATTCCGGAATGTGTAATCGTCGCCTTTCTGTGGTACCTTAGCACTTGTTCTCATGTAAAAAATTAACTATTTAAGTTTGCTTGAAATTGTATGAAGTCAATTTACTTGTCCATTTATCCTTCAATATGGATTGATCTTGTATATAAGTAAAACTCTTGCATGTTACCCTCATCTTATTGTACTTTTGCAACTATCCAAACTGCAATTGACTTTTATCTTCAATCAATTGGTTGGATTGGTTATATTTGAGTCTTGAAGTATGTATCAGAAGCCTGAAAGAGTACGTATGGTTAAACCTAAAGCATATTATAAAACATGAATCTTCTTCATCTCTTTCACATCTTTTCCCCTTTCTTCATGTTTGAATCTGTGAATGTAATCATGTAGAGAGAGGGGTTGGGGGAAGGGGATTTTCAAACCACAGAGCAAGTAATCTTATGTTTAGACGACTGGATGCTAGATGCAAAAGTCAGAACATGTTGATGAGTTTGGAAAATGCCTATGTTGCTGCCAATATTGGCTTGTTTTGAAAGAAAATGAGCATAATTTTACCATAACTTATAATACACCTCACATGAAAGCTTTGGCTTGAAACATGAACAAAACACAAGCTCATTATATATTGTGTTGGAATTTAGTTTCACTGAAGAAACTGGTGAGCAAAGAAAGTTAAACTCTTGACCGCTTGTTCATTAAAGCTTTGTTACCATGTTGATAGCCAGTTTAACTCAAACTTATAAGCAATTTATTCAAGGCCCTCAAATATTTATATAATTCTTAACAACATTGACCTCATGAGAGCAGTTCATGCTTAATTGAATCAGAATGTGCTGCAGATGTTTGGTGAGGTAATTTATTATTTTTTTAGGTTGCTTCTTAGTAAGGCTGAAAGATGGCAATATCTTTTAGTCTTTATAGTTTGAAAATTTAGACCTTGTGTTGTGGTTTTGTGATATTGCTACTAACCATCAAAACTCTGTGAGAAGATACAGTAATGGGGGCAATAACTGTGCTGGAATTTTCGTAATTATCTTTGTCCTAGAATTTTAAAACCATCTTCCTCATGTCAACCTCTTCTGTTAGGGAATTGCCTCCAAACCTGTCATCATGGGGCAAGTTTGGTGGAAACGTATCCTAGAACAGTACCTGAAATCCTGTGCCAAAACTCAAATTCTTATCAATTGTTGGCATCTATCACCATATGTTATTGTCTAAACTGCAAAACCACATCTGGGAAATCATGTAGGAGGTTTCAGGAGACATGCTTATACCAATGTGAAGAGTATGGTAAGATGTGAGTAATGTACTAATGTTTAGAACTGAAGTCTTTGATGTTGTGGACTACGAAATATGAATATGTGGATGTAGCACAATCAATCCGTAAGACTGGTTTTAGGGACCCTGACTAGTCATCTGTGTTCCACTTGTAATTTTGTTTAGGCTGATCTTGTTCATTCTGGACCACTTACTACCACAGTATCATCTCCTCCACTTCGTCTCACTATTCATTTATGATTAATTTATTTTACTTGATTTTTGTATATTTTTCATTATATGTTGTGCAATTATTGTTTTCTAGTTTATGTGCTCTTTTTAAAATAGAGAGAGAGAGAGAGAGAGAAGAAAGTGTTGATGGCTATGAGGATGAGGGTGAGGCTACAAAGGAAGAGGTGTTGGAATAAGGGAAGGTTGACAAATGAAAAGGAAACAAAAACAGAAAGTAATGAAATGATGCGACCAGACTGATAGAATTTGGATGGCTTTTAGCTGCCTGGTTTGGTTCCTTCTTTGTTTCTGTTGTGGTTCAAAGAGAATCGGTGGAATTCAATTCTTTAGATGTTTGAGGCAATTTGAGAGATATGGGATATCATATCATATCAATCAGGTTTTTGGGTTCTTCCTTGTGTATCCCTTTGCTGGCGGGCCCCAAGACGGGCGACTATTATCTATCTCTTTCCTTCTTTCCTTTTATTTCTCAGGTTTCCATCTTCTTCTTTCATTTCTTTTTGGATTTCCATATCAGACTGAAAGCCAGTATCATTCTTGTCTTTCACTTTGATACTACACCAGCCATGGATGCTGCTCCGTTTGATTTTTAATATATATTTCAACCCCATTACTTTTTAAGTTCACAATCAAAAGATAATTTTAATTTTATGTTTCACTTTAGAAAAAACTAAATGATAAATAAACCCCTTAAAATTTGGTTCAATCCCCCAATCCCATGAAAGATGGTAATATGGAGTTCCAGGGGACTGTTGAATATCTAATGCCAAATATAGTAAAATAGGAATTTCAGTATCAATGGATATATTTGTTTTGGCGTTGAGATTGTTTATAAGCTGTTTTTCACGTAAATCGAAATAAAACTTTTCTCATATATTTACCTCGTATACTGTAAATCATGATTGAAAAGCCGCTTTTAAGCATTCCAATCACTGTTCCAAACAGGCACAATGGTATCAACCAAAGCCTTAGTGTTAATTACGTTTTTTCCCCCTTCAAATGACCCCGGAATCTTGATTTCACATTTATATATAGCAAGAGGTTAACGAAGAAAGAACAGGAAAGTGTGGAAACAGTGGGAAGAAAACGACTCAGTTTGGTTGAGAGTGATGGGGGAAAATAGAGACAAAATGAGGTGGGGACACATCCAATTCTTCTGTTTAAAGCTTCTCACAAACAGCAAATGAGAGAATGTGAAGATATGTCCATCTTTATTACTCACTGCAAGTGGATCATTATTTCCCAACCCCGCACAAGAACAACAAGAAGACCTAAGTATTTTGAAGGAATCAACTATTATTGAGGAAGCCAGAAAGGGTCACCCATGATAAAGGCCTTATAGTTTAGTGATATGAGAACTCTCCTCTAAGTTGGAGGTCGAGGGTTTGATCCCGCTTGTAACCTCAGGCCCTTAGTGTTTGCCCTATTTAATTTAGAAAAAAAAAAAAACAAACAAACCAAGGGTCATCCACTTTATATTTCTCAACTTTTCAAGGGCAAAATTGTATCCTCATTCAATTTCTCCCAACACTAGCTTCAATTTATCTTCCAACCACTTGTCATTTTTTCAACTCATGGCGATTAACCGTCAATAACCCCTCCCCCCCAAGATATGAGTAAACAAAAGAGTAGAATTTAATAAAAACGACTTTGTAGTCTGACATGAAAGCTTTTCTATATGTCTCAGGTCACTAGTATCTGTCTCTTTAATTTTTTTTTTTTAAAGTAGACTTATGTGAGTTTATGTCTTTGAGTGGCACAGTTTCACTTTGATAATTAAGTAACAAGCGAAGGCATGGTGTATGGGAAAAAAGTAATAAAGGGGAGATCAACATAGATAGAAGTGTAGAAATGCATGGCATGTGATTAAAGCAACATAGTGATTAGTGGCAAAGGACAGCTTCGGGTAATGAGTGGTGGGGTCGTAATCAGTAATCTCACGGATCGGCGTCAGAAGAATTATAATGTTTTATTTTAATACTCTTTTATAGGACACTTTTTTCCTAAACAAGTGTTTCAGGACCATCTTCAGATCAACAACGGAAATGGCATATGACAACGTCGATTCAGCAGAAGCAACGAACATGATTTATGATTACTTACCATGAACATGGTCGACTGGTTTGATATGCGGCCGTGGTCCTTGGTCCAGATCTTTAGCTTTTTGTGCTGCTGCTCTGCTACTTCATTCTTCTCAGTTTTACTTTCTCAATAACACCATTTTCGCTTTTTAATTAATGGGTTTAATTACAAGACAACTTTTAATGTATATCCCTCATGGCATATTTTCACGTATTATCGAAGCATATATACACATGTTGAACAGAAATAAAACATCATCTTGTGCTTCTTACACAAATGATGAGGACTTGATTCTTTCTTGCCCCAATATATAAGCTTTGTTTTCTGTATACAATATGACAGAAAGCAAGACTTTGGATCCAAGAGGTAAATGGTCTCAGTTGCATGCTAGCTAGGAAGCAATGGTATTAGTTTAAGCATGATTTTGTTGACCAAAAAAAAAAGCGTTATCATAGTCAACATGCACAACGTTGTTGTTTGACAAGTTTCACCATCTCTTTTAAACGTTACTTCACATAGTGCAAGGAACAAGAAAGGAGAAAACCAGCGACTAAGTATACTTGCACCTCAAATAGGAAAACGTATCAAAGTAGGAAAATGTGAGGTAGAGATTGTGACTCGTCCATGAGGTCAATGAAAAGGGGGCCTACTGAGGCAAAAGCTGAGAGGGACAGTAATATTATTTTATTATATTATGTCTTCTTTTTGAAAGAAATAAGCAAGGGTGTTATATTATATTTAGCTCGGGTTAACACTTCAAATTAGTTGGAGTAGTTTTTTCTTGAAAAAGAATTGGATTGATTTTCCAACTTAGCTTAAGTCGATACTTGTGGGGTATTTAAATTATGATTGATTCTGTGCAGAATGAAACGCGTATCAAATTTCCAATTTGTCCTAATGGTGTTTGCAATCTGTCAACTTCTTGTATGAAGGATGGTTTCCTTTTCAATTTGAATCCTCCAAAGTCAGAGTGGATTGCATGTCTAATTACGTGATATCAGCTTGACATAAAACTATATTTTGTGTATATTTCTAAATACACTTTGCAAATGGAGAAAATCCAAAAATATCATCGATTATATAATTTTTAGATTCCTAGATATGGTTGCTTTTTGGGAGCAGTTGTCGGCTTTGAATTATACTAGTTACGTTTCAAAAACTTTAAAAAACAATGAGAAAATTGGTGAAAAATCCAACCTAATACAAAAATTTGTTGTCCAGGAGTGGGTCCTTCAACCGATGAAATTTATCATAATTTTTTAAATGTATATAAAAGTTCTTTAATTACATGCTAATGTGTTACATCCTCGATTCATAGGCTTCATAGCAGTAGATAACCTTATAACATAGGAGCACAAAACGTCTCCCAGAAATAGGAGGTTGCAGTTTGATCCGTCTATAATCCCAAGCATTCAGATTCAGTGTCCGCCCTCTAAATTTATTAAAAAGGCTTCATAGCAAATTTAAGACCTTTATATTAATTTTGATAAAGAAATATGTATTAAATTTGCACCTTAATAAAAATAAAATACATGACATATAAATTATTAGCTCAGCATGTTTAATTAATTAATGGATAAATTTAATTAAGATGATAGCTAGAACAGAACTATTATAATTTGAAAACTTCTAAAACCACGTTACACCCCGAAAAATTTACATAGAAAAATGGGAGAATCTTAAAAAAGAAATCTAAAAATTGGAAAATGACAGATGAATTTTTTTATAAAAAATTGATTAGAAAATATTAAAATGTGATAAAAAAATTTTAACTTTTTTCTTGTAGAATGATCTATATGTCATTTTCAAATTTTCAAGTTACTTTTTTAAAATTTTCCTTAGAAAAATTGCTGACAATTTTAAAATAGACATGGACCCATTAAAAAAAGAAGGTTAACGAAATGGGGGCTTTTATTGGGTGGTCCCCAGATTGGGTTGCTTTTACGGTTTTACCATTGTAATGGACGAACAGAATTGTTAGCAGCGTCCGAACAGTGTTACCCTCCTTCTCCCACTAAACTCAGCCTTTGTCCGCTAGTCCCAACAATACTCCAACCCCTTCATCTCCACACCGTAACGTAGCCGACGTTGCTTTCGCATTACTTCAAACGGCTGTCAAGCAATTCCATTCACCCTGCATAAGAGACACCCCCCAATTCCACCGGCTTCACCGCCATTGATTCATTCACCGCTCCCCATAATCAATTCTCTCTCCCCCTCCGCCTCTTTCATTCTCATTTCACTCTCTGCTTTCTCCCGCCTTGCGGCTTTATCAGGCCAATTCTTTGGTTTAACGTTATAATGCTTGAAAATTTGTAAAATTAATCAACTGAGCATTTCAGTTCCTTCAGACTTTGAGGAGGTTTAGCTTCCATTTCTCATAACTGATTTTGGATCATCGTAGATTGCTTCAACTTCCCACTTGATGGAGCAAACTACAGGAGGTTTCACTGGCTTTAGTCTCGCTGCCGGTGAACGCGATCTGGCCGCACTTGAATCCATTCAATTCAACGAGGAAATCGAGCAAATCATAGCCCCAGCCCCAGAAAATGTCAGCTCCTTCACTGCACTTCTCGAATTACCCCCAGCGCAAGCCAAGGAAATCCTCCACTCGCCCAACTGTGACGGAGCCGCCGCCGCCGAGGTGGTCCCCGCCTACGGGGAACAATCCTTCTGCCATATCAAGGATCAGAGACCCCACACATTTCACTCTTTCAGTGGCACTTTAACACCCCCTTCTAACACTGCTTTGATTGAACGCGCTGCCAAGTTTTCAGTGTTTGCCGAAGAGAACTCGTCGCCGGAGGAACCTAACTTGGCTCCACTTAGTTCAGGAACAAATTTGAACAGAGTAAAGCATGAACCCCCGGAAACCGATTCAAATCCTAAACCAACCTCTGTTATCGCTTCTAACCCCCCGATTGAGTACAAGAATGAGAGGGCCACAAAGAGGAAGGAACGAGAGAAGAAGGTACTTGGAAATGTAATTGTAACCAACCAATAACTAGGGTTTCTGCTTTCGATGATATGGTTCCGTGCTTAAAACATGGAATAATGACCGAATCTTTGAAATACAGGATAAAGAGTCCTCGAAGAAGAGTAAAAGCGGCGCCGACGAAACATCCGGAGGCGGAGATAAACTCCCATACGTTCATGTTCGAGCTCGTCGAGGGCAAGCTACAGACAGCCATAGCTTAGCAGAAAGGGTAACCTGCTAACCACTGATCAGTCGTTCAATTACAAAAAGCTTTTCTTAATTAATTATGATTTTAATTGACATTTGGGTAGGCCAGGAGAGAGAAAATCAATGCTCGCATGAAGCTCTTACAAGAGCTGGTCCCCGGCTGCAATAAGGTAGGCGTGGTGTGCCTTTGGTTGCTATAACTAATTTATCACGATTTTATCATATTATTTGCAGCTGCATTAATTGTGTCCTGAATTATATCGCAATTTTATTTGACTAAGATAGATTTCTTCATATTATTTTTTTGGGTGAAACTTCATATCAAATTTTTTAATTATGAACCCGTATTTCGGCCAAAAATGAACTAATAGAGAATATTTATCTGTTTATCTGTCTATATGATGTTTATGTCTTGTACTAGTTTATATTAAATAATGACACACGATTTTGTTAGTTTTAAGTTGTAGCTTAATTATTAAACCAGATTATTTAAATTAAACCGACAAATTCACAGTAAGCTATTGTACTACTATTATTATTGGGGCATGATAACTTTTTTCCCTTAAGAAAGGGAGGGATCCTCTTCTTTAACCTTTCCCTCCATAACCCTCTTATACTCTTTATTACTCATAGGATTAAAAATTCAATGGTTTAGATTTAACATTCTATAAAAATAGATATTATTATAATTATTATTTCAGATAAAAAATAAATTTAAATTCTTAAAATTCCATCTGAACTATTAATGTCAGAAAATTGGAAAAAATTACTGCCTTTGATCCTAAATATAAGACAAATTTAACATTTTTTTTAGAGATTAAAAAAGTTAAATAAATTATTTAATCATATCATATGTTATGTATTCTTATATTATATATTAATCTATTAGTTAAACTAATTAGTTTGAAGAAAAAAATAAAAATAAAAATACTCTAAAGCAATTTAATTAGCTTCTTTAATTTCTCCAAAAAAGTCAATTTTGTCTTATAATTAAGATCGGAAGGAGTATTTTATAATAATAGCATATAGGAGTGAACTATTCAAATCAAATTTTACTTGTTTAAATTTATTTATCTATTTTTATCTAACATTATAAAAATTTCTATTTTCATAAAATATTAAATTTAGACCATTAAACTTTTAATCCAAGATTCTGTTTGAAAAAAAAAAACTTTTAAGCCAAGAGTGACGAAGAGTAGAGGAGGGGAATGGTAAGGGTAAAATAGCAAATTTATCCTGGAAGTATGGGTCCATGAGTAATTTTGCACTGAAAGTTTTTTAGGATCAATTTCGTCCCAAAAGTTTCAAAACGTAGTAATGTTGCCCTTTTCCATTAAAAAATTAACAATCAACGTTAATTTTTTAATGGTCAACGTTTATTATTTAATAGAAAAGGGTAATATTATTATGTTTTAAAACTTCCAGGATGAAATTGATCCAAAAAAACTTTCAAGATAAAATTACTCCTTGACCCATACTTCCAGAACAAATTTACTACTTCACCCGAATGGTAAAGGAGCGGATACCGTTCCACTGAAAAAAGTGCTTGCTTTTATATCAAGAAAAGGGACGGATGGCCCCCGAGGAAAAGGAAAAATCACCATGGGCAATTACCAAAAGGAATGAAGACGCATGGTTTCAACTTTCAGCTCCTCTCAAGCAAATATTTTTTTTTTTTTTTTGGGTTTACAGACATTGCAATAAATATGTATTTTATACAGTATCACATTTAATATCCATATGTATATATAATGTAAAATTTATAGAAAAGCTTACCATTTACTTATATCAACCTCCTTACTAAATACATAATTCATAGTCTAGTTTAATAAAATTTATCATCAATATAGATATCAGAATATATAAAAAAATGTGTAACAAGTTATAATATTTTTAAATCATAAATAATATTTTTTTATCTATTAAAATTTGTATATGGAACTCATATGTGGTTTCCATAAAATTTATAGTATTCAAGCAATTAAATATCTTTTTTTAATTTGTTCACATGAACGAAAGTCAATTCTCATTGTCAATTACATTTGCGTAATTTTACCATCCATGGGAAACATTTTTCTTTCAAGAATAGTATGATTCCCTTCCCTAGACCGCTAGACGTCCTTAGGATACATTGTGTTGTGGCCTTGTGGGAAAAAACATGGCATGAAGAAATTGCTTGTATTATCATTCAAATATTGGTGCGTGATATCTATCATATTTTAATTTGCATTACTGAACTGTATTTTTTAGATTATATCTTTGTATAAAACTGTTCTCATTGAAAAGAGTGGGCGTCGATCATCTCACTTCTCACCTATGTTAACCTACAAATTTATAACCAAAAAAAAAATCTATATAATCCATATATAATTAGTGCAGTTCACATGGATCGGCCATTAACCGGTAGAAAACACTCAATTATAGGACAAAAAATATACGTCATTGGTGTGCTGGATTTTGTTCTTCTCTCTTCTTGTCAGTTTTTGCTCTTTAGCCTTACGGCTCGTTGAAGAGACAAAATGATGGACTCTGCTTCCATAACTGGGAAGAGACACGTCACGTACAGTGGGTGTGTGTTGGAAACGAGTGTCCATGGGCCCTAAAATTTTATTCTATCCTGTGACGGTGATGGGATCACCATCCTTGTGAGTTTGGTAGGCATATTAAACAGTATGTGACTAAAACAGGTCGATAAATAAATGCTTTGTGGGGATGGGTGGACTTGACAGCGATGCAAGAAAATTTAGCATGTACCTGTTCTGATGATGTTGCTGTTTTAATAATTTTCGTTTTCAGATCTTTCTCGATCAAGGGGAAAAAATCTGCTTGAAACCCTTTTCCTTAGAACAATTTTCCATCACTCTTGCATAAATTGGCCAGGTTTATACATGCTAAATTTGTTGGCCACTCTAGGTTAGCAGATAATTGTTTAAGATTATCCCCTCATAGTTCTGCTCTATAAGGTCACGCGTTATCTGACACGACAAAGTCTCTCTACAGATTTCAGGAACAGCATTAGTTCTGGATGAAATCATCAATCATGTTCAATCTCTTCAACGCCGAGTGGAGGTTAGACTTTCACATCCCAGCCATTTAAATGATTGATTTAAATTCATGAAAAGGCCACAGTTGCTAATTTGGTTCTCAATATAAATATGATGTGGCTTTTTAGTTTATGGTAATCATAACTTGTTAAACTCATTTTCCGCAGTTATCAATTGCAAATTAAATTGAAATACAAAACAGTTATATTTGAGTTATCTTTCACCAACTCCAACTTTTTCTGATTGAATTGAGTTCTGGCTTCAGTTCTTGTCAATGAAACTAGCAGCAGTTAACCCAAGAATTGATTTCGACCTTGACAGCATATTGGCTACCGAAGTAAGTAATTTGAATTTGATCTAATTTCTGAATTTCCATTTTCTTCCATAAATCATTGCCATACGTCAGCTATATATTTGTTTGTGGCTTGGGAGCACTCTAAACTCTCTGATTCTGAATGCATATTTGAGGGATACTAGATAACATCTCTTTCTCATCACTCAGGTCTGCTTGTATTGATGCCATCCACAAGTAAATTTTTGCAATTTAAAATTGACAGATTGGGATACAGAATTTTGTAATCCTGATGTGACGGGACTAGATTCCTTTCTGAAATTGTTCCTTTCTCAAGTGCTTAGCTTTGCGCATTCACTAGTCAGTGACCAGTAAAAGTGTTACTGTTTCTCTCTGAATGGATCTTTCTATCTATTTTATATATCCTTGTCAAGAAACCTTCAATAGTGAATTTGAACATGAGGACAGTGAAAGATACTGTTTGTAGCCTGTCATGACATTCTCTCAGATGCCATGCCAGCTCATGAGTAGTAGAAATAAGCAGGGCAGATAAACACATGCAATCTTTAATTCAAGCGCAGGGATTCATATGTTGAGTTGAGAATGAGTGTTTGATATTCTCCCTTGCTACTTGTAGGGTGCATCTCGAGTGGACTGCAACTTTCCCGACATGGTTACACCTCCAGTGTGGCAGGAAGTTGCAGTCCATGGAAACAGGCAGCAATATCAACAACAGTGGCAATTCGATGCATTCCACCAACCAATTTGGGGGAGGGAGGAAGAGAACCGTAATTTCATGACCCCAGAAAACTCTCTCTTGAGCTATGACTCGTTGGCAAATTCAGGTACGTCAGATTTAAACTACTACTGCATATGCCTCCTTCCGGGAGATGAGTTCCACTCTACTTCTTTTAAACTCGAGTCTGTTATGGTTCTGGCTCTCATTGACCTTGGATTCAGTAGATAATTATAAAAAAAATACGAGAGGTACTTATTTGTGAATAATTTGTCTCATCCTATAATTCTATGCAATTATACAGAGCCCTCTTTAGTTGAAATCATTTTGTCTTTGCTGAAATCAAAGAGGAACCTTAGAAATGCCTTGATAAATAGATGTGAAACTGAAATCAAGTTTGATATAATTGCGGTTCAGCATCTCTGCAGAGTCATATCATTTGAAGATGGAGCTGTGAAGGAAGCAGGAGGTAGTTGCAGTAGTGTATATATATGATGAAGAAAATAGTATCAGCAGTAGTTGAGTAGAGAATTGAGCAGCCTCAACATTGAGCCGGGTTTTCCTGTCTTCTATTAGCCGAGTCAGGTGGCAACCTGGATTTTCCTCGAGCACAGAGGAGTAAGAATCGGTAATCTATGTTTATTTCTATATTGAAAGATATAGTGTTCTTATATATATGTATAATGGGGATGGAGGACTCATTCAGTCAAGTAGTTTCATTTATGAGCCGATGATTCATTCAGGCTGTAAAATGATACTTAATTATCAAGGGAGTTTGTTGGTTTGTGAACTTTGATGATTACTGTTATTTAACCTTTACTACATGGGATACATACATGAGAGTTGCATTGTTTTCTTGATCATTAATATTTGTTCAAATTTCAAAGCCCCTCCGGCTGTGCATTCTTTTCAAACTTAATCCCCCAATTGCAGCTACTTACTCATCAACTGTTGAAGAGAGATAAAGAAAATGAGTGGACATGGTTGATAATTACACAAGCATTCTTTGGCTTTTTGAAGGAGGTTTCAAACCTTTAAAATCATTCAAAGCATCATTTCCGCTCACCAAATGCTCCATTAGTGTCTGTTCACTGTAATACTCTTCATTATTCCATAGAGATTCTGTATTATCTTCCCCCTCTATTGGAATCTCAGAAAACCCATCTGGTAGCAATTTCAGGTCAACACAAACGACTCGCTATTGCTCCCCCCCCCCCCCCCCCCATGGTTTTCTGCTTCGAATGGAACTCACTACTGATTCAGCAATAATTTCACAACAGACGTTATTATTATTTTGCTAACTCCCATGTCCTTAGAAGTTTTCAGACGTTGATTATTACATGGACCACGCTTTTCACTCCTATTGTTGTTATTATTTTGCTTCGCTCTCGTTGCTGTAATAGGAAAAACTAAAATATTGATAAATAGATAACATACATCTGACAGAATAAAGAAGACATTAATTAATTAACCTGCAAGTTTGTTTTCCTTTGTCACCATTCCTTTGATCAGGCAACATCGTTTGGCTTCTGCAGCCCTCAGAAGAGGAAGCTGTCACAGTGTTGTGAGAGAAACTCGGGGTGGATGATGAATTATTTGATTCCCTGAAACATCAATTTTAGTCCCTGATCAGCAACGAAGAGAAAGAGATTAAAAGAGAATCAAAATAAACTGATGCTTTAATTACCTTGTAGGGATTATTGATCTTCAAGAAACTGCAGAACTTTGAACAGATTTGGAAAATTACGCGTTATTCCATAAAGGCATATTCATCTTAGATATAATTCTGTTGGTTTTCAAACATCAAAGAGTTGTGAGAAAGTCATGGATACTAACTTAGTATCACATCAAACGTCCAATATTAGAGAGATGAAACTAACAAATGTACTTTGCCCAAAAAGATTAATTAATTTCAGTCACCGAAGAACAAGGAGAAGGAAGATTAAGAGAAAGAAGATTAAAGGAGAAACAGAATAAAGTGATGTTATAATAATTATTCTTGATCTGTATCTTGATGACTGAGGAGCGTCTTACTCCATCTTTTCTTCAGTTCTGGAGAGAGTCACAGAGAAATATTCTTGAATCTGAAAAGAAATTGTGTAGTCTGAAAGTTAAAGATTATTAAACAGAACCAATTAATCACATTCATTGATCACTTTCTTTTGGCTTTATTTGGCTGAACCGTTGAGTGGGAGCAATGTGTAATATAAGCTGATCACTACCCCATGCAATGGTACTTCTGCTTTCTATTTTAAGTATTCTGTGGGAAATTAAGGTATTAATTTTTTAAAATATCTGTTATTTTATAACTAAACTAATTTATAACCTCCTCTGACTAATCGAGAAGAGTTATAAAATTCTTGATTATTGGTAGAATGTTACAAGAATTTTAAAATTTCAAAAGCGTTAATTAACGAAGGCCAAAAAAAAAATGCGTTAATTAACCAAAACTGCCCACTCGTATTCCCTTTTCTGAAAACAAAACACAACATTGAAACTACAATTGCGAAATTTGACTGACGTGTACTCAATCAGAGTACTATATATATGTTCCACCAATATCTCCTGTTCGTAAAGCTCCGAATTAAAACCAATCCAAGCCCCTCTTCCTGTTCTCTGGTGTTACATTCATATATTTGTCTTAGCTTCTGTTTTAAAATCTCATACACATACACCTTCCAACTTCCATAATAAATAAGAAGGCATATATACCCAGAATCATTAAATTACAGTAAAGTCCCAATTAACATATCAAACTGATCAAACCATCAGTTGGCCGGTTTCGTTCAATTTTCAAAACGTGGGTGTTTTTAGAAACTAAAAAAACCTAACCTTATGATCTTTAATATTATAACTCCCTCTACAAACCCTTCAGATAAATTTCTTAATTTATAAAGACATGACTTTACTAAAAACACACATCTTTATTTTAAATATTCCAAAAATCAATACTTAATATTTTAACAAGGTATTTTATTATTTTATATATGCACGCTCTTCCCATAAATATATTACCAACGAAAGGGACAACATATGGTATACATAAATCTAAGTAGATATATAAATACATGCGCGCGTGAGCGAGCGCGCATATATATATATATATATATATATATATATATATATATATATATATATATATATATATATATATATATATATATATATATATATATATATATATATATAGTGTATGTTTGGATTGACGTCATAATAGTTTATAAGATGCTTTTCACATAAATCAAGATAAAATCCCTCTAATATATTTAGTTCATATTTAAAAAGCTGCTTTTAAATATTTTTATCGCTGTTCCAAATTCACACATAATAGTGTGATGTAAGTCCTCCAAATTTCAAAGCCACGGCCACGTCATATCAATCCAATTACGTTGAACAACGCTTATGCTTAGCCTCACGGATCTATTGACATGATAAATACCCATGCGTGCAGAAATTAAAACTTACTGCTGAGATCCTATTTATATTTGTAAAACATTTTCATCATATTTTATACCAACCCAGAAAAATCTCCAATTTCAATAATTTTTTCATAAAATTTAATAACTTTCCAACTATTTAATGTTCTATCCGTTATTTTTCATAAAGAACAACTATTAAAATCACGTAGTTCAAAATATTAGTGAAAAGCAATAAACATGTAACTTATGTGCCCTTTTTTTCAATTAGAATCATACTTACATCAAATTTCTCATATCCATTTTATTAAGTTCTCCAATCATATATTACTACGTGTTTTATTTTTTAATTGTGGGTTCATAATTAAATGATAGTAATTCAAAAATAGAACATGTGATCACATATGATTGAAGAACTTGACAAAATAAAAATTATACTTTTAGTGTATATGAGAGTTAGTAGGTGAAAATTTGTTGTACAGAGATAGTAATAAGTGACATATTTAATAAGGTAAAAATAGAAAAATCAGTTTAAAATTCCAAATGCTCCTTATAAAATAGACTACCCCTATGAGAGAAAATGTTCCTTATAAAAGGACCAAAGGGAGTATGCATTATACCCCATGGAAATAAAGTCAAGATATAATAATAAATTAAGGGTAAAATTATATATTTATATGAAAAATTTCTCTCTCTACCCTATAGATAGAATAAAAAATTTTCTTCTCTCTTTGATCTATAAATAGGATTATAGGAGTATTTATTTTTACCCTCATGTGATTTAATAGGTTTTATTGTAAATTGATTTTTTTTTGGAAAAATTAAGGAAGCTAAATAAATTAACTAATCATAATATATATTTTGTATCATTAAAATATAAATTTATAAGTCAGATAAATTAGTTTAAAGAAAAATTATATTTGTTTCACACATGACCTTGCACGTTGCAGTATTAAATAGCATATATGGTTTGGGTGTATGTATATATATGAGTAATTTGGATACAGACAAAAAGGATTAGCAATGCAATTTATGAAAAGATGTATACAAGAAGCTTTTGTGCATTTTAACCACCTCCATTATATTTAAAGTTTCTAAAAAGACATTAATATTTGTAAAAAGAAAAAAAAAGAATTATCTATTAGCCTGATTCGACCACCAGCAGATTCTTGAGGCTCCTAGTCCATATCCTCCATAAATCGAATCAAGTCCTTCCTCAAAATCATTCAACAAAATCATAATTCATTCATTCCACAGAGATTCTGTATTATCTTCTCCTTATATTGGAAACTCAGAAAACCCAATCGGGTGCCAATTTCAGGTCAGTATTATCCGGATCCGCAATACACAAACGCTTTGCTATTCGATCGCCACCGTCTGGTTTTCTGCTCGGACGATACTGTTCGGAGGAGGAGGTGGTGGTGGAAGTTGGCTCGTCAGTGATGTGCAAAAGAATCTCATCAGCTGTGCGTGCCTTGATCATCTCGGAAGCACCCTTTCCGATCGGAATCTTACTACTTTTAACAATGCTTTCTATATCATCAGATTTCCACCTCAAATTCAAATTTCTGGCGGCGACCGGGCCTTTCAATCTTATCGTCGCTATATCATGTGCTCTAGCTGCCTCCTCCTCCGTCTCTGATCAATGATGCAGACCCAGAAAATTAATACCAACACTTAAAATCATATAAAGGAATTCACATGTACGTTATGTAAGGAACTTGAATTCATATACTCCTCCTCTACTTTAGACACATATTGGTTTCATCTTCATCCTAAATATAAGATATAATTTTTATATTTATCAATCTTTTTTTAATTTATCTATATTCATCCTCCCTCAGCAATAATTAAGGAAGAGAATCTTTTTCTAATTTATCTATATTCATCCTCCCTCAGCAATAATTAAGGAAGAGAAGGAATGAGGGAATTAAGAAAAATGACTAATTAATATGATCAACTTCTTTAGTCCAAATAAATTAGGTAACTATGTCTTATATTAAAGATAAAGGGAGTATATATAAACTCACCGAATGTGCCCACGTAAAGTTTTCGCGTGTCCTTGCCTTTACGCAGCATGGCTTGCCATCTACCCTCTCGGATCCTATTTCAGGCATATTATTGTTGTTTGTGTATACATGCATACATATGTGTGTGTGTGTGTCATTGATATATATTATATATAGAGGAGACTTGAGAGTTTTAAAATGCGAACCTGCGGACTCCACGATAAACTGGGAGGACTTTACGAGCCAACATCTTTTCCTTACCACCAGGACTCGTCCTGATGGGTACGTAAAGTTTGGGTTTAATTAATCATCCACTTTTATTATTATTATTATTATGATCATCATCAATAAAAGGCTCAACGTAACAAGCTTTAATCTCTGGACAATTGATTGAGCTAAACGAAACTTACATTCTAATAGCAGCAAGGCACTCCTCTCTGCTCATATCCTTCATTGATAGCAATTCTTTCTCGTACTTACTCGGCTGCAACAGTCTAGTCATTAAATATATATGGAAGCTAGCTAATTTTAATTGATGAATCACTGTGATATAATATTCGATCATGAATATATTTTTCCAAGCACGTACAGGAAAATTTGTACGAGCGGAGATGCCCCATGTTTTGATAGCACACAAGTCGCGCGCTTTTGCTGCATCTTCTCCATTATCAAACCTACCTGCCCAGGAAACAAAAAAGGGGGGGGGGGGGGGGGGTAGGTTTTCCTATTTTAGAGTGTTACACGCTAGCTGTTGGAGATAATAATGTAAATACCAACTGGCGAAGGAGAAATTATTCATCATTCGCATTAGTTATATTTAAGCTGGATATTATTATATACTCGTACTTATGAGGAAGACATTACATACCCAGATCCACTACTTGAGCTGCTTTGATAACAGATACACGCAAGGCAAGCAAACATAGAAGGGTTAGCAAGTTGCATTCAACATCTATCTGAAAATAATTGAAGAGCCTAATTAATTGTGCTATACGTACAGATAGAATTTTATATATTATTCGTACGGACCTGGGGATTTCTTTTCCTTTCCTGCATAAAGAAATGCTTCATCATAACGACCTGTATCCCTACATATGTGTGCCCACAATAGTTTATACCTTTGGATTGCTATAAGCTGGACAAAACTTGAAACATGAACATATATAAATCAAGAGAATAAGGTAATATCAAATTAATTACCCTCTAACTCCCAAGAACTTGGCAGTTTTCAGACGTTGATTATCACTTGGACCAAGCTTTTCACTCCTATATATTATTGTTATTAATATATAAGTAACATATACAGCTCACAGAATAAACAAGACATATATATAAATACATAACAGTAAGATGTTAAAATTAACCTGCTGCAAGTTTGTTTTCCTTTGTCATCATTCCTTTGATCAGGCAACATTGTTTGGCTTGTGCAGCCCTCAGAAGAGGAAGCTGATGACACAGTGTTGTGAGATGAACCTGTGGCGGGTGATGGATTATTTGATTCCATATCTGTTCAGATATTGAATCATCAGGATATACAATCAAGATTTGTCCACGATTTATGAACACTAATTACAAGGCCAAAACTTATTCAATGTAATTTTGCGTACTATATAAACTGATGGCTTTAATTATCTTGTAGGGATTCTTGATCTTCACGTACGAAACTACAGAACTTTGAACATATTTGGAAAACCACGCATTATTCCATAAGGCATATTTATTTATATCAGATACTTGTAATGATTTTCGAACATCAGAGAGCGTTGTAAGAAAACCGTGGATATTAACTTATTCTCACATCAAATTAAAATTCCAAGATTAGAGTTGAAACTAACAAATTCATTTTGCATAAAAATATTAATTTGAAGACCGGGATCGATCTGGAATTCCCTGAAGTCAATTTCAGTCACCGAAGAACGAAGAGAAGGAAGATTAAGAGAAAGAAGATTAAAGGAGAAACAGAATAAAGTGATGTTATAATAATTACCTGTAACGATTCTTGATCTGTATCTTGATGACTAAGGAGCGTCGAACTAACTAACTTTACCTTCTCTTCAGTTCTGGAGAGTTAGAGATGAATTCTTGAATCTGAAAAAGAAATTGTACGTGTAGTCCGAGAGTTTGTCCTTCATTCACAGACTGATGTGCATCTTAAAAATTATTAAAAAGAACAAATCGCATTCATCGATCTCTTTCTGTTGGCATTATTTGACTGAACCGTTGAGTGGGAGGAATGTGTAAGCTGATCACCCTATCCAATGGGACTTCTGCCTTTTATTACAAGTCTTGTTTGGGTAATTAAGGTATTAATTTTTTTAAATGTCTGTTATTTTATTGTTCCCCCCAGGTAACTAAACAAATGACTAACTAATGTATAACCTCCTCTAACTAATTCCCGCGCGGGGGTTTAAAATTCTTGATTACTCGTATATTACAAGAATTTTAAAATTTCAAAAGCGTTAACTAATCTTAATTAAATGTTTTTATTTATTTTTTTTGGATTTTTAGATAACTTATTATATTATTTAAATTTATTAGTAAGCTTTTACAATAAGAACAAATATTAGGATTTAGGAGTAGGGCCATTTCTTTAAAAAAAATTGAGTCAAACAGGTAACTTCTTTCAAACTCAACCATCTTTCGAATTTAATCTTACATGCATTAGCAAAATCAAAATTAATCTTAATTAAAGGATAAAAATAAATATTTTTAATTATTTTCAATTAATTTTTATAATGTACATATTAAGAAGCTTACTGTTTAGTGAATTTTTTTTCCTACAAAATTCAAATATTATCTATTGGGTCAATATAAACTTTGATCCCTCAAGTTTACTTTCATTATTCAACTGGTTCCCCTTACTTTAAATTTCATTCACTTTGACATAAAATCCAATAACTTTTTAATTTTATCTCTATTTAATATTATTATATTATATGAGAATAAAGTCAACAGATTAATAAATGAAGGGTAAAATCATATATTTTTGTAAGAAAAATTTAATAAGGTGCTTTATAACCAAAATATTTCTTCCTTCTCAACCCTATAATAAATAGGATTAGAGAAGTATCTATAGACACGGTGGAACTCTTTTTCAGATACGTATACAATATATTTTCAATCATGTGCAAAATACATATCTTCCGTTTTACAACAGAATACACTCAGATTGAAAAAGAGTTGCGTCTGTGTTTGTTGAAGATAGGTTGAACAAATAAGTTTTACGTACATGTAATTTTGTGTGAAATAAATTTTGCGTGCAATAAATTTTGCGAGGAAGAATTTTTCAGTCATTTTCCCAAATCAAACATCCACCTTCTATAACAAATAAGAAGGCATGAATACACCAGAATCTTCAACGCACGCAACTTCACCAATATTTTAACTAGATATTTTTTTTTTGGCCCACAACAAGATATTATATATACATTGCGCACACACTCTTCCCATAAATATACCAACAAAAACGGACAAATATGGTATGCACATATAATTCTGGCTATATATACACACTATCAGATTTTCGTGCTAAATCAATATCATCAATTCAAACCATACATCATCAACTGTTGAAGACCTGATCCTGTCTTCTGGTTTTGAGTTTGAATCTTATAATAAAAGACGATGAAAGGCTTTACACGCAGAGAAACTGAACTCAATTAATCCAATAACGTTCAATGCCTATGTTTAATTGCCACATGCATGCATGTGGTAATTAATCAGTTTCACCTTAGTCAATATACTATACAGTTCCCAGAAATTAACAGAGTAATATTCTCTAGCTAGCCGACACTATACAGTTGATTGTTACTGCATGTCTTCATCATATTAAAAGTTTATAGGACTTTAATATCTAAAAAGGACAAAGAAGACAAAATATTATTTATTTATTAGTGTGGCTGGACCCACCAGGAGGGTCCTCGTCAGCAAAACTCTTCTCCACATCCTCCGTGGCATCAAGATCTTTAAAATCATGCAACGAATCATTTCCGCTCGCCAAATGCTCCATTATTAGAGATTCACTGTAACACTCATCATTATTCCAAGGAGATCCTTTTTCAAAAAACCCATCTGGTAGCAATTTCAGGTCATCATTATCATCCATATACACAAACCCATCATAACTTGAGGATTTCCCTTTGTTTCCTGCTTTAAGAACACTGCTCTCCGGGTTACTATTCTTGGTCTCATTTGCTTCGCTTTCGTTGCTGTAATAATAGGAAAAACCAGAATATTAGTATACAAGTAACATACATCTGACAGAATAAACAAGACATGAAAATACATAACCGTAAGATTTTAATTAACCTGCTGCAAGTTTGTTTTCCTTTGTCGCCATTCCTTTGATTAGGAGGTGGCGGATCAGAAGAGGAAGCTGTCGCAGCGTTGGATGATGAATTATTTGATTCCATATGTATCTGTTCAGATATTGAATCATCAGGATATATATAATCAAGATTAATTTGTCCAGGATCTATTACAATAATTACAAGGCCAAAACTTATTTGCTTACTATATATATAAATTGATGGCTTTAATTCATTGCCTTGTAGGGATTATTCTTGATCTTTACGTACGAAAAACTACAGAACTTTGAACAGATTTGGAAAACCACACATTATTATTCCATAAGGCATATTTATTTATATCAGATACTTCTATTGGTTTTCGAACATCAGAGAGATGTGTAAGAAAATCGTGGATATTAGCTTTATTGTCACATCAAACTTCCAAGGTTAGAGTTGACACTAACAAATGCATTTTGCAGAAAAATATTAATTTGAACAGCGAAGAGAAGGAAGATTAAGACACAGAAGATTAAAGGAGAAACAGAATAAGTGATGTTATAATAATTGCCTGTAAAAATTCCGTATCTGCTGAATCTTGATGACTGAGGAGCGTCGAACTAACTATACCGTCTCTTCAGTTCTGGAGAGTTAGAGAGGAATTCTTGAATTTGAAGCAGTGACCGAAGAACGAAGAGAAGGAAGATTAGGAGAAAGATTAAAGGAAAGGCAAAATAAAGTGATGTTGTAATTGCCTGTAATTAAGGATTCTTGATCTGAATCTTGCTAGGAGAGTCTAACTTTAGAGAGAAATTCTTGAATCTGAAGAGAATTTGTGTTGTCTGAGAGTTTTTTCCTTCACAGATTGATGTGCACAGAGAAGAAGATTAAAAAGAACAAATCACATTCACCGATCACTTTCTGTTTGCATTATTTGACTGAACCGTTCAGTGGGAGCAATGTGTAAGCTGATCACCCCATGTAATGTTACTTCTGCCTTTTATTGTAAGTCTTCTTTGGGTGATTAAGGTATTTTTTTTTAAAATATATGTTATTTTACTTTCCCCAGGTAACTAAACGAATAACTAACTAATTTATAACCTCCTCTAACTAATCGAGGAGAGTTTTAAAATTCTTGATTACTGGTACCGTATTACAAGAATTTCAAAATTTCAAAAGCATTAACGAATCTTGATTAAATTTTTTAGATTTTGAGATAATTTATTAATTATTTTTGAGTTATTGTAAGCTTTTATAATAGGGACAAAAGCGACCGTATATTAGAATTTAGGAGAGCCATTTCTTTTAAACAAGTTTTGAGTCAAAGAGGTGCCTTAAGCTTCTTTCAAACTCAATATATCTCTTGAATTTAATCAAACATGCATTAGCAAAATCAAAATTAATGTTTTTTTCACTCAAAATTAATGTTAACAAAGGCTAAAAATAAATATTTTTTATTATTCTCTAAGTAATTTTGATAATGTACATAATAAGAAATTTATTGTTTTGTGAATTTTCTTACAAAATTATTCAAATATCATATATCGTGTTAACACAATATTTGGCCCCTCAAATTTGTTTTTATTCAACGGATTCCCTTTACCTTAAACATTACTACTAACCCAGTTATAAAATTTAACAATTTCCTAACTTTATCCTTATTTAATGTTATTATACTCTTTAAGAATAAAGTCATTATAATAATAAATAAAGGATGAAATCATACATTTATAAGAAAATAATGCCTTAAAATAAGACCAAAATATTTGTTACTCCCTTTGTCCTTAAATATAAGCTTTAAATTTGAGAATAAGTCCATCTCAAAAAGACAACTTCATTTTAGATTTGCTAAAGCATTTATTACATTTCCTCCAACTTTAACCCTTGATTTTATTTGTTACATTTATTGTCTCTCTTACTTGTCTTCTTTATAAACACCAGCATAATTGGCAAAAAATTCATATTTAATACTCCTAACTAATTTTAATTGCTTTCTTAATAACCATCAATCAATTATTTAAAGCTTAGATTTGAAAACGGAATGAGTATTTTATGCCTCATAAATAGGAGTAGATTGGTGCAGGCAAAAAAAAAAAAAAAATAGGGGTAGATTGGAGTACATAAAGACACAAGTCTTTGAGCAAGTGTAACTCCTTTTCAAGATTATACAACATATTTTCAGTCATGTGCAAGTGTCTTCAATTTAATTAAAGATAGAAGGCACTCGACTGAAAAAAAGAGTTGTGTCCCTGGGTTGAATATAAATATTTAAACAAATTGTAGGTACTTGTAATATTTACACTTTCTTTTCAAATTTTCGTGGTTAATCAATATCATCAATTCAAACCATAAATCTAATCTAAAGAAGAGAATTTAGCAAAGGTGCGAGTTAATAGTAAGAACGACCATGTCCATGCGTATAAATAACGGCTGTTTAATTGTCGCAATTAAATGAACAACCATAAAACAAGATAAAAAGTACAACTCGTATTATATTTTTACCATTAACTTGCACTGGGTGATAAAAAACGAACTGGGTTCGAACTTGAAGAAAATAAAGAAAATGAGTGGACATATATATACATGTCCAAGAGAGTATGATCTGTCTGCTACCTCAATCCAACAACGTTCAACGCTTATGTATTAATTATCACGTGCATGCATATGGTAATTAATCAGTTTCTAAGACATTAATATCTACCAAAAAAAACCACAAAATATTGTTTGTTTGTTTGTTTATTTATCAGCCTGGTTGGACCCACCAGAAGGCTGTTGAGGCTCCTCCTTGTCAGCGAAACTCATCTGGATATCCTCCGTGGAATCAAGACCTTCAAAATCATTCAAAGAATCATTTCTGCTCACCAAATGCTCCATTTGAGGTTCACTGTAGCACTCGTCATTATTCCATAGAGACACTTCATCATTTGGTGGAAATGCCACGTCATCATTATCATCCATGTACACAAACCCCTCGTAATTTTCCACCCTCTGGTTTTCTGCTCCGAATGGAACAACTCCAACCTCACCATCACTTTCTACGATTTCAATATTATTTTTTTTAAGAAACTGTTCCGCTGTGAGTTCCTTGATCCGCTTGCAAGCACCCTCTCCAATTGGAATCTTACTACAGTTAAGAATCTCTTCGGTATTATAATTGCTCAAGTCGAAATTCAATTCTCTGGTGCCGGGGATCAGGTTCTTCAATCTTATAGCTGCTATATCATATGCTTCGGCCGCATCCTTCTCCGTCCCTGATTATTATTGATGATAATTAGATGATTATATCACATGCATGTACGTTAAGCACGGAACTTGAATTCATATATATATATATGAACTCACCGAATGTGCCCAGGTATAGTTCACAAATCTTTGCTTGCCATCTACATCCACTCTTCTTCTTTTCGACCCTATTTCAGGCATATTATGTTTAATTTGTGTGTGCATGTATATAAGTGTATGCAATGATATATTTATATAGAGGAGACTTGATAGTTTTAAAATGCAAACCTGGTGACTCCATGATAATTCGAGGATCTCCCTTTGTTTCCTGGTTTAAGAACCCTGCTGTCCATGTTTTTATTCTTGTTCTTATTTGCTTCACTCTCGTTGCTGTAATATTGGAAAAAACTAGAATTTTAATACATAATAAGTAACATACAGCTGACAGAATATTCAAGACATATATAAGATTTTAATTAATTAACCTGCAAGTTTGTTTTCCTTTGTCATCATTCCTTTGACTAGGAGGTGGCGAATCAGAAGAGGAAGCTGTCGCAGTGTTGTAAGAGAAACTTGGGGTGGATGATGAATTATTTGATTCCATATGTATGTATCTGTGTTCAGATATATAATCAAGATTTGTCCTATTTATTCGATGTAATTTTGCGTCCTATTTATCAATTTCGGTCACCAAATAAGGAAGGGAATGATGTTAAAGAAGAAGCAAAATAAACTTCGATGATGTTTTAATTACCTTGTGGGGATTCTTGATCTTCACGTACGTACGAAACTACACAACTATGAACAGATTTGGAAAACCACGCATTATTATTCCATAATGCATATTCATCTTAGATATACTTCTATTGGTTTTCGAATTAGAGAGCTAAGAAAATCATGGATCGATATTAACTTATTATCACATCAAACTCCGGTCCCAAGATTAGAACTGAAACTAACAAATGCATTCTGCCAAAAAAAATTCATTTGAACTCCGGGATCGATCTGGAATTGCCTGAAGTCAATTTCAGTCACCGAAGAAGGAAGATTAAGAGAAAGAAGATTTAAATGAGAAACAGAATAATAGTTACCTGCAAGGATTCTTGATCTGTATCTTGATGCCTGAGGAGCGTCTAACTTCACCTTTTCAGAGTTAGAGAGAGAAATTCTTGATCTGAAAAGAAATTGTGCAGTCTGACAGTTTTTTCTTCACAGATTGATGTGCAGGGACGAAGATTAAACAGAACTAATCATATTCATCGATCACTTTCTTTTTGGAATTATTTGACTGAACCGTTGGGTGGGAACAATGTATTAGCTGATATATATATATATATATATATATATCTCACCGCATGAAATGTTGCTTCTGCCTTTTATTACAAGTGATCTTCTTTGGGTAATTAAGCTATTAATTTGTTTTTAAAAAAATCTGTTATTTTAATGGTCCCGACGTAACTAACCATATAACCAACTAATTTATAACGTCCTCTAACGAGAGGAGTTTTAATATTATTCTTGATTCCTGGAATATAACAGGAATTTTAAAATATCAAAATCATTAACTAATCTTAATTAATTACAATTTTTATTTATTTATTTTTTAGATTTTTAGATAATTTATTAATTTATTTAAAGTTATTGGTAAGCTTTTATAATAAGGACAGAAGGGAATATATCAGGATTTAGGAGAGCCATTTCGTTTAGAAAAATTTTGAGTCAAATTAAAGAGGTACCTTTTTTCAAACTCAACTATCTTTCGAATTTGATCTAGCATGCATTAGCAAAATCAAAATTAATGTTAACAAAGGTTAAATTTATAAAAAAAATTTATCATTCTCTAAGAAACTTTTATAATGTACAAAATAAGAAATTTACTATTTTATAAATTTTTTTACAAAATTATTCAAATATCATATATTGGGTTATAATACAATATTTGGTCTGTCGAATTTGCCCTTACTCAACGGAATCCCTTTACCTTAAGCTTTATTAATTATGTTATAAATTCAACAACTTTCTAACTTTACCCCTATTTAATATTATTATGTGGAGTATATTCCATGAGAACAAAGTCAACAATAATAAATTAAGGATAAAATCATACACTCATAAGAAAAATTTAATAAAGTGCCTTATAATTAGAACTGAAATATTTGTTATTTTTCTATACTATAAATAAGATCAGAGAAGTATATGAACTCTTTGAGTAGGTATAACTCATTTTTAACTATATACGACATATTTTCAGTCATGTGCAAATGTTTTTCGTTTCACGTGTAATTGAAAATAGAATACAGAATGCACATTGAAAAAAAGTTGCATCAGTTGAGGACAGTTTAAATATAAATCTTCAAACAAATTTTAGGTACTTGTAATTTTGGGTAATAAATTTCGCGAGCAAGAATTTTTCAGTAATTTTCCCAAACACCCACCTTCTATAACAAATAAGAAGGCATAAATACACCAGAATCTTATAAAATAATCAAGTTAACCAGATCGCTGAACTTTAAGGAATAAAAAAGTATTTGTTTTCAATAATATTTTAACAAGATATTATATATTCGGCAAAAAAAAAAAAGATATTATATGTATGCACACTCTTCCCATAAATATATTGCCAACAAAAAGGATAAATATGGTATACATATATAATTCTGATATTTATAGGCACAGAAACTGGTTCTATAACGGCTATTTAGTTAGGGCAATTGAATGAGCAACCATAAAACAATATAAAAAGTACTACGCGTATTATGTTTTTATCATTAACTTGAACTTAATAAAAAACGAACTGGTCGAACTTAACCCCCGATTCGATTACAACAGCTCACCAAGAGAGAAATAAAGAAAATGAGTCGATAACCAGACAAGCATTCTTTAGTTTCAGTTGCAGAAACACCCACCTGATTCGGTGTTCTTCTGATTTTGGTTTGTGAATATTAACATATCCAAGAGAGTGATCATCTGCTAGCTACCCCAATCCAATAACGTTCAACGCTATGTTTAGCCTTACGTATCTTTAATTACGTACCACATGCATGCATGTGCGTGGTAAGTAATTAATCAGTTTGTGAGACATTAATATTTACACAAAAAAGAAAAGTCTTATTTATTCTGGTTGGACCCACCGGCAGGTTCTTGAGGCTTGTCGTCATCCGAACTCCAGTAGATCTCATCCGTGTAATCCTTTACGTTTTTGTCCATCAAATCCTTTATTAGAGGTTCAATAGTGTAATTGCAATGTCCATTCCATAGACGAGATGCAGATTCTGCATCAAAAAACCCATATGGTGGAAATCTCAGGCCATCAAAAAACCCATCTGGTACAACTCCAAACTCTTCACTTTGAACAAACCGTTCCCATTTGAGTTCCCTGAATGGAGTATTACTACATTTAAGAATCTTTCTGATATTATAATTTTTCAAGTCGAAATTCAATTTTTTGGGGCCGTTTGGGCCCCACAATCTTATCGCCGCTATATCATATGCTCTGGCCGCCGCCTCCTCCGTCCCTGATGTTGATTGATGATAATTAGATAATTAGACGATCCATCACACACACATACACATAAAGGAATTTGAATTCATATATATATATATATATGAACTCACCGAATGTGCCCAGATAATGTTTTTTCCCGTCCTTAGTCACATGGGCTTGCCATCTATATCCACTCTTCGTCGTTCCTCTCCTATTTCAGGCATATTATGTTTAATTTGTGTATACATATAAGTGTATGTATGCAGTGATATCAAATTAGTTACCTGTCAACTCCCACGAACTTAGAAATTTTCAGACGTACATAATTACTTGGACCAAGATTTTCACTACTATTATTGTCATTATTTGCCTCGCTCACGTTGCTGTAATAATAGGAAAAACTAGAATATTAGTATACAAGTAACATACAGATGACAGAATAAACAAGACATAACATATAAAAATACATAACAGAAAGATGTTAATTAAATTAACCTGCAAGTTTGTTTTCCTTTGTCATCATTCCTTTGATTACGAGGTGGCGGAGCAGAAGAGGAAGCTGTCGCAGTGTTGCGAGAGAAACTTGGGGCGGATGATGATTTATTTGATTCCATATATATATATGTTTCTGTGTTCAGATATTGAACCATCAAGATATATAATCAAGATTTGACCACGATTTAACACACAAATTACAAGGCCAAAACTTATTCAATGCTATTTTGCTTACTATGTGCGCGCGCGCACTTGCTTCATTTAAAATTTTTGTGTAATGATTATGACAACATTATCATTGCTTTATAGGTGAAAGTAAATGTTAATTTTCCCAATTCAAATGTGTATATGGAAAAGCTTCCAAATTTAAAATCCTCATCTCATTTCAATTAATTATCCCATCGTCTATCACTCAACTACATGTTAAAAAATTATTAAATGAATGCCAACAACATTAATTGTGTGTTTCTATTTACACACAGTATTTTAGAGAGTAAGTATATGCATTTTATGTCAACAGTCCATCTGACCTAGGCTGATACAGCACAGTACACCACCCGCTCAGGTTTAATTCTCATGTTATCTTTGGTGTAAAATTTTTACACCTGTTATTTAAATTAATTTAAAATTTTGATCAATTGTGAAAGTTAATTATGAATATCGAATTAATTATCTAAATTTAGAGAATATTGATGAGTTCAACCTTCCCCCTTTAACTAATCAGCGTCCAATTGATGCATGTGGTTTCATTCACTCATGGCCTAGCTGGCTAATTAATTATTATTTGCATGAAGAAAGTTTGAAGGGAAGAGATTCAAAGAATTAATATTATCAGCGAGCTATAGAAGAAATTAAAATGGATCGTTAGGGTTTACCTAATAATTCTTTAATCTGGTGCAGGCAAGATCAGTGAAATCGATGCTATTCTGAAGCCGGCAAGATCAATCAATAATTCCATGAAATATCAATTTCAGTCACCAAACAAGGAAGAGAAAGAAGACTATTAAGAGAAAGAGATTAAAGAAGAATCAAAGTAAACTGTGGTCGTGTTTTAATTACCTTGTAGGGATTATTCTTGATCTTCACGTACACCAAACTACACAACTCTCTGAACAGATTTGGAAAACCACACATTATTCCGTATGTTCATCTTAGATACTTCTATTGGTCTTTGAATATCAGAGAGTTGTGTAAGAAACTAATCATGGATATATATTAACTTATCAACACATCAAATTAAACTTTCAAGATTATTAGAGTTGAAACTAACAGATGCATTTTGCATTGTTGCCCAAAAAGATTAATTTGAACATCAGAGAGCTGTGTGAGAAAAATCATGGACATTAACTTATCGTCACATCAAACTTCCAAGATTCATCAGTCATCGAACAGCGAAGAGAAGGAAGATTAAGAAAAAGAAGATTAAAGGAGAAACAGAATAATAATTACCTGTAAGGATTATTGATCGAGGAGCGTCTAACTTCACCTTCTCTTAGTTTTGGAGAGAGTTAGAGAGAGATTCTTGAGTCTGATAAGAAATTGTGTAGTCTGAGATTGATGTGCATCTTAAGGATTAAATAGAACTAATCACCTTATCTTTGCTGAGCGGTTGAGTGGGAGCAATGCGTAAGCTGATCACCCTGTGCAATGTTACTTCTGCGTTTTATTATACCTCTTCTTTGGGTAATTAAGGTATTAATTTTTTTAAATATCTGTTATTTTATTGTTCCCCAGGTAACTAAACAAATAACTAACTAATTTATAACCTCCTCTAACTAATCGGGGAGAGTTTTAAAATCCTTGATTTCTGGTACTATATTACAAGAATTTCAAAATTTCAAAAGCATTAACGAATCGTAATTAATTTTTTAATTTATTTATTTATTATATTTTTAGATAATTTATTTAAATTCATTACTAAGCTTTTATAAAAAAGGACGGTAGGGGGAATATTAGGATTTAGGAGAGCCATTTCTTTTAAACAAAATTTGAGTCGCAGCGGTACCTTCTTTCAAACTCAACTATCTTTCGAATTTAATCTAACATGCACTAGCAAAATCAAAATTAATGTTAAATAGGTTCAAAAAGAAATATTTTTTATTATTCTCTAAGTAATTTTTATAATGTACATAATAAGAAATTTATTGTTTGTGAATTTTCTTACAAAATGATTAAAATAGTATGTATTGGATGGGTTAATACAATATCTTGTCTCTTAAATTTGGCTTTATTCAACGGATTCCCCTTGCCTTAAATTTTATTAATTTTATCATAAAATTCAATAACTTTTAATTTTATAGCTATTTAATGTTATTATATTCTATAAGAATAAAGTCAACATAATAATAAATGAAAGGTAAAATCCTACATTTATAAAAAAAATTTAATGAAGTGCCTTATAAATAAGAGTAGAATATTTGTTATTTCTATTATTATAAATTTGACAAAATCAGAGTATAGAAAAACACGAGTCTCTTTTTTTTACTAAAAAAAAATACAACTCTTAGAGCAAGTGTAACTCTTTTTCATGATTATACAATATGTTTTCAATTACGTACAAATGTCTTCCGTTTTACATATTGTCAAAGATAGAAGGCACTTGGCTAAAAAAGAGTTGTGTTCCTCGCAGGTTGAATATAAATATTTAAACAAATTTTAGGTGCTCGTAATCTTCACAATTTCTTTTCAAATTTCCCTGCTCAGTCAATATATCGTCAATTCAAATCATACATCGAATCTAAAGCAGAGAATCTAGCAAAGGTGCGAGTTAATAACAAGAACAACCATGTCCATAGTATAGCGGCTATTTAATTATCACAGTTGAATGAACAACCATGAAACAGTATAAAAAGTACTACCTCCGGTTCTAAATATAGGATAAAATTTGTAGTGTAAATTGTATTACAAACTTTATCCTATATTTAAGATCGGATGGAGTAATACGCACTCGTATTTTATTTTTATCACTAAAAGACGATGAAAAGCTTTATACGCAGAGAAACAGAACTCAATCCAATAACGTTCAACGCTTGTGTTTAGCCTTACGTATCTTTAATTACCACATGCATGCACGTGCGTGGTAATTAACCAGTTTCTAAGACATTAATATCTACCAAAAAAAGCACAGAATATTATTTATTTATTAGCAGGTCTTTGAGGCTCCTCCTTGTCAAAAAACACTTCTGGCGAAAAACTAGAACTCCATGATAACGTGAGGATCTCCCTTTGTTTTATGTTTAAGAACACTGCTGTCCGGGTTATTATTTGCTTCGCTCTCGTTGCTGTAATATAGGGAAAAAAAGAAATTTAATATATAATAAGTAACGTACGGCTGACAGAATATACAAGAAATAAAAACAGTTAGATGTTAATTAACCTGCAAGTTTGTTTTCCTTTGTCATCGTTCCTTTGATTAGGAGGTGGCGGATCAGAAGAGGAAGCGGTCGCAGTGTTGGATGATGAATTATTTGATTCCATAAATCTATTCAGGTATTGAATCATCAGGACATATAATCAAGATTTGTCCAGGATTTAACACACTAATTACAAGGCCAAAACTTATGCAATGTTTGCTTACTATATATCAATTTCAGTCACCAAACAAGGAAGAGAATGAGATTAAACAAAGCAAAATAAAATTCGACGATGTTTTAATTACCTTGTGGGGATTCTTGAACTTCACGTACGAAATTACACGACTCTCTGAACAGATTTGAAAAACCACACATTATTATTCCATAAGGCATATTCATCTTAGATACTTCTATTGGTTTTCGAATTGAGCTAAAGGAAAATCATGGATCGATGTTAACTTATTATCACATCAAACATCACCTTTTCAGAGTTAGAGAGAAAAATTCTTGATCTGAAAAGAAATTGTGCAGTCTGACAGTTTTTTCTTTACAGATTGATGTGCAGGGGAGAAGACTAAACAGAACTAATCACATTCATCGATCACTTTCTTTTTGGAATTATTTGACTGAACCGTTGGGTAGGAGCAATGTGTTAGCTGATATATATATATATACCCCATGCAATTTTACTGCTGCCTTTTATTACAAGTGATCTTCTTTGGGTAATTAATGTATTAATTTTTTTAAAAAAAAAAATCTGTAATTTTGATGTTCCCGACGTAACTAACCATATAACTAACTAATTTATAACCTCCTCTAACAAGTCGAGGAGAGTTTTAATATTATTCTTGATTCCGGGTATATGACAGGAATTATAAAATTTCAAAAGCATTAGCTAATCTTAATTAAGTTTCTTAATTTATTTATTATTTATAGGTAAATTTCTTAATTTATTTATTAGCAAGCTTTTATAATGAGGGAAAAAGGGAGTATACCAGGAGAGCCATTTCTTTTAAAAAAACTGAGTCGAAGAGGTTAGAGGTACCTTGTACCTTAGCTTCTTCCAAACTCAACTATCTTCGAATTTAATCTAACATTAGGAAAATCAAAATTAATGTTAAAGGTTTAAAAATAAATATTTTATTATTATTCTCTATTAATTTTTAAAATGCACATAATAAGAAATTTACCTTTTTGTGATTTTTTTTACAAAAATATTCAAATATCATATATTTTTTTTAAAACTAGCTAACTTATTAATGTTAATATGCACGCATTATTATGAAGGTCAAACATAATTAGTAGATGACTGAATATATTGCTATCCTAAGGGTTTAATTATTGGCCAAAACACTTTGTTAAAAGAGGTCAAGCTTATTTTTGTGATATCTACATTTTGAAAAATATTAGTCTGACTATTGGATAGGATACCCTTAATACACTAAAAAGAAAATTGAAAATATATGGTCCTATTTAGAAATGGGAAAATAGCCATGTAGGTCCGCTGGCCCGAATTAGGCGTTACAAAAAAAAGGCTCAAACGGGTTTTTTCCAGCATGGACCATCTAGCCCTGAACTAAATAAACTCTTGTTGACAGAAACCCATATAAGGTCTAAAAGTTTTATTTTCAGTTCCAAGTCCTAACGCCTCTGGTTTCTTCTTAATGAAAAAACTGAAGGAAAAAAAAAAAAAAAAAACCCTGAAACCTTTAATCTAGGGTGTATTTGGATTAGCTTTTGGAGAATAGCTTCTAGAGAATAGATTCTTAACAGAATAGTTTATAAAAAAAAAGTGATTTTGATAAAATAAGAATATTTAAATATTGTGATCAAAATAGCTTTTTCTTATGGTGAGGGGCCCACATAATGAGAAATAACCAATGAGAGAGAGGGTATGGCCCATACAAGAGAAAAAGAAAAAAAAAAGATTTTCTCAAAACCTGAGATCAAAACTATGAATTGAAAAAATTTTAAGTGTTCCACAATCAAACTACGGTTTTGAAAAAACATTCAAACACGCAGCTAATTTGAAACTGTGAAAGCCTCGTATCTCCTTCATAGTTCATGAAGACCGGCGCCTATTGTGGAGGGCTTTAAAATGTTTTCACGTCTCCCTTGTAAAATAGCTCTGAAACTAAATTAATCCTCTCGATTCTATGGTTTTCTTTTACTTTTCACCCAAACACACATTTATTTTTATTAAATTAGATAGAAATATATACAACGTATACTGTAGACACATTTTCCAATGAGAATTCAAACTTAGGGAGTAATTCATGCCAATAGACCCAACTCCTGATACTTAACATGGACAATTTTTTTTAGGGAAAAAAAAAACGTATTTGCACTTTATTTACAAATTTTGTCACTCAGTATAATTCTGGGAGTTCTGCAAGGCAACTACTAGATTTGCGTGTTTGCACTGCCACCTTCAGAAACTAAAACTTAGTACCCTTGTCCCACGTTTCATCTGTCTTGTTCGTGTTGTCTCCGGAAACAACTCGTTGAAGCTTCAAAATTGACCTTCATTGGTTACATACCAGTTTTCGGAATACTCCGATAAATTAATTGACAATATTAAATACGTATATAGTTGCACAACAAATGGCTCAAGTTATCCCCAGCTTCATCTCCCTCGAACTGCCGCAAGCAACGGGAGGGGAAAAGAAATAATCAATTGGGGGGACAAAAAAAAAAGCATGTTGGTTGAGTAAACATCAAGATTACAACATATACTGATACATACACATGTTGATCTTCCCGACACTACACAACTTTGACCGGATTTGGAAAACCACAAATTCCATTTAGCATATTCATCTCAAGATACTTCAATTGGTTTTTGAGCACCAAGGAGAAGGGTGAAAGAAAATAATGGGCATTAACTTACTATCACATCAAACTTCCAATACTAGGCTTAAAACGGACAGATGCACAAAAAGAATAACATGAACACCTTCGTGGATAGAAACAATCAAATGCCAAAATAAACAGCAAAAACATACACCACAACACAGGAGCAATAAACTCACCGTTGTAATTATTTTCTATATCACACTAATAAATGCATTAATGACAGCTCCCACGCCACCTAGTGCCCCAAGCAGTTTGGGACTTCTTCCCACAAATATCCTTCATCTTAGTGCAGTAAAACAATGAGAACAATCAAACAAATTATTTAAAAAATAAATAAATCTCCTACGGACGTTTACAACACTTCAACCAAACCAGTAGATTTTATGAGAATTACCAGCCCAAAGACCTAAACGTGTAGCAGATAAGGAAACAACACTACAGCTTACCAAACACCAAGAGAGATCCAAAGACAAATCACCTCCCCATCAAACACTGCAAAATCTTTACTAGTTTCAATTCTTCACAAACGGTCAACACCGATGATAAACTTATAAAACACAATTCTAATTTTGAACCTGCCAAATTCTAATTTATGAGCAATGATTAGTAGCTTGAGCATTTGAACCCCTCCCTCAGCAACAAAAGTTCACTGAATTACAAATAATTCTCTACACCCAAAATCATTCCATAAGCAGTGAAGTCCTGACTTCTTAGACAAGAAAACGTTAACAAATTAGAAAGCCAACAACATACAATCAGGGAAAACTAAATCATATCGTCCATCTGAAACTCATCATATCTCACACAGGGAAAGTAATTGATGTGTTGGTATTACAGAAAGAAAATCATCACCAGCACTCAATAACACTTGAAAATTAAATTGACATAAACATGTCGATGAAGGTATATAATGAATAGTCACAAGCTAAAATAGAATAGTCAGAATGTCCATATCAGGATGAACCAAAGCTAATGCAGGAACTATCAACAACAATTAAGAGTGAGAATATACCGTATTCCATCCACCATCAATGACTTAAAATCGAGGCAGACATGATATTTGTGCACAAAAAGCTGAATCAAAACTATTCAAACATTTTCAAACTGGAGTATTAATCATGAACTAAAATAGACGCACAGATCTACCAGGAAATGAAATCATAAAATGAGCCAAGGATGTCCATTAAACCAGAACAATCACTCACAATGGAGCAGAATGCAGCAATTCCCTAATAATGTCCTCGCTATATGACATGGACCATTTTAATCACTGAAGTACACCTATAATGCGAATCAGACAACATATATGAGGATTTGTTCATACAAAGGTGATGTGTCGAGCTTCACGCATCAGTCCAGCATATGCCTAGATTTTCTCAAGCTTCTCTGCCTTAATTACAGGATTGGCTTTGGCTATAGCATCCTGACCAACTGTCCGGTAATCAAAAGGGCAGTCATGTTTGTCAGAGTAGCGGTGCATTGCACAAAAGAGATTCCCGCATTTACAGCTGAAACCAGCTAATCCAACTCGCTTCCGGCAAGTGCCGCATCTGCTGGGACCTGTCTTGGCCTTCACCTCAGAAGCCTCACTAGAGGATGAATCCTCAGAGATTTGAGCAGCAACTGGCTTGACTTCCATTGTTCCAACTTGTACATCTGTAGCAATTATTTTCACAACCTCTTCTCCGTTGCTGATAGAGCTGCCATTCACAATGCTTTCAACTGATGATGCAGTGATTTTTGCCTGTTCCTGCTTCAACAGCATGCCCTTGTAACACTTTGAACACATATTCATGGTAGTAGCCCTCCCAAAGAAGCCACAATTATTGATGCAGAGCATTGGTTTCTCTGGAGTCTGGCATCCTGTCTCATCTAGAGGCTCCATTGTTTTGTGACAACCTGCAAATAAAGAATTCCGTCATCTCTAGCAATTACATACAAAACCAAATTTGTGTTCCCATGAGAAGAAATGAAACCAGCCCTCACAAGGAAAAATTGAAGAATCAAACAATGGCAAGTGGCACAGAGGCAATTAGATGCCAAAAGAACAAGTACTCCAACATGAAACAAATTCAAAGTGAAATCATGCCATACGTATCAACGCAAAAAATGAGCCAAACAGAAACAAGGGCCAAACAAAAGGCTTACAAAAAGGCCAATACTATTCATATACCTCCATATCGCGAGCAGAAGATTAGGTTTTTTTTTTTTTTGGACACTACAATACGAACAGTTAATAGTGCAGAATTCGACAAGCGTTCATATGAAAATTGGGCACACAAGGACGTTAAAGTCCGCAGACCTCAGTTCCCATCCAATATATCAGCTAAAAGAAAAATCTAAAGAGAATTACAACATGCAAAGACAGCTCAAAATCCATCAGTGACATATGCATTCCTGCGGATGATTATTCTAATATTTAATAGACCCAGAGGACAATAAAGCAGCATCGGACAAAGGAATGAGAGAAAACCAACTCAAACTCTCCATCAACGACTTCGTTTTACTTCCCTAATCCGTATAAAACAATAAGCAGGAATCAACAAGTCAAAATCACATGAAAAACCACAACCGGGGTAGGGAAGGTCACAGGGCTTTTCTTTCGGATATATAGAAACCGGGGAGATATCAGAAACCAATAGTAAATTCCCATATCGTGTAACCCATATAACCCCAAAGAAAGGAAAAGAATCATAAATAACCCGAGATGCAGAAGTGGTGGAAGAGATGTTACAAAGGATAAAGAAACCTCTCACCCGAGGGCTTGGTTTTGCCGATCCTGACGGGGAAACCGATTTCTCCGTCGGCAAGAAGCAGGTGAAAGAAGGGAAATTTGACAAAACGCACGCAACAACGAAAATAATCTCTAAAGGGAAAAGGGGATAGATGGAAATAGTCCTAACCTTGGATTGAAGAACAGTATGTAATAATTGAGAAAACCAAAACGAAGTACAATATTAAACGAAGATAGAGTCAGAGAAGAGACGGGGAGAGGGAGGTTGTTTTCGGTCGTATCGCTCGGTGAAATGCTGTGTTTGAACCATTATCTGCCACCCGATGCTTCTCGCACAGTCGGTTGGTCCTTTCGTAAACTACCCCTGTATTTCTTTGAAATTGCTACTTTGCCCCTCTCTTAATTTAGAATTTTAAAATTCAAGTCACGGTTTTTAATTCAAAAATTTATCGTTTCGATTAAGTTACTTAAATACCGATAAACTTTGAAAATATAGTTTGAAGGTTAAAAACTATGATTTTCCAAAAACTATTTGTTTCTACATTTTCATAAGCTACTGTGTTTATTTCGAACAACGACAATAATGCATAAAAACATTTTATTAATTTTGATTTATGGTATACGAAATGTAAGAAGAGTTTTATCTCGATTTACATAAAAAATAGTTTATAAATAATTTCAACACCAAAACAAACATGTTCATTAATCTATTTTTTTAAGTTGTTCACTTTTCTTTTATAATTATTCTCTTAAAATTAATCTAAACATCCCATACAAGAAAGCCAATATTTCCGATTATGCATCTGTGCTGGAGTAGATGGTTGTGACACATTTAGCCATTTATTTACAAGTTTTCCTTTCTCCAAATGATTTTTCCTAGGGTGACCAAGACACATATGGTTAATAAACATTGTAATGATTATTTTCCTAGGAGGACGGGAACACATATGGTTATAAGTATGGTAATGATTACTAAAAGGGAAAACTGGGGAAAGTAACCCATTAACAATTTTATTGGAGGTAATGACCTCATAAATTTTAATATAGATGAAGAATGGTACTGTATAATAATTAATAAGCCTTGTACATACAAAGTATCAAAATTTTAGATTCAGGTCAAAAAAATATATTCCTTCCAGTTCTAAATATAAGTTAATGTTAATTTTTTTAAAGAGACTAAGGAAACAATTAAATTATTTTAGAGTATTTTTATTTTTATTTTTTTAAAATAATTAGTTTGACTAATAAAATATTATATAATCTAAAAACTCACAATATATGATATGATTAAGTAAATTATTTAGCTTCCTTAATCTCTCCAAAAAAAATCAACTCTATCTTATATTTAGGGCTAAAGAGAATATTTTAGATGCCTCTCACCGACAAATTTTGCAAAGGAGGATTTTTCCTCCATTTTCCAATTAACAACGCCATACTAAAAATCACAAAAGAAAGAAAAAAGTGTGATCAATTCTTTATTGAAAGCATTGTTTATTATAAAGCATATGGGTTTTTTTTTAATCCATAGAACATTCTCTAAAAATTAATCCAAACACTAATTAAGTTAGCCAAATACAAATCAGACTCTCAAAACCATAGTTTAGGGCTTAAAAATCATAATTTTTCAAAAGCTATTTTTTTCTAACTTCTTATAAGCTATTTTTCAAAATCAATGCCTTAAAATTTTCACTTTTTTTCTTGTAAGTTATTATCTAAAAGCTAACCTAAAGACCTGGTATGAGAAAACCCGCATCTCTGACTATGCATGATTGCATGGTGCTGGAGTAAATCGCCTTGACTCATTTAGCCATTTATTTACACGTTTTCCTTTCTCAAAATGATTTTCCTAGGGTGACCATAACACATACGGTATTGTAATAATTATTTTCCTAGGGTGACCAGAACACATATTGTTATTGAGCATAGTAATAATTACTGTTACAAAAAAAGTAATAATTACTAAAAGGGCAGATTCGGGAAATGACCCCATCAATTTTAACATAGATAAAATATGGTACTTTACAAGTCCTGCACACACAAAGTATCAGTATTTTAGATTCTTCTCACCGATAAATTTTGTAAGGGAGGAATTTTCCTCAATCTTGCAATTAACAAGGCCACACTAAAAATTACAAAGACAAAAAAAAAAGTGTGATCAATTATTTATTGAAAGTATTTTTATTATAAAGTATATGAATTATTTAAATAGATAATAAAAATTAAATTACTCTTAACTCATTAGAAATTTTAAATCATGCGTAAATAATTTTTATTTTGAAATTGATAACGAGTTATTCTAAAATTTTTATTTGTTAAAATAATTATTTTCTAAACTAACACATAAGTGATAATAATTCTCAATATGTATAGAGTAATTTTTATGACAATGATTTTTTCTCAAAAGAAGTTTTTTCCCTTAATTTTAAAATTTCCAAGATTCTAAAAAAATCCCTCCATGGTCCAAAAACAGAGATTTATCAGGTATTTGTCTATAATATATATTATGTGCATTTAAAAATAGGGTTATAAAATACTCCACATTTCCTCGCGCTACGTAATTCTTCATTGAATTTGATGATATATATTTTTTATAAAATTATTAATTTTAGTAAAAAAAATAAAAAATGCTTTATCTAAATATTATCATAGTTAATTACTCAAGAGAGTTGGATAATTAAGTTATGGCAAGATAATACTAATAAAATTTTTATTTTACTTAAAAACAATAAATTAAAATTTTTAAGAAAATAATTGGATCGAGATTAAAAATTAAATTAAAATGTGAGTTTTGAAAAATAGAAGATAAGCGATTATAATTTTCACAAGCCTGAAGGGCAATTGTTTCAAAGAAAAAAGGTGTTGATTCCATGACCTTTACGTAAACTGGTAATCCCTCGCCTTAGCGTATGTTGGGACCAGAGGGATGGCTAGAAATATAAAACATTGTCAATAGTCAAACAGCAAAACAGACCAACAAAGGGGTAAAAGTAAAACCCTCTCCTGTCATGTATATAAATTTATTACATTAATTAATAGTTAGTTTTTAAATTGCAAACAGGTTTTCTCTGATCTTTATTTTCTGTTGTTTAAATAAGCATGATGGGAGAAAAATACTTTTTTCCCCACTTTTCTATTACTAGCCAGGGACAGAGTTAAAGCATGGCGTGTAATTTGTAGCATAATAACAACAATAATACTTCCTAATTTTTTAAAGAGAATTTTTTCTGATTGTATTTATCATATTTATTTGTCAAAGACATTTATTGCTTGTTTGGTCTGAGGGGAGGGGAGGGAAAGTGGGTTGAGGAAAATTTTTTTTGAGTTGGATTTAAAAAAATTAGAGAAGTGGAGTTACAAATTTTTAATTAATTTTTCTTACTCTTTTATCTTATAGATTATCTTTATTAAAATTTTATTATCCAACTTCTTCAATTTTTTAAAATTCAACTAATAAAAATTTTCCCTCCCCTCTAAATCTCTCACACCAAACAGACCCCTAGTGGGTGAGAGGCAGGTGAGAATAAAAGATCAAATAACATAGAGTTGTCTAGATAGGGAAAGACGAAGACCAAAGAGGATACCAATACCTAATAAAATTATTAATCAAAACCTTTTAATTAACTATCCATATAAATATTTGGTGGTTGATAAAGAACTATGAGATCTTACCATCCATGCAGGCATGAAGCTCACCGGCGGACCTACTTAATAGGTAAGGCTTGAAGTTCTTTTACGCCCTCATTAAAAAAAGCATGTATTAACAAGACCAAATATTGAAAGACATTGACCAATTATTTAATAGGGGTACTATAAAAAATAAATTTATAGTTTTAACATGTTTATTAATCTAACCAATTTTAATCATATTTTTAATAATTAAACATCAGTCATTCGTCTCGTGTGCATAAAATAAAATTTTATTGGGCATAAGTGTGGGTGTCATACTAAATTTATAAATAATTTGTCCCTTAAAATTTTGAAGAGTATGATTATTTTTGTATAAATGCATTCATTAGTAACAATCATAATACAAATTATCTCATGCACTCTCTATTTTTTCAAAAGTCAAAACTTACCTCCAATTCCCTGTATCCCATAAACAAGTGCCGTCTAGATCTATTAAATATAAACAGTGTTAAATGTTGACATGTCTACTGGATCGAATGTCACTTGTTAATTAGAAAACTAGACGGACGAAATATAAGAAAATAGATGTAAGTTTTTTCATTTTTAAAAAGCGTTTTAGTTAAAAAAATATTATAAAATTTAGTGTAATTAAGCACTTTTTATTGTCTCACATGTCGAAGTATAGCTTTGAATAATAAATGTGCTTAAAAAATTGAAAAAATAATAAATAAATATCACTTAAACTTAAAAAATTCCCAAAAATCTTAGGAAACTGGGAAATGACGAAAATATGATGTGATAGGAATATGTGATTTCGAAGTTTTTGCCGTTTTTATTAGAATGCCCCTCATTTATATTATAATTCAAGGCTCTTCTCCCCAAACTTGATTGCCACCCCTCTTTTACTTGACCTATCCTCCCTCGCCGGTGTCCACCTCCACAATATACCTCTGTCACTCGCTGTCCCCCTCTTGTATCCCCTTCTATCTCATCTATCACAAGCCCAAGCTAGGGATGAGGGAAAACCTAGTGGTCCGGTCCAGTCTGGTTTGACCTGAGCTGGTCCGGTCCAGTTCAAATAAGTAATATCATGAAATCAGATTAGATTGGACTAAACTAACTGGTCGGGTTAGACTGAGTTCCAGACCATGGGACCAGACCACCTAGACTGGTCTAGTCTGGTCCAGGTCAATTTCTTAAAAAATATTTTTATAATTTAGATGTTCTTTTTTATTTAATATTGTTATATTTTTTTAAGGATTTATGATCAAGTTTTATTTTTTATGATGATTTTTATACGATTGTAGGTATTTTTATTATCTTGATTATATTTATCATGTTTAAGTATTTTTTCTCGACATATTTTTTTATTATTGTTGAATGTTGTTGGATATTCTTATAGATTTATGATGTTTTAATTTTTTGTGACATATTTTATATTATTATAAGTATTTTTGTGGTCCTAATTGTGTTTAATAGGTTCAAATTTTGCCTTCAAAATAAAAATAAAAAAAATATTAAATTTAGGTCCTGAACTAGTCCAGGTAGTCCACTAGACCCCGTCTAGTCTAGCCCAACTAGACCCCATATAGTGTAGCCCAACCTCGGGTTGGTGCTAGATCAGACTAGACCACGGATTGCTTTGTACAACCCGAGATCTTCTCAAGACTAGACCTCAGTTTGAAATCAAACCCAGTTCAGTCTAGTCCATGCTCATCCCTAGCCCAAGCAAAGGGGGAATGAAATGTAGAGTCTTGTGGTCTTGAAACTCGTCCAAACAGACGGCGCGTTCTAGGGTGCTTTTCCCAATTTTAAGGCCCTTGACGGTGCAGTAGACGAATGCGGGAAAGGTTTGGATGATTTTGGTGTCAATGCTGTGGGGGTGGCGCGCGCTGTTCCCAATTGGGAAATCACCTCTGGTTCCTCAAAATCGTTGCTTTGCACATTGACAGAAGTATTTGGAGAGGAAGCCTAAGATTAAGAAGGCAACAATGAGGATGACTAAAGTGATGGTCGTGAATTTATTGAATTGAATCAAATCCGGGATGATGAATCGGCCTGGGAAGAGGAAGGACGGGCAAATGTGAGTTGGGCGAAGGAAAGGAAAGAGGAGTGAAGCAGGAGTAGGGCAGGCATGGTAAGATGGTAGAGGAACCAACTAGGAAATTAGCATAATAGCTGATAATAAGAGCAAGCTGTTGGTGAAGTGTGGGAGGTAAATGAAGTGGCAAAAGGGGATGCCAGTGGGCCAAGCAGTGGGAAGTAAAGGTGGGATGGTGTTGGAGGGGGAGGATAGGTCACGTCAGAGAGAGGTTTAAGTTGTTAGTCCCTATTTTTAAATTGTCGTTGCTTATACTTAACTTATCAACGTACCCCTGTCAGGTGTCGAGGACAACTTGAGCACAGCAACTTGTAACTATCCCATTAGGCGTTGTTGACAACTTGAATATAAATAATGATAACTTGAGTATAACAATTAACAACTTGAATATAGAGGATGATGAGCTAGGGAGTTTAAGTTGTCAATCTCTATACAACGATGCCTAATGGGGGCATCAAGTATCGTTGACAAGCTGAGTATAGACAGTGATAACTTCAGAATAACAATTAACAGCTTGAGTTCTAACCTTTTTTTTTAATCTGAGGGGCATTTCGCTAAAAATACTCAAACCTTAAAATCTCATATTTATCCTGATGAGCTAAACATCCTTTGATTAATTTAGTAGACATTTTGAAGTTTTTTCAATTCAAATGGCATTTTTGGTTTTTTTCCCCCAAAATATTTCATGCTAATATTGATTGATGATTTGATTGATATTTATGATAATAAAAACCATTTAGGTTAACAAAATGGCGATAAGAAGGATAAAACATGAATCAGACACCCCGGCGGGAAAATGCCAATGGGCAGGTGGGCACTACCGAAAGCAAATGGCGGGAACAATTTTTTGATGACCGCCAAACTTGCTTTCTTGGAACTATTTTGTTTTTGTGTGAAATTCAAGATTGGTTTAAATAGAAGGAGCTGGCTTACAATTTGAGTCATCTTCAAAAATCTACCCTCAGGCATTACAATGGCGAAGAAGAAGAAGGCTAGGGTTTCTGATGACGAAAGTCTTGGGTCCGAACAAGAAGCGGAGAAACAAGATCAAAACCCAAGTTCCTCTACGGGAAAGAGCCTTTACGAGGTATTATTGATCGACCAGTTAACTTTATTGACATGATTAAACGTTCTGTCCCTGTTCTCTGCGACACCGGAGATTAGGTTTTTCGTCTGCGGTAATGTATTTGGGTTGGTTGTGCTTGATGGTATAAATTACCAGACGGTGATATGGGCCGGGCTGCAATATTTGAAACCTGACCAACTTCGTAGTTGCGGCTTTGTTTGTAATCCGAGGAGAAATATACTGTATATTCAATTTTATGACTTTGTTCTCGTTCTTTCATACACAAAATTTGCTACCAATAATTCTATAGGAAACATTTACTTCATTGGAGGTGGTAAGAATATTGCAACATTTTGCAATTAGAAAGTCTGGTAGTATTGGTTGCAAATAACATAATACTCGTGCCTGGTGAGGCTTTTAGAAGTTTTTTTAAGTAAAACAATTGAACAAGGTCTATTTTTTCTTTCTTTCTTAGCTTCATGAAATTTCAAGTATAAGCATATCTATCAAGGATCATAAGTGAAAGAAGAAGCTACAATGGATATGCGAACAGGGGGTTTTAAATTATTTGCCTGGCTGAAAGGCAATTATATATGTTGTTGCTAGAAGAAGCTGACCTTGAAATTCATCATTAAGACATATAAGCATTCACGACTTACTGATGTAATAAATTTCAATACCATTCAGGTCTGGTGGCAATAAGCTTTGTTTATGCAATCTGCGTTATATTTTCTTGGCCAAATTATTGAGAACGGGTGTGTTTTTTTGGGATTTGGAATTACTTGACAACATCTCTGGGAGTTTGATAAGAAAATATGGGTTTGAAAGTTTTAGATCAAAATCCTATTGGTTTAAATAGGCTTGCTAACTCTTTAGTGCTGTAGGCTCACATTTGAATGCAGTCTATAGATGAAATTTGGTAACATTAGAAGATCTTTGATAAGAGGATTTTGTTATGCACTGATTTTCATCAAGTCCCTGATCTTCAATTCAACTAGTTCATTCATTGTACCAAAATCATGTGTTAAAAGAAATTTGTCTACTGCAAACGTCATCTGGGCTTATTTTTAGAATTATGCCAGCCTGAGGTCTTAGGTACCAATTATTAAATTTCCGCTTTGTTTATCACTTTCACTGAATCAGTTAACAACTGTTCCACATGGTCTGGTATACTGTTTCCTTGGCATGCTGAAGCTGATGGGTGGTTCTATGTTTTCTACTATTGGTGATGCGTTGAATATTTTCTTTTACTTATTTTGTCTAGTTTACTAATGTGTTGGACAATGACCCACTTCTTGATTGCTCAATGTTCCTAGGTTCTTGGAGTGGAGAGAACTGCATCTCAACAGGAAATAAAGAAAGCATATTACAAGTTAGCATTGCGTCTCCATCCTGATAAAAACCCTGGTGATGAGGTGATTGTTTAAGTTTGCCTAGCTATGCCCCTATCAATTAAGTGACTTGCAAATATTTGTGGCTGTGATTGCTTATCTGTTTACAGGAAGCTAAGGAGAAGTTTCAGCAATTGCAAAAAGTGATCTCAATTCTTGGTGATGAAGAGAAACGGGCTCTTTATGATCAGACTGGTTGTGTTGATGATGCTGTGAGTATCTGGGCATTTGTAGTTTCCAATAAATTATTAAATCATTGAACCATGACATAATTGCCTTGTAATAGCATTCTCTTGGGACAAAAATAATTAAATTATGTCTGGCACATCTGCTAAGCTTATTTGTCTTGTTTGATAATCAGGACCTTGCAGGGGAAGTTGTTCAGAATCTTCATGAGTATTTCAGAGCTGTGTACAAGAAGGTATTTGTTTTATGTGTTTTCTGAGTTTATTATAATGACTTGTGGTGTGGTAGTTTAATGACCGAAGAATTATAGGTCACTGAAGCTGATATTGAGGAATTTGAAGCAAACTATAGGGGATCTGACTCTGAGAGAAATGATTTAATTGATCTGTACAAAAAGTACAAGGGTAATATGAACAGGTAAAAGAACATTATGATAAACTCCCTTTATTTATAAGTTTTTTTGGTTTGGTTTTAGCCTTAAAAATAGGGCTGTTAGTTTGATATTATAAATAACTTCCCTTTGCAGGCTCTTCTGTTCAATGCTTTGTTCAGATCCTAAACTTGACTCACATCGTTTCAAAGATATTCTTGATGAGGTTATAGCTGCTGGTAAGAATAGTCCTAGCAATGTTTTATTCCTCCAGAAAAAAAGTGATAAATTAAAATAGTTATTTTTGAGTAATGATAATAAGGACATGGTATATTACTATATTGTATAAACAAATTAAGGACATAATATGTTGTGCAGTCTAGATTATTGTACGTTTTGGCAAAGAGTTGCATGGAAAAAGGCAGTTCTGCGGAGTTCATTGCTTAAGTTTGAATATAGTAGCATTTGCCTCAGTTTCCTTTTTTCCTTGGTCTGTTTTCTACAGGCGAACTGAAGTTGACTAAAGCCTACCAGACATGGGCAAGGAAAGTTGATGAAATGAAGCCGCCAACCAGTCCTTTAAGGAGAGCAAAGTAAGCCAACGGGCATGGGTATTGCTTATGTTATTCATACCATAGTTCAGGAATAATTTATTTTTAAAACTTTTATAGGTCAAATAAACAGGCCGGAACAGATCTATATGCGATCATATCGCAACGCCGAAATGAAAGGAAAGGCCAGTTTGATTCAATGTTCTCATCATTAGTTTCTAAATATGGAGGGGGTGATGCAGCAGAGCCCAGCGAAGAAGAGTTTGAAGCCACACAGAGAAAACTTGAAAGCCGAAGGCTGTCAAAAAAATCAAAACGCAAGTAATGGAAAATTGCAACAGAATCAAGGGTAGAGTTCTAAGCAAACAGTACTTCAACTCCCGTTTCTATGTAATTAAGTGTTGACGCCAAATCCTTTCCTCCTGAATTGATTAATGTGAGTTATGATGTGTAACTTAGTGACCAGAGTTACTTTGAAAGCTGAACTGAATCTGTCTTCTATCTAGCATGGATTTTGACAGAACGACTTCTGTATATGTTTGATAAATTATCTTTGTTATGGGGGGGGGGGGGTAATAGTGTGTGCACAAACTTGGTGGTACGGATTATTATATATTCAAGTTTACAGAAAAACACAGTTGCATATGCAAGTTTACAAAATCATTTGACCCAACCATCATCTCCCTAGTCTTATGCGCCAGGCCTCTTATGTCCAAAATCAAATTTCGGGAGAGGCCTGGTGCAAAAGACGAAGGAAATGATGGTTGGGTCATATGATATGTTGTTATGAATACAGATTAATACAGTGGCATGAGATAGTTGAAGAAGCAAGTCGGTGGTGTTTTTGTTGATTATTCCTCAACTACTCTTTGATTTGTTCCCACTAATTATTCTTACTTTATTTATATTTTTTTCTATAAATATCGTGTAAATCCTCTCAGTTTAATACAATCAATTCCAATCTTCAATTCTCTTCATGGTATCAGAGTAAGAATCATGGATTGAGACCATTCTCGATAATTGTCGTTGGTAAGTTTCTCAGAAACAATAAGGATAGTGGAGATCAAGGTATTAAAACCCGGACCGGGTATTGAACCGGTCGGGGTACTAGGTTAAAGGTCAGTGGGTCAAACCGGGGCCAAACCGGTGAATAATTGAAAATTTTAGGTTTATAGTATGAAATTTTAAAGGAAAAAGTTAATTTTTTTTTAAAATTGGGACCCGGACCGGACCGGTCTAGTGACCGGTTCGGCGGGTTCCGGTCCCGACCGGCCGGTCCGGTTCAGGTCCATGAACCCTGGTGGAGATGTCATTTGAGCCAGATCGAGGCACAGAGGAAGAGGTATATGAAATTGTAGACATAATGATGGAAAAAAAATGACAGAGTGGTTTTTCAAATTTCAGAAATACCAGTTTGGTCCATCAAATTTTCAAAAATGACAGTTTGGTCCTTTGAATTTCCAAAATGACAGTTTGGTCTTCAGCTCAATTAAATAATTGAGTATCCTGTTCCACGAAAATGGTGTCCCGCAAGTTGTAGAAACGGTTCACTAGCTTACGTCCGTATCGCGGCGATGGTGGTTTCACGGTGTCGGATCTGTGGAGAGAGAGGGGTCGGGATTGCGGTGAGCAGCGATAGTCGACGCTGGCGAGCCGAGAGTGAAGCAGTGATCATCGGCGGATGAGGATGACAGAGTGAGCGAGATTGGGCGTGGTTCTGCTTTGACTTCAAGCTGAGGTTTGAGGCAGTGAAAGCTGACGGTGAAGGCTCCGGAGGACGAGCGCCAATTTGTCTGAGTGAGAGAGAGTTGAGGTCCGACGGTGATGAGCGTGATCTGTTGGAGGTGAGCGAGTGGGCAACACAGAGGAGGGGCCCAATGACGGCAATGAAGAAGCTCTCCTTCGGTGGTTGAAATCGGGCTGTCGGTGGTCAACTTGAGGAGAGCGCAAGCAACGATCACCGAGAAGCTAAGCGATCAGAGAATGCCTCGTAACAGACTGATGTTACCTCCGACGAAGGCTTCGAAGGTTACAACGGAGTTGATGTGATCGCCGGTGGTATGAGTCCTCTCTGATTCTGACAGTGGAGAACTCAGAGGGCACGAACCAGAATTGCTAATAACGCCGATGCTGATTCTGACTAATCAGAGGGTGTGTTGGAGAATTCTGGTATGAATTTGAATTCCTATTCTCTCTTATTGCTATGAGGGAATTGTTGATCTAAGGTATATTCCTTCTAAAGGACTGCCCAATGACAAGTTTGATTATCTGATTGGCAAGTTGAACTTGATTGATATCTACAGTCCAATTTGAGGGGGAGTGTTATGAACACAGATTAATACAGTGGCTGAGATAGTTGAAGAAGCAAGTCGGTGGTGTTTTTTGTTGACTATTCCTCAACTACTCTTTGATTTGTTCCCACTAAACACTCTTACTTTATCTATATTTTTTTCTATACATACCATGTAAATCCTCTCAATTTAATACAATCAATTCCAATCTTCAATTCTCTTCATATGTGATTATTTATTACTTGTGGTCTCTTCTGCTATGGAGAAATGATAATTTAACTTGTTCAGTAAATGCTTTGTTACAAAAGATCTGTCAGAAATACTTGTTCCGCCAGGGAAAAAACATGTTACAAGTCACGCACAAAGGTCATGTTGAACGCTAGCAGTACATAAATGGAGGGCAATGAAGAGGGCATGCGTACGTGGTAGGAAAAGCGTGTAATGACTTCAAAACGGAAAAAGGGTTTCTTAAAAGCAGAGTCGTCCCATCTCTTCAATCAAAATTATCTTTGTTTCTGTAGTCCATATGCATTGCAAGTGGGGCTCCCAAGTCCCAATTATTTTTGGAGTCTTCAAGTTCCCATTTGGGTTACCATAGGCAAGAATTTTGTCACTGGTCAGCAAAAACTTAATCCCACTTTAATTATTCTCATCTTATCAGATCAACCCCACTATGTTTAATTGCCCACCTCGTTCTTTGTAAAGAGGCATCCTAATCAGGTTTTGATTAGACATCATATAGTTACCCAATTAGCCGGGAATTTCGCTTGTGGAACCCATAGGAATAAAAGTACTAGTATTATCCATTGCTTACTTCTAAAATTATAACCTTTGAGCACATAATTCCAAACCATATAGTCAACAAAACTGCCTCGTAATGTCTTGCCTGCATCTGTCAATTGAACACCATGGTATCGACGTTTCAAAGACTTTAAATGGAACACATTTTTGTCTCTAACAATGGTTGAGGTGTTAGGCTACAAATAAATACCCAGATAATGATGTTGGTGGACCGATTCGAGTGGGTGGCCAGAAGAGCACAAACCCACATAACTCAATAAATGAGGGGAAGCAACGCCTCTTAGCTCAACTCCAAAATTAGACGATTATTACTATTATTTTAAAGGTACAAGGATGGTGACTACACAACTCGTGCCATCAATATCCCCATGATTTGTAAACGCAACCCACCACTTGATTTCATTACCCGGGAAAATTGTATTAAATTTATTAGATTTAATAATAAAAATTTTAATTCAATTCTTCAACTAATTATGATGTACAATTTATATTCATGGACTAACCAGAGGTAATAATCAAGTACAATAAATAGTGATGATATGGATGCTCCACATTTCTTCACTTCACTTGACTTTCTCGTCCTTCAACCCCACTCCTGAAGACGCTTCCTCCTTCTCTCCCTCCCTCTTCTCTCTTTCGGGTAAGTCATCATCCATCTTAAATTTTTCTCGGTGGAGGTATATTCTTCTGCTTTACTCAGTCATCGCTCCTCACAGAAGGTGGTTTAGTGTCATAAATTGTGGAACATAGCTGCTTTACTCAGCTTTATGCCTCTTTCCATTTGGATCCCTTCATAGTTGTTTGAATCAAATTCAATTGCAGGATATTTGCTTTTGAATTTGGATAATTAAAACGCTCTCCAAGCTATTGCTTACCTTCAATTAGAGCCGTTGGAGCGAAGATTTGTAGTGGAGCCCACGTTTTGCTGTCTCAACTGGATCCGTAGCCACTAGAATCTGCAGCTTCACTGTCTGTCTGCTGTAGCTTTCGAAGCTTGCCATGGAGACCGATAATGGTGATGCCAAGTCAAAGATGGAAGAGTATGAAGTAATAGAGCAAATAGGCAGAGGAACACCGGGCACCTCCTTCCTCGTTCTCCATAAGTCTGAGAAAAGGAAGTAAGACACTCTTCGCAGAAATTCTATACCTGCTGAACAATGTGCATAAATGGCTAAAGATGAATTTTAAGTTAAAAAATCGACAACAATGAAGCAAAACTTCTTGACTTTTGAGATTTCTGTGTTAAATTGTTGGAAATGAAACCCACTCATTTCGATAGCTATTTGCTCTGACTTGTTCTTTTTTAATTTTTCCGTGAGATTACTGTTCATTTGCTTGATTTTATGTCCGGTAGGTATGTGCTGAAGAAGATTCGCTTGGCTAAGCAAATCGACAAGTCTAAACGTACAGCGCACCAAGAGGTTGGCATAACAAACCCAACCAACTGATTCATATTATCTAGTGTTAGCCGTATTTATGTACACATGTTTTCTTTTGCTTTTAAAAAATGACTCCAATCATTCTGTTTTGATTTCTGTCTTAATTGAATGGACAATCGAACCCACATTAATGTCAGTATTATCTCCTCCATTCCTTTTTTGTTTTTTGAAAAAAAAAAATTGTCCTATTTGCATTGATAAATGGCATTGATCAATCCATTTCCTTCCATGTTTTGAATCATACGTGGAATGCATCTGCCTTGCTAATTTGTAATTTCTTTTGAATCCTCAACATCTTTACCCTTCTTTTATGGTTTATAAATTTACCATTGCTGCCTACACCCTGTTCTTACTACGAACAAGTATCTGGATGTGTAGTGATGTCGTATTTAGCTCAAAGACGGAGACTGAAAATTAAAGATTAATAGCAGTAGAAGCAAATCTTGTTGGTGCTATCCAGAAGCAAGTCATTGCTGCATATTTTAGTACAGATCAAATAATTAGATGAGAGAATACTGGCTTTCTGGAATTTCTCTCCTACGGGATTGTGAAAATACTGTAAACATATGAATGGCATGCAATAGGGCATATTGAGTTAAATACAACGTGAAGCTGGTTCTGAACAAGTTCTTTATGTCCGTTGACGTAAAAAAGAGATCTCTGTTTGTTTCATTCAGATGAACCTGATTTCAAAGCTAAATAACCCATATATTGTGGAGTACAAAGATGCTTGGATGGAAAAGGTAAGTCCATGATCGTTTTTCTGTGCTTGGTTTTACATATGTGCATAAAATACATACAAGTTTAAGATTTTATAGGTTACCTATTTGTTGTTATGTTTGTGAGATTTTCATGTTTTGTAGGAGGACTGCTTATGTATTATAACTGGCTGTTGTGAAGGAGGTGACATGTAAGCTATAAATTTTTTCCTGCATGACTCATGTATCAGGGCATATTAATCTCAATTCCATATCTATGCCCTTGAATAACTTTTGCATCTATACAGGGCCAACATTTCCTGTTCCTTCAATCCTATTTTAATCTTTATTATTCAACATTCGAACAGATAACATCTATGGGTAAAAAGAAAAAAGAAAAAAGAAAGGAAAAAAATCTTGTATTGTCAATCTGCGTGCAAATTATTGACCCAGCTTAAGATATTGAACTGGGTCAATAATTTGTTTACACAATTCCATCAAAGCCTAGCACATGAAAACCTACTACTGGACTTGAAATGAAGACAAATTCTAACTTCTATCTTGTACTGAAACTACACCCAACTTTATTCTGAAAATTTTGAATTGATAGACTGAGGTGGATCTTTTATCATGTTTAAGAATTTCTTGACCCTAAAGTTTAAGTTGTTAGACAATGGCCCTAAGCCGATTTTTGTGACTTTCACATCAAACTGTCTTGCTTCTATAACCATATTGTGGCATCTAGGAAGAAGTCATTGTGGATGGATGCTGAATTGTTGTTATAATCTTTCTTATTAGTAGTTTGATAAACTGATACATTGAAAATACTCACAAAAATTTGATGCTATATTTACAATCTTAATAACATTCTTACCAGAAACACTAGGGGGCACTAGTTGTGGCTTGGTAGTGAGGAATGAGGTTTCGTATCATAAAGTCATAGGTTCAAAACTCTACTTCATCATTTACAAAAGCATAAAAAATAGGAAATACACTTGGATAATGGATCTGGTATTTTGTGGGTGGCATGTTTAGTTGAAGATTGCATGTTATCTCTTGATATACATGCATTTGCATGAGCATGTATGTATACGTAAATGCTTGGGAGAATTATCAACAGCGTTTCAAACCCCATATATAAAGCTTCATGAAATACTGAAATCTTTGTTGAGCAGGGCTGAGATAATAAAGAGAGCCCGGGGATCTTTTTTCTCTGAGGAGGTAACTTGTGAAGTTTAACGTATCACATCTTAATATGCTCTTGTTAGATGAGCGTTCCTTACCTGTTCTGTACCATATCCTCTTGCAGAAAATCTGCAAATGGATGACTCAATTATTGCTTGCTGTGGACTATCTGCATTCTAATCGTGTACTCCATGGAGATCTCAAGGTGCTGATACTCCCTTGCCCTGGCAAAAGAAATCTTTTATATGACATTTTCATTAATGCCTCTTTATTTAATTTCAGTGTTCGAACATATTCCTTTCCAAAGGCAATGACATTCGACTTGGTATGTATGTGCTATCATTTTTTAAGCTCGTCACATCTGGCTTTCCATGTATTGTGGTGTCTGAAGGAATATATGTATTGTGTGGACTGCACAGGTGACTTTGGTCTTGCAAAACTACTGAACACCGAAGGCCTTGCTTCCTCGGTATTGTATATATTTTAATACCTTAGCAATTTTCTGATGCCTTCTTCAGGAAACTTGTTTGTGTTATTTTCCGCTTGAAACAGATCGTCAAGCCAAGCTGTTATTCATCTTAAAATGAATTATTCTGTTGATCTATGAGAACTTCTAGTCGTAATGTTTTTCTAGTTCAATTTAATCCACCTGCTGATGCTGTTTAATATTTGCTTCATTCGTCTATCTTGTGTAGGGTGTGGGAACTCTAAATCACATGTGTCCTGAGCTCCTTGAAAATATACCTTACGGTTATAAATCTGATATATGGTCTCTTGGTAAGTATATTGGATTCTTGATTTCATATGACAGAGCTTTATGATATCACTTGTTATGTAAGAATGACCTGTTTCTGTGTCAAGGTTGTTGCATGTTTGAAATTGCTGCACATCAACCTGCATTTCGTGCTCCAGTAAGGACAAATTTGAACTACGACCAAGAATTTGATATTATTGTCAGCATTAAGTTTTAATTCCTTAACATGTATTTATAAGTAGAATAAATAGATTAACGAATGAAAGAATGGAACAGGACAAGGCCGGGGTTATCAATAAGATAAATAGATCCTCCATTTCCCCGCTGCCAATCGTTTATTCGTCAACACTGTAAGTAATTTCTTTGAAACCAATACAAGTCACCTTATTATTATGCCTTCTTCCTTTGCCCTTTGATTTTTGAATAAATGATTTAATTTTTTCCACTCAATCGGAATTCAAGTGTATATATACAATTACATTTGAAATTAACTAAAACTTGCTCGTAGATTTCATGTTCATTGTCGTTTGAAATTATCCCCGTTCTTAATATCTTTCGTATTTCTTTTAAATGGTATAACTAAATCAGAACTTATGTGTAACAGGAAACAAATTATCAAAAGCATGCTGAGGAAGAATCCAGAACATAGACCAACAGTTAGTTCAACTAAGCCTATGAACTTCTTTGAATAGTCTGGACTAAGTGTTCACTCCAATGTTGCATCTCTTTGTTGACAGGCACTGGAATTGTTAAGGCATCCTCATTTACAACCATACGTCCTCCGCTGTCGTAATGCATCGGCTATCCTTCTTCCAATAAAATCTGCAAGTAGCCCAAATAGTAGCCCAAATAATAAAACAAAAAGATCTTATAAGTCTGGTGATGGCAAAGACCATAGGGACAAAGAAGTAGAGGGATTAACTAATCGATTGGAAAGCGTTCATCTATTCGAGACAAATGGTGATGTACATCCAAGTAGTGTTCCCAAGCGAACAGTGTCATCCAGTGTAGAAGACAACCTTGAGACCAAGATGGTTGATCCCACCAGCTACATTGTGGAATCATGTTCTAGTATTAGTGGCTCAAAAGCTGGCTCTACGACATCTGAATCTACTGTTAGTAGTGTGTTCAAGGAAGTAAACTTTAAAATTAAACCTGCAAGTGAAACAGTTGATAACGAAGTTACATCAGAGACAGTTCCAGAAGATTCTAAGCATGAAGAACTAGGATTGAATGCTGAACCTTTTCAAAAATCAGAGAGGGTTGACATGGATGCATTGGCCACAAATGTAAAAGGTATGCTTTCCTATGATGGTTCCACCGAAGCCAAGGGACAGAGGGAAAGTACCATACCTGAGGACGCCAAGAAACCAATAACGCCCCATGCAGGAAGCTGTGATGAAGATGGGTCTGTTGAGGAAACGTTAAAACCACCAACACCTAAGGAGTCGGCTAGGGGTAGGGTCGAACAGGACACTGAACCTGGAAGCTGCTTAAAGAGAAGCCATGATACCATTGCATTTCCAGAAGACCTTCCCTTGGATTGTTTGTCTTCTGAGAGTAATGATAAGCTTGCAGGTGAAGCAGGAGGAGGCCAAGCAAGAACACTAGACGCCACTTGCTCCATGTATACAGAGAATGAAACCTTTAGTGCAGTTGATCACATACCAAGTGGGCTTTCATTAAGCAAACCTACTGAGATAGGTGGTGATGAAACCAAGAATGTGCCGGAGAGACCAGGCGAGCATAGAGCTGATGCTCTGGAGTCTCTGCTCGAGCTATGTGCTCGGTTACTTAAGCAGGACAAACTTGATGAACTTGCTCGCGTGCTTGGACCATTTGGCCATGAAGCTGTCTCATCCAGAGAGACTGCAATATGGTTGACAAAGAGCCTCATATCTGCACAAAAAAAATTTAACTCGGAGACCTAGTTTTTGAGAGGTGCTTCCCAATGCCATTGATTTATAAATTATTGTAAGAAATGTGTTTTTCCAAATGTGCCATAAGCTTGTTCCTTCTTGACTGTTTCTTGATTGGAGAGAGAGAGAAAAACATTTCACATATTCTTTTCCTATTGCGTGCTTTATGCTGTATGGAATAAGTTTTTCACTGGTACCTAGAATTTTGAATTGGTATTTTGCTTTGAGGTATAATTATAGCAATTGAATCTGTTCTATTTATTTTCCGGCCAAAAAAAAAAAAAAAGAGAATCTGTTTTATTTATTTACTTTAATAAATGAATACATGCTGAGGGTAAGGCCAGCGACTTGTATCTCTCTCACTCTCAACTTTTTGTATTCCACTCAATATCGTGGTGTCGTTGATCTAAAGGCTAGTTACAAGAATTAGAATAGGCCTACTTTTCCGTCCTATGAAGAAAAAAAAAAGGAATTAGAATGGGCAAGCAAATATATTACTTCATTGTGAAAATTTTGATGTGCTTGTCAATTTTCTTAATAAACAAATAGAAAATGTAAACTTAATGAAATGATAAGTTATAAATTCTTCTCATTTCTGTCCGTATTCTATTAGATATATCTTTATACAAATATAAATACCGAAACATATGACATTATCATGTCAGAGAAAAACATCTATAGATTTTTAAGACCGATATTTTGGAAATATAGGATCGATTCATCTCATTTATGATTTACCTAATCAGGCTGATTTTATTTTTGAGAAAAAAAGTTTACACGTTGCCTAAGCCATTATGCCATATGAGTAAATGGATAATAGCAAAACAAAAATGCGAAATAAAAAGCAATTGCCCGATAACGTACGAGAGAAGTGAGCAATTTTATTCAATCATAAGTCATAACAGTACATGAACATTTTTACATAATGATTTTTCGTCGCTTATTTCGTAGTTATTTTTCTCGGCTAAGTTACTGGAACAAGGCAAAGAAAGACAAGATCGAGGCACCAATCAAGGAGCCAACAACAGGCAAGCCAGCGGTGGCTCCGGACACCGGGCCGGGAGCCGGGGCAGCTGAAGGAACCTCGGTGACCGCCATTGCGGCGCTCATGGAGGCGGCAGCCACGAGAACGGCACAAGCAACCTTCTTCATGTCCATGACTTGTTAGGGAGACCTGCTTTTTCCGCTTTGAATAATCTTTGCTTTTATTTGTCTCTTTTCGCAAGTCTGAAGATCAATGAGAGTATGGCTATGGATTTATAGGTAACAAGTTGGAATTTTTGGGGGGAAAACAGCTTCTTTTGGTTGTAAAAGGATCAACGTGTATGGTTTTGCATGTTTTCAGCTCATATTAGTTTTTGGGTGACCCTTTCCGATACATATTTTTGTGGCACGAAGGCATAACCCACAACGTTTGGCTTGACCTTTGCCAAATATTCCTTGAGAAATTGGGAATTTTTTTCCCACAATTTTTTAACGTTTTTATGCATTCTCTTTTATTTTTCCAATTTAAACTGTAGTTCTAGAGGGATATTGTCAAAACCCAAACTGGACTCAAAGAAACCTCCAAGCCTAAGGTAATCTAAACTTATTTTTCACACGTGCCAACAATATTTCAAACAAGACTGCTTTCAATAACATAATACAACTTATTTCACGTTGTTACATAAAGGTTAATTTTACTAAAAACAATAAAACCAAGTGTTTTGACCTTTTCCGTTCTCATCTTATTTGGAAACCAATTACTAAGGAAGAAGTTTGGATGCTTCATGCATGTTTCCTTTATGTCACATACAAGACGATGATGAACACCCACCCACCGTTAATTGATTCCCTTGAATGGATTTGCGCACTGCCAAGTTCATTGATTATGTTAGGTGACACATAAAACTACGAATTTAATGAATCTGTTTATCCCGTTAATCTGTTATACAAATAACTTCGATAGCCCAATAACGTAAAAAAGAAAAAATCCAAAGACAAATGATGTCTCAGTTTAATTACTTTTACATGACAACGAAATTTGCAGGAAAAAATTGCCAGCAATAGGCAGGTTAAATTTACTTAGCACCAGAGCTACCTTATTTAGTGGATTCTGACATTGATTACAATTTGGCTATGTTTCAATCTGAAATAGTCAAGTTCTTAATAATATCATGACTCTGCTTCACCCAGCAGTCAACAACAGTAACATGTACGTATTCTAGATTCTTTTGCCCAGCAAGTAAAAGGACCAAAGAGTCCTATCAGAACAAGAAGTTTCCCGAAATAAAACTCTACCACATAGTTGTTACGTCAACAACGCTTTAGCTGGCCTGAAAGGGAGGTACCACCATCTTCAGTGACTGAGAAAAGATAACCTACACAGTAATCCGTTTTACTTCACTACAACGTCACACCTTATGATAGTCCAAGTGTTCAAAATCCAACCTTTGAACGGTGCAAATCATTCTAGAATATTCAAGTCAAATTTAGTTTTAAGTCCTATGTATTTTGATTGTTCCAGTGAATTGTAACGTAAATGGCTCAATGAGAACGCAATGCCACCCTGCAAAAAGGCCTTGGTTATGATTGGTCTTGTGGGTCTTAACAGCCGTAACCCAAAAGGCATGGTCACTTCAGAAATGGTTAATGTTTCATTTCGTGTACCTCTTACCATATTGAAAAGGATGGCCTTTTAACTTGTGCCCCCAAAGAATGCCTATAAATTCAACACCTGGCTCTCTGTACTAAACAATTCAGTCCCCACCCAGTTGTATCTTTTCAGTCACTTTGGACTTTAGCATAACAGTGAGATTCTGTGGAAATGGCACAAAATGGAAGCTCTTCTTCAGCTCAGATTTTGATGGCTATAATGGTTGTGGGGTTGCTTTGCTTCACCAAAATTGTGGCTCAGGATCCAGGTATTGCACCTACACCACCATTGGTGGCTGGAGATGGGTTTGCTTTGCTTGTTTCTGGGATGGCCTTGTGCTCTTCGCTGTTAATATCTATTGTGGCCTTCATGTTGCAGTAAAATGGATTGTTTCCATCGTGATTGAAACTTGTTACTTGTTGTCTTTGAAGATTTCTTCTTTGTGTTTATTCACTTCATGGTTCATGCATACTTCTCAGATGTGGTTCTTCCTATATGGTATTGTAAAAGATTAGTTTTGTGATATGAATATTTGCACCTGCTTTTTCTGTTTTGCCTATTAATTTGATATGTTCCTTCTTTATTCATTTTTTTTCTCAAGTACATTTTCTTGATAAACCGAAAAGATGCAGCTGTTGGGTAAATTTTCGTTTCTTTTATTGCACATACAGTGAGTTTCTGATCTTTTGTCTACATACAGTTGCTAACTAGTAATCACAATGTACACTGTAAAAATTAATGTCCTGACCGACGTGACAGCACACAACAACTAACCTTCTTTTCAACTGTAAAATTGAATGGTGTGTGTATGGAAAAGTGTAAATGGTCAAGAAGCAGTGCCTTTGGACTCTTTGACATCCAACTCATGCTCTGCTACCATAATACAGGAATCTGCTTCCAAAGATGAGAATGAACTCTTATCTTTGTTTGAGATCTCTTTGGCTGGATTTAACATTTCTGTTGTACATTGCACGTCTGGTGTTATCCCAACCTGATCTATGTCATGAAGGGCTGGTGATAGGTATTTTGCTACTGTAACAAAAAGGGCTGAACCATCATGAAGCTCTGTTACACTCTGCATTAAGAATGAACTCCCCACTATTAACTGAAATATGCCGAAAATAGAAGGAAGGAATAAAATTTAAAATTTTCCCCTATTTAGCTTTTTAAATCTAATCTGACAGGAGATAAATCATTAACCATCTCTGGCTTCTATGGCCCACTTGCAAAATATTCAAGATCACAACGTAGATAGTGGAGACAGTTATTTATAACTTATCGGGGGATGCAGTGTTATGATACAATGCATAATGAAGCCCCCTGTTCTATTTATTTTCTAATGAAAAAGTTTTGGGTAATCATAGGCCATGAACCTTCGAATATATCGAGTATGTCTTTACATAACAGTAGACAGAGATAATACCTGAATCTTTCCTTTACCAAATGTTTTGTGCCCCACAAGAATAGCTCGGCCATTATCGTGCAATGCCCCGGCTAAAATCTCACTGGCACTCGCACTTCCCTCATTTACCTGTGAGAAGGGAAAAAAGAAAAGAATGGTCGTTCATTACCCTCGGAGTGTTAATAAAAAAGGCACTTGCATAAACTTGTAAGTATTATAGTCAGACAACGAGGATGAGTTTGATATTAAGAACTGGGAAATGTCAAAATTTGAAACTGCAGTCCCCTGTTTTGTTGCTCTCTTAAAGTTGTAGGATTAAAAGGCATGACATGTTAATACGCAACGTAGTTTAGTGGTACTCACAAGGACTACAAGTGGATCGCGAGTAATAGCATGCCCATCGACCATATTAATTGGTAACATATTTCCACTCCTATCAACAGTATTCACCAGAGTCTCATCTCCATCCAACCACATCTGGGCAACATCAAGGCCTACTTTTAATAGGCCACCCTGCAATTTCAAAAATAAGGAAACTATGTAAGTTATATAATCCAGCGGGCATGTGAACTTCCAAGGCATCTTTCCATTAGAAATAGAAGATTACAGGATTATTCCGTAGATCAAGTATGTATGAGTGCACTCCTTGCTTTTCCAATTCCTCAATAGTATTCTTCATGTCTTCAGCAGCAGTCTGTCAGACATGGAATATGAAGAATTTACATAAAGCACGTATGGAAAGCAAAACAATAACTAAGCAACTAAATGAATAAACATTTCAATGAGAATTGTTGTTGGGATTATATTTACTTTTTAAATAAATGAAAAGCTATTTCTTTATTTGGTAACTGGGTATTTGCTAACCTGAGAGAAGGCTGCTAATCTTACATAGCCCATTTTCGTAAGCTTTCCATCTGGGGATCTATGAGGAATGATGGCGCTAGATATTGGAGAGAGCTTGATATACTCACGCGGCAATTTGACCTGCAAGAGTCATTTAGCGATTAGATCGGCCAACCAGATATACATGTACATTGTAAAGTTCAAGTCAAAGGAAAAAATTATTAGATAGCTGTTTCTGCACATCATAAAAACATTTGCTTAATAAGAGATATTAGTTTCATTGGATCAGCCGCACAGATACACGTTGATTTGAAGTCAAAGGAAAGAGCTTGTCAGATAAACTCTTCTGCGTATCATAATTTTAATCTGATAAGAGAAATTAGTTTCATTCTTCAATTATGACCAAATAAAATGTAAATACTAAGTATTTACCTCTCGAATGCCATAATTGAGTCCTGAGTCTTTGACCTGAAGAAGAAAAGGTATAAATTAATTACTTACAATCTTCAGGCTCACATGCTCCAAAATCTCGTAACTAGTGAACCAATCCTCCATTAAGATTGCCTGTCCCCAGAGGATGGAGGACCCCTAGGGAAGGGAATGCGTAGAGAATCCTAATTTTAGCTCACAAGTAATGAAAACTATCCTAGAAAATAAGGCACAGTTTTCAAAGGAGCCCACAAAATCTTGGCAAGGCCTGCATCAATAGATAGAATAGTGCTTTTGCGGCAAAAAGTGGAATATTAACCTTTACTGTAACATTTGTTCCTGCGTTCCCTCGCAACCTCTGTGCTGCAGCCTCGCTATCAATGCCATCAAGCCTCTCCCCTGAAAAAACAGAAATTATGTTTTAGTAAAATGAAAAAAATATAAGAAAGCAACTTGTTTCTCTCCACACACAAATTCTTAATTTCCAATAATAATTTTCACCATTTATCTCAACCAATTCATCTCCTTGATGTATACCGGCACGAGCAGCTGGACTACCTTCCACGCAGGACACAACAACCTGTGATTTCAATTGAAAAGATTAACAAGAGCAAAAATAACCTGGTTCCTGAGGAAAGATAAGCACTATTCCATGACATATACATAGTTCCTTATGCCAGAACTTAACAACAAAAATGAAAGCAAACATCCTTAAAGTGGCAGAGGTCAATGGCAAACAAATTGTCCTCAGAACAAACAGTATAATTATGGTTGATTCCTGTGAATTATAAAATGTTCTTCAGAGAAGTGACTAACCAAATGTCCCGTCTTTGGTTCAGCATTTATGAAGAGGCCCACTCCTTGTAAGTTACCATCACTTCCAATTCTAAATCCTTGGTATTCCTGCAAATGATTCTCTACCAAAATTAGACACAGAGGTTCACCTTCAAATAGAGTTGTCCAAAAAGTCTATTATTTATGGCAGCAACCAGTAAGAGGAAACATGAACTGCCATAGCATCTATGATCATATCTTAAGTTTACTCGTTTTCCACCTAAAAAAATCAAAGAAAGAGAATGAGATTCCAGAAAGAAAAATCTAACTGTAAAACCTTTGGACTGATTATTCGAGTAAAAGGATCTCCAAGGGTAGACAGCATTCCACTGATTTTCGTGTATGCTGCATCAGCTGAGCGCAGGGGGAACATTTCCACCATTGTTTGCTGCAACTTCAAGTCCCAATCTACAAATATAATTTATATATGTTATAAATTTTATTTGATGATTCACACATATATGCAGAAGTCAAATAATAGAGTCAAAAATACCTTGATGATTATATGTAGGATCAATGAATGTTTCTCGAATTAAACCCCATGCTTCCACGAGAGTTCTTTGAACTGCATTCACCTAGCAAGCAAATCCTTCCCACTCAGCACAATTCAAGTTATGGTTATTGGCTTGAGGAAACAAAACTCTAGCACTACCATTATACTGAAAATCCACTACAGCTCCAAATCATGGCTGGGTGTAATGTAGGAAATTTTCAGAAGAGCTTTTACTGAGAACTTCAGTTTCAGTACAAAGATTGACCTCGAAATATTTTGAGTGTAACCTAAACTATAAGTCACCTACTTGCTGGTTGGTTGAGAAGGTAAGAATATTGACCTAATATTGTTGACACTAGAAGTCAACCTTCGAGACGCCTTCACTCGAAAAGCTAAATACTAAAAAGTGAAGGATCATATGATAAAGAAATGAACAAGCTAATGGCACGAAACGAATTAATTATTGACTTGATAAACGACAAGAAGCATGGAAAGGGAGAAAAGATTGATGACCTCAGGCGCACGAGACACAGGAAAAGCCACAGTGAGAGATTCAGCAAAGGCGGGAGAATCGGAGAAGATGGACAGCAATAGAGCGGCGGAAGCACCAAATCCCAAAGCCGTTTTCGCCACAGATTCCATAAACCCTTGGCCACTGCATTGGACCTTCCCACCCCCATATGCCGCTACCGACGATGGAACCTCACTTTTGTGTTTCGGGTTTATATGACGGCGAGGGGACAAAAACCTCCGCGAATGAAACAGTATTGAGTTGGTTTTTCCGAGCTTAGCAGGAATCAAAGGACGATGTGTTGCTTTAAGATCGAAACTGGGAGCGAGAGGCTCCATTTCTGCGGTGGTACTGGACACAGACAGCACGAGAGGAAGGTAAAGAACAAAATTTTGTGAATTAAATTTGTGTGTTTGATGAAGCGGTGACCGTTATGCGTTGGTGAACCTGGGAGTGGGAAGGACCCCACAGGAACCTTCTCGACTTGTGGCGCTCGCATTCTCCACGCCTTACTTGCGTGCACGTATATTGATCTACGTGCCGTAATAATCAGTATCAACTATTCCTATTCCTCCTCTTACACTTGCCTTCTCCCTCTTGTCATTTTCCTTCGTTTCTCTGGCCACGAGTAATGCGCGTTTGGGTTTTAACTTTTAAGTTCTAATATTTGTACGAAATAGTAGGATTTTATAAAACTAGATGAATTAGTTCGAATAGTTAGATTTTGATTGGATGAGATGGGGTGAGATTATAAGTCCAAAATTCAAACATCATAAATACAAAAAAAAAAAAAAGAAGTAATAAGAAGAAAAATAAAAGATCTCAGTAAAAAAATAGCCTCCCTGTTATGTGGACTGTCCAAATTTTTTAACATAATTCTTTATATTTTTTTGATTCAAGCATAATTTTGTTGCCTTTTTAAAATTTTGAAACAGAGTTATCCCTTCCAATTTAAATTTGGGCGAGATTCTAAATTTAGAATAGCTTTTGGGGCTTTTTTGTTGAATTGAATTCGTAAAGGCACGGGACACTAAATGGGTCTGAGGCCGAAGCCTCATTGCCCCCAATAGAAAAGAAACATCAATGTTTCGGCCCACACGCATACCCCTAGCAAGCCCATCTTCATATTACAACCTGAAGCACCCCACAAAGCATCAAATTGGAGGCATATTTATGTAGGTTGGAATTAGTAGAAGGGGCTTGGTTTTCACAATATGGTGAGTCAAAGTTTAAATTTCCATTGAGAAAGGTTCGCACATTTAGAGTTCAAATAGTGCCTCAAATAAGATTATCTCTAATAAAAAAAAATATAGTTATAGGGGGAAAAAAGGACACACGCTCCATTATTAAAAAACAAAACAAGAGCTCTCTGTTTAGATGTTAATCTCCTTTTGAAGGCTACGTGAAATTACGAGTCATGATGGTAAGATTGGAACCTTCAATAATTGCAAATGACTTTATGGCTCAATGGCATATAAACTTATTGAGTCTTCAATTTACATTATGCAATTAGCACAGGTTGGTGTAAGTGGTAAGGGACTTGTATTCCCTTAAGTGTTCTAGTTTAGGGTTCGATCCCGAGTGGCGTATATGGAGAAAATTCATTTGGGAGGGTCATCCTGATCTTGAGCTCGATGGTGCTTGCGGGATTAGTAATCGAGCTCGCTTTGTTGGATACCTGATCTCATCAACAAAAAAAAATTCACACCACGCTTGGTGTAGAGCACAACACGACACATGTAAGCACAAGCCAAAGAGTAAAATCGTACCGAGGTGACACAAAACACAAGTGGTGAATGCCAAGGCAAATGAAGAAAATGAAGAGGCCTACATTTATGATATTGTCGTTAAAGGGCGCACACAAATTCTCCGGATACACTTCCCCCACTCAGAACTTGCCCTCAGAAAGATGGATGGTGATTGATAGATCTTACTGTTGCTTCATCATTTTCATTGTCACTCTCTTTTTTCCTCTAAAATATCATCAATTTGAGCAAGTCATTCACCCGCGGTATTAAAGCTGCCTCTTCAATCACCCTTCCCTTTTCCCCACCCCAAAAAGATATCAAGTGAAAGTTAAAGACACGTACCCAGAAACAACAAAAAAAAAGCACTAGATACGGATCCAAAAATCACAACAAAAGGAGAATTTTTTAGCTGCATTTGCAATTATTTCTCAATTAATCTTATGTATGAGGAGAGAGGAGGCTACACGTGCGTATGTTTTGGTGCTGACCTCATTGTCTTTGCCATATGCAAAACACACAGTAAGCCCATATACATATAGTTCTGCTTTATTGGAAATTAAAGAGGAGATAGATAGTCCCCAAGGGATGGCGTTTGAATGAAAATTCATGAGTTCAGAGAGAGAGAGAGAGTCAGAACTCAGAAGTGAGCATGGAGCTAGCTACAAGGCTAATTTATCTGAAAACCACCCGACACAACAGTGACTTGAGAGAGGAATAACACGAACGAGATTGTTGAGGATGAAGACGAGGGGATAGCCTATAGGTATGGGTTTGGTGCTGAAATTGGCACACAAAGAAAACGACGACCACTTTTTGCTCACCAAAAGAAACTTTAAACAAAAGGGTTCTTTTTTTTTTTTGGGGGGGCGGGGTGTTTGTGTGGGGTTCCTCAGTAGTAGTAGTCCTATGCTTTGTTGTGCACCAGAGTTTCTTACGCACGTAGTACAATGGATACAAGGCTGAGACTTTCCTCAACAACGACATTTAAAACATCCCATACGGCACAAACCCTACTTTTTGAACAATGCCCTTCTCTTTACTTTCTTCTGTCACTTCAAGGATTCACCTCCTAAAACCATACCCAACACCTAGCTTTCTAAAACTCTCCCAAGTACTAACAAATTAAGGATATGTTTGGGTTAGCGGTGACAGAAATGATTTATTTTTTTTTAATTTGACTCTTACAAACTTATTATAGGATAGAAGTTAGATTGTAAATATAATTTGTAATTAGATTAGTAGTGGTAGAAATGATTTTTATTTTTTTAAAAAGCCAAATTTTTAAACCTCTTCACAAAAGCTGCTTTTGAAAAAAAAAAAACTCAATTGCCAAAACACCAAACCAAACACCTTAAATTTCAAAAAGGCAGAAGCCCGTGATTTTTTAAAAAAATCCTTTGAATGGCAGATTGTCATCCCAACAGGCGCTAAGCTGAGAAACCCGACATTTACATGCATATCCATGGATCCCCATGCTTAAAGCAACTCAACATTATTATCTCTCTTTTTCTCTGCCTTCCTTTTACAATTGGAGGGAATAATATATAATGACTAGCAGTAATGGGGCATTCTGCAGATTCTGTGTGATTTATAATGATTATATGCACGACTTTAATTTGAAGGGGAGAAAATAGATGTAATATTTGACCTAAATTGGGGGTGACAGGATATAGGAGAGAAGGAGGGAAGCAAATTACAGAAAACGGAAAAGGATTCATTAAATAACAAGACTTAGCTGGAATGACTAGTGGGAATTTTGACGCTTTTGCCAAGCCACTATAAAAAGAGAGAAAATTTAGCAAATAGCTAGAAAGAATTATGGAAGGACTTTTGTGGGGCTTGGATTAACCATAGGAGAGGAACAAAGAGTGAAGTCACTTTTTTTGTTGCTTTACCAACATTTGCAAGCTCATTTATGATCCTATGAATATAGGTTACTATTGCACTGTAGGCATGTGTTCACATATATACACACACACTTCTGATCAGCAATATCAGATGGGAGTGGTGGGGACTACTACTTCTGCCCATCCTGACCCTTGGCCTTTATTCTATCTGTCTCTCAAGAAAAAAAAAAAAAGTTCAATATATATGACTAAAGAAATTTGTGTGCATGATTGATATGCGGTGGATATATTTAGTGTATTGCACAATATCTTTCACAATATGTACCAATTTGTTCTCTTTGTTGCTTACTGATAGGTTAAAAAAATACGCAGCTGAAATCTAAGTAATAACTCTTATCTTTGCTAGCATTTTGTAATTTCATCATGTGTATACATGCACATCTTCCTCAGAATATATATATACACGTATTTGATGAGGTGGCTAGTCATGCAGTGTATACACAAATGGGATATGAAAGAATAAAATTGAAAAACATGAAGGTTATTTAATCTAGTGGTAGTTTAACTAGACCACAAAGTAGACGAACTGAACTTAAATGCCACCAAGAAAAACATTCTAGCTCTAAAATCTTAATATGGATTAATCGGTTATTCGAATACTTGGCAATAGAAAGCAGAAAAATTGTGAAACATGAGTGATCCAAAGGTTATAAAAAAAGAATTGTGAGTGTTTGGTTGGGCTTATTTTGCCTAAATAAGCACTTATTACATAAGTCGAGATAAAACTTCTCTCACATATTTACCTCGTATACCGTGAATCACGATTTATAAGCACTTATTGTCCAAAAATAAGCTATTCCAAACGAGCACTAAATTGATGGCACACGAGTAGAGAGAAAAAAGAGAGAGAGAGAATGATACATACCTGCATTAACTTCATGTTAACATGCTGCACTAATAATTAATGGTGAAATTTGATCCAAAAAAAAAATTAATGGTGAAAAAATTGGTACAGAGAGAGAGAGAGGCATGTTCGATGGCTCACTTCTGACAATTAATTGGAGGAAAGGCTTCCAAACACGGTTAAGATATCTTCCAAACACGGTTAATTAACAAGGAACTGGCGAGGTTTTCACTTTGATATCTACCGACCTATGGTAATTAAGCTTTCTTTAAATAACCAAAATTCATTATATACAATATATGAATATATTCAGACCTGGCAATTTTAATTACCTTACTTGAAATTCTTCAAGGAACACATGTAAACGTCGCAGAAATCAATGTGGAGGATTATTTCATAATGATCCCATTTGAAGAAGTTTTTGGGTTGGAGTCATCAGGTGATGAACACCTGGGAACTATGAGCATTATGTAGGACAAAGCGGTAGAAAAGCGCCTATTATTAGCTTCTAGTGTTTATCATAGCAGCTAGCTACATCATATTCCAGCAGTTTTCATCATCATACACATTAAGGAGTAATTATATATATATATATATATATGCACCCACAATGTATGTGTGTGCGGACACACAGACACACAAAAAGAAAAGAAAAAGAAAAGAGACTTTTATTTTTGCATCAGTGCGCCGTGTTGTTACTTGCTTTTCACCTTTCATTTTCTGCTTTTTAAATTCAGGTAAACATCTAAGGAAAGGATCCTTCTCGGAAGCTGGTAAAGCTCCTCTTTTCCAAAGGATGACTTTACTCCCCTCTTTGTAATTTAATTTCTTTGCTTCATTTATGATTACGTTGAGAGCGGAAAATGTCTTTTGGAGAGCTATTCTTATTATTATTGGATCCAATAATACTCAAATTTAATATAATAGTCAAGAGCTATATGAAAAAAAAAAATGATGGCCATTTACACACAAATAGAGTGGAAGATTATATATCTCGCATACTACACACACACACTATATTTACTTAGGTATATGGGCCCCTCTGTTCATCATACTCAAGATCAGTCCCCACTGAAGCATACATTCATCCCAACGCACACAATTCATTAACCAGTCAAAAATTTTGATATCGAAAGCTTCACTTCATCATTAGACTTTCCTTTGGTTAAGAATACTACTCTCCACCGCCACATGGATGAAGTGGTTAATATGATTTATCTGATTATTAACTAGAAAAAATTAAAGCAATTGAAGCTCAACATGATTAATAGGAGTAAATTGTTACAAGTAGATAGAAAAGGATGATTATATATATTATGCAGAAAAAAATGATTGTATATAGACTAATAATATCAATAAGCTGTTGGTTGGTTGAGGTACTAAATGGCCTACCCTTATAAGAAAGAAAAATAAGAATTTTTTTGAGAAGCTCATCTATTGGAGGGACACAAACCCACTTTGAGTTTCGAAAAAGGAAATCATTAGTGAAATCAGAAAAAGTATATAAACTAATAATGACTTATATAAAATTTACACAGTTTATTGTTGGTTTAAAATTTAAAACATTATTTAAAAAATTTGAGACGAATTGAATTTGAAGCGTTTCTTTATACGTACATGTATGCGCAGCATATAAAAAACGAGAACTCTGCGTCTCTGCCTCATTTTGTGGGCTGTCATATATATTAATTAGGCGAGAGGCGACTGTTAATACTTTATTAATATTATATATATGAATCATTGAGTGTGAAACAATCCAACAAACAAGACATAACCCATCACAAGTCTTGATCACCTCAAGATTTCTGGTATTGTCATGTCAACCAAACAGACAAGATTTTACAGCAACATGTCGCAGTTTTTGATCCTCTCTTTCTCACACTACTCCACTTAATTATCCACCTACCTTCCTTATGAATCACTCGCAAAACTACTGTGTTTAAACACGCTTATTTCTAAATATTTGATAGTATATCTAGTTATATACAGGTATTCCTCTTTTGTTAGTTAATTAATTTATTGATCCGACCACAATAACTATGTATTGTTAATGATTACACAGTGACAGTGCCAGCAGAGAGCGCGAATTGAAACTGCATAAGATCTGTCTGTCAAATTGCATGATCGCTCATGTGCTTTTCAAAGTACTTTTGTTCTGAAAGGATGTTCGTGTGATTTTTTGCTTGCTCATCACTGCCCTTTGCCTGCGGCTTTCTCAATAGCTTTTTTACCTCTGGTTTTTTAATTATTTATTAGTTTATTTATTTATTGGCTTAAAGTGCAAAAAGCCAAAAAATACTTACAAATTTTTATCAAAAGCATGTATGTTATCATATATTTTAATTTTTGAACGTGCCAAAATATCTATAAAAATTTTAATATATGATAAAAAATATCAAGACTATTAAATATAATTTAACACTGTTATATATGTATATATAAATATAGTATGAGTTTTATCACAAAAAATAATGATATTAGGCTATATTTAATGATTCCGACATTTTTATTTTCATTTTAAATATTCATGAGTATACTTACATCTCCAAAATAAATATGTACTATATACACTTTTATAGGAGCTTACGGGTATTTTTGGCTGTTAATTATTTAAATGTTACATCTGGTGGGATATATGGAATCTTCCGCACCAACACCAAGACCCAATTGATTGCATGCATAGATTGGATATATATCCAGGTGAAAATTATTAAATTGCTCGGCATATACCTAATTGATTTGATGGCCATGAACGTCAAACAAACACAGCCTTTAAATCACTCACAGCATAAAAGGAAATTAAAGCAACATCACAAAATCAACCCCTCTCTCTCTCTGCCCCACATAATATATATATATATATATATATATATATATATATATATATATATATATATATATATATATATATATATATATATATATATATATATATATATTTATAATATCATATAAGGGGCATGCGTGAGTGTCTTTTGCCCACGAATGGTCTCTTGCTTCTTCTTGAAGTTTTTTTCTTCATATTCTTCAACACAGCCACAAATAATAAAAAAACAAAATATTCACAACTGGGAGCGAATCTCCGGCCTTCGTGGCCAAAGGAAAATGATCAAACCAGCCACCCATGATATGTAGTTATGGATAACGATGAAATGAGAAAAGGAAAATAGGGATATAGTTCTCTGGGTATGGAATTCAAAAGAAGGATTTCTGTTTATAATAGTAACATTTTATTTTTTTTTTAAATATATATTGATACGGCTTAACTAGTTATATGTATGTATGTATGTGAATGTGAATTTTCTTTTCCAACTTTATCGTGATTATGGGTCAAGATTATATTTATCGCCTTTTTAACTTTTTCTTTTATTGATTGGGGCCTCACTAACAAAGTTGTCTCATCTACTTTGAGGAGGATCAAAAGTACCTGGAATTAGCCCTGTTCGAGAGGTCCATTTATTTAAAGCATCACTTATATTTTGTTCCTAAGCGAAGGCACAGTCATCATTTCACCCTAGAAAAAAAACCTAATTCCCTAAACACACGAATTATATTCTTGGTGGATTATGACATCCATTACCTTTTGATCCCGCGTTTCTGATAGGCTTCGCACGTTACTATTAAACCCACATCTACCATACTGTGATGAAATTGTGGTGGGTTGGGAGCTAATTAACATAACCTTATATACTTGATTAATACTGAATTGATTAATGATCATTTGATGAGGAAGAAATTGATAAGGACAAAAAAAAATCCACAAATAGATTATCGTTTTCTTCTTTGAATTTCCACCAAAAAGCATTTAAAGGCTACAAATTCGTGTGAAGAACTTGTGGAGTACGTATTCCATATGATGGAAATATTATGGGTATTGTTTATTGCAAAGATTGTGGGCTTTAGCTAAGTCTCTAACCAGGAATATAAAATTAACAAGGAAAGCTAAAAAAAAAGGCTTGTGATTCGAGGCGGGGAAGACAAAGCTGTCTTTGATGTACTGGAATAAGAATGCAAAAGGAGAATATAAAATATACGTATTCTCATGTGTTGGTCTGTTTGGTATTTACATGGTCATGTCACGGCGATATATCATGAAGCCTCGCAAACTAATCCCCTTGTTCAAAAAAAAAAAAAAACCATCAGTGACCTCTTACTTTATATCAATATTTATTGGTAATGGAGAGAGGTAATATCAAAACGACAAGAGAATATTGGGATTGTAACCTGCAGAATATAAGGAGTAAGTATTGTTGTATTTAATCAGTGTCCTCTCTCAACAAAGATTTGATTCCTTCCAAAAGAGATGGCCCTAATTGAAAAGCACTACTTGTCACTCGAGAGTAATGATGCGGGTACACGTACTTACAATTATTAAAAAGAAAACGGTATAGCTTTTTAGTATCGTTGTAACTAATTATGATAGAATCACGCCTTGGAGACTAATATTACAGTAAAAAAATTTAAGTAATTCTATGTACGAAAATAATTGACATTCGTAAATTCAAAAAAGGAGAGTCATGTTGATGGACGTGATGAGGGGCATATATTGGAGGTATGGGCGATATATGTGAAGAAAGAGACTTGACACATGAAAGCACAAATGCGATAATACAAAAAAAGATGATGTTACGTAGAGTAGAGAGAGACTCTCTCTGAGACAAACAGATATATATATATAAAGAGATTAATTAATCTGTGGGGAGGAATTAAGGGATGTGGTCAAAATATCTATATAGAGAAGAAAAGACTAAAGAGAGACTTGTGGTAGGGTTGAAGGGTGTGTGGGAAAAGGAGGAGTAGGATATTGATTGTCCATAAATGCTTTGGCCATTCTACTCACTGTTGCTGCAATCATCTCCTCTTCAGTCCCAGCCACATGCTCTTCACCTGACACCACTCGCTGGTATATATATATATATATGTGATTCTAGTTAATCACAGTACAGTTAATTAATTAACTGAAGAAGAATTCGTTTCTAACTCGTATAGAGTAAACCGGCGCAATACAGAACTTTTTTCACATACATATATCGTATATTTTAAATTATATTAAAAAACCAGTTTCAATCCTGTTTCAAACCGACATTATATCTCTTTTGTTTCGTACATCATGTGTGTGTAGGTGTTAGTGTAGGTATAGAGGGAGAGAGAGCGGTGGGGTGGTCAAAACAAAAATAGGTGAAAGGTCGCTTCAGAGGTACAGTGGATCCAAATGTGTAAGCAGTGAAGGAGGCATCAGTATATATGTTGCAATCAGCCCAACCATGTCTTTTTTTTTGCAGTTTTTGGGTATCCCTCTCTTCCCTTTTGCCCATCCCTCTCTCTCTCTCTCTCTTCTCATTCATATTATACCATGACAGTCTGCTCCTTCAATTCATCTTCTGCTGGGGACCATATGTATGTATATATATCGTCCATCCATCTTACCTTCATGTCTTTTCATATATCCCTCCTTTCTTCTTTCTCTTTTATATATGTATGTGTTTGGGTTATCTCTCTGTTGTGTTGAAAAGCTAATGATTAGCTTTGAACTTTGAAAGGCCCGGGTGAATCTGAAATGGTATATGTTCCGTCTGTCAACAAATTAAACAAATCCTTCCTTCTCTCCACTGTCCAAAGCAAAAGGGGCATCGTATGCACCTCCCTACACACATATAAAGCTGAAGTTTATTTTCTACTTGAAAAGCCTACGCTATATATCTCTCATCTTTGCATAATACATTCATATATACTCATATCACCACCCAATTTCTTGCACTCCTTGTCTCATCCATCACTTGGCTTGTGCCACATATATTCACACGCGCGCGCGCGCGCACAATTGGAGATATTATTAAGCCTCACATCTTCACCCAATCCAGCCATATATCCATCACTTTATCTGCATCTCTTTTGCCATGGTGCTAACCCAAATACGGATCTTATAATCGTCAAGAAATAAAGCAATTATATATATATATATTAATGCTGAATTAAGAAAGCCGTGAAATTGTCCCCACCAAAGTATTTGTCCATGCACATGCATCATTATCATTATCCCTCGAACTTTGAGGACCTCAGCCCCCTGGATTTCACAAATCAAAAAGCACTTCTTCAGCCACATCTTAACCACTTTTCCAGCTCATATATATGTATATATGGCTCCACCATCAACACTTCCGCGTATTACAAGCGCAAAGGTATAAAGTTGTGGACGTATGTACTTGGTATTAGACTATTAGTAAGGTTATCAAACTTACGATCATACTGACATTGAATCGGTTGGGGTACTGAGTTAAGGGTCAGTAGATTAAACCGGAGCAAAACCGGGACAAAACCGGTGAGAAGTTGAAAATTTTAGATTTATAGTATGAAATTCTAAAGGAAAAATTAAATTTTTTTTTTTAAAAAAATGTGAACCCGTACCGGACCGATTTACTGGCCGGTTCGTCGGTTTCCAAGCCGGTCCGGTCCGGGTTCAGGAACATTGGTTTAAACAAACTTGTAGCAGTGATATAAACTCGTATTGTAAATTTGTAAGAATTTACTTTTATTAATAAATAGATATTAATAGTATATAATTAAATATAAAAAATGATAACAATTTGATTTAAATATATTTTAAATCCAAATAATTGAAATTAAATCCATTAACATTTATAACTTATCATACTCAACAAAGAAATTTCTTTAAAATTTATATAGAAAGACACTAAGTATGATCAAATTGAAAAGGTTGGCATGAGTTTAAAAGTGAGTTAACATGATTTTGTAAGCAAAAAACTTAAACATAGTAAACTCAGTATATAAACTCATGAGTTTGACCAAACTTACAACTAACACGAGTTTAATAGTGTCTTGAAATGGTTTTGTAAGGTAGAGACGTAAAAATGGTAAACTCAACTCACGTGTTTGACAACAGTGGGTAGTGGGTACGAGTATGTGTGTATATATACATACCGTATAGCCCTAAAAACACCACAATGTTATATGTATGGAAAATGGATAAAAAGACGACGGATACATTTTTGGAGCTGCATTTGTGTATGCTATATAAGCCACTCACCCATCACTTAATCATTATATATCTGCTTCCGATTTCAGTTCCAATGGTATTCTTCTCACGGAAGGGAAAGTTTTCCCCGGGGTCTGCATATAATCTAATCCTATCTATATATTAGTCCAACATAATAACATAAGAAACAAGGCCGGGTAAATTAAACTAGACGAAAGTTGGCTTTCCATTTAACTTAATGCTTATATGATCCTAATTAATTCATCAGTTCATCATCATAATTAAGCTAAGATTAAGATATATATATATATATAGTCCGCATATATATATGTGAATATAATAATATAAAACTAGCTAAATGATCCCGAGTGTACGTAGTTGTTTACTGGGTGGACTCGTTATCTTGCTCGACTTCGGAGGCAGGGTCGTCTTCTTCTTCAAACCCATCAATCCCATAAGCAGCATGGCCAACTCCAAAGGCTTTGATATGATCCTTAAGAGACCGCTTGTGCTTAAAATCAGAGCCACAGATACAATACCAGAGCTTGCCACAATTTTTCTCGTGAGTTCTCCAATCTCCTCTCACAGCAAAAGCCTTGCCACATTTTCTGCACATGAAGGGCTTGATCCCATGCTTCCTCTTGTAATGCGTTTGAAGTGTTCTAAAATCCTTCAGTGGCTTCGCTCTTGGATGGTCTATGTTGTTTCTGCAACCTGGTGCACAACAATAACATGGAAGCCTTAGCATTCCCGTTGGTTGTGTTCCTCTCAGTGATTCTGGCCCTTTTCTGTACTGTGATCCATGCCCCCACATATGCATCTACACCACGTCGTACACCAAACAAATTTATCAATTAATTGTTCAAACATGTGTGTGTGTGTGTGTATTGTCGAGTTTTAAAACTAGGAAACAGAAGCGAACCGTGCTAGCCAGCCCACTTGCTAGTTATTAATTAAATCTCAAGCAACCCATATATTCATTCTAAGTTTGGCTCTTTTAAATTACATCTACTATGGTCAAAAGTGTGATGATAAATCATCATGATCGGTGGTGCCAAGATTTGAAATGTGGATATTTTCCCCCCTTACATGAAATGTAATTTGATTAAAGAACCACTTTGAATTCGTCCACGGCTCAAGTAATGTGATAGCCAGAAAGTGAAAATTTTTTTATATGCAATATATATATATATATATATATGGAAGGGAAAGAGAAAGAAAGAGGTGTATATAACTTGTGGATACTTCATGGAGGCATATATACATACATATATATAACTGAGATTTGAGAATCGAGGTATATATTATGGAAGGGAGAGAAAGAGAAACAATAAGCTTGAAGGGAAAATAATTAATAGGAGAGTATAAGTGAGGGATCTGGAAGGAACACAACGCTGCAGGAATCGCAGGTGTTGGATATGGAGCTGGCAGAATGGAGACTGGAGAGGCACGGAGTTCAATGTCCAAAAGGCACAAGGAACATTGCCTGTGTAGTTTAATCAACGAAAAGGAAAGCTACTGATCCAAGTCCCAGTTTGAATCAGCCTCTTTTTTAAAATTATATCCCCGTTTGCCATGCAAAAGATAGCTCCGAACAATTTGATGAGTCGCAATAATGAAATCAAATAATTAAAAATTAAATTGTAGAAAACCCGAACTCATAAGTCATAATGACCCAGTATAAAAAAAATGAAAAGGTGGAGAAAAATTAAAGCCAAGAAGAAAGAAAACAAGAAAGCCAAAGGAAGAGGCGCGGACACAAGTAAGGACCCCCGTATGCCATGGCTATATAGAATACAGTAATAACAAAAATCAAAAGTAAGGATGATAGACGAGAATTCATAATAATAATTATTATTGAGGCTTGAAATAAATGGAGGAAGAGAGAGTGAGAGAGAGAGAGAGAGAGAGAAGAAGGGGACCTGCATGTTGTTGTATCTGTTGAAGGTCTTGAAGCAAACAGGGCAAGAGAACTGGGTTGGACCAATTAGAATCTGTGAAGGAGTAGGGATCCAGTACTGTCCCTTGTTGAGCTTATTGTGCAGCATGAACCCACTGGAGCCAGAACAATAATCCTCATGATCTCCGTCTCCGCCGCCTTCTCCGCTGCCACCGCCATCTCCTCCTTCTTTATGGTTGCAAGAGGAGAGGACAGAAGCCATCTCAGCAGCACTAGGGTTGGGCAGCCCTATGTGGAGTGCAACAGTGACGGTGGCCTCCTCCTCCTCTTCCTCCTCCTCCTCCTCCTCTTCCTCTTTGGGTTTGGCACCGTGGAGGATGATGGTGCCGCCGCCGCCGACCTTGACATCATCCAAGTCCTGATTATGGTGAGATTCCTGATGCTCTTGCCTGGTGGAGGGGCTGAGGCTCAGAAGAGGAAGGGCTTCTCTGAGAGGAGGAGACGGCGGTGATGAAGGTATAGAAGAATAAGAAGCTACGGCATGGTGGTGGTGGTGGAAAAAGCTGCCGGAGGAGGAGGCGGTGGGGTGGTTGATGAAGTTGTGGAGAGCATAGGGATGGTGGTGGTGAGGAGAAGGGTTAGAGTTGAATTGGTGGAAGAAAGGAGGAGAAGGGAAAAGATGAGAGTAAGGGTCAGCCATGGTGATGAATAAAGTGAGCGAGCGAATAGTTTGCTTTCATAGAGAGAGAGAGAGAGAGAGAGAGTACAAGATGGCTGAAGGAAGTGGACGGTGGAGAGAGAAAGAGAGAGAGCATACAGGGAATTATAGGAGGAGGAGGGAGAGAAACGAGTAAAGGCGAGTGGGATCCGTGGGATTGGAATGAGAGGGATGAGATGAGCCAAACGTAGTACAAAAAGAAACAAAAACGCAATAATTTAATTGTTGATCATTTTGGATTTATCATTAATTACAACCATCAATCTCTCTTCACATTATTATTTCCCTACCATCTTCTTGTTCTTGTTTTTTTTGAAAAGAAAAATAGTTATATGGGAATATTGCGAAATAGAATTACCGTTATAGCTGCCATTCATGGGGGCATATATATGATGTATCCATATATGACTCTGTGTACATCTTGATCTTTTGATTCCTGAGTTTACCACTTGCCCATATTATTGTCTTGCCCATGTTTTGCTCAATTATACCACTATCACTAATATATATCCTCTGATTTCTAGTGGCACATCTTTTTTTTAACCAAAAAAAAAAAAAATATTTTGCCGCTGGTAATTGGCACAAATATCTTTTTTTTTTTTTTTTTTATAGAAAAAGAGAAGGCATAGTCCTACAAGCTCTACTCTACTAATTCAGTACAAATGTATTGGCTCTTAACATCTTCCATTAGCAAACGTTTAACTTCAGTAGGTTCTCTGTCAATTACAAGAAAATCCACTGTCATATCCCATGCTATTTTTGCCAAGTAATCCGCAACTCTATTCGCCTCCCTACAATAATGTAGAATCTCCACATCCCACTCACATTCCAACATCGATTGAATTTCCAAGATTAAAGTAACATCATGATGTTCATCAGGCATCAGTCCTTGAATAAGATCCAATACTTCGTTGCAGTCACTCTCAACAATAATATGCCTAAATCATCCTTCCCAAGCTAATTTCATACCCCACAAAATTCCCCAGGCTTCTGCTGTGATAACCGACCCGCGTCCAATCATAAACATAAGCCCTTGAATAAATCTGCTTTGTTCATCCCTTATCACCCCACCACAAGTACAGCACTTTGACGCTTCATTCCTGGATCCATCTGTATTAACTTTAACCATCCCAACAGGTGGAGGTCGCCAACCCATACTTGGTGTGATATAAAACTTCGGTTGCATGTGGGTAGACATACCCCAAGACAACGTCGAACAAGTACGTGCCAATAGCTCCTGTTTACTCCATTGTTTATTGTTGAAAATATGGTCATTCCTTGTTAACCAAATGTGCCTACATAGAACCGTAAACCAATGTCGAAACTCGTAGCTATACACATGATCACGACGACGTAAACACCATGTTAACCAAGTGTTTCTATCTGTTCAGCCAAAGAAATGCCGATGCCATGGACTAAGTAGAATCTCACTCCATATCTCTTTAACCCTTCCACACTCTCGAAGAACATGCATAATTGATTCGGTCTTATCTTGACAAAAAGGGCACATCTCATTCGTGTGGATTCCCTGTTGAACTCGTTCCAAGTTAGTCAGTAAACGACCATGAGCGCATAACCACAAAAACATTCTGTAACGTTGAGGGACCTTCAGCTTCCATATAAGACTCCATCCAAACAAAGAATGGTTTTCACTGTGCCCAACTAACCTCTTGTACGCAGCTTTTAGTGCAAATTTACCATCAGATGTTCATCTCCAAATAGGAATATCACCACTAGTATTGCGGTTAATATTCACTCTTTGGATCGCTAACACCACATATTTTGGTAATAAATGCCCAAACTTATCCAGATTCCATTGACCCGACGGAGTAATACAGTTGGCCGCCTTCCATTCCTTTATTTCATTTGTTAATGGTTGAAGTGTCAAACTCTCCAATCTGTCAAAATGGGGAACCCATAGATCATGCCAAAAAGACACTGTAGTTCCATCTATAATCTTCCAGGCAATACTCTCAGTTACACTTTCCCAACTTTGTCTAATCCCCTTCCATGTGCTGGATTCTGTCCGTCGTTTTTCCACTTTTGGCACCAAATCACTGCTCGTCTTATACTTCTCACGAAGAAAACAAACCCATAATGCATCCCGTTTGTGTATCAAGTTCCATCCCAATTTCATCATGTAAGCCTGATTCTGAAGCCCTGCTTGTCTTAAGCCTAGTCCACCATCATTCTTCCGAGAACACACACGACCCCAAGCTACCATATGTGGCTTACGACTCGTGGATGTACTCCCCCAAAGAAATTGCCTGCACTTTTTGTCTATCTCATCACAAGTACCTAGAGAGAGGGGTATAGTTTGCATTGCATAGGATGACATAGCTGATACGATTGATGATACTAGAGTATGTCTTGCCGCCATCGATAACATGTTTGGTTTCCAGCTTGCTAGGCGAACATTCATCTTATTAAGAATAAATCTGTATGCAGACTTAGTACTTCGCTCATACAAGATCGGCATTCCTAAATATTTAAACATTCAAATAAAAACTCTCCTCTCCATTATGGGTTTACACGCACACATATTTCCTTCATATACTATATATGTCAAGTATAGTTTATGCTTTATACTTTCATGACAAAATAGAAATAAATTCAAATAAATATGGAATATTTATTTATTTTTTGGCCATCATTCTAGATTCATTAATACATCATGCAAAATGCATCTAGCCTATATAATTATATGAAGAAAGGAGGATAAGGCAAGACAACAATAATAATTATCTGCTAATGATGAGAAATAAGATGAAGGAGCATTTTGCTTTTTATAAAAAAATATAGTAACTGATATTAATTTTTTAGATGCTAAAAAGGTGATTTTTATGAGTTTGAGAATAATATTTATTGTGTGATTAATTATACTTTCAGTTTAAATTGTGCCGATTTTTTTATGAAGATTATAACGGAAATTTTAAAAGTAGTGCACTAAAAGTCTAAAACAACTAAAAAGAGATTTGAGCTGTGTTCATTAAATTAAAGACTAGTAGTGTAAAATTAATTTGAAAGCAAACAATCGAAATTAATATTGGGAAAATACTAATTAAATCCAACATAAATGATCAAAATTAAAATTGGACCTACACTTTTAATAAATTTTTAATATGGCCAAGAGGCCTAATTAGTAATTAGGGATTTCCAAATGTTATTTAAACACCATAATGCCCCTCTATTGTTTAAAGGAAAATTGAAGGTGGTTAAAAAGGAAAATATGATTTCTAACTTAGACCTCATCTAACTTAATTTAGTTATTAATTTTTCAATATAATCAATTTCAACTTTTGAACGTTGAAATATTTTTTGTTTTTAAAAAAACATGATCATGTATTTGTATATTTATAGCTATATCCTTAAATTATTTCAATTAAGAAAAAAATCACTTAAATATAATAAAAACTAGAGGATTTCACATATAATTTCCTGCATAACTTCTTTATTTTAACCAAACTTAATTACTGTTTCCTTCTCAAAAAATAATACAACAGTAACTTATAATGTTTTGCTTAATGTGTGTGTGTGTGTAAAATATTGGGAATTCGTGATATTACTGCAGGCGTTACTTGAGTTGTTTGTGGCATGTAGCCCCACTTTTCATCAATATATAAAATAAAAAGATTGATGATTTTGTGAAGCCATGAACTTGAATCCATGACATGTTATAGAAACGGAAAATTTTAAATAAATATCATTTAAAAATGTAAAATCCTAAAAAATCTATTAACACTTTAAAAAGGTTTATAAGCACCAAGTATCAAATTGGGTTTTTCAAGTTTTGACATATTTATTATTTTACCTCTCAATTTTTTTTTAAAAAAATAATAGCGGAGCACCTCCACTGGCCGCCGCCGCTCCTGTGGCCAGCCGACAGGGACCCCCGACGGCCGGAGCTCTAGCCGTCGGGAGTTTTTTTTGGTGGGGAAGGGTTTTTTTTTTAGAAAAAAATTTGTTAAGAAATAATAAGGGGTAGGATCGAACCCATCCCACCCCTTTAGTAAAATAGCATGGTGGCCATTAGATCACCAAAGCTCCTTTGATATGTCAAATGCTCCTTTGATATGTCAGTCCAAAACTTATATATGTATTGTTAAATATGTATAATATAATTAAGGTGTAGTAGCTTTGACAAAATCAGTAATGACATTGACAAATTCAATAATGAAAATAACAAAATTCGTAATGGTATTGACAAAACCGTTTGCTGATGAACCTTGACTTGCATATTTTCATCATTATTTTTGCACAAAACGTTTTTGTCAAAACCATTACAATTCTTGTCAAAATCATTACTAAACTTGTCAATCTCATTACTAAATTTGTTAAAATCCTTTTATTTATATTATGAATGTTCTCATAATGGAATCTCATAATGAGATTGTCAAAACCATTACAATTCTTATCAATCTCATTATTAAACTTGTCAATCTCGTTACTGAATTTATTAAAATCCTTTTATTTATATTATGAATGTTTTCATAATGGAATCTCATAATGAGATTATCAAAACCATTACAATTCTTGTTAATCTCATTACTGAATTTGTTAAAATCCTTTTATTTATATTATGAATGTTTTCATAATGGAATCTCATAATGGGATTGTCAAAACCATTAAAATTTTTGTCAATATCATTACTAAACTTGTCAATCTCATTCTCATAATGGGATTGTCAAAATCATTATAATGCTTGTCAATATCATTATTAAACTTGTAAATCTCATTACTGAATTTGTTAAAATCCTTTTATTTATATTATGAATGTTTTCATAGTAGAATCTCATAATGAGATTGTCAAAACCATTTTAATTCTTGTCAATATCATTACTAAATCTGTCAATATAAATAAAAGGATTTTAATAAATTCAGTAATGAGATTGACAAGTTTAGTAATGAGATTGAAAAGTTTAGTAATGAAATCAACAAGTTTAGTAATGGTTTTAACAATCCCATTATGAGATTTCATTATGAAAGCATTCATAATTAAATAAAAGGATTTTAAAAATTCAGTAATGAGATTGACAAGTTTAATAATGAGATTGACAAGTTTAGTAATGGTTTTGACAATCCCATTATGAGATTCCATTATGAAAACATTCATAATTAAATAAAAGGATTTTAACAAATTCAGTAATAAGATTGACAAGTTTAGTAATGAGATTGACAAGTTTAATAATGAGATTGGCAAGAATTGTAATGGTTTTGACAATTCCATTATGAGATTCCATTATGAAAACATTCATAATATAAATAAAAGGATTTTAACAAATTCAGTAATGAGATTGACAAGAATTATAATGGTTTTGACAATCCCATTATGAGAACATTCATAATATAAATAAAAAGATTTTAACAAATTTAGTAATGAGATTGACAAGTTTAGTAATGATTTTTACAATAATTGCAATGGTTTTGACAAAAACGTTTTGTGCAAAAATGCTGATGAAAACATGCAAGTCAAGGTTCATCAGCAAACGGTTTTGTCAATACCATTACGAATTTTGTTATTTTTATTATTGAATTTGTCAACGTCATTACTGACTTTGTCAAAGCTACTACATCTTAATTATATTATACATATTTAACAATGCATATATATATCAAAGGAGCTTTGGCGGCTCAGTGGCCACCATGCTACTTTGCTAAAGGGGTGGGATCGAACCATTTCCTAACAAATTTTTTTCAAAAAAAAAACTCTTCCCCACAAAAAAAGCTCCCATTAGCCGGAGCTTCGGCCGTCGGGGGTCCCTGCCGACCGGCCACCTGAGCGGCGGCGGCTGGCCTGCAGTGGTGCTCCAGCATGAGCACCACTATTATTTTAAATTTTTTTTAAGTGGTAAAATGATAAATGTGTCAAAACTTAAAAAACCCAATTTGGTACTTGGTACCTCTAAGTCTTTTTAAAATGTTAATAGACTTTTTAGGGTTTTGCATTTTCAAATGTTATTTATTTGAGATTTTCCCTTATAAAAAAAAAGCTTCATAGTAAGAAACTATAAAATTTTAGAATTATACTATATTTTTTATTTTTATTATTTAATTTAGTGTGATGGATCTTGTGTTGTATGAAAGATAAAAAATAAGTGGTATTATTTATAAGTACTGTTTTGTTAGAATTTTCACATGTTATATATATATATATATATATATATAAACAAGATCATATTTTTCAAAAAAGAATTAGTCAAACGTCGGAAGTTTAAACAACAAATGCATGCTGATTATATTAAATAATTCTTAATTAATTTAAGTCAGATAAGACCTAATTTAAAAATCTTTTGTTTACCTTTTTTACTACCTTTAATTTTCTTTGTAAATAATATAGGGGTATTCTGGTCTTTTAACAACATTAAAGAAATTCCTAATTATGTCCCTTGGCCTGACTAAAAATTTGTTGAAAGCGTAGGCTTAATTTTGATTTTGATAATTTTAGTTGGACTTTATTAGGATTTTTCCATTAATACTCTTTATTTTCCACTTTACAGGTAAAATGAATTTTGGAGTGTGAATGTTAAACAAGTTTCAGTTCAATGTACGCTAGAAACTTCTACAACGTTGTTAACAAGTTGTTGGTTGAAGTGCTAAGGTCATAATGAGGAGAGCATAAATCAGATATTGGAAAGTATATTTATTGAAAGAGATGAAAAACTTTTATCTTTTAAGTTTCGAGTGGAAAACCTTAAATATAAATAAAAAGAAAAAATCTACAACGTCAAAAGTTAGAGGGCTTCACTTCTACTTGCTAAATAAAAAATTTCATGAATGAAATTATATTAATCATATATGCTAAGTTCTTGCTAAATTAAGATAATGATCAATATAAAAAATTAACAGAAATTCTTGCGAAGTTCCCACTCACTTAAATTACGTGTGCTCATCAGTTCATCAAACACTTCATAAATCGTCGCTAAGGAAAAAAGGTGGCCCTGGAATTTAAAATCTTGATGTAATTCCATGTCCATTTTTACTCACCGACACTTGCTTATTATTGATTCTTTTTAATAATAATTTTAGCGTTATTGAAACAGTCGAACTGACCCAATCAACTTATTGTAATCTGAAAACATAAAGAAAGATCAGAAATATGATCGAAAGTTAATGATTATTATTTTTTTTTGAAAAAAGAAGTTAATGATTAACTAGCTAGGTTGTTTAGAAGACAACACTACTAGTCTTTTCTTTTTCTTTTATTTTTTTTTCTCAAAGTCTTTTCAACCTCACGTTTCCTTAATCATATGATCCATCGATCAGCTGTTCTTTGTTATTAATAGGACAAACATTGAAGGGACTAAATTTAATAAAAATTCATACATAAATAGAAAAACTGGTAAACACGGCTGGAAAAAGTTATGTGAAACCAGTATCGAATGTCTAGTATCCTTTTTGTGCTTTGAAAATGATTTAGATATTTTATTTGGGAGATAGCTAGCTGTGAATCTCTCATGTCTAATATCTCTTTCCTCACTCATTGTTTATCTTAATCAATTATCTTCCTAGCTGTGCTCACATATCTTTGGGCCACTCATAAATGCTGGGGGATCCACAAACATTCTCACTAAATTATTTTCTCACTCAGCTAGCATGTTGTGTTATTATATATAACAACCCAAGAAAAAAGGTTATATCACGGATGCATCAATATACATTTCCAATGAGCTACTAGCTAATGCATGTATATTCAATTTACTCACAAATTCATTTTTGATTTAATATGCCTTTAATTTGTCTAGAAAGTGTGGACGCTTCTTTATTTCTTATTATAAGACACAAATTAAAAGTAATTTTTGGTCCCATATACCCGCACCAAGAAAAAAAATTAAATTACATCATTTAAAGAGGGGCATAGTTGAAAAACTCATCAATTTAAGACAAATTTAATTACTTAATTACCATTCTTTAGTCCATGCATGAGAATCAATAGTGAGTGCCTAGCTTATAATAAGAGCCAGAGGGATTATTAGCTCAATTGATCTCTTTGTTCTATGTGTGTAATAAAGAAATATTCTGTATATGTTTTTCACTTCTCGCAAAAGTCAAAACCTGAGATGATCAAGTGATTAAAAGCGCGTACTAATTAGAGAGTGATTAACAAGAATATTTCAAAATTACGACTAAATATTTAAGTATAGTTTTAAAAAAGAGTGCAACAAAGGTTTAGTTTGTTAATTAATTAAGTAGGGGCAAAAAAGTGGAGTGAAAATAAGAGAGGGAATAGAAGGTAGAGAGACAAGGAACAAACTAATTCCAAAGAAGCCAACATTTTCATCGGTGTGCGCAAACCGGTCGGCTATGCCAAATGTGATTTAGCTCCTTACGTACATTGTCTCAATAATACTGAATCTCTCTCCCATTATTTATCGGAATTAGGTGAGTGCTTGTGATTGTGTTTGTGTTGAGATTAACATGCAGTGGTATACAGGATAACATATATAGAAAATACAGCTGACATATGAGTATATCTATCTATCAAGAGGCATTCTATTGCAATGTGACACAAAACAAAACAAGGCCAGCACTACTAGCTGTCAAGTTCTAATGTGTGGGTAATATTAATGGTAGCCACAACTAAAATCTCAAATATGTTAGTTGCACTCATCACTTTACTTGTTTTAATTATATATATAAGATTGAAAGAATATACATATATATATAGGAATGGGTGTTAAAGGTCAAAATTAAATATAGAGTAGGGCTGGTTCCAACTGGACACAAGACCAAAGGGCGTGCCTTGCGGGGGGTTTATGTGGAAGAGATTGGATTTTGAGTTAGAGAAAGGTGTGTGGGTGTGACCATTGCCCAACATTGTTGTTTCCCTCATTCCTATGATTACCAACACATCTGGCCTTACCCCAATGCATTCTTCCATCCTTTAATTTCTTCTTTTTTGGGAGAAAAGCTCGGTAGCATTAATAAAATTTGTAATCAGTACATTAAAAATATCCGAACTAAACTAGCCTCTTTCATCACCAACTATCTCTGGATGAAAAGATGGGCATTGATCAAAGAGATGATAAGTCCTTATAATTCTATGAGAATACTTGGCAAGCAGATCAGCCAGAAAGACCATCCTTTCATCTTTTATTAACTAATATACTAAATGTGCCACCACATTTAGTTTTTTTTTAATATGTTAAATGAAGCTTAGTTTATAAGTTTAAGGAGATTTTCTATTGAACAAGTTAGTATTTTCGGTTTAACCATTCTTTCTATATTTCCATTTGGACCTGTAATAGTTTTCACACTTATGACATCTAGTTTTGCTTTCCCAACAAATAACAATAAGCCTCTCTCATCAGATAAAATCAACTACATGTAACATCCAAATTTCTGAAACCTTTGTTAATCAATAGGTTATGCTCAATAATCTTATTGAGTATTCTCAATCTTATGTCTTCTTTTACTCTTTTTAACAAGATTTAAAATGTTTAATATATTATCCTCACTAGTGTATCTAATAATTTTTTCTGTATGTGCAAACCATCTCAAACTGTTCTATACCATCAATTTTCTTGTCCAAAAGAAGGAAACGAATCAAAAAATGGAGGATATATAATACGTGCCATAAATCTAGGCTTTTTCCCATATCCAAATCTGCCTCTATTCGGCCTTAGCTTGCAGGACCACTTAAATGTGTTTCTCTCTCTAATCAAGTTTTTCCCCCATCTTTCAAAGCAAAAGTAAAAAGCTTTTTCAAGTTGGAATATATGTTTCTCTTTTTTATTAAGAAAAAGGCACCACCACACACACACACACACAAAATTAACCCAACCCCAACCGCAGTTTAATATTTCCTGTCACTTGCCATCCACACCAAAATGAACCCTCCATACCATATTCCTCGCATATTTAATCCCACACCCATCTCTCCCCTCATTCATCATTTACTTTACCCTCCCCACAACACTTTAAACTACTCCTTCACCATTTATATATATATATATATATATGCTTTCTTGCATAATTTAAAGTTAATTTAAATTTTCATAATTACCCCACATGTATAACCATTGAATTTCTTTCGCTTCAATATATAAAGTAAGCACAGTGTCATTGCATGTGTTACTATTTTGATTAGTTCATAACAAATCAAACATACATTAAGTATATCTGATACAACCATGCTATTAATACATTGATTCTCAACCTCAATTATTCATACGGCTTCAAAAAAAAAAAAAAAAATTCGTTTGGTTACCCAGACTCAACTAGACAACTACTGCCATCATTTTCACAATATAGGAAACAATAATTTTGTCATCCATGACTATAGATTATGAAAAATTGTTGCTTTGAACTGTTTAAGTAACACCAACAACTATTATGCAATGTTTAGTATGCAAAAAAGTGTTTTCTAGAAAGAAAATGAGAAATAAACTTGTCTCATTTTATTTCTAGGTGCATTTCCCACTTTTTCACCCGGTGATAACTATTTTTGTCTTGTCGACTATTGCCACGTCACTTTATAAATTCTTGTGATACACCATTATTAAAATTTTTCCCCATATAGGGTATTATTGAAAACAATATTGCGACCTCTCTTTCTTTATTCAAAGATAACATAGCCAGCTTCCCGAACCTAACCTCGAAGTCCCAAAGAGTTATAGTTTTACAATGCAAAAAACTCTTAGAAATGTTGTGAATTCTTGACCCAATACACCGTGTGGAAGCACAAATTCACACATACATAGAATGGGGGAAGCACTATACATGCACACACTGCTATGTTCCAACATATCTATATAGGTTGTAGCACTTGTTTATAAACAAATATTAAATTAAAATTTTGCGCTTAAAACAGGGAACACAATCAAGCAGTTTTAGCAAAAAGGGCATTTGTTCATCCTTTGTGTTCCCAAGACAGCACGAGTGAACTCACATTGTGAAACGATAATTAATTAATGATCTATTATATATAAACATTGTTCTTCTGATCTTCTGGTGTCCATGTCTTCTGAAAAATTCCAAATATCTCTGTCACGCGATTTTTAATCCCCATGATCACTGTACATTTAAAAATCAAGACGTTTGTTCCTTTCTGAGGATTGCTTGTAAATTGCTATTGTGGTCCATCTCATTGGAGCTGATGATGCTATTAATTAAACACTGTTCCGTTTGGTAAAATATATCAAGCACGTGATTGATAGAAAATTGGAATAATGGAGAAGGAAACAATTTTTTTGGTCAGGCCTGGAAATAACGTAGTTAAAATAATGCATCGTCAACTTTTTAGAAGGAATGATGAAGTTTAATTAGCATAATAAGAATTCACATAATTAAACGACTACTTAATACAACTAAACCTTTTACGAATAATGATGACAACTTTTGTCTGATAAAAATTTGTGTGTACGAAGGAGAGAATATAAGGCGTGAAAGAAATTAAAGATTGATGAAGGAGAAAAGAGATGTAGCTGACGGAGGAGGAAGGGAACAAATAATAAAATGCTGTCTGGTGTACATGGAAGGTCCAAATTAGTTTGGTGATTGAGACGCACTGTTTAAAGAAAGTTATGACCTCATCAATGCCTTCTCACCCACATAGACACACAAGTATCTCTCTTTCTAGCGTTAACTGGGTTCACTCAGAGAGAGAGAGAGAGAGTAAAGAAGAAGAGGAATGGAGGGGCCTGAATTCTGAGGTTATTATGATGAGTGATGAGTTGTGAACATCTCTCGATCCAACTGCTTGGCTGTCTACTCTAATCAAAAGGCTTTACATGAGTACGGCTATTTGACCTATTGATATATTTCTTGACACCATCAAGAGTTTTTCTGTACAGAGACACCATCAAGTTTAGACCAAGAAAATGGAATTTGCTTGAACCGTAAATTTTGAGCTGAGATGTCCAATTGTTCATTATACAAGGTGATGAAATGAGTTCTAAGAAGGCTATCATGTGAGGTGGACTGTGTGAAGCGGGTTAGATAAACAATCACCATCAAGAGAAGGATTGAGAATGATGAAGTTAAAGGGCCCTATCTGCTGATAAGCCAATAAATACAGAGAGAGAGAGAGAGAGAGAGAGAGAGAGTTGTTTCTGCTCCTCCCTAACTCAGCTTCCTTCCTTCATAAGAAAATGAAAGAGACAACAGTTTCAGTTCAGTCATTACTGTTCCAAGAAATCCAAAGAATAATGTCATTTTCTTCCACTGCCTATATGACAGATCATATCATAGCTACAAACTCATTCATTCATTATAACGAACATGTTCTAGGTTTTTTTGTTTAACCCTTGGTTCGAATACCTTTGGCAGCTGCTGTCGTATAAAGCCGCACACGAAGATGAATAAAACAGTAGGGTTTTCTTTTTTGGCAAAGAAAAGCTACCGGACATAAATTTCATCAAGTAAAATAAAAGCTATTAGGCGTTGACCCATAAAAAACAAAGAAAGCTGCTAGCCCATGGCCATTTTCTTAGGCCTAGTTTTCATTGACCTTTTGGTGGGCTACCGTTTTCTTTTTCTGATCTATCAGAATCACTGCGAGGGTTAGTTCATAAGTTCATTGTCTAAGACATGCAAAATTTTAACACAAATAATTAATGGGGCACAAAATTTTATTCATTACCGTCAGCCCATAGAACCTGTAAAGCGCCCTTTTCCGTATGGTTCTCACAAGTCTTCATCTGGACCGTGTTTTACCTTTATTTATTTATTTATTTATTTATTTATTTTTTGCCACAACTGTCTTCCACTTATTAGTTCTTAGGGTTATGTCTTAATACTTTTTGGGGGATAATATTCCATTTCAGTATTCACCTTCCACTGCAGTAAGCAGACTTAAGTAATGCATGCAATAAAGTAATATTACCTCATGCTGTCAAAACAATGACAACGTCATATTACAGAGACTTCCACTAAGATTACAATGCACCATTCTCTTCATATGGTAACGGGAAAATAACAGGATAGATTATCACCACTCATTCCATGCGAATAAACTGTGCAAGGGGAGTTGCATCCCCCAGGACAAAACCCCATATCAATATATTTTTAGGCCTGAAACTTCTATCAATACATTAATTGCCTCTCTCGGCAGAAAAAATGACTCTAAATTAAACAATATATTACACAGGTCAAAATTTTGCAGGAACTCCAGGAATGATGTTTTAGTGGTAGAAGATCGTACCCACTCAGCGAGTTAGAGCTTCTGTATCAAATCAAAACTGCCAGTACCCATCTTCATTGGCATACCAAGACAGATTCTAGAAGAGGGCGTCTCCAAGCAGTCAAGCTCCCCATGATAGGCTGCTTCAACTATGAATTTGGCTGCTGTCTCGAAAGACATTTTGCTTAAAGGAGAAGTGGACTCAGCTATGCTCCCAACTCTGCTCATTGGACGATAGCCACCGGTATGCGTCATATAATCAGCAATAAGGGTCAAGTGCCGAATATTAACAGATATACCATAAGATTTGAAAACATTTGTTATTTCCCTGATGATGGTCTCTCTGGCAGCTTCCACCCCATACGTTTCTAGCATAGCATGGACGTTGTTTGAATATATGTACCTAACATCAAGTTGGTCTCGCAATTCCCAGAATGTATTGAAATCTACACCAGTCGTCTGAAGTGCTGGTATTTTCTCCTTTACCGAGGATGGAATATCTTCCCTTTTCCTGTGGTCTTCACCATAGTAGATTACTTGACTCTCCTTGCACGTAATAGCTCTACATTGGTCAACCTTTCCAAAGTTTTGGATGCAAACCTTCTTCGCTGTTCTGCTAGCAATCTGCATATAATTAGAGAAAACACTGAATTCAATCAAGCTACACTGGAGGCCTAAGAAAAAATGATGCTACATTGACCTGAAAAGCTCAGGTTTTATAAATAGAACGGCTAAACACGAAACAAATTTCTTATTGGCCAATATATACGCTTCCAAATTGCACTTCACTTAATTTGTTTCTATGACTGTTATTCGCCAGAGGAAAGGATGGCATGCACTCTTTTAGAGCATCCCCATTTTAACAAGAGCAGTAACAAAAAGTAAACAGTCAACTATTCACGCCCTACATCAAAGAAATGAATACCAACATTAACAGAAAATGAGGTGCATTCAAAATTACCTGAGCCAACAAAATATGAGGTTCTTTTTTGGTAAATTTAAAATGGACCTCAAAATGCATCCCTTTTGCTTTGACAAAGACTGCCCTGTCAGTCTCCTTTTTTTCTGTCACTCTAGATTTCATTTTAGGCTTTTCATCACTAGACTTGCTGTGCGTGGATCCAAGTATTTGAGTGACATCATTCTCATTGACTTCAATATCACTCTCATCATGGTCACCATCCTCTCCAATGGTTTCCTCCAACTGCTCTCCTTCATATGTTTCTTCTCCAGCACCATCTTCATAATCAATTTCATCTCTACCTTGTCGTTTTCTCTTCTGTGCATCAGTACCAAGATCCTCACCCTCTTCAGCATCCTCCCCACCACCACCATCATCATCATCACCACCACCACCACCATCACCATCATCTTGAGCTTTTTCGTGTTTAGAACCATTGCTAGAATCATCTTCCTCTAAACTTTGTGAAGCAGTTGAAGTATCTGACGTGAAGTCTTTTATGCCTATTATTCTAGAGAGCAGTTGTACGTGATTTTCAATAGAATCCTCCAACTCTCTTAAAAAGACAACTTCCAGAGTTTCCTCCCAGTCCTCAAGCAGTATATCAGCATATTTTGGGTAGTGTTTAGGCTTGTAAAGCTTCATCTCCAATTTATATATACTGCAAATCCCACCACCATCAACAGCTAGCGGTACAACAGACACTTTCATACTCTCTATTATATCTGCTACTGTTATTTTCTTTAGGTTATCAGCAAGCCGAATGGCATGGTCCCTATGAACATCAAATAGGCCAGATATCAATGAAAAGAAATGTGTCCAAAATGTAAAGCAATCAATGAGTTTTAGAAGCAGAGCAAACAGAGCATGTTGATATCTCACATGGATTTATCCTTTCTCAAAGGGCATGTCATGACTGGGGTCTTGATATCACGAGAGGCAGTCATCAAGATCTCTTGCAGTCTCGGAATTCCAAGAGTCACATTCATTTCACCTCGACCAGCAAGGTGGAATGTATTTAAACTGGAAAAGGGGAATTAATCCGTCAAGAAAGGATGGATCATGCCTTTATCATGTAATCAACAATATAAATAGTAAAATACCATGCTATTTCTACTTCGCCTTTATAATGTGCATGACCCAATATGAGGAATTATGGACAGAGAGAATAAGGTAAAATACAAATTACACTACATGTTTGAATCTTGCAGCATTATTAGAACCACAGATCAGTCATTGAATTGACTGAAGTACTATTTCACCATTTGATGGTCAGACCATGGCCTAATCGTGGCTGAATTAGTTGTACTATTTCACATGATGCTCTGGCACACTAACATGGCTAAAGTCTGGATCACTACCCATCCTCTTCATTTATTGTCATCCTCAAAGATGGAGCATTTACAGAAAATGAATTATTATCATGTCTTTCTAAAATCACCGGTTTGTCATTTTAAGCTTATCATCTAGCAGGATAAGGCTGCTTCTTGTTGTTTTATCTTGGTGAAGCTCAGCTTCATTCAACAACAAAGCCTTATCCTACTAGATGTGGTTGGCTACATGGATCAAATGACGTCATTGAGCTTGGTTAAAAACCAAATTTTTGGCTAGATCATGATGGAAAGTTGAGGAAAAGTGTCGATGGTAGAGATGGGCTTGATCACAGTGAGCTTTGTTCATAGGAAACCAATGAATGTGAAAATTATTGGCTAGATTCTCTCATGATATGGTAGACAGTTTCTATGCTTTTAATCGGTTTCCATCATGGTGCCTTCAAGTAGTTGAACATGAGAGAGCTGGTGTAATTTTAGCCAGCATTTTATACAGCCATAATCAGCATCCTTTGACTGTTCTATATTTACATGTTTATATTATCGTCTATCCCCACCTCGTTCTTATAATTGATGATTATATTTTCTATTCATCAATTCTTCCCTCCAAATAGGGAGAATTTCCTTCTTGCATACTATGTCAGGAAACTGAAAGCTCCTCTAAATCCAAACCATGGCCATAAGGCCATAAAGTCCCTCCAAATTTTTATTTCCAGATCTCAACAGTCATGCATGATTGATTCTGCTTCACCAAGAAATAAGCTATTTCTAGTCCACGCAAAGGTCAATATATCAGCTCTAAGTATCATTCTTACCTGACTGCAGCAGCTATTTCCACTGATCACAACTGGTATTATCAACAGTAAAATAACTTCATGCATGCTTCACTAATGCAAAGGCGACGAGTACAAGTAATTTCCACAAGAGAAGAAACTTCAATGGAGATATAAAGAACTTACGTCATCTGTGTCGACGGTTCTCCCACAGATTGAGAAGCCAACACGCCAACTGGCTCTCCTGGTTGTGCAAGACTTGAGACATATTTGTGCTCCATCAACTTCAAGAACTCTGCTCGATTAATTGAACTGAAAATACGCTGCTTAGAAGAGATATCACAAATGAAGTTTTCTGCTTTTTCTTTAAGAGCATCGGGCAACTTGCTAATATAAGGACTGGATCTGTCTATCTCATTGTGACATTTGCTGTAAATCATTTCCTTATTCTGAAATTAATAAACAACTGAATAAATAACCAGACACACATTCTATTTGTAAATTATGATTCTGAGACTAATAAAAAAGTTCTTACAGATAACCATGCTTCAAATTTGGTGAGAAAGCTAGTTTGATGTACATCCACCCCATCTTCTCCATAATGGAACTGAATAATTGATCCATCAGCATCACGAACAGAATGATCATAACAAACTTTTAGACATTCAAGGTTTTTTATTAGGCATCTTTGCAGGTATCCACTTCGTGATGTTTTGACTGCCGTATCAACTAATCTGTGAGGCAAAGACATTAATAGGAGAGAAGAAGTAATCATATGACAGCCAACAATAGATATTATACCTTCCATGTAAAAACAAAACAGTGACAAGTGAAATTCAGACACAGACTCTTATTTGTTTATCTTCTATTTCATTTTGTTTTGCTAAAGCATTTCTTCCTATAATGCACTCAGAGCTTTATTGCCAAGATTAAAAAAAGTATAATGCTGTTTTTATGTTTGACTCCAGCAAGATATACTTCAACAAGTAAATACTTTATTTTCTAACTATGACTACTGTGGTTAGTATCACAACCTTATCTAAGACAAGAATGAAGAAATTTGCTTACCCTTCACGACCAGCCATGCAATGGAAGTAATATTCTTGTGGACGTAGACCTGTAAGAAACCGATCAATAATGAACCCTCCTGCTCTAGAGGAACAATCCCACGGAGGAAAGCATGGTAAGGTCTTTCCAGAAACCATGCGAGGGACTCGTCTTCCTTCCAACTCTTGTTGACCTAAATGAGAAGATATTTGCTGGAAATTGACCTGTAAGAGACACGGCAATTGACTTGGAATTGTTAAAAACAATGAATAGGACACACTCATAATTTGTACCTGTGGGAAAGACGAGAATCTAACATAAGAAAAAGTTCATAGAAACAGACATGAAAACGCAGTTGAATGTACAAGCTAGAAACCAGATTTTAATCAGTTCTTTGGGCAAAAAACTGTCAAACACTGTAGAGAAATAGCCTGACCTTGTATAGATATCATTAAGGACCGATAATAAAGGCTTAAAAATATGCTGCCGGCCTGAAATCTCTATGATAGCGAAGCTTTTCTACTTTTAAGCTTCATTCCAAAAGAATTTGGGTTTACAACAGGATCTCTCATCCCATCAAGCATGATGTAATGATTTTCATTATGGTCTAGACTCCTACGCATAAAACTTAGGTTTACAAAATGTAAGAGAAGAAAATTTAATATGTTTGAGAACAAGAATTCGGAAGATAAGGAGATTCGTAGTATAAATAAAATTTGATAGTCCCCAATACCGTGCTTGTAGAAAGTAGGAACATCACCAATAAAATATATAAAATCAAATTGATTAGGTGCATCATCTACTTTGTCTTCAATAGGTTCTTTCATCCCATCACGCATGATGTAATGGATTTCATTCTAGTCCGACACTTGTTGGAATAAAATTTAATGGCTCCCAAAATGTTTTTCAAGGGGATAAATGAGTTGAAAGATGAAGATATACTTCATATTAATAAAATTTGATGGTCTACAATATCTTGGTCGTGGAAAGAAGGGACATCACAAAAAATATATATATACAAAATTATTTGGGATTAAAAAATTAAACAACATAAAATTAATGCTCCATCAGGATCTGATCATCAAAGTGTAACGCTAATATACAATGTACAAACTGAATCATAACTGGTCACATACATACACTACAGGAAATGTTATTCAAGGACATGAAAAACTAACATTTTCCCCTTGTAGAACAGCACATGCAGCATGCATGATACTCTCTTGTGATACATGGGGCCATCAAATCAACATGAGTTGGAGCAGAAAACTTACCATACTACCTTTTGCTCCCGATGTAGTCATAAGAGAAATACAATTCTTCCCAGAAGGTTTCAATATTCCTTCAGAAAGCAGCACCTTCAACATCCCAGAGCTTGTCTTGGAGTTAAGACCGCTTATCATCTTCCTATCCAAGTATGTTAAGGCTGCTTCTCCATTTTCACGTATTTTTTTTTCAATATTTAATTGAAGGGTGAAAGGGTCTGAAGAGCCAAATATGTAGAAACGTCACAACTTTACAAAACAAGAAAAAATTGGTAGTAACCAAAATTTATTGGTTATGCAAAACCTTGTTACCAGATTATTTTATATTGACATGATTCACAATACAAATATTTTAGGTCAAGGTACCTAATTCAGCACCATCCATGGCTTCAATGAATTCACGATGAACAATTTCACCAATTTCCTCACAGCTTTCAAGTTGCTTCTTCCTTTGACCATCCTTCTCTTCAGTTACTAGGAGATCATCTACTCCGCAAGTGAACCCATGCATCTAAATGATAGTAATCAAGCATGATCATGATGACTAAAGCAACTTAAAATAGGGGGAGGGAAGAGAAAGAACTAAAACTTCAAATCAATTGGTAGCTTACCTGTAAAAAGGCTGTGAACAAACGACTTAATGATGAAAGCAGATTGCCAGCAATATTTGAGCCATAAAGTTCTTGCACTGTATGTACCATACCAAAGTCACCAAATTGAGCTTTGTCAACTACACCACGGACTAAATCATTTTTATATATCAACAATTTATCCTCATCAGGCTCTTCCTTCTTTCTTGACACACCTCCTCCTGTGCCTTTTTTCCTCTCCCCAGTTTGAGTCTTGAAAAAATCACGTGGGATTTTTGCACTTTTCTCAACTGTAAATGGGGCATGACCTCTGGCAATATAATATAGCAGGGCACTGATAACCTACAGAGACAACAGAAACCAAGATTTAGATCAGATAAGCACATCATACCCAAGCAGGCAAATAGGATACCAAATTTAAACCCCAAGTGATTCTACAGCTTAATACAGTACCCAACAAGAGAACAAAGACCAACAGTTGTCAGAATGTTTATTAATCTTTGAGCATGATATAGAACTTAAACTGAGATAAATTTTAACTAAAAGACTAACAGATAAAAACCTGTTTTCCTGTCCATAGGGGCTCCGGCTTCCATATTGCTGGAGGAGGTAGTGATATGTCACTCTCAGAATTTGATGTAAAAGTTTTCTGACCAGGCTTCCCATGAAAAGAGCCTCGCCAAGCAGTGCATACACCGGAACTGTATAGAAGTTGATTGAACTCTTCATAACTTAAAAAAGTATCCTTCTTTGTAAGAAGTGCAGCACTTACAATATGATCCTGGCAAAATTATTCAAAATAAGAGGCTCTCAAAATCAGAAAAGAACTTCTCACTTCGGACATGAAGATTGTGGTTGTCATCATTGTTATTGTTTGTATTAGTAGTATTATTGTGTAAATACCTGAATCAAGGCTCTTATTGGATCACCACTGGTAGGTTTGACATATTGATTATTGGCATTTACAATATTATAGGCTTCAGCACGGGAAATTTCATCTTGTGGAAAATGAACATTAATCTCATCACCATCAAAATCAGCATTATAAGTACTGAAATTAAGAGGGTAAGAAAAACAAAATCAAATCTAAGTTAGCAACCATATTAATATTTAACAAATTATACAAGTGTACATCAACTGATCAACATGAAATTATCACAATGACTTCACAAGGACTGTAAGATTCAAAGCAATACTTATTGATTCAATCCAAAATCATACCAAGCTTAAACAATACGATTTCATAGTACCTGCAGTTTGCATAATGCATACGCACTGTTTTCTCCCCCTTTAAGACACGGACTACATGTGCCATTATACTGGGTTTATGAAGTGTAGGCTGCAATAGAATACAATGTGAAACTAAAAAGTATAAATTCCACATATTCAGACAGATATTCATCCAAAAAAAATACGTGTGTGTGTGTGTGAGAGAGAGAGAGAGAGAGAGAGTCTTTTAAAAACCAGACTAATTTCCACAAGTTGCCATTTTGCAAACAACAAGCATTTGAACAGCATTCATATGCATAAAAACAATAATTTATTAAAGGAATAAACGGCAACTACCGTGTTGTTGTTCAAATATATCCATTCACTAATATATAAGAGGAAAATACATTGACAACACTTCTATTTTACTTTAATTATACATCCCCCCCTCCATTTTGGAAACGTATATAGACCTTGCCTAAAATTAAAATGCATGTTACAGAAACCTCCCTTACATATTTGAGATTTCATTTCCATCCACCAAACTGTTAGTTGACCGTTAAGTTTGACTATTAAATATTTGCTTTGACCAAAATACCCATCTTTCAACAAATGAATACACATTTATATTTGCCTAAAATTAATTTTTTTACACAAACAAAAAATAATCCTAACACATATGTTCAAAATTTCCAATATATTATAAAATTTATTAATTTTTATTATATTATAAAATTTTAAATTTTTACAATTTTTATCATGATTATTGAAACTCATTTATTCAGTATTTTTTTATTTACCATGTGTTATTAGTAATGTAAATTTGTGATATTGTATAACTTACATTAATTTTAAATTTTAATTTTTAAATAGATTTTTTGCACAAACATTTATAAACAAGTTTATTTATGTATGTCTCTATTAAAAGAATTAATCCTATTTTTAATTAGGTTTTCTATGTCTGCATTAATAAAATTAATTAAGTCTTTATCCCAATATGAAAAAAAAATAACAGATAACTAATTGCAAAAGTAAAAAATAATTAAGAAAAAAAAAACTCTTAAATTACTTGGACAATTTTAACCAAAATAAGGGAATTAGTAATGATGAAGGGTAAATTAGCTAATACAATTTATTTTAATATACCTTTTAATTAAAAATAAAAATTCTTAATGGAGTTAACGGTTTGGACTTAAGTGTTCGTTTTCAAAATAGAGGAGAAGTCTGTGTAATTAAGGCAAAACGCAAGGGAGGTAAAGGTTAGAGTATTTTACTCTATATATAAATTCCACATATAATGTGAAACTAAAAAAAATATAAATTCCACATATTCAGACAGATATTCATCCAAAAAAAATACGTGTGTGTGTGTGTGAGAGAGAGAGAGAGAGAGAGAGTCTTTTAAAAACCAGACTAATTTCCACAAGTTGCCATTTTGCAAACAACAAGCATTTGAACAGCATTCATATGCATAAAAACAATAATTTATTAAAGGAATAAACGGCAACTACCGTGTTGTTGTTCAAATATATCCATTCACTAATATATAAGAGGAAAATACATTGACAACACTTCTATTTTACTTTAATTATACAACCCCCCCTCCATTTTGGAAACGTATATAGACCTTGCCTAAAATTAAAATGCATGTTACAGAAACCTCCCTTACATATTTGAGATTTCATTTCCATCCACCAAACTGTTAGTTGACCGTTAAGTTTGACTATTAAATATTTGCTTTGACCAAAATACCCATCTTTCAACAAATGAATACACATTTATATTTGCCTAAAATTAATTTTTTTACACAAACAAAAAATAATCCTAACACATATGTTCAAAATTTCCAATATATTATAAAATTTATTAATTTTTATTATATTATAAAATTTTAAATTTTTACAATTTTTATCATGATTATTGAAACTCATTTATTCAGTATTTTTTTATTTACCATGTGTTATTAGTAATGTAAATTTGTGATATTGTATAACTTACATTAATTTTAAATTTTAATTTTTAAATAGATTTTTTGCACAAACATTTATAAACAAGTTTATTTATGTATGTCTCTATTAAAAGAATTAATCCTATTTTTAATTAGGTTTTCTATGTCTGCATTAATAAAATTAATTAAGTCTTTATCCCAATATGAAAAAAAAATAACAGATAACTAATTGCAAAAGTAAAAAATAATTAAGAAAAAAAAAACTCTTAAATTACTTGGACAATTTTAACCAAAATAAGGGAATTAGTAATGATGAAGGGTAAATTAGCTAATACAATTTATTTTAATATACCTTTTAATTAAAAATAAAAATTCTTAATGGAGTTAACGGTTTGGACTTAAGTGTTCGTTTTCAAAATAGAGGAGAAGTCTGTGTAATTAAGGCAAAACGCAAGGGAGGTAAAGGTTAGAGTATTTTACTCTATATATAAATATCCAATTAGATAATGCAGTACCTGTCGGTTGACAAGCACAACGTCTCCATCTTTCAAATGCCGATACACAATTTTGCCTTCAAATTCATGATCTTGTATCTTGCCATGTTGCATTATAACCCCTCTTGAAGATGACAGCTTCCTCGATGCCATAGAAAGAACTTTCCCACTTTGGTAAAGCTTGACTGTGGATGCTTTATCAGCATAGTGTGTGGCACCTGGGTGAGATTCTGGGCCATTACGTATAGCATCTCTTAACTTCACTACATTCCAAGGTGTAACTCTCTGCAGGGTATTAACATAGAATTTAGGGTGGAAAGGGTGGGCCGGTAAACAAAATAAGAGGCAGGCACAACAAAAACTGAGGCATAATTAGGGAAACCTCCTGAGCAGAGTCGAATAAGAAACAAAAACATGTCTTTATTTCATAACTTCCTTGATACAGTAGGTAAGTTTCGGAAACTTTTATCTACTTTCAAAACTTACAAATTTACCTTTATATTGTATAAGGCACGAAATTATAATCATACTAGTACTTCTCCCAAACAAAATTGTCTCTCAGTCAAATGCAAAATAAATTGGTTAAATATCTAAAGGACCCATATTTAGTGGGTAAATTGGCTGACTAATCCCTTAGGTCAAACATCCAACTAGATTTCTAGCACAATACTTTTGATTTTAGCCACTTTTATTTTAGACTTTTCAATTTCAATCATCTTTTCAGAGAAAGAATACATATACGAAGAAGGATGATAAATCCTCTTAAGAATAAAGATGGAAAAAATCTTAAACAGAGCAAAGCCGGCTGAAATTGTTCCCAAGACCTTTCAAATTATATCATGAAGCACCGATAATTAATCATCCAAAACATCCTATTTCTACCAGAATCACCCAAAACAAGTCTTGGCGATTTTAAACCTTTGGATTCAATTGCACAGTGTTGTCAGTAGAAGTATTCAAGTTGCTCAAGGAAATGAAGCACGTTGCACAACTACAGAATACATCCTTCTATCAGTTCTATACACGGAAAGAAGTGTCTCTACTAACTTCTCTCTCTACTTAATGTCCTAACCATTAGATCATGTCTTAATGGGTGAGATTTAATGCTATGTAAAAAGTTTATTATTATATTACATATATTAAAAATCTATAATTATAACATTGTTACATAGCATTAAATCTCACCCATGAAAACATGATCCAATGGTTGTGACATTAAATGGAGAGAGAAGTTAGTGGAGACACCCTTCTCCCTTCTATGCATAGAAATGCTGTAAATATGCAGATTGCTAAACTGATTAAATGTCAGAAGTTGATGGAAATGGAGAAAAAAATATAAATGTGTCCATCAAATAATGAGTAGTTACAACTCTCACCTCAGGATAAGTTAATCTTAAGGCAAAATATGGGGGAATTCCAATTTCGTTGACAGCTAAATAAGGATCTGGTGATATCACAGAGCGGCATGCAAAATTAACCCTTTTTCCCATCATTTTCTGGCGGAAGATGCCTTCCTTCTTCTCCAACAACTGACAAATTCCAGAAGCTACATCTTTTTTGCCTAGACCAACCAAGGAAATTTTGATGTAAGCATAGGCAAACTATCAGAATTATAAAATAACCACCTATTAAAACACATGATGCATACATATAAATCCAAAGAACGGAAAACTTTGTTCATTAATAGTAACAACAAACAAACAATTATCATTCCAGTCGACAATAGCCACAATAGGTTCAAAAAAGGGGCTGAGTTAAAAAGTCCATAAATGAACTTGAGAAGAGAAATTGGCCTCCTTTGAAAGCATCTAACATTGGAGACGCCAACATGAGGTCACTGTACACTCTTGACTTCATTGTCTCCATATCTCTCTATCTGCTTGGTCTACTTTTCCAAGTGATAAGGATAAGCAAACAGCAAGTCTTTGCCCCCTTTAACGTTGGGGAGAGCTCCCCAGCTGAAGAATAAGGAATTAAGGGCAAATAAGACATTTTTTTACCGTTAAGGGAAAACACTATACAGCAAAATATCGTAGGTCTTTGGCAAAAAAAAATGGTAAGTCCACTAATATGTTTATTTTCTGAACGGGAATGTTGGTTTATTTTCTGAATGGGAATGTAGCTTTAGGGTAGTTTACATAAGCTGCATAAAACAGCAAAGAAGGTGGGAAGGTGACATTTTTCAAATAAAAGGAGTATCCAGTGCTTCAAACCCCAAGGGAGGTCAGGATAATTTATCATATTGTTTTCATTTTTGTTTGTATTTTATGCCTTGAAGCCATATATTAATATAAATAGAACCCTTTAGTAGAGACCTACACACTCTCTGGCCTTCAACATTCACTTTCAGCTATATGCATTTACAAACCTTGCTAAATCCGCTAGGGCAATTTTCTGCTGATTGACAATACCCGTTGCACTACTCAGACTGCACTTCTCCCCCTATCAGGTAAGACAGTATCAACCGGTTTCTCCATCCATTCATGTAGAGTACACAACTGACTTTGTGCCACATAACTACATAAGGCCCTTCTTACTAATAATTGTGTGACATGCTGTAGAGATCCCTTTAGCTCATGTACTTTCCAAAAGGGTGCTTATTAATCGCATACTTTTCCGGAAAATGACTGAAAATTTTCTTTCATTTTATTTGTGCGACGGTAATTTTAGTTTTAGGAAAATGATAAATCACCCTGCACTATTTTCCTTTATTCTCTTAAGTAGATTTCATTATTTTCCTCCTCAACAAGATGTTCAAGCTCACAACATCATCATCATAATATCTAATTAAGCAATTATTATAATCAAACTGAACACCAATTTGATATTAGTCTCTTTTTACTCAAAAGAGAGCCCTATTAGTTGCTAACACTCACCCTTATGTTAGAGAATATATATCAATCATTCCCAACTTCCCACTAATGCGGCTGGGGAATTGGAAATGGAAATGGAACCATGTATTTGGTATTTGAGACCCTAGTTCCCATCATCCCATGAGAACTCACTCCCGCCAAAATCGATGGAAGTGAGTTCCAACCCACCCCCATGGAACTGGTCCAATTCCACTGGAACTCAAATTTGTGGACCCTTTTACCCTCTGAGATGGTGAGAGATCCAACAATGGTGATGAGCTAAAGAAGCAACGTGGACAATAGAGGAGCACCGAGGACGGCGAAGAAGCACCGGTGAGGTTGACGATGTCTTCTGTCAGCATCTTCTGCCATCGACTTCACATTTGAGAGTGGTTTCAATTTCAGCCTTTTCTTCCATCAAATACTATCAGCCTCTTTCATCGTCGACTTCCATCAGCATTGTCGACTCCGACTTCTATCAGTCCCCTCTGCCGTCAACTTCCGTCAACCTTGTTGCCTTTAGACTCTAGATCTAGTTGATTCATTTCAGATCTATGCCGTTGCCAAGATATGCTCCTTCTCTCTCCACGTTCGCCTCCATTGTTCGTGACTCTTCCTCCGTCCTCATTGTTCTTCTACATCTGATTGATACCTCTCTATTTTTATTATTCTTCAATCTATTACCTCTGTTTTTGCTCCTTGATCAGTTTCTTTTTCGTTTATTTAGGTAATTATTGAAAGTTGATGGCTGATAATTGTGGAAAAATGAAGGGTTATGGTTGTTTCTATGGTGGCCAATTTGTGGTGGCTGATTACAGTGGTTGCAGGTATTGTTGTAGCAATAAGAGATGAGGATTGGGCTTTTCCAGTTAAGGGCGTATACGTCCTTTCACATGATAAATGGACATTAATTAAAAATTATATCACACTTCTATGGTTATACAAAACAAACTTTTAATCCCCAATTCAAGTTCTACTTCCACTTCTATAAAAACTCTTCCAAAGTACCAAACGAAGCATAAGTTTTTCAAATCATATTCTTGAAAAAACCTTTGAAAGTATATTCGCAACTTGAGCACTTAACTGAAGGTGGGCTAAGTCAATGGTCCTTGACTCAACCTTTTCTTTTATGAAATGTAAGTCAATTTAAACATGCTTCATGCCATTGCAATGAATTGCCTATTGCTGCCATGTTGTCACACCATATATTTATGGGTTTAACAACCGAAGCATCCATATTCCCTCACAAATCCCCAAGGCACTCTACATGCACTACTTCTTGGTATTACAAGTCGCTTCTTACTTGTTCAGGTCATCAAGTTGCCATGTAAATTTGTAGTAGTCCATAATAAATCTTTTATTTTATGATTTCATCAAACCATTGATCCAACAAAGCTAACATCAGCGCAAGCTTCTACACTCTGTATCTTCTCTTTTTCCAAAGAACAATTCTCTACCAGGTAAGGGTGAGTATTTGGTTACCAAAAACCAAAATAGGGGAATTTAGCAAGACCGAACAAAACCAAAATCATATCTCTAACCGAAATAAAACCAAAACAAAATATTTTGGTTCGGTTAAGTTAAAATCAATATTTTTTGACAATCAAATAGCAGAGCCAAAAAGATAAACAACATCCCACGAATTGACTATGGAGGAAAATGCAATAAAAAATGAGACAAAAATTACACTTTTTGCCCATGCTTACCATTACAAGGATTCAGATTGATCTTGACAAATGGCAGTTTGCAAACAAATATTCAATTTCAATTGAAGACAAAAACTATTGGCAGAGATCAAACATTAGATACCATGTGTGATTGATGGCATAGGCACCTGCAATGATGAACCCCAAGGATGACTTGAGATCGATCTCACCTTCGTCGCTAGATTCAAAGAACTTGGGAAGAGGAAGAGGAAGGAGGAAGGAGAGAAAGACAGAAACAACGATTGGTAATGAAAGAAAAAGAGAAGGCAACCAGTTGACCACGAATGTATGTAAGATGAGCGAATGAAAGATAGCAAGGATTGAAGGGGATTTAGGGTACTGGTTATCTTTATTATAATTATAATATTACCGATTAAACATATATATATTATAATATATATTAATGTTATTTATTAAATATAAATATATTAATATATAATTTGGTTTTTCAGTTTTAACCAAAATATTTTTAAAATAACCGAACCGAAAAACAAAAATTGCATTCAGTTCGGTTCGGTGTTCAGTTACAGTTCGGTTTTGCTCACCCCTACTACCAGGTGTCACTATCAAATACCTCAAAATTCTATATATTGCGTCTAGGCGCTCCTGTGTGGTTTGCTCATAAACCAACTAGCTCACTCTTTGGAAAGCCATATCTCCCCAAGTGTGAGATAAGTATATGAGCTTTCCTAACAATCTTTGGTATTTACCTTATTCACAAGTATACCATCTTGCTAATCATCAAGTTTACACGTCGCCTATGTAAGTTTTAGCTGGCATGGCTTCTATAATTTCAATTTCCTTAAAAAATAAAGACTTTGCTTCCTCTAAGAATCAGTGACCCCTTATTCTAGGCCTAACTACCTCCATTGCCATAAAATATCCCGAATTGCCCAGATCTTTCACCTTAAATTTAATTGCTAAGGCATTCTTTAATCTATGTATTTCCTCTAGATCATCCACAATCACGATTATATCATGAACACAGATAATTAGGACTAATTGTTCTCACTGGCATGTTTTACAAACAGCTTCTGATCTGTCTACCAGAGAACACCCCATCCTTTTTACGGCTGAAGTGAACCTCTCAAACCAAGCTTTGATGTCATGCTCAAAACAGAGGCTTTATTCCATGATGATGAATTCTCAGATGCAAGATGTATTTAATAAGCTAGACAGCTAAGATAATATTCACTATTCTATCTGAAAAAGGTCACCATTTATTTGATCAAAACAGGTCTACATTAAATTAAAATATAATACTAAATAATTAAAATAGTAACAGAACAAAGCAGCAAATATTATAATAACTAAATTACTAAACACATCTATGGGCCCAATAATAGCTATTTTAGCCGCTAAATTAACATTAGAAGCCAACACAACTGCGCTCAGCTCCAAAGTTTACAAGTTCATAAACATGAACAAACGCAAACTAGAACAAAAATCTCACCAGACATGGTTTTGTTGTCGAATAGCATATTTACAGATTGCTGAAGATCCATCCACCGCCTGATAATTATTGGGTGATTTAAGTTGTTGAGATAGGCATTTCCTAAGGAAATGTTGGACTGTAGGACCTTAGTCAACAAAACAGTTTGAGGATGCTCCATCACCTAAAATAGACATTTAACAAGTAACTAAAGATACCATTAAGTCAAGAGTAATGAATGAAATAAAAATCCTTAGTCTAATCCCTCTCAATTTCTGAAAGAATACAACTTCTGTAATTTCATAAATGCCACTTTTGAAATAGAAACTTCTATTGCAAGAGGAATTTAGACAATCAGAGCATAACTCTATGTCAAGTTACTTTTATCCCCTTCCATAAAGTGATTGAAGGTTTTCAAGGATCCCTCAACTTCAAAGCTTGGGTAGTTACACGAAGATTCATTAAGAGTTTCATTAAAATCTACCACAGCTCACATGAAGTGTGAACAAAGCACAAGCCCACCATACTCTCTGCTACTACTTAATTTCAATAAACGCAATGGAGGGTAGCAAGAATTAGAACTCCACATCACTTGGTTACAGAAACTATAAAACACTCTCAAAGAATTTTATAATTGTTTATAACTGTACTAGCTTCCTTCAATACCAACAAAACGAAAAGTTAAGATAAAATTGCTCTGACAATGGCACTACAAAGAACTAAGCCCCCTATGACAGAAACTCAGAGAGAACAGAAAGGTATGGAGAAAATGCAGTGCAAAGTAAACTTCCTTCTCAATCTAATTACAGTCAACTGTGGTACATATGTTCAGCACTGATTCTCTGTGTGTGTGTGCACGCGCGCATACAGGCTACTGGCCATGGACCAGGCATAATGCATTTAAGTATAACACATACCCTAGCACTATGGCTCTCTTTTTATTCCAAGTTCCACCAAAAGCAACCTTCATTATTTTAAGGAATGCAGAAGCAAGATTGATTGAACAAAAAGAGGACAAGAACAACATTCAACTTAGAACTAATTCCAATACAAAATAATTATTGTCAGATAAAACAAAATGCAACAATGAATATAAATACCAATAACACAGGACAGTTTTTATAGATATCAGCAATTATATTCCGTAAAAGAAGAAACTCAGAAGGGGAAAAAAAAATCAGATGACAAATTACATGCAAACGTCTTAATCATAGGATATTATCACAACATGCTACATTTGCTCATAAACACAATTTAATTTGGATACCAAAATACCAATTTTATTCCCTCCAAATTGGTTTATAGAGGTCTGATATAGAGCAAATCAACAATTTCACCCATTGTCATACTTACAGAATCACCTCGTATGGTTGGGGGTCGGAATTTGGTTGGTGGAACAAGAATAGTTTCTAGAAAGAACATTGAATGACCTGCTTTCTTTCCAAATCCCAGATCTTGAATGTCACTGATACGAGAACAGAATTGAGCCTCATTTTTCCACAAAAGTTCCAGTATACCTTTAACCTGTAGTTAGGCAAGGAGACTCAGACAGATTCTATACCAGCAGTGTACATTGACCACGTCACTAGCAACAGACGTTTTATTACAAATAAAGCTGATGGTTATGAATGTTAATCCAAGAGCAAAATTAAACAACGCATGCAGGAAACTAACCTCTGATGGTAACAGAGGCCCAGAAAATTTCTTTTGCTTGACAAACTCACGAGCAAATTTCTCATGTTTTTTCTTATGCCCTTTTGAAGCACTATTTATAGTCCCAGCAGAAGTAGCAGATGGCGTATCTTCGTCTGAATTATCCCTATTTTCTGAATGCATAACATCACTGATAATTTCATCAGCGTAATGTCTAATGACATTTCCTCTAGCTTTTTCACTTGAGAAATCCTTTTAGAGCCAAATAGCATAACCCAGGAGGAATAGGGGAAATGAAGGGAAAAAAGTAGTAATAGTGGTTAGTAATTATGAATACGCCAACATGACATTGTGCACGGTGAAAGGATGCATAAATAATTCACACTGAGAAATACAACATCAACAGTGGAGTTTATGGTATCCAATTCCAAGCTTTGTCAACAAATCACCCATAATTTAAAAGGGAAAAAAAGAAAAACACAGCGAAACACATATACAGTTTCTTTTCATATTTCAAAACTTATATAAGCATTCAATGAAAATATAAATTCGGAAGGGCAATAACAGGGCCTTGCAAAACACCAACATGTCTGCCAAACCAAAAGATGTTTATGCCCAAAATTTTACAGCACAGCAAGCTCGATGGATCATCAAAATCTTAAACAGTAGTATGGTGAATTTAAATAAAATTGTGGCAGCTAACATTTACATCAGCACACACAAAACTCATGAAATATCATAATGATCCCCAAAATAAGTTGAAATCTAATCCAAAATACAACATGCTGTAACAATTTGAGGCACTTGAAACTCTGAAATTAACAAGATAACTACTAGTAGAAACTAAATATCAACACTCGTAAAAGCAACAACCAAAACAAAAAAGAGAAGAGATGGAAACTCTGTGTGCATACTGACCCTAACAAGGATAGGTGAGAAAAATATACATTAGAGCTTCATGGTAAATAACCTTTGAATATAAGACAGAGTAGTGAGAAGTCAAGAGACTTACCACATAAAACCACCCAAAGGTTGGTTTAGTAATCTTAGGATTTTGAGACTCACAATTTCTACACTTCTTATATTCTCGTTTCAGAAAATTGTCTAAAACAGACATTGCTTCACTAAATTGATGAGAGTTCCACTCCCCTTGCAGGTGCTCAGCACTATCACACTGTCTCTGGTCATCATCATCCACACATGTCAATTCACTTGGGTCAAGTGAATCCAGTTTTTTGGCCCCAATGATATCCCCTTTCACAATGAGCTCCAATTGGGATGTAACTTTCTCCACCTTGAATCAATATAAGACTGTGAATAATGGCCAAGAAATGCATAGACGTCTTAACTTATTAAAGAAAAGAATGTGGAAACTACTCGAGCAGATCCATTTATGGTGGTTTTCTAATAAACCCACACTAATGCAAGTTTACCTCGTTTCTACCAGCCTTAAAGCAATGGCAAGAGAAACAAGTTCTTTGCAGAATGCTGCTAAGTGTATTGAAGAGCAACGGGTTATAGACTGGGGAAACAAGCTCAATATGACCAAAATGACCTGGACAATGTCTTGAAGCCTGATCGCATGATTTACAACTACACCAAACAAAAGAGATGTATCAACCACACAACTTGAGATAATGCTTTCTAAATGTAAATAGAGACATTTGGGATTAGTAAAGCATGAAATTTTATTTCATATGAATGATGCTGCCGGTTACCTACACTAATATACTCCTCTGGTCCTATATATAATGTAGTTTTTATTTTTTAGAAACATTTGATGGTCTTTCACATAAGACACTTTAGTTTATCAATGAAGCATTAAATATATTTTTTCCAAGCCTGCCCTATCTTTCTCTCTCCCCAATATTTTTTTGTACACCGCAATGCAATCACAATACTTTTAGGCTACCCCTTCATTATTTTGTGTGGGAACCAAGTTTTGATATTTAAACTATGCTGGGAAGAAAATTTTGATATCAAAAAATTTGAGAAAAGGATTGAAGAGATAATTGAGATGGAGTGGTAAATTATTGGAATGTTAAGATAGGGAAATAATGTGAGAATAGAAATTAATAAAATTGACGAATTTTTTATATAAGGGTAATTTTGAAACATTGGGATAATTTTTTATAAATTCAAAACGATAAGCCAACTTTCTTGATCTATGTGTTTCGGTTAAAAATGATCTATACATATGACCAAAAGGAGTCCCTTTTTTCTTTTAAGTTTTAAGTGTCTCATTAAGAGACATGAAATACAAATCCAGAGAGCAAGAAATCCAATTAAAAAACAGAAATCTAGGAAAACCCGACTCAAACAAAAATCAACATTCAGTGATTCAAAAGATCTTTGAAACCTTCAATTCCATGAAGACAAATCTGTCTCAATGGAGCTATTCATATCAAATAATTGGCAATGCATATAAAATGCAACATTGTTAAATTAGGAGAATTGAGGTTTGCATAAAAATTAAGATTTTCCACACAGCTCTAAAAATGAGGCCATCATCTATTTACAGAACAGCTAGCATTTCAGCAAAGTCATGCAACCAGAAGTTCCAAAGACAAAAAACCACCCTCAAAGTTGCAAACTTTCACAAGTCAAAAGTGAATTCCCATAATCAAATATCATAGTTAGGAATTAAAAGAACATTTTAGTGGGGTCAAATATTGTTGAAACATACAGAGTCCAGTCATCTGCTGGGCCTAATGCAGGATCATACAGTCCACCAGGCACAGGCCTTTCTACACCATCAAGCAAAATCGGATTTGTTATCTTCACAAAGCTAGTCTTCTGTATTTCTTCAGTGGTCAAGAAACTGAATGCAACCGCCTCAACAGACTCCGTTGCACACTGAAAATCATGAGTTCAGAGTTCAGAAAATTATGCTAGATCAAACGACAGAGAGAAGAAACAACATAATCAAAATTTTTGGCATCATTTCAGATGGGTTGGAATCAAATAGCTCAGCCAAAAAGATCAACAGCATCCCACGAATTGACTATGGAGGAAGAAGCAATAAAAAATCAGACAAAAATAACACTTTTTGCCCATGCTTACCATTACAAGGATTCAGATTGATCTTGACAAAGGGCAGTTTGCAAACAAATACTCTATTTCAATTGAAGACAAAAGCTATTAGCAGAGATCAAACATTAGATACGATGGTGCAATTGGCGGCACAGGCACCTGCAACGTTAAACCCCAAGAATGACTTGAGATCGACCTCACCTTCGTCGGTAGATTCAAAGAACTGACACATTTATATCATTAAGTTTTTTCTTGATTTATACAAATTATATAGATCAAGGCAAAACCTTATCAACAAAAAAAAAAACACATCTCATATTTTATCAGTATTAGTTGTGTAGGCTCAAAAAAACACATTTCATATTTAATATATCACATCAAGTATTATCACAATGTAGGTTTTGTAATGTTAGCTTATGAAATGTGGGGGGCGTGCTTCTATGGGTGATCATGTAAGTGGGATATGGGTGTTATCTCTTCAACATGTTTAAATATATGGATAAGTTTTTTTCTAGCATATAATTCAGCATGTCTTCCCCTCCTCAACCCCCCAATCTCCTCTTTCTCCTATTCTTCTTTATCATCATCTTCAATCTTCTGTCCTTACCAAATTTCCTTTCTAATATAGAGTTGTTTTTTTTTTCCTTTTTCCAAAGTAAGGAAGTCGTTGAAATGGTGAAACTAAATTATGCTTATTGAAGTTCTTAAAAAGGAAATACAAATTAATTAAGAATCAAAGTGAGAATGGCAAGTGCGAACCGGATCTGGCTACGGTCCTCTTCTCAATCTGGACCGTTGGATTAAGATCTCAACGATCCAGATTTAATGTATTATAAAAATATAATAATAATAATAATATTTTTATATTAAAAAAATCTGAACCTTTGAGATCTTAATCCAATGATCCAGATTGAGAAAAGGACTGTAAGTGAATGGGAAGAAAGAGGACCGTAGCCGGATCCGTGCGAACCAGAGAACAATTGGAAGGTCTTCACCAAGGTTTTGTTTTGCTACATGGGTAGTATCATAATCCCTTGCATCTGGATATTTTGAATTTGGTTTGGTTTGATTTTATTTAACAAATGATTTTTTTTTTCATTTTTTGTGGAGAAGAATTGATTTATAGAACTGTTGTGATTCCTCTCATAATATCTCATCTATTCCTAATAGAGGCAATCCAAAAGGCATTTTGTAGATTAATATATGTTTTATTCTTTTTGTCTTTAACTCTATTCTAAGAGGGGTAACATCTACTAAAAATGCTCTATTTCTTCCTACTTTGAAGGTTAAATTTCAGGGTCTAAGGAAAGGTAATAGGCTAATAACTATATTACTTATGCTTTATGCATCTACGAGAAGGCACAAAGGGAACTAGAATAGTTGTGAGTTTCAATTAATGGGATTAAACATTAAATCTATTTTTGGATGTTTCCCTCTCAAAGATTTCCTAATATAGAACTGATTTTTTATTACATATACATAATGCAGTTGATCTTTAAGCTTTTCTTCATTCTTTTCAAATCATTACTATATTTATCTCCTTGCAGATAAAAGAGGGCATTAAGTATATGTTCTTGTGAACAGTGAAAATAGGCTAGCAAATATATTTATAGATCTTCTACCTTTTGTATTTATTAATATAAAAGAAAATGTTTAAATATATCATTCTTCTTCATACTTGATAAAAACTAATATATTATCTTATATTTATATATTACAAACGTAAATAATAAAAACTTATACAAGTTATATAATAAGTGCCCGTGCATTGCGCGGATTCTGTGCTAGTTTTTATAATAACTGAACCGAAAAACAGAAATTACATTTGGTTCGGTTCGGTTACGGTTTGATTTTGCTCACCCCTACTACCAGGTGTCATTTTCAAATACCTCAAAATTCTATACACTACTTCTAGCCGCTCCTATGTGGTTTACTCATAAACTAAGTGAGTGTTTGACAATTACCCAAACCTAAGTTTGCGCAACCCGGACAAAACTCCTTGCACATGCTTACCTCGTAAATCGTAAAAGCTATTCTCAAAAACTAATCCAAACACACACTAACTAGCTCACTCTTTGAAAAGCCATTATCTCCCCAAGTGTGAGATAGGTATATGAGCTTTCCTAACAATCTCTGGCATTTACCTTACCCACAAGTGTATCCTTTCGCTAATCCTCAAGTTTACACGTCGCCTCCATATAAGTTTTAACTGGCATGGCTCCTATAATTTTAATTTCCTTAAAAAAGAAAGATTGTACTTCCTCTAAGAATCAATGACCCCTTATTCTAGACCTAACTACCTCTATTGCCAAAAAATATCCCGAATTGCCCAGATCTTTCACCTTAATTTAATTGCCAAGGCATTCTTTAATATAAGTATTTCCTCTACATCATCTGCAATCATGATTATATCATGAACACAGATAATTAGGGCTAATTGTTCTCATTGGTATGTTTTACAAACAACTTCTGATCTGTCTACCTGAGAACACCCCATCCTTTTTACAGCTGAAGTGAACCTCTCGAACCAATCTTTGATGTCATGCTCAAAACAGAGGCTTTATTCCATGATGATGAATTCTCAGATGCAAGATGCATTTAATAAGTTAGACAGCTAAGATAATATTCACTATTCTATCTGAAAAAGGTCACCATTTATTTGATCAAAACAGGTCTATATTAAATTAAAATACAATACTAAATAATTAAAATAGTAACAGAACAAAACAGCAAATATTATAATAACTAAATTACAAAACACATCTATGGGACCAACAATAGGCTATTTTAGCCGCTAAAACCTTTTGATAATTAACATTAGAAGCCAACCCAATTGCTCTCAGCTCCACAGATTACAAGTTCATAAACATGAACAAACCCAAACTAGAGAGGGCTTGAAAGTGACAGAAAGGGAGCAACAACAATGAGGGATGGTGGTCAAAATTATCAAATCCTCTAAGATGGATCTCATATGCATTCATTCAAGAAGAAACATAGAATTCAAATTATAGCCTATACCGCTACAATTTTGTACATACATATACATATACATCCACATGCACGCACACCCCCTTTACTAGCTTTAATCCTTTATGGTTTGTATAAACAGGGGTGGCATTCACATACCAGCACTATCATTCTTATAACTCCCTTGGACGGAGTCTTAGAATTACATCTACAAATAAGTTCATGATCATGTGCATCAAAATTACCCATATTTCATGCTTGACAGATTACACTTCTCTCTCAATTGAAAAAAAAAAAACAACGGGATTCTTTATATATATCCCAGCATTAAAAACGGAATAGAATTCACCCATGTCAACATCGACATGCAGAATGATAACCAAACTGGTCAGGGTAATTTTCCAGTCATAAACAACACCTATGCGTGATCACAGCAATATACAGAATATTAAGTGAACATTTTTGTAGCAAAGAGTGCAAATAACCGCACAGCATAACCAAAGGCAGTTCTGCTCGTTGCTCAGCTTTGCTTAAGAAGCCACGAGCTCACATTGTATTGACTTACTACCATTCACTAAAAAAACTACAAACGCACTGAAGTTATATTTCTTTCTTTTTTGTTTGATATAAACTTAAATTATGTTTCTTCTATTAAATCATTTCAGCTCGTCGCAACCAAATTCAATAAAATCATACCTCAGGTATCTGAGCCATGTTGGCCTTCACAGTAAAAAGGGTGGGCCGGTTGTAGCTATAGCAGAAGGTGAATAGTAAAAAACTAAAGAGGACGAAGGATTGAAAGAGGCAGAGCTGCTATTACTGCGGAGGTTTAGGGTTTTTCGTAGTACTCGTCTTCCAACTCGCTACGTAAGAGAGTAAGGAAGAAGGAGAGTAGGAGCGAAAGCGAAGGAGGCGACGTTGGCGACCTCATATGCCTGTTTGTTCTCTTGTCCCCCAAGTTTTTTTCAATTTTGCATTGCGTGTGTCCCTCCGATTGAAAAACCCTTGTTCGGAATCTGCATTTCGGCCCATACCAGCCTTCTGGCCCGAATTTAGTCTTGATGGGCCAAAAAAAAAAAAGCTTGGTTTAATTTTATCTTCTTTTTTTTCGCTAAGCATACCTATTTAAGGTACTGTTAAGTACTAAATATGGGCACATCTCTTAAAATTAAACTATATTAGCTTATGCTTAAAGTGAACTTTTAATCCATGACTTGAAGAATATGAGCCCACACTCTCAAAAAATATATAATAACAGCTTGATTTGATATAAGCTTTATATTTTATATTAAGACAAAATATACATAACGCTCCTCAACTTTAAGTTATTTGTACATAACCTCCTTATCTTTGAAAGTTTAAACTCCACACCCTCACCTTTCCGTGGACCCCTTATTGTTAAGATGATAGTTAAGTACTTAAGTCTAACGGAATTTATGCCACATAAGCTTAATTAGGACTGCTCTGCTTGACAAATGAGATGGAATTTTGGTATCTTATTAATTTATTTAAACTCAAAACACATAGTTTTTCTTTATACTTTGAATTGTATTCAGCTTCAAGGTTGACAACTTCCCCTCCCAACACAAACATTTATTTTAAAACTCGAACTTAAGAATTTAAAAAATCTAACGGGACCTTAAACCGTTTATGTTTGTTCAAAACACACACGGCTTTAATTAAGGGCAATTTTGCCAATATCTCTAATTCGGTGATACCATTTTAACTTCCGTGATGTATTCCTTCCTCCGCGTCACCTCTTCCCTTCTGCGGATGTTTTGACGCCTTCTAGAATCGGCAATAGATCATCTTCTTCCTTCAGAATCTTATCTGCATGCGATTCATCTTCATTGCAATTTGATTTGACCTTTAAATTTGGCTTTTTAAGTTCAGTATTGTGCTAATCTTTTATTCAATTTTTGTTATGCAATAACAAAAATTGTAAGCAATCCATGTACTGTGATGATGAAATAGTAATATCGATCCATCAAATTTTTTTTTTTTCAAAAAAATAAAGTCGATTGCTTAATTACATGAATTTGATTATCCAATTAATAGATCACATATAGTGCATGAGTTGATAATCAGGGGAGCGTTGTGTTTAGAAGAGAAAGACAAAAGGAGCTTGGATTGAAAGTAAGCATAAAATAAAAATATACTGAAACATAATTCAAGGAAAAAATTATAGAGATGGGATGAATAGCCATGAAATTTGGAAGGAAGATGACTTTGTGGCATTTTAGATGCTATAGTAGAAAGAACACAAAAGAAAGATGATATGGAGATGTCTATGACGACAACATTAAAACGATGTAAAAATAGGGAATTGGAATTGTCGTTGATGGCAAAATTAATTACCCTTGCAGATAAGTGTGGGGTTTTTTAAGTTGGGCGAAATTAATATAAGAGAGGATTGCTCATAAAGACCTTATTGGAAACTTATTAATTAAATGGGATATGAGGGAAGATATTTTATATATAAGGAAAAATTATTCGAATACAAGGAAATATCACATAAGGAAAATATATTGCACATAGAGGAAGATTGTTTGAACATAAGGAAAGATCTTTTGCACACGGGAAAAATTGTTTGCACCTGAAGGTCCCATTTGGCAAACAAATTTTCAATGAGGTATTTTTGGACAATTTTCCCATAATAGTAAATATTCCCCTTCTATTGTCAAGCAGTCTTGATCATGTTTATGTGAGATAAATCCCATTAAACCTAACTGTCATCTTAACGATAGGGGTCCATTATCAATATCTGATAGGTGAGGGTGTAAAGTTTAAACTTTCAAAGATGAGGGGGTTACATGCACATGACCTAAAGTTGAGGGATTATGTGTATTATATATTTATATTTATAATATATTACTATTTTTTATGCCTAAAAATTTGATTGCTCTGTCTAAAAAAATTATCACACAGAGGATGCTTTGACATAAACAAATAATTGGAAATTGAGAGAATATTTGAATTATTGGGATCAAATCATTTGATCTCACTTGCAGATCAATTTTATTTTTGTTCTTTAGTTTTTTTTTTTTTTTCCTGAAAAGCCATTCAATTTCGTGACTATATTTTATTTTATTATAATTCTCTTTTTATTGGCAAATTCAACTTAGTTGTAATTTTTGTTTTACAAAGCATAATAAGCAGCGATTGAAGGGGATCTATGATATTTAAATCCAACTAGAGTTGACTTTGCGCCATCGCTCTAGATTTGTTTAGCCTTTTAAAAGAACTGGACATCAATACAATGCGAAATATCCTACGAAATACAAAAACGAGCCGAAGAAATTTGCCAGACCGTTGATAATTGATACTCCCTCCGGTCCTAATTATAAGATAACTAATTTTTTTTGGAAAATTAAGGAAGTTAATTAAATTACTTTAGAATATTTATATTATTGATTAGTTTGACCAATAAACTAATATATAATCTAAGGATACATAATATATTACATGATTAAGTGACTTATTTAGCTTCCTTGATCTCTCCAAAAAAAATCAACTTTATCTTATATTTAAAAATGGAGGAAGTACAGTATAGTTCGCGGAATTAAGAATTGGACATCAAAGAGGATCATGTCTTTCATTGCTTCTACTCTTTTTTAAACATCCTGCAACCATTCCAGATCGTCAATACAAATTTAATCCCCCATTGATTAATTAGAAAACTAATGAATCGATAAGCATACAAATTACATGGAAGAATTTCTTTGAAGGGTCCCAGTGACCCATTTGGTCGTGCATTAGTTTGGGCTTGGCCCCCATTTCTCCCCGGAAAAAAGAATTACTACATACATTCCAACAGAGTGAAATTTCAAAGCTTTCAACAGAAGTCCCTAAACAGTAAACACACTAACACTAAATTAAATTCACCAAATTGTGGTCGTAGATGAAGCCCTTTCATAAGGAAGACTTGGAGAAGAAGCGTGTAAAATTTAGTGTTGTTTGTCACTTGCAGAGTCGTCTTTGTCTCCCCTGTTCCTAGGCTTTGCTGGGGTTACCCTGGCATGTGTTGAACGTTCTGATTGAGAAAATAGAATCAAAATATGCATCAGGACAGTAACAACTGCCAAACCCAGAGCTAAAAATGCAACGCCCTTCCAGGATGATAGAAATGAAGACCATCGGAGGAACTTTACAGCCCCAGCAATAACCAGGCAAACCCAAGAGGTCACAACCTGCTCCCAAGAGGTTATAAATGCGGAAGTCAATTATGCAAACTTGAGCACAGTGCACGTAAGATAAGGATATTTAAGAAATTGGATAAAGAGCTAGACGTCTTGTGAGAGTATTACCAGAAGGGACTTTAATGGTCTGCCAGTATTTTGCAGCTCTTGATCAGGAAAGGTATCCTCAACTATATGTCTGTCTAACAACGCATCCTAGTGCGCCCCCAGGGAAGAATAAGCAAAATGAAAGATTGGAAAGAACTCGCACACCATGAATGAGCAAAGAGGTATGCAACAAAACTAGGCGAACAAGTTCACAAATTGAGACTCATTTGATGTGCACAGAATTTTTTAAGATCAATTTCAACACGCACCTTAGCCACAAATATATCTCGACACCACTGTGCAACAGCCTCCTCTGGTTCAGGCAACTCCTTCATTAAATGCCGTTTGACATGCACATGCACCTGACAGGTGAAAATTGGGAACTTTGATTGGCTTAACAAGAAATATGCAGACCGACCTTAATAGTCGATCATGATTGATTATAAATATGGAGGAATCTAAAACTCAGCTTTGATGGCTTTACCACTGAAGGTTGCCCCTTGAAGAGCCTTAGCATTGTAGGGGCTGGTGAACATTTAGGGATAGCCACCGTCACATCATAAATTGCAGGAACAAATGAGCGCATATGACTTACTGCGGAAACAAAACCCTGAAAGAAAAATAATACAATAAATAATCATGTGCAGGGACAAAGAAGAGCAATGAAGCCCTAGTACGCTAGCACCCAACTTACAGTTAGTCAGATTGAATATATCGCTTGCTTAGAATTAGAATAAAGAAGCAAGCAAAATCAAGTCAATATCTCAATTCAGCTTGAGGAAACACAATGTTTATGGAAACAAAAACCTTCAATTTACATATAGTAACAAGTAAAATTAACGAAATATTGGACATAGAAATGTGCCATGTCAAAACGTAACAGACAGAACTAACCAGGCCAGATAAACCAGAAACTCATGGCTTTTCACACTCTTCTATCTCTATTCTCTTCCAATTTGGTCTTGTCATTATTTAGTCACATAGTTGACTAAACCATGAATATCTTCCACATAAATGAATCCAAGTTAGTTATACATTAAATACATCCTCATGGATTGATGTAACTTGTTTTCATCTGTATCTCTTGGTCAGGCATTTCAAAGCCCTCAAACCAATTCACAAATCCATGAAAAATGTTATTTGAGCCTAGTAGTGCCCACCTATGTAACACGACAATCCACCTGAACATCGTATGAATATTGATGTTACTTGATTCTTGCAAATTGGTTCCCAATCCAAGAAAAGAAAATCAGACCCCAGGGTTTGGGTGGTGTGGGATAAGAGGAAGATAACAGGGTTTGAAATTCACCTTTGTTCGAGGAATCAAAACATTTCTAGGAACAGGTAATCCTGTTGAGGTTGCATATTCCTGAGCAGCTAATAATTTTGCCTGTGTGAAACGAGTTCCTTCAACAAAGAGAGCCAGCCAGAAGGGAAGAGGGAAATCCCTAAGTCGTTCAAGACCTGACTGCAGATACAGCATGGCAAGATTCATATGAGATTCACTAATGTAATTAAAAAAGGCATGCACACAAAAATAGAAAGAACTCTTACAACAATTTTAATATCTTGGTGCACAGGTATGATTTATGAGTAAGTCTACATTAAAAAGTATAATTGATATTGATAATATTTTAGTAACACATACCTTTAATGTGCTTTCATCCTTAGCCCAACTTCTCTCCAGAAAAAGATACTCAGAGAACCACATGGACCAGCCAATGACCTATATGTAGAAATTAGCAGTTATATCAAAATTGAAGGTATAAATGAAATTACCAGCCAACGCTTTAAAGTTTAAACTTCATCTGTAGCACAATTAGTCCAGTAATATTATTAATTATTAATTTTTTTATTTGATATGTCAAACTTTCTTTTATAGACGAATACAAAAATATTTATAAAGTCTTTTTATTTGAATATATCTACACAAATATTTATATAATTTTTTTTTTGGCCGAGTTATATATTCTTTATTCAAACTATCGAATTTTACATTATTTATATATAACTTTTATCCAACACATCAAATTTTATACTATTTATATATAATTTAATTCAACATTTCAAATATTATAGATCATCAAACTCATGCGTTTTTTTGGTAATTATACATTTAAAAGTACTTTTGACTTAAGTCATCCAAACAACTTTTCAATTTACTAAACTGAACTTTTAAAAAAAGTATCCAAACACAAATATCGTTACAATAACTTACTTTTACCCAAATTTCAGTTTGCAAATGTACTTTTGGCAAACTGGAAACCAAACACGCACATAATGAGGGTCCAAATTCTCTACCAACTGTTGCAAAGTTAATTAAAGCTAACAAAACTTTTTATTGCATCATCTATAAAAAGCTAACCTAACCCTAAAGGTTTTATATAGAGTCCAAGAGATAACTGCAGCTAAGATAAAAGGATTAGTATGATACTTCACAGAAGGATAACTAGAGCCTTAAAAAGGCTGATTAAAGCCCAACGAAAAGATAATTAAATTCAAAATAAACCCAATCAACCCAAAAGCTTAAGGAAGTGATTTTGATTGATAAATTTAGAATAATCCCTAAAAGACCATTTGATAAACCTAACCAGCCAACAGACCATGCCACAAATAACCAATACTTATAAAAACAACAATTCTATATTGCTTCAATTCATGCTTTGATATCAGTTTTGTCTCACACCTAGAATTTAATGATTAAGCCATAACCAGTAAATGATAAGAACCCTCCATCTGGTCATTTGAAAAAAATGAAAAAATCTGACAACAAAACATACCGGAAGACGTTTTGAAGATTTCTTCATCACAGCCAGAGTGCTGCCAAGGCAACCTGATCGCTGTTAAATAATGACATTCAAAAATCAATCACCAAAGAAGTAAAAAAATCAAACCAGATAGGTCAAACAGACACAACATGCCAACCAAATAGCATATATCCACGTTGGTCAGAAGCTATTTATCTCTACACAATAAACGCATTTGAAGATGAGGTAATTTTCTAGCATTTTAGATATGAAAAAGATCATATTAGATAAGGCATTCACCTCAGCTAAAACCCATCCAACAAGCCAATCAATATCACTTCTGTGATTGGATACGACAAGCGCATGTTCTTTGCCTGGAAAATCAACAACAGAATCATATTATTTAGAAACAAACAATTTTTCAGCACAGAACTGTTTCCTTTTTCATTACAAAACAAATTCTTGCACACGCAATATGAGAAAAACAAGTATAGGCACCTCTGGGGAAGGGGTTGGTACCTTGTATCACATGCATGGGTCAACAAGAGACTTACCCATTAAACGAAATGTTTCACGATCTATAAAGAGTTGAACCTGGAGACATGCCGAACAAGTCATTAAATTGCAGCTCAGATATCATGCCTTTTACATTCAAAAATTCTTTTCTTTATTAAAATCAGGATTTCATATTTGCCACAAGCTTCAGAATGGTTAGATTGTTCCTTAAATTTCACAAATAGATAATAAAAGAATATCCTTTATCCACCTAACAATCCGGCGTCCATTTAAGGAAACTAACTCCAAGAGGAGCACCCCAATGAAAAGTTCCTAAATCTTTCCATGGCCCCAATATCTGGGTCTAATTGCAAAATTCACAGAAAGGCCTAGATTGCCGCACATTATTCAAGAATTGGTCGCAAGCTATAATGTTTTATTTATTGGATTTTTGGATCGGTAATGCTATGCAGACCCGTGATCTCACTATTACACTCTACTTCCATGGAGAAGGCACTTCAAGGTAGTGCTGATAAGGTACAAATGTGATTGACTCATTAAATCCTTACAACAATCCCAATGCCATGTCTAAAATAAGGACTAACACAAAAGGCCAGCAAAAGAACAGAGCAAGAATCTAAATGGTGAACCGACAGTAAAAATTGTCAGCATCAGCGAATCAAGAGTGAGAACTGGTTAAATACCTTAACTCCAGCCCACCAATCAATTAGCCATACAAGTTCCAGCCACAACAATTCTGCTACTACCCTATTGATCCGTCTATACAAATTCTTTGACAGAGGCCGTACAAGTACATAGCATATTGCCTGAGGCAAGTGAAATCAATAGGTCAAATTGATAATCCACTAAAAGGAACTCAGAATCTTTCTTACATTTTTTCACTTTTTGATTAACATTTCGTATTAAACACTATAAAAATATTAAAACTTTTATCCAAGCAAGAGAAAAATAAAAATCTTATTGTTGAGCAGTTAGTTTACAGTCGTTGTGAACAGAGTGATGAAATTGTCATCTAACACTTCCAGTACACCATTAGAGATTTCTACCCATTTATGCAATGAGTTTTGAGAACATTCAAAGAGTTCCCATATGCTCTAAGTAAATGAAAACCAAGTGTGTGCATATAAGACCTCCCCTTCGGAGTTACTGTGCATACCGATACCAACTTGATACAATGATTCTAATGTATTACCTGTCCCTTCATGTTATGCATCACCAGACATTCACTTGATATTGGCTCAATAAGCCCAGTTACAGGGGTCAACCCCAAATCAATATTACTTCAACAGTTAGATTGAATTCAAAATTTATCATCCATACTCAACTCCGAATTAAAGGTGGGTAGATAGATAAATAGATATAGAGAAAGTGTGTGAGAGAGAAACCGTCTTCTAATATATGTATGTGCTTAGTGATGCTAATTACAATATGGTATGCGTTACAGGTTGGTTAATCAAAACAGAAAATGGCGGGGACTGAAGAATATGACAAGGATTTGCAAGGCTTTCAGGCATTGTGCATTAGGACGTTGGAGGCCCAAAAAGCATCAAAGCACTGTTTTGATAAGCAGCATTTCCGAGCCCATAATGGATTTTGTCAGCAGCTATGGATGAGAATTAAGATTCAGGTGTTACTCCTTTGGTCCTTGATATAATACCTATTTTGGGAGTTGATCTTGGTTCTAAATATAAGACCTAGTTTTCATGTTTATCAATCTTTTTCTAATTTTCCCTTATTGATGCTCCCTTAACAATAATTAAGGAGGAGAGGGAATAAGGAAATTAAAGAAGATAACTAAGGTATTTTAGAAAATACATTTCATATTAACTGACTTAACTAATTTCCTTAATCTAATTAAATTAGGTAAATATGTCTTATATTATTAAGGACCGAAAGGAGTACAACACTGAATGTAGTAATTCGACTAGAGAGGTAAGAGGTGCCAAAATCTTTCAATAGCTAAATCTAAAATAAGCAATGGCCATGAACGCTTTGAGGTATGCAAAATCTAAGAAAGTAAGAATAGTGGATAATCTTACACTAACTCAGAGTGATCAATTGAGAGTTCTAGCCAGAGTTTAACTCTCAAGTCTCATCCTCCGCACATTGGTAACAACTAACAGAGGAGAAGTTGAAGAGCACGAGATATTGTTTTTTCTTCAGTGTTTTTCAGCGGTCAATGAACAACGTTTTAAGAGTTGTGACACAAGAAATGTTTGTTGCGAGTACCAGCGGAGGAGATGAGAAGGTATAGAGGCAAAGAGAGAGAGGGGTCTGGTGCTAAGCGAAGTATAACAATAGATAGATTTACACGCGAGCTCGATGGCTACTCCTGGAAAACAAACCTCGATAATTCAGATAAAAGCACTTTCCCCTTCGAGAAGTCAATACAAAGTGCAAATACTCGAATAGCAAACCCATCAAGCTAAGTTCATACTCCAGTGATACAACTAAAACATACAGCGTCGTGATCGGCCGAGATAACATAAAATAAAACAAGTCAACAGCCAAGAAGTTTACCCAAAAAAAAATAAAGCGAATGAAAAGGGCGGAATCCAGTTTTCAGAGGGAAGCTTCAAAGTAAAAACAAATTATTAATACGAATGACTACGAAGATTCGGGAAATCAAGAGGGTTAACCTGAACGAGATTAACAACGAGGCCGGAGGCGAAGAAGAGCAGACCCAATGGCACGATGACAGCTGCAGCCGGAACAGCCATGGCCACACAGACACGCACCCTCCGCTTTCCGAGAGAAAGAAGAGAGATTAAGAAAAAGGGAAGGAGCACAGAGAGCGATCGCAAAATGAATTACGAAACAGGAGAAATTAGATGTGGATTAAGGTGAAAAATGGTTTAGCGTCGAGAGTTGCGCGCGCCTTATGTGACATTGATAATTGATCCATGTCTCAAAAGTAAAATAAAGACATATGTCTCGCTCATGCACCGCGCGAGCATGAAATTAGGGAGAATTTCATTTCGTAATAGGATGTTTGGGATAGTTTATTTTTTACTTATAAATACTTATAAATCGTAATTTATTGTATACGAGGTAAGTATGTAAAAAGAATTTTATCTCGACTTTCATAATAAATACTTATTACTTAAAAATAAGTTATCTCAAACTCCCCGTTTCATATCAGGTAACCAAGTCAATGGAAGGGGACAGGTTGTGATTGTTAAATTAATGCATGGGAAACTTCCAGGAAGTTGTCAAAAAAAACAAACAAACAAATAAATAAAAGCAAAGCTAGTTTTGTATTTTATACTAATAATGATAAAAGTGATTTTAATGAATAGATTTTCAGTTGAATAGATTCTGGAAAAAAGGTGATTTTGATAAAATGATAGTATTTAGATATTGTGATCAGAATTATTTTTTTCATGGTCAAATTACTAAAAAAGACATTGGCTTTTATGATAATTACATATAAAAATATAAGATTATGTTTTATATATTTTTAACATGAAATTTCATAATAAATACGAAAAATGAAATAAATTTGTCTACATGTAATATTAATTAATTTTTTTAATATAATCAAATTAGATAAATAGGTTTAATAGTAAATATAGGAGGGAGTATTAAAATTTTGAAAATTGTCTTATTTAAGATATAGTTGCCTGTATCAAAACCTCGGAGCGTTGTTAAGATGAAATTCTAAAAAGGAAAACAAAAAAAAAATGAGATAAATCATGGTTTTGGACAGACAAGACAAAAGACAAGAGGGGAGAGATAAGGGGGGAAGTGAAATTATGGGACCCACCAACTTACAAAAAGAGAAAAAATCTAGCTTTTCCAAATCATGGTTTTGGAAAAAAAATTGCTTTTGGATAAAATATTAGTGTTTGGGTAATATTTTCCAAAACCCACATTTTTGGTCTAGAAGCACTTTTTTTTTCTCACCCAAACACACACTAATACTCACAAAATTTTAAAATTTCATTGCATTTATAAATCAAGATGAAATTAAGTTTTATAATTAAAAATACAATGATGCCCTTATCCTACTTTTTTACAAAAAGGCTTTAATTATCATCGACGACTAGAAACTGCCAAGCTGGAGCAGCCTTCGACGATCAGCCAACAAAACTTTAGTGCTACCCTATCACCAAAAATTAATTTGCTCATATGCTTATTATACTTGCTTATGAAGAGTTGCACAATTGCAAATGTGACTTTTTCAATTTGTTATGTTCATATGTGTATTACATTGGTTAATGAGGTGTTGCACATTTGCAAATGGGACTTGTTCTAAATAAATCTCATTTACAAATGTCAAACTCCTCATCAACAAGTGAAATAGACATATGAACCATTGTTTTGGAACCCAGACCGGACCGGCCAGTCCGGCCCGGGAACCGGTGAACCGGACCATAAACCGGTCCGGTCTAGTGACCGAACCGGTTCACAATTTTTTAAATTTATTTTTTAATATTTTTCCTTATAATTTCATATTAATAAACCTAAAATATTCAATTTTCACCGGTTTAGTCTCGGTTTAGCTCCAGTTTGACTCCGATCTGACTCACTGATCCTTGACCCAATACCCCGACTGGTCCAGTGACCGGTCCGGGTTTCAGAACCTTGATATGAACAATACAAATCAATTGGTGAACAAGAAATCATAAAATCATGAACAAATCATGTGTATATGAACATTTCATGAACAAGGGGGGTGAACATATGGACAACACAAGTTGAACAAGCCTCATTTACAAGTATCCAACTATTCAGAAACAATTGGAATAAGTACATGAACAACACAAATTAATTTCTGGTAGTCAGAGCCTCGGCCAGCTATCAAAGGTTGCTCCTACTTGGTGATTGGCCATGACAAGTAACCGGAGTTTTGGTGACGATCAAACATTTTTTTAAAAAAAACAGGGTAAGTTATCATTGTTTTTTTCACTTTGCCCCATAAAAGCTTAATTTTATTTTACTTTTATAGTTTGACTGATATCAAATAATCAATACATGTCAATGTACACAAATACAGATAGCTATATTTAGAGGTGATAATATGGGTCGAATATCGAGTTCGGGCTAACCCACCCAAGTTGGAACCGTATGGGTTCGGGCCTAAAAAGACCACATCAACATGAGTTGGCATTTAACTAATCCAACCTATAACAGCCAGGGCAGGCGGGTTAGCCCGCCCAACCCATATTTTCTTTTTAAAAACTTTTTTATTCTGCATTATTTGCCTAGCATGAGTAGTAATAGCGGACCGGAATTGGAAGAGTGGAAGGAGGAGACAAAGTCGATCGGTGGCCTGGAGGGAGAAGGGGACGACGCCAAGTTGTCGAGTTGGAAGGAGAAGGACTAGAGGAGGCGAAGAGCACGCTGATCACTAGATGGAAACGGCAAGGCAAGGTCACCGCTCGACCCATGGAGGTCAAAGAAGGCATCGAGGCGAGACATGAGTTTGCGAGAGTGAGATTTGAGGACTGAGATGTGAGATTGTGTTTGAGTATGGGAGATGGGAGCTTAAGACTGAGACTCTAAGAGTGACACTGACTTATGAGACCAGGCAGAACCGCATAGGCAATAAGAAAGCGAGACGCATGAGATTGAGAGTGAGGCATTGAGACTGACTAGGATTTTGGGCATTTGGTTTAGGTTTGAGTCTTTGGGACTTGGGTTACATTTAAAAAAAAAAAATATGGGCCAACTCACCAGGCTGATAGTCCAACTGTTGTGGGTTGGGCCTATATGGGTTAGGGCCTAAAAAAACTGCCCCCAAACGATTCCACTTTTATAGAACCCAAACCGCCCATTTTGTCAGGTTGGGCGGTTCAACCCACGATCTAAACCCACATTACCAGCTCTAGCTATATTATGCAGAGAAAAAAAATTTATTTATAAGTTAAGTGACGTAATTTGATTTTCTATATATTATTCCAACGTAGTTATGAATGCAGGGTTAAGAAACTGGGTTATTTAAATTGTGTGTTTGGATAAAAGAAAAAAAGCTTTTAACACTAAAACTATGGTTTTGCAAAAAGCGTACCTAAGCATCCAACAAAACCTGAAAATTGTTTTTTTCCCAAAACTATGGTTTTAGAGAATCTCAATTTTTCTCTCTTTTTTGTTCGAAAAGCTAGAAGCCACATGGGGCACGTCCTTGTTATTTGCTATCCAACTTTTGTCCTTTTCTTCCGACATTGTGCAATTCAATAAACCCCACCTCCCCCCTTTATTTTAAGAAATAATTATAAAAGTAATTTCTTAATTATTACTCATTCATATCTTTTTTATAAGCGATTTTTTCTCTTATAGAACTTGTTTTTAATATAAGTAACTTTTTTTTTTGTGGCTCAAAATTTAAATTACATTTTCCTTTTCTACCCTTATTAAATACATGATTTTATATTAATTATCATCACTCACTACTAATTCTCATTCATTCAATTATTTATAAGCATATATTTATCATTTTTTCTTCAAACTAATTTATTTGACTTATAAATTCATATATGATTTAATCATATATAACGTATGATATAGTTAAGTAACCTATTTATCTTCTTTAATATTTATAGAAAAATTCAAATAAATTTTATATTTAGGACCCGGGGTAGTAATGTGAAATTTCACACATAGTAATGTGAGGGGTTTTAAATTTCATTTTTGGTATTTATTATGAAATTTAATCTTAAATAATACATAAAATATAATTTTATCCTTTAAATGTAATTATCACAAAATTTAATATCATTTTTAGTAATTTGATCATGAAAAAAGTGATTCTGATTATAATACTCAAATACTATCATTTCATCAAAATCATTCTTTCCCCAAAATCTCAGAATCTATTCTCTAAGATTATTTTTATTACTTTTTATCCAGAAACTATTCTTAAAAAGCTAATCCAAACACACTTATACATAGTTTCTTAAATTTATAACTTCTTTTTAATAGATTTTATCTTGTCGATTACGCGTACAAAATAAAAAATTTTGTTGGTGAGATAATGTCAATTCAGATAATTAAGGGAGAATTTCATTTAGCAATAAGAATGTGACTTAATTTTAGTCAACATTCAAAAAAATCTAAAATTTCACTGCACCCTCTTATGACAAAATGAAATTAAGGTTTATAGGTGAAAAGACAACAATATCCTACTTTATTTATCTTGTAAATTGTCTTTTTTGTCTAGTAAATATTTATATTTGTCTTGTGAAGTTTCATATTTGTTTTGTTAGTGGCCAAAGTGCTTTTTAATTCCTTAGCTTCTCTCGAATCCCTTTATTTGTCGTATAAATGTATTTATTTGTCTTATAAATACCCATATTTATCTTGTGAATAGCAAAAATATTTTTAATTTTTTAGGTTCTTTCGAATCCCTTTTTTTATTCAGTAAATGTCTTTATTTATCTTATAGCAACACTCGTTTCCATTTCGATATTCGAAGAGTGATAAAGACTAAATTCCGTGGGCATATAGAAAAGTATATGTATACTGATAACAGTATTCGTTTACCATCCAACATTGTTCATTGACAAAATACAGAATACTACAACATTTTCAATAATTACAGGATTTCTCAAAATATCTTAAGCATGAATTAACTATAACCACCGTTTTTAACATTGCCTCAAGACATGCCCCAATCACTTCTCGACGTCTACTCCTTTGCCTTTCATCCCACTGGCACCCGATGAGATGTTTGTTTAGAAAAAGGGGTGAGATTCCAAGTAATCCTAAATAGAAACATGATATCGTTCATATAAAATTCGAAAAGTAAATATAATATATATCATGTATGCATCCATTAATGAACAATATAAACATATCATCATCATGTATACATAAGTAAGGCCCAACCCCACTAATCTACACCGGTTGGATTCTCACCAACTCCCAATATAAGTGCACTTCTGACACTAACTGGCCCTCTTTAGGTAAAATATGTTGATTGATAAAGCACATTTACAAACAATGGCATTCACAGGATCATATAACTATGACATGATGTATGAAGGATAATGTCCCTACCTCAAAGTTCTTTTAACCCCTTTTTAGTGTGCCTCGTAAAACGTGTCACTTTTGGCTTTCAACTCAGTTCTAAAATATTAAATGTATAAGAAATAGGTCATAACCTATCCAAGTATCATTTTAGACACTTTTATAGTGCTTCTTGTGGTTATATTAGTCTATGGTGAAAATTTACCAAAATGCCTCCTGAACCCTGGCCCGACGATAGCACGTTTTCTCAAAATTTTGACTCAGGCTATCTTGATGTATTTTTGCCCAATGAATCCATTTCCTGGCTCAAAATTACCAAATTTAGTGTCAAATTACAAAATTACCCTTGACAGCCCCGATTTGAGATTTTATGGGCATTTTCGTAATTGCGTTTTTTGGGCTTTCCCAAAAAAGTGATCAATTGTAACCCCACTTATTTTTTCCTCTTGAATCAAATGGAACCATCAATTTCATGAAAATTCAACTCCTTGCCCCCATAACAGTGCTTGCCGAAACATAGGCCAATAAAAGGAAAAAATTTGGAGTTTTACGATTTAGCTTCCAAAGCTTGTGCCATTTCACTTCTAATCCCTTATTAAGTCATTTAAACACCTACTAGACATGATTCAGAAAAATCTGGGCAGTATAAACCCTTAAGATTATGACTTTCCAAATTTAGAAACCTAACCAAGAATCACCAAATCTAAACACAAACCTCAACAACAATATCATACTATTATAGATATAAGATTTGTGAAGCTACCTCTTGAATTCTTGAGTTCTCTCTCTCTAGGTGTCATTCTCTCTCTCTCTCTTATTGAGCTCAATATGTGTCTTGTAAACTATTGATTTCATAGAGAATAAGAGTTTAAAGAAGGTTTCCAAACAATATTATAAGAAAAAGGATTAAGAGATCATCATTACCTTAATCTTCTTCTTTCTTCTCTCTAGATCTCAATACTTCTTCAAAGCTCTCTCTCTTTCTTCTTTCTCTAGCTTAGCTGAAATGTGCAAGGGAAGTGGAAGGGAAAGTGTTTTATAAAATAACTCTATTTCCTTTAATTCCTTGATTTCCAAGATGTAATCTTGTGTTGACATTTGGCAATGGTTTTATCTTGTTCCAATTGTGTCATTAGGCTTCCATTAACTTTGAACTAATTTTCTCTCCCTTTGGTTAGCCTCAAACACCGTCCCCCCCTATGCTTTCCACTAACCAAACTGCTTATTCCATATTCCAACTAATTCAACTATGCACTTAAGTATTGTACCATAATCATGATTACTTTATCCAATAGGCAATATTTTAATGCAATTAGACATGTGCTCCTCTTAATCAATTATAAACTAACCCCCTCTCCATAGGATAATAACACTTGGCATATTTAATCCCATTAATCATTTTTCCCTCTATTTTTCCTGTGCTAGGCGAAAATTGCAAGGAAAAGGGAAGTATGAATTGTTTCAATATTTCCATAATTCAATTAAAGACTTTATGCATAATTCCTTCTAATTTCACAACTCTTGATTTATTTAACCAAGAATATTTTATATACACATTCTCCTTTATTTTCCTTAATTAATCGAAATCAACTTCAATTAATTGAAAAATAATTAATCTTGTGCTAAATTGACAAGGTTTCGATTTTGCCATTACCCTTGTAATTTAATTTCCTTTATTGAATTTAATTTGCTCATTTTCTCATGAATATTCACCATTTTATTGAATTTATCAGATAATTACAATATATTCGTAAATATAAAATTTGGGGTGTTACATCTTGTGCATCCCTATATTTGTCTTGTGAATGACCAAAATATTTTTAATTTCCTGGGTTCTTTTAAATCCCTTTATTTAACTTGTAATTGCTGTTATTTGTCTTGTAAATGCACTCTTGAAAAAAAAAATAAAAGAAGTGTATCATTATTTTTTCACCCACAAAACTTAATTTCATTTTGGCCCAATGGACGTAGTGAAATTTCAAAATTTTTTAAAGGTTGATTGAAATAAGATCACATCCTCTAAGGCTAAATGAAATGTTCCCAATAATTAAAAATGATATCTTAAAAAGATTGATACATATTTTATTATGAAGGGGATGAGGTGAATCGACATCTGCAGTATTTTGTCAAAGGCATCAAAAACCATAAATTTTTCTTGGAGGTAAGAGTAAGCATGAAATTTTTAAAATGGTGCAAAATTATTATGACCATTAAGGCAACTAACGTAAATCATTTAGCAAACATTTCAATCAAGGAAGTGGTTAACAAATACACATGAAATTTTCAATGACCATGACATTTCTACATCATTTTTAAAAATTTAATGTATATTTTTATACTCCCTCCGGTCCTAATTATAAGAAAAAGTTGACTTTTTTGGAAAAAATTAAGGAAGCCAATTAAATTATTTTAGAGTGTTTATAATTTTAGTATCCTTAGATTATATATTAGTTTATTAGTCAAATTAATTAGTTTGGAGAACAAAATATAAATACTCTATAGTAATTTAATTGACCTCCTTAATTTCTCCAAAAAAATCAATTTTATCTTATAATTAGGACAAGAGAAAGTACAATTTTCTTGATTGACATATTTGTGAAACATGTCAACTTCAACTAACCTATCCGCCATATTATGTTTGTACGATTTTAAAAACTTCATATATACTTTTGTGTCTAAGAAAAGTTTACGGGGATTGGTGACTTTGGTGAAATACTTCATGAATTTACACCTCAATCTTTGGTGTACTGTAGGGGGTTGGAATGGAAGTTATCCAGGAGATTCGCGTCCACTCGTTGTTGGGTCCACTGGGATTCCGAGCATGATCGCCTTGTCATTTTAGTCTGGCCGATGTCATCTTATCATCACTCAGACACAAAACAGCCCAGGCAACAAATGTGACACGCGCCTTCATCTGCCTCTGGTTACGTATACATTTTTAATAGTAGTACAAGTGCTGGGGGTAGATGATTAATTTGTTGATATTAGAAAAATTAGTGAGGTTGGTTATTATAACAAACGTGTACTTGTTTTTTTTTTTGATATATAAGTCATTTGGATTAATTCATCAAAATTAAAAAAATAGTAGCTGCCTCATTCAAAATGTTCTAAATTGAATTTATTTTTTAACCTTACTTATATTAAATTAACTTTTAAATAAAAGATAACGATATAAAAATAGTAGCTAACTTTTGTCCTTGGAACTCGCATTGTTTTTTACACTTTTACTATTGACACCAGCTGGAAAATATATGAAAATGTAAAGGGTTCTATTTAGGTATAGTTCTTATGCGCAGTATTCTTTAATTACTTTGTTTTGATTAAAGGCGTAATAGATAACTTTAATTACTTTGTTTTGATTAAAGGCGTAATAGATAAAGGTTTTATCTATTGGCCAAAAAAAAAAAAAGGATAAAGGTTTTATCTTTTTATTTGGGAAAAAATGAATTTGCTGACACGATAACAATAAAATCAGATGGAAAGTCTATTAAATTCCTCATGTTCTTACTTCTTAGCATAGGAGCTATTTAGAGATATGAAAAGATTTATCCAAAAAAAAAAAAAGAGAGGGAGAGAGATGAAAAGATGATCATTTTAAATGTAAGGTCTATTTTACATATTTATTATTATTTTTTCAAACTAATTCTAATGATGTTCCTTTAATTATAATTAAATAAGCAAGAGAATAAGGGAATTATAAAAGTTATATCAATATACCATATTAACTAATTCTTAAAAAAAAGATGGTTATGGTATTTTATTAAAAAAAAAGGGCTAGATATACTTTTAGTCTTTTAAGTTTTATATGAGGTATACTTTTAATCCCTTAACTTTATAAAGCATATTTTAGTTCAATATTTTTAACACCTTTAATATTATTAATAGAAAATGTTGACGCAACAAATTCAGGTGATAGCTGTGCAATTGACAAATCATATTTAATTTTTATTTTTTAATATAATATACTTATTTTATTAAAATAAAATAAACCAACAAATGAAATCAAGATTTTACTATCTAGATTATCAAGCTAACATTTTTAATATAATTGAGGATTTGATATTGACTGCTTCATTAGGTTTTTAGATATTTTTGAATTTATATATATTTTAAATTTAAGATTAATATTATTTAATTACACAATTATCACTTGAATTTGCTGCATCAACATTTTCTGTTAGCAACATTAATAGTGTTAGAGATATAGGACTGAAAGTATACTTTATGAAGTTAAATAACTAAAAGCATACCTCATGTAAAATTAAAAGGCTTCAAGTATATTTTAGTAAAAAAATCAATATTCCATATTAATTAATTTAACTATAATTCCCAATTTACTAAAATTAAAGGGTTAAGAACTTAAGATGCGTCCAGCACCTCAAACTATTTTTAGAGATATAGTTAGCACCCTAAAATATTTATGGGTACAATTTTAACCCTGAAGTATTAAAAATGGTTCAATTATCACCCCCAACATAACAGGCTCATTACCAATTTTTTTTCTACGCAGGGTATCACTAGAGTGAGCCCGATGATTAATTCCTCAAGTACTATCAGGCCCAAGATGAGGGCGACTCTCCCAAGTGGATATAAATGAAGCTGGACATTATCATGGGTCTGTTTGGGAGGACGTTGGAGGAGGAAAAAATCCCAACTGCCTGTCAGAAGCCCAATTAAGACATTTAGCTTCATTTGTGTGTGCGTTTGTTTTCACTGCGCTTCTTCAAAAAAAGGAGCTCATCACAGAAGCTCATTCAAATAGCTTTCATAGCAAAAGCAGCAGCTTCAGCTGTGTGGGCGACTGTTGGGCAATAAATTGATGTGGGCCCCACCGACTTTATGCAATATGCTACCTGATATATATATTTTTTCCCTTCTATTTCGAATGATATTTGCCTCTTTTTTTTAATCCTATAACAATATTATTATTTTTTATAATTCCATATCTTGATCTCCAAAGAATTTAAATTAACTTTATAATACTTAATTAGTTAATTTTTTTTATCTAACAGATTTACTTGCATACATATATTCATTTCTCATTATCTACATTTTTCTCTAAAACATATTAATTATATTTTGGTTAAATTCTCCTTGCACAAGTAATTACATCGTAAATTTGAATCATGATAAAATAATTCCATTTAACTCAAATTAAATATCAATGAATATCAGCTGCATTTATTCGGATCAGAACTCCTCACTTCAATTTTCAACCATATCTCATTCTTATCATAATATATACAAATAATATATATATATATGTAGTATTCAATAAGATTCATATCCTTTTCAGTCATTTTTCATTTAAATGGCTTTTTCAAACACTAATCCAAACATATTTAAGATTAGAAAAAAAGTTACTTTTACATCGCCAATTCAAACACAAATCAAATATATAATTTGATTTTTGGGAAAATCCTTATAAAATGCCCTGGAAATAGGGAAATTCCTCATCAGTACATCGAAATAAAAAAAATCCGGATCAGTCACGCGTCAGTAAGGATGAACAGTGTGGGCGACGCCAAAAGACGATTTTACCCTTCAGCCCTCATTCTCGCCACTTCAAAAATAAAAACACGCGGTTTTTAATTAACAACTCCGGATTCTTGATTAACAACTCCGTATTCTTGTTTCACAACTTCCTCATTTAAGTTTCAAGGCCAATAGCAACACCTCTTTTTCTATCAACAACATGCCCTCTTAATTAACAACTCTGTGTTCTTGATTAGCAATTCCAGTTTATCCTTTATTTTCACAATAACAACATTGGTGTTGTTATTAACAATACCATATTCTACATTAACAACTCCCATTTCTTGTTTCACAACTTCGTATTTTAAGTTTCAAGGCCAATAACAACGCCTCTTTCTTTATTAACAACACCGTATTTTACATTAACAACACTATATTTTTGAGATGCGAATATGTGGAAGAATAAAGCGGAGTTGCTAATAACAAGACCGGTGTTGTTATTGTGAAAGTAAAAAGATGAAACTGAAGTTGTTAATCAATAATCCAGATTTGTTAATCAAGAACCGCGTGTTGTTATTTTCGAAGTGGCGGGAATGAGGGCTGAAAGGCAAAATCGTCTTTTAGAACCGCTCGCACTGTTCATCCGTACTGATGCGTGACTGATTCGGATTTTTTTGATTTCAATATATTGATTAGGGATTTTCCTATTTTAAGGGTATTTTATAAGACCTTTTCCTTAATTTTTTTTAATATATTATTTTTTTAAAAATCCAACTCCAAAAAAAACTCTTCGCCAACACTAATCAAAACAGGCACGATGTATGCCTGGGGAAAAGCGGAGAGTGAACAGAGAACTGTGCTTTACCGAAAGGACAAGTATCTTCGTTCGATATAATTATTTGGGAGAATTACAACAAGATTCCAAGGAAGGAAAAAAAATGAAGAGATGGTCCCTGTTGATTGCAAAACGAAAAAATGGTCCCATTAACAACTCCAGGAGCCTGTATTGACAACTCGTTAACAACTCTAGGAGCCTGTATTAACAACTCAATGGGACCATTTTTTCATTTTGCAATTTATTGGTACTATTTTTTTATTTCTCTTCGTCTTTAAGACCTTAGTGTAATTCTCCCTAATTATTTCCCCCAAACTGCCTCTACTCCTCAATCGATGGTATCCATCTCTTTCTCGTCTACTATGCGGCCATCTTTGCGACAGAGGCATAAATATATATATTGACATAGAGTTTGTTTGAAACAGCGATTGGAAAAATGGAGTTTCTTGATTTAGTTTTTGATAATTTTAGTTTTGATAAAAGTTTGATTGTGTAATGTGATTTATGTCTGGAACAACGATTGTATAAATGACTTTTTACAAAAGTAAAACTTGTTTGGATTGACTTCAACACAAGTGACTTTTATGATAATAGTAAGAGAGAGTGGGTGGGAAAATATTTTAAAGGGTAAAAACACCAAAAAATATTTTAAAATAATTTTTGGAACTAAAAAAGTACATTAAGGATAAAATTGCAATCAATATGATAGCACACTGGATACAGTTGGAAAAATATTTTAAGGGTTAAAAACACCAACAAATAGTTTAAAATAATTTTTATAGCAAAAAAAGTATATTAAGGGTAAAATTGTAATCAGTCTGATAGTACACTGGACACAACTGAAAAAAATATTTTAATCATTCACACACTCCCCAAACGCTCAATTAGTAAAAGCTGAGAAATGAAGCTCATGACAAAAGCTATTAATATAGAATAAAGCTAAATCTCCTACTTTGGGAACCAAACACTCAAAATTTTTTTTCCAAATTACCAATTGAGCGTTTGCGGGTCCAAATGCCCCCAACACACACATAAACTAAATGGATATGGAAAAGGCATGGCTCCCGATCACTTTACCGTTCGATGCATGGTAATTTCTTCTGTACATATTTTTGGATTAATTTTAAAAAAATAAATTTTATAATTTATGAGGTAAATATGTAAGAAGAGTTTTATTTCGATTTATAATTTTTTTTTTTAAAACTACGTTCCCTTTACACTTCTCTTAGCCTTTCGCCGCTCTTGACTGGCGCATTCCTCTCTTGCTTCACTCTTTGCTTTTCCTTAATCATACACAATAATGTCAAGCTTCATTTATTCGTTAAAAGCCCAGAGTCATTCCTCTGCCTTCGGTGATTCCCTTTCTTGGTTTGCTCCAATGAGGGAGGAGAGAAGAACCGTGCTTTTGATGAAGACGATGAACAGTACTTTAACGGAGGTTAACAGGTTTGTTATCCCTGAGTAAGAATTGTCCATTTTTAATATTGGTTGGTCAAAATTGCACCCATAATTATTTTAAGGTATTAATTATATCTCTAAAAATTAATTCGTGCAGCAGACGCCCTTTAATAATAAATTAAATTAAACAATCAGGTGTTATATTATGTGTTTGAAGAATAATTTTTACAATATACTATATAGGAGAAATTTTATCTTTACATAAAAAAAAAAAGGAAGATTTTTAAACCACGATTTGGTAAAACAAACACACGAATAATAACAGTGCTATATATCTACCAATCATACTCAAAACAGCGTTTCCCTTCACTGCCTCTTCTCCTCGGCTCCTCGCAATGAGCTTCTCAGTCCTCACACTCGATCCCTTAACTTTCTCCACCTCTCGCAGGCCCAGCGAAATCCACCGCAGGCCTCCTATTGCTCGCCGGAGCATTGCCCTTTGCTCTGCGAAGCCCTTGGTGTCCGCTCCTTCCAATCCCAGCGCGGCTGAATCTTCTTCCACTGTTGATGGACTTAGTCGAATCGGGTCCCTCAGGCAGGTGTCCGGTGTTTTGGGTTGCCAGTGGGGAGATGAAGGTAAAGGTAAGCTCGTGGATGTCCTAGCCCACCATTTCGATGTCGTTGCTCGTTGTCAGGTAATGAACACACTTTGCTGTGCCGTTGTTGTTGCTGTTGGGTTTTTTTTTTTTTTTGTTATCCTTTCAATCAAAAAAGATATCTGACTGGATGAAACTTGAATGGTTATTCTCAAAGTTTATTTGAGATGGATTCTGCTCAAGTCTCAGATGCTGGCTGTAGGGAGCCTGGGTTCCGTTCCAGTCATTCGAAAGTCTTGACTTCTAGGATAAGGCTTTGTTTGTTTGTATGTATGATGCCGTACAGTCATTCTCAACGTTTAGCTTTTTCTTAATACCAGAGCAGTAGTTCATTAGAGCAATCCCACAACTCTGCCGTAATGACCTTGCATGACCTGATATTGTGACAGATGCCGCTCATCCGCTTACCATCACTATTTCTGATTTTCCGATTGAACCACCACACCCAGCTTACTCTGCCAATCTACCCTATATGGATTGATTCCTTTTTGTTTGTGGTTGGATGTGTTGTTTAACTTAGAGCCCGTTTGGTTCAACCTATTGCATATCTGTAATGGTAATCATGATTGCATTATTAAGAGAAGAGTGTTTGGTTGCTCTTTAGCATGGCAATAGGGTTTACCATGGTAATGATGATTACCAAAAAATTGGTAATCCTCATTCAAACCTTCCCCCCTATGAATTCTCATTACCATCCTATTGCATGGTCTACAAAGTTCAATTTACCCTTTAGTTCCCCTTATCTTTGTTTCACTTATCTTATTTCACTTGCCACATCACTTCACAACTGCTACCACCACAACCTCTTCCTCCACCCTTTGCCGTCACCACTACCTCCTCCACCGCCGTCACATCCAACCGCTGACGCCGCCACCACCCCGGACCCCGCCACCGTCGCCACCTCCTCCTCCGCCGCCACCCTCACCCCCGTCGCCCCCCTCCACCGCCACCTCCTCTGCCGCCACCGCCTACCACCACCTCTTCCACCCCTCGCTGCCCACCGCCGCCACCACCACCTCCTCCTCCGCCACCGCCACCGGCCCACCGCCCAACACCACCTCCTCCACCCCCACTACCCACCGCCGCCACCACCTCCTCCTCCGCCACCACCCTCACCCCCGCCGCCGCTGCCGGCCCCCCGCCCAACACCACCTCCTCAACCCTCGCCGCCCACCGCCACGACAACCTCCTCCGCCGCCGCCACCCTCACCCCCATCGGCCCACCTCCCACCACCACCTCCTCCACCCCCACCGCCACCAGCCCACCACCCACCGCCACCGCCACCGCCTCCTCCTCCTCCATCCCTGCCGTCTCTGGCTTGTGACTATTTTTTCTACAAAGATTATATTAAGGGGTAAAATAGACTTTGTGAAATATATTAATTTTAAATAATTGTTAAAATATTAACTCATTGCATGTTGCTTAAAAATCAAACCAAACACTACCCTTGTAATTAATATTGCATTGCATTACCATTGCATCGCATTACACTGCACCGCAGGGTGTAATGGGATCGAACCAAACGGGCCCTTAAGTCATATTCCCTATAATGTTTACTGTTCATTTGCATTATTTACTAGGATAATGAACATGTTGATTGACTAACCTTGGGGTATTCTTACTACCTTCTTTTAGCGACTTTCATACCAGCTTATTTCTTATGCTTTCTTGTAGAATTAATTCGCAAGTTATTTTCCCACGATGATATGTGATCATTATACGTCATCAGGGTGGAGCTAATGCTGGGCATACCATTTATAACGCCGAAGGAAAAAAATTTGGTCTTCATCTTGTTCCTTCTGGCATACTTAATGAGGATACATTGTGTGTCATTGGGAATGGGGTTGTGGTGCATCTGCCACAGTTTTTTAAAGAAATTGATGGCTTAGAATCCAATGGGGTCTCCTGCAAAGGAAGGATACTGATATCTGATCGTGCTCACTTGTTGTTTGATTTTCACCAAGTAATTGATGGACTAAGAGAGGCTGAGCTTTCTAAATCTTTTATTGGAACTACCAAGAGAGGCATTGGACCCTGTTATTCTAGCAAGGTTATCCGTAATGGCATTAGAGTAAGTGATTTGAAGTATATGGATACTTTTCCTCAGAAGCTTGATCTTTTGTTATCAGATGCGGCTTTAAGATTCAAAGATTTTAACTATAGTCCAGACATTCTCAGGGAAGAAGTTGAAAGGTACAAGAGATATGCCGAGAGATTGGAACCTTTCATTGCTGATACTGTACATTTCATGAATGAAGCTATAACACAAAAGAAGAAAATTCTTGTTGAAGGGGGTCAAGCAACAATGTTGGACGTTGACTTTGGAACTTATCCATTTGTAACTTCATCAAGTCCATCAGCAGGCGGGATTTGTACTGGTCTAGGTATTGCTCCAAGAGTCATTGGCGATCTAATTGGTGTGGTACGTGATTATTTCAGTTTTTAAATTTTATTTTGTTTCATTGTAGATTCGGCCAAATAGTACTATCAAAATTCATATGAACAGAGCTTTATTGGGATGGATTCAATAATTTCTTAATATTATTTAACTTTGCAGGTTAAATCGTACACTACAAGGGTTGGTTCTGGTCCTTTTCCCACTGAAATCTTGGGTCAGGAGGGTGATCTCCTAAGATTTGCTGGGCAGGAGTTTGGCACAACTACTGGTCGTCCCAGACGCTGTGGTTGGCTTGATTTAGTTGCATTAAGATATTGCTGTCAGATCAATGGGTTTTCTTCTCTCAATCTCACCAAGCTGGATGTTCTGTCAGATTTTGCTGAAATTAAATTGGGTGTGTCTTATAAACTCGCTGATGGCACACCAATCAAGTCATTCCCTTCAGATCTCCGTCATCTAGACCAGTTGAAGGTAAACTTTCATTAGCGACAATGAACTCAGTTGCCTGAGAATTCTGTAATTTCAAAGTAATTTTGATATTAATTTTATATATTGCAGGTGGAGTATGAGGTACTTCCGGGATGGAAGTGTGATATTTCTTCCATCAGAAACTATTCTGAACTTCCAAGAGCTGCACGCCTTTATGTGGAAAGAATAGAAGAACTCCTTGGTTTGCCAATTCACTACATCGGTGTTGGACCTGGGCGTGATGCTCTCATTTATAAATAAGTTGGTCATAATTTCTCCCCAATTTCCTACATGACTTCCATGCACCTATAACTACAAGAACAAGACAAAGCTTTTGGTAGTATACTTGTGACTTTTTATTTCAGCTAACTGTGAGAGATTTGGATGAGAACTAGCGTGAGGTAAGGATTATCTGCTTCATGTATTTATTATGTCGTCCATCAGCAATAATACTCTGGTTTGGGTAACAATGGTAAGTTGTGGATAGAGTATGAAGTGCCTCAGGGTCAAAGGAGAGAAGTATGATATTTTCCCCCCCAGAAACTGGTGTTCTGAGATTCCAAGAGCTGCACCCCATTATGGCGAAAGGATTGAAGTACTTGCTCTGTACATACAACTACAATTACAACAACAAAGCCTTTATCCCAATACTTAGTGATGTACCCATTCATTACATTGATGTTGGGCCTTTACGCTGTGCCTTCCTTTTTAAACAAGTTTTAAATACTTTCTCTCCTAATCTCTTACATGAATTCCATGTTCCTATAGCCAAGAGCAAAAAGAAAGCTTCTGGTTGTACTGTTTCAACTATTGTTATGATTCAAATAATTCCTAAGAGCGGAATATTTTTGTTTCTCTGAATTCTAGAGTGTAACGTCATCTAAAATAAACGTATTCCGTATCAAGACTCCAATATCTGTTAATTATTAACTGGTACTTTCTGTCTTTTGTGTGTGTGATAACATGATGTTTAGGGGACCCAAAAGATATATATTTATGGAGAGAGAGAGAGCATAGAAAGATAGAGCTCTAATTGTAGAGCAGTTTGTTGGCGCAGCCTTATTTGATGTGTTTATCGGGTGTTCTTGACATTCTCCTAGTCTTCACCATTCTTATCGTGTACCGTCTGATAATTTAATGCTGTGTGATTTTTGAAGTTAAAACCAATTTTTGAATTGAATGAATTAGTGAGACGTGCTTTTGTTCATTGAAAACTATCTGTCAAATTATGCCGATGCTGGTTCATTTGATTCTATCTTGTCTATATACAATGCACATCGTCATCTGCAAATGTCTCAATGCATTGCAGTTGGACACATCTTTTCACGCACATCTCTCAAAGGACACTAGAAAGTTAAGAACTGTTCCCTTCTTTCATGATAAATGGATTCATTGATTGGATAATAATACTTGGCATATTTAATCCCATTAATCATTTTTCCCTATATTTTTCTTGTGCTAGGCGAAAATTGTAAGAAAAAGGGAGGTATGAATTGTTTAAATATTTCCATAATTCAATTAAAGACTTTATGCATAATTCCTTCCAATTTCACAACTTTTGATTTATTTAACCAAGAATATTTCATATACACATTCTCCTTTATTTTCCTTAATTAATTGAAATTAACTTCAATTAATTGAAAAATAATTAATCTTGTGCTAAATTGGCAAGGTTTTGATTTTGCCGTTACCCTTGTAATTTAATTTCCTTTCTTGAATTTAATTTGCTCATTTTCTCATGAATTTCTCAGATAATTACAATATATTTGGTGAATATAAAATTTGGGGTGTTACATCTTGTGCATCCCTATATTTGTCTTGTGAATGACCAAAATGTTTTTAATTTCCTAGGTTCTTTTAAATCCCTTTATTTAACTTGTAATTGCTGTTATTTGTCTTTTTGAAGATAAACTGAATACCATTAATCCAAAACGGAACAATTACAGGAACAAACAAAATCAAAAAACCTAATCATCCTTCATCAACGACCGCCTCCCCAAGGAAAGGAGGTTGATGATCAAGGAGAACAAAAGGTACACTAGTAGAATGAGCCATCTTGGCAAGCCGATCAGCAATTAAGTTCTGATCTCTAGGGATGTGACATAGAAGAACTTGCCAGTTCTTAAAAATCCATAGTCTAGCATCATCAATGACATCCCTGAAAGGGTAAGATCCTTCGCATCCTCGAGTAAGCATATTTATGGCTTCAAGGCAATCCGAGAGGACCAAAACTTTTCTAAACCCCCGGTTCCAGCATAGTTGAAGTCCTTGGATGATTGCAATAACCTCGGCCACGACTGGTGGCACTCGTGTAAGTTTACTGATATAGCCACAGGACCATCTTCCATCTTCTTCCCTGATAACACCAGCACTTCCACTCTGGCCGGAATCTAAAACTGAAGCATCCGTTTCTAAGGTGATAAATCCCGGTTGACTACGATCAGCTCCTCCTCCTGCATATAAAGAGTTAGAATAAAACTGGCAATTGGAAGAAAATTCCATATCCCAGCAGGCTCGAAAGAAGCTGTCTTGACCATTGTGAGAGACCAAGTCTGTATCCTCCCCAAATAGCTTCCTGCAACGAGCAACCCAAATATCCCAGCAGACATAGGCAAAAAGAGTAGCCCAATTTAATTTCTTTGTGAAGTTCCTGCCTCCATCATGATTCAAATTCCATTTAATCCAATCCCTTCCCTGCAAGGATGAGAAGGTATTCCACATGCTAGGATTGACTATCGAACTCCATCGCTCTCGAGCATTAGAACAGTCTCTTAATAAATGCATAATGTCCTCCTCCTGAGAGCACCCAAAAGGGCAACTACCTTGTACAGATAATCCCCTTTGAGCTCTGAGTTTAGCGGTATGAACTCTACCGTGAGCAACGAGCCACATAAAAGTCTTCATTTTTTCAGGAATCGGCCACCGCCACAACTTTCTCCAAAACACATCATCTGAGGTACGAGGACCTGCAAAAAGAAAGTGATATGCAGCTGTTATTTGTCTTGTAAATGCACTCCTGAAAAAAAAATAAAAATAAAAGAAGTGTATCATTGTTTTTTCATCCACAAAACTTAATTTCATTTTGACCCAATGGACGCAGTGAAATTTCAAAGTTTTTTAAGGGTTGACTGAAATAAGATCATGTCCTCTAGGGCTAAATGAAATTTTTCCCAATAATTAAAAATGATATCTTAAAAAGATTGATACATATTTTATTATGAGGGGGATGAGGTCCAAATCTACATCTGCAGTATTTTGTCAAAGGCATCAAAAACCATAAATTTTTCTTGGATGTAAGAGTACGCATGAAATTTTTAAAATGATGCAAAAATATTATGACCATTAAGTCAACTAACGTAAATCATTTAGCAAACATTTCAATCAAGGAAGTGGTTAACAAATACACATGAAATTTTCAATGACCATGACATTTCTACATCATATTAAAAATTTAATGTATATTTTTATACCATTTTCTTGATTGACATATTTGTGAAACATGTTAACGTTAACTAACCTAACCGCCATATTATGTTTGTACGATTTTAAAAACTTCATATATACTTTCGTGTCGAAGAAAAATTTATGGCGATTGGTGACTTTGGTGAAATACTTCATGAATTTACACCTTAATTGTATAAATAACTAATTTAATTAGTTTTTTAAACACAGACTCATCATTCTTGTTATCTTTGGTGTATTGTAGGGGGTTGGAATGGAAGTTATACAGGAGATTCGCGTCCACTCGTTGCTGGGTCCACTGGGATTCCGAGCGTGATCGCCTTGTCATTTTAGTCTGGCCGATGTCATCTTATCATCACTCAGAAACAAAACAGCCCAGGCAACAAATGTGACACGCGCCTTCATCTGCCTCTGGTTATGTATACATTTTTAATAGTAGTACAAGTGCTGGGGGTAGATGATTAATTTGTTGATATTAGAAAAATTAGTGAGGTTGGTTATTGTAACAAACGTGTACTTGCTGGTCAAAAAAAAAAAAAAAACCAAACAAACGTGTACTTGTTTTTTTTTTTTTTTATATATAAGTCATTTGGATTAATTCATCAAAACTAAAAAAATAGTAGCTGCCTCATTTAAAATGTTCTAAATTGAATTTATTTTTAACTTTACTTGTATTAAATTAACTTTTAAATAAAAGATAACGATATAAAAAGTCATTTTAAACATTATATAGATAAAATTTATGAAAAAGCTTTGCTTGCTTTAATGAACTTAAGATGTGTTCAGCACCTCAAACTATTTTTAGAGATATAGTTAGCACCCTAAAATATTTATGGGTACAATTTTAACCCTAAAGTATTAAAAATGGTTCAATTATCACCCCCAACATAACAGGCCCATTACCATTTTTTTTTGCTGCGCAGGGTATCCACCGGAGTAAGCCCGATGACTAATCCCTCGGGTATTGTCAGGCCCAAGATGAGGGCGACTCTCCCAAGCGGATATAAATGAAGCTGGACATTATTATGGGTCTGTTTGGAAGGACGTTGGAGGAGGAAAAAAAATCCCAACTGCTTGTCAGAAGCCCAGTTGAGACATTTAGCTTCGTTTGGATGTGCGTTTGTTTTCACCGCGCTTCTTCAAAAAAAGGAGCTCATCACAGAAGCTCATCTGAGTAGCTTCCATGGCAAAAGAAGCAGCTTCTGCTGCGTGGGTGACCGTTGGGCAATAAATTGATATGGGTCTCACAGACTTTATGCAATATGCTATCTGATATCTTTTTTTTCCCTTCCATTTTGAATGATATCTGCCTCTTTTTTTTTAATCTTATAACAATATTATTATTTTTTATAATTCCATATCTTGATCTCCAAAGAATTTAAATTAACTTTATAATACTTAATTAGTTAATTTTTTTTTTTTTATGTAACAGGTTTACTTGCATACATATATTCATTTCTCCTTATCTACATTTTTCTCTAAAACTTATTAGTTATATTTTGGTTAAATTTTCCTTGCACAAGTAATTACACTGTAAATTTGAATTACGATAAAATAATTCCATTAACTCAAATTAAATATCAATGAATATCAGTTGCATCTATCCAGATTAGGACTCCTCACTTCAATTTTCAACCATATTTCATTGTTATCATAATATATACAAATAATATATATATATATATATATATAGTATTCAATAAAGTTCATACCCTTTTCAGTCATTTTTTATCTAAACGGCTTTTTCAAACACTAATCGAAACAGGTTTAAGATTAGAAAAAAAGTTACTTTTGCACCGTCAATCAAAATACAAATCAAATATTCAATCTAAATTTTTTTTTAATCTAACATTTTTAAAAGTTCATCTTCAAAAAAAACTCTTTCTCAAATACTAATCCAAACAGATACTATGCGTCTGTTTGTTTGGGCGACCAGATTGCTTATAAGTTGCTTTTTACGTAAATCGAGACACAACTCTTCTCACATACTTACCTCGTATACCGTAAATCACTATTAAAAAGTAACTTATAAATAATCGAATTGCTCATCCAAACGAGCACTATGTATGATTGAGGAAAAGCGGAGACTGAACAGAAAACTGTGCTTTACCGAAAGGACAATTATCCTCGTTCGATATAATTATTTCTCCCAAATTGCCTCTATATCTCAATCGATGTTCTCCATCTCTTTCTCCTTTACTCTGTGCGACAGAGGCATAAATATATATATTAACATAAACTGAATGGATATGGAAAATGCATGGCTCCCCATCACTTAACCGGTCGACGCATGGTAATTTCTTCTTTGCGTTTTTTTGGGTTTGTTTTTAAAAAATAATTTTTATAATTTATAAGATAAACATGTGAGAAGAGTTTTATCTCAATTTACAAAAAAAAAAAAAACTTTTTAAACTACGGTTGGGACTTTCTCAAACACTTCCCTTAGCCTTCGCCACTCTTGGCTGGTGCATTCCTTTCTTTCTTCACTCTTTGCTTTTCCTTAGTCATACACAATAATGCCAAGCTTCATTTTTTTGTTAAAAGCCCAGAGTCATTCCTTGCCTTCGGTGATTCCTTTTCTTGGTTTGCTCCAATGACAGAGGAGAGAAGAACCGTGCTTTTGATAAAGACGATGAACAGTGATTTAACAGAGGCTAACGGGTCTGTTATCCCTGAATGAGAATTGTCCCATTTTTAATAGTCGTTGGTCAAAATTGCACCCATAGTTATTTAAAGGTGTTAATTACATCTTTAAAAATTAGTTCATGCAGCAGGCGCACTTTGATCTTAAATTAAATTAAACAATTATATTATATGTTTAGATTAGGTTTTAGGAAAAAAATTTTACGATTTTTTATTTAAGAAAAATTTTATCTCAATTTATTAAAAAAGTTTTTTTGAAACCATGGTAAGTGAAACACACGAATAATAACAGTGCTATATATCTACCAATCATACTCAAAACAGCGTTTCCCTTCCCTGCCTCCTCTCCTCGGCTCCTCGCAATGAGCTTCTCGGTCCTCACACCCGATCCCTTAACTGTCTCCACCTCTGCGAAGCCCTTGGTGTCCGCTCCTTCCAATCCCAGTGCGGCTGAATCTTCTTCCACTGTTGATGGACTGAGTCGAATCGGGTCCCTCAGGCAGGTGTCCGGTGTTTTGGGTTGCCAGTGGGGAGATGAAGGTAAAGGTAAGCTCGTGGATGTCCTAGCCCACCATTTCGATGTCGTTGCTCGTTTTCAGGTAATGAACACACTTTGCTGTGCCGTTGCTGTTGTTGTTGGGTTTTTTTTATTTTTTTATTTTTTTTTACTTTTTTATCCTTTCAATCAAAAAAGATATCTGACTGGATGAAACTTGAATGGTTATTGTCAAAGTTTATTTGAGATGGATTCTGCTCAAGTCTCAGATGCTGGCTGTAGGGAGCCTGGGTTCCGTTCCAGTCATTCGAAAGTCTTGACTTCTAGGATAAGGCTTTGTTTGTTTGTATGTATGATGCCGTACAGTCATTCTCAACGTTTAGCTTTTTCTTAATACCAGAGCAGTAGTTCATTAGAGCAATCCCACAACTCTGCCGTAATGACCTTGCATGACCTGATATTGTGACAGATGCCGCTCATCCGCTTCCCATCACTATTTCTGATTTTCCGATCGAACCACCACACCCAGCTTACTCTGCCAATCTACCCTATATGGATTGATTCCTTTTTGTTTGTGGTTGGATGTGTTGTTTTAACTTAAGTCATATTCCCCATAACGTTTACTGTTCATTTGCATTATTTAGTAGGATAATGAACATGTTGATTGACTAACCTTGGGGTATTCTTACTACCTTCTTTTAGCGACTTTCATACCAGCTTATTTCTTATGCTTTCTTGTAGAATTAATTCGCAAGTTATTTTCCCACGATGATATGTGATCATTATACGTCATCAGGGTGGAGCTAATGCTGGGCATACCATTTATAACGCTGAAGGAAAAAAATTTGGTCTTCATCTTGTTCCTTCTGGTATACTTAATGAGGATACATTGTGTGTCATTGGGAATGGGGTTGTGGTGCATCTGCCACAGTTTTTTAAAGAAATTGATGGCTTAGAATCCAATGGGGTCTCCTGCAAAGGAAGGATACTGATATCTGATCGTGCTCACTTGTTGTTTGATTTTCACCAAGTAATTGATGGACTAAGAGAGGCTGAGCTTTCTAAATCTTTTATTGGAACTACCAAGAGAGGCATTGGACCCTGTTATTCTAGCAAGGTTATCCGTAATGGCATTAGAGTAAGTGATTTGAAGTATATGGATACTTTTCCTCAGAAGCTTGATCTTTTGTTATCAGATGCGGCTTTAAGATTCAAAGATTTTAACTATAGTCCAGACATTCTCAGGGAAGAAGTTGAAAGGTACAAGAGATATGCCGAGAGATTGGAACCTTTCATTGCTGATACTGTACATTTCATGAATGAAGCTATAACGCAAAAGAAGAAAATTCTTGTTGAAGGCGTTCAAGCAACAATGTTGGACGTTGACTTTGGAACTTATCCATTTGTAACTTCATCAAGTCCATCAGCAGGCGGGATTTGTACTGGTCTAGGTATTGCTCCAAGAGTCATTGGCGATCTAATTGGTGTGGTACGTGATTATTTCAGTTTTTAAATTTTATTTTGTTTCATTGTAGATTCGGCCAAATAGTACTATCAAAATTCATATGAACAGAGCTTTATTGGGATGGATTCAATAATTTCTTAATATTATTTAACTTTGCAGGTTAAATCGTACACTACAAGGGTTGGTTCTGGTCCTTTTCCCACTGAAATCTTGGGTCAGGAGGGTGATCTCCTAAGATTTGCTGGGCAGGAGTTTGAAACAACTACTGGTCGTCCCAGACGCTGTGGTTGGCTTGATGTAGTTGCATTAAGATATTGCTGTCAGATCAATGGGTTTTCTTCTCTCAATCTCACCAAGCTGGATGTTCTGTCAGATTTTGCTGAAATTAAATTGGGTGTCTCTTATAAACTCGCTGATGGCACACCAATCAAGTCATTCCCTTCAGATCTCCGTCATCTAGACCAGTTGAAGGTAAACTTTCATTAGCGACAATGAACTCAGTTGCCTGAGAATTCTGTAATTTTGATATGAATTTTATATATTGCAGGTGGAGTATGAGGTACTTCCGGGATGGAAGTGTGATATTTCTTCCATCAGAAACTATTCTGAACTTCCAACAGCTGCACGCCTTTATGTGGAAAGAATAGAAGAACTCCTTGGTTTGCCAATTCACTACATCGGTGTTGGACCTGGGCGTGATGCTCTCATTTATAAATAAGTTGGTCATAATTTCTCCCCAATTTCCTACATGGCTTCCATGCGCCTATAACTACAAGAACAAGACAAAGCTTTTGGTAGTATACTTGTGACTTTTTATTTCAGCTAACTGTGAGAGATTTGGATGAGAACTAGCGTGAGGCAAGGATCATCTGCTTCATGTATTTATCATGAGTGTGTTTGGAACAGCGATTGATCATTGGGCTTGTTGTGATATTACTTTTGGTAAAAGCCGAATCATGTAATGTAATTTATGTTTGGATTGGCGATTGGCGATTGAGCTTTTGTAAAAGTAAAACTTGTTTGGATTAGCTTAAGCATAAGGGTTTTTGTGATAATGGTAAGAGAGAGTGGGTGGAAAAATATTTAAAAAATTAAGTAAATATTTAAAAATTACTTTAAAATATTAGGTGTTACTGGAAAAATATTTTAGAGTGGGTGGAAATCAATAAATCAATATTCTAAGTTTTGGGTGCTCTTTACTACTAAAAAAAGTACATTAAAGGTAAAATTGTAGTCAGTCTCCTAAGACTGGGTACAACTTAAAAATTATTTTAAAGAGTTAAAAGTACAAAAAAATATTTTAAAGTAATTTTTGAAGCTGAAAAGGTACATTAAAGGTAAAATTATAATAAATCAAATAACACACTAGGTACAACTTGAAAAATATTTTAAGGGTTTAAAAACACCAAAAAAATATTTTAAAGTAATTTTTGGAGCTGAAAAAGTATATTAAAGGTAAAATTGAAATCAATATAATAACACACTGGATACAACTGAAAAAATATTTTAAGAGGTTATAAGCACAAAAAAAATATTTTAAGGGTTTAAAAACACTCAATTTTTTTTTTGAGTGGGTAAAATTGTAATCAGTTTGATAGCACACTAGGTAGTGGGTATAACTAGAAAAATATTTTAAGGGGTTAAAAACACTCAAAAAATATGTTTTGATACTACATACTATTTAAAAAAACATTTTATGGGAAAAATCAATATCATATAACTAATTTCCAGATAACCCAATCTATCATAAAATGTCATTAGCTTTTAATAAAAGCTCCATTTTCTAGCTTCTCCCAATTAAGCTTTCACCAATTGGGTTTTGGCAAAAGCTCAATTGTCAATTGGCCTCTCCAAACACTCAAATTTGAATTCTCAATTGGCAAGTGAGCTTATGATCTCCAATTGGACTTAAAAGGGGTTCCCAAACACACACTATGTGGTCCATCAGCAATAATACTCTGGTTTGGGTAACAATGGTAAGTTGTGGATAGAGTATGAAGTGCCTCAGGGTCAAAGGAGAGAAGAATGATATTTTTTCCTCCAGAAACTAGTGTTCTGAGATTCCAAGAGCTGCACCCCATTATGGCGAAAGGATCGAAGTACTTGCTCTGTACCAACAACTACAATTATAACAACAAAGCCTTTATCTCAATACTTGATGATGTACCCATTCATTACATTGATGTTGGGTCTTTACGCCGTGCCTTCCTTTTTAAACAAGTTTTAAATACTTTCTCTCCTAATCTCTTATATGAATTCCATGTTCCTATGGCCAAGAGCAAAAATAAAGCTTCTGGTTGTACTATTTCAACTATTGTTATGATTCAAATAATTCCTAAGAGTGGAATATTTTTGTTTCTCTGAATTCTAGAGTGTAACGTCATCTAAAATAAACGTATTCCGTATCAAGACTCCAATATCTGTTAATTATTAACTGGTACTTTCTGTCTTTTGTGTGTGTGATAACATGATGTTTAGGGGACCTAAAAGATATATATTTATAGAGAGAGAGCCTAGAAAGATAGAGCTCTAATTGTAGAGCAGTTTGTTGGCGCAGCCTTATTTGATGTGTTTATCGGGTGTTCTTGACATTCTCCTAGTCTTCACCATTCTTATCGTGTGCCGTCTGATAATTTAATGCTGTGTGATTTTTGAAGTTAAAACCAATTTTTGAATTGAATGAATTAGTGAGACGTGCTTTTGTTCATTGAAAACTATCTGTCAAATTATGCCGATGTTGGTTCATTTGATACTTTCTTGTCTATATACAATGCACATCGTCATCTGCAAATGTCTCAATGCATTGCAGTTGGACACTACTTTTCTCGCACATCTCTCAAAGGACACTAGCAAGTTAAGAACTGTTCCCTTCTTTCATGATAAATGGATTCATTGATTTAATTAAGCACTAGCGATTAGTGTGTTGGGGAAGAAAGAAATTATTAGCGGAACTATAGCGATCTCTTTTAATCATTGCTTCATGTGATTATGCTACTGGAGTTTTTCTTGTCTACGCCTTTTAGCTAGCAATCAGGCTTTAATCACTAACCATTTGATGAAATGATTCACATGTTATGCTAAAAGTTTTGTAAGTTTGACTCTTAAGTCTCCTCAAAAGTGGAGGTAAACAAATTTTAGAACTCTAAAATTTTGTTTTTTCAGTCGCAAAAATAACATAATAGAAAGACGTTGGCACTAGCAGAATGATTAACTTGTCTTTCCATCTTCTGTTACTATCACTGCTAAAAGAAGCTCCTATCTCTTTCTAGAAGAGTTCTACACTAAACTACCATGATCTACTACTTGCAAACAACTGGGAACGTTGGAAGACAAAATACAAAACAAACACCCCCCCCAAAAAAAAAAGAAAAGAAAAGAGAGGGGTCTTTTTTATGTCAAAAAGAACGTTAGAAATGAACTATCGTGTCTGAGGATTAGGGTTCAGCCCTACAAATGTGCACATCAAAACATTGAAATTTCAATCAATACTTGAACACTTATGCTGCCATATTCATGTTCCTATCTTGTGAGTTGTACTGTATCCTCATCAATGTCCATGCTTCCTATCTTTTAAGGAATTATGTGAATAAAAAGTGGTAGTAGAACCAGAAACATCTCATTTATAGATTGGCTTGACTACTGAATACTAACTACTGATATTTCGCTATATTTCAACTACACTAGAAGCTAGGAAAAGTAGCTCTATTTCTTGTAAAAAAAGGACCAGCTGATTCTCTTAGAAGTTCCAAATCGAAGTGGTGAAAGTAAGATCTTCATTTATGTCATATGCTTGAAATCGAGTTGCCTCTGATCCCTGATTATCTGCAACTGCATGCATCTCCATTAATTCATCCCAGTTAACACTCTTGTCAGAACACTCTCCAAAATTATCACTGAAATCATTTGATAAAGCTTCAGACTTTGCGGAACTTCCTGACTGTTTTTCATCCTTTAGTACCCCCATCTGTTGAAGAAACTCATGGAGGTCAATCTGGGGTTTGTCCTGAATAACACTAAGCATACTTTCTGATGATGTTTTGGCTTCTTTTCCATTTGGAGGATTGTCTGCATAATGCTTGCTTCCTATAATCTGAACTTCAGCCTTTGGATCACAGGATGAGCTAGTGGGAGTATGATTGGGAACCTCATTCTGCTTGAGTTGTTGTAGCTTCTGGTGGATTACATGAACACTAGGCTGAGCATTAACGTTGAGCAATCCACAAGAAGGGAACATCGAAATGAAATTCTTGGAAGGAAACCATTTGAACTTTTGAGCTTTAATGGTGGAGCTGGAGGTGGATTGAAGGTGGGGAAGATTAAGGTAAGCATCTGGACCATAGAGTCTCCTTGCAGCTTCATCATAAGCCATGGCAGCTTCTTCAGCTGTGGCAAAAGAACCAAGCCACAGCCTAGTTCTCTTTTTCGGCTCTCTGATCTCAGCAACCCATTTTCCCCACGTTCTCTGGCGAACGCCCCTGTACTCACACATTGCATTCTGAGGGCCACCTTTCCCCCTGCTTGGGCCTTTCTTCCATGGCTTTAATGGAGACTTTCTGCAAGAATCCATGGTTGATTATGAGTAGAGCTGAATACGGATAGGTTATAGTATAGGGTATCTGTTATTTGTGATCCTTGGAACTGCCTACAGAAAGCAAGAAAGGCGCGGGATTTGTAGGGAGCGGGAGAGGAGTTCATTATAAATGTTGTCACGTTAAGAGAAGTAGTAACAAAGCTCATGTGACCGTTAGTGAGCATTGAGTCAGACTGGTTCAAATCTTGAATTAATAAATTATGGGGTTTATTTTGGTCTGAGAATGGCCTTCGTTTTCATGAAACTACTAGCTTCCAGCACGTGTTTGACGAGGTGCAGAGTCTGATCGTTTCCTTAAATTACAAGTCAAAAATATCGTCGCTAGATAGCCAACATTGAAATTCCCTCAAGTATGCTACTATTTCTCAACGATGCTTAAAGCTGGACCCTTACGAATTATGACTAGTCTGTGATAATTGTTAGCTACCTTTGAAGGAGATTTGGAGTTGTTTATCTAATGTCAGGTGCAGAAATATAATCAACCTGCATAAAGTTACTAAGGGGTAAACTATTTGTAAGGTGGTAAGTAGAATTTTTTGAAATCCTATGATTCCTATCCTCCAAACCTTAAATATAAGATCTAATTAACTATTTTGCAAAGATCAAGGTTTTGAAACCCGGATTGGTCACTGAATCGGCTGGGGTACTGAATTAAGGGTCAGTGAGTCAGATCGGAGTTAAATCATGGTTAATTCGGCGAGGAAGTAAAGATTTCAGGGTAATTTATATGAAATTCTGAATAAAATATTTTTAAAAATAAAAAAACAGATCAAACGGTACAAAACCCAGTTGAACCGGGGTCAACCACCAGACCAGACCGATCGGACCACCGGTTGGCCGATTTTCTACTCAAACTAGCCGGTCCGGTCTGGCTTTCAAAACTATGGTAAATATTAAGAAAATTGGTTAAGTTGGTATTTACCCTTATTATATAAAAATTGAGTATCGCTTTCTTTATAATATCCCTATTTTAATGAGAGTATTAATTTTAAGTGAATCAAATCACATCTGCCAATTAAGTCATATATATTTATAATCGAATGGAAGATCTGCAAATTGTAAGTGAAGAAGTGAGTTCATTGAATAAAGTGCGGGAATATCAACCTTGGATTCTATGCAAGAGAGGAGTGCAAAAAGAAGAATGATGATAAAGAAGAAAGGGCACCTCAGCATTTTGTGATTTCACGGGTAATATTTCACATGTTTTCTTTGTCATTCTGAGCCTCCTTCACGGGACCATCTTCACCTATATCCCATGCTTCCCCTGTCTGCTATTTTGGTATTTTGATTTATACCATTTCATACCGTGAAGCCTACTCGTGCCATGTTTCACATTATGGCCATTGCGGTGACGACGAAACTACAGAGTGAAAAGCCTTGGTGATTGGGATGAGTTTTAAATTTTCAAAGAATAATGAATTCATCAAAAAATTAATATTAATCTAAGACCTCATCATAACTTAAGTTTTCAAAATCATTATTGATCTTTTCATTAAGAAAAAAAAATCTTTATTCATATTAAAAAACGGAAAGAAAGAAACAAATTGATACTCTTGGGGTTATGATTTTATAACTCTATTCTTTTTTTTTTTTTTTAATCTCAAATGTATAATGACAAGGTAAAAATAAAAAGGCATGGAGGACAAATTTATTTATTTTTTATAGACACACGTATCTTCCTATGAGAGACCATCCTCTTCAAAGCACTATTCTAACATTAAATATGTACTCATCTTTTAATGGGAATTTAGACCTTGATGTGTTATAGTGTGAAAAATTACCCCCTTCTGTTAGATCAACCTTCATTAATAAATGAATTTATTTTTAATGCGGTCCACGCAAAGCATGCGTTTGAGTTTGATAAAAGATGGGGAATGACTAATAACTAATGAGAGATTCTAAAGAAATGGGCCGAGTGGCATGTGGATTTGGGGTCCTTAACAATCGTGATTTACGGTATATGAGGTAAGTATGTGAGAGGAGTTTGATCTCAATTTATATGAAAAAACACTTTTGGAGATCCAAATGTAACTCCAAATAAGCACGTTCGACTGTCTCATACACCAAATAAACGCCAATTTTTATGTTTCACGCTTCTAATTTCCCCAAATAAATCGCATATGAAAAATAGCTATGGGTTATGATCATTGATTTGTCAACCGAAGCTCCTTACGTAGTAACCTTAGTGCTCTTATTAAAAAAAGGATTATTCAAAGACAAGGTGACGTGACATGGTTGGACTACAACATAAAAACGTGTAAGGTTGCCGTGCTTGAAGGTTGACATCAACGTTTAATTAGGAGTTAGTTGTGGGCAAACATGCCACGAAGAGAATTTGTATATTAAGATTTCATGTTACTAACAATCTCCCATTCTTTCTTCTGGAAAGATCCACGCACACCGTTTTCTCACTTCATGTTGATCTAATTATCTTTGCATGATTATACTACATCTGAGCAGATAACCTAAAAATGAGATCATGTGTGAAACTGGTTTTTCTTTTTCACATTCATTTTATTTTTTTTAAATACATTATGCATAGTTTTTTGAGAAAATCTCACTCAAGGCCTAAGGACTAGAAACAATATAAAAAAAGCTTTAATATAGATTCCTCTATCCAAAAAATCCCTATGTAGATTCCTCTATAAAAAAAAGTCCCTAAGAACCTTAGTGATATAGATTTCAAATGTGAATTTACTTTATTAACAAGTGTAAGTGACTATATTGATAAGTTATAGAGCGGTCATTGACAAGCTTATATATGTTAACTAAAGCAGCTTTCATTGACAAGTGTATGTAACTATATTAACAAGTTATAGAGTGGACATTGACAAATCCATATATGTTAACTAAATCAGTTCTCATTGACAAGTGTGTAACTATACAAACAAATCATAGAGTGGTCATTGACAAACCTATCAATGTTAACTAAAACAACTTCCGTTTATAAGTGTTTGTGACTATATTGACAAGTTATAGAGTGACTATTAACAAGCTCATCTATGTCACTGAGGTCCCTAGAGACTTTTTTGACAGAGAAATCTACATTGAAACTTCTTGATAGAGAAATCTACACTAGAATTTTTTATATATTTTCTAATTCTTAGGATTGAGTGAGATTTTCCCTAATTTTTTTTTGTAACTATTAAAAATCTAGATTGTCATTCTTAGTATCCAAATCATAAATAATGGGGAATCAATCACATGTATTGTTTTTCTTACTAAATTGTTGCATATTTATTTAAAAAAAACATCTGATTATTTTTTTTCCAAACAAATCTAAAGATTCCCAATGTCATTACAAAGCTTTCATGTGAGGCCATTTGATGCAACAGTGAGAGTGGTTGAACTAACAATGATATTGTGTGATTTATATTGCTGACCCTATTTGAGTAGATAAAGCTTTATTTTTGTTGTTGTTGTTGTTGTTTACAATGCTTTGTTTTAATCAGCACTAGACGATTAAAGAATACTCGTATTACTGTAATTTACCAATTGCTTGTGCGTCTGTGTGGTTTTTACCAACTGTCCAGATAAATGCCATTGCCAACAATTGCCAATGCTAATATGACAAAATTCCGTACTCGTCGCCATTCACTCACAACAAGAAGGGACATATATACGATCCACCAACCAAGACAGGATGAATCCTTAAGAATGGTTTAGGGTTAAAGAGTGATCGATCGGGGCCTCTTCTGTATCAATTGGCTATCCTGAATCCTGATTCCAGTGTGTCGAATCAACCCCGAACCTTTATTCAATTCTTTTTTCATTATTGGTACACTAGCAGTCGATCAAGTGAGAAAATACATGGAATTGAACATAATCACAAAAAGACATCGACGGGATCTCTCTGAAAAATGAAAACCATCAATATTTTCAATGAAGTAGACTCTAATGATCGTTAAAGAAACAACAGGCAACTCTGAATATGCGCAAGAGCGTAATTTAAGCTCTGAAGCTGATATTCCCCAAAATTGGTATACAGCAACAGTCCAGAATAGCTAAAGGATGAACTCTTGCAACTAATTAATTACAAGCGACGATTATTCATCATAATTGCGAATCTGAGAGCACAAAAATGTCCAGATTTCTTGAAGATCCAACCATTAAGATCAATGATGAGGACGAAAAGGCACACGAATTTACAGCGAGAGGAAGCAGGAATGTTAGAAAAAAGCCTACCTGGTTGGGCGGACAAGGGAATTGAAGATGCGTGAGAGAGCAAATCTTACGCGAGGATAGGCTCTAAGGGCGTAGACGGAGGTCTGTCGCAATAAGTCTTCGATGGTCTGAACGAAGAGATTGAAGTTTCGGATCGGAGGGACGTAGAGGGTGAGAGGCACGGCGGAGAAGGCAACAGCGAACAGAAATTGCAGCATTTCTGAGCGGCGATACGATCAACACGGAGATGAGGAGACAAACGTGGCGAAAAATCAGCGCAAAATGTGTGGATTCTTGTGTGGCGGCCGATTCATAAAATAAATCGGATTCTACAGACAACTCTATCTGGAGTAGAAAGAGAAATGCATCATGTTGGAAAGAAGAATCAAAAGCAGGTTTGACTTGAATGGTAGATTAAGGAGATGATACTTCTATATATAATATATTATCCATCCGTAATACTAGTGTCTGCATATAATATAAGATTTATAATAAAAAAAATTATACTCCCATGCTGGATGCTCGTAAAACAAAAACTATTTAAATAGGATTGATAAATTATTTAATTATAATACATAAGACTAGATTTTCCTAAAATACCCTATATAAAATTAGATTAACTAAAGTTCATAAGCTAAGTAAATTAGTTTGAAAAAATGAATATAAGTCTTGTATTAATAATCAAGACTAACATCCTAACTACTATAATTAGGACAGGAGGAGTATTATTGGTACTCAGGTAAAAAAAATGGCAGGGAAAAATGCTTGTTGCATGTCACTGGGACCATATAAATTTGATTGGGATTAATATTTTAATTTTTTTTTCAAAAAAATAAGATGCAAATAAAGATAATTTTTTTGGTCAAATCAAAGATTTAAATTTAAAAGAATAAGAGGGAAAGTGGTGGCGGTAGTGGGTACAAGAAATTAGAAGGGGACAAGTAGAGATAACGGGGCATGTGAGTGCTGAATAGGAGACCGGGGGGTGGTTGTGAAGAGGAAAGTAATCTGCAAAGCCAATCAAATTTAAATGAGGTTTCTGTCGGACGCCGGTAGATACAATTAAATGAGCTTTTTAAGTCCCACGGATATACATGACCCTCTTAGAAAGCTTTCCCACACCCTCTCCACTGACACCAACGTTTGGAGATGCATTAAATTTAGATAAGAAAATCAACTAGATTATATCATATCTCTACCCAAGGATTATACCAATAAAATCTACTTATGCATGTTTCTGTATGGTTTAATATTTTCGCTACAATTATTTGAGAGTTTACAAAGTTTTTTTCCAGCACTGATGGCAAAAATAAAGTTTTTTGTACGATAAACAATTTTCAGTTGCATCAATTACTCAAATTATTTGTTATAGTCAATGTGCACTTTGATCTTATCTTATAATTCTTGTTATAATGTTACATGTTTTCAATTATTTGTAAACAAATTGGCAAAAAAAAAAAAAAAAAAATTTGTAAACAAGTTCCGTTTGGAATTTTTATGTTAGTCCTAACTATCAGGTCACATTCCCCCTTGTCTCCCAAATTAAATTTTTAGACATTTTTAACTCTACACCTTAAATTAGGGGCATTTTTTAAAAACTGTCACAAATTCTCTGCCTATTAATTACAAAGAACCACAAATTCTCTAAATTTACAATGCCACCATGTTTAATACCTTAAGACCTTGTATTCTCAACTCCCAAGACTCAAGTCAGTGCTTGTTGGAAAGCTAAGTAAAAGATATACATGCCAACAACTTTCTGCATAGCTGCCGTATCTCAGGTGAAGGATCTGATAACGATATCGTTGAGAGTACAGACCTTGCTTCTAACAGTCCCCCTGATATGCTTTCCAAAATTGCATCTTCACTGGCCATCAGAGATGCCATTAGCTTCGCACCTACCGTCCTTTCCTGTTGAAAATTCATAATGTATCAGAAAGCATGTCTCTAAACATGACAACTACTTGAAAAACCAGGACTATCATAATATTATCAAGGGTTAAGGGGTATTTTTGTCTTGAAATTTTTCACCGAGGGGCAATTTTACCCTGGAAGTGTAAAAAATGGAGCAATTTTACCCCGACTGTTATCCCAATTAAAATTAACCGTTAGTTGAGTAAATATGCTGAAATGACAGTCCATATGTCATTCACGTCATTTTTATTAAGATGTAAATTTACTTCAGAAATTTCAAAGTAGATAACACATGGATTTCCAGATCAAATTTACATCTTAACAAAAATGACGTGGATGACATGTGGACGGCTAGCTCAGCATATTTAGTTAACTAACGGTCAAAATTAACTGAGATAACGGCCAAGGCAAAATTGCTCCATTTTTTACACTTTCGGGGGTAAAATTGCCCCTCGGAAACTTTCGTAGCAAAATTGTCTATTGGTGAAAACTTCCAGTATAAGTTATTGACGAAAAATATACATACACACGGAAAAAAAGTGAGACCCGGAGGTAGGTGTAGAACAAATGAAGATCAAAATCGATAATAATTTATTTTTTTACCAAAAAAAGCTCTCTCTTGCCACATAGCTCAGTCACCAAGCACCACCAATGTATTTGACACAAAGCACAGTAATAGCAAAAGGTGAATAAACCACATTATTAAGAGACTTCAGTGATAATACCATCTCTGACTCGCTTCTGAGCACTCTCAACGAGACTTTGAACAGCTCAGATGCATAAGGAAGAACTGCCGATCTAAGATGATAGACTGCAGAAAATAGGACCTGGATGCACGCGGCTCTGATCTCTGACTTCATTTTAGACTGTCCACAGCATACCAATTTCAATAAACAAGCGGAAAAGGAGGGAAAATTTCAATGACTACTCCATGCTACTCACACCTTTCATATCATGATAAAACTAAATACTAGTATGTTGAACTACCTCAACAGAATGAAGAAGAGATGGAAGAACACGTGCTGCAAATTGACTGGTGCAAGAACTTGAGATCTTCTGACAAGCACTGATGAGAACATTAGCCATGCACAAACGGAAAGGAAGAGGAACAGTTGATGCAAAAGCACAGTTGCTAATATCCAACTCAGAAGCTGGATTGAGACCCTTCTTGTCATGGATGAGATGGCCGATCACATAAGAAACAACAGAAACACCTGATGTAGAATCTACATATTTGAGCAGAAGTTACATTCTTGACTCTACTAATGGCGAAAGTTCTTGGCATAAACCAAAATAAAATTCATAACCAAAAGCCATAATCTTACCTGAGGCATAGTTTGTAATTAATTCCCGTGTTTGAAGTTCAGCACATAACATCAGTGCTAGACAATCGATGCATCCATGTTGTGCTTTTGACACTGGAAGGAAAGTTATGACCATAAAAAAATAGTTTGGAACGAAGGGAAACGTACAAGAATAATTTAGAAACTACATGGTTTCTGACCTGAATCAGCACCAAGACTTGGCCACAACAACACTGTTTCAATCATCTTTCTAATGGTAAACATAGCAGGATGAGAAAAAGACTCCCAGCCTCTGACCTATAAACCCAAAGAAACCAAGTAATTTAGAATATATTCTACCATAAACTGAAACAGACTCAACCAAAGCAAAACATTGAACAGCAGAATTTACAATAGTAATTAGTTACCACAAGCGATGTGCAGATTGAAAGTAAACAAGCCTTTATCTTCAGTATATCCTTAGAATCAACAGCCTGCTCTAACTTGGAGCAGAGAACTGGGAATAATACCTAGCCATCAAATGGCTCGTACAAGTTAGTATTTTTCAAGAATTGTAAAGAAGTAAATAAGCAACACTACTGCTAAAGTGAAGATGGTAAACCCAAAACCTCAAATTTAGAAATATACGCATACCCGCTGGTTTGAAAAAAAAAAAAAAAGAAATATAGCCATACCCTCCAACACCCCAGCATCAACACTGACTCACCAGCAAAGGTCAAAAGTTGAAAACACATGGGGAATACATTTCAGGGGTACTCAAGATGTACCCACATGGCAATACCAAAGATTGACTCAACGCTTCATATAGTCAAAACCTACCAGATATCAATTTCAACTAAAAACTAAAATTATTTTTATTATCATATTTATAAATCTTATTACCAAATGCAAAGAAAAGATTAACAAATAGCAGCTTTCTTTTCTTTTTTCCCCAGGAGTAGGGGAGAGGAAATTTCCGAAGTTTAAAATACTAATGCCTTCCCAAAATTTGAATCTTATGATTTATTCTATAAAGTCATTTCTAATTACTTGGGGGTGAATGCGCCCACAAAGCTCAGCAGCAAGCTTCCGAACATCTTCAAACTCAGAGTCACAAAATGCCCTAAAACAATTAGATAAAAGGTCAAAATAAAAAGGGAAATTTCAAGTTTTTACATGATTACTGGAGTAAGATGAACGCTAAGCTCAAGAATGAACCTGTTTAGAAGGAGAGCAGAAATACACTCATAGCCAACCCCAATGTCCCTGGTGCCTAAATTTACATTAAAAAAAGTAAAAAACAAATCTAAGTAAAGAGGAACCACTAGGCTGGATAAGCTTTCTGTTCAAATTTTGGTTAAGCAAGAAGAGAGGAACTCAAAATGGTTTCTGAGTCTTCAGTCAACTAGCACACCGTTAAGGGATTAGATAAAGTGAGTTTTAGTATCAAGAGATCAGGTACAAAAAGAAAAGGTTAATGATGGAAAACTCTTCTGTAATTGTATTATTCAAGATGAAATATAGATCCACTAGGTGTAGATCTGAGAATTACAGGAAGAAAACGTAAACAGAACCCTCAGATGCATTCGAGAGGCACTCACTCTCCTCACAACCACTCAATGATTTCCATGCCCTCTCTAGCAGGTCACTCTTCTATATATATACTTCACCTATTCTGTTACTGACACGTCATCCTTTCTCTAATGGTCCCTGCACACATGTTCTGCCTTTCTTACATATTGGGCCTACGTCTATAATAAACAAATGACGGCCCATGCTCATCAGTTAATAACAACTGACGGACACAAAGACAACACAATTGTTTTATCACAGGATAGATACTTATAGTCAAAGAAAATAAAATTTAACCGATGCACTGGATCTTGTAGATAAAAATATCTAAAATATATTCAAACATATAAAAAATTGACTGAGTGTGATAAAAACAGATGAAGTTACTTTAAGCAAGAAAACATACCAGGCACCATGTCTTGACGGAGATTCCCATATATAAGTGATGAATTGCGGTCATTAAAAGCCTTCAGGGGAAGCATCTTAATGATAAGCAATGGGCAGAGGTGCTCAAACAAAGATTGCTGCATTTCTACAAACTCATCATTGGTATAGGTTCTATTCTCCCATCTTGATAAGAAACTTTCATCAATTCTGCCGACAAAGAGGAGACTGTGTTTAGGGCAAGAAAACTACCACCATAAAACTACAACTCTGGGTCAAATCTTATTGACTTACCTAACATAATGACAAGCACATATAGACAGAAGTTATTTTTCCTTTCATGATTCATACACAAAATCTGAATAGCTATAAATGAGAAAAATATACCACGCCTCCTCAAATTGTTTTTGCAACTATAAAAAATCTATATAGGACCACCATAAACCTTTTGTGTGCTCATTACATGACCATTTTCATGCTAGAAACAAAAACTCTTATTCATTTAATAATATGAATATTATGCTCTTCAGATGGAAAATCAAAATCCAACTAATATGCAGTGCTAAAACAAATCAACCACATAAGTATCAAATTTAAGGTTATTCAAGTAAAATGAAAGTCAAGCTCATAACATTCAGGTGGTGATCCAGCTCACAACCAGATCCATAAATTCTAGTCGCCCTAAAATGCAGCTCTTTAGAATCATTGATTGCATTTTTCTAAAGGCGATACTGATGACAACTTTCATAGTTTCATTTGCAATTGAAGTCAAATTCCGCCAATAGCCTTGAATTTGATAAACCACGCTAGGTTCTATTAAGTATTCAATTGACCATTTTCAATGAAAAGCACACAAGCAGCTTAAGAAGTATAATATAGCTCTTTTATTAGGTATCTAATCAGTGCATCACAATGATGATTCGAAATCACACAGAAGGCTCTCTGGTGCTAAAGATTCTGTGCTCAAATTCACAATTATGGCCAAGCAAAAAATACAACAGTTAAACTATTGGATTAAAAGATTTAAGGCAGCATCACTAATTCCCAAACAAGGAAGGCAAAAGATTATCAGTGCATATACTCACTCCTTCTGTCCTCTCACATGCAGTAGAACTTGATGCAAGACTAAATCAGTAGCATCAGACAGATTTTCACTTATATAACTCAAGAATCTGACAATAATTGCATTTGAGGGATCTGCAAACATCTTGTCTATCAATGGTCCAATCAAGTAGCTCCAGTCTTGAACCTGTTGTAACACAACGTCTTAAGGTACATTTATTTGAACAATTTTATCAACTGAAAAAAAAAAAAAATACAAATTACAAAAGCAAGATAATACAAAACTGCTTCGGAACCCCCCCCCCCAAAAAAAAAGGGTTAAAAAGATGAACCCAGAGCCACTATATGTATAGCAAATATTATCAGAATATATTACAGAGAACTGAAGTATATTAAAGCTGACAACTTCCATAATACAGTTGCATTTACGGATCTAGCAATTCATATACATCAAGCCAGTAAAATAATTGCAAACCAAGCCAAAAGGGGCGTCAAGCTCAAATACCAACTTCCCCTAAAGCGAGTTTGTCACACTTAATAGGACTATATTAACACAGTGAATAACTACTCATTAAGTGTTGAGTTTCTATATGTTCTGTGTAGCTGAGTGTCTGCGCATGACTAACACATGTGACACACTAACTGCAAAAAAAAAAGTACAAGAAGATAAATCAATACTGGTCAGCTATATGTTGATCATGCTCCTATATTGGATACAGTAAAAATTGTTTGGCACAGCCACTATACAGCCATATTTATACTCTCATTATCAATCTTACACTTTTAGACCACTCTGGAGTCAGCCTGAGTACTCGGTCAATGTCCAGCTTTGATCCTGATAGCAATAAAAAAAGCATGAGAATAAAATGGTTGCCGTATTCTTGGCACCACCCCCCCCCCCCCAAAAAAAAAAGAAAAAGCAAATTACAGAAGGCTAAAGTGCATTGATAGGAACCAGCCATTATTTGTATTTTATGTTTTATTATGTGTCTTGTGTTAAATGTTACAAGTCTCTAGTGTTGGTTATTGTCAGTTTTATATGGATAGGATAAGGTAGTTATTTTCAGTTTATGTGTTAGCCTATAAATATCATACATTTATTCTACCAAAACATGGATGAATGAAATTATTATTGAGATGTTTATCTGTTCTCTTTCCCTAGAACTCAGATTCTGGTTCTAGTCTCTCCTCTCTCCCCTCTAACTAGAGTTTCAGGATCTGGCTCTAGCCTTGTCTCCTCTTCTCCCTTTCCTCTTCTCTCTTCCCTCTTCTTTTCTCTTCTAACTCCCTATTCATCTAGAATTAAAGATTCTGGTTCTATAGTTCTTCTTCTTCTCTGCCCCCTATTTCTAGTTCTATTTTCCAGGTCCTAACACGCTTCACTAAGATCTATGTCTAAAATTTATAAAAGGGTGAAATCTACAGCTATAACATGATATATATATTTATAGTTACTATAATGAGACCAGATAAGCAGGTTTAACAAATACATACATATTACATGCACATATTTAAATACACAAATAGGGATTAACAGACATCAACATACAACATGATGGTATTATTATTTTCCCCAATCTAAATATTGAATTACAGTAATTATGCACAATCTCAAGTCTTTCATTCAGCCATTTCAGCAACTACGATAATTTGAACAAAAATCTATATAGACATCAATGGAACAAGCTCATCAATAGTCTGTCAAAACGTGAGGCCAAAAATATGAAAGAAAGATGCACCTTTCTTTTCTGCTGCCTCTGGAAGATCTACGCTTTGGCTGAAGTTGCTGTAAGGACGAGGAGGTAAAACTTAAAATTAGATGAGCAGCCATATATAACATGCTACAAGAGCATAGATTTTGGGTTTCCACTTTCAAAACCTAAAATTTTTGGCTTTGTAAGTTGAGCAGTGCGATTTTAAAGGCAAAGTTGAAGACAAGAGGAAGGAAGGGGGATGGGAAGAATACCTAAGGCAGTCTAGCATAAAAAGTAGCACATCACTCTTCTGGTTACAAAATTTGAGGACCCTAATAAAGGCATCAGTAGCAGATGATTGTACCCTCTCAATTGGAGAGTAAACAAAACTGATCAATGTAGGCAAGTGCAATGAAGGGTCTGCAGAAGTATTTCAGCAACTCATAAGTGCCACTAATCATAATACGAGAAATGTAGAAAAAGAAAACCGTGATCAAGAATCAGAGGCCAATAATAACCAAATCTATATAGGTCAAAATCACATGCAGCACCATCATAAATATTGATACATACTAAATCATTTAGCTGTGTAGCACATTAACAGAAGGTTTATCAGAAATCATAATGTGGAAAGGGATAAAATCAATATGACGATGTTAATGCTTAAATACATACCTACAAGAATGATTTATGTGGCACGTGAAAATTAAGTACGCAATTGCTGTTTTCACAGCTTAAGTCTCTCTTTCTCTCCTCTCCACACGCACGCACAAACATGCATATGCATAATCAAGAACATAGGCACACCATTCAGTTTTAGGACTAACCTAAAGCTGGAAGTAATTTGGAAGCCTGCTCCCGAATCACATTATCTTCATCTCCAAGCCGTTCCAGCAAGCTGTTGGCTACATCTTGCCTGAAATAATCAAGTAAATAGATTAAAATACAAACTCCTCGAAAGTATAATAGCTGCAAGTGCAATCATACCAAGTAGAGAGTAGAGAAGACTTCTGTGAATCTGTTGGTATGTCAATCACTTCTGATATAACATCAATAGCATTTCTTCTCTGTGGAATATTTCCAGATGAGAGACGCTTTAAAACTTCTTTAAGGCACTTAGCATCTTCGCTCCTGGTGGATCACAATGCAAATCAGTAAGTAAAAAATATACTAAATTTAAAATAAAGATCATTGATTAGGAGAGTTATCCTTCTTAGCATCAAACAAAAAAGAATAGAGTGAATACATTGAGCAGTATTCTGCTATCAGCTTAACTACAGCACTTGCTGTACCTTCCTGCTCATCTAGAAGGTGGAGCAGAAAAGGCATTACAGCATCCGCTTGTCTACTGTTAATATTTGTGCTTCCGGTTGAGTGATTTGGCTTCAAGATGATAGCCTTGAAGATTGAAACCACCCCATTGATAATGTCTTCATTCGTACAGGTTAGCTACAAGAAAAGAGAGAGAAGTAACAACCAATACGGCATCAGATTTAGTTTCAATTATAGCTGTTATATGAGAGCATTAGTACCAGTCTCAATGGCATGATTATACAAAAAAGCAAGATACAAAAAGCAATTGTTCAATCTGTATCAATATGCCATGTAAAGCAATACAGCATACATTCATATCAAATGAAAACATCCATATCATCAAGCACAAGTAATTGACTAGGATTCATTTCTCAAATGGCAGCATAGCAACCTTCTGAACCAGAATACTATTCAAATAAGTTGATAGCAGGATCATCATGCCAGATATACCTTACCTATGTAGAATTAACATATTTGAATGCGAGTTTATTTTGGGATTCGTGCAAGCAAACCGCATTAGCACGCCAAAACTAATATCATAGGATGACAAGAGAACTAGCAATGCTAAAAAAGTGAGCAATCATCTTTCTTCCAGATACCAAGGGCCCTATAACTTCATCCCAGATGTAACAATGACAGTGTCATACAAATAAACGACAATAATTCTTTTAAGCTAATGCATGATGGTTACTAAATTGACATCCTTGTAATAATTGCCGACTAAACACAAATTGTTGCCAGGGAAAGTACATGCAAAAACATTTGCTGGATTATATAGCTCTACAGAGGCCTTCTACAAGACCTCTGGTTTAGGTACCTGTGGCACAAGAATCCGTGAAATATCCATCCCACATTCTAATACCGTGCTTTCAAATTTCTTGCTATCTAGACGTCCCAATAGCAGGCATAAACAATTCAAGAAAAACCTTCCGGTCTCATCTTCACCATCTTTCTTGTCAGCAAGCCCACTAGACTGGTTGTCCACATAATACTGCATGATTTTAGGATATCAGAAACAAAGCAACTCAAACAAATGCCATGCATGAGATAACAAAATTATCATTTCCGATATAATACTTATAATTAATCAAAATATATCTAATAAACTCACAACAATAAATCTACTTGTAGCCAATATCAGGCACCATACACCCCAAATATGAGATAAATAATACAACTCACTCAGGATATGACATGTAGTGAGTATGTATTCTATTTTGCAAACAAAGATGAAATCATCATGGAAAATAATCCCTTGGCAAACATCAAACAACAAAACAAGATATTTGAATTTGAAGCAAACTGGAAAGTTATTGCTTCAACTTATTTCAAAGCATATATAAAGCCAACAGCTAAAGCATAACCTCAATCCCAGACAGATACTGGTCTAAAAGCTCCTTGTAATGCTGCGGAAATTTCTTATCCTCCAAGTATAACAGCCTGCTATAGTGCTTCCAGCAAGAAGAAAGTAGCAAATCTCCAGTCTTGAGAACATTAGAATCTGTCTTCATGTTGTAGTCCAAGAAAATCACAGTTCATAAAATATACAGTGAAGAACTAAACATAAAATTAAACATAGAATCATGCATAGGTCGAAGAACCTGCCTCATATTGGAAGGAACAGTAGTGGCTTTTTATCTCTTCCAACCATTTAAGCACTTGCTCCAACCCTTTGGCATGTAAAAATCGACTTTTTTGGCTCCACTACAGTGAATGTTTAAAAAGGAGGGGGCAATGAGGTTCCATAGATGATCATAGGAAACAGCTTCAACCACGCACATGTTCAGTTTCAATGAAGTTAGACAAATAAACAGCGAAGTAATTGGTAGCACCCACTACCTATTGCATTTAGAATGCAAATTCACAAGTCCGAGACATGTCTTAAAATTTTTCAGAAACACAATATCCATCACAATATCTGCGTTAATAGGATAGATCAGTATCCGTAGTCCACATAATCAAGAATGAGCGAATTATAATAATTGATTAAAGTACACTTACTAAGGAAGATCTATATGACATTAAATATGATATTACAACATCTGAAAATAATTTAAATCCTAAATCTTCATTGTATTCAAAATATGACAAATGCCAGCTCAGCTCATTTTCTTAATGTTTTTCCAATGCAACGTTTAGTTGAACAATTTGCTTTCCTTCCACTGGTCACTCTCTCACTATTATCTTCCTCTTTTAATATCATACTTGAAAATCATGAATATTAGACATTTCAGGAGAGCAGATGCAACCAAGACTGATAACTTAGCTATAGCCAAGCAAACGACACACATAAAACAATGATGTTAGGTGCGAATAAACAGGTGACGTACAGCAAGAAGCCTCTTCACCAAACAAATCATCCCATCCAAATGATGCCACAAAATATAATCCCTTCCGGTATCAGATGTTGACAAAGATTTAGAATCTAGTTTCACTTTCTTGTCACTAGTTGATGGAACTAAAGAAATCAGCTGACTTGTTGCTCTTGAATCTGATTTCAACTTGTTACGTTGAGACTCAGCCATTTTGGTTAATGTTTCTGTAAGGGTCAAAAAACAATCAGCAGCAGACACTCCAAGGCGAGAAGGTAATTCAAACCCATCCTGCAGAGTGCTGCAGAAACTGGATATCAGATGATGAAAAATAAAATGAATCACAGAAGAATCAAGAATTAAAAGAGAACATACAGGTGCTTGGCAAGGAAAAGGGGACAAGAGGCAGAAAAACTTGACGTTATTTAAGAGAGATGGTAGGTTTAGTGAAAAAGAGTGGACAGCAAAATGACAACAGTAAATCCAAGGAGAAGATCGGCTGAGTAAAATTAAGAACTTTGTTGTGCTATACCACTAGTTTGTTGAGCCTTTCTAATTCCTCACCAGTATAATTTTCTATTAGCAGAATGCCTATATCTACAAAACTTGAGTTGTCGTTCCTCATGTTCAAGTTTCATAGCCAGACAGAACTTACCAACGACTAAAATGCGCTGATTTCAAGCAACATATTTAAAAGAAAGGTGGTGATGAGGGAAAAAAGAGAGAAATGTATTAATATAGTCTTGAGTAAATGCTTAGATTTAGAATGCAAGACAAGTAGATGAGTTAAGTAATAATGCAATACTAACATAAGGAGATGTGGTCTAAAAATTATTTTGCATGATGAGCATTTATAGATGTATGATAGAACCGAATATGCACAAAATCAACCGCTAAATAAAATTTCCTTGATTCCTTCAATTTACACTAATTCTGTAAAAAGACGTTGTATGCCATGGAGACCTTTTTTGCCAGAACATACGATAAGACTTATTAGACGTGAAATTACCTTCGTTGAGAAACAATACCAGCCAGATGTGGCAAGCAGGTGGAGAGTATCTTTATTAACCCATTGTACCTCTCCCTTATCCCTGCCATTCCGAAATGCATTAATCTCCAACACGGAGAAGCAAATATTAATCATAAACCATGCTATGTAAGTTATTATCAAAGCGAAAGATGAAAAATTACCACTAAAAGTAGATTGACTGCTAATATTATCGTAGTCTGCAAGAGCTCGCGCAAGTACACACCATCCAAGCAATAAATAACGATCATTCTTCCTTGTAATGATGTTAGCAAGGCCTTTCGTCAAAGGTTCAAAAAGCAACTCATCTTGAAAGAGCCAGTTTATCAGTATCATGGCTTGGCCACCATGCTTAGAGTCCTTGGACTTCAATGACTACCATGCATAAACAGAATATAAACCGATAATTATGAGTGCAATCCGGATGAATAACTTAACACAATAACAGAGCTTTTAAAAACTCTGAAGTTGAAAAACTTGAAAAGAAAAGCAAGTTCAATCTAAAAACAAAAAAGCATAAGAAATTGAATACATTTTCGATCATGGGAACGAGAACTTGGTCGAACGAATCCTCCTGCTCAGCAGCATCGCTTACATACTTGTGCAAGAACCATAGCGAGTCCTCCAAAGAACCTGGAGAATGAAAATCGGCCAGATAAAATCAGTGATCGAGAAGCAATGCACCCAGTGAACTACAGTAACAAGCTCATAAGAGCCTGAGACTACCGATTGAGGGTCTTTGGGACTGTGAAGAGAGGCGGAAAATAGCGTCCTGGAGCTTTTTAGGTCGAGCACAGAGCAGAGCACTCATGGCACGCGCGAGCGTCACGGAGACTATAGATTCCGTTTCCGGCTCCGATTGCCATAGTAAGTTCTCCGTACCTCCTTCCATGGCGGATGACCCTTTCACTCATGGCACGCGCGATCGTCCTGGAGACTTATAGGTGAGGCTTTTGGCGGGCCTGCGGCCAACGAGTATTAAAACCCGGACGGGTATTCAACCGGTCGGGTCTGGTTTAAGGATTAGTGGATTAAATTGGGGTTAAATCGAAGCTAAACTTGGACCAAATTGATAAAAAATTAAAAAATTTTATATTTATAATATGAAATTCTAAAAAAAAAGTTTAAAAATAATTTTTTTTAAATAGTAATTCGGACCGATTTATTGGCCGATTCGTCGGTTTCCGAATCAAACTGACCGATCCGATCCGAGTTACATAAGCCTGCGACACTGCCCCATGGCCTTTTATTCAAAAACAAGTTATAATGAACGGCTGAGATTATATTAAATTTAAAATAAACCTCTAATGTGTGTTTGGTCTTGAAGATCAATAAACACTTATTACTGAGATAAAACTACTCTTACGTACCATTAATTAGGATCTATAAACATTTATTTCACAAACCAAACCAAGCACTAACATTAGATTACTCCATTACCAGTACAAACCGTGCAGCTGATGAGCAGACTCTGATCGCTCATCCTCAGCAGCACTCATACTCATCGATTTCTACATGTGATGCTTCTTCATCAGCAAAATCTACTTGAGGAGAAAACCCTAACCTGCTTCTTCGACTCAGCGCCTCCATCAGCTCTCTCTTTGCCAAAACTTCCTCAAAACTTTTTGAACCTTTACGGCTTCGAGCAGGATTACAGGAACATTTGCGAACTATTCCTTTCTACAACTCGCTCAAGGTCTGTTCCTAAGGGACTCCAACTCCATGCCCATATCATCAAAGCTGGGATCCAAGCCATCCCTCTCATATCCCACCATCTTATCAACCTCTATTCAAAATCACAACTTCCCCTCTTTGCCCGTCAAGTTTTTGAAGAGGCGCCACATAAGTCAAGCACCACTTGGAGCTCTGTTATTTCTTCATTTGCGCAAAATGAGCTTCCTTTACTTGCTCTTGAATTCTTTCGTCGAATGCTTCTCAGCGGGGTTCGGCCTGACGACCATATATTCCCCAGTGCGACTAAGTCGTGTGCATTTTTATCGAGGTGCGATGTTGGATTGTCTGTGCACTGCCTTGTCGTGAAGACTGGGTATGAATTTGATGTGTTTGTTGGGAGTTCAATTGTTGATATGTATGCCAAGTGTGGAGAGATAAGACTTGCTCGGAAAATGTTCGATGAAATGCCTGAAAAGAATGTGGTTTCTTGGAGCGGTATGATATATGGCTACACTCAAATGTGTGAGGATGATGAAGCTCTTAGACTGTTCAAGCAAGCACTGCTGGAAGATGTTGAGGTCAATGATTTTACATTGTCAAGTGTATTACGGGTTTGTGGCAGCTCAACTTTGCTGGAATTGGGGAAGCAAATACACGGACTATGCTTCAAGACTAGCTTTAATTCATCAAGCTTTGTGGGTAGTTCTTTGATATCTCTATACTCCAAGTGTGGAGTAGTTGAAGGAGCTTATCGGGTTTTTTATGAGATACCCATTAAAAACCTTGGTATGTGGAATGCAATGCTGATAGCATGTGCTCAGCATGCACACACAAACAAAACATTTGAGCTGTTCAAACAGATGGAAAGTGTTGGGATGAAGCCCAATTTCATCACCTTCTTATGCCTACTTTATGCTTGCAGCCATGCAGGATTTGTAGAAAAAGGCCAATATTACTTTCAGCTGATGAAGGGCTATGGTATTAAACCAGGGACCCAACATTATGCCTCCATGGTAGATTTGCTAGGTCGTGCTGGTAAACTGGAGGAGGCAGCTCAGATGGTTCAAGAGATGCCTATGGAACCAACAGAAAGTGTCTGGGGAGCATTATTGACTGGTTGTAGAATACATGGGAACACTGAATTGGCATCATATGTTGCTGATAGAGTCTTTGAGTTGGGTCCTGTAAGTGCAGGCCTTCATGTCCTCTTATCTAATGCTTATGCTGCTGCTGGAAGGTGGGAAGAAGCAGCAAGAGCAAGGAAGATGTTGAGGGACAGAGGAATAAAAAAGGAAACTGGTTTGAGCTGGGTGGAGGAGGGAAATAAAGTTCACACATTTGCTGCTGGGGATAGATCTCATGTGAAAACCATAGAAATATATAAGAAACTGGAGGAGTTAGGAGAAGAAATGGAGAAAGCTGGTTATGTAGCAGACACATCTTTTGTGTTGAAAGAAGTGGATGGTGAAGAGAAGAACCAGACAATTAGGTATCACAGTGAAAGGTTAGCCATAGCATTTGGCCTCATTACCTTCCGCCCCGAACGACCCATCAGAGTAATGAAGAATTTGCGTGTTTGTGGTGATTGCCACAATGCAATCAAGTTTATAAGCAAATGCACTGGAAGGGTCATCATTGTGAGGGATAATAACCGGTTCCACAGATTTGAAGATGGAAAATGCACTTGTGGGGATTACTGGTGATCATCAAGATTAGTCTTGTGAACAGCTGTGCCAAGAAGCCTCGTTTGTTCATGGTCGAACAATGAAGACAATGATGACCATCTGTGTAGCTACTTCCTCATCAGAAAAATTGTTGGGAGTTCTTATAATTAGAGCATTGAATCGGACAGATTCTAGAATTTGACCATATCTTGTTGTATTTTTGTTTTTGGGCTGGGGAAATCGGATTAACTTACAAGTTCGAGTTTTTTTTTTCTTTTTTCTTTTCGCATTGTTCCTCTGTACAGACAGAGATTTGTTCATTATTGTGTTTGGAAGGAAGCATTGGGCAAAATACATTTGACTTGCAAGTTTTATTCTCTTACATGCGTATTGGAGCATTACGCAAAGTACACCCACGTATTGGAGCAACTGTTCTAAGTTAAATCATTGAAATTGATGAGAAGTTCTGAATGGATCATTAAATTTTATCCGGGAATTAGTTGAATGGGGAGTTCATGTTCATTAGATGCCATAAAAATATATCGATAATAAGTAAATACCATAAAATTAGAATGTGATCGATAATTTCCGTGGTTTTTTTCAGCCGCTGTTTTTATTATATTCTATTTTTGAGCTTTTTCATATATTTTTGAAATGAACAAAAATGATGAAGTTTAAGGAGAAAATAGTCAGGATCAAATTTAAGTTTGTGTGTTTGGTATTGCTTATTGGGGGTCAATAAACACTTATTACATAAATTGGGATAAAACTCCTCTCACATATTTATCTCGTATACCGTAAATCACAATTTATAAGCACTTATTGCTCAAAAAGAAGCTATTCCAAATAAGTAACCCCCAAACCATGGTTTCAAAAATCTTTTTCCACAAATCAAGACTAAATTCCCATCACATATTTATTTCGCAAAACGTAAAAACTATTCTCCAAAAACTAATTCAATCATATACTTTTAAACCTATTCAACTTGCATACAACCAATCTTCTAACAAATCAATTTTGTAAGTCAAAATTTAATGGATATGCCAATCCCTTTGAATGGTCCGGGCCTCCCTGGTATATTTACCATTTAGTCTTTTTGTCCCCTTGGCCTGTGAATTGGCTTTTATCTTTTTATCCGCTTTCTGTCATTTTGTTAATTTGGATTGTTAGATTAAAATTTTAATGGTTTAGATTTTTTTTGTCATCAAAATAATATTTTTATTATATACTAAATTTGGATCATTAAAATCTTAACCCAATTACCCAAATTAGAAAAAAGGACAAGAAGCGAATGAAAAGGAGAAGGATGAAAGTCGGGCCATGCACTGTGCCCATGGCTTAACAGCCGTACATCGCTTTAGATTTTCTATGAAAGAGACAGTTATATATGCATTGATCATAGTACCATCTGGGGTGGTCCGCTTCCTATGTAGGCTCTTCAGGGGAATTTCATATTTGTCTATTTGGTCTCATGAATTTGAATATTAAATTAGACAATGGGGGACTACAAGGACTCTGCTTATTTGTCAATCAACCTTCTACAGTGCATAGTTGGCACAAAAAAAAAAAAAAAACCTTCTACAATGCATTAGGAGGATCATAGAAAATCATGGTTATGAGACCCGGATCGGACCGGCCGGTCCGGCCCGGGACCCGGCGAACCGGCCGGGAAACCGGTCCGGTTCGCGGTCCGGTCCGGGTCACTTATAAAAAAAAAAATTTTTTACTTTTTCCTTTAGAATTTCATACTATAAGTCTAAAATTTTCAATTTCTCACCGGTTTGGTCCCGGTTTAGCTCCGGTTTGGTCCCGGTTTGACCCACTGACCCTTAACCCAGTACCCCGACCGGTTCAATGCCCGGTCCGGGTTTTAATACCTTGTAGAAAATACAAAAATTCAAGGTAATCAAAGCCGACTAGTCATTGAACTGATCGGGGTATTAGGTCAAGGGTCAATGGGTTAGATCAGAGTCAAACTAGAGCTAACCCAGGCTAAATTGATAAGAAATGAAAGATTTTAGGATTATTAATATAAAATTTAAAAAAATTTAAAAAAATTGATTTTTAAAAAATAAAAAAAATCATACTGGACCGGATTACCGGACTGAACCGGTCTATTGCCTGATTTGGCAGTTTCTGATCTGGTTCGGGTGTGATAAGCATGCAAAAAATACAGCATTTAAAGCCAAATCGCATTATTGGTATGCCAATTAATACAAGTGTTAGTCGTAAAATGCTTTGATTGTTTTTTTTTTTTTGGTCAAATAAAAATAAAATGTTTTGATTGTTACATGTCAACAATTATATTATTATATAATGTTTGAGCAAAAAAAAAAATTTATAATATAATGAGATCTTGTACCTTATGGACAGGCCCAAAAATCAACTTGGTTTTGCGACAACTGAGGGAGGCTTTTCTGCACAATTTGCTTGTCTGTTGTAAGAATGATTTCAACAGCTTTCTTAATTCCATCATTTCAGAATCTGAGCTACCCCTTCCTTCCTTCTTGAGGATTCTCGTTACGCAGGATTATTTTCCAATATGCGACGAACTTGTTGTATCTCTCATATTTCGTTGTGAGCTGCATTATACAATTAAAATTACTCGCAGTATCCATTTACGGCACTTATTTCAGCTATGTCCAAAGTTCCTCTGCTCTTCTACTGTTGAACGAGGACAGGGAACATGCCCGTTCTAATTCTATTTGCGGGCATAAGGTATAATTTTATCGATCGCACCTGTACATGAAGTTTACGTCTGATATCTGATCGATTCAGTAGAATCTTTCAGGCATTTTTCTTGTAGTGCGTCTATGCTTCTTTTAATCTGAGAACGTGCTTCTGGTCCCCTTGATGTTTCTCCTGACCAAAAAAAAAAACTGTTTAGTCATATTTCTTTGGATATATTTGAAGCTCAATTTTTTTTTTCTTGGTGCATTCATGCAGCTCGTAATCATTCTATGGATTTAGTCTAACTTGGTTGGCTCTTATTTTCTCTTGCTAATATCTGATACACTTGCAGGAATGCTCTTAGCAGGGATGGCCTAGGACTGGAAATAATGCATATTGCACTTCCCACCACTCTGGCTTTAGCAGCAGATCCAATTGCTTCCCTGATAGACACTGCATTTATTGGTCACATAGGTTTGTTCTGCTTTTTTCTTTCGGACTTTTCAAGATAATTTAAGGACTGATGCGTTCACCTCATAGATAGACATATTTATTTAATGGAACAAAGAGTTTATGATGTTTTCTGAAGTCTGAACTATGCTGCTGCCAAGGAAATGTTAAAATTTGCGATTTTTTTGTAATTTTAAAAAGAAAAAATTACAACCCTTTACATTGAATTACATCAGAATCCACATGCAAATTGTTTATGGGTAATGGGATGGTGCAATAGTAACCAGTTTCTATCACTGTTAGGTACACAGTACACTTATGCTTGCTGCAATAAGTCCTCCGTCATAAAATTTGCCAACTTTTTATCAATCTTCAGGTTGTGGTTGAATTGCATCTGTTAATATTGCAAATCACTGTATGATAGGTCCTGTGGAGCTTGCTGCTGTGGGAGTTTCAATCGCTATTTTCAATCAAGCGTCAAAAATAGCAATAATTCCCCTCGTCAGTGTTACGACCTCTTTAGTTGCTGAGGAAGAATCTGCTGAGAAAACAGAAAATCTTGACGAAGAAAAAGAATTGCTGACCAGGGAATCTTCTGTTGACGAGGAAATGAGGTTAAATGTAGAAGTACAAGCTGGTATTATAGTTCCTTTTTAATATTTTATTTGCTTTCCTCAGTTCCATACAATTTTTAATTTTCTTTCCCCTTTTCATTGGGTTTGATTTTGATCTAGAGTCTACAAGCAGCTCCTCATCAGCAAACATCGGGAAAGTAGCTAAATATAATCATCGCAGAATTTATATTCCCTCAGCTTCATCTGCTATGGTTGTAGGCAGTATTCTTGGCATACTGCAAGCTCTATTCCTCATTTTTTCAGCTAAACCACTCTTGCACTATATGGGCATTGATGCTGTGAGTCCACTCTCTTGATAAAGCCATTGGAATTCTGTATAAAATGGAAGTTAATTTGATTGTCTATTTATTTTCCTCGACACATGGGCTGATCAAATGATTGTTTGAAGGTTTATTTATCCAATTTTTTCTAAAAGAAGATTAGTTGTGATTTTTAGTTAAGCTCACACTCTCTTGTTCTGTTTTTCCCTCTGTGCTCAATCTAATAAAATGCTCTATGAAATGTGTGGGGAGTATAACAAGCCTAAAGACAACCATAACTCCATAAATTCGTACATTGTCTTACCCTACATCCCCTGAGAAAAATTGAGTAAGCTAAACAATTAAAACTCATTTAATATCATTCATAATCAGCTTGCTTGAATTCCAAGCCAGAAATTTGCAAAATCTCAGATATACTTCTGCAGTCTGTTTTCACCTTTGAAAAGAATAAACCAAAGATATATGTATGTTCTTTTAATTTATTCCTCCCAAGCATTTATCTGTTGACAGGATAAATATTGGATTAGCCAGTTTCATTTTTCTAGCAGATGACATGTATTGCTGGCGTATTTTCTGCCTACAACCTTCTTGTTTAATCTGTTCAATCAGTAATGTGTATGAATTTACTCCCATTTATCCGTTTTTTTTTAAATACAGGATTCTCCTGTATTAAAACCAGCAATACAATACTTGACATTGAGATCATTTGGGGCACCGGCTGTTATTCTTTCCATGGCCATGCAAGGAATTTTCCGGGGAACCAAAGATGCAAAAACTCCTTTATACGCTACAAGTACACATTCCTCTCTCTCCATTGAACACTTTCTCTCAACCTTCATTATAATGATACTAGTTCAATGGTAGCTAATAGTGTGACTGAAGTTGATCAGTGTACCATTTTTAAGATTTTTTCCCTTAATCTCAGATGTCCAATCGTTGTTGTGTTTGATGAATAGAGGAAAGTTTTTCTTCCATCCAGTAAAAGGATTTTTTTAGGACGTACAATTATTCGTGTGATATTATTTCTTATTTGCTTAACCAAGTTTATTTGATCAGATTTAGATGTTGTTGAGTGATTTAATTACTAAGTTTTAATTACAAGTTTAAAATGAACTCCATGCTAACTTCATATCGTAACTTATGTTTGACTGTAGTTATCGGAGATGTAATAAATATCATTTTAGACCCAATATTTATTTTCATTCTCAAGTTAGGAGTCAGGGGTGCAGCCATTGCTCACATAACCTCTCAGTAAGTTCTTTTTTTTTTTGCCAATAACCTCTTAGTAAGTTCAACTCATATTTATTTTTGACTAAATTATACAAAACTCCTTTGAACTGTTATCCATGCGAACATAACCTCTTGACTTTTAAAACTTGATTAAAAAAAACCACCTAAACTTTCAAGTTGGTGCAGATAACCCCCCGCCGTCAATTATTCCGATGTTTCATTGATGGAGCATAATATCTTATTTGACCAAATAGGCCCTTAAACTTTTTTTTTGTATAGATAATCCCCCTCAAACTTTGAATCATGTGTAAAAGATCCCCTAAACTTTTAGTTATATGCAAATAAACCCCCTGCCATTTTATACTCTTTCGTTGAAATAATGGATAAATTAATGGTATAGGTGTTATTTGCATAAATGTACAAGTTTAGAGGGGTTTCATGAAAAGTTTTAAAGTCAAGGAGGTTATCTGCCTACGATCCAAACTTCAAGGGAGTTAAGTATAGTTTAGCATTTACTTTTATGAGAGGAATTTTCTTTTTCCACATGCATTACTCAATTCAGTTACATGGGTTATGATTCTGCAGGTACATGATTTCCCTGATACTATTATGGAGTTTAATGAAACAAGTTGATCTTCTGCCTCCAAGTATCAAAGACTTTCAGTTTGAGAAGATTCTGAAAAATGGTTTAAATTTCTCTCTCTGCATCGCCCCTTTCATTTCTTCTGACATTGCATCATGGCAAATGTGGCCCCCTTGGAATTGCCTTTTTTCTTAATCAAAGGGACATATCTCTTGTAGGCTTAGACATAAAATTTCTTTGTCACATTCTTTTGGAATAATCTCTGTCTGAGTAACACGTCTTCTATCTTCTGTTGTAGGATTTCTGATATTGTTGAGAGTATCTGCTGCGACGTTCTGTGTAACCTTGTCTGCATCTCTTGCTGCAAGGCAAGGATCAATTACCATGGCTGCATTTCAGGTCTGCTTACAAATTTGGATGGCCTCTTCTTTGATTGCTGATGGATTGGCTGTTGCTGGACAGGTAAGAAATAAAAGGTCCTCGTGACAATCTTTTCTTTGAATCCCATTTTGGTAAAGTTAAGGCACATATTGTACTGTAATCTAATAAGTGGCACTGAAATGGTTGAGTGTGGCAAAGAACACTCGGACAACTTTTAATAGTGTGATGAATGTGCCATATTTATATCTACCATCATCCTCACATTTGTGTTCATTCTATATGAATCCATCTATTCAAAAGCTTGTCCCACTGGGAATTCAAACCCTAATGACAGACTCTTTTCAGGCCATTCTTGCGAGTGCATTTGCAAGTAAAGATTACAAGAAGGTCATGACAGCTGCATCCCGTGTGTTGCAGGTACTTCATCTTATTAATTCCCTTGAATTTCTTTTACTGGGTATTCATTCTTAGCTCACTGTTTCTCGTTTAACCATGCAGCTGGGTTTAATTCTTGGGCTAGTGCTCTCCTTCCTTCTGTTTTGTCTACTGCCTTTTGCTTCTAAATTATTTACAGACGACATCAATGTATTACAACTTATAAGAGTGGGCATCCCGGTAATATTCCAATGGTTGTAAAAAGAGAATAATATCATTTCCTTGTTCATTGTTTACCAAAATGCAGCAACTGATCTTCACATTTCTGTTCTGGCTGACTAGTATGTTGCAGTGACTCAGCCCATCAATACTCTGGCGTTTGTTTTTGATGGCATTAACTATGGAGCTTCAGATTTTACTTACTGCGCTTATTCCATGGTATTTCTGGAAGATCCTTTCTTAGTGAATCAAAAACTACGAGCTTAACATTTCTTTGGTTCTGAGATTAGGAGGAAAAACAATAATACTAATGAAAGTTTTAACATACATTTACCAAACTGTTGAAACTCATTCGTCATTTCTCCTTGTCCTCCTCTATGCATGTCTGTCTGGGCCTGTGTTATGGCTTATTAGTTTCCTATTTCTCGCAGATTATGGTGGCAATATTGAGCATACTTTGCTTATTTACGTTATCCTCCATTCAAGGCTTTGCTGGCATATGGATCGCTTTGTCCATTTATATGAGTTTACGTGCATTCGCTGGATTTTGGAGGTAATTAAATTAACTTCTTTTGCAAATGTAGTGTTTTGTTGTTACAAAATCTAGAAGAAATGATCTTATCACTCTTCTAATTGAAATAAAACTATAACGGATGTCTGGGCTCCATTAATGGATGTTATATTGCAGGCTAGGGTCTGAAACAGGTCCTTGGACGTTCCTCAGAGAAAATTCTGCAACACTCACGTAGTTCTTTGAAATTACTAAACCGTCATAAAAAATTTGGAGTAAGTAGTCCCATCATGGACTTGTATAGATTCAAATTACTCCCCCCCCCCTCTATTATTCGGAAATGGCTTCCGTCGTTTTTCCTGAAAAAAAAGGACTGTCCTTTTCTTCTTATGGGCCATCGGATTAAAATCTCAACGATTCATATTTAATATATTTTTATAATAATATTTTTAATATATTAATATAATAATAATATTTTTATAATATATTAAATCTGAACTGTTGAGATTTCAATCTGACGGCCCACAAGAAAAAAAGGATGGTCCTTTTCTTTGAGGGAAAAGAACCGAAGCCGGTCCCCTATTATTCTCCATATTTTCATTTTCTTCACTTATTACCACAAAAACAATTTATAAGATGGCATTACTTATTGTTAGTATTGAATCCATAAGATAATAAGCAATTTGATTTCCCAAGGATGAACTCAAAATTATTGGTGCTATGGTAGCAAAATCGTATTCATATGGTTGCTAAAATAATAACACGCTCAAAGAATTTAAATATACAAAAAAAAAAAAATTATGGACGTTGTGCAATGCTGGGTAAAAAGAAAAGAATGGGTAAATTCCTTGTCTCTATCGAGAAATATGGAGTGGAAGAATTTTATTTCGTGATTTATGTTTCACAAAAGGAGAATCAAAATATTCGTTGAAAGAGACTGCAGGCTCTTGAACGATCCTTATTCGTAGTTTTTTATCCCTTCAGCAAAAGCAAGGCAAGAGTGGGAACAATCAAGAAAATGAAATATGAATTGAATAGACAAGAGGGAGGTCCTTGTTGTGAGGCTATTTAAGTAAATTTTAAGATAATAGGATTCAGGGAATTTGCCCCCCAACTTTACTATTGATGGTGATTCTAGGGGTCAAATCAAGAACAAAACAAGACGTATATAGTGGCACGTCTCATTGAGTCTTGAAGCGCCCGATATCGTGATAGCAACGGAGTAATATTTTCAGGGCTAAATTACTCACAAATGCCCCCAATTTTAAATGACATACAGATAACTTCCTTAATATTTAAAGCTTAATATTCCCTCTGTACTAAATATGAGATAAAGTTAGTTAATTTTTTTAAGAGATTAAGAAAATTAAATAATTTACTTAATTATATCATATATTATATATCATTAGATTATATATTATTTTATATTTTAGGAAAAATAGTTTAGAGAAAAAATGATAAATATAAATATTTTAAAATAATTTAATTAGGTTCTATAATATTTCTAAAAAATTCAACTCTGTCTTATATTTAAAATTGGAAGGAGTAATAAACTACCACAAACTCTTAAATTTATCTGGATAACTCTTAAATTTCAATTATATACCCCTTAAATTATATATATATATATATATATTCCTGTAGGAAACGAAGACAGGCTGTGCTGATGTAACCTGAAGGAAGAAGGTTGAGATCTAAGGGAGAATTCTCTATAAATGGTTCATGTATGAAAGAGGACAGGATTCCTTCCATAACCCGGCTTATATTCAGTCAAAAATCATTCTAGTTTTATTTATTAACTCCTAGTAAATATTCTTGATTTCTATAAGTATGTCCGTGTCTCTTAATTTCTTTATTTCTTCAAAATTAAATTCCTCAAAAATTTACATACTGAGTTATGCATATAATTTCTTTACATTTTAAGTTACATGCAAATAATTAATGAAATATCTACGTAAAAGAAAAAAAAAAGGATTTGTTATAAAGCTTAAAAAAGGGAGAATCCCTGAAAAAGAACATAGAAATTGAAAAATGACAAATAAGTCATTTCCAAAAAAAAAAAAGTTAGGAATTCCTTATCACGTTTCAACATTTTCTAATCAACTCTTGAGAAAAAAAACTCATCTATCATTTCCTAATTTTCAAATTTTTTTTCAGGATTCTCCCTTTAAAAAATGATGGAAGTTATATATGCATGTCTATTTAGAAAAGTTGTGTATAATCTAAACCTATTTGCAAGCATCAACAAAGCAATTTCTTTCCTCTACCTTTCTTTCCATGCTTTTTGGTTAGTTTTTTTTTTTTTTTCATCCTCGTTTTTCAACTTGAAAGATTCTTGTTGAAATCCCTTAGTCATCCATCTACAAGAATCTGTGCTATGCATTGAATATGTATATAATTATGTCAAGTGGCTGAACCTATATTGGTTTCCGAGTGAGTGGACTTGTTTGGAGCTCAAACAGGAATTCATTCGGTACAAGTCCACACATCATGGATATGGATGTGTTTGAATTGGTGATTGGATAAGTGACTTACTTTTATTTTGATTTATGGAATTTTAAGATTGGAAAAAAGTAAGATTGAGTAAAATGATGAATATTTGGATTGGCGATTGGATAAGTAACTTATGTAAAAGTGAATAATATTTAGTTTGACTTTTACATAAGTGACTTTTATATTATTTAAGAGAAAAAATTGTAAAAATTATGAAAAATGAAAAAATGAAGGGATAATTATGAAAAAAGACCTCATTGGCAACTTAATTGTCAAATGGGATCTGGGAAGATATCTACACACGGAGGGATTTTTTCACAATTTTTTCAAAAATTAACTTTAAAAATTTGGTAATGGTACAATTTTAAATAAAATGTTTAAGGGTTCTGACCATCATGACAAGCAATGTAAAAGACACATACCAAGATAGTCGTTTTCATCTCCTTCTCATTTGTTAAAGTGACATTCTTGGTGATAAATTGATCCAAACCATCAAATGGTGACAATATTACCACAAGGCACATACGTAGGTGTGTTTGGTTTGACATTTACATAAGTGGCTTTTGTGATATTTAAAAGAAAAAATTTTAAAATTATGAAAAGTGAAAAAATTACAATACAAAATGTGGATAAATTAGAAATTATACAAACTTAAATTTTTTGATAAAGTAAAATATAACAGAACTAATTATATCAAAAGTCCCGTACAATCATATCGAAGTTGTACTTACGCATTTTTTGTAATATTTCAAACATATTTTACCATACTCCAAAATTTTTTTCTATTGTACACCTCAAGTTTAAATTTTATAAATTATATTAAACTCTATATTAAATTTATAAAATAAATTGATTATAAAATCATAAAACAACTAAATAATAAATCTAAACATATTAAAACTAATTATTAATTATTCTATACATTTTTACTGTCATATATTGACAAAACTCAAAACTTGCCTGAACTCTTATCCCAAAGTATTCTCTAATTAGTAAAAGATTACTATCTAAAGAAAGAGAAAATTATTTAGAACATTTTTCATAAAAGAAGTTTTGTGATTAGGAATAATTTTGAGTATCTCATTGATCCCCAAAGATATGAAAATACTCCTATTAATATTATTTTATACACGCGCGCGCACATAAGCTCCATTTTGAGGCTTATCACTTTCTCCGGCTTTTGCCTTTTTTTACCTCAAATCGCATCACTGAACCAAACATCTATTTAGGCCAAAACATTGTTTAAGCCCGTTTTCTTCACTGTTCAAGCCTAATTACGGGCCCAATTGTCAAAACCAAGGAACAAAAAATCGGACCGGGTAATGAACCGGTCACAGCACAAGTTCAAGGGTTAATAGGTCAATCAGGATCTAATCGGTAGTTGAACCGGTTATATTAAAATATTATAATTTATTAGTGGCAATATATATTAATATATTTTTAAACTTCTATAGATAAAAATAAAGATTTTTAGAAAAAAAATGCTTAAAATCTATTAGTATTAGTTATAATGCTTATACATATGCAATGATATCTCCTTTCTTATAATTATTATATCTTCTTAAATAATTTTTTTCATTATCTTCTTCATTTTTTTTTTAGATTTATTCTTTTTTTACTTACTTTTCTTTTCATTTTGGTCTTCAACCTTCCATTTTCCCCTAAAAAATCACAAAATAAAAATCTAAAACAAAGAAAGAAACCGGTTCAACCAGTTGAACCATCGGTTTTAGACCGATTCAACCAGTTTCATAATTTAACCATCAAATCAGACTGAATCACTGACCGTTCCCCATTCAACCAGTCGGTCTGGTTTTTTGTCCTAGGGTCAAAACAAACACCCACATAGAAAATCATACGTTTGCGATCCATAAACAGTATGAGCCATTTTGATTTTTGCGTGAGCATATAAAACTCATTTTAATTAAATATGTTAAATATGAAAGGTGTCATATATATTCTATTCTGAGGGGAATAAATGATATACCATACAAACTCCTCAATAGCACAAATACTTATGCCATGCACCGCCCATTAAAGCAAAGATCATACCAAAGTGATAATAGGAATAAAGAAAGAACTATAGTAATAGAATAATATATATCAATAAACTTTAATTCAATGTTTACATAGCCAGAGGTTCGGTCCTTCAATATCCCTAATTTATCCTCATCTCAATTATCCACAAAAATTGAACCCATACAACATGAGAATTACCATAACCAGTAAACTGTATTTTCTTCACCAGAATTGGACCAGTATGGAGTCTCAAGGAGCTTATCCCCTATGACCCCACTAATTATGATTCCCGCCCCCAAAATATTTGGGAATAAAGAAAAAGACGGACCAAACTTAGGCTTTAGCAATAGGACTTCGATTTAATATAACGTTGCTGATCAATGAAGGAAAAAATGACAGGGAGGTGAGCCTCATTTGAAAAGATCCGCAGCCAAAAAAGCCTAATTTTGGATCAGTGGTCTTGTCTGAATGCCTCCCGGTGGTTTAGTCTTCTAAGTAAACTCTGTAGCAATAAAATTGAAAAATGAATTTCCTTGGAGGAACTTCTATTATTCCTGCTTACTTTCACAGTTATTGTTTACCTTCTTCCAACACCAACAAAATTTCAAAAAGAACAAATATAGTACTATTTACTGAAAATTTTCGGTCATCTACCTCAGGGTCAGCAAAACTCATTTCAGTTTTGCTGAGCCACAAGATGATCAAGCTGCATTTGTTCAAGCCATGCCCCCAATACAGCATGATCAACAGGTTCAATTTGGCCGCTAATATTTGATCCCCCATCAGAGGTTCCCGCCATTGCCATGCCTGGGACACTAGTGGACGGCTCTTTAATCTCAGCTGGAGATTCTTTGACTAGAGAATGCACCCATGATAAGTCAGGCTCCTCACCATTGTTCCCAAGCTCAAATGAAGACGATCTATGGAATTTATCCAAATCATCGCTGCCGACAGCCCAATCCAACTTACCGTCGGGGGAACCCCATTTGGACCAAGAATTGACTGAGGAACCAGTAACAGCAGCCGCAGCGCTGGAACCAAGTTCCCGAGAGCTCAGGCTACGGAATTGTTGCATCTTCTCACGTTGAGCTAGCATAGAAATTCTGGAGCTCATCAGTGAAATAGGTTCCACTTTGCGTGATGACATCCTTCCTGGTGACTGAACGGCAAAAGAAGGCTGCAATAAAGAATGATCAACATTCTTGGAAGGAAATTTTGTATTCACGGGTGATAGCAAGCTTTGCTGCTGCTGAAATTGATTAAGAACAGCAGATTTGTGCGTTGGGGAGTAAACACTCGAGGCCATTGCTGGATCAGCAAAGCGAGGGGAAGAGTTCTCAGCAGAAAATAGATCATCAAGGTTTGAATGGGTCAAAGTCTTCATACGAACTGACTGATTCATGCTATTAGAATTCATTGGTTGTTGAGGAAGACAAGAAAACTCATTAAGGAGCTGCTGTTGCTGAACTTCATATTCTGGCAACAAATCCAAGTCTTCCACAGGAATATCTCTAGCATTATGCGACAATCTCAACTGACTGCAATGAAGATTACTTCCTGGCAAATGCAAAGATGGGACATTGGCTTGCGACCAAGCAGCTGAAGAGTGTGACATGCCATTGGCAGATGGAGACATAGGCGGAGTGAATGGTGATGGGGAGATGACAGACATAGAGGAAGGGGAGCCAGGCAACAGGCTCATGGCTGCAGCAAAATCCAAGGCAGATGTGCTTGAACGAGGAGAGGGAACAGCAGAACCAGTTGAAACATATAAAGGCCGAAGCTCATCAGCAGTGTGGGCAAAGAAACAAACTCTTCTAGAGCAATTTGTCCCATCCTTGCAGAGACGGGTTCGATATTGAGCAGGATGCAGCCAACACTCAAAAACTCCATGTGCATACTCACACATATCACCACGTCGGCAAGCCCCCTTCCGAAAATCAGGACAAGGAACACAGCTATAGTGGAATTTCCTTGGGTCCCTTCTTCGGGCATTTTCTCCAGGATGGACAAAAGGACATTCAGTCCAATCATGGGAATAAGCACGTGAACAAGGCCGGACCTTGAAAGAATACATTCGGAATTCATCAGTTGAATAAATGCTGTTCTTGATGTCTGGAAGGGATGGATCAACAGGATATTCTTTCTTCTCTGATGCATGAGAAACAGGTGCGTCATTTGACTTTGACTTCAAGTGGACATCTGGTGCAGAAGATGGAGACTCATTCTCTGGTGAAGCTGATAAAGGAGGAGAATCAGCTTTTGATGTGGTTGTGTTAACCCTAAGATTAAATCCTGCCATGGAGTCATCAGTTTGAAGAAGTTCTTCAAGACTGTTTTTGACATGATCTAACTTGGGAGGAACAACAATAACGTCAACTGGACGTTGACCATTCGCATCCACAGACCTTGGATCAGCACCTGCTGATAAGAGCAGTTTTACAACATCAACCGCAGTAGCAGCTCCACCAGATGCAGCGCAATGAAGTGCAGTGCTCTTGTCAAGACCACAAGGACGATTTACGTTAGCATTGGATAGTGATAGAATTAGCTTCATGACATCAATGCTACCATAAGTGGCAGCAACCATCAAAGGAGTTCTCTGCTCATTGACCATTAGTTTTGAACCCTTTCTGCGACCATACCATATTCCAACCTCATCAACACAGGATGGATCGCGCTCAATCAGTTGTTCAAAACCCTCAACATCATTATTAGCTGCAAGCTCAAGCAAGCTTGCAAAATCATCATCAGTCTCAATAGTTGAGTGATTCATTTTGTAGCTTCTAACTTCCGTGGGCCTTAACAAAATATAAGACGCTGATTGGAGACAGTGTAAGCTTTTGCCGCTCAAATCCACAGCACATGCTCTTATTTGCAGGATATTCAGCTGTAGTTAAGAAGAAAAAACACACATTTAAACGAGCATTCCATGATATGAAAGAATTGTATTATATGAACCAAAAGGAATAATGACGAGGCGCACAAATGAAAAGATGCCGAGGCCAGATATGAGCATAAACAATCATTCCATGAGCAACTCGTAAGCGCTCCACAATATTAGTTAAGAAGGCAAGTAGGGGCATAGTATTGGATATTAAATTATCTCCTCCAGTTGGTCTATGCTAAAAATTGCTACCTTACCGTAAAATATAACAAACAAACCAAAAAAAAAAAAAAAAAAGCAGCCTCCTCTGATAACCAAACATCTACCTTTGCTCTCATTCGCAATACACAGGAACCAAACACCATATGAACAGACAGAGAAAAAGTCCCCAGTAACTGGGACACTTCAATGGGCTTGGAAACTTTTAAACGAGTGAAATCGTTCATCAACCCAGGGACAAATTAATCAAACAGTCAATGAGACAAGAACTTGCATGGAACAGTTTCACTTGGAAAAAATCGAGATCAGGATAACGACGAAATTTAAGCATGCTTGTGACTCGTTTTAAACCCACCTCAAAATATGTGCACTGAGAATAGGGTGCAGCAGTCAGTGGGGGGAAACGCAAGTCCAATAAACGTTTCAGAAGAAACTAATCTTAACTTTTGAGAGCGCGAAGAAAGTGGGAGAACAAAAACCAAATTAACGTCACTGACTTCCTGATTACTCTACATGGAAAAAGAATACCAAAACCCAGCAAGAAAACCAAGCCACATAGTCTCCTGTCACCATCAAAACACCATTGCACCGAAGACAGGTGTAAAAGCAAGAATTAACATGATCCAAACTGAGACGAAGTGAATCTCATCTTACCGGCTCTCAAACTAGGGAGAAAGCGAAGTAAAAATCCAGAGTCAAGGAAAGTCGTCAGATCTCAACGTGGAGTGAAGCAGCCAAAAAAGAGCTTCGAACTGAGGATGTTTGGATTCCGAGAAGTCTTGGAAAAGGAACTAGCAAGAAAAAACTTCGCATCCAATTTTCTTTCTCCATTTCTTATGCTGGCTCTCATCAAAGCACAAAGAGAAGACTACAAATTCTCTTTGTTGATAAAATCGCCAATTGGGGAAGAAAAATGTCGAGTGGCACATTAAAAGAATAATAATAAGACGCACTGAGAAGAACGCCTTTGATCATTCGTTCGCCGCACCTTGTGCCCCTTTTATTGGCCAATCGTATCACGCTTCCCTGTGCCACAGGGGGATACGATCGTCAATTTATGAAACAATGAGGGGCAAAAGGGAACTTTAAGTGAGAGTTCCACTCCCACTACTGTGTCTGACGTCGATATTCTTGACCCGAGTGCGACAAAACACTCGGGTAATAATTTAATGCCAACCATTTGGATATGGTTGGATGGAATCCTCTGGAAATTCAACCCAAATTAACAAGACATTGATGGCAAGTTCGACTTTTTACAAAGGCGGTGAAGGATCTAGTGCGCCTGATTTCCCGCGAGGATCCGTAAGCAACCTGGCACGATATTATTGGAATAGTCATAATTAAGAAAACATCGTACTTGCCCTTTTTCATTTTATTTAATGAATGTTTGAAGAATTGTGAAATTTAGGTTTATGCAACTGATATAAAATTTTTTTTACATATTTACCTCATAAATTGTAAAAACTATTTTTAAAAGCTAATTCAAACACACACTTAGCCAAAAGCGTTTAGATTTAGGACTGTTCATAATGTAATCTTTTGTTCTTTTACCATGAAAATCCATGCTATTCACAATATAGTCACTTAGGTGTGTTTGGTCTGAAAGGAGGATAAGGAAGTGAGGGGAGGAGGGGTAAATTATTTTTTCAGATTGAAGGTATTTAAATTTTGGGCAGAAACTTAAAATTTAAAAGAAATGAGAGGGTAAATTTTGGGTGAAAACCCAAAATTTAAAAAAATGAAAAGATAAATTTTAAGTTTCTCTTATCCAAAATTATAATTTACCTGCCCTGCCCTCCCATCAAACCAAACACACCCTTAAACTGGATACATATTTCGGAACGGTCTATTCAAAATAGAAAAATGATGACTATATATTGCTAACTTGGGCCAAGCATAAAATATAACCTTAATCAAATCAGGTCGTAAGGCAAGTTTAAAAAATTATTACAAGTATAATCTTTTCTTTGATAAATTATTTCAACTATAATCAAAATCAGGTCAGAACTAAGAAGTAGAACAACGGGTCAGTGGCAATTGATTATAACAGGGTGTGCGGGGATGTGTGGCGGTGTTTTTTTTTAGCAGATTCGTTAAAAAGATATGAACTCGGATTAAAAGCTAGAATTATAAATTCATTAAAATTTACTTTTATCAATAAGTGGTTATTAAAAGTATCATATTAAATAATTAAAATATAAAATAAAAATAATTTAGTTTGCAACCATGAATATGTTTCAAAACCAAATAGTCAACGTTTAATCTAATAATCTATCAATATTCATATTTTATTATACTTACCAAAAAAAAAAACTCTGAAGTTTATTTATGAAATCGTTGAACATGTTTAAATCTAATATAAAAGCTAGCATGAGTCTAAAAGTGAATAGAAGCGATTTTGTAAATTAAAAAGTAAAAGCGTAAGAACAGCAGACTTAATGTGTGAATTTGCAAGTTTGATCGGGTTTGCAGCTAATATTCACAAGTTTAAAAACAAATTAGTATAATTTTATAAGCTAAAAACGTAAAAATATTTAACTTAAAGAGTTAAATCATGAGTCTGACAATAACAATACACATACAAAGCCCTTATATTACTACACAACGCTTTTAACATTCATTTTTTGATTTTTTGATCTTTTAAAAACAAGGGGACATTTATATCAGGGACATAATAAAATCAGGATATAGTGTTTGTTAAAAAGAGACACCGTAAGTCACTTACAGCGTCCGTTTTGAAAAACAAACACCATAAGTTTTCAAATTTAAATATAAATAGAACCTTGCTTTTATTTCTTCTTTTCGACCTTTAAGTATGGAATGGAGAAATACTGCCTAATCAAGCACAAAAGCAACGTCGGCCCAGCGTATAATGAAAAGAACAAATTTAGTGAGGTTGAACAAATCAACCAAGTTAGCTTATTATGATTATACTGCTTTAAAGAAAAAGCCCTTGAGTACAATTTAGACTCGACAACTTATTCTACTTGGCCAGATGAAAGGCTCGACCTGCACATATATATTTATATATATATATATAGAACTAGAACTGATGACATGAGTTTACAAATGAAAAGTTGAAGACGACGACTCATTGCTTTGCCTTCATCGTCTTTATTGAGAAGAAACAGAATCCAAGATCGCCTTCATCAACTGGTAGCTCTCATTCACCTGCTGAATTAGGAGGCGATTGTGGTCCAGAATCGACTGAACCTACCAGAAGCTATTGTTGAAAGTGGCCCACACCTCAGGGTTGCCTTCTTCGGTCTCCTCCACCTTGTTGTCAAATTCACTAGTGGGTATTGTTGAGTGAGATGGTGGTGGTAGTAGTTCTTTTTGTGGTGGTAGTGGTGGGAGGGGTCTTCCATTTGAATCAAGAAGAAAAGAAAGATGAATGTGAAATTAGTAAATAAAGGCCATAAATTAAATTCATGTTTGTGCTTTTGGTTTCTCAAATTTAAATGAGGACGTCGAAAGTGGGCCTTTTGGCGCCTTCCACCTCTTTTAGGGTGTGTTTGGTTTGAGGGGAGGGGTGGGAGGGGATAAGAAGGTGTGTAAATTACCTTTTTGGGCTGAAGTAATTTAAATTTTAGGCTGGAATCCAAAATTTAAAAAGAATAAGAAAGTAAATTTTAGGCAGGAACCCAAAATTTCAAAAATGAGAGGGTAAAATTTTGATTTCTTTTATCCAAAATTGTAATTTTCCCACCCTCCCCTCAAATTAAACACACGCTTAGTCTCCCCAAATTTTACTTCCTAAACATTATTAGAGACGCCCAATATGCCCTTTTTTTCAAAATTATAAAAATACCACCACCTTTATTTTTTACTCCCCTTTTTTAATAATGAATGTTTTTTGGACAAAGAAAATATATATCTTATAATAATGTTTGGTGTCTCAATTGCCAAAAGCCTATTTTTGGTGTCCCAATTTTCAAAGGGACACTGAAAGTGGTGCCCTTTTCAAATTGGTATGTCAAAAGCAGGGATTGGGATGCCCAAAGCCTTGCTTTTGGGATGTCAATTTGAAAAGGGTGGCATCCTTTTTATTAAAGGGATGCTCAATATATTAAAACTTTCCTACAAAATTATAAAAATGTTACTGTTTTTATTTTTTACTTTCTTTTTTAAAAAACAGACATTTTTTATAAGTAAAATTTATATCTTGTAGTAATATTGGTTAGTTGGAGATAAAACCTTTTTTAAAAATATCATTGAAAATAATAATTTATGATCTCATGACACATTTTTTTTCATAACTTACTCACCTAGTGTTCATATAGAATTTGAGCTCAAGACTACGTACTTGATGGTGAATTTGATACCATCATTGATTTTTTGCCCCCTTTAAATTTAGATTAGCTTCATGACAAATGTGTTGCTTACTCATTCTAGTTGTCATTATTTTAAATCATAAAAAGTTTTAATAATTTCTAACCATAAGCTAAGTTCCGAACATTATTTAAGTATTTTCTTCCTCATATTAAAAGCCACTTTATTAAGAACATGTTTGAGTTGATGGTGGAAAAATCTGTTCATGTAAGTCGAAACAAAACTCTTTTCACAAACTTACCTCATATATTATAAATCACATTAGAAAAGTAATTTCTACTGCTAATCTAAACATACATTAACTTTTTTCCCTCAATCAAAGTATACGTGAATTGAACTAAGGGCTTTCTTAAAACTCGTAGTGTTAGTTTTCACAAAAGTTTAAGAGCATGGATTGTTTTTTTAACTACTCTTAAAATCTTTATAAAAAAATTTAAAAGTGACCTATAATACGAGTCTTTAGAAAATGTTTGGTTGACAACGTATCTAGTTCTAGCCAACCTGGTAACCAACATAACGTGCGATGTTCAACAACCACAATCAATTAGTACTATAAGCTTGAAGTATTCGTGAGGGTTATAATTGAGATCAAAGTTAGCATAGCAAGGGACACACGCATTGATACATTTTGAATTGTACAATTATTCCAACACACGATTCCATCAGTGTCGTGATTTGGACAAGTTAGAGGAAGTTGAAGACATAAACTACGTACTTCTTAAATGACTTTAAAAATAGTGCTGGTTAGGTTGTCGCCTAACTACTTGACACACTGCCCGTGTTAACCTGTCCCTCCATTTTTTTTTTCTTTTTCTTTTCTATGATCATTATTCTCTCCGATCCTAATTATAGGATAAAGTTGATTTTTTTGGAGAAATTAAAGAAGCTAATTAAATTACTTTAGAGTATTTATATTTTTATTTTTTTCTTTAAACTAATTATTTAACTAATAATTTAATATATAATCTAAGGATACATAACATATGATATGATTAAGTAACTTATTTAACTTCCTTAATTTCTTCAAAAAAAATCAACTTTATCTTATATTTAGGATTGGAGGTAGTATTTAGCAGCAAAGAAAGTGCATGATATAAAATGGCATTTCAACCAATTGGAGTATTGGACAGTGATGTAAAGAGAGGTTATCTCTTGATCCTGTTAATGTTAAGAGTATCAATATCAATATTTATACACATAACTAATATCTTAATCCATGTTTCGTTGAGTCAAGAATCGACGCTGATCCTTGGATTTAAACTTCTTTCAATCATTATGTGTGCTTGAAGCATAATTAATGAAGCCTGTGTATTGTAGACATTCTCATTTTGGAGTGGGATTTGGGGGAGCATTATGGCTTTAATTTAACTTCACATAATATTTCATCTTGATTCGCTAGTTTTATAAAGTTTCTTTTTAGTCATCTAACTATAATGTTGGCAACAAAAAAAATATTGATATTGAAATTTTAAACGTTGAAATAATATTTTCAAGGGAGAATAACAGGAAAAGAATTTTAAAATTTCAAATCCCAAATAAGGTATTCCTTATAAAATGAGTTGTAAAATACTTTTTAAGTTTTATCATTCTCCTTTATCAGTTCTTGGTATCAAACCTGATTTGAGATTTTACAATTTCAAAATTCTTTTTTTTCATTCTCCCTATTTTCTAACATATTAAGTTTTAACTTTCAAAATAACAAAGATCCTTATAAAAAATTAGCATTTGAAACTCACGAGGTTATGGGGGTTAAATGGCTGAAAACATACCTTTTTTTAATTAAAAACAAAACTAATTATAGAACTTATTATGATTCTAAATATAAGACATATTTGTCAATATATTTCTCACTTGATGACTCTATTGATGCTTCTTCAATCATAATCAAATAGAAGAGAAATAAGAAGACTTAAGAAAGATGATGATTATGATGTTTGAATATGTTTGACACGTGTTTTAGATTTTCAATTAGCAATAATCTAAAAATCACATAATTTCTATAAAATCTCCTATTAGATAGCTCCATGATATCATATAATACTATATTATTTAAGTTTAAAATTTAAAAATATTACTTATAATTAATGATTTTATCTGAATATTTTGAATTTATTTTGGATCAAATAAATGCTTACTTTTTTATTTAAGAAGTCATCAATACAAAAGTAAAAATTTTTAGAAGAGTTTATGAAAAAACATAATTTTGTGCTCATTTGAGAATTTCATTATAAATATTATATTCTTAAACAAAAAATAAAAGTAGTAAAATTTAGATTAAAAATACTTTAAATATTTTTTTTCAAAAAAAAGAAGAAGATTATTTTACTTTATTTCATTTTATTTTTCATAAAAATATTGCTTGTCTTCCACAACCTGATGAAAGACGCGGCTGGGGAAAAATCTAGGAAAAATTTCGTATAGGTCTCGTTGTAGTAAAATAATTTTTAATAGCCCCCATAAAAATCTGAAACACCATTGCACTCGTTTGGGAGCAAATGAAATTAATTTGTGGAAGGAATGGACAACAATAACCTCAAGTAATTTATTAAAACTATATATGAGACACATGTTAGAATTTACAAGTGAAATATGTTTATTTACAAAAAGATTAAGTTAAATTACAAGATTATTTGGGCCATGTACAATACAAGGGAAATTCACAAGAACATATGATATTTACCAGACACGTATGGGAATTTACAAGTTAGATATACTTATTTAAAAGACATATGTGAGAATTTACAAGACCACCTTAACCATGTAAAAAATGAGGGGCAATCACAACAACACATGTTATTTATAAGATAAATAAGTTAAATTACAAGACCATATTGATCATTTACAAGATAAGGGGAATTCATAAGAGCATATATTATTTACAAGAAATTTGTGCGAATTTACAAGACATCTCACCCGTGTACTTAAGAAAAAAGGTATTTATAAGAATACATGCTATTATCAAGATACATGTCAAAATTTACAAGTCAAGTATGCTTATTAACATAACACATGTGTTATCAATCTTCCATTTACAATACCAACCTCAAATATCATTTTTCCCTCCAAGCTCTTCACATATTCCCCTCCCATGATGCAAATAACTTCTTTCTATAACTGCTAGCCAGAGCGTTGCTGCAAAGCTCAGCATGAGGAACTTGCGTGGCTGAAGTTCAATGACGATGAAACATGGGAAAAAGAAAGATGAGAAGAGGTTGGCGTAACTTTCAACATACCCTGTACCCGTGTCAGCATAATATATACCCATCTCAAACTACAAGCATTCAAAAGTTTAGACGAAGAAGGTAAGGCTTTCTAAAAGGGAAGATCATATTTATCTGAAGGGAAAATAAATCCGGAGGTCTTTGTAATTTTACTTGGTTTTGAATTAGGTCCATAAACCATTTTTTTTAATTGAATCCTTTAACTTCATCCCATTAGATATGTTAGTCCATCTGTTAAATAAAAATAAACACTGTCAGAAAACTCCGTTAGTGTTGCCAGAATGTCTGAAATATCTTCCTCTACAAAATTTTCTGCTTCTCTCCTTTCACCATAACCCAACCTTGAAGCTCTCCTCCCTACTTTATGTTATTATGATTTCATAGATATTGATATTTGCTGCGTCTTTATGGAACTAACAATATGTTCTATTAAAGATAAGGATTTAGAGTGTGTTCGGCAATTGTCAAAAAAGTGCTTTTTGCTCAAAACCATGGTTTTAAGGAAAAAATATAAGAACACTCAATTTTTTTAAATAAACTATTTTGACCCCAAACCATGATTTTGGACCTCAAAACCATGATTTGGACATAAGCTATTTTTTTTAACCTTTTGCACTTTGTGAGCCCCACCCTCTCACTCTCATTGGTTCCTTTCCTATATGTGGGTCCCATGTCACACCCTCTCTCATCTTTTGTTTTTTTTTTTAATTTCAGTGTTTTTTCTGTCTTTTTTTTTTTTAAAAAAAAATTTTAATACTCTCTCTTATCCTTAATATAAGACCTATTTTTCTAATTTAATTATATTATAAAAATTAGTTAAGTTAATTAACATTACATATAGACAAATTTATTTCATTTTTGGTATTAATTATGAAATTTAATGTTAAATAATGGGTTAAGATATATCATTTTTAATGCCATTAGGGGTTTTAATTGTTCATTGTTATTTTTCCATTTTCTAAAATTTAATGAAGAATGATACAGTAGGTTTGGCAAAAGATAACCCAGGTTGTGAAAGGAGATGAAAATTAATATAGTGTACACCTTCAATATGTACGTTTGATCTAATTTTGTAATTTACTACATAACTGACTAATGTTATAATTTTATAATTTTTGCATCTATTTTTTTATATTACATAATTGAAAAATGTTATAATTTAAAAATTTTTGGAAAAATTTATTTCATTTATTGTAATTATTATGCAATTTAATGTCAAATAATATTTAAAATATAATCTTATCATTTATATGTAATTATCATAAAGGTTAATGTCCTTTTTAGTCATTTGACTATGAAAAAAGCTATTCTGATAAAATCATCTAAACACTCTCATTTTATTAAAATCACTTTTTTCCATAATCTATTTTCCTATAATCTATTCTCCAAAAGTTATTCTCTCCAGAATCTATTCTCCAAAAGCTAATAAGAACACACCCTTAACCCAAGATACGTCTCCCCAAGCCAATGGCATGTAAGTAATTAAAAAAAGGCATTGACGATTATGTGCTCGTTTGGATTAGTGATTGGAATGTTTAAAAGCAGCTTTTCAATTATGATTTATGGTATACAAGGTAAGTATGTAAGTGGAATTGTGTCTTAATTTATGTGAAAGCAGCTTATAAGCAATCTGATCGCGAAAACAAATATGTCTTATATTTGTCTATCAAAATGGAAAAAAAACCTTTCGCCTTTGTGATTGCAAATAATTTTTTAACAGTTTTCTGGGCAAAAGATTCACAAAACCAGAACGAAAGTTTGATATGAAACTGAAAATTGCAAAAAAAATTGGGTTTTTTTTTTTTTTATTGTATGAATCAATTCAGGAAGTTTTACAGAAAGAAGGGGAAGAATTGATTTGCATGTATCAATCCAGAAATTTTAAAGAAAGAAGAGAATCTAACCAGGTTGCTGAAAAATATCATTCCAGGAAGCTCTTTGATTTGTAATAGTTGAGGAGGAGAAGATGTTGAGGGAGTGAAGGAGGGATGAAAGCTTCGACCAGGGGTCATGGTGAAAAGGAGAGAGAAGGAGAAAATTTTGTAGGGGAAGATGTTTCAAACATTCCGACAACATTAACTCCTAACGGTGTTTATTTTTATTACTAACACATCTAATAGAATAAAGTTAAAGGATCTAATAAAAAGAGGGGGAAAAAAACTCAAAGACCTAAAACAAAACTGAATAAAATTATGAGCACCTCTAGATTTATTTTCCCTTACCTTAACTAGGATGAAATTCCAACTGATTGCAACGCCTCGTCAATGATGTGGCTCCGTAGGGTAGAATGACAATATTTCAAAATGTTCACAGTTCTTAGGGTGTGTTTGGTTTGAGGGGAGGAAAGAGAAGGGGAGAGAAGATAAATTACAATTTTAGATGAGAGAAACCAAAATTTATCTTCTTATGCTTTTAAATTTTGGATTTCCACCTAAAATTTATCATCTCATTTTTTTTAAAGTTTGGATTCCCGTTCAAAATTTAAATACCTTAAACCCAAAAAAGGCAATTTAACCCTCTCCCCTCCCCTCCCCTCAAAACAAACACACCTAGGTTCAAATGGAAAGATGGCGAAGTGAAGCAATTTTGAAACAATCATCAGCCATTGCGTCGTCCGCCAGCTTGCGAAGGTGGACATATGGTAGAATGCACGGAGAGGCAGAGTAGGTCTAGTGTGGCACGAACCTCTGATATTTCAAGCTTTAACTTCCTTCTTTCTCCAAGGCTAAATCACTAAATCAGTCATTTTCCTCCACCAATTAATTTCATCTACCAAAAAAGAGTGCAGTGATATTTTAGATTTTTTATGGGTGCAATTGGGAATTATTTTGCTATTATGGACACTATATGAACATTTCCCAAAAATCTATTTATTTCTCTAAATTTGAGTTTTGACCTAAGCAGGGACGTGACTGGAGAGGAGGAAAAAGAGGGAGCCACTACTACTGTTTATCATCTTCTTCAATCACGCAGCTGGAGGCAAGAGAATCAGCTAGGGAGGAGGAGGTGAAATTGTTCTTACCCTGAACCTCTGGGGAAATTTTTTTACTGTGTGCATACGCATATTGATAAAATGCCATTTATTAGCAGAAGCGTGTTGGCGAAATACAACCGCAGTGAATCAAGGGCTTGTCGACGGGGGCCAATAGGAATCGTTGGACTCACCGATCAAATATCTTCAGGGAAGAGCAGTGTTTGTAATCTATTCTGATCTCATGGCATTCCGATTATAGATGCCAACGTCGTTTCCAGTGTATGTTTAGTTCTTTCATTGACCTTTTAAATTTTAGATGGCCCTTGAAACCCAACTTTCGTTGCTCTTTATATTGATAAGAGGTCGATTTGGTTTTTATTTTTCTTTCTGTTTTGGACTAAATGTATGATTCTGAGTAGAGTGTATTGGAATCAGTGTTTGAGTCTCAATTGTTACTTTTTTCCCCTTCATATTGCTCGATCCTTATACACTCTTTATAATCTGCTGGGAACCCGTGAAGCTTTGGATGAAGGGTCATAGTAGGATTATTGTTCTTGATGCCCCTCTGCTATTTAAGTCCAAGGTGGACAGGGTAACAAAGCCCATTATTGTTGTTTGGGTTGGTCCGGAAACACAAATCCAATTACTCATGGCAATCGGCAAGAGACGGAACAACAGTGTGTTCAACAATTTCAACAAAACCTAGGTTTTGATTCAAAACTAGGTTTGGTCAACGAACACTCAATTTTTTCAAACCTAGGTTTTAGGAAAAACTATTTTTTTCTACTTTTTTTATGTGGGCCCCATCCCCTCTACTTTTTCTTTATGTGGGCTCCACCCACCTTCCCTCTCTTCTACTTTTCTTTATTTGGGCTCCACCCTCTCTCTTTTACTTTTTCTTTATGTGGGCCCCATCCCCTCTCTCTCTCTTTTACTTTTTCTTTATATAGGCCCCACATCATGAAAAAAAAAGTTATTCTGACTACAATATCCAAACACTCTCATTTTATCAAAATCACTTTTTTCTCATAATCTATTTTCCATAAGCTATTCTCCAAAAGCTAATCCGAACACACAAACACTCAGATGCCACTAGATGTGAAAAAGAGTAAAGGAGACATAGGGTGTGTTCGGATTAGTTTCTGGATAGAGGAGTGGAGAAATGTCGATGAAAATGTGCGGTAACATATTTGGGACACTATCCAGGTATACAATTCTCTTCTATATGTAAATATGTCACAAATTTGTCACTTACTCCTTCAATGTATGCATTCCAGCTCACCTACGACGTTCCTCAAAATGAGATCTTGTACAACAAGATAATGACGTATTGTTATGAGTGCTGGAGCAAGTTTAAGACAAATTTGGCCAACAATTAAATTCATATCGAGGTGAAAGATGGTCAGCGTCGTCCTATTCCATGCGACAAGTATACATTTCTTGATTGAGCGACTCGGCACGCATTTGTTAGGCTTCGGACTACTCTATAATCTTTGGTTAGTTGACTTATTTTTCATTTTATTTACTTATCAATTATCTTAATTGATTGTATCATTTCCCTTTTGTTTAATTTCTTATTCGCAGGCAAAAAGGAAAAAGCATAAGAGAGTGGTAGAAAGAACGATTGCCCTCATACAATGACTTGTGGGGGTTATGCAAAGGCTGAAATAGACTTGTTGGCGGCTAAATGGAAGAAATTGGAAGAAGCATCTCAATCTGATCCTTCTGTTCTTTCTCCACCATCTCCGATTCATCGCAAAGAAAAATATTTGTTTGCTCACCAAAAGAGGAGTGGGTCTTATATAAGTGAACAATTTTGTATAGTAGGTGAAAAAATTGTAAGTATATATCGTTGTTGTTATTAATTATATAAAAAACATACTTCATTACTTATGTTTGTTATTTTGTATTATCTTACAGGAAGAACTTAGAAAAAAACAAGCTGAGGGATCTTTTAAGTCGGAGGGTAGGAATGATATTCTAACTATTGCTACTGGTAAATATGAGCAACCAGGCCGTGTCAGGGGAGTTGGAGGAAGGGTAGGGATACGGGATTACTTTGGAGCCCCCGTACGCCATTCCTCAAGCATTATGATTAAGGAGGAATTAGATACTACGTTGGCCACTGCAAGAGCAGAAGCAAGAGCCGAGGCTGGAGCATGATTTGATGCACTATTAGAGGCCCGGTTAAGCAAGATGAAAGAGGAAATGATAATGTTTATGAGCTCAAGACAAGATACTAATGCTCCCTAGCGACAATCGATTGATCCTAATAAGCAGAGCACTAAAGGGAGTTGTTGCAACTAGGGGTGGAAACAGGCCAGGCTTTGGCCTTAACAGGCCAGGCCTGTTTTGTAACAAACAGGCCTGAGCCTGGCCTGTGGCCTATTACAGGCCTCTTTTACAGCCTGAGCTTGGCCTGTATAAAGGCCTGGCCTGGCCTGAAGCCTGTTAAGAAGCCTGTATGTTTAAATTAATAAAAATAACATCATCAATCCAAAGTTGCGGTAAATCTATAAATTATACAACACCAAATACAATAATATAATAATTTTTATTACAATCACAACAATTTTTATCAAATCATCAACAAGTTAGACAATTTACAACACCAATTACAACCAGTGGCTGCACTAAACATTATCAAACATACCACAACCTATCCAGCGTTCTTCATGATTTGCTTTGAACTCATCTGAAAAGAAGAAGCAAGCATCACTTAGTTAGTCAAAAGGAATCAATCCCTAAAAAGAAATTTTTAATACAGTATGTTCTAAGAAAAAAGGGATATGAGCACACTACATGACATGTACTTGAAAGAGCATCCACCATTAATTAGTTGCACAGAAGAATAAGAAGCCTTTTAAATATGAAACATACACGTTAAGAAAGAGCTTTGCCCATGTCAGTGTTTATGTTAGTGTTGTGTCCCATGTCCATGTCAATATCCATGTTTACTGGCTTTTATACCTGTTATGATAACAACATCAAAAGCTAATCCATTTTATAGGAATTTTTTTTACAAGTTCCAGATTTTCCAGAGCTAGATGTAACAGATGCTAAATAATTTCGCTTTATGCATGACATTGATGATAAAATTAATGTTTTTAGAAAAAATTCAGTAACATTTACATAAACATTTCAACCAGTGAACTCTATTTCTTCAAACTGAAATCTTCTTACAAATCTACTCTTGCTGAAAATAATTAAGCTCCTTGTAGTTTGATAACATTGGAACATATTCTCATACTTCTTCAACTTCTTCTCCCAACTTATTTTTAATACACATAAGGTGAAAACAAAACCCAATTCAGCAAAAAAGACAAAATAATGGGAATCAAAAATCCATATGGTGAGTTCACTATAAGAAAAATGGCAAATTAAGTCGCAGATTACATACATTTAACTTAAATGGCAGATTGCACTATAAGAAAAATCAGAAAATAAAACCAAAATTTTGTACTTTCTTCTGAACTATCAAATGCAAAATTCTTTACTAAGCCTACAAATACTGAGAACACCAACAGACTTCAAATACAAAGAATACATAAGCACACTCAACTAAGCCTACAAGTAAATCTTTGACTATTTGACTAAACACACTCACAACTAACTAACTTGATGAAAACGAGAAGCAAATCGCAAGAACAGAACAGCGGAACCAAATCGCAAGAAGAACTGATCTACTGCTGAGCTGGTGATCTGAGCTCATCGCAAATCGCAGGACGAAAATCACAAATCGCAAGAAGCAAATGCAGCACAAAAGCGTAAATACAAATAATAGTAGTTTTCTCTAGTTTGTGACTATCATATGTTAAAACCATAAGTTTTGGCTACTATCTACCTTTTACCGCAGAAGTCGACCAAAACTAGAAGCAAATCACAGAGAAGAAAATCCAGAAGCTTACAGGGCTTAATCGGATTGGCGGAGGAGAAGCAAATCGCAGAGAGAGGAGACGACATAGGCGGAGTTGATTCGGTGAGGAGAGGAGGCAGAGAAATAGATTGCCAACAGAAAAACAACAGTAACAGAAAGAAAGAGCAGCAACAGATCTGGAGATACAAGAAACAGAGCAACATGCTAGCAGAAAAACTGAGAAAAATACCAGAACAAGGCGAGAAAGGATGGAGAAAATATCGAACTTACTAAATTTGGGGATCAAGACACGAGCGTCGACCGACCACGCGAAGATGAAGACTGAAGTGAGGATGGGTGAGAGGCTGAGAGCGTGACGATGATCTGAAGACTGATGACTACCGTCTACCGAGTGATAGAGATTCTGAGAGTCGGTGAGGGAGAGATTAGAATATGAGAGTTAGGATTAGGGTTAGGGATTTTTTTTTTCTGAAACTGAGATTTGGGCCTGACATATGAGGATGAAAGAAGAGAAGTGATTGTTTTGTTTTTGGGCTGCCCTGATTTTTTTTTTTAATAAACAGGCCGGCCTGTTAAGCCTAAAAGGCTTATTAATAGGCCTGGGCCTGGCCTGTTTTTCTAAACAGGCTTTGAAATAGGCCTGGGCCTGGCCTTTTATTCTAACAGGCCAGGCCTGATCAGGCCGGAAACAGGCCAGGCAGCAGGCCCCTGTCAGGCCGCCTGGCCTGTTTGCACCCCTAGTTGCAACATCGGGCAGTCATCAGAGGCTCCTGCAAGAGAAATTGTTAAGCCTTGTGATATTTTTGTCGAGGATCCTCTGAGATGGTTAGTTGCACGGGGTAGTGTGCATAACCTGGGATCAACTGTCCACCACCAACAAATGGAAGCTGATCAAGTCTGAGTGTTAATTGACGAGATGATCATTGCAGATGCAACTGTTCCTATCCCTTCTGATGATTTCAAGATCGTAAGCGATGTCCTGGAAACGTTCATCTTGTGGCCAAATAACCTTGTTTCTGTTCGAGCTGAGGAAAGTCTGATCAAAGCCCCACCAAGTCTAGCTCCCTTCACTCAAGAAGTTTCACAACCTCCATTGAATATCATGTAACAAGTGATTTTGATGGCATATGATACATCCTTTAAAATAAAAGATTAGCCTACGGATTCAGTTGTTGGCAAGTCAAGAGTGACATGCTATCTTGAGAGGGATGATTTGATGTCCCTGGTAGCTCCTAGACAAAATCTTACAATTGGGATTGTTCAATTGTTATTAATGTAAGTATCTTCTACAATTCAAAGTAAATATTTTAAAAATTTCACCGTTTACCTTTGATTTGTGTGCTTGCATTATTGAAGGTACATGCATTATAGGTTAGTCTCTTCTGGAAAAAGCAAAAAATTTGGATTCTTATGCCCCCATCACATCCAAGAGAAAGGGACCACTGCTGCTATCAGACATAGATACTTATTAGAGAGGCTTAGTGAAACCGTAACTGAGTGTTTCTTGGCTTCATATGTACATGGGTAATAAACAAACTTATATTTTATAATTTATATAATTTTTTATGCTTGCTTAATATTATTCTTTTTTTCAGTGATCATTGGCAGTTGGTTCTTTATGCAAGAATAGTTACATTGTCATCCTCTTATGCTCCCTCCATTTCAAACCAAGGAATGATTTGAAAAAGACCATGAACTCATAAATTTTCTTGCTTTATTAACTTTTGTGTGCAAAGTTTATGGAATTTGTGTAAAATAAATAATCTTTGTGATTTTAATGATCATAGGGTTATGCAGACATTCCTACACACTACTTGTGGTAAGCATATTCGTGACTTAAAGGACCCTACATGGATTATACCAAAGGTTAGTACATATTGATTTGTTTAAAGAATGTAATAAGTCATGCCTTTATACTTGTTTTAATGATGTCATGTTTTTTCTCAAAGCCATAGGCAACCACAGGGGTCCAACTTATGTGGTTTTTATGTTTTTGAGACATATTTACAATATTTTCACTCTAGGCACGACTGATTTTACTGAAGAGGTAAACTTATATTTCAAAAATTTTGTATTACTTTATTGTTTTTAAGTTACTAAGTTCATGTTTTGTCTGGTTTTGGTGTTACAGATGTTTGATCTTGCTGATCACTTTCCTGAAGAAGATATTGATTTCATTCACAGATGTTGTGCTGAATTCATCTATGAGCTATTACAAAAATAATGAGTTTTTGAATCCAACGTTACATTGTACATTATTCTCATACATATTGCTCCTGCTGTATGCATTTCTAACTGGGTTTATGTATCTGTGTAGGACAATTTCCGTGATATGGGTAATACTGGAGGCATGGGATTTAAGGGACTGCCTTCTGTAATTTTTCTTCCCTTTGTATTCTGTAAAACTGAGGAATTTCTACTGTTGCTTGTATCAATACTTGAATTTTATTGCTGCCATTGTCATTTCAAAGTTTTGCATTCATTTTTGAGCAAATTCGTTTGTTTGGACATTCCTTCATGTTTTAGTTTTAGAAAAATTCATATTGCACATTGAAATTGCAAGAAATTGAGTGCATTTGGAGTTCCTGGAATTTGATTTAAGCTTGTTGCTTAAATTGTGACATTTGATTTTGAACCTTGATATCTTGAAGCTTGTTCTACACTAATTATTACCATTTAATTTGTTGGAAGTTTATTTAAAGTCACCTAACTTACACCTTCATTTGTGCTTGTTGTTGATCTTGCTGCTGTTATTGCTTCTGTGAAATTTGTTACATTGCTTCTATGCAATATGGGATAGAAATGGTTTGTTGGATAGGGTATATATATAAAAGGGATGTTTTTTTTTTTAAAAATAGAACCTTTAAGACCGGTTGTGCTTACAACCGGTCTTAAAAGTCACCTTTAAAACCGGTTTTAGGAACAACCAGTTTTAAAAATCATACTTTTAAGACCGATTGTTAAAAAAATAACAGACTTTTTAGATCTGCTGTAACAAGACTTAATATACAACCGGTCTAAAAAGTCTTTTTTAACCTGTCTAAAAAATCAATTTTCCACTAGTGCCATAATAAAAACAATAAAAGGTTAATGGAATTATATTTAAACTTTGAAATATCATGGAGATTATATGTAACTACTTTAAAATTCAGGAGAGTTTTATATAATTTAGGCATGTTATTAAGCAGTGATCAAAGTAAGCTCGGTCACTGAGAAGATGATTAACTTTTGGACCCAACCAATGAAGGACAAAATGGGCCGGATTCATGTGGGCGAAACTGCACCGTACAACAAGAAATGAACCCTCCCCCAGTGGAAGATACATGTGACTCATGTTTTTGGTCCTGAGGCCCATTTTATAAGAAAAACAACAGATTAAGATTAGCAGCCCCCGAGTTGTGGTTGCCCGGACGTACTCGGCTTCGATCATTTTCCCTTAAAGAAAAAGACCGTTTTCATCTTTTTATAAGTCGTTAGATTGAGATCTCAACGATCCAGATTTAATATATTTTTATAATATTATTTTTAATATATTAATATAATAATAATATTTTTATAATATATTAAATCTGGACTCCAACAGCCCACAAAAAGAAAAGGACAGTCCTTTTCTTTGAGGGAAAAGGACCGAAGCCACTCCCTGCGCGGACAATGCTTTAACTCCACGTGCCAACTACGCAGCAACATGCATCAGAAGTCTCTTTAAACCGTTATAACTGATAACACACACAACAACAGAATATAGAAAGATATGGAAGATTTAGCGGTAATCATTTTAATAACAACTTTTTAAAGAAACCGTTAACTTTTTTAACAGTGGGGTATCATTTATAAATTTGTTGCTCTTGTGCGCTCGTAGTCTCTCTGCTTGTGGCACGCGAGAGTATTTGCATTGCTGTTTGTTCTTCCACTGTGACTGTGACTGCCTTCTTTCTTCATCTTCTTCTTCCTCCGTTAGTCTTTTGAGGTATGTTCAAATTTCTTCTTCTTCTTCCTCTTTTCTTTTCAAGAACGCTGCCATAAATCTTGCTTATAAGTTCGAGATCGGAGATTAAAACATCGCGCCCTCTCCTTCTGTTCCTTGCTGCCACTATACTTGAGGTTCTTCTTGTGTCTTCTTTTGCGGCGTTCTGAAATATTTTTGTAATTTGAAAGCTGTACGATCACATAGGCGCTGTTCTTATTATTTCTTTTCAACTTCTTATCATCTCATATTTATTCTTCAATAATTTTCAGTCGATCATATTTATTTGTTGTTTGATTTGGTAAATTTAAGACTCATCCGATCGATGGGACGCTGATGAGCCTCTAGATCGGTTTCGAGGTTTCAATTCCCACGATTTTTCTCTTTCGTCCCAGCCAACAAGTTAGATTATGTCTTGGAATATTTTGCTGGATGCCTTTAGCTTCATAACATTATTGTCTAGTTTTAACTATCTCTTATGTGAAAAAATATAATACAACCGCAGCAAAGCAAGGACTCATCGACGGGGAACGTAACAATGACTATCTTTAGCCGTATCGTTGGACTTACCGGTGGAATATCTTCAGGGAAGAGCAATGTTTCTGATCACTTCAAAGATAGTGGCATTGCCGTTGTAGATTGCAACGTCTTTGCCGATGTATGTTTTTAGTTCTTTCATTGACCTTTTAAATTTAGATGGTCCTTGAAACTAAACTTTCGTTGCTCTCTATATGATAAGAGGTCAGTTCGGTTTTGATTTTTTCCTTTTGTTTTCTTTTTGCCCTTTTTTTGGGTTTTGGACTAAATATGAATGATCCTGAGTTGAAGTGAGATATATATGATTGTATAAGGAAATTTTTTGTTTTTGGTTGCTTACAGGCTGCATTAAATAGGGGCACTGCTGTGTATCCACTAGTTGTTGCAGCTTTCGGGCCGGGAATTTTACGACATAATCGGGAAGTTCACAGGCGAAGACTTAAGCAAGTTGTTTCTTCTCATCCAGACAAGCGCTTACTTCTTGATGGGTAATGTCACCTTTTATGCGCCATTTTTTCATTTGTTGTGAAGCTTTGTATTTCTTAATCAATTGTTGCATTTTCATGGCCTATTGGAAAGGATCACTCTATACACACACACACACATATTATCAGTGCAACGTGAGATTGAGTTATTAGACTTGAGCGAGAAGTTTCATGATGAAGGGACGCTATTATATTTTTAAATTTTTCTGGGAGTGTAATGGAATCAATGTTTAACTCAATTGTTGTCTGTTTTAGATTCCTGGCTTCTTACATAATGCTCAAAGTCTTTTGGGAAATCGTGAGGCTTTGGATGGAGGGTCATAGGGTTATTGTTCTTGATGCCCCTATGTTATTTGAGTACAAGATTGACCGGCTGACAGACCAAACTATCGTTGTTTGGGCTAATCGGGAGACACGGATTCAACTACTCGTGGCAAGAGAAGGAACAAGTGAGGAGGCTGCAGGGAACTTGATAGATGCTGAGATGTCACTGGATGAAAAAAGGAATAAAGCCTCGTGGACAATAGTTAACAATGGTTCGCTGGGTGACTTGAATGGGGAGATTCAGAGGGTCTTCAATGAGGTCACAAAACCCTTAACATGGATTGAGTTACTACATTCTTCGGTGCAAACATTGGCGTGGATTGGTTTTTTCATCTATATTTCTTCGTTGAAAGCCATGAAGTAGATCATGATGATATGGAGCTGCTTGATTCTTTTCTTTGGGAGAGTATTGCAGAAATGTTTTGAATTCTCCAGCAGATGTTGAAATATCAAATGACTTTGTGATTTGCAAACATTTCCTTCATCTATATTGTACTTCCCATCCGGTTGAATATTTCATATTGACGATGTTTGAATTTTCCAACAGATTGAAATTTCAAATGACTATATGATTTGCAGAGATTTCCTTCATCTATATTGTGCTCTTCATATAAAATCTGTTGCCCATAATTAGGATTGGGAGGAGTAAATGGTTATGCATGCAAATTTTAGAGGTAAAATTGATTGATAAGCCAAATTCCATCGATTTGATTAAATTAGAATAGAAGTGACTTCCAACGGAAATGTGTGCACCATCTGGATACCGTTTTATTTTTTACCCAATTATGCCGTTATTATTGCTATGCCTTATTGACATGTTTGTACGTTAATAAAGTGGTCAGTATCTCATTATCAGGTTTAAATTGTATTACCAATTATTACTAATTATTAATTGCTATTTCAATGATAGTATTTTATTTCAATTTTGTTTTCTTACTGCACTGTTTACATTATATTTAATCTATAACATTTTTATTGTATATTTTTCTTATTTTTATTAATTGTATTTCAATAGCCTATTGTTCATAGCTTAGTTTTAGCAAAGAAATAATGGTAATTTTTCAAATTTTTTATTTTTTAATTATTATCACTTCAGCATAAATGTACGCATGATTACATTTTTTGAATGAATCAACTACTTAAAAAAAAAAAAAAAGCTCCTTAAATGCACGCATTATTACATTTTTTGAATGCATCCGCCATAATTTTCTCTAAAGGGACTGATCGATCATCGACGAAGCAACTTGTATAGATCACGATTTTGGGAAGAAGATTTTTTTTTTCATGTATTTATAAATTTGACCGGTAATTCTTATTTAGGGGAAAAAAAAGTGAGGTAGATACCACATAGATATGCAACATCAATATAATGGGGTCAACTAACATTTGACAGTTTGAGTTGTTAATGTTGAGAGCAACATTATTACATTTTAAGATTCCTAAAACAATATTGAAATAAAAAAAAAAACTTTAATTTTAAGGCAACATTGTTCATGCGGATACTTCAGGAACAGTTTTGCTACTTAATCCTTAATAAATCCTCAATTTTCATTATTATTAAATTGTACGGATTTTTGTGCAAATAAGTATGTATTACAATTTCAATTATTTACTTTTATTTTTATTTAGTTTTGCAAGCCTAATAACATACAGTTACAATAGGTGGTTCCATCACATCACTCTTGTTGTTGAATAGGTTGGTCGCGCAGTTTCCAAATAGAATTTCACTGGTTAACTAAATTAATTAGTACTCCCTCCGATTCTAAATATAGGACATAATTTATAATATAATTTATACTACAAACTATATTTTATATTTATGACCGGAGGTAATATATATTAATTATTAACTAATAGCATACAATAGTGTACATGTTACACCATGCACAGAAATGTGTGCGCTGACGAAAATCATTGGCAGATTTAGGCAACTTAGTAACATTGAGACGAGATATGGGTAAGACATTGCTCTTTATCTCTGGAAGTATAAGGGCCCGTTTGGTACGCTGTAATTGATTTTGATGGAAATGAATATGGATATGGAAATGGAAATGGAAATGAGGACTAAAAGTATGTTTGGTATGTCATGGAAATGATATCTAATTTTTGTATAAAAATACCAAAATGTCCTTCAATTTTTTATTTTTTACTTTTTTTTTTGAAGGTAGTGGAGGGTAATAGATGGAAATGATCACATGGAATTGTAAATCTTAGGTATTTTGATGGAATTGATTGAGTGGAATTGAGCCTATTTGGCTTCCACATGAAATTGGAAAATTTTCTAATTTCATCATACCAAACAAGCATCATGATAGAATTGATCCTCAATTCCATTTTCATCACCCTTAATTCCATCATACCAAACATAGCATAAGTATTCTCTTTACTAATATTCCAAGATTCCGAAGGGTTGGAGGAATGGGCTCAGCATTCTAAAGAGCAAAGAGTACAGGAGACCATTGTCAGTTAATAAATGATGGCCGGAACATTATACTCTATTAATATAAAAATAATGGGAAATGTTATTGTAATTATGAGTATATTTGAAAAAGGCATTACCTTTTTTTACCCTTTTATTGTTTTTAACTATTTTAGCCACCGGTTTATTTTGGACAGCAGTATAATTGTTGTCTATGAAAAGTATCGGATGGAGTACAATTCAGCTATAATGTTTATTTTAAGATTATTATACAAGGATCAAAATATTAAATTTTCCTTTGCTTAAATTATTATAACATTAAAAATTTATTATTTAAAATTCTAAAATTTTGGCCATAACATTAAATTATTGTTGAATTTTAATTGTTTATAAATTTTATAAAGTTGGGCCATCAAATGAAATTTTCCCTTCCAATTGATGAAGGGTAGGAACGCTGACACCATTCTTATGAGTCTTTTTTGAGACAAAAATGACAGTGTTTAATGGAAAAGGTTGGCAACGGAGAGAAGTCCACTCCTTTACTGGAGGACTTGAATGAGAAGTTCAAAATTTAAAAATAGGGCGGCTATTCTGGTTGCCTTTGGCGTGGGATCCTTTCCACCCTAATTAGGAGAGATTGAATTTGATATTCAGCTTATTAATGAGTTTAGGAGCTCACGCCGTAAAATAACATTGTTTTGAATGATGAACTCTTAAGTTTGTAGATGCGTTGAGCACCTAAAGTAAATCGTTATGCATATTTTAGAGGTAAAATTGATTAATATGCAAAATTCCATGCTATCTATCAAACAGAGCCTTCAGATTTAACTACTGTCACTTTATTACTCCCTCATGTCATATTTATAAGCAACTGTCTCTTTTTTTGAAGCTGGTCCTTAATATAAATAACTTTGGTTGTGTTTCAAAATTTAAACTATTTTTCCCCCTTTTAATCCTATTTAATATATATCTTTATACTCCCTCTGGTCGTAATTATAAGATAAAGTTGACTTTTTTTGGAGAAATTAAGGAAACCAATTAAATTACTTTAGAGTGTTTATATTTTTAGTATCCTTAGATTATATATTAGTTTATTAGTCAAATTAATTATTTTGGAGAAAAAAATAAAAATACTCTAAAGTAATTTAGTTGATCTCCTTAATTTCTTCAAAAAAGTCAACTTTGTCTTATAATTAGGACCAGGAGTATTAGTGAACCACTAATTCCCTTTAATTCAATCATTTAATATATATTCTCTCTCATATTTTTTACTCTTTTATTGTTTTTAACTATTTGAACCATCGGTTAGTTGTTGCTTATGAAAAGGATTCGATACTAAGATGTTTAATTTAAGATTATTATTCATAAGCAGTGATCATGGTCAGTACGGTCACTGAGAAGATGATTACCTTTTAGGCCTCAACCAACGAAAGACCAATGAAAGACAAAATGGGCCGGATTAGTGTGGGCTATAAACTGCACCATACAACAAGAAACGGCCTCCCCTAGTGGACTACCCATGTGACTCATGTTTTTGGGCCTGGCAAGATTGTCAGCCTCCAAGTTGAGGTCGCGCGGGATATGCTTCAACTCCACGTGCCTGCTACGCAACAGCATGCATCAGAAGTTTCCTTTAAACCGTTATAACTGATAACACACAACAGAATATAGAAAGATCTGGAAGATTTAGCGGTAATTTTTTTACTAACAACTTTTTAAAGAAACCGTTATTTTTTTTAACAGTGGGGTATCATTTATAAATTTGTTGCTCTCGTGCGCTCGTAGTCTCTCTGCTTGTGGCGCGCGCGCGAGTATTTGCATTGCTGTTTCTTCATCCACTGTGTGTGTGGTATGTTCAAATTTCTTCTTCTTCTTCTTCCTATTTTCTTTTTAAGAATGCTGTCATAATTCTTGCTTATAAGTTCGAGATGGGAGATTAAAACATCGCGCCCTCTCCTTCTGTTCCTTTCTGCCACTATACTTGAGGTTCTTCTTGCGTTTTCTTTTGCGGCATTCTGAAATAGTTTTGTAATTTGAAAGCTGTACGATCACATCGGCGTTGTTCTTATTATTTCTTTTCAACTTCTTACCATCTCATTCTTGGTCTTTGAATAATTTTCGGTCGATCATATTTATTTGTTGTTTAATTTGATAGATTTAAGACTCATCCGATGTGACGCTGATGAGCCTCTAGATCGTTCTCGAGATTTCAATTCCCACGACTTTCTTTTTCGTCCTAGCCAACAGGCTAGATGATGTCTTGGAATATTTCGCTGGATGCCTTTAGCTTCATAACATTATTGTCTAGTTTTAACCGTCTCTTATATATGTGAAAAAATATAATACAACCGCAGCAAAGCAAGGACTCGTCCACGGGGAGCAATGACTATCATAGGACGTATCGTTGGACTTACCGGTGGAATATCTTCAGGGACGAGCTCTGTTTCTGATCTATTCGAATCCCATGGCATTCCGGTTGTATATGCCGACGTCGTTGCCCGTGTATGTTTTTAGTTCTTTCATAGACCTTTTAAATTTAGATGGACCTTGAAACTAAACTTTCGTTATTGATAAGTGGTCAATTCGGTTTTTATTTTTCTTTTGGTTTTGGACAAAATGAATGATTCTGGGTGGAAGAATGAGATGATTGGATAAGGAAATTTTTGTTTGTGGTTACTTACAGGCTGCATTAAAGAAGGACACTAGTGCGTGGAAAGAAGTTGTTGCAGCTTTTGGGCGGCGAATTTTACGCAGAAATGGGGAAGTGAACTGGCAGAAACTTAGACAAATTGTTTATTCTGATCCAGATAGGCGCCGACTTCTTAATGGGTAATGATGCTTTTTATGCGCCATTTTTTCATTTGATGTGAAGCTTTGTATTTCTTAATCAATTGTTCCATTTTCATGGCCTATTGGAAAGGATCTATATATATATATATATATATTATCAGTGCAACGTTAGATTGAGTTATTAGACTTGAGCGAGAACTTTCATGCGGAAGGGACGCTATTATATTTTTGACTTACTGAGCAGTAGCAGTAGCTAATAACTTCAACGCAGCAAAATGCTGCATATATATAGGTGGTTGTGCAAATTAAATGATATTTTATGATCAATTATATTATTGGTCCTAGTCCAAAGTTTAATACATGTTCCCCCGTTTTTTAATGTAAGACCAATATTCCTTAATCACCTCTATCTCTATCGTTGAAGGAGCATCTTTATAAATTAGAAAAAAATTAATAAATATAAAAATATATTTTACATTCATGACCAAGACTAATTCCATAGTTAAGTTATACATTAAAGACCGAGGTACTTTGTTTGCTGGGTTATGTCACTTGCTTTAGTACATATCTTTTGAACTATTTTCTTGAGAGTGTAATGGAATCCGTATTTGATTTTCAATTGTTATCTTTTTTTAGATTGCTGACTCCTCACATAATCAAGGGAGGATTTCGCGAAATCGTGAAGCTTTGGATGAAGGGTCATAGGGTTATTGTTCTTGACGCCCCTATGTTATTTGAGTCCGGGATAGATCGGCTGATAGACCAAACTATTGTTGTTTGGGTTGATCGGGAAACACAGATTCGACGACTCAGGGCAAGAGACAAAATAAGTGAGCAGGATGCGACGAATATGATAAACTCTGAGATGCCACTGAATATAAAAAGGAATAAAGCCAACAGAGTAATAGATAACACTGGTTCACAGGCTGCCTTGAATGAGCAGTTTTGGGATATCTATTTTGAGGTCTTGAGACCCTTAACATGGGATCAGTACCTACGTTCTTGGCTGTCTGCATTGAAGTTCATTGCTTTAGTCATCTGGGCTGCTCTTTTATGCAGAGAGTCATATGTGATAATGATCATATGCAGCTGCTTGCTTTTGTTTTTGGTAGTGAATTACAGAAAAGTATTTCAATATTGATGTTTTGAATTCTCCAACAGATGCTGAAATTTCAAGTGACTATATGATTTGCAAAAATTCCATCCATTTTGTACCAAACAGTCCAAAATATGATCGAGTTCCATCTAGATTTCCACTTTTACGGGGCTGCTCGGCAGAAATATCTATGTGCCTTGCATGTCTTTCGGCTTGAGGCCCATACTTTTGTGTGTAACGAAGAGCATGTGGCTTGTATGTCTTTCGGCCAGAGGCCCATAGTTTTGTGTATAACGAAGAGATTACAGAAGTGGAAACTTCTTTTTCTTGACTTCTTTTTTTTTTGGTGGAATCTTTTTCTTCACTTCTCGTAAAAAGAAAGAAGGAAGTGTAGACATTTAATAAGAAATATAGGAGTAGGTAACTAAACCTGTAACCTTTCACTTATACAGGATATGACCAGGCTACAAGCTCATTAGCGAAGTAGAGAAATTAGCAAACTGTGAGCCATAAAAAAGGAGGGAAAGAGAAGCACCAAAATTATGAAATCTCAAAGAGTAATGGACCATTATAACCGTGACGTATCAGGAACTTAGTGATAAAGATCAACATTGCAAATTTGCAGTACACTAGCATCCTTTCAGAATTAGCAATTTTTTGGTTTGGTCTGATACAAAAATTGTAAAATTCAAAAGCTTCGTTCTTGAGACATTAAATACAAACAAGGACGGTACTTAGAATAAGAAACAAAATCATTAATGCCTTTCATGAGTTGGTTGAAATGTTCCGCAGGGAATAATTTCAAAATTTTTGTGGGACGTACGACAGAGCAGTGTGGACACTTGCAGTGTCCGTTATATAGTTTACCTAATAATAATAATAAAAGTGTTAAATAAAATAAAAGCGCGGAACCGTGTAGGAGCCGAAAGGACAGAGTGGTGTGGGTAAAATGATCATCAAAGTTGAAAGTTGCTATTATGATTGGGATTATTGGTGTGGGGCCAAGGGGTAATTTCTGCACCAATTGGATTATATACTGACTCTCTTTGGATTCTTGTGAGAGTTCAAGACTACAAGGTAGCTTCGTATAATTCAAGAGGCCACGAAGATAGAGTAGTGTTATCAACGAAGTGTTGGTGTAGAATCTTACTTGTTAATATATGATCTCAGTTATACAGTTACACAAAGATTTCAATGATGCTATATCCATAATGAACACTGATAATCAAGTCAAAAAGCAGCAGCCTCTGTTGTATATCACGTGTAAAATACTGGCTGCTTGGTAACTGATGACTCAGTCGTTGATGAGTCATAATGATAGGTTTATTTCCCTCAATGTCATATGGTCACTGTGGAAAACTTAAACCTATCAACCACTTGGATATATTTTTCCCTTGATATAGAAAGTAAATTGTAACCCATTGGGTTGACTCTAATGAAATAGGCTAATCTCTCATCTCATGGCATGTGATATTTGAATCTATATGTTAAGATGTACGTGCCCATATTTATTATCCAACCGTGTTTCAAAAAGAATTACAATTGAATAATAGTTATACTTCATTTTTAAAGGTAGAAGAAGAAGAAGAAGCTAACGGTGTGCTTGAGCGTTATTCCAATAAAGCAATCACCACGCACGGAGATGAGTGAATCACGGGGAGTTGTTGAACAAATGAAGGAGAATAAGGAGCATGATAAGGTTATAAAGAGGGCCCATAACTTAGTTTGTTAGTTGTTATACTTATACCTCCCAAGTTCCATTCAAAGACAAGTTTTACAAAATGTTTGATTGGTTTCAAATTGGGTTGCAGGTAAATGCATGGGTTCGTAAGTGTTGTAGGTGGGGAAGAATGCTTTATTTAGATTTTAGAGTTGCATGCACCCCACACGTATGGCTCCATATATTTAATTTGTATTCTTTTCCTGAAAAGTTGCGACTTTTGGTCTTATTTATTTATTTTATGACTTAAAAAAGGCTGAATCTTTCACCTTTCAAGAATATCTCAATGTCTGCTTTTTAACTCCCCCCCCCCCCCCCCCATTTTCTTTAATCATTCAACCTTTGACTTTCAACGATCTGTTCCTCCACTCACATCTTTCTAGCTTGTGGCCTCTGTTTCCCACTTTCTCTTGTCCCTGTCCCACCCCCAAGTTGTATTAATTATTCACTTTTTTTCCCTTATTACATCCATTAAATGAATCTTTAATCATTCATTTTATCCTCCAACCCACGTCATGTTTCCCTTTCTCTAAGATCGCAAAAAATTTTATAAAATATACCCCATCCCTAACTCAAACTCTTACTGTTTGGCAGGAGGGAAATCAATGAGAAGGGAAGGAAAAATTTTTATGAGTTAAAATTTTAAAAAGTTGAAGAAATGAGGTTATAAAATTCTAATAAAGATAAGATGTAAAATAAAAAAAGTAAGAAAAATTAACTAAAAACTTTTAACCCATTTTTTTAATTTTTTTAAATTTAAATCATAAAATTTCTTTTTTCTCCCTTCCCCTTCAAATCCCTTATACCAAACTAGGTATGTCTTCCGTATAATTAAAAAGAACAAAGGTATGGACTAGTATAGCTGGTCTGTTTGCCTCATCATTCAAACAGAGCTCAATTGTATAAGTAATTTGCCAATGGGCGTGCTCTAAAAAAATCTAATTTTATATTAAAAGTTATAATTATAATTACAAATTGGAATTATTTGAGGAAAGGGATTAGAGGGTCAATGAAAGACTCATAATCAGATTCCTTGATTGCCAGAGGTGTGGCTTCACATTGAAGAAAGAATATTGGTTGCAAGAGGAGACCCTATCGCTCATGATCCTGCATTTCAGTTAATATTGAAATAGAGTAACAAGACAAAAAAATGAACATGTTACATTTTTTTTTTCATTTTTTAAATACTTCTAAAGAAAGAAAAACAAGACAAAGCAAGTTGAAGAAAGTGACCACAAAGAGACAAAAAAAATAAGGTATTGGAGATCACATGTTCCTCCTACATTCTCCAAGACCGATCTCACCCTCAGGTCGTCCCCACCGAAAAAAAAAACACATCTTTCCCCTGTTTTAAATTTAATAAATCATCATGAGATAATTTTGTTAAATGAAAAATTAATCATTGCTCATTTTGAGGGATTATAAATAAATTACATGATTTAAATGAAATTTAAAACAAGTCCTGTACTAATCTGTACATCTTTCCTAAAAATTCAAGTAAAATCATGAAAGAATAATATTTTTTCAAAGTGAGAAAACAGCGCAATTTCTGGCCAAAAAAAAAAAAAAGCCAGCGCAATCATTATTTAATTAAATACTCGTTGTTATATAAAAATTTGGGCATGAAAAAATCTCACATTTTGTCAGAAGAAGTGTCTATGTTCACCGTGTCTTGAAGACCAATAAAAAAATACCTATAAAAAAAGGTCTTGCATTCATTTCATTTTGAGTAAAATACTCTAATCTCTCTTATATTTTATCTTAATTATTTTAAAAATATACACTTAAATTCAAATCATTAATTTTATTTTTTATTTAAAATTTATTCTTCATTGTTACTAATTTCCTAATTTTGAATGAAATTTTTTAAGTAGTTTAAGAGTTTCTTTTTCGTTTTCTTAACTTATTTTTTACTTTTGTAAATAGTAATGTGTTAAATTTTTTTTCATATTAAGATAAATACTTAATTAATTTAATTAATGTAGATATATAAAAATTAATTAAAAATATAATTAATCCTATTAATATATGCATATTAAAATAAACATGTTTATAAATGTTTGTGTAAAAAATGTATTTAAAAAATTAAAATTTAAAATTAATATAAATTATATACTATATAAAATTTATATTATTAACAACATATTATGAATAAAACATTTTTTTTTACCTTTTAATGAATGACATATTTTTTAGTCATTTAAAAAAATACTAAATAAATAAGTTTCAATTAACATGATAAAAATTTAAAAGTTTATAATATAATAAAAATAAAAAATTTTATAATATATTAGAAATTTAGAACATACATGTATTAGAATTATTATTTTATATAAAATTTTATTTTTAGATAAATATAAATATTTATTCATTTATTAAAAAATGTTTATTTTAGTCAAAATAAATGTTTAGTAGTTAAACTTAACTGTTAGGTGGATAGAAATAAAATATCAAATATATAAGGGAGGTTTTTATAACTTGTATTTTAATTTCAAGGGATGTATATATACATTTTTAAAATAGAGGGGAGCTTTGTGTAGTTTAGATAAAAAAGATGGATAGTCAATATATTTTACTTTACACAAAAAAAAAAATCATTTTCCTGAAAAATTGTATTTTACTCAATATGCATTTATTTATTAAAAAAAGGGTCGTTACTGTTACTGTAACTGTAACAGCATGTTCAGAGGAGAATTCCAGTAAAACCCAATTCTAACTTTCATTCACCTCGCATTCTGTTGTTTTGAATTCCCTCTCTCTTCTTGACTACTCCATCTTCTCCGGCGACCCCCCTCTATTTCTACCTTTCCGGCTAACTCAATTTCTCCCTAAACCCATTTGCTCCGATATATCTTTATTCCCGTTTTCTCCTCACTCCCCCATTTCTTCTCCAAATCTAAACCCACTAGTATCCACCGTCTGCAACAGCCCTCCCTTTTCTCCTTCTTTTTATCTCCATTCACTACTTTCCATGCAGTCAGCTGAATTAAAGGTACAATTTTCACTTTTCTCTGTGAAAGTCGCTCTCTTTAGCTCCCCCCTTTTGCAGAATAGTTAGGTGACAGAAGCTTTCCCTGGAGAAAACAAGTGAATTTCCACTGAGATGGACCTCGAGGTTTGGTGTGTTGAAGCTCGAACTTCCTCTGTTATGAGAGTCAACTCCCCTTTGCCGTTGATTTGGTCAGATCTTTCTCCGAAACTCAAAAATGGTAATTTACATCTTTTCAGCTTTCTGTAATTTCGTGCCCATTTAAAGTATTCGCTGTTGAAAATCGGCTTTGTCCGGTGCATCCTTTCCACTGTTTTCTTGGTGTCTCTTTTACTCTTTTTTTCATTGAAATTAATCTGAGAAATTCAAGGCTGCTCTGCTTATTATATATCACTGTCTTGGCTCTATGAACACTGAAAAATGATTGCATTCTCAAAATTTTGTTCCTCGTTGTCATTGGTCTAGTATTGGGCCCCTTGCTGCCCAAAATTCATTTTGCATGGTAATCAAATTCATCGCTACCTTTTATTGAACGAAAAAGAGAAAAAAGAAAAAAAAAAAGAGCTTCTGCTTGAGAATCTCATATCTCACTGTCCAACTCCAAGATACTTTGTAAAAGTTATATTGCTCCCATTTCAAGTACAATAACTTCGTTTCTGTAATGTTCATATGTTCATTGTAGCATAGCAGTCTGTGGCGGCTTCTTGAATCAAAGTTGTTGGTTGTTCTTTCGGTTCAGGTACCTCCATTCTTGCATATTTTCTTTCCCGTTGGTTCATTTTTAAAATTTACATCAAAACCATTCACATTTGTTCTCCTGAATCCAAAAGTGTGTGTGTGTCTCTGAGTTCTAACCATTGCACCACTAAACCACACTTGTGCTTGAGAATAACCTCTGTATTCACCTTATCCCTTTTCAGGTGTTACAGTTATCAAGGTCTAAACTTATACGGGTAAATGACACGTTAGGGGATAGCTTTCATCACTATTCCGCAAGTGTTGCTTGCTTGAGCATACATAGATATGCTTGAACCGGGGTCGGGTCGGATTAGATCACCATTCTTGTTGTGCTTCTTCATTGGCTTCTTGCTACACTCAGCTTTCACTTCTGAAATTCCATTGGGTTCAAAGCTTTCTGTGGTTGACAATGACAGTTGGGTCTCCGCCAATGGTGATTTTTCATTAGGATTCTTTAACATTTCAGATCAACCTAATGAGTTCAGGATTGGGATTTATTTCAGTTCAAAGTCTATACCACGTAGCCAACAAACTGTGGTCTGGGTTGCTGGAGCTCATGCCACTGTGGGTAGCATGTCCTATTTCGAACTCACCCCAGAAGGAGAACTAGTCCTCTTTGATTCAGTACAGGGAGTAGTATGGACCAGTGGAACTGCCAACCAATCTGTAGTTTCGGCTACCTTTCGTGACAATGGCAATCTTGAGCTAATAAACAGAGAGCAACATGTTGTTTGGCAGAGTTTTGATACTCCATCTGATACACTAGTCCCAGGGCAGAGTTTATCTGTGTATCAAAATCTCCGAGCTGCCAGCAAGCAAACCATGTCTAGTTACTACAGTCTCAATTTGAATGGCTCGGGACAGCTACATCTTCGATGGGAAAGTAATATTACGTATTGGACAAGTGACAACCCTTCTATTGCAAATCTGACTGCTTGTCTCACAGCCACTGGATCCCTGCAACTTCAAGACCAAAGTTCAAAACCCGTTTGGTCAGTGTTTGGTGATGACCACAATGAATCAGTGAACTATAGGTTTCTTAGGCTTGACCTGGATGGCAATCTGCGCATTTATTCATGGGTAGAAACATTACAATCTTGGAGATCAGTATGGCAAGCTGTGGAGAATCAGTGCAAGGTCTTTGCGACTTGTGGTCAACGTGGTATGTGTTTCTTAAGTGCTTCAGGTTCTGCTGATTGCAAGTGCCCGTTTGAGTTAGCTGACCCTAACAAATGTTTGGTTCCATATGATGAGGCATGTAAATCTGACATCAATATGCTTACATATGAGAAAACATTTCTATATGGAATTTACCCACCTGAAGATTCAATTGCCATAAGTAGTTTGCAGCATTGCAAACAGTTGTGTTTGAATGACCCACAATGTACAGTTGCAACCTTTTCCAATGATGGAAGTGGTCAATGCTCAATAAAGAAGACTAAGTATGTCACTGGTTATGCCGATCCATCTCTAACCTCAATATCTTTTGTTAAGAGATGTTCGGGTCCATTAGCCGTAAATCCTGGTCCTGTTAATTCACGCCCTCCCAAGCAGCCTCCAGTACTTTGTGTTCCTTGTTTGATAGGAGCAGCCTCTGCCACTTTTTTCTTCTTTGCCATCATACAGCTGGGAATTGGTTTCTGGATCTTGAGAAGAAGAAACATCATTAGGAAAGAAGTTACTTTAGCTTTGACATGCCCCAGCTCAAAGGGTTTGTTGTTGTTGTCCTTCTCTGAGATAAAGAGCCTCACTGGGGATTTCAAGAACCAAATCGGTCTAAACATGTTCAAGGGTGCACTACAGAACAATCAATTGGTTGCAGTTAAGAATCTGAATGCAAGCATAGAAGAAAGGAGGTTCAGGAGCGCTGTTACAAAGATAGGAAGCATCCATCACAAGAACCTAGTGAAGCTGGAGGGCTATTGTTGTGAGTTCAATCACAGATTCTTGGTGTACGAGTATGTCAAGAATGGTTCTCTGGATAAGTTCTTAAGCAATTCATCTCTTTGCAGGAGGCTAACTTGGAAAAAGAGACTTGAGATATGCTCAGGTGTGGCAAAATCCATTTGCTATTTGCACACCGAGTGCCAGGAGTTCCTTAGCCATGGCAATCTGAAGTGTGCAAATGTCTTACTGGACGAAAACTTGGAGGCCAAGGTAACTGAATATGGGATTGCAAGATTAGATGGTGAAGCATCATTTTGTGGTTCTTCAGCTGAGAAAGATGTGGAGGATTTTGGCAAGTTGGCACTAACTCTGTTATCTGGGCATCAAGACACCGAGGATCTTTGCCAGTGGGCATATGAACAATGGATAGAAGGACGATCCAACAACGTGGTTGATAAAAGAGTCGACGGTGGAATCGATTCAGAGGAGCTAGAACGTGCATTAAGAATAATATTCTGGTGTCTTCAAATGGATGAACGGAGGAGGCCTTCGATGGGGGAGGTAGCAAGACTGCTGGATGGTGGTATACCGAATGTTGATCTTCCACCACCTCCTTTCGCTGTCCAGAGGCCTTTGCTAGAAGATGATGATACTTGAAAAGTAGTGTAGATGCCTGATGAACTTGTTGGAGTTTATTCTCATTAACTGTTGTTGCTTTTCCCCCCCTCCTTTTCCCTTTTATTTAATGTGTATAGTAGATTTTAAGACTAACATGTAGATGACAAATGGAAATGGCCATGCCCATTATTTGTGGTCCCTGGCCATAACTTTATATGGGGCGGTGACTGTAAACTGAACTGTGAACACCACGATGTATTTTCAGGTTTTGTTTGAAGTTGAATCTCTCCATTTGAGCACATACCGTCCAATGATTTCTTGTATTCTCGTTTTGTGTATTGCATGTTATTTCCAAGTCAAATGTATGTCTGAATTCCTTGTGGGAGAGGTGTTGAAAATTGAAGTTAGACTTTGTTTGGTTCAACGAATTTGAGGTTAAGTGAGGTTGATTAAAGTTAGGTTATGGTAGTTTATAGTTTTGTTTGATTCAAGAAGAGGAGAGGGAAGGTTTGGGGTTGTTTGATTTTGTTTTTAAAAACAATAAAACAATAAAATCTGTTTGGTAAATTGTTTTTAGTTGTTTGCTTATTTTTATTTTCCTAATTTTTTATTTTTTGAGGCCGCCACTTATCCAATATCGACAATATACTATTAATGGCGACCATCGTCACATCAGTTCAAAAACAAATTTTTCAAAACTACCTATTCAAATAGATTTTTTTTTTTTTTTTTAATTTTTAAAACTTGTTTCCAAAAACTATTTTATAAAATTGTTTGTGAGAACAAAAACAGAGAACGGAATCAAACAAGCCCTTTGTTTCTTATTTGGTTCTGAAGGGTGTGTGAGGGGAGTTAATTACAAGTGGATAAATATACCCTTTTCTCTTTATATATTTTCCTTCTTATTTTACAATTTTTTTTATGAAAATTATTATTTCTTAAATTATTAATAGAATTCTAACACAACCATCATGAAAGGCAGAAGTGGAACAAATTTAATAGACCAACTTGAATTGGGAATCATAGTTATGACCAAATTTATTGCTTCCATTTTTTGTAGAAGAAAACTTACTGCTCCATTTTTTTTTTTTTTTTTTGCATTCTGAGATATTGGGTAGCAGAAAATAACTAGCTTTGCATTATGAGATATTGTGAAGATATTTCATAAGAATATAACTTAGATCAGATCTACAGGCATATGACAAGTGGCAATGAAGAAGAGGATGAAGGGATGAAGGTGCCGACGAAGGAGTAGAGAGTGGCAGTTCCGCTTGATGGTCCGGTGAAGATGCTGGAGGAGGAGAGGAGCGAAGTGGACAAGAGAGTGAAGGCATAGGCGATATAATGGGAAAAGGAGGGTTTTTAGCTATGGAATATCAAAAAAATTGTCATTGGCATTTTAGTCAGAATGGGATACAAAATTTCTCTCACCTAAAAAAAACCTCAAATTTGGAGGGTTGAGAAAAGAGGGGAGGTGAGCACAAGAGGACAAGAATTTTTCCCACCCCTCCTTCCAACCAATCAGGATTTTTATATCTCCAACTCTCACCTTACCTCAAAAAACCTCCAATTAAACAAACCCTTATAGGCTTTGTTTGGTTCAATGGAGGTGAGGTTAAGTGAGATTCATTAAAGTTAGGTTGTAGGAAGTTATAGCTTTGTTTGATTCAAAAAGAGGGAAGGGGAGGTTTGGTTTCTTATTTGCTTCAAAAGGGTAGATAATGGGAGTTAATTATAAGTGGACAAGTATATCCTTTTCTCTTTTTATATATATATATATATATATATATATATATATTCCTTCTTATTTTACAATTTTTTTATGAAAATTATTATTTTTTAAATAATTAATAGAATTGTAATTAAACCATCATGAAAGTTGGAAGTGGAGCAAATTTAATAGACCAACTTGAACTGAGAATCATAGTCATGAATAAATTTATTACTTCCATTTTTTGTAGAAGAAAACTTATTGCTCTAGTTTTTTGCATTTTGAGATATTGGGTAACAAAAAATAATTACATTTGCATTATGAGATATTGTGTGTGTTTGTTTTGACGATTGGGTGAGGCAATGGAGCAATTTGAGGACAAATTTTCACTATTTACTAACGATAACAATTGGGTGAGGTTTTGAGGTGTTTGGTATGACATTTTGTTTGATAGGCTTATTCTTGTAAGCGACCTTTTTTTTAAGCTTGCAAATCTAGTTTTTTGAACCATCAATTAACTTTTAACTGTTACCTATGCATTTTTTTTTTGCCAACTACCTATGTATTTAGTTGGCTTATATGTGTATATATATAGTAATAATAATATTGATAGGAGTATTTTTATATCTTTGGGAATCAATAAGGTACTTAAAACCATTTCTAATCACAAAACTTCTTTTATGAAAAATGTCCTAAATAATTTTTTGTTTCTTTAGATAGTAATATTCTACTAGTTAGAGAATACTTTAGGATAAGAGTTTAGACAAATTTTGAGTTTTGTCAATATATAATAGTAGACATGTAGAGAATAATTAATAATTAATAATTAATTTTAATCAGTTTAGATTTATTATTTGGTTGTTTTATGATTTTATAATCAATTTCTTTTATAAACATGTCATAAATTAGTTTCTATATGGTATTTTTACCGATTAAATCTAGTTTAAATAATTTATTTGAATTATTAGAGGTATTATTGAGATTTTAATCGTTTTATTTTGTTAGATTTTGAGTTATGTGAAAATATGAGTTATGATTTAATATTTAAATTAGAGTTTGATATAATTTATAAAATTTAAACCTGAAGTGCACAATAGAAAAAACTTTTGGAGTGTGCTAAAATAGGTTCGAAATATTACAAAAAATGCGCAAGTACAGCTTCGACCAAATTATACCGAACTTTTGATCTAATTAGTTCTGTTGTATTTTACTTTATAAAAAGCTTTAAGTTTGCATAATCTCTAATTTATCCGCATTTTTATTGTAATTTTATTATGTATTTGACTATTGTCAAATTTGAAAAGTTAATTTTTTCACTTTTCATAATTTTTTGAATTTTTTCTCTTAAATATCACAAAAGCCACTTATGCAAAAGTCAAACCAAACAACTTTCACTTTTATAAAAGCACTTATCTAATTGCTAATTCAAACATTAATTATTTTACCCAACCTTACTTTTTCCCAATCTTAAGATTCCATAAGTCAAAGTAAAATTTAGTGCTCGTTTGGATGAGCGATTGGAATGCTTAAAAGCAGCTTTTCAATCGTAATTTACGGTATACGAGGTAAGTACGTGAGAGGAGTTGTTTCTCGATCTACATGAAGAGCAACTTATAAGCAATCTGATCGCTAAAACAAACATGACAGTCACTTATCCAATCGTCAATCTAAACACACCTATTGTGAAGATAATTCATAAGAAGATAACTTGGCTCGGATTTACAAACTACTACGGGTATATGGCAAGTGGCAATGAAGGAAAGGAAGGAGGCGCCGACGAAGGAGCCGAGAATGGTGGCTTCCTTAGATGGTCCAGCGACAACGCTAGAGGAGGAGAGGAGTGAAGTGGACAAGAGAGTGAAGGCACAAACGATATGATGGGAAACGAGGGTTTTTAGTTCAGAGGGGTAGTTATGAAATATCAAAAAATTGTCATGGTCATTCGGTTATAATGAGATACAAAATTTCTCTCATCTAAAAAAAACTTCAAATCTGGAGAGTTGAAAAAGGAGGGAGCACCTCCTATCCTTAGGCTTTGTTTGGTTGGAGGTTAGGTTAGGTTAGGTTGGGGTGGGGTTGGTTTTGTTTAGTTGGATGTTAAGTTAGGTTAGGGGTAAAAAAGTGGTATTTGGTTGGAAGGATGTTAGATTAGATGTTGGATGTTTTTTTGTCTTTTAGTAGTAACCTAACCTAGGTTCTGAAACCTCCAAAATTGGGGTTTTTCCTAGGTGAGAGAATATTTGTCTTCAATTGTGACTAAATTGCCCATGACAACTTTTTAAAATTCCAACACTGCCCTAACTTGACCTCCTGATTCAACGAACTTTCCAAATAATAATAATTTTATAAATAATTATTTATATGCTTACACGAATAATTATTTTATAAATAATAATTTTATATAAATAATTATTATTAATAAATACATTATAAAAGAAGAAGGAAAATATGTAGAATGACATTTTAACCTCCTCTAACCTAACTTAACTTAAATAAACCTCATTTAACCTAACCTTCGTTGAATCAAACAACATTATAACCTCTTCTAACTTAACTTAGGTAAACCTCATTTAACTTAACATTCGTTGAACCAAATAAAGCCTTAGTGTTCAACCATAACTTAAATACTATTGATTATGATAAAAAGATACATATACATATAACAAAAACCAAGGTATTAAAACCCGGACCGGGTATTGAACCGGTCGGGGTACTGGGTTAAGGGTCAGTGGGTCAAACCGGGGCCAAATCAGAGCTAAACCGGTGAGTAATTGAAAATTTTAGGCTTATAGTATGAAATTCTAAAGGAAAAAGTTAAATTTTTTTTTTTTTTTTAAATTGGGACCTGGACCGGACCGGTCTAGTGACCGGTTCGACGGTTTTCGGTCCGGGTCCTGAAACCATGACAAAAACAAAAAAAGGGAAAGAAAGTTTTATTTTTCAACCTGTTCCCGTTCATACGGTTCCAGCTTCCAGGCTTCTGATCAGTGTTCAACCTGCTATTCTGGATTCATTCATGCCACCTGCATTAATATTACTGGATCGATTCATGATGTGGTGGTGGTTTGGCGTAAGGATAAGAGATATTTTTCCAAAAGAGAAAAGAAAAGAAGATCCTCAAGCCTCTGTTTATTTACTGATTAGATGTTACGTGGATATATTTTCTAGTGGCTGGTACAGTGCCAGATTCTGCCCTTTGGACCAAGCAAAGCGTTTGAGATTTTTTTTTTTTCATATTTAAAAAATATTTTCAAAATTAAAGGGAAGCTCATGGCTGAACTGTCCGAAGAAGCAGATTTTGCAGAATCGTTGCAAAGCAAATCCCACTTTGTTTTTAATGAAAGATTAATATGCATTAACACACAAAAAAACGATTACATAAAAAAAAAAAAAAAAGTGGGATCCGTATCCGTATGTTATAAAATATGAGAAACGAATCGCATTAATCTGCTTTAAAAAGTGTGTGTTTGGTATTATTTATTGGGGGTCAATAAATACTTATTATGTAAGTCGAAATAAAACTCCTCTTATATACTTACTTCATATATCGTAAATCATGACTTATAAATATTTATTGTTAAAAAATAAACTATTCAAAATAAACACAAATTCATGAGGGAACAAAAAAAAGAGAACACCAAGTCAGATCCGTATGTCATAAAATATGAGAAACGAATCACATTAATCGGAAATATTGCCTTTTTTTTGTCAGAACTTGAGTGAGGGGTGCCTCCTTGACATAGGCGGCCGCTCTTGGAAAATATATTACAATATTAATTATTGCAAGTCACATCACAACAAGCCCGTCTAGCTCAGTCGGTAGAGCGCAAGGCTCTTAACCTTGTGGTCGTGGGTTCGAGCCCCACGGTGGGCGCATTTTTCACTTTTTCTTGAAATTTTACTTTTATGCATTTTTTTCGTAAACAATCCCACACGCTCCTTTTTTTATTTAAGAAGATTAAAGTGCCTTGTTCCATTATTTTTGCCGTTTAACTGATTTAAACAGTTCAATAACATATATATACGTAGCTTTCTTACTCAAAAAAACTCTATCATCCCCCAGTCACTCCACATAAAAAAGTGGAGCTTTAATTAATTATTAAATCATTCGTATTTACAATTTGAGGGGAGTTAGCTTTAATACCTTTTTTATTTCCAGAAAAAAAAAACTAAATATAAGGTGGGCGATTGATATTTGAAAAATTACAGGCGTGGTCCTATTTGCAAAATGTTTCAGTCAAATAATTTTTTTGCCTGTTTAGATAAGAACTACTACCCCTAATCCAAGACAATTTAAGCAGCACACGATCGAATGGCACGTGATTGGAAGAATGCATCCATATATACAAAGATAAGATAGTACGTCAATTAGGTAATTTCCCTTTTCATTTTAGAATGTATTAGGTAAACGTAATTTAGGTTATAATGAAGGTACCTTTTAATTTGGTGATGCAACGAAGATCACAAGTTTCAACCTTTAAGATATGGTTATCTATCATGGCCGAATATAGACAATTGCAGGCTGCCAAACGGTCCCTACTTGCCAAATTAATATATGGTTTTGACCTAATAATAAAGCCTTCAATATAAAACTATTTTATATTTTGCAAAGTATCAAACAGCCGTAAATAAATCATTAATTTATGTATTATAATTTTCATCAGGTCAATAATGGTGGAATCAAATCATTTCTATAGTATTAGCACTAGCGATGATTCTATTAAAAACAGTGGTAATCAATCCATTGCCAGTCTATTAGTTAATTGATTAGTCTTTTCTTTTTACCAGTCTTTTTATTGTTAGGAACCATGTGATTATATGGATTCGTAAGATAGCTAACAGGATAGCTGATTGGGTTGTTAAGGTTTCGTTGAAGGGGTCGTATCCTACTAACTGGATTTCAAGACCTCCTCCAGATCTAATGAAGATTTTGTTGTCTGATATGAATACAATGTTGATGTGTTAGATACCGATTAATTTTGGTTATTGCTTATTTTAATTTCACTGGTTGTACTAAGGGACATATTTTGGTAATGAATGTTATTTTCTGGAGGTTAAAAGAAAAGAAGATTGCCCAATGCTTATTATCATCACCGGCATTTTATAAAATATGATACTCAATACTTATTATTTAGGCAAAAGCACATATTTATTTTTTTAATATATTAAGTTAGTTTATTTTTTTAGTTACTTAAATTCATAAAGTTTATTTTTAATATCTTAATGTTAGCATTATTAGAGTTTTAGTTTCATTAGTGGAAAATATTAAAATACCTACACATTACAATATAATGCTGACAAAACATACTTAGAACTCAATAATTTAATATAATATTTTTATATTTTAAAAGAAAAGTTGTTAATGTTGATGAAGTTTAGATTAGACTGCATCTTCATTAGGATATATATAGTTTAAACATTTTCAGTCTACAAAATTTGAATTAAAAATTAATATATCAATACTTAATTGTAATAAAACAACGAAAAATATATATTATAAGCTTAGGAAACTAAATCAAACTTAATGTGAATGGGATTAAACGTATTCTTAATTTATTACTATTCAATACATACATTAATTTACCAAAACAGAATACCTCTCCCCTGATTTATTTTTCTGACTCCCCTGATTTGATCTTCCACCTGAAAAGACTACAATAGTTGAAAGGAAAGTTAATCTTTCTCCTCTCCGTCTAGTTTATGTGTGTGTGTTTCGCATCATTTATTTTTAAATAATAAGTTCTTATTATATAAATTGAAATAAAATTCTCCTCAGATATTTTACTTGTATACTGTAATCACGATTTATAAACACTTATAAGTAAAAAAATAAACTATCCCAACAAACAATCTCTTCCTCCCTCCACATCGTTGCTTTTTATATAAGTATATAGGGTAAGGCTTATAATAGAACCTGGCGAAAAAAGGCCAGTTCTCATATGTAAGCATTTTAAAGGCGTTTATTTCTTATATATCGGATTTGGTAGAGAGAGCTGAGTATAAAATTTGATAATCTTCAACTTAGTGGTAGCAGTTGCTGCTGTATTAATGTTTTCCGTTTTGGATTTACGTGCGACAACGTAGAAGCCGAAAGCTTTTCAAGCCTCCCCCTCATAATCAGCATGAAAATTCTTTGATGCTTCATCAGATATATATATTTCGCCGCTAACAAAGAAGATTTTCATCTTAACTACTAATCTTATTGCGATGGCGCCATCTTCTGCAAAGGCTCAAATCATCAATAAATGGCAGAAGGTTGATCAGAGAAAGATGAAGAAGACGAAGAAGAAGAAGAAGCAAGAATCAGTTGTGACAAGTAGTACTCCTCCAAAGACGCATCATGAAGTTGCAGGTGATGATCATCACAACAATATGAAGAGAGAAGAAGAAGAAGATATATGTGCAAGTGGTGGGTGTTGTACTCCAAAGGCAGAGAGATTCAAAATACCAGAGATGGTATCATGCCCACCTGCTCCAAAGAAGACAAGGGTATTCCAAAACTACTCTTCCATTGGATCCCCAATAGAGTTTTTCTCTTCCCCTGATATTGACTCATTCTTTTCTTCACTTAGAAATGTATCAGCCTGAGCTCTGAGATATACTATATATCCCACGTAGACTTTTAAAGTTCAGTTCACTTCATCTCAGCTCAGTGCAGTTTAGTTCACTATGCTTATATGACTATAGCTACTTTAATTTGTACTCAAGTACTTATATATTTAAGAGTGCAGATATATGTGTATATATATGTTTACCCTAATTAGTAACAAGCCCTCTAACTGTTTAATTCTTATTATCTTCGGTTTGATTCACTTGTTGTCTGCTGCTATATGTGTTGCAGATATAGACCAAGCATTGATTAGGAAATATGAGGTTTTTATCATCTAATTAATTAATTTTGAATGTGAAAGAAAGTGGTTATAAAGTGGCTCATGATCAATTATATAAGTTCCTCAAAAAGGTTAAAGTGTTTGCTCAAAATAATATTGAAGTCAAATGAATTGGACTTCTGGTAGAGAAGGAGAGAGAATTATGAAACTAGAAAAGGAAGCAACTTTTTTGAACAGGCGAGAGCTTTTGATTAATATTCCTTATTCTTTGCAACTTTAATCCCTAATAATGCTTCTTTCTTCCTTTTTGTCAGCGACCCACTAATCTTTAATCTGCCAAAAAAGGCTCTTCTTTCTCATCTTCCAATCCATTTTTTCAAGTACAGATCAGAAGAATACAGACCACTTTACAGGATTAAAGTAACATGACTTAACAAATGTGAATATGAAAGGTTAAGATCGATGAAACAAAGCTGGGCTAGCTGTATGGTTATCATTGTCACTCTTCTCTTTTACGCTACCCAAAAAGGAATTAATGGAAATTCCAAAAAAGTACAGCATCAAGTATGAGAATCCAATGAAATTTGGTTTGTACGTTATTAGGGGAGAGAGAATAATACATGCATGGAAGGGTTTAATTATTATAAGGATGAGATTGAAAGTGTCCTTTGAAAGGAAACATACACGCAGGTAGCTAGGGATTGACAACAAAGGCACATGGATAAGGAGAATCCGATGAAGCTATGCTCTTTAATTTTTTCTTATTTTTTAAATTTTATCCCATGGACGCACGTAAGGGGAATCTATATATCTCCATCTCCTCGTGAAATTTTTAATTCCTTTGCTATTTATTAATTGAGAGCTTCTCTAGAATAAACAAGAAAACAAATTGCCTCCCAATTTGGTGTCGGCCACATTTTAGATTTTTTTTTTCTGATTTATTATTGTTAAAAATCAAGTAGGTTCAATGTTCCTATCATTACAAAAAAAACTGTCATTTAGTAGCGGTTAAAAAGATTTATTTGTAGCGGTTTTAACCGCTACCAATAACATTAGTAGCAGTTAACAAAATCGCTACCAAATCCACTATTGCAAACGTATTTGTAGTGGTTATTAGTAACGGCTACTCAAGCAAACAACCTGCTACTACATTCGTAGCGGTTTCATCCCAACCGCTATCATATCCATTACCTATAAATCAACTTACACAAACTTTGTAGCAGTTTTTTAACTGCTACCAATGTGGCGCCAGTGGCGGGAAATAAGAAAAATGAAAATTTGTTTTCGTGGGAAAGGAAATTTAAAAAAGGCACAAAAAATTAGTAACGCTTTTATAATCGCTACTAATATCACATGAAATTTTAAATTTGGCACCAGAAATTTAATTTTTTGGTTGTAGAGGTTTTGTTGCTATGAATTGCTACAAAGATTTTGTGAAATATTTAAAAAAAAAAGTATACAATTATTTTTATGCATTTTTATAATATGGGATTTAATAATTTATTATTTCAAAAATTTAGCTGATAGTAATTATTATGTATAAAGAATGATTTAATTAAATTTTTATAGTATAAACTATATATTTGTAATATTATTCAGAATATGTAGGTAATAAGAAATTATTGTATTGTCTGCTACAATGCGGTTATCATTATGTAAGGAAAATAAGAAACGGTGTGAAAAAGTCCTTCAACATCTGAAAAAAATAGTGAGAATAAATATTATGTGTAGGAAAAAAAATATTGAAGTGGAAGAATAAAAAAACCTGTTACCATATTTGATCACCTTGTTGAGATTCTTAGCTCTTAGAAAAATATTTGTAAATGAGAGAAACAAAAGAGAGGAAGAGTTGAAAGAAATGAGGGAGTGTTTGAAATGATGTGTGATGGGGGTATTTATAGAGATCTGCGTAGCGCTTGTAGCAGTTAATGTGACTGATGTTGTAGCGGTTTGATCTTGTAGTGGTTATAGTCTATATTTGTAGCGGTTTTTATAGTTGTAGCGGTTTTGTTTTGTGTTTGTAGCGGTTCTATAACTGCTACAAATAATGTACAGATTTTCTTTAAAAAAAATATATACATCCAAGGGCTACAAAAACAAACATATAATTTGTTTAATCATCCATCCTCGCCATCCCTAGAGAAATTGTGTGAAAAAATTGTTAGTGTGGTGGTATTATTTTGTTAAAATATTAAATTTAAATAATGTGAACTTAAAAAAATACATCGAAGCAGAAGTAAATTGTCATCACCTTTAGGGAAGAAGTCTTCAAAATTGGTAGGCTGAAATGGCTCACTCTTGTAGGCGATGTTATTGCCATCACCCATATCGTAAAGGTCTCAAGGCTTTAAATGAACTACCATATGTCAATCCCTGTGCCTCTCGTCCTCGAAATAATAAACCCAGTGTACCTCTGAGGCAAGAATATACGACTCATCATCTGTAGAATGCCCAGTGTGGATTGGCGTGAGAAATTTATCAATGTGATGCCTAAGTCGTCAGTTGTGAGGCCCTAGGAAGTCGTGGTATTTGCCTACAAATACTTGAACAACATCGCGATGAAACGACCTTAGTAATTAAGTTAGACAACATCAAGAAGCTTTCCATAAAGGGACGCCTCTGAACTGTATGTTGGCGTCACTGCTGCTGCCATAACTCCTCATCCCAAAAGTTCCATATATACCTGAATTTTGAGTTTGCAATCTTTGATCTCGTGAAACCGTGCAAAACTTGAAATCATTGACATTGTATGTTGTAAACCTTTTTGAATGGTCAAGAGGGCCAATTGTGAGAGTTATGAAATTTGGTGAGTGTAGGTTGTGGTCATTTAGTATTCTGTGTGCAAACAAGCTTGAGAATTCTCTGTGGACTTTTCTGTCAACTTCGGAGGATGTTTGTGTACGGATCTTAAGTTGACACTTAACATAACTTCTGAATTCCTTATAATTAATCAAGGGAAGATGATCATGAAATGTAAGTAAAAAATGTTACAAAAGATATAGAATAACATATGAATGTATAATTCTTACTGAAAGAAGGGTTCAACTTGAGTGCAATTAATCAAGACATGTCTATGTGTTTGTAACTTCTCAGTTGCCATTAATTTGAAGTTCTCAGTTCCTTCAATTGGTCTACTAATACGAGGGATAAATTCTTCTGATGTTGGCATAGGTTCAGGACAATCATCTACACGAGTCGGGCGATTAAAAGCTGTCTCAATCTTATCAAAGTACCTTGAATAGAAATATAGAACATCGTCCCCTATATAACCTTCAACTATAGAACCTTTTAGCCACGTCTTATTCCTTACGTAAGATTTCAATTTCCCAAGAAACCTGTGAAGTAAAGAAGGGAAAAATGATACTCAATGCTGAAAAGGGTGACTAGCAAACATAGGAACTAACAATGACACACATATGTTGAATGAGTACCTGTCAATAGGATATATCCATCGATATTGAACTGGGCCAGTGATCTTTGTTTCATGAACAAGGTGGACTGTAAGGTGAACCATCACAATAAAAAAGGACGGAGGAAATATCATCTCCAAATAACAAAACGTAAGAATGATTTTGGACTGCAACTGATTGAGCTCCTCAAAGATCAAAACCTTAAAACACAACTTCCGAAAGAAAGAACACAGTTCCACTAAAATGATGGACACATCGGGAGGAAGTGTATTCTTTATAGCTAGCGGGAATAACTGTTGCGTAAGGACATGTGAGTCATGACTCTTCAAGCCAGCAACCTTTTGAGCCTACATGTCAATACATCAAGAAATGTTGCTTGAATACCCATCAAGAACTTTTATTTTCTTTAATATCGCGAGGAAGACTTCCTTGTTTGGTTTTGTGAAGATGAACTTTACAAGTTGAAATTTGTCGTGCTCATCTGGCCACGCATCTTCACAAACTCTCATGGCGTGTAAATCTTTCCTCACGTGAAGATGATATTTTGATTTGCCAGGTTCGTTAAACATCATATATAGTACATTATTACAAACATTTTTTTCAATGTGCATGACATCAAGACTGTGGTGAAGTAAATTAGATTTTCAATATGGAAGAGTAAAGAAAATGCTTATCTTCTTCCATTGCTGAAGCGCTAAAGTCCTACCTGCCTTTTGGCCTTCTTATACTGCATCGTTGCTTTTTTCCTAACTTGAATTCAACATCCTCAAGCTACTGTAAGATGTCTGCACCGGATAAAGTCTGAGGTGGTCCTCTTTTTTCTGGTTTCCTATTGAAGTGATTCCGTTGCAATCTAAACTTATGCCTTCCATCGAGAAACCTCCGATGCCCTATGAAGCACCACTTTCGATGGTGGGGAAGGCACACTGCTTCAGAGTCAAAATTGCAAGCCTGACACGCTGACCCAGTATGCATATTCCCACCGGATACCGTTCCAAGGCCAGGAAAGTCACTAATCATCCACATCAAGGCTGCACGCAAGTTGAACATGTCTTCTTATAAGTGTCGTATGTCTTGATGCCGACATTCCACAGGTCAAGCAACTCCACAATAATCGGTTGGAGATACACATCGATATCATTACCCGATGTCTTTTTTCCTGGAATGATTATAGAAAAAATAAGGGAGCTTTGTTTCATACACATCCAAGGGGGTAAGTTATATGAAATTAAGACTACCGACCAAATACTGTAACTTGTGCTAAGATTCCCAAATGGATTGAAACCGTCAGTCACTAAAACAAGCCTAACATTTCCGAGGTCAGCTGCAAAAGATGGAAAGTTGTTGTCAAGCTTTTTCCAAGCGTCTGCATCCCAAGAATGTCTTAATGTACCATCTTCAATCTTATCAACGTCATGCCATCTCATGTCCTTTGCCGTTTTGGATGACATAAACAATCTTTGTAGGCGCAACTTCAAAAGGAAGTACCTGAGAATCTTTGAAGGTTTCTTCTTCTGCCTTTTCCCCTTCTGAATTATTTTGTACCTCGATGTGTGACATCTCTTACAAGTTTCTCAGCCAAAATCATCTACCCAATACAACATACAATCGTTGGGGCATGCATCAATTTTTTAATAGTTCAACCCCAGCCTGTTAATAATCTTTTTGGCCTCGTAGAACGCTATGGGAATCTCCACGTCGGGGAATACATCTTGTAATAATTCGAGCAACATTGACATTCCCTTATATGTGATTTCACACAAGTACTTGATATAATACAACTTGATCAAGAAAGATAATTTAGAGTATTTTCGACAACCTTGATATAAAGGATGATCTATTTCATTTATAAAGCTAAAAAAATCCCAAACTGCTTCATTCCTCATGAACACCAACTCTGAACCTTGCACTTCTTTGTTGAAGTTGTCGTCTTGAAAACCAAATGCATCACACACAACATCATTAATTGATTTATCTTCATTTAATTGAACTCTTGCTTGTGAATTTCGAGGAAGAGCATCATCATATCTCATACCGACCTTCTCACCATGAACTCCCTATAACATATAGTCTTCCGAGAAAGGCTTCATAAGCAAATATTCTTTAACAACTTATCGTGCATATTACTTCTTGAACTTACACCTCCGATACAAACAGACAAGCTTGACATTATAGCTGGCGTGAGAGAAGGTGAAATCCAAGAAATTGTTTAATCTGTATAAATATTCTAACATATTGCGCGATAACTTGATCCATGACTTATCCATAGCTAGTGAGAAAATTTAGTGAATAAGATGAGTGGATAGATAATTATGGGTGCTTAGAAGTTTATAAAGGGGTGGGGGGATTGGATAACATTCTGTAGCGGTTATAAAATAGCCACCACAACCGCTGTAATGTTTTGTTCCCATTGGCAATAAATAAAATATTTATTTTCATTTTGTAGCGGTTATTACATTCAAACCGCTACCACATTGTCTATTAGTAGTTGTTATGTACTATAAAACCGCTACTAATTTCAGCACAATTTGAAATTCAAATTTTTAATTTATAATTTGTAGCAGTTTGTTTTATTCGTTTTTTAAACCGCTACTAATTTCTAGTGGGACTGGAAATTCAAATTTCACATTTGTGACTTTTGTAGCGTTTTTTAAACCGCTACTAATTTCTAGTGGGACTGGAAATTCAAATTTCACATTTGTGACTTTTGTAGCGGTTATTGTAGTAAGACCGCTACAATATTCCACGACAGTTGAAAGATTATTAAAAAATATAAATCCACTTTGCAGCGGTTGTTATATGAGATTGCTACAAAGGTCAAAGAACTTTGGCGGGATGAATTTAAATTTCATATGACAGTATTTTGTAGCGGTTATGCCAGTAACCGCTACAAAGTTCATCTTTTATTTGTAGCAGTTGTATGATAAACCGCTACAAATAAAAAATTCATTTTTTTTAATTTTTGTTGTTACTTTTAAAATTATAAATAAAACTGTTATAAAAAATTCATTCATTTTTTAAATTTTTGTTGTTAGTTTTAAAATTAAAATAAAACTGTCATAAACAATTCATTCATTTTTTTTAAATTTTTGTTGGTAGTTTTAAAATTATAAATAAAATTGTCATAAACAATTCATTCATTTTTTTAAAATTTTTGTTGTTACTTTTAAAATTATAAATAAAACTGTCATAAACAATTCATTCATTTTTTAAAAAAATTTTTGTTGTTAATTTTAAAATTATAAATAAAACTATCATAAATGAAAGAAAAATTTAACAAAGGCCTGAAGAAATAAATATCTAAGTTTATTTTACAAATGTTTGAAAAAAAATTCAAATATCTTAAACTAACTACTCGGAGGGGAAGGATTACGGCGATAATTATTAGGTCCTCCCTCAAGTGCGGCTGGATCAGGGCGCTGAACAGAGTTAATAGCACCATCATCATCGGTAGGAGGAGCTGGTTGGATGATGAACCGAGGGATAGGGGAAACCTATGGATGCTCCTCGTTAAGGAATAGGCGGCTCCACAATCGCTCCCACTTATAATTCATGATATCGCGCCACTGCATATGTTGAGTGTAGCAGTAATCGGCCTGCTGCTGCATCTGATGGGCCACTACAGCCTGTGTCCTAGGGAAATCTAACCGAAGCTCCTTAACAGAGTCATCCCTCAAACGTCTGACCCTGGACGTTCGTGCTCGAGAGCTACCAGCCTTAAAGGCGCCACTCTTGCCCGTAGACCATGTTAGGTCTATCGCCTATCCCCATCCCCCTCACGCGTCCGGGGTGCTCAACTTGACCCAGACCCACTTTTAAAGATGTAGTGGGGTCTACAGACCCCTGTGCCTTTTGGGTCTAGTTCTCTCGCAGCTCAGCCTGGGACTGCTGCATCCGCTCCTGCCGTTTTATTAAACAATTAATTATTACAATGTACAATAAAGTTGTTTTATAAAAACTATAATAATAAACTAACTTACAATAGCATCCTCTGCCTGCTGATACATCGGAGTCCCATCACGGTGTCTATAGGTAATAGTGAACAACTCCCCGTAGTCCGTCTAACGGTTCTCCTACTGTGCCTTCCTCTCCTAAAACAATTACAAACTTAAATTAGTATTATGAACAACAAAACACTAAATTTATATTAGTGTTATGAAAAGTTACCAGCTTGCTGTAAGTGACAGCAAAGGTCTTCGATCCTGCCGTATGGTGGATCGTCTGTTGCCCTCGGCACCTCGTATTCCTTTGAGAAAGCGCCTGAAAAAAACAATATTAAAAATATTTATACAATATAAAACAATTATAATTATTAAAAACATTCAATTTATGAAAGTTACATTAAAATTTGAATTATAAATAAATTACCTGACCCTCTGTGCTCCTCCTGAACTGGACAAAACTCACCCAGTCGTTATGTGGAACGCCATCTGGGATGTTCTAGATCAGTTTCTGCAGAGGAATCATCCCATCCTTATTCATACTGTGGAAGAGACAATTCATCCTTTTCTTCCAGCCGTCACCCATCTTCATCAGCGTGTACCTCTTCCGGTTGTCCCAACGGCAAACATAAGCTGTAACACAATTAAATAACAAATTATTAAATACGACTAATTGCAAATAAGACAATTAATAAATATTAATTAAATACAATTAATTACAAAATACAAACTATAATTAAATACTATTAATTACCTTCATTACCTCATCCCACGCAGGGTCCTTTGGCCCCTTCAGAACGTTCCTTCACGTCCTGGAATGAAGGGGGAACCACATCCAATTAGAGCCCAGCTTGTTTAGGAAGCGGTTGAACAGGTGACCCTTGTTGTCGATGGGCTAATCTGCTGCCTCATTCCACGAAACAACAACTTGCAGTGTTCGGTCCAGGCTATTCAGACTCATGGACACGTTCCCCTGCTCATCTGCACAATTTACGACATACGTTAGATAAATCGAATTTAAATATTTAATTTATTAAATAAAAAAATCATATTTACCTTGGACCTACATATAGTTGGGAATACGGGCCAGCCCGCGGGTTGCGGGCTAGCCCGCACCAACTCGCAGCCCGCGCGGTGCGGGCCTGTGCAACCCGTACTTATGCGGGCTGGCAAAATGCCAACCCTAACCCGCAGTGTGCGGGTTACGGGCCAGCCCATGGGCCCGCATTTTTTTTTTTTGAAAAAAAAAATTATATTTTTTAAAGAGGATTGAATATATGAAACACATATATATGAGTAATTAAATTTACCTTCCTAGTATCAATCATTTCTCTTATAAAAATTTAAAAACATAATCTACAATTTAAGAGATAAAGTTATCAAATTTGTTAAAGTTTATAAATAAAATATAAACTCATCCTCAAGCAACCAAGATATAATAATTTTGTTTAAAGAAGAAGGGAAGAGGCTAAGATTTTTTCTTTTTGAATTAGGAGGTACCAAAATAGTAGTGAAAAACTTATAAGTTTTGTAAAATTATTATATATAAATAAAAAGTAAAAAATTTTGCGGGTCACCCCGCGGCCTGGCCCGCATTAACCTGCGGGTTATGCGGTGCAGGCCTGTGCGGCCCGCATTTTTGCGGGTTGGGATTTTCCCAACCCTAACCCGTCAAAACCCGCGAGCTCACGGGTTGAGCCCGCGGGTTAGGCCCATATTACCGGCTCTAGACCTGCACCTCAAACCCAGTCGACCAGGAAGATGACCGTCATGGGTTATTCTGGTCCCGCGCGTCCTCCTCATCCAGGAGCCGCTCTATGTCTCTGAGTGGAATCGGGATGTTGAACTCTTCGTTCTCCTCATAGTCACTGACACTGATCTCAAATCCCTCTCCCAGAACGTCCTCAGGTATCTGTGGTACCGTTGTCGCCTCTTGTGGGGTCGTCTACTATGGCAGTGATGGGGCCGCCTTTTGAGGCTGCTGTGGCACAGTCACCCTCCTTTCGCTCTACCCCCACCTCTGCTGCTGCTACCCCGCAAAATTGGTTTAGGGAGCTCGACCCCCTTCCCCTTATCCCCCCTGAATCCATATCAACTACAAAAATTAATAAAAATAAAACAAAAAATTAGTCACATTATATATATAATACAATAATAATAATAAGTGGAAAGAAAATATGTCATTTTCGTAATTCATGTGAGAAAAATGTGAAATGTTGCAACGAAACTCTCAGAGAGACGTCAGAACACTCAAATTTAAAAGAAAACTCTTAGAGAAACTTCAGGAAACAAAATGGTCAAACGTTGAAAATAAGGGAGGAGAGGTTTAAATAGGTTGCAATTTGTAGTGGTTTATTCTGAAACTGCTACATGAACCTTACAAAACACCTCAGGTAACAGAAAATATTTGTAGCGGTTATAAATAACCGCTACCAATATGAGACTCTTGAAGTTTTATAGTGGTTGAGAAAAAAACCACTACCTAACCGCTACAAAAAGGCAACCATTTGCATTTCGTAGCGATTCAACTTAACAAAACCGCTATAAATAAACAGCTACAATGCTTTGGGCCATATGGCGCCACGATTGTAGCAATTTATATGTCGTAACCGCTACAAACCCGGCGTTACAAGTTCTAGCAAGAATTTGGCGCCAAAGTTGTAATGGTTTATATTTGCAAATTGATGCTAATAACGTTTGGTGTCCCTCGCCCCACTTGGCTCGAAGCCGACTGCTACAGATTTGTAGCGGTTTATGTACGAACAGCTACAAATAATAAAATTTGTAGTGGTTAATTTTAACCGCTACAAACCCATCGCTATGAAATGTCATTTTTTTTTTGTAGTATATCATCAAGTACACTCCTTTGCATGTGCATTTCAAGAGTAGTTTCTGCCCCATGTGATAATTACCAATCAAGTAAGAAATTTTTTAAAAAAAACCTACATTATAAACAAAAATTCCCTTAACTTTATCTCACATGTAAATAACCTTCATAACATCTACAACTTTACAATAAACTCTCCTAAACTTTTAAGTCTATGTGGGTAACATTGGAGTATCAATTTTATACCCTATTTTTTTGATAGAGAAAATCTTATAGCCTCTAAAAATTTTTTATGCATATATAATTCTCTCAAACTTTAAGCTATAAGCTAATAAATCCCTGGACTTTAAGGGTGCGTTTGGATGAGTGGTGGCAGAAGTGGCTTTTTTTTATATGAATTTTACAAATGTAACATAGGATAAGATAGGGTAATGTAATTTATGTTTGGATTAGCTTTTATTCTTCCTAAGGTATTTAATTTCTTCTCTTTTCATGATAAAAACTTCTTCTCTCTCTACGGTAGAAAAGTCAAAAACATGAAATTTTGACTTATGGCTATAAAAAGTTTTTTCTTCAAATGTACCATTGAAAAAAGGCTGATCCAAACATCATAAAAGTCAAAAAGTGCCTTTTAGCTGTTGAAATGCACATTTGGTCCTCCAAATATGATCTCAAACACATCTCAAGGACCCGTTTGGTTCAACCACATTGCATGCCTGCAATGTTAATCATGATTACATTACCAAGATAAGAGTGTTTGATTGCTCTTTAGTATAGTAATAGGGTTTACCATGGTAATAATGATTATTAAAAAATTGGTAATCCTCATTTATACCTCTCTTCATATGAATATTCATTACCATCCTATTGCATAGTTGAAAAAGTCCAATTTATCCTTTAATTTCATTTATCTTTATTTCACTTGCCTCATTTCACCTGTCACACCATACCACAACCGCCGCTGCCATTACCTCCTTATCCTCCAATGTCGTCGTTGAGACCCCCACTGTCATTATTGCCGTCGCCGCCTCCGCTACCGTTACCTTCACCTCCACTATTGCCTCTGTCGTCACCACTACCTCCTCCTCCTCCTCTACCGTTGTCACAACCACCCTCTGCCGTCACCACCACCACCACCTTCTCCTCCTCCACTGTCGTCGCCGCTACCCCCCGCTACTACTACCTCCACCATTGCCACCATCGTCACCACTACCTCCTCCTCCACCGTTGTAGTTGTCACTACCTGCCATCGCCACCACACATCACTATTATTGTCGCCTTCACGGCTTCACCACAATAACCATCGATATCAGACAATCCTCACCAAGATAACGTGTCAGTTATTATGAGGCAATACAATAGCTCTTAACTATTTTTTCTAGAACAATTATATTAAGGGTAACATGGATTTTGTGTGATATATTAATTTTAAATAATTATTAAAAAAATCACTCATTGCACCTTGTTTAAAAATCAAATTAAATACTAACCCTGTCACTAATATTACATTGCATCGGAATATTGTATTACATTGCACTGCAGGGTGTAATGGAATCGAACCAAACAGACCTTAAGTCTAATGAACAACCTAGTAGTACGTTAGTTATATATTTGTAAAAAATATAAAAGTTTAATGAGGCTGGCTTTAAAATTTCAAATGTTAGGAAAGTTTTAGTTTTAAAATTTGAATGCCATGTCAAGCCACTAAAAATGATGCAGAAAAAATTGGGAGGATATATAATCATGGGTTATGGTTAAACAAGCTTAAAGGCCTATAGTTGTGGGAACCAGATTTTCTTAGTAGCAGATTTTCTCATCATCTCTCAGTATATCTAAATTTGGTCCATCAAATATTCATCTGAGGGCTGATAAAGAGACACATCATGTGGCTTTTAAATTTGTATCTCCACCGTCCAAAGTGTTATAATCTGGAGCTTCCATTCAATCGCCGATTTCTGTCGAACTATTCCCATTCTTTTCTAACTCCCACGACCGAGTTACGGAGCACTCATCTCATCCACCGTTTGCCACTCATGTTCTCTTCTCTCCCCGTCACCTTTTGTCTCCATCCTTATTAATTCCCTTTCTTCACAAGTCAAACACCAAGAGGGAGGAGAAGTTGAGATCAAACCAACGTCAGTCGTCGCACTCGCTGTCAATTACAGACGTTACTAAATGATTTCTTCCTATAGGTGAAATTTAGTGAAATCTTCTCCCTGTCCTAAATTGAAAATCAAATTGCAAACCTTTTTGTTCAAATTTACATATTCCTAGAGGAAGTTTCTTTTCTGGATCCTTCAACTCTGACAAAGTGGCCTATGGAGTTTTTCTGATTCATTAATAAGAACTGGACCATACCTTGAGATCTGAACTTTAACTTCAGCGCTTTTCATTAATATGATAAAGAACTTAGTAGCTTAATTATCCTCAGTTACAACAGAGAACATGATGAATTATGCAGTCACATCTTTCAGATGATGTCCTCCAAGAACTAAGACCCAGTACAAATTGTGCCTCTGAAGTTAGAGCACTTGTGAAGCCTTGTAGGGCTTGTGAGAAGAGGCTTAAGGGCATGGAGTCTCAGCATCCCTGTCGTGTTCTCTATTGGAAGAAAACGATGTGATTCTGATATAAGACAAAAGAAGGGTTTTGTTTCCATAGAGAAAGAATTGGGGAATATTTGCGTAATTGATTGGATGTCATGTTTTTTTTTTTTTTTTTGCGCAACAAGCTGGGCTTTAAACAATAGGATGACGTGGCTCTTTCTAATCACTTCGATGGATTGGATGGACAAGATTAAGAGCTTATGAGGGACAATGAGAAAAGCGCTTCTGAAAGAAACCCCACCCTATAGTCGTGTGGAAAGTAAATTACATTATAAATGGGCCTTTCTATATAATAGTAAATGCCATGGTGCAAATCACAAACAATCAGTTCAAGATGTTAAAATATACCCAAAAAGCCCGCACAACTAGTAAAAGGTTAGGTCTTTTAAACATGATGTCATGAAAACAAAGTCAGTGTGATGGAAAAGGGTTTGTTAGGAAAAGCAAAACTCCATTTGATGATCTCTATGCCTCGAAAGATTAGTTTCTGGTTTCTATTAGGGGACACCCCAACAAATGTTGTTAAAATACGATAAATATTCAATAATACGAAACTCTCATACTCACTATTTTAATTGAAAAACTTGATAACAAAACGTGTGTGTGTGTGTGTGTGTGTGTGTGTGTGTGTGTGTGTGTGTGTGTGTGTGTGTGTGTGTGTGTGTGTGTGTGTGTGTGTGTGTGTGTGTGTGTGTGTGTGTAAAATTTCAACTCTCAATATATAAAACAGTTGGATAGGGTAAGTATAATTTCAGCGTCCGGTAATCAGTATTTATTGCTCCCTTCATTACTTCTTATAAGATTTTTTTGGCATATCATACTCTTTTTTATAAGATAGAATTAGGGAATGTCTGAAAAACTTCGTGTGAGCTCTATTCTATTTAATATTTTAATTCTCATGTTTGATTAAAACATCCAACATGGCATATCCTCTTCCCTCCACGCATATAAATGAGAGTTTTTTTAAAAAATATTTTTTTATATATATCTATTGCACCTATCTACTTTAGTAATTTTAACTACCACTTCAAACAACACAATTTCGTTAATCGTATCCTATAAAAAAGAGCCGAGGGAGTATTTCATTCAGTCTCTGTATTACAGAGTAAATCTTATACTAATTAAAGGACAAAGGGGGTATTAGTTATAAAATTAAAATGGGATGTAACATTTATAATTTACTATTGATTTTATATTTCCTAATAATGGAGGATTAGTGATCACGGGAGGGAGGCTGGTCTGTGTTGCCGTGTCCTTTCAGAAGCGTGGTTGCTGAATCATGGTTTCAATGATTAGAAAAAATAATATAACATATTAATGGGGTTTGGTCTAGTGGAGCGCTTAGTGTTGGAAGAGGTTCTACATTTAAGCCATGCTTGGATGAAAGAAAACGTGAGAAGAAAAACGAGAGAGAAGATGCTTAGGAATAGTGGTGTTTAAGAAATTCTATCCTGAAAGTTTTCTGGAAGGGACTTGGGACTCCCCACCCCGCCCCATCCCGTCTAAGGATAATATTTTTACTTTTAGTTTTTTTCGAAAAATTAATCCCTTGCCCTCCTTGCTAAGCGGAAAAAAAAATCTGCTCCTATGTGTTTTTTATTTATTCTTATGGCTTAAAGCAAATTTCTGAAACCTAATCAATTATTGAACTGGTTGGAGTATTGAGTTAAGGGTTAGTGGATTAAATCGGAGTCAAACTGGAGCTAACACAGGACCAAACCGTAAGAAATTAAAGATTTTATGGTTATTAATATGAAATTTTAAAAAAAAATCGATTTTTAAAAAATAAGATAAAAAAGTACTAAACCGGACTAGTTTTCAGGAAAGATAGAAAAAAAAATGATATGCATGTATATTGAATATTATTGTTAAGAGAGCATTAGAAGAGAGATTAATTAGAAAAAGATGAAAAATGTAAAACATCTATCATGTATTTAGGATAAAAGTTAATAACCTAAGTATGTCATATATTAAGCAGCGGATGGAGACATGGAGTATAATATGATATTTGATTTGTTTGAAGAAAAACTTTCATTTTCAGGGGGCCCAGCGCGGATGACTCAGAGGGACACGTGAAAGGCCTCCTACATTTTACGCGAGAGAAATTCTTAGGTGCATTGGGAGCACCACGTTACCTGAAGACTGACCACTAAAATTGCACCAACTCAATCTATTTGTTATCTCACGTGGCTTTTTTAAGTTTAAAATTTTTTATTAAAAAAAATCTCTGACACACTGCTCTTTCTCTCCCATTCTCCCAAAAAAACGGCACCTAATTTTTCTCCCCCCATTCCTTGTTTCATCTCACTCTCCTTCCTCTACCTTTTTTTTTAACCAAAAAAAATGTTGCCGACGTTAAAGAGCAGTGTGTCAGAGGTTTTTTCCATCAAAATATTTTAAATTTGGAAAAGCCACGTGAGATGACATATACACTGACGTCCATTAAATTGGTATAATTTTAGTGGCCAGTGTTTAAGTGACGTGGTGCTCCCAGTGCACCTAAGAATTTCTCTTTAGGCGTTTGTCTCCGAACACGTGGCTGCCCCCGTCCCCATCATGCTCATCCCCCCACCTGTCTTCTCGAAACCACATTTTCATCAAATTTAAAATCAGGCTCTTATATTTTTTCTAATGATAATAATGACAACCAGATTTATCGCGAAAAAGAACCAAAAAAAAAAAAAGATTAATCATTTCATCATCCTCCACACCCCATAGCCCAGTGTCCGGTGTCTGCTCCGGCTCCTCGTACTCCTTCCTTCCATACAGCTTTCCTTTCTCTCTATCATTGAATCACTCTTCCTTCTCTGCAAAAACATTACATATGCCGCAATTTCAGTATCAACTTCTCACTCACTTAAAACAGTAAGCTCCTATATTTTCTTTTTATCTTCTCTTTTAATTTGCTCTCAGTAATTCACTGATTTCGTAACACCACCTTTCGCTTATTCATCATGCGTTTCTTCCCCTGTATTTTTGGCCATTTCTTTAATTGCATCGCCTTGTCATGTAGCAAGATCACAAATGATCCTAATGCCTTGGTTTTTTTTTTCAACAAGTAATTTGGCTTGCTGAATTCTCGTTGCTTCATAATACCTCAATGGACTCTGTTTATAGTGGTTACTTTCTTCACTTTCAATATTATGGTGCGCGTATTTCTCTTTTTGGTTAACCTGGATTCTATAAAGATTCAGGATAACCAGTAATTCATGATAATGGTGATCCCACTTTCTAATTATGGAATAAGCATGCATGCATGAATCTTAGTGGACTATAAACTAAGATGATGATGATGGCGGCTTGTAGGACGCAAAGTTTCCACATATCTGTTTAATCTCGAGTGCGTTAACTGGGTTGCTTGGACAATAATTATTGGATCGAATCAGGTTCTTTCTATCAAGCAACAAGATTAAACTTCTTGGGGTGCCAATTTTTGATCATAACTCACTGATTTATAGCTACAGTGTCAGGATTTGTTCAGGGAAAAGCAAGTTAATTTTTAGGGCCTGTCACGTGTTAATTATTCTCAAAAGTAGATGTTGTGATCGCTAAGTTTGATATGTTTCTGCCTGCACAGTTGAGCAGTAACTTGATTTATACTGAAGCATGCAACAAAAGCTGGACCACACTGCAAAGCGTTCTGAATCAGATATATGCAACAATAAACTCTATAGCACCAGTTCTCAAGCTTGGTGGCATGACACACGGCACGATGCCTTGTCAGGGGAAGTCAAAATGAATTATTTTGTGCCTCAAAACTTGGATGCTAGTTTTGGGAACCTGACCAGTAATTCGGAAGCTGTGACTCTTGTGGCTGATGGGAGGGAAGCTAACAAAGAGAAAGGCACTTTTTCCTGTTTCCTTTATTCTCTTCTTACTACGTGCTAATATGATAAGTGCCAATCTAAAGTCATTTGATCTTCTCTGCTCAGTTACTTTTGTTAGGAATAGGATCTGTTTTATGTGAGAAACAAGGTATTGATTGCTTCTGTGGCCAGTGTACACTATCACAAATATGACATACACATGCTTTTAGGGAGAGCTACTTGATGAAATGCTGTCCAAAATATTGATCATGAATATTTGGATATATGTATTTAATTATTCTTGGATTTCATGCTACAGTCTACAGATGAAATTGCAATGCAAATATTTTGCTTACATTCTTCACAAATGACATTTTGAGTGGGAAGACTCGAGTCATTTGAGTTTTATGCGGTAGTTTTCATGGTTACTTGCTTCTATTTAGATTTACAATAGCTCAAATGTTCAAACTCAAGTTAGTGAGAATAACCTGCTCATTCTTATCCTCTGTTTATTTGTGTTTCTTTTTCCCTTCTGGGAGAAATTTTACTATGAAGAAGAGAGATTACTATAAGAAAGGAGTAAGCTATTCTCTTAAACAAAACAAAAAATAAGAAAGAAAATAATGAATGAGAGTCACAGACGTAGAAGAGCTACTAGCACCACCTGCATTTGGTAGGGAGCCTCTATTAAAAAAAACCATGGGAAGGGCACCAAAGAAAAGCCAGAAAAATTATCTTGTACCATAAGAGCTTCCAAGAAGTGAAATTATCCTTGAAAATTAAGCATTATGCACCATCTAAGAAAACTTCTAATTGACTTAAAATGGATGGTTTTTTTTTCCTCCCACTTGTGATGTTTCTCTCCTCTGACTTCCGGCAATCTCCTCATAGGTATATTGTTTCTTCTTTGTCTCTAGGACTGTACGTCTGTTTGTTTTAAGCGTAAGTAATTATTACGGAGTTATGCATGCTTCATAGATTGGGAATACATGACTCCTAAAGACATTGCTTGCACTAGCAGGTGGAGAAAAGTATGAAGAACGTCAACAAAAACAAATTTCTTTCCGTACTAGGCCTTCAACAGTAAATGAATTTCTCGTGCCACCTAGACAGTCAGAGGTTGTTGGCCATTCGACAGTGAGCTCTCTCTCTTACACACACACAGCACACATCGCTCACTTATCACTTTTCCTTCTATTGTAATTAGTTTATGTTTTAACTCATACTATAGCTACAGCAAACTCTGATCTGGAAGTTCCTAAATTTCTAGTTCTGAAGGCCATAATATAAAGGACAAGACTTCGAATTTAGTTTTCAGTGGTGTTTTTGTTATGTTGGAAGTTGGAGCTTAATTCTAGTTATTGAATCGTAATGTTCTGGTGAATCTGAATTTCATATCTTTTGCAGGCATGTGCATCTTACGCTTATCCAGATCCACATTATGGGGGAGCAATTCCTACTTATGGACCTCAGCCTTTGGTATGAAATATGTGGCCTCTTATTTGTTACTACTTCATACTTGTTACTGAGCATGTCAAATAGACAAATAGCTCGTTAATTGTCTGTTACACTCGTTCATTTCCGCACTTGTGGGTGGAAAGAGTGATTTATCACGTGATGAAAGCTTTGGTTGTAAGTTAATGGACTTGTGTAAGATAATTTATTTTGTTGTATAACTGGTTGGGCTATAAATGTAATTATTACAAGAGTAAAAAGAAACTAATTATTGAAACCATAGGGATAATCTTATAACATTATTATAGTAGGAGTCATGGTAGCTGCAAGTAGTAGCATAGCATGCAACATGCATGCATGTTATGCCAACCCTCATTCAATGGTTAACTTTTACATGACTTTTATTCCTGAATAGCAATTTGCATTTCGTATGATGCAATGCTTTGTTGAGTACAATCTTAATTGGAAGTAAATTTGTTAAAAAGCACCATATGGACCATTATTTTATCTGTTTCTCTGGAGAATTGAGACTCATGTTGGTTTCTGGTTGTACTAGATGCATCCTCCTAGTCTTGGAATGCATTCTTCTAGAATGGTGTTACCACTGCAAACGGAAGAAGAACCTGTGTATGTTAATGCCAAGCAATACCATGGAATTTTGAGGCGCAGGCAATCCCGTGCCAAGGCTGAGCTTGAAAAGAAGGCTATAAAAGTGAGGAAGGTAATGTCTCATTTCCTGAAATATTTGACCCGAATCTGATCTCAATTGCCTATTTTGCATTTTTCTTGTCTCCACACTCCACTGCACGTGATACACATAACTCTGTCAATTTAATACAATAAGCTCACTAAAGAAGTGCTATAAGATAAAGCTATAGCAAGTGGGGACACTGGACGCCTCTGTTTAACTTAAAGTGTTGCCTCTTTTAGACACTCGTTACTGAACTGGAAGCACTTCTTAATTGGAAACATCCACTCTTCAACCGAGGTCCTTCTCTTAGTAATAAATTTGTAATCAAGTTAGTGTGACCTTTTTCCTTATCAGAATCTGATCTTTTGTTTATTTTTATTATTAACGATACGAGCTCCTTTGAATTGGCTACTTTATATCAAAGTTCATCTGCTTCTCTATGTTTGAGCCTGTGTGTTTTTTTAAGCTTCAACTGTGTGGACATCCTGTTAGGCAATTTTCTTCTGAATTTATTCCACTAATCAGATCAGAGATTCAAGGCAGTTTCTGCTGTAAGGTCGGAGGTTGTCTCATGTGTTGGTTGCCATAATCGTTGCATGCCTGTCACAAGTGTTGAATATATGTACATGCAAAAGGCAATCCATTTTTATCAAGTGACATGAAATTCTAGGTCAGTAAGAATATTCAGGATTCTAACTCAATTTGGCGCATGATCTCTTTTTCTTAATCTGCAGCCCTATCTCCACGAGTCTCGGCATTTGCATGCCTTGAGAAGAGCAAGAGGGTGTGGAGGCCGTTTTCTGACAACAAAGAAGGTTGATGGTACTGCTGCAAACAAGAACCAGGATACTGTTAGTTCAGACCACAAAGGCATGTCTCCCAATTTGCCTGCCATTGCTGATTCAAATTCTGGTTCCCGAGAAATCTTGAGTTCCCACCAATCAGACATGCACTCCAGTTCTAATGGCAACAACAATTATTACTCACAAGTTCAGGGATTGGAACTGTCCGGTTATCGACCTCTCTCGACCGGGGCTCGCAGGGCCCTCACCATCAAATAAGCAAATGAATCCACCATGGGGTCTTAAGGTTCTTCTCCAACAGTTCTGAGGTCTTGATGTTAGTGTTCTCTTAGTCATAATAACCTTTGAGGGGCAGACATTGACCCGGCTTGAGGAGACAGGACCATGCCAACTTTACATGTTATATATGGTTATTGTCATGGGAAGTCATTCTTGACTTGGCTTTCTTCTTCGGATCTTCATCATCTTGAAACCTTGTGAGGAGGTGTTGGAGTTTGTACAAATGAAGGAATAAATCATAGGGGACTGTATTAAAAGTTAAGAGTAGTTTACACTCTTGGTGGAATGGACAGAGCAAACAATAAACTAGCTGAACGACACAGAGCATGGTAGAATACTAGAATGTTAATAAGAAGTGGTTTCTATACACGTGAAGAAGTATTTTTAAAAGAAAAGGTTTAGTGCTTGTTTGAGATAGTTTATTTTTAACTTATAAGTGTTTATAAATAGTGATTTACAGTATACGAGGTAAGTATGTAAGAAGAGTTGAAACAGAACAGGGAGTTGAAACAAAGGACATGCATATGACATATGCAATGACGTTGTGAATAAGGAACGATGACAGAGGGGTTGGTGTGGCTGTCGGTGCTGACTTTTGCATTATTTTAAAGAATTTACAAGGGTGTGATTTTAGTATAAATAGGTGTGTGTTTTCATTGTAATACATCAAGATTTGGAATAAACACATTTGAAATTGGTTCCTATACCATTTTGGTATCAGAGCTGAGTTCCAGAGTGCTAGAGAGCGAAAGAGTGAGGAGTGGGTGAGAAACAAAAAAATGTGAGAAAAAGGGGTCTGGATTTTCACTTTCGGAGCATTTTTTTGAAGAAACCGACCTCACCATCGTGTTCAGAAGGCCGAAAAACTTAGGAATAGCCTCGGTCACCGCCGTGAAACACCTCCACGCACCTCCACGAATGTCGCCGAAATTTCAGACAGGAATTCAGAGGTTGAAGATGATGACGTCATCATCCACGTCATCCTGATCTGCTGCGTCAGCGACAGGTCAGCCACTCGTTGACTGCCACATGTCATAACCGCCACGTCATCAATCCCAATCAGCCCAACTTTCAGAAATTGTAATTTGACCCCTAAATTTGGTTACAATTACAATTTCTTCCCAAAACTTTCTGAAATTACATTTTGGCCCAAATTTTCTGCCAAAATTACATTTCGGATCCCAAAACTTTCTGAAATTACATTTAGCCCTAAATTTCTGCCAAAATTACATTTCCAACCCCAAAACTTTCTGAAATTATATTTTGACCCCAGATTTTTGCAAAAATTACATTTCGGACCCCAAAACTTTTTGAAACTACATTTTTGACCCCATATTTTTGCCAAAATTATATTTCCGTCCCTGAAAGTTAAGAAATTACCTTTCAACCCCATTTATCCATAAAATTTCCAGTTTTACCCCTTACTTGCCATAAAAACCGATCATATCCTTGTACTTTTCCATCCTATACATAACCTCACAAGAACAATTCCAAAATGCCTCCAAGACGCAAAAACACACGTGAGATTGAGATGGATGAGATGAGACGCCGGATACAGGAACTGGAAATCACTGTACAAACACAGCAAGCCATGCTAGAATCTTGCAGTGAATATCCAGAGGATGATTCAGATAACAATAGCCATCGTTCTCAACAACAACCATTCCGCCTTAATGACATTAAGGTAGATATACCAGAATTTGAGGGAAGGCTTCAACCAGACGAATTTGTCGATTGGCTTCAAACCGTCGAACGAGTTTTTGAATATAAAGAGATTCCCGATGAGCAGAAAGTCAAAATTGCTGCATCAAATTAAAGAAACATGCCTCTATATGGTGGGAAAATCTCAAGAAAAGGCGTGAAAGAGAAGGAAAAAGCAAGATCCGAAAGTGGGACAAGATGCGACGTGAGCTCTCACATAAGTTTCTTCCAGATAATTATTATCAAGATAATTTCCTTCAATTACATAATCTCTACCAAAAGGCTATGTCTGTGGAAGAATATACAAGGGAATTTGATAAGCTCATGATGAAGTGTGATATCCAAGAAAGGGAGGAGCAAACAATAGCCCGTTATCTTGGAGGGTTGAATACTAACATTGCCCATCCAGTGCAGCTCCAACAATACTGGACTCTAAATGACGTCATTCGTCTAGCCATCCGTATTGAGAAACAGTTCCCCAAAAGGTTTCCGTTTCAACCGTCTTCCTCCACTGAAATTCCTTTTGATGAACATGAAGCACACATGCATCGGCCTACACAAATGCATCAACATAACTCTTCAAGCAAGCCTACACAAGTATATTAGTCTAACTCTTCAAGCAAGCCTCCACCAAAGGCTACCAAGGAATTTGGCTCCAAAGCACCTAAGTGCTTCAAATGCCAAGGGTTCGGTCATATCGCTTCAGAATGTCTTGCCCGTAGAGTTGTTACCATTATTGAAGGGGAAGCTTCTGCGGTATTTGAAGAAGAAGAGGAGCTTATGCCTAACAAAGAGCCAGTCCTTGATGAAGAGCCAATATTTGATGAAGAAGTCATTCCTCCTTATCAAGGTGAAACACTTGTGATTAGACGAAGCTTGTATACAGCCATAGTAAAATAAGAGCCTTGGCTACGTCACAACATCTTTCATACTCGCTGCACTACTCAAGATAAAGTCTATGACATCATTATTGACAATGGAAGCTGTGAAAATGTAGTTTCTAACTACATGGTAGAAAAGTTACAACTACCAACTCACAATCATCCGTATCCGTACAAGCTCCAATGGTTTAACAAAGAAAGCGCGGTAAAAGTGTCAAAACGATGCCTTGTTACTTTTTCTATTGGTAAAAAGTATCATGATGAAGTTTGGTGTGATGTTGTTCCAATGGATACTTGTCATCTTCTTCTGGGAAGACCTTGGCAATATGATCGATACACTCTATACGACGGTTATACAAACACATATTCCTTCCAGAAGGATGACGTGAAGATTCAGCTTGAACCTTTGCCACCCGATAAACACATCAAAGTCAAAAATAAGTCCAAGTCATTTTTACTCAAGCATAAGGTTGCGGGTATATCTCCATATCTTGATGATGATGTTGTTTCTGACTCGAGGACGAGTCTTGTCCAACCCCGGGAGAATGAAATAGAACAGGGAGTTGAAACAGAGGACATGCATATGACGTATGCAATGACGTTGTGAACAGGGAACGACGACAGAGGGGTTGGTGTGGCTGCCGGTTCTGACTTTTGCATTATTGTAAAGAATTTACAAGGGTGTGATTTTAATATAAATAGGTGTGTGTTTTCATTATAATGCGTCAAGATTTAGAATAAACACATTTGAGATTGGTTCCTATACCAGGAGTTTTATCTCAACTTATATAATAAACACTTATTATATAAAAATAAACTATCTCAAACTCCCCTTAATTAACAAAAGAAGCCTATTTCTATTTTGTACTAAAATTGGTATGTGTAAGCTTTTTTTTTTTTTTTTTTAAGGTTTTCATCCAGACAAAGGGAAGTTTGTTGAGAAGCGTATTTCTATGTTGGAAGCAATCAACGTAGGATTCAGATTCCATTTTGGCAAAGTAGTGTCTCATATCACTGTCATTACTAATCAGTAGAGTATGCGGCGTGAGAAGGTTGCCCTTTTATGGGTCCCAAAACTTCAGTGGCAGAGGTCACACCTTATCCCAATTCCCAGTACGTTGAGAGATACTGATACAGAGAGAACTATACGCACCGGAAAAGCCGCAAAAGACGGGATTTTTGGGCCCCACCTCATCCCACTCCTGACAACCCCCCCCCAATTGGTTGATGTTACGGGATCCACAGATAACTGTATTAACCGCCTTTGCCCCTTCCATCATGATCGTTCAATTATGTGTGGAAATGGGCCCACCGAAAATATTTCTGAAAATATATTCAATCTTTCTACGTTATCTTCTTCTTTCTTCATTTTCCCATATTAGAAATAATGTTATTCGAGCCATTTTCGATTACTAAATGTGAGTGAGTATATTTTTCAAAGATAATTCAACCTTGATTCGTTTCGTGAGATTTAAATATATATCTTAATACCTAAATAAATTTCAGAGATTTATGCCGTTAAATAAGTTGCAAACAATGAAACGTGACATGACACTCGCATTTGTGTTGCGAGGTTGCCATCCAAGTCCTCTCTTTTTCATCATCCCTCCACTCTCTATCCAGTGTACAAGAGACCTACTTTTGTGTTTGATTTGAGGGGGAGGGTTAAATTATATTTTTGGGTTGAAAAAATTTAAATTTTGGGCAGGAATCTAAAATTTAAAAAGAATAAAAAAGTAAATTTTGGGTAGGAACTCAAAATTTAAAAAAATGAGAGGGTAAATTTTTAATTCCTTTTGTCCAAAATTGTAATTTCCCCACTCTCCCCTCAAACCAAACACACCTTACCCTCAATTCACCATCCTCCCTCTTATTTCCACGTCACCCACCCACATCTTCACTGAACTCAGCTTGCAAATATAAGAATGAAATAGAGAAAGGAGGGAAATTAAAAAAATATGACCCATACATATTGGATAGTGAGTTTATAATACAAATCCACACATTACACTCGTATTTTGGCATCATTGTCAATAACAATACTCTGAATAGTAACTGTTACCTTAACAATGAAAGAGAAACAAATTGGAATCTCCAGAGCCCTATGATGTGTCCAATTGAATCAAGTTAATAATATATGAATTGAGGAACCAAGCTAGTAGCAGTAGGGTCAGGTTCATCAACTGTTAGCTCAGCTGATCCATTTCATTCAAAATTTCAAACCACTTGAATGGGAGTCTATGACATGAAGACTTAGCCCTCTTGTGCGTCCAGGTGCACCTCCCTTGAGTGAGGAAACATCTAACGTGATCCTGCTCAAGCCAAGTATTTCAGTCACATCAGTATAGAGAGAATCTCACTTTTTGTGGCTAAATAAGTAATTCGTTACACACAATCTTACAAGTTCTTTGATTCCTTTTCTTGTCCTGTACAAATGGATTTTATCAGGATTCTGCAATCATACTTTGTCCCCGCATGATTTGTCGGTAGACTTATTTCTCTGGTTGCTGAGCGGACAGATTAAACTCACGAATTTATCTTCTGGTATAGTGGTATTGTAAAGCTAAAATCAGATTGGTGTACTTCAAGCAACTGTTACCTGGCTTTGTTTGAGCAGAGACAGCAGCATCTAGTCCCAATAGTTTCTGGACAAATGGATATTATGATCAGGATAATTTTGAATTTCAAAAAGCTCTCGAGAGTTTCTAAATATGACTGTAGGCACTAACCGAGTTACCTTAAGTCTCTCATAACACTCCTCAAGATTGCCATTATACAAGATGAAATCAAATAGACCCGGTGACCTCCCTTGCTCAATCTCTGCCTCAGCATTTCGTAGTCGCTTCACAATTTGTTCTTCTGTCTCTGTTCCCCTGCACAGAAGCAAAACACTGATGTTCAGACCAACACTCTGGATGATAGAAAAATTTTATAAAGACATAATTATGAGACTTACCTGTCACGGAGGCGTTTCTGCAGCTCTTCCATTGATGGGGGACAAACAAAGATGAATATGGCCTCAAGGGAACTAGCCCTCACGGATTTTGCCCCTTGAACATCGATATCAAGAATACACCTCTGAATCGAAAGGAAAAACAATACACCATCATTTCAGGTTTCAAATGTCCAAAACCATCTCTGTAAGATGGCGCTCATCAGGTTGCAATGACATGGTTTACTAATATAAGATTTTATTTCATTATTTGAAATCTTAACTTTCACTTAGATTTAAGGTTTAAGGTTACAGAGGTAACACAACATGCGGTATGCCTATATAAATCAGTCAGTTACCAAGAGAAGCTCAATTAACACTTGATTACTCAAGAAAGGAAACCCAGATTGTTTTGGAACAGAAAAGGATTCAATTGAGGCTTCTTCACAAAATTTGATTTGGTCAGATTGTTGAGTCAGACGTGTTGAATGCCTAATATGCCAAAATTTCAAATTAAAAGTAATAGTAATACAGCATTCATTGAAACACAAGGAACGTACTTTTCCTGAGTCTGCCACGAGTTCAACAGCCTCAACACTGGTCCCATAGAGATTGCCATGAACAGAAGCAAACTCAAGAAACTTGCCATCTTTGATCTCTTTCTCCATGACACTCTTTTCAGTAAAATGGTAATGGACCCCGTCTTTCTCCATACCTCTTGGGGCCCGGGTGGTGTGGCTCACCGAAAAACCAAACGTAGATGGGAAGTCCTTCATGAGCATTGATATCAATGTTCCCTTACCTACTCCTGAAGGACCAGTAATAACCACAGGATTTGGAGGATTGCCTATCACACCTTTACTCCATGCAACTACCTCAGTCTTCAAAATTTCTTTCTGCTGCCGAACATATTGGGTGTCTACCTGCAAATATTGGGGAAATAATAAAAAAAATCATTATGCATTCGCCTATTATAGTAAAGTAATATTGCCTTAGAATTCATGAGAATTAATAGTGATTAATGACTATATTTCAGCCTTAAAATGCCAACCTCTAGAAACCAAGTGTGATCGTCTGGCTCAGAACCACTTTTAATAATCAGTATTCGGTCTTTCAATAGAACAGCCGAATGGCCTTTAGATGACGCAGGTTTGGTGCCCAGGACAGTGGGATAAACCCTGCACATTGATTTAAAAGTTGGCAACAAAAACCAGATAGAAGTGGCCATTTGAGGGTAAGAAACCTTGAACTAACCATTCTCTAAGACTTGGGTCAAAAATTTGAACTTCAATGCACAAACTTTCATCCTCAGCTTCACGAATGACGTACTGTTGAACAAACGGAGACCGGAATTTTCATTTAAGCGGATTATATATTGGTACAAATGAATCAGTATAACGACGGTAAGACATGACGTACCGTTTTATCACCAACTATAGTTTTTGTTCTTCGACTACCATTTTCGTAATCAACGGCATCAGGATGTCCACCCAGCATGTCATCAGCGAAGAATGCCGGAGCTACACCCTAACGATCACGGTTAAAGAGATTAGAGTCATCAGAGCAAGATTCGTTTGATCCAGAAATGAATGTCATGATCTAACGGCATTCTGCAGGTCTTACCATAGGGAAATCTGGTTGGGCGATCTGGATTTTAACCTAACAAAATTGCTAAAACAGAGAAGAATTTGGATCTGCGATACATTTAATTGGGTCAGAAGACATTACAGGCCGTGACTTCCGCAAGAAAACCAACAAACCGAACGAGGTTTTAATGCGGAGACAGTATCAGAATCCATCAACCATTAGATGACCCCAAAACAATAAAAATCCAGAGAAATAGACATCAAGAGTTGGCCAAACTCGGTTTCACTCAATATATCTCTGTTCCAAAATGGTACGCTTCTTTGGATGACAATTTTAAAGATGCAAATAAAAACAGCCCGGAATAAGAAACGAGCTTTGAAAAAAAGCAGGAAAACAACAAAAAAAACTCAGTCAAGAGAATGCAAGAAAAATAAGAAAACGAGAAGAAAAGCACAAAACGGTAATGGCTGGAAAGGCACAGCATTTAGAAGATTGCGATCAATGTTCATGATATACCTTGGTAAAGCAGCCAGTTGTTTGGCAGGAAGAACAAGGCTGGTTCTGGTTTGTAGTTTTGATGGAGAGGCCTTGGTGGTGTTTGAAATTCAACTTCTCTTTTCTCAGGGTAGAACGTTGAATTTGTGATGGGCAGTCAAAGGAAAACACACTGTGGAAGGAGAGAAGTAAGAGAAAAGTGAGGGAAGTTACGAGAAAATCTGGGAAGGATATTCATACTTGTAGTTGCAGGCGCCAACAGGAAGAGGAAGATGGCTTTTTGGCGCCGTTTGATCCACGAATCGGAAGACCCGCTTTCGTTTTTTTCATGCGTTGCGACTCTTTCTCCCTAGCTCCCTCTTTTTGTTCTAATACTAGTATTACTTTTTTTATAAATAAGTTGGAAAATAATATTTTTATCATAAATAAAAAAATAATATTCCTTATGTTAAGTGGAGAAATAAAACGTTCATAGCATGCGACTTAACATGTTTGGGTAGCGTATGATTACTGACTTTTTTTCAACTGGTGTGTTCATGCACTCATGCACATAGAATGACTAATTTGATGAATTTTTATTTATCTTTTAATTCTTTTTTCATCCACAATTTGCTGTTTCAAACTAATGCAAACGTACATCTCAAATATCTTCGAATTAACGAAAGTCAAACGAAAATTTAAAAAAAAATTAAAACAAACATATCTGAATCGTAAGGGTAGATAAATTGTGAAACATCATTATCGAAGATTAAAATTTGAAGAGTAACATCACCAAGAAAAATTGCTGAGCATCATATATCCAAAAAAAAAAAAAAAAACAGAAAGAATGCTAAGCAAAAATAACTTTCCAAGATTTTGATTGGGCTTGAAAACAGGCCTGAGATTTTAGATTAAAACACCAGGTTAAAGACAGCCCAAACTTCATTGGGCTTACTAACGGGCCTAAGCTTCCGAGATAAAGCAAAACATTCCCGCAGCCACTTTTTCAAGTTTTCATCATCGGATCCCAGGCTGCTGACCATCTAACATTATATTCAACTTGTGATATAATGGAATGGTAAACTAAGATTTAAATCCTAAGACATGACATTTTTATTATAACTAAAAAATATATAATTAATGAAATATTAAAATATCAAGACTGGAAATGAAAACAACAAAGAATACAAATTAAAGACACGGGGGTTTATCTGTTTAGATTAGTAATAGAAACTACTTTTTCAATGTGATTTACAATATATAAGATAAATATATTAGAAGAGTTTTATCTCAACTTTTCTAAACGTGCTTTTCAAATATCGATTCAAACAGCCTCATACGTGTTGAGCTTGCCCACCGCATGGTAAGGTCGCATGGAGATGTGCAATGCTAGTAAGAGACAAATTTAATTCTGCTTTCAACCACACCTTTTCTAATTTCTATCTCCTTTTGTTTGTACCGTATTCACGACCCAATCCTCGCACGCCTATGACTCATCAACTACATTTTTCGAGCCTGGAACTTCACCTGAATATGTCATATTGTCATCCATCGTCCCAGACCCACTCACGTCCGTATAATTCTAATCTTTTTAACTATTTTCGCAGCCCCCTTTGAGATCCATATATGATTTATTTTAAGCAAAAGGTTGTTTGGTTTCAGGATGATAATATCAAATTACTGTAATTTAATCCATGACCAGCTCCAACCAAACAGGGCTCTATCAAAAAGGGTCGCATTCATTGCAACAAGTTTATTTGAAGCATGGCACCTAAATTTGTTTGTTATGTGGTGGGGCCACTCTGTTATTTTTCTTCTTTTATCTTTTGCTTTCCCACTCCAATTACATCAAAAAGATAGCTCCACTTATTTTAATATAGCAGCATAAATCATAATTAAAAACATAAGACGACTCCCACGTGTTAGTCTTCCAATGGTCAACTAAATACCCAAATCATTTCTAGTCCTTTCTTTGTCTAAAAAAATTTACATTATCTAACCAATCACACCGCACTTCTTTCTCTAATTCCTGATTTTAAAATTTGGATTAGGGTCAGAGGAGCAGGTGTCGCTGTTTGGTGCACAGCGTGAGAAATGGGCTCGTTGAAAGCCCACTAAGCAGACGACGGAGGAACCGTGCACGTGGCGAAGAATACATTGTATGACGTCAACAGTGCTGTGATGAGGATGAACCATACGTAGATTCCTATAGTGGGCCCAACGAACGAAGATTTGCCCGGAGGAGATTTATTTAGGTGTGCCACTTAGCGTACGACACGCGTAGTCCATCTGCATTACCTTATATGCTAATCCTGTGGGCTCCCCTCAATTCTTCTCGGCCGACACTGGGGAGATTTAAAAATAGTTTTGCTGTTAGGTCCTCCTGATTCTGTGTAATTATTCTAAAATGTGTGGTTGGTTTCTGTTTAATGACCAGGACTGTGAGTTTTGTACAATCATCTGTTATCCAATAATCATCAAAGTATTTGGCTTTATTAGATTTAATGGATGAGAGCTTTATCAGCATGTTTTTTTAGAAGTGATGTTTGAATTTTAATTATTGTGTGTTTGGGTAAACCTCAAACCGTGATTTCAACAACTATTTTCTATAAATCAAGATAAAATTTCTCTTACATAATTACCTCATAAATCATAAAAACTATTCTCCAAAAATTAATCCAAACACACAATGTGGAGCAGCACGTTAAAATCTGCATGCTATTATGATTTTCTTATACCCCATGCTATTACGATAAACTGATAATATATCAAATAAATATAAATGATCATTTATAAAATTGGTAAACAAAGAAAATAATTATTTTTCTGGATTATGAATCTACTATATTTTATGATTCGATATCTATCTGTATGCAAATCGACCCTGACACAGTATTTTAACGAATCCAATAAAACAGTGCGCTGCCTTAATATTTAAGCATCGTCCATAAAATAATTACAGTGACGGAGGGATCAAAATAAAATAAAAAACCAGTCCTAACAAAAGGCCAGAAGGAATTTATTCTTATGAAGAAGACATATATAGCATTGGCATTTATTTAACGAGCAATCCTTTTCACACGATAAACAGGGACGAGAGGATTATTAAATTAGTAAAATCAATCTCTTTGGGTGATTTGAAAGTGAAATGCTTGTAAAACTAAAAGGAGTGTATGCATGTACATTTTCATACGTTGAAGAAGCCTTACCGACGTAATCAAGGTTACAGGTGTGATAATTACATACGAGTATGACTATCAATGGCGTTAGAATTTTCTTAAATAAAAATAAAACCTTCTATTCGTTTTTAAATATAAGATAAAGTTGATTTTTTTAAAGATACTAAGAAAACTAATTAAATTATTTTAAAATATTTATATATATCATTTTTTCTCTAAACTATTTTTCCTAACTTATAAATTGATATATAATTTAAAGATACATAAAATATGATATAACTAAGTAGCTTATTCGCTTCTTTAATCTTTTTTCTAAAAAGAGACAATTCTATCTTATATTTAAAAATAAAAAATAGGAATTTAGGCGTGGGTTACACTGCATCTAAGAGTGGAAACAAACCAAACTTTTGTCTTAACAGGTCAGACCTGTTAAGACACAAACTAACCTAAACCTAGCCTGTGACATGAAGTTATAAACTGGTATATAATATAAAGATATACAAAATATGATATAATTAAGTAGCTTATTCAACTTCTTTAATCTTTTTTTTTAAAAAAAAACAATTCTATCTTATATTTAAAAATAAAAAAAATAGGAATTTAGGCGTGGGCTGCACTGCATCTAGGAGTGGAAACAGGTCAAACTTTTATCTTAACAGATTAGACCTGTTAAGTCACAAACTGACCTAAACCTAACCTGTTACATGAAGTTCGATGGCCTACGAAGAGTTATTATATGCAAACCCCACTAAGATATTATGACCGCAGTTTTCATGTCATGAATATATAATTTTTTATAATGTGAAAACATACAACTCGGTCAAATTCGTTAAAGCTGTCTGTGCAAGTTTTTTTTTTAAAAAAAAAATGTTTATTTTTTAACAAATTGTATTTACTAATTTACTTTTTTTTTTGCCCAGTATTTACTAATTTACTGGTCATTCTAATAAATTCTTAATTTATGTTTGTTAAAAAAATAAAACATGGTGTAGAAGATAATAGGTGTAAATATACATTGGCTTCTGCAAGTTTTCACACAAAGTTTACACTGCTATATTTTAAATTAGAGTAACACAACAAATGTACCACACAAAAAAGACGGAAAAAAGAGAGAGAGAGAGAAGAGAGATCATTAGAAAACTCAACAATATAGGGAAACACTGTTTATTTTATTTTATAGCAGGGTGGACCATATTTTATATTGATTATTCATCATCATAGTTTAGCGAAATTCACCATTTAGAATTGTGACTAGAAATTTTGTCCAAAAAAAAAAAAAGAATTGTGACTAGAAATTGCGAGCTTACAAATAAATCAAAACAGCACAGAAGTTAATAAAAGATTTTCATTTAAGGCGGCACGAGGACGGATAAAATGTTCAACAGTCTGGGGAGCGGCTGGAGAAATTCACAGTGACAAAAATCACCAAAAAAAACTAATACAATACATTCCGATAAAAAATGTATAAAAATAATGCATATAAAAAACGATTGTATCTTTTTTTTTGGGCTATACATATTTTTAAACACCCATAAATAATAACTAGAAAAGCATGAAAAAAAAGAAGCTAAATATATGGTGAGAGGAGCTTCCCGAAATCTCCACTTGAATGCGTGTGGTTTATATCTCCGTTCCACTGTCTGGTTACGATCCCAAAAAATAGGACATTCACAAAACAAATACGCTTCTTGTGCAGCTCGCCACTATGCTGCAAGGAGAAGAACCCCTTGACTTGCTCGTCCCGTGTTATCCACTTTCTCATACTCACTATTAGGCGTGATCCTCCTTCACTGTTCTTCATAACCTTCTAAAACCTTGATATGTTAAACCATCAAACAGCTTCCACCACCAATAATCAACCCCACGACGATCAAGATGAGGAACAAATCAGAGAAATCCACGCTATAACACCACCTCAAACTCCGCACACCGCCAATCGTGATCGTCGGGGAGAAGCCTTGGCACACAGCCGCCCGTCGTCGTCTCTCTCAGTGGCCAGCAACGAAGGAGCTTCAATTGAGAATTTCACCAGTATGAGCAGGGAATTCAGTGCTCTGGTTCTCGCTGGGTCTAGTATTGATCCTAACAATGGCAGCCCTATTGATGTGCATGATACTGAAGGAGGCAATAATTTAGGGAGAATCGGAGAAGAGGATTTTATGGAGGAGACGAATCCGCTGGCGATCGTTCCTGATAACAATCCGTTGAATCCGGTCCCGTCTCCGAGGAGGGGAGCAGCAGCCGGTGCGTCGGTGGCGGGTACGTCCGGCGGCGGGAGTGGGCAGGGTGAGGTGTCGGTGCAGAGGGTGAAGAAGGAGGAGGTGGAGGCGAAGATATCGGCGTGGCAGAATGCGAAGGTCGCGAAGATCAATAACAGGTTCAAGAGAGAAGACGCTGTAATCAATGGATGGGAAAACGAGCAGGTCCAGAAAGCTACTTCATGGATGAAGAAAGTCGAGGTACGATTTAACTGTCAATTGACTTTTGATCCGTATTTGAAAAAGCGAGTGCGTATCACATAAGATACTTTATATGCATATGTGCGCTAAGATTCTTCCTATTTTTGTTTTTCTGCGTCGTATTCGAATGTTAGTTTAGCAATTCGCGTTAATATGGTAGTGGGTTAATTATAATGATTAGATTCTTTGAATTTTGCGATGATAGTGCTTCTTCGAGTTCACGATTACTCTGAGGAATACAACAGAACATGTTGGTTTCGTTATTTAATGACGTCGTAGATTCATCGATCATTCATATTATTATCAAATATCAATTCATGATTCACGAACAAGTCGATCCAAAGGATCAAAAGGTTCATAAGCTACGTTAGACACTACTCTGATAAATGATGATTGTTCCACAATTGTTAACGTTGATCATCGACCGTTGAATTCTTTGGGTATTCCAAGTACTGGTGGATACCAATTATCAAGGACTTTATCTCGATCTTATTATAGATTCAAAATCTAAAATCATCACTGGTTGAAAATGAAGTGAGGACGTCAACGGATATTTGGTTTACTTGCACAGAAGTCGTTCAAAGCCGAATCATCATTATACCCACAATCTTTTTTCTTTTCCTGCGTCTTCTTCTCAACCTTTCGTGATATATAGTTCCTTGTGTCTGCATTAATGGCATATAATCCAAGCTATTTCTTACTTTCCCTGAACTTAATTGTAAAATTTGATGTTAATACAATATTTAGTCTTTAAAACTTACCATCATTGTGAATTTGGTCCATAAATTTTTTGTTGCTTAAGTTTCTTTCAATTAGTTCTTATAGTTTAATAAGAACATGTACTATTTTGTATGTTGAGGCCAAACCCTGTTGTTTAATATTATAGGGATCAACACCAAAATGAGAGTAAATTATAAGGATGAAGCATTTAATTAATTGGCAAAAGTTACATCTCTAGACTTGGTGCTAATTAATAATATCAAGTTGCATTAAATGGTCAATGTGATTGACAAGTTTGCCCATGCAGAGGAAGCTGGATGAGAAAAGAGCAAGAGCGATGGAGAAAATGCAAAACGAAGTAGCAAAAGCCCACAGGAAAGCAGAGGTGAGGAGGGCATCTGCAGAGGCTAAAAGAGGAACCAAAGTGGCAAGGGTCCTTGAGATTGCCAACCTCATGAAAGCCGTTGGAAGACCTCCTGCCAAACGATCCTTCTTCTAAGCTCTTCATCAGAAAAATTGTTAGACTAATATATATATATATATATTTGAGAGCCCCTCTTCCACTCCACATTTAAAGGTTTTACAGGAGGGCTTGCATTACAGCTTAAAAAAGCGAATGAAAAGAGAGAAGAAAGATGATGAGCTGGATATATCATATATGATGTGTTTGAATGATTGATTGGTCATCAGGAGTGTGAGGTTATTAGGTTAAACGTTTTGGGTTTTGTACATTAATGTATTGTATCTTTATTTAGCTGGTGCCCACTAGTTGATATTGCTCACACGCAATCGCCTCCACCACACTATATAATGCTCTGCTGATGTTCTCTAAATTGTGAAATTATGCCTTGTGCCAATTGCCTAACCAATTATTAACTCTTAAAATCCTATCTCATGAGAAAAGAATCGTTTTTTATAAAGTTGGTGGGAAAATATTTTGCACTTCACAAAAATCCTAATAAAACGGGGGGAAGGGAGCAGAATATTCTCGAGTTATTCCAAGTCTCCTCAAGTCCAAATCCTGAAGCAACTAGTGAACCTTTAAGATAAGATATCTGACAAGTTAATTAATGAGAGAAAGCAACCCACGAATGATCTCCAACTTGTTATCTGAATCCGCGCATTCTTGTGTTAGTTTGAACGAACGCACCGTTAAATGTCGTTAAAAACAGTAGTAGTAGATGTTTTGAAGCGTGAATCACCAGTGGGAAGCATTTATCTAGAAAAGGACGGATGTAGACAAGGGACACATGGTCAACATAAACATGTGCTCAAACAATGTGTTGACGTGGTAAGGTAAATTCGTTAAACAAGAAAGACGAAGATGGTCGTGGAAATCACACATCCATTGGTGCAACTTTTCCTTAAAATAAGGTGAAGACTTTGGTTCCCTCTCGTATTATGCACTCAGATCAGAGTACGTCTTTTGTCGTGAACAGAAAGGATTTTATCTCTTGCTCGTCACTGAGATTTTAAAAGAGGTAGGGTAATGGATGTCTCTATCAAGCAATATTTGATGTGATCGTGGCTGCTTTTACTGTTTTTTGGCTGTTTTATTTCCCATTTCGTATTGCCTCGGCCTCACAGTTTTTTACCCTTTTTTGAAAAAAAAAATGATTGCTTGATTTTTCTCAGATCAGGGCTCTGTTAGCTGTGATGAGGTCACAGAACTAAAGATGCTACACCAGTTTCAAACTAAAAAAGTTAGGACCTATCCTTCTATTTGTTAGAAGAGGAGTTCAGAACATATTTTAAGCGTTGTAATCATATTAATGAACTAAATAAAATATAATTTTATCATTATGTCATAAGCAATGTGAAAGAAGTTGGAGATTATTACTGTGATTACAGCTCCAAGCAATCTCATCTCTTAACAGATCCAGACTTGCATAAATTTCTCTGCTTTCTGGGTGGTCTCTGTCACTCGCTATAAAACAGTGAATCTCAGAGTCTATCTCAATCCAGCTGGAACCTGTCTCCTTTGTTAGCTTCAAGTCATTCATGGCTGTTCTCACCTTTGCAGCCTCTTCCAACATTCCACCTTCGGCATACATATTTGAAACAAGAATGTAAGAGGAAGCTTCATTAGGTGCCAAATCAAGCAATTTCTTTGAAGCTGACATGCCAAGATGTAAATCACCACATAGTTTACAGGCATTCACTAAAGTCCTCCAAAGCAAGGGTGACTCTGCAAATGGGCTTTCTCTGATAATATCCATGGCTTTGGTTAGTTTTCCAGCACGTCCAAAAAGATCAACCATACAAGCAAAGTGCTCAATTACAGGCTTAATTCCATAACTAGATTCCATTTCAGTGAACAAGCGTAACCCGTTTTCCCATAAGCCTGAATAACTGCATGCTTGAAGAACGGCCAATATTGTAATCTCATCTGGAGGAAACCCTTCATCCTTCATATGCTCAAACAAAAGAAGGGCTTTGTTCCCATCACCTTGAAGGGAATATGCAGATATTATGGCGTTCCAGGTCACATGATCATGGTTCATATTACTGAACATTTGATAAGCATCCTGAATGCTACCACATTTAGCATACATGGTAATCAGAGCATTACCTACAGCAGACTCTGCTTCAATTCCTGTCTCAATGGAGTAAGCATGAAGACTCTTCCCTGCAACTAAGCAAGCTTGATCAGCATACAAAATAAGGAGCCGTGAAAAAGTTACCCAATCCGGTCTCACATCATTCAGTCTCAAATTGCGTAGCAAGAGCATAGGATCTTCTTCATCATCTTCAAATTTTGAATTCAAGTATCCAACTAAAAGTGCATTAAATGAAGCAATGGTTTTACTTGGGAGTTTTTCAAAAACCACTCTTGCTGACAGAAAGCATCCACATTTAGCATACAGATCTATTAAAGCTGTCCCAATATTTACTTGAGAGGCATGGCCAAGCTTTACTGCAAGTCCATGGACTTGAAGCCCAGACTCTAAATTATTGCATTCTGAGCATCCATTCAGTATAATACAGAGGACACCAGAGTCAACATACACACCAGACTCAAGCATATCTGAGAATGATGTAACCGCTTTCTTAGCATAGCCATTCTTAACAAACGCTGAGATAATTGCAGACCAGGAGATTAAAGACCTCTCGTTCAGTTCAACAAACATTTTCTCAGCTTCTCTGACCATCCAATGCTGCCCATACATTGTAATTAGTGCATTTCCAAGGGGTGTTTTGCCCATATAACCGTACTTCAAAGCTAGCCCGTGTAGTTGCTTCCCTTCATACAGTCCTACGCTTGAATCACTGGCACTGATCGTATTTGTGAACGTATAATCGTTCGGCTTCAATCCATCTTTTAGCAGATCCACAAAGGCCTGAACTGCCTTGTTCCCAAAACCTGCCTTGCCATATTCCAGAATCATATAATTTATGCATTGAACATCTTTAACATATATACTATCAAACACTTTTTCTGCATTTTCCAAGTGGCCGCTTTTTGAGTACATAGAAACCAAAGAAGTGGCTATAACAACGTTCTCCTTGAGCCCATTTTTTATGATAAAAGCATGAACTTGCTCCCCATGGTTATGATCTTCAGGGGAAGTACATGCCTGTAGGACTACTGAGCAAGTGTGCTCATTGAACTTCTCTCCAAGCTTATACATATCACGCCCAATGCGAAAAACAAATTCGAAATCACCGTTCTTCAAATATCCCTTCATCAGAGTAGTCCAAGAAATTGTGTTCCTAACAAGCATTCCATCAAACACCCGCTGTGCATCAGCCATTTGGTTTAATTTTGAGTAAACATTCACAAGATTGTTGTGTACAAACAGGTCATCTTCACAATTAGATTTAATTAAAGACCCATGAATTGCTCGAGCCAGCATTAGATCTCTCGCCTCGATTGACATTTGAATGAGCCGAGGCCAGTCTTGAGGAGGAATGTAGGGTTCACAAATGGCAGCAGCAGAGTGTTCGAGACACTGGGCTGCCTCAAGCTTGATACTTTGTGATCGTTTGCGTTTATAACAAGGATAAAGGAAGCCATTATTGGGCGTTCTTGGTTTCAGCGGAGGTAGAACTTGTAAATGACAAGGAGGAGGAAGTATGGTGGTGGGAGGAAGCGCTTGGAATATTCCTTCTACCATTGGACCTGTGCTTCATTTGATGTCTGGATGAAAATAAAACAGAATAGGTCCCACCTCTTTATTCAGGGTGATTCAAATTGGGCTTTTCCAGTGGGTCAGTTTGAATGTGGTGCTGTGGACTAACAAAAATTATAAAAAAATTGTATTAAAAACAAAAATAAAATGGAAGTATGAATCATTATTTATTTATAACGGATTAAATCTTTTGAGTTTAAACTATTCATAAGCCGTGCCTCCTCTCACGCTTTCCTGTTCAAAGAGCCGTGTGGCTTGCTCTTATGAATAGCGTCGGCTCTGCATTGGGCTCTGTGTCAGAGTTGCTTTAATTAATCTATTTGATGCACATGTGTGCAGGCTAATACCTATATGGTATGCAGGCATATGTTTGTGAACAATATAATATACAGTTGTGTAATATAAAGGTTGTTGCCGATATGGTTTCATCAGTTATGGAATTGTTTTGAAAGTTCTGTCATGGGTTTGTTTCTCTAATGCCTAGGGAAGAAGCAGAACAAATCGTTTAGGTAGTGAGAGTTATAACCTTCATGTTTTTTCACATAGCATTTTATCAGTTCAAGTATCATTAAGCTACTTACTTTTTGGTGTTTTTTTATCCAAAGGCTAGATGACGTATCAGCAAGTGAGTGTGTGCATTGCTAATTTGCCCCAGCATTGTTTCAAACTGATGTATGTACTAGACTTGCTTTCGGACTATTTTCCTGCAAACGGCGATGGAGGTATGGTTTAGTTCAGTTGGTGTTTATTTTAATGCCTAGTTGAAATGTGATGATATATCATTACTTGAGACCGAAGGCACAAGGAACTCTTCCCACTGTTTTCCATGTCTTTTAATACTGCCTTTGCATTTTAAAGTACTTTCAGTTGCTGGCCCCCATTTTAATAACTCCTCTATGTTTCATCCATCTATTTGGTTCTATTGTGGTGATGATACAATTTATTACAATGATGCAGGTTATGGTGCAATGACCAACTATTCATCTGCAACAATGGTTTTTTGGAACCCTATGTTTGATTAGGAGGTGTTTTCTGGGATGAAGGATGGATACCAATTATTAGTTGAAGGAAATGGTCATTTTATTTTGTTGCCTTATGTTTTGACATCACTTGAAGCAGTTTATGTTGGTTCCTGAGCACAGTCCTTACTAATGTTTTTGTTGTCTGGAAGTTTATATGTAGAGATGTCTCACAGTGAATGACAACATCTAAATCAATGTATTTTGTTGTTGTTAACGTGATGATAGTTTATTAGTGTTTCATTGTATCAGTTACTCTATGTATGAGTATAGCAAGTCAATCCAGATTATATGCAAATTGTCATCACAGTGGTTGTATACATAATTACATCATAACGAAAAAAAGATGAAAACATACGAAGGAACTCCCCTTATCCTGAAGGGAAACATAAATAGGATGGATAGTAAATCATATATTTGTTTTTTAACGACTCCCCTTTCGTCAGAAAAATATGACAGGATGTCAAACCCAAGAATCCAACAAAAATATTGAATTTCAATTTTCCAAAAAAAAAAAAAGCTTTTCATTGGGAATTAAATGCGAAGAGGTTGATCGTGATGTATGTTATGGGTTAACTTTTCCATGTACGGGTGGTGCGGTATTATACATATGTATTCTTTAAAGCTTACAAAATCGTATAAGAAGGAAAGAGGTGGTTTGTGTGTGGAGGCGGTAATTCGGGCACCTGCCAACCTGGCCAAAATAATCGGGTTCGGGCTGCCATTTGATTTCCGACTAAATGAGCTGAGCCCGTTTGGCCCGCGGGCTAGCCCGCTTTATTTTTTTTTAGTTTTTTCTCAAATACCCTTAGTTCATTGTCTTATTTTCTTTGACAATGTGTTTAATTAATTCCCCATACTTTTTATTTGACACTTATTTTCATATTATATTTATTTATTCTACTATTATTAAATTTAAAAGAGATGTGTTTATATAGTTTTGCGATGTGAATAGATGAAAAAAATGAAAGAATGAAATTAACTTCATAACACAAATGTATAAAAGAAAATAAGTGTGATATGAGCGAGTGAAAGAGAAAAAGAGTAAAAATTTTTAAAAAAAGAGAGTGAAATGTAAGAAAAATTATATAAACACAACTCTTTTAAATTTAATAATGGTAGAATAAATAAATATAATATGAAAATAGGTGTCAAATAAAAAATATGAGGAATTGGCTATACCAGTCTGCCCCATCACAGCCCCCAGCCCAAATTACCACCTCTATTTGTGTGGGATATTGTATATGTTCGTTTCTGATGTTTAAGAAGTATGGGTGAAGATTTTATCAAGATGATCTTAGGGATATTGTGAAGGGTCCATGAGTGAAATTAAATGTGTACAAATAGTCAACATGACTGATGAAGTCAATGACTGTATGCAACAGTTGACAGCCACCATCCTATGTTATTCCTTTTCTTCATTTATTATTGTTATGACATAAAATAAATTAAATGCATAAACTGACGAATTGACACATCTTTCAAATGTATATGTCTTCAAGAAAAAGGGGTGAAATAATTAGGAAGTATTAAAGTAATGCACAATTGAACTTCTCATACCTAATGTCAGAATACTATCCCATAATATCAACTCTCAATGATAGTGTGTCATTGATTAGATATATTGGGAACTAGCAAGAAGTGTTTTGCATGGATTTTATCTAGAGCGATAGGCATCATTGATTAGATATTATTAGAAGTCATATATAGCGTGTGACAATATTTTTTTATTTAAAATTGTTTATGCATTTCGGGGTAAGTAGTCAGGGAGTATACATTCATGTAGGGTAGGTAAATCATAGATCCAGATGTAATTAATACGTGATGTTTGTTGTACTGTTTAGTGTTTTGTATTATGGCAATGATGCAGAAAAATCAAAGTTACAGATCATGAGTATGCACAAATACTTTAGTCTTAGCATTTGTTTTTGATATAGTCATTATTCAAAGGGGACGAACAGCTATCAGGATATCTCAGCTGAATACAGTGGTTTAATATTTTCAAGGTAGTTTGTCATATGCTAATATAGGTGGCGCTGGATGTCAATGGGATCTGTGTATTTGGTAATGAAAGTGTAATTTGAACTATGCTGTGATGATTTCTATATTGTAGGTCTGTCATAGAGATATGGTGGCACCTCCATTTTTTGTGGATGGAGGGTTTTGTTTTAACATTTTTCAAAGTGATTGAAGGGCTATGAGCAGAGTTGTAGGTGTCAAGCCGATCAGTATAGGGTGTTGTGATTTTAGATTTTATCGACGATTTGTTTAACATATAGCAGTCAGGCAGATAAGGTTAGGTTCTGTAGCTTCTGGTATGGTGTCATCATTTTTGTGGCTCAAGAATGTAGGGCTTAAGGTCTAAAGTAGATGATACAGATATGGTGATTCACAGGGGCAGGAAATCAATGAAGAGTTATAATTTTCGTGCCAAAAATGAGTTTTTCAAGTTTTATATAAAGTTAGTCAAAATGTTGTTGAATACATCCACCTAACAAAGGCGCCTCCTAAGCCACTGGAATGTATTAAGAAGGAGAAGATGTAGGGATCTAGCAATTCATATGGTGCATATTAAGTATTTACTTAAGTTTGAGCTATCATATTTTATTTTGGTTCATCCCATGCAAATGTTAAGTGGTGTGTTTAGTTTCCTTCAAGGTTATGTCGTTAAAAGTACGTTATGTTTCAGTGTTGTGTAAGTGATATATGCCATACGGGCAAGCACATATTAAATCTGTTTGGTGATGTGAAAGTTAGTAATCTAGTATGTAACTTATGGGTTTGATGGTTAATTTATGTTGTTGCGTTTGTGCTTTGTTTTAGTATTATAGTTCTCTTTTATTGGTGTGTCAAAATGGATACACTAACTTCATAAGGGTGCGTTAATGAATCTCAGACATTAAATCACTTGACTTCCACTAGAATCAAGTCCATCTTGTCATGGCTAACCTATACTGTATATTCAATGGGTATAGCTGAATGTTTACTATGCTGGATTTCAACGGGTTGCAACAGAATGGTGTTGTTGAGGTTAATGTGTATGTAAATGGATGAGTATTGGTGAAAGAGAACAATCAATAACTGATACTTGCCACAAACAAATATAAAGGACTTAATAGGTAATAAGGAAGTAAACAGCTTAATGTAATATGTATCTTGAAGTGTGTAGTTAAGGGAAATTTATGTTAATGGTTAGTGCAGACTAAATCTAATGGGTTGAGAGACAAGAAGGGGAATAAATGCTTATATAACTATAATGTGTTATGGGTTATTAATAAGTGTAGAAATGATTTAGTGTGGTTCATTATAACTCTATAAATTGTGCACTTGTTTATTATGGTATTCAGTATATTTATAAGCACTGCATGTGACTTATAAATATCTAGGGACGAATCATAAAAAAAATCCATAAACAAATTAGGGCCCGTTTTGTAAATCCAAAAACTAAATCAATTTACAACTTTTGTAAATTCATTTACCACTTTAGTAAATTGATTTACAACTTTGGTAAATTGAAAATCGATTTACAAAGTGGTAAGTCGATTTACCACTTTTGTAAATCGATTTACAAAAATGGTAGTTTGATTTAACCCATTTTTTCATTACATTATTATAAAGATGTTATGGGTATTTCACGTATTCTTCCCATATCTGTTACTCCATTTTCTTTCTACCAAGCATCTTATTTTCCTTCAACCTAAGTTACCTCTCAATGTCTACCAAACAAAGATACCTTTTAAGTTTCCTCCAATATTCCCCTCCTTTCCATCCACTTCCCTTCATTTCCTTTCCTTCATCATACATTCCTTATATCAGACGGGCCCTTACTACTCAACATCAAGAAAGCTCGACATTTGTGACATAATCAAAATTTTAAAAAACTCAACTGTCAGCGCAGATATTAGGACATAAGGAAAAGTTTTTTTGATCTTACTCTATAGGTGATATGCTAGAAAATGATGTGGACCGCCTCTGTATAGTTTCCCTGTAAAATATATAAAATATTGCTTATTATGCCAGCATTTTGCAATTTTGCATTTATTGTGTTATTTTTCTCTATACCTCATCACAATTCACTTTTTCAAGCAAAGAAAAATCACAGTTTACTTTATACATATTAATGGATGTGTGGTAACACTTCTGTATCATTTTGAGTGGGGTGTGTATGAATCATATAGGAAAATGAAGGGAAAGAGAACGTTGTAGGAACTCAGTAAGGGAATCCCTATAAGCAACAGCGATCAAGAGTGAATGAGTTAGGAGTTAGTGAGAATGTTTTCCTAGATTTGTCCCCAAATAACATCAGTGTTCATCAAGTGCAGTCATATTCCCAAAGCAATAATATGATGGGTGGAACTGCTAACGGTGAAAATGGTGAAGATATTTGTATGGCTGAAGGTAATATGCGTCAAACTCAGATGCAGATGAGAGGAGGTGCAATGATATGTTGTTAAGGAAACGTTTACCCAGGGTTAGACAATTGCAAAATATTACTAATGTGTCTCAAAATCTATGTTTAAGGTCTGGGGACGTTGCACAAATAGGTATTGAATTGCAAGTGTATTTTTGTTTAAATTTGAGGTTAATCTTCATAGTTTGTATGTGTTGGTGATATTGGTGTAGATGGTGACATTTTTACAGTTAGCAAAGATGTGTTTTGGTGTAAGAGTGCTAGGTTATGCGCTGTTCAAAATCAAGGTGCACATTTGGCTGGTTAAATGCAAATGTTATCATGTAGGAGTGAATTAGAAGGAATTATATTTCCTGAGTCATTTTTTTGGTCATGAAAACGAATGTTTGGTTTTTATAGTCATGAGTCGTGTAATTAGGGTCATGGGCTTTGGTTGCGCAATGTTGGCCCATTTTGAGATGATGTTTCTGTCTGGTGTTTATATAGCTGGACTTTCTTTTATATAAGATGTTTTTTGTCCTTCGTTTGTGTGAAGTTTTGGCTGGCCTTCATTTGCTTTTTTTGTTGTTCATTTGAGTCTTTTTTTGAGAGATTTGAAATATTCACAGGTTCATCACTCTATTTTGTTTTAGCACACAATTTGTTTGGGCCGGCCTTAGTATGTCTTTTCGGTTGTTCTTTCTAAATCGTGTGTACAGAAAAAATTAAGGTGGAAAGGATAAGCAATTGTTAACAATTATTGATCATATATCTTATCAGTGAAGCCTATGCCCACGAGCCCATGCACCAGCGCATGGCGCGGGATGTCCATGCATGTTATACCCAAAAGAAAATGAAGTATGAACTATCGTCTGGGAGACAAAGGTACAGACAAGGAAGGCCATGATCACCCAGTTAGGAGTCTTTTAGTCCAACGTAGCTATGAAAATGGATATGGATAAGGCTTTGTAAATCCTAGGAACTAATGCACGCTTTAAAAAATATCCCAAAAGCCCAAAAGTATTCTCTAAAATCTTGCGCCAATTTCTTGTTCTAATGAGATCCCATGCATTAGTAGCAGCAAGATTTCACTTCACACAAATTTTATGTCAGATTCTTGTATTTTCACACACTAATTAAGGCTTTAGGAGTGATATATTTTTGAAAATTTAAAACTACCCCCTTTTTTAATATAAAAACTAATTGAGTATTGTATTTAGTTATAAATATGTTATTAAATCTTCAGTTATTAAAATTATAATTTTTTTCAAAGTAATTATATTGATTAGTTACATTAAGGAGTTTTTATTTAAAGATGGTCATGATGAAAGATGATACCCAATCTATATTTATTATAATTAACTAACATAACTAACTTTGTTGATCTACCTAAATTAATCAATTACCTTTTATATTAATATTAAGAAACTCACGAAGAAAAATAATCCATTACGTTTTGTCCGTCATTACTCATTCCTACATCTGCATACAGATTGATCCAAAGGTAGAAAATAATCAAAATATACATAAATTGTTTGTCATTAAGAATAAAGAACATGCTTTCCCTCAATCTATCCAGAGGCATTACTAGTGAGCCCTGTACAACGACGTGGACCAAAATAGGCCGTCAAATTCAGAGCCGCACATTATCGTGTGACACGAAATATATGTAGTAGGAGTGCTAATTATCGTGGGCAAAAAAAAAAAAAAAAAGGAGTGCTAATTATCGGCGACTTCTAAAGTGTCAATCCCTTCACAATAACAGCCTCAATACCAAATCCTCACTCTCCCCCTCTCGAGACCTTTCTGCAACTCGAGAGAGTCTGAGTGCGATGGAAATGGCACTCAATACGCACAGAGTTTCCTTCTCCTTCTCCATGGCTGGTCCTTCTAGCCTTCGAAGGACCCCTTATCCTCTCCAGTTTGCCAACCAACTACTTGGCCTTCCATTTTCTTCCTCAAAGCCCACCAAATTGACTGTTTCCAGGAACTGTACTTGCGGACCCATCAAATGCTCAGTTTCTGAAGCTATGGAACCGAAGACTGGTGATTCATTCTCTTACTCTATCGTTTTTAGCTTTGAATTTGATGTAATGGATGCCTTGCTGAAGTAACTAGTAGTAGCTCCAATTCTCGTTTGCGGCAAACGAATCTTATCTTGAAACTGATATATAATGTCTTTCGTTCCTTCATGCGATTTTCCTTTTGGGGACTCCGGTGGGATTCAGTTATAATATTCTGTACGTGTACTTGTTCCATACATTTATAGATTCATCTTCACAATATTGGATATTTAGACATATCATCGGGTTTCTTTCTGTGCCTCATGCTAAGTTAAATATTGCCTGTTGGTCTACATTTCCGCCACAATTGTAGATGTATCTTGAGATTTTTTGTTTGGTGATAAGATGTATCTTGAGATTTTTAATACGTTCTTTATTCCCACCTTAGAGAAGAAGAAACAGCTGGAGAGAAGAAGAGACATAAGAAACATAGCAATTGTGGCTCATGTTGATCACGGGAAAACAACTTTAGTTGATGCGATGCTGAAACAAACAAAGGTAACGCCAAAATATTTGCATAATTTAATGCATTTCTCTGGCATCTTTTATGGTGAAGCATACAGATAACAAGTTCCATAAACCACAAAAGCGCTTGCCACATATACTGGTTCAACCATTCAAGTTTAAGCACAAGCCTAGATATTAGCGGAAAGGCACAACCTAAATTCTTGAAACTTGCACACGTACCCCCAAGCTCCAACATCTCTGTGACAAAGCTTTCATACAAAAAGTTATTATATGTTACACAAGCTTTCACATGGTATCAGATATCCTCATTGACTGATTAGTTTTTCTATACAATAATCAAATATCTCGGTTTGCTCTTCTCTGACGTGGTGCTTAAAATTGAGATGGGCAAATAGAATTTGAAAGTGCTTTCGATATTTCCCCCCTACATTACTATTGGTTATTTAAATGAAATATGATTTGGTAGGTGCTCAAGACTTTTTCAACTGTTTAGAGCTGCCATGGCAAAATCAAATAATTAATCCTTACCATGTTACTTTCCTTCATCTGTTTGAAAGAATGAGGTGTCACTAGTTTGTTTATGTTGATCTCTGGTGCAGGTATTTCGTGATAATCAATTTGTACAGGAAAGAATAATGGATTCAAATGATTTGGAGCGTGAAAGAGGAATTACAATACTAAGTAAAAATACATCTGTCACCTATAAAGACACCAAGATTAATATAATAGATACTCCAGGTCACTCTGACTTCGGAGGTGAAGTGGAGCGCATTCTAAATATGGTGGAAGGAATCCTTTTAGTGGTACTGCTCTATTGTTCTGTTTCCTATAATTCTGGTTGGTTATGATGATTGATACTGACATTTACTGATTCTTAGCTACTTGTTGCATTAGTCACCTGTAAAAAATTGTTTTTACCATGCTTTTCTTATCCTTTTTTTGAAAGTGCGGGTGGTTGTTACTAGTCCAACCAATCAAAAAAATTCCAGATACCTATCTTGCTTATTTTTCTGGGATTGGGACTCAATCTACCACAACACTGGTTTCTTACACACATTGGTTTTCAATTTAGAAAAGGAGCATACTTTAAACAAACCTTAGTATTTTCTTCAAAATTAAAAAAAAAAAAAAAATAGAAACCTCGGTATTTGGAAGGGAATTTCAGCACACTTTCTATATGAAAAATTTTAAAGTTCTCTTATTCATTTTGACTTGGTGGAAACCTTATGTACTGGGGCGCCCTTTTGTTTCTTATTCATCTTGGCTTGCAGCAACACTGTCAACATTGGCTTGAATTTCAAATAAAAGAAATGAATTAGTTCTTCTCCTTTTTATTCTGATTAAGCACTCATACTACATATATCTATCATTTTGTGGAAGATTTCAAGTTGTTTACTCTATTTAAAGAGGCAATATGCTTTCCATAGGTGCTTAATACTTTTCCCTTAAATGTGACTTCTTATACTATGCAGTACATCCGACTCTTAAATATGAGTTGCTTCTCTATTTCTGTAGGTAGACTCTGTTGAAGGTCCAATGCCACAAACAAGATTTGTTTTAAAGAAGGCCCTTGAGTTTGGGCATGCAGTTCTTGTTGTTGTCAATAAAATAGATAGACCTTCTGCTCGGCCGGACTTTGTCATCAATTCCACTTTTGAACTGTTTCTTGAACTAAATGCATCAGACGAACAGGTAAATTGGTTATTTAATTTAAAATAATGGTAGTTTGACTTTCTCGTACTGCAGAATTTGGGTTGGAATTCCCTTTTTATTCCCATAAAAAATAATTTATTGATGAAAAGAGGAAAATGGTACAAAAAGTAAGGACAAGGACGCCTCCCTAATCTGGAGGGAAAAGGCATTGTGGCTGAGAAGCCAGAAAACAATTTGTTGAAGTGCACGAAGAAGCCAGAAAATTATTTCTCTCCCAAATAAGATACAATGGAAGAAACTTCTGACTAAAAACTCTAACTTTCCATAATAGGTTTGGGATGTTGTGGCCTGTTATTTGTCAAATAACTTCTGTCGTTTATATTGTCAAAATGGTCTAAATAGTTTCCAATTCTGTAAATAATAACATGGGAGTTTTGCCTTTTTGTGCATGCAGTGTGACTTCCAAACAATATATGCTAGTGGCATAAAGGGACAAGCAGGACTAACTCCTGAAAATTTGGCAGAAGATCTTGGCCCATTGTTTGAAGCTGTAGTCAGATGCATCCCTGGACCACATATTGACAAAGATGGTGCACTGCAAATGCTTGTTAGTGATTCTTAGTTTATCACATCATTTTTCTGTAATCTAAATGATTTTATTTTTTTTAGTCTTTTCCTGTGCTGAGCTCCATGATGTGAAATTGTTGAACAATGGATCTATTGGTAATGGCTTGTCTTTTTCTGATATTTTCTTAACCATATAATGGCATTAACACCTGATTTGTCAATTTAAGAAGCTGTATAAATATGATTAGTTATCAATTGGCCATGTTTAGATATGAAAACTATTAGATGTGGCGTCATATAATCTATTTTAACTTTCTCTGTCTTTTTTGAATCATCCCAGTTCAATCTATATTGTGAAGGAATTGCATTTTTTTCCAAAGTTATTTTTTAATATTTGAGGATGTTTAATGAACTTTTATTCCTGTTATCTTACCACCTCAAGGGAAACAAAAAGAAAATAAAAAGGTGAAGATCAGAAACAAGCATATATGGTTGAAAATACAGAATAAAGTTATTTAATGACTATAGTAGTGCATATTTGTTAATATATGTGTTTATTTTAAAGATCTAACCCCTAGACTTGCACTTTGTATTTCTATCCAGGCTACAAATATTGAGTATGATGAACATAAAGGACGTATAGCAATTGGACGCTTGCAAGCTGGAGTATTAGAAAAGGGCATGGATGTCAGGGTGAGAGAATTTCCTTTTCTTCGATCCTCTGTGTGTGTGTTTTCTTTTCTTTTCTTTTCTAATTTTTTGGGAGACATTTGAGATTAATGAGGCTTAGTTTCAAACAAATTTGCATGTCGATTTCTTTAGAAATGATGTCATAGATTTCTTTTATCCAGGTATGTACTAGTGAAGAGTCATGCAGATATGGAAGAGTTAGTGAGCTTTTTGTGTATGACAAATTCAGTAGGGCCCCAGCAGAACGTGTGGAGGCTGGTGATATCTGTGCTGTATGTGGAATTGCTGATATTCAGGTACCACCTGATGGTTTATGGTTTAGGATGGAATTCATATTTTGTCTGTGTTGGCCTTTTTAACTATTTTAATTCTTTAATCAGATTGGGGAAACAATTGCTGACAAAGTATCGGGGAAGCCACTGCCATCCATCAGGGTGGAAGAACCTACAGTGAAGATGTCTTTTTCTATAAACACTTCACCTTTTGTTGGGCGGGAGGTATGCCTGTTCATTAAGATTATATGTTGCATAGGACAATCTTGATCTGCTTCTATTCTATATGAATGTCCTGGTGCTGCCTTTTAGGCCATAATTGTTATAACTGATTAAGTTTTGTTAGCTTAGCTGCTTGGTATGTTTGGCATTTCTGCTTTAACAGTTAGGTAATAGTTAATAGATAGTTTCTTCTGTTGGTTTGGCTCTACTAACTCAAGTTTCTTTGCAACTTTCCAGGGAAAGTATGTTACTAGTAGGAATTTAAGGGATAGGCTCTATCGTGAGCTAGAGCGAAATTTGGCCATGAGAGTTGAAGATGGTGAAACAGCAGATACCTTTATTGTCAGTGGTCGTGGTACTTTGCACATAACCATACTCATAGAAAATATGTAAGTATGAGTGAAGAAATTTCAACAAATAATGACTCCTACAATTTCTTACTTTAATCATGGTATGGGGTGAAATTATATAGGGAAGCATATGGGGTGAAATTATCTTAGGATCTAAAAAAGAGGTGGGTAAAACTGTTGACAATCCGTAGTAATTGACGAGATTGGACAACTTCAATAGAATAAAAATGAAGAAATAAATGCATAAGGGAACCTATTTTGAGGTCTGATTACAATCATATAACAGGAAAATAAATTCGGAAATAAATAAGTTCTATGATGCTAAAATACAATGCAATAAATAAGGCTAATCAGAAAATTAACAAGTCCAGAATTTCAAAATTCTAATGATGACTGTTTTTCCTCTTTTATTTGTTTTGTTCCTAATATGGCATCTGCAGGCGAAGAGAAGGATATGAATTCATGGTAGGTCCTCCCAAAGTTATCAACAAGAAAGTGGGTGACCAACTGCTGGAACCATACGAGGTGAGGTGACGTCGCAAGCGATGCCTTTTGTTTTTGGTTTAAAGACTTGTATAGCCATATGAGGAGATGCAAGCATAACTAATAGCCTCGTATAGCCTTGCAAGCCTGATCTGGTAGTTTTCTTCTTGTATTGAAATGCTTGTTTCACAGGATTTTTTTTTTTTTTTATTTTGGTCTTGCTACAGGATCACTAAGAGAGCCTGAACCTGATTTCTCCTACGCTAATGTGTAAATAAATAGATTAAATTCCTCTGAACTACATTACTAAATATGAAGGTCCTGGAAAATGCTGTGGCCTTTTTGTTTGCAGCTTCCTAATTATTATTTCCCTTAGCTATGTTTGGATGGAGAGAAAAGTAAGGGGGAAATAAGGGGTAGGGAATGCTAGGAAGAAAAACTTCCAAATATGGTAAAAAAATTTACAATTCTTGAGAGTTTTCCTTTCTAGTTTTCTTTCCCCCCAACTTTCTTTCCATCTAAACGTAGCGTTAGGCTTACATCTGATTTGACTACGTTTTACTTTGAGAACCAACATTCTTAATTAGACAAACAATTTAAGATGATGTAATATAAAAGTATTTCAACACACGGAAACTCATAATTTTTCCCCTTGCATGATTGGAAGTTGCAAAATTTTTCTTTTGCTACAAAGTGCTGAAACTTTCATTTATATCTTTTGCTCAGTTCCCAAATCCAAAGTTAAGAATATCCCCTTTCATCGGACAGGTTAATAGGTATTATTTTGCTCATTTCATGCATATTAAATGGTTGCAGATTGCCACTGTGGAGGTACCAGAAGAACACATGGGAGCTGTTGTTGAACTTCTGGGCAAGAGACGAGGGCAAATGTTCGATATGGAAGGAGTTGGGTATGTAGAAGAGCAAAAGATAGTTTTGACAGCTTTCCCCCATTATCTGCACCCAAATTGATGTAACAAGCTTTCTGATATTCTCTTTTTTTTTTCCCTAGATTGGAAGGAACTACCCTACTCAAATATAGGATTCCAACCCGTGGCCTTTTGGGATTGCGGAATTCTATCTTAACAGCTTCCCGTGGAACGGCAATTCTCAACACTATCTTTGATAGCTATGGGCCTTGGGCTGGGGACATCAGTACTCGGGATCAAGGCTCACTGGTAACCTCTCTTTACTGCTACAGAAAATTTTATTATGTTACCCATACTGTTCAGCCTCATGCCCTGGGCTGCAGACATCTCCTTTGGATCATAGAGAGCAGTTCATAACAGCTTTATTTATATTGTGGCACTTCAGAACGTCAACGTCTCCTCCGTGTGTTAATTATTTATACATTATTGATGTACAGGTTGCTTTTGAAGATGGAACAAGTACTTCTTATGCTCTTGCTAGTTCACAGGAGAGAGGACAGATGTTTATTGGTCCTGGAGTGGATGTTTACAAAGGTCAAGTTGTTGGCATCCATCAGCGACCTGGGGATTTGGCCTTAAATGTTTGCAAGAAAAAGGCTGCAACAAACATTCGTTCCAACAAGGAACAAACAGGTGAGAAGAGCTCTAGTGCAGCTGCAATTTTCTATCCATATGAGATACACAAAACAATATGAAGCGCTCTGATGCAATTACTAGTTACTAAAAGCACCTTTTTATGCTCTGAGAAGCAAAATCTCTTCAAAAATGGTTATTTTATTATTAGCTACTTTTCTTACTACTACTATAGAGTTCCTTCAAGTTGAGCCTGAACTGACAAACAACCCTAGCTGTGGCAGCAAGCCTTCATCAGATATTTAAGAAAGTTAGTCTAGAATAGTATTTCATCAAGTCCGTGTACTTGGGTTATACCACGTCTTGGTTTCTGCACTTGCCTACTTTGCGCGTATAACAACACAGCTTCTTAAGAGGGCTTTTCAGAGGATGGTTATTTACAAGTCTTAGGCTGAGAAAATTCTGTAAGGCAGATTCAGGCTTGTTTTGAGCCCAGGATTTATAAAAAGGAAAACTCTAGTTGCAAGTTCTCCAATACGTAGATGTAGACTAGGAATTGCTCTATTTTTAATCTTACTCCTTTATGCAGTGATTCTTGATACACCATTGGATTATAGTCTGGATGATTGTATCGAGTACATTCAAGAAGATGAACTAGTAGAGGTCACTCCCCAGAGCATCCGAATGTGCAAGAATCCTAAACTAGCAAAGAAGACAAGGTAGGTTTCCACCGGAAACCTGCAACTTGCAGATGCATTGACGTGGGGATAGCTGGTCACGTTGCATAACTCATTAATATTATTGCTGGCTGGTAGGAATAAGTCATGCCACTTATCGCTTCATGTAATACCAGAAATTCTTCTCACCTCTGTAAAATATATAAGGGCTGGTGATAAGCTATTTCCTTTACAGCAATTGTTCATGGATTGATTTAGAGGCACAGAGAGGCCTTGAATTTTTGTTTACTTTATAAGGGCACTAGTATTTAGCTGTAGGAAAGTCAAAAGATCCATTCTTTGTGAACTGATGATTGGTGAATTTTGTAATATACCAGACACGTGCCTGAAAGTTAATGTCTGGGGTGATTTGTAAAGCAATATCATATTGTTTCTCTTGAATCTGAATAAGAAGCTTTCTACATTGTGAATCTAATGGTGGCAATAATATGTTCTCTATCCTTCTATGAAGGGGTGAATTCCCAGGTTATCTAACCCAACCTGACCGGAAACCGGCGACCCGGTCACTAAACCGATCCGGGTCAGGTTTTTTTTTTTTTTTTCCCCTTTAGAATTTCATACTATAAACCTAAAATATTCCATTTTTTACTGGGTTGGTCTCGGTTTGACTCCAATCTAACTCACTAACTCTTGACCCAGTACCCCGACCGGTTTGGATTTAATTACCTTGCTGAAATCTAACATTTCTTTATTGGCACGTCCAAGTATGAGAAATGAGCAAGTGGTGATAAACTATAATTGAGTTTGTTTTCCTCCCAAGCCAAGAGAGAAAAAAAAATAAGTGGGAATTTTCTGGGATTTGTGTACCATGGCTTTGTCCAAATTCAAAGAAATTCAACGCCTACACCTTCAATAAGCGAGAGCATTGTCAACGCATTTTAAAATTGCTAGTCTTGGGATAAATCTGAAGAAGCCATACTTGACCCATCCGAAAAAATTTTATAGGCAGTTTGTTCCCAGTCCACGATGGATTAAAAAAACAAGAAAATGGAAAAAGTGGGTCCTATATGAATATTAATTGCCTCCTCTCATGTGCTTATTATCCTATTTATGCACCTAGTCATCAATTCGTTTTTCTTTTTTATAAATCAAGAAAAAATAAAAGGCTGCCTAAAAGGAATGGTATTCCTCTTCTTGGGCTTTGTTAGTAAGTATTAGAAAATTTTTATTTATGCGAGAAAGATTCTCAGGTGAGATTAATTTGCAACTCGGGGTCAACAATTATTCAATTAATTATAAACACGCCACTTTTGACCGGCAGCACTAGAAAATTCTTACTCAAACAATCATCTCAATAATCAATGTTATATATAAAAAAAACCAACTACATCAAGTTCCTTATGTATATTTCATCAAGTTCTCTAATTACATATAAGTATGTGTCTTACTTTTTTTTATATGGGTCTATTGTTAAAATCATAATAATTCAAAAATAAGGCACATTGTCATTTGTAATTGGAAAACTGGATGAAATAAATGTAAGGAATTTAACCTAAGTAATTTCCATAAAAACAATCTCAATAGTCAGGGTACAAGAAAGGGCTTGGACAGCTGAAGTTTCTGACAAGGAAAAAATAGACGGGTAAATAAATGAGTGGTATTATGTATATTAAATAACTCCCTCCAGTTCTATTTATAAACAACTTTCTCTTTCATATGGCTGATTTCTTTTATAAACAACTTTCACTTTTTGTCTGAACATGTAAGCTTCTTTTTTCTATTTTACCCTTATTAAATACTCATTCTCTCTTATATCTTATATTTATTATTTCTCATACTTTTTATCTATTCTCTCTCCTATACTCTTTTCATAAATAAAGGCATGTATGAAAAAAAATATGGCATTTTTTACACATTTATTATTTTTAACTATCAGTTCGTTTTACGTAATCAAAAAAAAAATTGTTTATAAATAGAACGAAGGAGATATATTTTAAAAGGTCTAAATTCAATATTTTTTAGGGCATGCAAAAATACTTTATGACCCAAGAGCCATCTAACTTTCAAGAGAGACATTATAATTTGGAGGTGGCGCCCGAAAAGCAAAATTGGATCCATTCTTTTAATGAAGCAACGCACAAACGGTTGAGAGTATCCGTTACATTGTCTCTTTTTCACACCAACTCGCAAGTCCATTCCACTCCCCATTACTCTATAGCCTGTACAATTGCTTCCTTTTATTCTAAATATAAAATAATTTTTTTTTAAAGAGATTAAAAAAATTAATTAAATTATTTTAGAGTATTAAAAATATATTTTTATTTTTTTCTCTAAATTAATTAGTTTAACTAATATATAATTTAAGAATATACAATATATGATATGATTAAGTAACTTATTTAACTTCCTAAATCTCTCCAAAACAAAAGTCAACTCTGTCTTATATTTAGGATCGGAGAAAATATTTACTATATATATTTATCCATTCAACTAATGGATTTACACCATTTTATTTATTTGATACCAATATTGATAATCACAACAGGAGCCTCTAAATATTACATGGGTTAAGGTGCAAATTTACTAATGAAGTTTTATCCGAGGAGCGTCTGGCACAAATATCTTTTAAAAGGAGCAAAAATACCAATGAACAATTAAAAAGGGGCAAAAATACTAATGAACAATTAAAAAGGGGCATCCACAACAAAAACCATTAAATCCGTACTAACGCCATTAAGGATTTTTTTCTCTTATAATTTAACGTCGTTAGTACAGATTAACTGTTTTTATGATAGATATTTTTTTTAATTATTCATTAATATTTTTATTCCTTCTAAAAAATATTTATATCAGACACTCTTAAAAAAAAAAAAAACCTTCGTTCATAAATTTAATCCTGGCTCATATTACATTGATTGAAGTTGGAGAAGCTGGCCTGATTTGTTAATGTCATGTGAAGTTAGTTTGGGGTGTAGTGATGGGACATTATGAACTTGGACTCTTTTGGTGGCAGGAAGCAAACAGGTGGGAATGATTATAAAAATAAATAAATATAAAAATAAAAAACAGTGTGGTAGGAGTAGTAGTTTTGACTTTTGGCAGAAGAGGAGTCAAAATTGGTGAGAGTTTGACCGGTCAATCCTTCATCATTCATTCACTCTCCATTCTCCAATTAAATTTGGTGGAGGCGTTGCTTTTCATGAATCATGCCCATCCCCTGTCCCTGTTTTTCACTTTTTTCCCCCAAACTTAAAACTGTGCTTTCTCCAAAATACCCTTTTGTTCCCCAATCCAAAATACCCCTTTGCCTCGGCCCTACCCTGTCCAAAGGCTAGTGACAGTGACACTAACTTGCCTTTTGTTTTTTCCCCTCTTTGGATTATTCATGAAGTTGAAGTGTTGAACTCAATTTTAAATCACATACCTATAGTTTGTTTAATCAAAACTTTATCGTTTGATTTCATAATTTTAATGTATAAAAAAAGACGACTTAATAGTTAATACATAAAGGTTCCATTAAATGGAATCTTATTCCATAATTAGAAAAGTTATTTTCAGTATTGATTATATGATAACAACCTTATCACTCCGTCAAGATTTACCCTCCTCGTAATTTTAATTTATTGTTTTTGTAAAATTTTATTTATAGAAATATATGATTTTCAAAATAATGTTAAATAAAACAAATGAATAGTATATAATTAAAGATATGTTTCACAAGTAGCACATACTCAATATGAGTTGTACTTGCTCATTAACAACTAACAAGGGTTCTTGAGTAGTAGATTAGGCAACAAATTTAAGCATGAGAAAGTTTTCGACAATTTTTCTAATTTTAATATGTACGTAATCTTAAAGAATGCACGTGCAGATTTTGCTAGTTATGAAAACACTACCCAGTACCCACTGCCATAAATCCAATGAGCTTCTAGCCGCCGCCTACACCTTCTCATAGAGGAGCTTGTAGGTTTTATAGCTCAAGTGGTCCAAAATGGGATTATAAATTGAAAGCATGAAGAGGGTGACCTAAATCTCTGTGAATTGACTAGTCTACCCTCGCCTTTTATAGTAGTGCGTCTTATCATAATCAACTGAAATTAGTTACCCAGTTTGACTGATGCAAGCCTCCAAAGTCCAAACAAGTCGGCAGAATTATAAGAGGGATTTTTTCATAATGCCTAATTTTACTCGTCCACCTTGGCCAGTATTTCAATTTAAAAATTAAAATGCAAGTAAACTCATTATTTAGTAGAATCGTAAAATATAGAATTGCTAATAAATATACTCTATCTAAAAAATTATTGGTTTAAGATTTATTTTTAGTTGGTCAATTTAAAACCCCTCCCATATGGCAGGAACCCACACATTCATCGCGACCTCTTCTATTAGAAGAGATACGGGGTGCTAATAGATCTATAAGCTCTTGATGATTTATTTTGATCTTTATGAATGGCCAATTAGTATTTAATATAAATATAATTAGTAGGATATTGCAAAAACGAACTGAGAGATTACACTTTTGTCGGGACTTAAAATCAAGTTTGGTAAAAACAATTTTCAAACAGAAACAGTGAGTTGACTCGGAAAAGTAAATATCTTATCCTAAACCATCACGAGTGAAGGACTTGATAGGGTGTGTTTGTTGCGTCTGCATTTAATAATGTCACTGTCTTTTGTTGTCTGAACAGTCCCAAAGGTAAATAAATAGAATTAGTACTAATATAAGAATTATGTTAAAATTTAGTACCGTATGATAGTGGCAGTCATGGACAAAATGTTTTTTTAGTTATTTTCGTTTTGCGTATATTCAAAACATACTAGAACATATACTCTTTAGTTTTTTTATAAACAATTTTTATTCATATTGTGTAAAATGAATTGACGATTAAGATTACTTAAAAACAATTAATGTGTAAAAAATATCACGTTTCTTCCAAATATACCCCTATTTATGAAAAGAACATAGGAGAGAAAATGAGTAGGCGTTATGATTGTTTATAAGTTGCTTTTTACGTAAATCGAGACACAACTCCTCTCACATACTTACTTCGTATACCGTAAATCACTATTAAAAAGCAACTTATAAGCAATCGAATCACTAAAACAAACATGCCCATATTTGGAACAGTGATTACAAAAATGACTTTTGCAATCGTGCTTTTGGATAAAAGTTAGATTGTATGATGTAATTTATGTGTGGATTGACAGTTGTATAAGTAGCTTTTTTGAAACATAAATCTGTTTGGATTAGTGGTTGCATAAGTGGCTTTTGTGATAATGAATTAATGATAAGAGAGAAATTAAATTAAAACTTCTAAAAAATTTTAAAAAGTAAACTTGAGAAATTTTGTAATTAAAAAATACATAACTTTATGAAATAATATTACATAACTAACTGGATTATATATCCCTTATAATTTAGTCTCTATATAAGGCAATATGTGGTCCATAAACATACTCAAGTTAACTAAGACACTTACTTGACTTCAATCAAATTCCATAAACCAACAATGGGAACTGGGTGTGGACCAAAGAAATTAATTTCATAATTGTGGGCAAAAGTTGTGTTCTGGATTTAGTAATTACAATTATTGAAAAACATCCCTGTATATAATAGTTTAGAAAAAACACAGTCGATTATGTATATAAAAACATACCAACATGGAACATTAGGTTATAGCGTGCCTCATCCCCACATAATGATCATCATTAATTATTATACCTTGTCCTTCACATCCATATATCCATAACTCTAATAATTTGCAACAAAAAAACCATAAAATTTTTTTTTTACGTTGGGGCTCAGGCTATAGCGTGACCTATAACCTATACTAAAAACAACAAAAAAAGTACAACTTGTTTCGAAAGCTGTTTGCGCCAAAAACACTGATTTTTTTTTTTTTTTATAAATATTTTGAACGACCAAGAAAAATTTGGAGATTATAAAAGAAGTTCAAATGATGATATCAGGCCAGCGGATTATAGTGCTGGGCCATATAGATATTACATTCAGGGGGTGGCACGTGCAAAATCACAAAGTTCCCCTCTAATTGTTGAGCGTTATTGGCTATGAAGTCGGTACACCTGGTGATATCTCTTGGCATATAGTAAAACTCAATATCCCACTCAAAATAGAGTAAGTCCTTGATGGCATTAATCTCTGAACTCAACAGGTGAGTATGTCCTCCATCTCTCATTATCAGATGATAGATCTCAAGGGAATTTGTATAGGCAACAACCTTGATAAGATTTTGTTGCTTATATATTTGGAGTCCAGTAAGAGAGTAAGCAATTCTGTTGTGGTAGGTGAAACAAAGCCCAATTTGTGTTGGAATCCTAAAATCCATTGTCCCTGGCATCACGTATCAAACCCCCACAAGCTGTCAGTCGCTGGTGATTAACCGACTCGTCTGTATCTAACCGAATCGCTCTGTCTGGTAGTGGATGCCATGCCTCCTCGTCATCGCCATTGAGTTAGAATATCTAGTGCTTGAAAACACCATACAGGCCAAACTCCAACATCATGTACATAACACCATAGATGATTTTATTCGAATGAGCCCGCGTACCCTCCATAACTCTCTGGCATCTAGTCTTCCACAGGAATCAACATATAAGGCTGAATGTCTTAGGCCATAGCCACTAATGAAAGTAAGCCACAACCATATTTTTGGACATGTTCTCTATTAGCCATACCTCCAAGCCAGAACAAAAAAAATCTGAAATGATGGTTAGGAGCAATACAATGTAACCACATCTCTCGAGCAATCCCACAGTCACGAAGGATATGAAGGATACTCTCTACTCTCTGGCATTGAAATGGGCACTCATCATTAGTAGATAAGCCTCTCATAGCTCTGAGTGAATTGGTAGGTAGCCCCTCGTGAAGAACTTGTCATAAAAACATCTTAACTTTCTCTGGCACAGGAACTTTCCACATCTTTTTCCACAAACTCGGACTATTCCATTCCTGCCAAGCAAATACAAATTGATAAGTAGTTAAGACACTAAAATTGCCATCAGAAGCACTTCTCCAGCGGAAAATATCATTTCCACTCTCATATGGTGGCCGAATCTGACAAATAATGTTGACCACCCATGGTGGAAGGAATTTTGTCAACTTTGGAACATTCCACACCCCATTGTCCAGGACAAAATCATGAACTGTCACACACGAGTTCAAAAGGTAGATATTTCTGTCAACAAAGTGAATTAGAGGAACATCAATCGGAGTCCAGAGATCCCACCATACATTGCACGTTCTCCCACTTTTTAATCTTCTCCCTATACCCTTGTAAAATTTCTCCCAGATAGTAGTAATGCTATGCCAGACATGATATGAGTTGATCCTTTTATAGACAACTGGGTAGCCTCCTTTTCCACACTCATACTTGCTTTCAAGGCATTGTACCCAAGAGCCTCAGGTTTTGTTAACAGGCCCTAGCATAGTTTCATCATGAAGGCAATATTTTGACTTTGTAATCTTTTATGCCCAAGCCACCGTAATCCTTGTCCTGTTTAATCTGATCTCATGTAATGAGGTGCATTTTCCTACCTGCTTGTCTTTGGTTCCATAGGAAGCCTCGACTAATCTTCTCTAACTCACTTAAAATTCCCTTTAGAAGCAGCATGATTTGCATTTGATAACTGAGGAGAGCAGAGAGTACAGATTTTATCAGGACTGTCCTCCCTGCTATGGTCAAAAATCTATGTTTCCAATTTGCAAGACGCTTCTTTGTTGTTTGGATGAAGGGATAGAATGTGATCTTGGTGACATAACTATGTAAAAGAGGGACACTCAGATATTTCCCCAAGTCTCATGTAATCCCAACTCCTAACTCTTGGCTCAAGAGTAAGGCCCTGTTAAAGTTGATATTCCTAGAGAAGAAAGCCTTAGATTTGGCCAGGTTAACTCTATGCTCGGAGACTTCACATAAATCTTTCATGGTGTTTCTCATTAACGCAATCTGTGACTCGGTAGCTTCCCTAAATAAAAGAAGGTCATCAGCAAAGAAGAGGTAGGATATGTTGGGAGAATGATGATTGAATTGAAGGCCTCTCCATCATCATTGAGTAACTTCTTTATTGATCAGTTGTCTTAGCCGTTCCATACAGAGGATGAAAAGGTAGGAACTGAGAGGGTCACCTTGACGAACTCCATATGTAGGTTGAAATGTGGGAGATTCAACCCCATTCCACTTAACCGACAAGGATGCCGAAGAAATGCATGACATGATGAGGTTCACCGTTACTTCTTGTATGCAGACCTTAATAAGTATAGAGCGGATAAAATTCCACTCCAAACGATCAAAAGCCTTTTCCATATCTACTTTAACTGCAACAATCCCTTTCTTCATTCACCTGTTTCGCATGGAATGAATGGCCTCCTGAGCAATAATGACATTATCACTACTATGTCTACCAGTAATGAAACTACACTGTTGCGGTTAGATCAGAAAAGACATCGGCCCCTTTAATATCTCAGTAATGATTTTAGTAACAATCTTGAAAATGACATAGTAGAGAGAGATAGGCCGAAAATCTTTTAGGCATATGGGATGATCAACTTTTAGAATAAAAATGACATGGGTATGGTTGATATTCTTAACCTTCTCCAGATACTGCCAAACTTCTTGGATAAGATTACAGACTCTAACACCAACATGGTTCCATTGAGTGTGAAAGAAATAAGCCTGTAAGCCATTCAGGCCAGGGGCCTTCAGAGCACCCATTAAGAAAGTAGCATTCTTAATCTCAAGATCAGCAACGTCCTTATGGATAAGCTGGACATCTTAGCTTTTACGTGGGGGGAACTCTGCAGTCTAGTGAAAAGAGTCCTAAACACCTTCGTCACTAGTATACAGGTCTTTAAAAAACTTCCCAGCCATGTCACTAAGTTGCTTTGGGTCTGTGACCCAATTTCCATTCACATCCTGGAGGAGGGCATTGATTGTTTGCTTTTTCCTCTGGATCATAGTGGTGGTGTGGAAAAATCTAATGTTCTTATCCCCTAAGCAAGCCATTTACATATAGATTTCTGGTACCAAATAAGCCCTTCCTGGGCATTTAGCTTACTATATTCTTTCCAAAGTTTAGCCTCAAGTTTATAAAGCCCACTAGATGTGTTGTTGTGATGAGCTCTATCTATGCCTTCTAATCGCCGAAAAAGGCTCATTCTTTTTTTGGGGATATTGCCAAGAACACTAGAGTTCCATTTAGTAGCCTTAATATCAAACCTTCACTTCCCTTCGTATTAATCAACATCATCTCAAGCTTGAGACACAACATTAGAGAAGCTATCTTCCAGAGCCCACGCAGCATTATAGTTGAAACGACCTTTATGTCTTTCGCGGCCACTGCTTGTAGTACTGGAAACCAGGATGATCCGATGATCAGATTTATATCTTAGCTTATGAAAAACTTTATAATCAGGGTGCCTTAATTCCTATGCCAAATTACCAAACACTTAGTCCAATCTTTCCTTCACTCCTATTTTTTTCCAAGCAAATCTTTCCCCCACAAAAGGAATTTCCAATAAATCTGAGGCTTTGATACCATCCGCAAACTGCTTCATAACATGAATTGAGGGGCAAAGAATATAAAGGGGAAATGAGTACTTAATCCATACAAGGGATCAAAACAATCCTAAAAGAAGAGTTACTTAGCTACTCATGTCCAAATGTACAGAAAAACTAAGCATAACAGCTGAATAAACCATAGAAAAAGGGAAAAGAAAATAAGAGAAAAGAAATGAAACCAAGGTAGAAGTCGCAAAATCCCTCTTGGAACCACCACCTAAGCTCCAAAACTCTCTAAAATCCCCTCTTCAAGGTGTCTCCTTGCGTGCTTCAGCTTCCCAGGGTGTAGAGAGAAAGTAAGCTGGGGGTAGGTGTGTTTTCAAACCGCATTTAATGCCAAAATAACAGTCAAATTGGGCTTTTCTCACAAGCTAAAGCTTGGATATCTGGCTTCAGTGAAATCGTGCAATTGAGGAATAAGCTCAGCCAACAGATCGCGCAACTAAACATCCAAATTTCAGCATACATTTTAAATCGTGCGATTGGGCCCACAAATCGGGTAACCAAACACACACAAATACTCTATGAGTATAAAATATGATAAAGAATGTGTAATGAATGAGTAAATGAAAGAGAATCAGTTGTGAGTGGATGATAATTAATATGAAGATGTGTATTTAATAGTAGAAAAGGAAAATGTAGTTTAAATTTTGAGACATAAGGAAAAAGTTACTTATAAAAAGAACTAGCCTCAATAGAGAGAAAGTTACTTATAAAAAGAATCAAAAGAAGTAATAGAAATAATGGGTTGCCGAGACATGTTCAGTGATTAAAGAAAATTCATGCAATTACAGAACAAGAAAGTATTCCAACAAAAAAAAAAAAAGAAAGAAAAGAAAAGGTAAAAGAAACTCAGGCCTTGCCTCTCTCTGTTTTTTTTTAAAAATAAGATAAAATAAAAATGATAAGAAATTAATGCCTAATGACAATCTTAAGAGAGATCATTAAAGTCAATTAAGCCACTACGATAAAAAAAAAAAGCTTCTAGAAATGCTACAGTCAAATTGAGGACCTTGCGACGTCCTCGCTCATTATTATTATTTTCTTATATATATATATATATATATATATTAGGAAAAACTCTGGCATATGATTACTGTAGATTGCTGGCAAAAAATAATTAAAAAGAAAAAAGAAAATTGACACGTTGCAGATTAACTAATCGGGCAATGCTATAAATATGGAAGATGGCGATCAAAATATAGATTTAGATAATTTATTGCGAAGCTTCGTGAGGAAAAAAAAGTGTCTTAATACATGGACAAATGCAGAGTTAAACATGACAATGAAATAAAATTGGTGAATATGTTATAGATCTAAAACAGTCTTGAACACAAAAATATATATATGCACATCGAAAGAAATCTCACTAATAATCATTAAACAGGAAATCTCAGCTAAATGCATTATTTAAAATCTCTTGTAGTAGTACCAAGGAAATAAAGTACTACGAGATATATTAATAGAATTTATTTATTCACTACATGGGTGTGGAACACTTCGAAGTTAAAACGTGGTCTTAAAATTAAAAGTCCGGGGATGGCCGGCTGCGATGTACTAGTACTTGGTCGTTGAACAACTCTTCCAAAGGGCATTACGGTAATTAAACAATATCCAGTTCATCGTACGAACGAGCTTCAATATTTATCTCATCAGATATTGGAAAAGGCTTTAATCTGTTGAACTGTGCTGTGATTTGGATATCTTCAACCTCAAATTTGGAAAAACTGCTTCTTTTTATATTGGACTCTCTCAGAGAGACAGAGAGAGAAAATCTAGAGAGCTAATAGGAAGAAAATAGATGCAGAGAGAGGGACAGAGGATATAGTTTGACCATCTCTCGTCTGTTCCCTTTCATCCTTGGTGGCTGCTTCACGCGCTTTAATTTAATCCCTCTTTTTCATTCCCAAAACCCTCCATTTCCTCCTTAAAGGCTTAAATCATCTGTCACTCTTCTTCACATCTCTGGGCATTTGCTTGTTTATCTTTCTTTATTCAAATTCTCAATTCTCAATTCTTATTTAACAAAGTTTCTCTTGGAGAATTCCCAGCTGTGATTATTTTCAATACAATCAATTACTTTTTCGGAGAAAACGTAGGGGATTTTATAGGGTTGAAGCCGGATCTTGAATTGAGATCGTCCGTCTGTTAGCTCGCTCATAGAGGTCAGATTTCAATGCATTTGACCTCTATTTGGCTCTGAGCCTCTTGTGCCTCTCAGGTTTGGAATTTTTGAAAATTCAAATTCATCAGAGTTTAGGCCTCTTGAATCATGGGTAATTGTTGTGTTACTCCGTCTGGACCTCGTGAGACGAAAAAGAAGGGAAAGAAGAAGAAGGAAAACCCCTTTGCCAACGACGACGTAAACTACCTTGGCAACGGTGGAAGTAAACTCTCCGTTTTGAAGAATCCGACGGGCCGCGAAATCGAGCTGAAATACGAGCTGGGTCGCGAGCTTGGAAGGGGAGAATTCGGAATAACCTACCTGTGTACAGATAGAGAGACGGGTGCAGTTTTAGCTTGCAAATCGATATCGAAGAAGAAGCTGAGAACAGCCATAGATATCGAGGACGTGAGGAGAGAAGTTGAGATCATGAAGCATTTACCAGAGCATCCCAACATAGTGACCTTAAAGAACACCTATGAAGACGACAATGCCGTTCATCTGGTGATGGAATTGTGCGAGGGAGGAGAATTGTTCGATCGGATTGTTGCGCGTGGGCACTACACGGAACGCGCCGCCGCAGTGGTCACCCGGACGATTGTCGAAGTTGTGCAGGTGAGAAATCCTGAATTCTTTTGTTCTCGGAGAAAATGAATTCTGAATTCTTAAATGTCCCTATTCTTGCTTTTTGGGCTATTTCTTAGATCTGTTTGTGCATGTGTAATTTTAAATGATGGTTTTGGCTTAACTAAGCGTTGAGTTGTTTTAAAACGGAAGAAGTTATTCGGTATGTTTCAGAATCATGATTTCACAAATGTAGAAATAGCATTAAAAAGATGCTTTACAAGATTCCAATTTTACTGGAAATGGAAAGCCTTTGGAAACGGCGAGCCCTTTGAACCTGCGTGAACTATATATTGAGATGATTACTTCCTTTTTTGTTTTTTTGAGCCTTCAAATTGTGTATTATTCTGAACTTTGAGATTTAGTGTCGAGTGATTTCTGTTTTGCTATGTTTCAGATGTGCCACAAACATGGTGTGATGCATCGAGATCTCAAACCTGAGAACTTTTTGTTTGGAAATAAGAAAGAAACAGCACCTCTAAAGGCTATTGATTTTGGGCTGTCAGTTTTCTTTAAACCTGGTAATGCCTTTGTCTAGAAATTGAATTCCTCTTTTATCAACCAGCTGCCTCTGTCCAAGATTCAGTTACTGATGCTTGCCAGTTTCTGCAGGTGAAAGATTTAATGAGATAGTCGGAAGTCCTTATTACATGGCTCCTGAAGTACTAAAACGAAACTATGGGCCTGAAGTAGATATATGGAGCGCTGGAGTAATTCTTTACATCCTTCTTTGTGGTGTCCCGCCGTTTTGGGCAGGTTAGTTTTGTCCTGTGCATGGTGTAATTCTTTACAGGTTAGAAAAATAAATGCTTGTCTTCAAATGACTTCAGGACGGTGTAGAAAAGAGTAGTCTGGTTGTTCCTCAATTAATAAATATATCTAGTCCGTGCCATCTGCCTGTATCATGAGAATAAAAAGCACAGCTTATGTCTTTGGGCTGGGATTCATCAATGCTTACGTCATGTCTTGCTTACGCTTCTATATTACCTATTGGTCTAGTACTCTTCAAATTTGAGTTGAGTAATGAGTAATGGTTATTGATTGGTCATTTTTTTCTCGGTTTTTTGGTTATATGTTAAAGAATTGCTCTTGTCCTGTTTGTAGGAATTCATGAATTTGTCTAATAGGAGTATAAAGATTTTTTTTTTTCCCATGCAAATATTTTTGCTTCAAGCTAATATGTCCACATTTCCTCTCTTCAAATGCAGAAACTGAACAGGGAGTTGCACAAGCAATTATACGATCTGTAATTGATTTTAAAAGGGACCCATGGCCAAAAGTTTCTGATAATGCGAAAGACCTTGTGAAGAAGATGCTTGATGCTGACCCTAGGCGGCGGCTTTCTGCACAGGAAGTGTTAGGTAACATGCAGTTCATATATAAAGCTTTAGGGACACAACGAGAATCATAGAATTTGTGGCTTATCGTTTTTGGCTCACTGACAAGGTTTGAAGTGGGGAGAAGGGAGATTGAAGACTGATGGTTAATGTTTTGCTCATTTTTTTCAAATGCAGATCATCCATGGTTACAGAATGCCCAGAAAGCTCCTAATGTTTCATTAGGAGAAACTGTTAAGGCAAGGCTCAAGCAATTCTCAGTAATGAACAAGCTTAAGAAAAGAGCTCTAAGGGTAATGCCTGTGAAACTTGCTGGAAATCTATTTGGTGGTTGTCTTTTATATGTTCATACATGTGATCAAGATAATTCAAAAGCAATTGATATTTTGTATGTGGTGAAATTTCATGTGAACAGGTGATTGCAGAGCATTTGTCTGTAGAAGAAGTTGCAGGAATAAAAGAAGGGTTCAAGGTGATGGATACTAGTAATAGAGGAAAAATTAACCTTGATGAGCTACGAGCAGGGCTGCAAAAACTTGGCCATCAAATGGCTGAGGCTGACATTCAAATTCTGATGGAAGCAGTAAGTATCACTGGAATCTTTCTCCTCTGCTGAGTTTGCGGTTGCTGAAATTTGTACTTCTGTCACATTTGTGGGCTCTTTTTTCTCTGTTTTTTTCCTCATGACTCATGAGTAGTACATTTGACAAAATGAATTGAAGCCCTTTGTTGGAACGAGTGGATAGCTAGAAGCAGACATTCTTAATTTTCCAAGAAATGTTCTATCTGTTTACTTATTGTATAAGCTATGTACCATTGAAAGATTGTCAGCTTCTAGTCTTCTGGGGCTGCTTTTGCAGGGTGATACAGATAAAGATGGATACCTAGATTACGGAGAATTTGTAGCCATTTCTGTTCATCTGAGAAAGATGGGCAACGACGATCACCTAAAGAAAGCCTTCCAGTTCTTCGATAAGAACCAGAGTGGATATATAGAGATTGAGGAGCTACGCAATGCCTTAGCTGATGAAGTTGACTCGAACAATGAAGAAGTCATTAGTGCAATTATGCATGATGTTGACACAGACAAGGTCAGTTTACTTTAAGATAAAATTTCTTCTGTTTTTGGCTTATGGGTGACATTTAAAATTACAAACCAAATTTTGCTATTTTGTCCATATAGGCATTTGCTTCGCTGCTTCAGCATACTCAATGTTAAACTACTTTCTGTCACAAACAAGCATGACAGTATAGAAATTAATGATAGCTAGTGTTACTCTGTAAGCATTAGTTGCCAGAAGCAGAGTTACTAAAATTTATGAATGCTTATCCTAAGACTGCTTCTGTGCCCGAACCTGGACTTGAATCATACGATTTGCGTTTTGATTGGATACATATGTGCTCGTTTGGGATAGTTTATTTTTAGGTAACAAGTGCTTATAAATCATGATTTATGGTATACGAGGTAAGTATGTGAGAGGAGTTTTATCTTGACTTACGTAATAAGTGTTTATTCTTGAAAAATAAGCTAATCCAAACATGCTTATAGAATTACTAATCCAATATTTCCCATATAGAATTGCCCTTTAATGTGGTCTGGTGGCGAATGTGCAGGATGGAAGAATAAGTTACGACGAATTTGCCGCAATGATGAAGGCTGGCACAGATTGGAGGAAAGCATCAAGACAGTATTCACGAGAGAGGTTCACAAGTCTCAGTCTGAAATTGATGAGGGACGGATCCTTATCACTAAACAACGACAAGCAATGACCTTAGATGACTCTAGAAACTTGAAACGTTGTGGAGTGACAAAATACCAGGTCTTCCATATATTAATTTCTTTGTTTTGCCCCCTTCCCATTGTAATTCTTTTTTTTTTTCTCATTTGATTTTATTAATACCGTATTGGGAAACCCATGTAAGAGTAAAATAGGATATTGGCCGGTGATGTGATGATGTCATTTGCGGGACTGATTATGTTTATTTTGGTTGCTGGAGGCATTAGGGAAAAGGAGTGAATGCAAGAGTGGTGGAGTTGTGATTTGTGGATGTAAATATGTTAATGTTATAATTTTATCTGCATCATCTTTTGGATCAACGACCCTTGTTTCACAAATGTTGTTATTTTAACACGCTCCCTAAAAAAAAAATCCATTCCTTAAACTTCAACAAGAAAACCTACACAATTCCAAGGATCACTATACTTGTCCATGAATTTTTTTTTGGTTTAAATCCTGGAGTGATTTGGGGGGGGGGGGGGGGGATTTTTTTTTTTTTTTGGTGTGCGGCGAAGACATGGGCTTTGTTCTATCCAAGGAACAAAAAATCGGATCGGTCAATGAACTGATTACGGAACAGGTTCAAGGGTTAATGGTTCAATCGGGGTCGAACTGGTGGTCGAATCGGTCATATTAAAATATTACAATTTATTAGTAACAATATATATATTAATATATTCTTAAACTTCTATTGATAAAATCAATTGATTATATTAGATTTGATTACTTGAATCATATAAAATTAATTGACTAAAATATTATATATATATAATATAATATAATATTTTTTCATTTATTCTTTTTATTTTTTAAATTTTTGTAGCCTTGAAATTAAAATTTGTTCTTATAATTTAGTAAAATATTATAGATTGTATGTATATCGGTTTAAATCTATGATTTTCTTTCTTTTTTTGCCTTTTTTTGAACCGGATATCTCATTTTTCAAAAAAAAAAAAAATAGCAAACCGGTTGAATCAGTGACCCACCAATTTTGACTGGTTTTGGACCGGTTCGACCGGTTCGACCTTCCCCCCTCTAAAACAGAAAGCCGGACCGGACTGAGAACCGGTTACCGATTTTCCAGTTGGACCGGCCAATCCGATCCGGTTTTTCAAACCATGATTCTATCTATACTCTTTCTGAAGCTGGGGCCTAAAAATTACACATTTCAAAGAACATGCAACATAACTTGAGTATTTTTTTTTTCGGGCCAGAAATAGTACTTGATTGAAATAAACTGAAATCAACAGAAGAAAGGTCCAAAACAAAAACCGACAAACATAGGGCCGATGCCCAAACAAAAAAGCCCTAGACCCAATTAACACCACCATCACAAAACCCTAACCTTAATCCGGTGCTGCCAGAAAAGTTAAGAAACTCCGGTAAGGCTGCCGGAAACAAAGGATGGGTATCTGCTAGAAAGTCAATTGTTCAATTATGTAGTAATACGTTGGGTCATAACCAAAAGTCAATTATTGAAGAACCTGAATCATATGAAAAGAAAAAATGAAGTCCCACCACATCAGGAGGTTCCATTGAAATCCACTGGTTTATCATATTTTTGTGTAAGCACCCAGTATCCCAAGACAGACCATCTTTCAAGCATATTAACAACTCTAGACTAATTCCGATTGAGGTATGACAAGAACTATTAACGTTGGCACCCCTGACCCCGTTTATCTCTTATTTATATGAACCGATGAGTCTCCTGGAATACCGCAAATGACCTGTGTGCATTATTATCGTCACAAGATATGTAAATGATCGTACAAGTTCCTTGACGGCTACAACAATCATTGGCAGGACGCAGAAAGTGAAAGCCCGCCTGTATCTGAAAATGAGAGACCCTAATCAATGACCCAGACGATGACGGAAATGTATATGTGGTCGTTTTTCATTTTCTATTAATTATTAATTAATCCATATGATTTAGTTTTTTTTTTTAGGGAGAATGACAGTGAAGTCCCAAGAAAGAGGAGAAATGAAGAAATTGTCCCTATAGATTGCAAAATGAAAAAATGGTCCCATGGAGTTGTCAATACAGGCTCCTGGCGTTGTCATTAACAACTCCAGGAGCCTGTATTGACAACTCCATGGGACCATTTTTTTATTTTTTTCCTTACATGGGACCTAAGTGTAAATCTCCCTTTTTTTTATGGTTGAAAGTCATGCCCATGGCCCAAACAAACAAGCCGTTTTTCCGATAGTGACTTCAGAATAATCTTATGTGTGGTACTTCATCGTTTTGTGTTTTTTTGCGAGTTCATAACTTTTGACTGGATAAGATCCACTTCAATGAATCAAAGAGGACTCCATCATTTCATTTGGATTTTTTTTTCCCGCTAGACACTAATGGATCTTTTTATTGTAGAGACAATATTATTCGAAGAACCGATGACACTAGATATGTACTGTGATTCCATCTTTTGTGTCCGCCTACAAAAGAACCTTCCTTTTTTTTTTTGTTGGTTGATAAGAAAAACTCCGTCCAGTTTATGTAATCCATTTGTTTGGGCGTCACTGCTCTTATGTGAATCATACTGCTGATTACGTAGTTAGTTACCAACTGAATGCATTTTTCCATCTATTGTATCAATTTTGATAAATGAATTATTTTTTTTGCCAGCAAAAATGAATTATATTATTCATAGTTACGAACAGTGGAACTGACTTTGAATTATATCGATATCGATATTGATAATTCGGATTATTTTCTTCCTTTCTGATTCAATTGCTAATCAATATCAATAAAAGAGTGTACAAATTCGCCACTTGTGTAGCATGGGTTTTTAGTGCTCGTTTGGAACAACTTATTTTTAGGCAATAAGTGCTTATAAATCGTGATTCACGGTATACAAGGTAAGTATGTGAGAGGAGTTTTATCTCGGCTTGCATAATGAGGATTTATTATCCAAAAATAAATGACACCAAACACAGGCTTAATCTATTACAGTACTATCTTTCACGTTTTTATATACCTTCCTGTTCTTTTTAATAGTTTCAACCTTTACGTGAAAATTTTTGCCACGGCCTGTATGTGAGGTGGCTGGGAAGCACACGTGTTAGTGCAACAAGGGACCAGCCACATGGGAAAAAGGCACGTGTAGGAAGAGGACAAGGCTTTCCCGCCTTTCCGTCATCATTTGTCGCGTTCAAAAATTCTAACTACAGGTCTTAGAGAGAGTCTCATCCGTTCAGAATAACTACATATCTTATTATGCCAGCCATACGTATCGCATTAAGACCTCAATTTATAGATACCCACATTAAACCTCATTATTCACAAATAAACCTGTTCCCAAGGATCAAGATCAGATTCATTATGATATATAGGATCCTTTGCAAAAGGTAAGTGTAAAGTATAATATAATTTCTAGAGAGGCAATAAAATATAGAAAGATAGCGCTTTCAAGAAAAAGTTTAGAGAGAAGTCATTCGAAAAACACACTATAAAAAAATATGAAATTTCTTTTCATAGCTAATTTGTCTTTTGTCATGGAATTTCTGAAAGACTAATTCCATTTCAAATTTCTGACTAAATTTGTGTAAATTGTGAGGGAATTTCTGATAAAACTCTATTTAGTCACAATTTCCGATGGAATTAAGTCGGAAATTCCGTAGCAATATTTAAAAATTATTATTTTTTAATTAAATTTAATTTTAAAAAATTATTTGTATAAAATTTATTAGTTATTGATTAATATTTTTAATTTAATTTTAAATTAATTTTTTAATTATTATTTTTTAATTTCTAAAATATTTTTAATTTCCAATCATAGGTTTTGGTCTCTATAGGGGCAAAATAGTCATATAAAAATTTATTTATAAAAAATTAAATTTATTAGTTATTAATTAATATTAGAAAAAAAAAATTTAGTTAATAATTATTTATTAGTTATTAATTAATGTTAATAAACAAATTAATTTTATAAATTAAACAAAAATATAGTCATATGAAATTTATTTAACATGTAAAATTTTTTAATTTGAAGTTAATTTATATTAAAAATTTTAAGAATATATAAAACTAATTTATATTATTATTATATTTATATTATAAGAAACTAATATATATTTATAAATAATTGATTTGTATAATAAGATTATATATATATAATTGTGTAATAATAGAATGTCAAAGTAGTCGAGTCCATCTGATAAGGCATCACGAGCTGCCACGCTATCGCTGGCCGGCAATTAGGAGTAGGAAAACAGGCTGGCCTGAGGGTTACGGCGGGGCGGGCTGGCGGGCTAGCCTGCCAATTTTTTTTTTTAATTTTTAATTTTTTTTCTCTTTCATCCGCTTATATCACACTTTTTTTCTTTTATACATTTGTGTTAAGAAATCAATTTCATTCTTACTTTCCTTTTTTTTCATCTATTTACATCACAATACAATATAAATACATCTCTTTTTAATTTAATAATAGTATAATAAATAAATATAATATGAAAATAAGTGTCAAATAAAAAGTATGAGGAATTAATTAAACACATCATTAAAGGAAAATGAGATAAGGGACCAAGGATATTTGAGAAAAAAATTTAAAAAAAGTAAAAAAAAAAAAAAAAAAAAAATAAGCGAGCCAGCTCGCTAGCCCGCGGGCTGGCTTGCATCAGCCCACGGTAGCCCGTTTAGCCTGTTTTTAATCGGGCTCCTTTTTCCCCGGCCTGAACCCGATTATTTTTTGCGTGCTGGCGGGCCAACCTGCCAGCCCGCCCTGTTTTACCAGCTCTACTGGCAATGAGGTGGAGGCCGTTGGAGCTGCCACGTTATTGCTGGCAATGAGGTGGCTGCCGTCGGAGTTGCCACTTGGTTTTTTAAAATTTAAAAAATAAAAAATAAGTTTGCAATGGAATTAATTCTGTCGGAAATTTGCGACAGAATCTAAATTTCTTTAGAAATTGGTTTGTCACGCTGTTATTAACGTCGGAATCTATTCCGTCAGAAACTTTTATTTTCGTAGTAAATTCCATCAGAAATTCAATATTTTTCCATAATGACACTCTTATAAAGAGATTACAGCCTTCAAAAGCTCTATCTTCCTATATTTCCTCTCTTGCCTTTCTAGATATTCTATTATGCTCTGCATTTACCTCTTGAATGCATAATCATTAATCAACACTATATATTCTCTGATTACATTGCTTATCTCGACCTAATTTCGTTTTATAAGCGGGAGGGGTTACAGAACATTAAGTGCTAATAATATATGAACTTTCTCCAGTTAATCAAGGTCTACTCACTGGTGAAAAATCAAAGAGTCACTCACGAAGGTACGCACCACACGAAACAAGTGAATGATTTAAAAGGCAAGTGTCTAAATAGCCGTCACATATTTTGCTGATTTGCGGGTGATAATAATAGCGCTACGTAATTGTGGAGTAGGAGAGTTGAGTAATGATCATGTATATGAGTTAAGTACCAAGAAGAGACAAGAAAATGATGGCACAAAACATATAGTTTAATTAGTACGAATCGACCATAAATTGACAAAACACTTAGCCTAGCTGGTAAATTAAAAAAACAAGCAATGGACATTTTTGCCACCGGTATAAAGTCATTCCAAGGACAAGTGATGAATAATGGTTAATGTACGTAACATAAATAATTCCCACATAAATAAGTCGTTGAGTCATAATCAAAAGCCAATTATTGAAGGGTCTGAAATCATTTCATTTATTAAGTGTTTCTGTGGAGTATGCATTATTGTCCATTTGTCATCCTCTCTCTCTCTCTCTCACACACTCACACACACTCACACGCATCTTTCCCACCTTTTTTTTTTTATTTTAAACTTAGTCTAGTCTCCTGTAAATAAATCTATGTGCAAGTTATTGTGATCACGAAAATATATCAATATCTACGTGGATCTTCAGATGGTTCCATGATGGACTAACCAGTCATTGGCACTTAAAGCGAATATAATGCACACCTGGAAGGCTGCAACTGAAATGAGACACTAATTAATATTGACCCATGCAGTGATGTGTGTGTGTGTGGAAATGGACGCGTGGCCGCTTTCATCTTCTGCTTCCAGTTAATTTATCCTTAATATAAATATAATCATTTGTTGCTTGAAAGTGATGTCCTAGACGCAAATAAATTAAGAGCTCAATAATAATATAATCTGATTACGTACGTTCACAGTCACTGTTCTTGATACTGTTCACGCGCCACAGTTTATACTTTTAAAAAACTTGTGGACAAACTTATGGTGTCAGTTTTACATAAAAGACGCTATAAGTCTCTTACAACTTTTTTTTTTTTAACGGATGTTGTTCTCAGATTTAATACATCATTCATATAAGCGTTTTCTTGAAAAGGGATATAGAAAAAGCCTAAAAACAAACGTTGAAAATGTTTTCTATAATAAAGCTGTATACATGTTTGTTCTCGGTATATTTGAATCATTTTGATCTTCATTATATTAGCTGAAATAGATTGCCCCATGTCTAAATATTTGAAATTTGAATTAAGTAGTTTGTACTGTACAACGCTCACCAAATGTTTTTGTTTTTTGGTTCATCTCGAAAGAGCGCAGGACATTCTAATATTTTTCCATCTAACTTATTTTAATAATTTTCTTTTTTGTTAAGTTCGTTTTAATTTACAAGGTCACTGATTATAATTTATAAATTATATTGCTGGCAAAAAAAAAAAATTTATAAATTATAGTTAACGAATACCAAAACGCACGGTGGGTGGCACATGAGCCAGGTGGCAAGAGAAACGATTGATATAGAATATCGACGCGACGTAATAAACAACAATCATTAATAGTGATTCTTTGCATATGTTAGAAGACTCGAGTTTGTCTCAAAATGGGTTTCTACATCAAAAACGAAGAACGACTATCAAAGCAGTAGTGGCAAGCTATCTGAGTTTTTACTTTCAGTAATGGTGCGCTTACAAGAGGTGGTGGAGAACTGATCTATGAAGTCCAACGGCTCAAATTGAAGTGATGAAAAAGTAACGGCCCAGATCTTGTCTTGTTAGCAAAACGGCGCGTTTAATCGCAATGGAGAGGTAGTGGGGAGATTATTAAATAGAGACATTCTGTGCCTTTAATGCGCCCATTTTTCCCACATCCAGGCACGTCACTCCTTTCTAGTCCATCCATTTTGGCCACCCTTTAATTACTCCTTACTCTCAGCCACACAATCGATTTAATGTCCACTAGTTCCATTATTCTTTATTCTCTTAATTATATGATTATGATGGTATTTATTTCCATTAAGGCAACTTTTATTCAAGAGTGGTAATAAAAGAAGGGGCAAAAAAATATTAAAAGTGTATATGCAATTTATTTATTTTTAATTTTCATCTCTCTTTTACATCTACTTTATTTTTTACGTGGAAAAATCGTTTTTTTTTTTTTGTCACCATCAAAATTCAATCATGAAATCAATCAAATAGGCCCAAGAAACGTGTGTGAAAATTCTCTCAAGGACTGCATATTAGAATTTAACCCGCGACCATCCACTTATATGTATTTACTTATAAGTGGTACAAGTCCGTTTCGATTTTTTTTTTTTTAATATAGAATACTTATATTCAAACTTGCAACGTGGAAATGTTTGACCCGTCGTTTAAGCACCAGAGGAGGAGGCACATGTGTTGGCGTAGTACGGGAGAGAGCGCGGGTGATTTAGAAGAGGCCGTATAAGAAAATGACACGTGTCAGAAGAGGACATGATCATTTATTCATTTACTTATTTATCGGAGTATTAGGTTCCAAATTCTAAGTTCAATTTTTATACGCAAGCTGAAGCTGAACCCCAAATGCAATGCACCAAAATTAACTTGCATGCACTCAGCCGCCTTTTCCCTTCTATAAATACATTAATTAATCAAGATATTAGGACTTCATAAGTTCTCTCTCTTTTTAAATAAATGATGTCTCCGTCTATTTTTTTTGAATGGAGACAAAAATGACATAAATCCTTCACCAGATCTCTCATTAAAAAGGCTGCCCAACGCGTACAAAATCTTCTATCACATTTTTTCTCCCATATGCTTATCTAACAGGAATTCTATAAGAGAGCAATAGAAGTGAGATAACATAGATATTTAAAAGGGAAAATTGTGAAAAAAGCACTCATTGGTAATTTATTTATCAAATGAGACCTTCGAGTGCAAATTATCTTTCTTGGTGTGCAGATAATCTTCCTTGTGTGCAAATTTTTTTTCTATATGTATGTAAAAATCTTCCCTACGTGTGCAAAAATCTTCCCTACATGTGCAAAAATATCTCTTTCGTGTGTAGATATCTTCTCATATCTCATTTGATAAATAAGTTGCCAATGAAGTCTTTTTTTTTTTTTTTTAACAATTCTCCCTATTTAAAAATATTAAAAACCACTTAAACGACTGGAGTTATTACGGTATTGACTTAATTACATTGTCAATGGCGTGTAGAATCCAGTAATTTTCTTTAAGTTTATACATGTTTGATATTTTGTATATTCAAGAAACCAAGCCATTTATACATGTCAAGTTTAATTACTACTAAAAAATAGGGGTCTCCGAAGCTCTGAGGTAGTTTGGATTTGCTCTCTCTTGGGAATCACGTCTGGTTTTTTCTGTTTTGATACGGCATGGGAGATATCCATCACCGGAAACTGCCACCGGATCGGCCATCCGATCTCCTAGCTTGTGGAAGTAACAAAAAGAAGAAAAATTCCTCTTCTTCACAAGTGGAAATGGACATTCAAATGGCTGTCGAGGTTACTCCAGAAAACATATCAGAGGATGATACCCTCATGAAACAGGGAAATAATGATATAAGTATGCCGGATAGTCCAGCCAAGAAGCATAATTCCTATAAGGATTCTCTGATGGGATTTAATGGCATTGAGAATTCAAGGGATTGTCTGGAGGATGAGGATTTATCGTCTGATATTATTAAGAAGGAATGGGAGATGCCTGAACTTACAGAGGAAGTTCAGAAGCTTATGGAAATTCATCCAGTGGTCTCGGTTTCTGCAGAGGAATACAGTGAATGGTGCAAGCCCTGGAATGGAGCTTTGATTCTTACTGTGCTAGGAAAGAAATTTAACATCTACAATCTCAAGACTCATCTGAGCAGACTATGGAAAACCTTTGCCTTTGATATAATAGACTCAACAAATAACTATTTTATCATTTGATTTATACAGAAGGAGGGATGGGCTCAGCTATATCATAAAGTTTTGTATGAGGGACCGTGGGTGATTCAACAACATACAGTGGTTGTACAGCGTTGGTCACCACATTTTGATCCTTTCAACAATCCTCTGGGACGTGTGGTGACTTGGGTCAGGATCCCCAACATACCAATGCAATGCTATAATACCACATTCATAACCAGATTGGGAAATAGGATTGGGAGAACAGTTAAGGTGGATCTGCTTACCCTTGCAGAGCTACATCCGAAGCTGCCAAGGTTGATAGGGGAAGATATGCACGCATTTGTGTGGAGTTAAACCTGCGCAAGCGACTTGTGTCGAGGGTGATTGCGGCGAATCTGGCTTATCAGGTGGAGTATGAGGGATTAAATCAAATTTGCTTTGCATGTGGACGCTACGGTCACCGGAAAGAGGCATGCTCCTGGACCTATGTGAATGAAGGCCAAACCAAGGAAAAGAATCCAAGCATGAATAATCAGAGTAATTATAAGGCATCGTCGGAAAGGAAGGAACCGAAGGTTGAGGAGAGCTTTGGGTCTTGGATGATTGTGAGTAGATCTCATCGTCCGCGAAATTTGAAGGGCTACCATGCTAAGCAAGGGAATGCGGAACAAAGTACGGGTATGAAGGGAAATAGGGGGATGAAGAAGACACCTCTGGTTTCGAGGTTCAACGTCCTCGCGGAGCTTGCGGAGGAGGAGCTCGCTGTGGAAGCAGACCGGCGACGGCAGGTCTGGGTTTAGGTGGGTGACGGGTCGCTTCAGAGTTGGCCGAGCGTGGTTTGCGAGGGAGATGAAATGATGACCGACCAGCATAGGGGTATGGCAGGAGCAGATCAAGTGCAGAAGGTAATTTAGAAAGGGAAGGCAGTGGAGTGGCCCACAAAGAAAGAAAAATTCAACACAATTAGTAATAGATCAACACGTGGCCTAAGGCAAGTGGAGGTCCATGATGCTAATGAGAATAGAATTGAGATAAGTGGTCTTCAGAAAGGAAATATCCAAGCTAGAGTGGACCGAAAAGCATTGACTGGGCCTAAATCATTAGTGGGCCGGAGGGAGCATCGAATTGTGGGAGGAAACGCTACGCAAGTAGGCTCAATGCCTTTAGTGCCAAATAATAGAGAGAACTTAACAGCCAATGGACTTCTACTTTTAGAGGGCCCAACTCAAATAGAAGGGGATTCGGATGCATGGTTGAAGGTAAAATTTGAGCATGATAGTAGCAATGGCATGGAGACAGTAGCAAGCACATATTTAGAGGATGATATTGGGGATGACTTCATGCAAGCGGCACAGCAGAATGAGGCTTTTGACAACGGGGGTGATCCAGGAGGCACAGTTTCAGGGTCACTTAGGTGATTTGGTAAGTTCTTGTGTTTACCCCATCACTTTTATAAATGATTATAGCTTCATGGAATTATAGGGGTGCTGGGAATAGGATTTTTCCAAGCACTGTAAAGCATGTGGTTCAAAAATATAATATCAACATCTTATGTTTAATTGAGACTAGAGTTAGTGGTACTAGGGCGGATAGTGTTTCGCGTAAGCTGGGATTTAGCAATTGGATCCGTCTGGAAGCCTTGGGTTTTACGGGGGGTATTTGGCTTTTGTGGGATGATAGGAACACTTTGGTGAATTATATAAGTTCTAGTACACAATTTATCCACTGTAAGCTTGAGGATCAAAGGAATCATTACTCTTTTGTGGGTACTTTTATGTATAGGGAGCCAATAGGTAATAGAAGAATGGCTCTTTGGAGATCTCTTGAACAGATTGCTTTTAATAATGTGGAGCCTTGGATGGTGATAGGGGATTTTAACATATTTTTTGAGCCTACGGATAAATTAGGAGGTGTTGAACCTTCTGTTAGGGCCATGGATCAATTTTCAGAATGTGTTAGAGCCTCTCATCTTATGGAAATTCCTTATGAGGGGGAGAGGTTTACATAGGAAAAGAGAGGGGTAAAAGAAAGACTTGACTGGATCCCCTGTGGGAAATGAGATATCCACATAGTAAAGTCTTTCACTGCCTTCGGTTTAAATCTGACCATCGAATTTTGGTGGTTGTTGAGGAGCCCATTCACCATAATCGCAGGAGGGAGCTTCCCTTTAAATACCAGCCTGCATGGACCTTAGAGAAGACTTTCCCTGAGTTAGTTACAAAGTCCTGGGAAAATGAGGATTGATGTGGAGGAGTAAATAAATTTGCTAAAGAGGCTATATCCTGGAAATCTGAAGTGATTGGAAATATTCCTAGGAAGAAGCAGAATATCCTTAGACGGTTGGAGGGCATTGATAGAGCTCAAGCTAATAATAACTCCAATGGTCTGTATAAATTGGAGAGAGCACTCTGGCAGGAATACAGTAAATTGAGCGCACAGGAAGAATTAGAATGGTACCAGCAATCTAGGAGTAAATGGCTGGCTTGTGGAGATAAAAATACCAGGTTTTTTCATGCTTCGACAGTTATCCAGCGGAAAAGGAACAATATTCAAACTCTTCAGGATAACAACGGGAATTGGACTACCGATCAGGAGGAACTTAGGATTATGGTTTATAGTTTCTTTCAGGACTTGTATACTAAGGATAATTTTCTTACGGCTCCAGGGGATTGGCCTATGAATTTTCATCCTTTGAAAATTCAGGATGATAATCGTATCAATAAGGATGTTGATGAGTTTGAGATAAAAAATGCGGCTTTCACAATTGGCGCCTTTAAAGCGCCAGGTCCCGATGGACTGAACGCACATTTTTTTCAATCTCAATGGGATCGGATTGGTATAAAGGTGTGTGATTATGTGAAGGATATTTGGCAAAATCCTTCGTTGGTCAAGGACATTAATCATACAAACATTGTGCTTAACCCAAAAATTGATAGCCCCGAGACAGTGCATGACTTCCGGCCTATATCTCTGTGCAATGTTGTATTCAAAATAATCACAAAGATTATAGCTGGCCGTTTGAAGAGAGCCATGAACTATCTGGTTGATGTCCAACAATGTAGCTTTATTGAAGGAAGACAAAGCTCAGATAATGTTATCATAGCACAAGAGGTCATCCACACAATGCGCAAGAGGAATAGGAAGAAAGGGTATGTGGTTGTGAAGGTCGACATGGAGAAAGCATATGACCGCCTTGATTGGGAGTTCTTGCGATCGACCCTCATTGGGCTTGGAATACGAGAGAATATCCTTACCCTCGTCATGAAATACATCTCGACGGTGTCAATGAAGGTTCTCTGGAATGGGGTGGGATCATCCTCTTTCTCACCGTCTCGTGGGCTTCGACAAGGGGATCCGCTTAGCCCCTACCTATTTGTCCTATGTATGGAAAGGTTGGGCCACCAAATCTAGAGAGAGGTGACCTCTGGTCAATGGAAGGGATTCAAATTCGGGCGCAATTCCCCAGTACTATCACATTTGTTCTTTGCCGATGATCTGCTTCTTTTTGGTGAAGCATCTACTCACCAGATTTCAGTAATCAAGGAAGTCATGAAAGCTTTTTGCGGGGTTTCAGGACATCGGGTCAATCTGGACAAATCTAAGGTGTTTTTCTCTAGGAATGTGAACTTCCCTCGGGCGGCTCAGCTTAGTGAGGAACTGGGGATTGGTATGACTGGGGATTTGGGGAAGTATTTGGGAGTCCCTCTACTTCATGGTCAAGCCACGAAGCTCATCTATTTCCCTATTATCCAGAGAGTCAGGAAAAGACTGGCGGGTTGGAAAACTAGGTTTCTTAATATGGTAGGCCGATCGGTCCTTATTAAGGCTGTTCTTTCGGCCTTACCCGCTTATCAAATGCAAACTACCTTATTACCAAAGAGTGTTCTCCAAGAGTTAGAAAAAATAAGTAGATCTTTTCTATGGAACCAAGGGCACGAGGGTAAGAAGATGCACCTCATCGCATAGGATCAAATTAAGCAAGGTAAGGATAAGGGAGGCCTGGGAATCAAAGATCTTCATACCCAGAACGTAGCCTTTATGATGAAACTCTATTGGGGGTTATTGACAAGATCAGACGCCCTCTGGGTCAAGTGTCTCAAGGAAAAATATAGGTATACGGATGAGATTTATCCTATGGTACATACTAGTCAGAATGTCTCCCAAGTGTGGCTTGGTATCTCCACAGTGTGGGGGCGCTTCTATGCTGGAGTGGGAAGGAAACTAAATGATGGCCGGTCTAGTAATGCGTGGTGGGACCTGTGGACCCCAATCGAAGTGCCTCTTATTCACTTGGTTGACCAGAATGTGCATGAAATAGATCCAGGAGCCAAAGTTCGCGACTTTGTGTTACCAGATGGCAGGTGGAACATCAGAAGGTGGAGACATTATCTTCCACATTGGGTGATTGATATCATTTCCCAGACTACCCCTCCGGGGGGAACGTTCCTGATAGTTTCTACTGGAGAACACCCTCAAACGGGAATTTTAGTGTTAGGGCTGCTTATACATTTATTTCCACGAACCGAGAACCGAAAGTGCAGTTCCAATGGCAGAAGGTGTGGAAGCTTCCTGTTCCGGAAAAAAGTAAAGTTTTTCCTTTGGCAAATGATTCAGGAGCGTCTTCCGACTAATTACCTCAGAGCTAGGCGAGGGATCGCCCAGAGTGAGGAGTGTCCTTTCAATGTCAGAGAGTGGAAGATACATTACATATCCTTAGTGATTGTGAGCTCTCCAGAGAAGTGTAGTTATATTTTGTTCACCTTAACATTCTTTTTCGTTTTTTTCAATCTGATTTACAGGAGTGGCTTAGGATGAATACTGCTCGCAATATGGGTTTTGGACGATTCCGGAGGTGGCCTTGGTTTAAGATTTTCAGTCTCATCTACTGGCTATTATGGAAGAATAGATGCATGGGAGTGATGGAAGGGAAGCGCCTTCAAGCTCAGGCGGTTATACAACAGGGGGTTTTCTCCCTACTAGATAGTACTCTGCTAGGTCCTGGAACAAACAGCTTGTTTCAGGTGGATCGTGATACCAACTCATATTGGCATCCACCACCGACTGGGTTCGTTCGTTTGGATACAGATGCTTCTGTCGATGTAGAAGGATGGGCGTCGTGTGGTGGGGTGATTCGTGATGATCATGGCAACTGGATTGTGGGATTCCAATGCCAGTTAGGAGCTGTTCCAATCACAGGTGCAGAACTATTCGGGATACTGACAGGATTGAAATTGTGTAATCAGTTCGGTCTTCAGCAGGTGCAGGCTTACACGGATTCGTTAGAGGCTTATCAGCTGGTTTTTCGGGATAGTGGAAGTCCTTCTTATCATCCATTTAAGGAGGAGATTCAGGCAATTCGGGAATTACTTCTTTTGAATGGGAAGGTTCAGTTGCAATATGCGGCACGAGAGGCAATTAGATGTGCATATTTTTTGGCTAGGGATGCGCATAACAATGTAGGTGGGCAGGTAGTGCTACCAGTGGTGCATCCAGGGTGTACGGGGTTCATGCGGGATGACATGATTGGTTAGGTAAACATGTCGTCTTGTGGTCTAGCTTATTCCAAGACTTAGTCTTGGCCTTGTTGTAAAAAAAAAAGTTTAATTACTACTCTCCTGTGTTTTCGGCTATCATCAGTTACTTTGCTTATAATTTTAAGCTTGAAATTAAGCTTTCTACTCTTTCCGTTAATTGATGAGGTCCCCAGGAAGATTTTAATCATCGTCCGACCAAAGTCCTGACATCATTGACAGTGAAAATAATATAAAATATAAATTATTTCATGGACCTGTCTTTGCTCGATGTGGCAGCAAAATTTCATTTGGTCATTTTGCGTCTAGTTGTTATTCGAAATTAAGCAACCAATCATCCAACGCATTATTTTCAGAATATTCTGTCTTGACAAAAAGCATATAATCCCCTACGTTCAGAGGATAACAAAATTCAAAATAATGCAGTGAACTATTTATAATTAGTTGTAGAATGTTAATTTACATATAAATATTTAGATGGGACAAAGTTATTTTGAATAAGATAAGGAACAACACTAAGCAGTGTTGGATATGGATGATTCCCTTCCTATGTCAGGAATGTTCAAATTATATATATTTTCTGTTTTATGTATTTTATATTTTGTGAAAAGAAAGAAAGGAAAAAAATAAAAAAAAAGGAGAAGAGTGAAAGAATCACTATTAAAATAAAAACACAATAAATGACGTTTATTTTTAAGAATATCATGGCTCTTAGGAAGCGTCATAGCTTTCAACGCCACAAAAAGAAGAGAGAATTGCTAAAAAAGAGCTCATTGGCAACTTATTTGTTAAATGGGATCTAGGAAGATATATGCATACGGAGCAAAGATTTCTGCACACGTAGGGAAGATTTTTGCACATGTGGGGAAGCTTTTTGCACACATATAGGAAAGAACCACATGGAAGATTATCAGCACATCAGGGAAGATATTCTGCATACGCGGAAGATAATCTGCACACGAAGGTCCCATTTAGCAAATAAGTTGTCAATGAGGGATTTTTTCACAATTTTTCCTAAAAGAAAGTTATAACACTTCTTGAATCTATGGAAGTGTTATAGTTTATTTCTTTTTCTTTTTTTTTAAAATAGCTCTTACGGCGTTTCTCTGGGGAAGCGCCATAGAAAGTAATATGACTTCCTATGGCACTTTCCCAAAGAAGTGTTATATGAAGTCTTTTTTTTTAAAAAATGATTTTGCATAATTGTTTCAATTTCCTAGTGAAAACCTCTACATTTACAGTCAAAATTCACAGCAAAACGAACAAAACCAAACAAGAATCAAACCAAACCAAAATGAAATAACTTGAAACAAACAAATAATTCATAAAAACACTACTAAATGTATTTAATTATAATAATTGTAATGTATAATTAATTTTAAGTGAATAAACACGTATATAAAATTCATGATAGATTTTAACTTAAAAGAAGAAGAAGAAGAAGAAGATATACAAACTTAAACTTCTATATAAAAAAAGGCTTACAAGATAGGGAGCTTCTATAGTAGGTCGAAACAAGAAGGAAAAAAACACGTGGGAGACCAAGTTTTATATTGTAAGGGAGGTGGAGACCAGGAGAGGAGGGAGTAGTGGGGACAATGGCACCGGAATTTCAAAATAGAGAGAATGAGTGCGGACCATGTTATATAGGAAGAGGGAAATGGGAAGAATGATAAGGAAAGGTGGTGAGTAGGGACGAAGGGATAAGGAGTAGAAATCAATGAAGTGGATATTTAAGATAAGATTATGGGAAATGGGGGGCTGAGAGTATGTGAAGAATAACATATATGGCGGGTTGGACAAATTTTTTTTAAAAAGTAAACCTTGTATGACGCTTGCTCAAACAAGTGTCATACAAGGCTTCAGGGAAGTTTTAGCGCTTACCTAGGCAAGAGACATTACTTCCCTTCATTTAAACAAAAAAAAACCTTTTTTTAAAAAAAGGATCTTAGATGGCGCTTGTTTGCCAAGTACCTTTAAATATCACGGCCTTAAAAGGTGCTTGACTTTCAAATGCCTTCTAAGGCAAATATTCTAATTTTGAAAAAAAAGAATCTTAACTTCCCTTCATCCTTTTTTTGTTAAAAAAAGATATTAGAAAGCATAGTTACGACTGTGGCCTTGAATTATTCAAGACCACATTGCCTTAAAAGCCAAGCGCCTTCTAAGGTGGCCTTGAATATTCAAGTCTACAATAGTTTTGAAATTCAAACTACAGTGCACCTTGAATATTCAAGTCTATAGTGGCTTTGAAATTTAAACTACAATGCCCCTTGATTGGCGTTAGACTAAGTAAGCGCTATACAAGTCCTTGATTTTTTTTTTTTAAATAAGGCAGTTTTGGCGCTTGCATTTGCTCAGATAGCCTTTTATTTTTTTAAAAAAATAAATAAATGCCTTGTATAGCGCTTGTTTAGGCAAGTGCTATACAAATCCAACACTAGTTATGATATTTATAATAGGAAACACCATAACTTCTAAATATTTTTTTAAAAAAACAATTATCTAAAGAAGTGTCATAAGAAGGGCACCACTAAATCCCTCTTTTGTAGTAGTGAATGGAAAAAAGGGAAAGTTTCTTATTGTTTTTGTAAGAAAGAATATTCTCTTTAAGCTTCATAACTTCAAGTTGTGTCTCACTTATTTGAGTGGTGAGAGGGCATATTAATTAGGTTTTAAGGCATAAAGGCCCCGCTAAGGCCTGATAGGCCGAGGCTGGAGGGGAAAAGGGTCTCTCCACTAACTTCTCTCTCAATTTCCCCTTCACTTAATATCTCTACCATTTGATCATTTTTTAATGGTTAAGATTTAATTATAGATTTTTCTTATATTTAATATTATACTACTAGTTAATACATAACATTCAATCACACTTATCAAAACATAATCCAATGGTTGAGACACTAAATTGAGGAAAAATGGAGAGGGAATTTAGTGTTCATTTGGATTAACGACTGGAATGCTTAAAAATAATTTTTCAATCATGATTTACGGTATACGAGGTAAGTATGTGAGAGGAATTGTATCTCGATTTATGTGAAAAAAAACTTATAAGCAATTTAATCGTTGAAACAAACATGTCCTTAGTGGAGAGACCCCTTTCCCAGGCTGGAGAGGTCAAAGAAGTCTAATGTTACAGCCATATGAGTGAAAAATGCAGCTTCATAGGTCAGCATCGGTTAATTGGTGGTTTCGTATTTGTTCCTCGTTTGATTGAGTTGAAATTTAGTTAGCATGTAAACATATGGTTCATCGTTTTTAGTTGTGCGATCTTCGATTGGAGGTCTGGTGTGACAGAAAATGTGCTCATAGTTAAAGAGGTTTTTTTTTTTTTGGTATTTTAGACTGCTTTATTCTCTATATAAGCTTCTACCTTTTGTTATATGGCTGAGTGATTACACATGTTTGTACATTTGTTTGAGACTCTCTTATACCCTGTTTTAATTATAGTGAATAAAGTTTTCATTGGTTTGAATGACTCGTGGTTTTTATTATAGATTTGAGAGATTTTTCACATTAATAATTTATTTTTCACATTAATAATTTTGTTATCTCTTATGTCATTTAATTTTGATTTTATATTTATTTATTTATTTTCTCGTCGATGATAAGAAGATTCTTCGTAACAGCATCATGGATATCACTTGTTGACTAGTTGTAACAAAATTCAGCGTTCCGAGGTCATTCATCGATCTCCCGGTGAATGTGAATGACAAGGCTACATGATTTGCATGTAGGTCCCACCATAGTTTCATCCCCAGTTCATGAATCAGTTCGATTGCATATAAGGATAATTTGTGTGAAAATTTATTTTTAGGTAATAAGTATATATTATATAAGTTGGGATAAAATTATTTTTATATATTTATCTCGTATATCTTAAATAATAATTTATAAGTATTTATAAATAAAAAAATAAGATATCCTAAATAAATACGAAATATTATTTAGTATCCGTTTGGAATAACTTATTTTTAGATAATAAGTGCTTATAAATCATGATTCACGTAATACGGGGTAAGTATATGAGAGGAGTTTTATCTCAACTTGCATAATAAGGATTTAATATCTAAAAATAAGCCCAATCAAACACACACTTATCTTTTTATGGTCGATATGTTTGGTTTGACAGAAAAGTGCGGGATGATGCAAGTGAAGCCACTGCATGCGGTGTGACTATATGTTCATAGTCGTGGATTGTTCCAGATATTTTCCTCCATTCTTCCATAGAAATTAGAGTAAAATACTCTAATCTACCCTCTTTTTTATCTTAATTACACAGACCTCTCCTTTATTTTAGAAACCCATATAAATCTCCCTTAAAACTAAAATATATGTTACGCAAACCTCCCTTATAGTTTGAGATTCTATTTCCATCCACCCAAACTATTAGTTAATTAACCTTTAAGTTTGACTTTTAAACTTCTTTTAACCAAAATGCCCTTTCTTCAGTATTAGAATTATTTATATATATAGGGGCTAATAAAAATTTATACAACCATAAATTTATTCTATTAAATTCTCTAAATTTCTAATTTGTTAAAAAAATTATTAATTTTGATATTATAAATTAATTTTGACTTAAAATATATATTAAACACATATTTTTATCAAATATAATAAATTATATAAGTATGAGATTGTATGTGTCATTTAAATTTATAATTTAATATTTTTTTTCCACAAATATTTATAAACACATTTGATCAAGCATATTTTTATTTAAAATCTTGCTTGAATATTCAACGTTTGTGATATTTACATTAACCAATGCTAAAATCATCAAACAGATAACTATTTGTAAAGATAAAAATAGAAATTAAGGAATAGATAAAAAAAACTCTTAAATTCTTTAAAACAACTTTAGTCAAAATGTGCAAGAAAAAATAAATTTAATTAAAAAATATATATTTTTGGAATCTTTTTAGAATATTCTTAACGGAGTTAACTGTTTGGACTTAAGTGTATATTTTCAAAATAGAGGGGATATCTGTGTAATTAAGGTAAAACTAGAGGGTGGTCAAAGTATTTTACTCTAGAAATTATTACGAAAATATGGAAATTTAAAATGTATAGATGTGAGGGTGAGATGGTCAATTCAGTCCTACGTGTATGGGGCCCAACGTCCATTATTAAAAAGTCAATTTGCTGCCCCGCTTAGATGAGGTCGCATATTCCAGGTAATTAATTAAGCAATGCAACCGGGAATACCGGAATATAGCCCCGCACTTGCAAATATATAATCCCACGATAAGAAAAATCAGTACAAGCTTTTAACGGGCAATTTCTCCGTGGCTTCAAAATGTCACCTTATAGTAGTTGTTAATTCACCCGCAAGATCAGAGGTCTTAACAGAAACAAAAAGTTTTGGAGTTTTATGCATGTTGCTTCTGACATTTTCTTGGTTCAACTTGGGTTGATGCATGTGACTATCTCCTCCTAGTTTCAGCTTCCTTTCACACCAAGTCTTTTTATTTCCCAAATTAATGAATTTTTAACCCAAAAATACATAAGTAGATAAACATTGGGCTCGTTCTTATCAATTACGAGTATATCATCACTTTTGTAAATATTTATTTACATGGGAAAAAACTACAAGACAGTCGCTTACTTCTCCAACAATCCATCTGAGATTAAATTTTTTTAAAATGAAATGTGTGTGTAAATATGCATGCAATTGGAGTTCTGTTAACAGCGCTAACCAACTAAAATACGCAATTAACCTGTCCTCAATTTTTTTGGGGCCATCCTCCAAAATGTAGTGCTTATCTTAATTTAACACTAGCTTGGTTAAATAATTGTGCCAAAACTATCAACACAAAATAGGCCGAGACACTAAAAAGGTTGATTTTATGTGAAATTTTATAAATGAAAAATTAAATTTTAAAAATTTTCTTCTTTTCTGATGTATTATATGTATAAGTCAACATTAATTACTTTACTAGGGGGTTTATCATAAATAACCATCATTATTTTATTTTTTGGTATAAGTTTTTGAACTTTCCCAGTAAACTTCAAATGGTTTATGTTAGTTTAACCTAATGTTTGAAGGTTTAGTAAAAAAACATCGATACTTTTTTTTACTAAGGGTTCACCTCTAGAATTCGCGCGAAAAAAATAAAAAAAGAATTCGCGCGATACTTCCCCAATTTTAGGCGCAAAATACCTTCGCTAGTTTTCCATCTACTAAAATAATGTTTTTTTCAATTCTAATTATAAAATAAAATTGAATTTTTTTAAAAAATTAATTAAATTATTTTAGAATGTTTATATTTTTAAGTATCTTTAGATTATATATTAATTTATTAATCAAATTAATTATTTAAAAAAATAAAAATAAAATATTTTAAAATAATTTATTTAATTTCTCTAAAAAAATCAATTTTATTTTATAATTACAGGAATACTCGTTATATTATGAACTTATAGTTCATCGGGGTCGATTAGTTCGGCCAGAATCTTCCACGTGTCATGAACCGAATATGCGGAAAGTTTGAAACTCACTCGACCTTTAACACCAGACAGGATATAAAAGCCCTCTTCGGCTCCTACTTTCCAGTCACTCCCGGACTAATTCGTGACTCGTGAGCATTGAAGCCATTTGCTCTGAGAGCTTGCTCCGTGCTTTCCTTTTCATAGAAGGAGCATTCCATCCCTCTTGGAATGCACCTCTATTGTTGCGTTCTTTGCTGACTTTCCTCTGTCTCCCTTGTCTCTGAATCGCACTAGCTCGCCTGTGTTTCTTCTTTGGATTCTCAGAGCTACTTCCAAAGACTTCGTACAGGTGAGTTATGCAAGCTGACAAGTACTCTTACCTTCCTTGATTGGGCTCTGCCTCTATTCCTCTGAAGATTCATTTTATGGTCAACGTGAAAGATCTCGTGGAGAGATTTTCAATTTTGAGTATCTAGTTGGTTCACTGTTTTGTTACGATGTAATTTCTGTGGATTCTGATTTTGCATGGTTTGGAAAGTTAAATTGTGTGGCGAGAATCTGGATTTTGTGATCTAGAGGTCCGCTGATTTTGAACCTTTTCCTCGGAAATTGTTCCTTGTTCCCCCTGTTCTTTATTCGCGAGGACCAATTTCGAGGCATTAGTTTCGGTGGACGGCACTTATTTTAGACTTTTTTATAATCTGTTTTCGGTGAGAGATTTGCTGCTTTTATCTTCGAGAAGTTTCTTGGCTCACCAAGATTTTCTCATTTCCAGGATTCCTGCTGGCATTCAATTATCTGTAGCCCGTTCTTCATATATTTTCGTTCTTGCACCTATATTTCTCATCAGAAGAAGCATCAGTCTAATCTCAATCATGTATTCCGATCATTCTAAAATTTTTGCGACTTCATTTGCTCCCTCCATCTCCACCAACTCATACTTTACCTTTTGTCGGGTTCTGTTTAAACTTTTGTTACTGATTCCACAGGAGACAAAAATTAGCTGATGCTTTCTGTGAAAGTTTCGTACCGTGGTCCATCGTTGCTAAAATGAATGGCTCGATTTGCCTTCATTTTTTTGTGTGTCACGTTAATTACCTTTTTTTTTGTATTTTCATTAAAACTCTAGAAACCTTCAAATATTACCATATATGGTCGCCGGTAAGGCAGCATCTGATTTTCTTTCTGTTGTGACGGCCACCAATGACAATTAGCCCATACGTATTTAGTATTTCATCTTTCCCTTTAATTCGTTCAGTTTGAGTAGGTAATGATGCTAGGGATCCCATCGATACAGCCCTCGGCGTTGATTCTTCCTTCCCGGGAGTCACTTCGCCATCACACTAACGCGCGTCTAAGTTTTTGTTTGCGTCATAAACCCCTTGGTCTACAACTTCCTGACAATTTTAAATCTTACTGGTGGCTATTTTTCTTTTTTGGTTCCTTACCTGTCATCCATTTTGGCTCCCTGACAATTTTTTTGTTTTCTTCTTATAGCGTTTGTTTGTGTTATGTATTCTGAGTTTAGATTCGAGCCCTTGTGCTTGTCATCCTTGATATTAAATACTAGTTTTTGCATCTTATATGTAAAGTTGACTTTTTTAAAAAGATTTAGAAAACTAAATAAATTATTTAATCATATCATATGTTATCTATTATTAGATTATATATTAATTTATTAGTTAAACTAATTAATTTGAAGAAAAAAATAAAAATAAAAATACTCTTAAGTAATTTAATCAGCTTCCTTAATTTCTCCAAAATAAATCAACTTTGTCTTATAATTAAGGCTGGCGGGAGGGAGGGAGTATTTCATATTCTGGGGATTTCTTTTTCTCTTCAATCTTTCTGATATATGCTAGCTGTTTGGTGCTTTTGATCATACAGTACTCAGGTGCTCAAAGATGACAGTCACACCCCAGATCTCCGTTAACGATGGGAACCTGGTTGTCCATGGGAAGACCATACTGACTGGAGTACCAGATAACATTATCCTGACCCCAGGATCTGGAGTGGGCCTTGTTGCTGGTGCGTTTCTTGGCGCCACAGCTTCCCACAGCAAAAGTCTCCATGTCTTCCCCATTGGGATTTTAGAGTAAGTTCTTTCCAACATCTACGCCTTATAACTTTGCAACTGAAATTTCAAAATTTGTATCATATATAACTTATTATGAAAGCTGACGTTGAAGCTGCCGTTAACGTTCTACTATCAGCACTTCAGGCAATTGATACTTCTGATATTTTTATATCAGCTAACTAATTTGGCGTGCCACATGTTCATCTACTGTTGATTTAACCCCTGAATGCTCTTCAATTCATACTCACTCTCTTTACTGTTAAATTTGTGTACAATACCATCTATGGATGCCTGTGTCACTTGCTCAAGCAGTAAAAGAAAACTTGACTGCTGCAAATTATATTGTGCGACGTAAAGTTTTTACTTTTGACACGACCAGACATGTTGCTGCGGCTGAATTATAAATTGTGTGGCATGTTAATCTAACTTTATGTACTTTTATCTACTCTCTTTGTTAGATTGAACTTCGAACATCATTTTATAGTTGTAAATAATTTGTCATTGATTTGAAAAACAGGGGCCTTCGCTTCATGTGTTGTTTCCGGTTCAAGTTATGGTGGATGACTCAGAGGATGGGAACTTGTGGGAGGGATATCCCATTGGAGACCCAATTCATGCTGATAGAGAGCAAAATTGATGAAGCTGCTGATCAGGAGAATTCCCCAACCATCTACACCGTCTTTCTTCCTCTCCTGGAAGGCCCGTTCCGTGCTGTTCTACAAGGGAATGAGAAAAATGAGATAGAGATTTGCCTTGAGAGTGGTGAGTACCTCTTACCCACGAAAAATACGTTTAGCTTAGCCTACATTAAACCCTGCCACGGCGTCGTACTTAAGTGCTATGTCTAATTTCGTCAGCCAAAATTTGATGCAGTCTTACTTTCTGAAATTTTGGGGCGGAGCTGTCCTTAAAGCAAATACATGTGGGCTGGAGAAAGCTCTCGATGACTATCAGTCATTTGATTCAAACATATGAAGATTATAGCTTTGGAGAATAAAACCGACCTTTCTTATTTTTTTTTGGGGTCTCTTGTTTGGTTTTGCAGGAGACAATGCTGTTGAGACGAGTCAAGGCCTTCACCTGGTCTACATGCATGCTGGGACAAACCCCTTTGAAGTCATTAACCAAGCCGTCAAGTGAGGCATCTCTTCCATCTCTCTCTCTCTCTCTCTCTCTCTCTCTCTCTTTCTGTGTTTGCTCTCTGATCTGGCACCTGTTTCCCCATCACATTTGTAATTAGGAAAGCACGAATTGCCTCTCCTCATTTGCACTAGCTTCTTGTCTTTTACTTGCCAAACATTTGAAATTATATGTCGATGACTACTGACCCCTTTTTGTTCGTCAATCAAGGGCTCTAGAAAAACACATGAAAACATTCCTTCATCGTGAGGAGAAAAGAGTAAGTATTTTCCCCTTGCTGTATTTCTATTGAATCCACAAAATTTTCCAAGTTAGTATCCAGATGATCTTGTAACTATGTTCTTGTTGATTGCATATAGTTGCCATCTTTTCTAGACTGGTTTGGCTGGTGCACATGGGATGCTTTCTATACTGATGTCACGGCAGAGGGTGTTGAGGAAGGCCTGAAAAGGTGATTAGTGATAAAATTTGTTTAGTATGATGGTTTTCTTCTTGATGAATGGGGTGGAGATGGATTTCTGAGATGATATCTAAAGATCAAATACACACTGAAACTTATTTTAATATGATTGCAGCTTATCAGAGGGTGGCACGCCACCACGCTTCCTTATCATAGACGATGGCTGGCAACAAATTGAAAGTAAAGCAAAGGACCCAGACTGTGTCGTTCAAGAAGGAGCGCAGTAAGATTACAATATATAATCAACTACAGTTTGCCATGCTTAATTCAAGAACACCATCATCAATAAGAATTTAAATATTCACAGACTACTATTACTATTTGATAGTAAAAAGTGCTTAACATATTTAAATATATTTGATCGAAGCTATCTTTGGTTGATTTTTGGTCAAATACAATCTTTGCAGGTTTGCCACCAGGTTGACTGGTATAAAAGAAAACGCCAAATTTCAGAAGAATGGACAGAATAATGAACAGAACTCAGGCCTGAAGCATGTAGTAGATGAAGCAAAGCAACATCACAATGTGAAGTATGGTCTTAGATCCTTAAATTGATTTGAGTATTTTTATGGCGGGGCATTTTCCTATTTCACCAGTTGTTTTGCACATCTGGAAATGTATGTGGAAAGCATTGTCTGATAAGTGGCTTGCGTAATTAAGTTTTTTAGTTACTGTCCTGATGCACAGATATGTATATGTATGGCATGCTCTAGCTGGTTATTGGGGTGGAGTAAAGCCAGCAGCCAATGGCATGGAACATTATGACACTGCCTTAGCGTACCCAGTACAGTCTCCGGGCATACTAGGAAACCAACCAGACATTGTCATGGACAGCTTGGCTGTACATGGCTTGGGTCTAGTGCATCCCAAGAAGGTTTATAACTTCTACAATGAGCTCCATGCTTACTTAGCTTCATGTGGAGTAGACGGAGTAAAAGTTGATGTTCAGAACATCATTGAAACTCTTGGGGCTGGACATGGTGGCAGAGTCTCACTCACACGCAGCTACCATCAGGCCCTTGAGGCCTCTGTGGCTCGTAACTTCCCTGATAATGGCTGTATTGCGTGTATGTGTCACAACACTGACGGGATATATAGTGCTAAGCAGACTGCTGTTGTAAGAGCATCTGATGACTTCTACCCACGCGATCCTGCTTCCCACACTATCCATATATCTTCTGTGGCATACAACACACTATTCCTTGGAGAATTCATGCAGCCTGACTGGGATATGTTCCATGTAAGAAGGGAACCTCCCTATATTTGCAGTTTCTGCAATTTCCTTTACAATATTATCTGGGTTCACTATATTGCCCTTATTGACTTTCTTTTCTATTCATATTAATGAAAGAATCTTTTACCATTTCAGAGTTTACACCCAGCAGCAGAGTACCATGCTGCGGCTCGAGCAGTCGGTGGATGTGCAATTTATGTCAGGTATGGTGATATCAAATTGCAGATTTTTGTAATACTTGTTATTGAAACGAGCACTTTATTAATGGTGGTTGTTTTTATGTTGCTTTTACAGTGATAAACCAGGCAACCACAATTTTGAACTTCTCAAGAAGCTGGTTCTGCCTGATGGATCGATTATTCGTGCTCAGCTACCAGGCAGGCCCACTCTTGATTCTCTCTTTATTGATCCAGCTAGAGATGGGACAAGGTCAGTTTATTTCGTATCTCTGAAAATTAGGAAGTTATGTTTAGACATAACTGAAGGCTCATGCACCTAAATTGCAATTTTGTAGCTTGCTCAAAATATGGAACTTGAACAAATGCTCTGGAGTGGTTGGGATATTTAACTGTCAGGGTGCTGGGTGGTGCAAGGTACAGAAGAAGACCCGGATCCATGATGCATCTCCTGGTACACTCACAGGTTCTGTTCGTGCTTCTGATGTTGATCTCATCACTCAAGTGGCTGGTGGCGATTGGGATGGCGACACTATTGTTTATTCCTACAAATCAGGTATTTTTAATTGGGTATAAAATGGCATTGAAGAACGTGAATATTTTGAATACTGAGGTGCTGGCTCCTTATTTTCTAGAAGCCAAGTCTGATTATTTAAATACTTGATAGGGTCTGGTCAAACTTAGAATAGAAACTTACTCTTCAATATGCTTTTATTGAACCTCGCATCTTAAACATGATCAAAATTAACCATCTGATATATTTCAGGTGAGGTGGTTAGGCTACCAAAAGATGCTTCAGTGCCAGTGACATTGCAAGTTTTGGAGTATGAACTATTCCATTTCTGTCCAGTGAAGGTAAGGCTCCCCTATATTGGATATGAACCTGACTGGTCGTTGGTATTGTGCCCTGCAAGATCATTCAGAGTAGGAACTGATAAAATGCTGTTATGTTTCACAGAAAATTGCTCCAAGTATTTCGTTTGCAGCAATAGGGCTATTGGACATGTTCAACACTGGAGGAGCCGTTGAGGAGGTTGAAATCCACAAAACTAGTGACAAAGAAGAACAACTATTTGATGTTGAGGTTCAATCTGAGATGACCACTTCTCTCAGTTCAAACCGATCAGCAATGGCAACTATTGCCCTCAAAGTGAGAGGAAGAGGCAGATTCGGAGTGTACTCGTCCCAGCGCCCATTGAAGTGTGTTGTGGGTGAGGCTGAAACCGATTTCGACTATGACTCAGCCACTGGGTTGGTCACACTCACCATCCCACTTCCTTATGAGGAAAGGTACAAATGGCCCATACAAATCCAAGTCTAAGTATTTTACGTTAGCATTTAGAGTGTGTTGTTAGGTTGGCCAGAGGAGGGGTTTTCTTAAAATTACATTAATGAAGGTGTGAGGAAGCGGGTTCTGGCTTGGTGCAATGAGATGTGAACATGGCAAAAAAACAAAAAAAAAAAAGTTATGACATGTCATAGCAAGTGTTTACTACTAGGGAGAATGATGGGTAGCTGTTTTAGTTACCTATGCAACAGTATAGAGATGTGGCATCGTCATGTTTGTTTCTGTCAAATGAATAAAAGTTCTCATCTGTATTAAATCCTAGTTCTATATATTTCTTTGTCTTAAATTATAGAAATTTGTTTCTTGTTTTCCATCTATTATACAAGTATAGTAATTTAAAAGGAAAGGGAACCTTGTTTCAGGCCATACAGAGTCTGATCTTTTGGATCATTTGAAAAAAAAAAAAATGTCATTGTCTTGAGGAAAAGTTCCTGGAGCATGTAACTTTGATTTCTACATTTATGTGTGTGTTCGGCAATTTGTTACAAAACCTATGTTTTGATTTCAAACTTAGGTTTTAATCTCAAAACCTAGATTTTGAGAAAAATTATTTTTTTTACTTTTTCTCTTGTGTGAGTCCCATTCTCTCTCTCTTTTTTATTTTTTCTTTGTGTGGGCCACATGCTCACTTTCTCATTGGTTCTTTCTCATTATGTGGGCCCCACATAATGAAAAAAAGTTATTCTGACCCCAATATCCAAGCACTTTCATTTTATAAAATCATTTTTTTCTCGTGATCTATTTTGTTCAAAATTTATTCTTCAAAAGCTAATACGAACACACCCTATGTCTAGCTATCTATACCAAGTGTTGCTAGGGGTTCATGGAGATATTACTGATACCAAACAAAGAAAGAAAGAATAGAGAATTAAAGATTGTGAAACAGGCGGAGACGAAGTTGTTTTAAATCCGAAACTAGTCAAGATAAAAAAAATGAGAATGGTTCCTAACAAAGCATTGAGATTTTGGATCTCTCTCAATTGAGAAACATCAATCTTCACATTTATTCTTTCCAACACTTAATTTGTAATTTTCCTCTCTACATTATTAAAATAATCTTGACAACAAGGCACAGTTCTTTCCAGGCTGTTTTCCTTTGGTGGGGGATGTTTGGAAAGTTAGAAGTGAAAAGCGAACAAAGCTGATCCACCAGAAAATGGAATAATTAAATATTACTTATTCTGATACCATAAATTAGGTCTTAAGCAGTTAAGCCCAATGATTATCCATTAACCTATTAACGTTTTCCTTGGCCTTCTGAGAATGTTCGCAAGAGCAGAGGTCTGAAGAGAAGCAAACAATTTTGGAGTTTTATGCCTATTGCTTCAGATATTTTTTTGGTTCAACTTGGGTTGATGCATGTGACTATGTGAGTTGTGACCAATTCCTAGTTTCAGCTTCCTTTCATCCGGAGTCTTTTTCCCCCCAGATCCAGAAACAAATTGAGGAATTTTAATCCAAGAATAGATAAGTAGATAAACATTGTGCATTCTTATCAATTACGAGTATACCATCAATTTGTAAATGTTTATGTTATAAAAATTTCATGCTTCCCGCGGTGAGTGATGACCTGGGATAAAAAACTGCAAGACAACAGATTCCTTCTCCAAAAATCCATCTGAGATTAAATTTTAAAACTATAACGTGTGCGCACATGCATGCAATTGGTGTTCATGTTAACAGCGCTAACCAACTAAAATACGCAATTAAACTTAATCTTCAATTTTTTGGGCCATCCTCCAAAATTCAGGGCTTATCCTAATTAGACACCAGCTTGATTGCATGATTGTGCCAAAACTATCAACACCTAATAGGAGACACTAAAAAGGTTGATTTTGTTTGAAATTTTATAAATACAAATACTTTTTAAATTTTTTTATCTTTTTTTACGTATAAGTCAACATTAATTGCTTTACTAGCGGTTTTTATTTTCTGCTAGGGTGTTTGAACTTTCCCAGCAAACTTCGGATGGTTTATGTCAACTTAATTTAATGTTTGTCGATTTAATAAAAAACCTCTAGAACTTAAAACTTAAATTATGAAGTTGTGAAATAAGAAAAGGAAGATGTTAATGTAGAATATAGTGTTATTAATAACAAGACTAATGTTGTTATTGTAAAAGTATAAAGTGGAGTTGTTAATGAAGAGTTTTGTGTTTTATTCCGAAGTGGGGAGAGGGAGGGCTGAAGGGCAAATTCGTCTTTTTGCCGACACAGATTTGACGTCCGTATTGACATATCACTGAATTAGGATTTTACAATTTGGACGCACTGATTTGAGATTTACCTATTTCCATAGTATTTTTTAGGGATTTTCCCAAATTACCCCCCACCCTTCCTAAAAAAACTAAAAAAAAAGGCATTCTTGCTCATTATAATATGAGTTTAAAATTCATCGGGGTGGATCTGAGGGGACAGAATCTTCCACGTGTCGTAATCCGAATATGCCGAGTTGAAACTTACTCGATCCTTAACACTGGACATGGTATAAAATGCCTCTCCGGCTCCATTTTTCCAGTCACCCCAGTACTGATTCGTGAGCATCAAAGCCATTTGGACTCTGAGTTTGCTCCGTGCTTTCCTTTCATAGAAGGAGCATTCCTTCTTGGAATGCACCTCTCTTATTGTTGAGGTTTTTGCTGACTTTCCAGTGTCTCCCCTGTTTCTGAATCGCACTATCTCGCTTTTGTTTCTTCTTTGAATTCTCGCAGCTACTTGCAAAGACTTCGTACCGGTGAGTTATGGAAGCTGATATCTCAGTACTCTTACCTTCTACTTGATTGGGCTCTGCCTCTGTGTCCTCTGAAGATTCATTTTATGATCAACGTGAAATATCTCGTGGAGAGATTTTCAACTTTGAGTATCTAGTTGGTTCACTGTTTTGTTACGATGAAATTTCTGTGGGTTCTGATTTTGCATGGTTTGGAATGTTGAATTGTGTGGCGAGAATCTGGATTTTGTGATCCAGGGGTCCGCTGATTTTGAAGCTTTTGCCTCGGAAATTGTTCCTTGTTCCCTCTGTTCTTTATTCGCAAGGACCAATTTCAAGGCATTTTAGTTTCGGTGAACGGTACTTATTAGACTTTTTTAGTTTTTTATAATCTGTTTTCGGTGATAGATTACTGCTTTTATCTTCGAGAAGTTCCTTGGCTCACCAAGATTTTCTCATTTCCAGGATTCCTTGCTCGCCTTCAATTTTCTGTAGCCCGTTCTTCATATATTTTCTTTCTTGCACCTATATTTCTTATCAGTAGATGCAACAATCTAATCTCAATCATGTGGGTTGAGCTTTTTGGGATTTCTTGCTTCATGTATTCCGGTCATCCTAAAATTTTTGCGACTTCATTTGATCCATCTATCTTCACCAACTCATCATTTCCCTTTTGTCGTGTTTTGTTTAAACTTTAGTTACCGATTCCACGTAAGATAAAAATTAGCTGATGCTTTCTGTGAAATCTTCGAACCATGGTCCATCGTTGCTCAAACGAATGACTCGATTTGCCATCTTTTTTTCTGGGTCACTTTAATTATCTTTTTTTGTATTTTAATTTAAACTCTCAAAACCGTCGAATGTTACCACATATGGTAGCCGACTCGCCGGTGAGTCGGGTATCAGATGTTCTTTCTGATGCGACAGTCACCAATGACAATTAGCCCATACGTATTCAGTATTTCATCTTTCCCTTTAATTCGTTCAATTTGAGTAGGTCACGATGCTAGGGATTACATCGATACAGCCCTCGGCGTTGATTCTTCCCTCACGGGAGCCACTTTGCAATCACACCAACGCGCGCCGAAGTTTTTGCTTGCGTCATAAACCCCTAGGTCTGTAGTACTTAACTCCCTAATTTTTCCTGTTTAGCTTATATGGCACAACTTCCTGACAATTTTAAATCTTACTGGTGGCTACTTGTCTGTTTTGGTTCCTTACCTGTCATCCTTTTGTTGGCTCCCTGACAATTTTTTTCGTTTTCTTATTAGAGCGTTTGTTTGTGTCCTGTATTCTGAGTTGAGATTCGAGCCTTTTGAGCAACAAAAAGTTTAGATTCGAGCCCTTGTGCTTGTCATCCTTGATATTAAATATTTCATATTCTGTGGATTTCTTTTTCTCTTTAATCTTTCGTATATATGCTAACTGTTTGGTTTTTGTGATGATACAGTACTCAGGTGTTCAAAGATGACAGTCACGCCAAAGATCTCCGTTAACGATGGGAACCTGGTTGTCCATGGGAAGACCATACTGACTGGAGTACCAGATAACATTATCCTGACCCCAGGATCTGGAGTGGGCCTTGTTGCTGGTGCATTTCTTGGTGCCACAGCTTCCCACAGCAAAAGTCTCCACGTCTTCCCCACTGGGATCTTAGAGTAATTTCTTTCCAACATCTAAACTTTATAACTTAGCAATTGAAATTTCAAAATTTGTATCATATATAACTTATTATGAAAGTTGACGTTGAAGCTGCCATTAACTGTCTACTATCAGCTCTTCAGGCAATTGATACTTCTGCTTCTGATCTTTTTACGTCACGATTTTTTATTAAATTGCACTGGCTAATGATAGAACTGGACAGTTTGATCTAGACAGAAGAAACCTAATTAGTTAACAAATTTGGCTTGCCACATGTTCATCTATTGAAGATTTAATCCCTGAATGCTCTTCAATTCATAGTCACTCTCAAACTTGAAGCGAAGTTACTGAAGTCTCTATGCTGTTAATGGATGCCTGTGTCGCTTGCTCTGCTACTAAAAGAAAACTTGACTGCTGCAAACTATATTGTGCAACCTAAAGTTTTTACTTTTTGCGCTAGCAGACATGTTGCTGCAGCTTAATTACAAAGTTTGTGGCATGTTAATCTAACTTTATGTACCTTTTTCACTTTCTTTGTTAGATTGAACTTCGAACATCATTTTATAGTTGTAAATAATTTCTCATTGATTCAAAAAACAGGGGCCATCGTTTCATGTGTTGTTTCCGGTTCAAGTTATGGTGGATGACTCAGAGGATGGGAACGTGTGGGAGGGATATCCCATTGGAGACCCAATTCATGCTGATAGAGAGCAAAATTGATGAAGCTGCTGATCAGGAGAATTCCCCAACCATCTATACCGTCTTGCTTCCTCTCCTGGAAGGCCCATTCCGTGCTGTTCTACAAGGGAATGAGAAAAATGAGGTAGAGATTTGCCTTGAGAGTGGTGAGTACCTCTTACGCACAAAAAATACGTTTAGCCTACATTAAACCCTGCCACGCCGTCATAATTAAGTGCTATGTCTAATTTCATCAGCCAAAATTTGAAGCAGTCTTACTTTCTGAAAATTTGGGTGGAGCTGTCCTTAAAGCGAATACGTGTGGGCTGGAGAAAGCTCTCGATGACTATCAGTCATTTGAATCAAACATATGAAGATTATGGCTTTGGAGAATAAGTAAATAGGATGAATCGAAAGAACCCAACCGACTTTTCTTTTTTCTGGGTGTGTGGTTTGGTTTTGCAGGAGACAATGCTGTTGAGACGAGTCAAGGCCTTCACCTGGTCTACATGCATGCTGGAACAAACCCCTTTGAAGTCATCAATCAAGCCGTCAAGTGAGGCATCTCTTCGTTCTCCTTCTGTTTGTGTGTGTGTGTGTTTGGTCACTGATCTGGCACCTCTGTTTCCCCCATCACACTCGTAATACGGAAAGCGCCAATTACCTCTCCTAATTAGCACTATCTTGCTGTCTTTTACTTGCCAAACATTTGAATTTATATATTGAATACTACTGACCCCTTTTTATTTGTCAATCAAGGGCTCTAGAAAAACACATGAAAACATTCCTTCATCGTGAGAAGAAAAGAGTAAGAACTTCCTCCTTGCTGTATTTCTATTGAATCTGCAAAATTTTCCAAGTAAATATCTATATGATCTTTTAACTATGTTCTTGTTGATTTCGCATAGTTGCCATTTTTTCTCGACTGGTTTGGCTGGTGCACATGGGATGCTTTCTATACTGATGTCACGGCAGAGGGTGTTGACGAAGGCCTGAAAAGGTGATTAGTGAGAAAATTTGTTGAGTATGATAATTTTCTTCTTGATGAATGGGGAGGAGATGGATTTCTAAGATGATGTCTAAAGATCAAACTTACACTGAAACTTGTTTTAATATGATTGCAGCTTATCAGAGGGTGGCACACCTCCACGCTTCCTTATCATAGACGATGGCTGGCAACAAATTGAAAGTAAAGCAAAGGACCCGGACTGTGTCGTTCAAGAAGGAGCACAGTAAGACCTCAATATATAATCAGCTACAATTTGCCATCCTTAAGAATACTTTCATCAATAAGAATTTAATAATTCAAATACTACTATTACTATTTAATAGTAATAAGCACTTAAAGCATTTAAATATCTTTGACCGAAGCTGTAGTTTGTTGATTTTTCGTCAAATACAATCTTCGCAGGTATGCCACATGGTTGACTGGTATAAAAGAAAACGCTAAATTTCAGAAGAATGGACAGAATAATGAACAAAATTCAGGCCTGAAGCATGTAGTAGATGAAGTGAAGCAGCATCACAATGTGAAGTATGGTCTTAGATCCTTAAATTGATTTGAGTATTTTTATGGCTGTGCATTTTCCTCTTTCACAAGTTGTTTTGCACATCTGGAAATGTATTTGAAAAGCATTGTCTGATCAGTGGCTTGCGTAATTAAGTTTCTCATTTACTCTCCTGATGCACAGATATGTATATGTATGGCATGCTCTAGCTGGTTATTGGGGCGGAGTGAAGCCAGCAGCCAGTGGCATGGAACATTATGACACTGCCTTAGCATACCCAGTACATTCTCCTGGCGTACTAGGAAACCAACCAGACATTGTCAGGGACAGCTTGACTGTACATGGCTTGGGTTTAGTGCATCCCAAGAAGGTTTATAACTTCTACAATGAGCTCCATGCTTACTTAGCTTCATGTGGAGTAGACGGAGTAAAAGTTGATGTTCAGAACATCATTGAAACTCTTGGGGCTGGACATGGTGGCAGAGTCTCACTCACACGCAGCTACCATCAGGCCCTTGAGGCCTCTGTGGCTCATAACTTCCCTGATAATGGTTGTATTGCGTGTATGTGTCACAACACTGATGGGATATATAGTGCTAAGCAGACTGCTGTTGTGAGAGTGTCTGATGACTTTTACCCACGTGATCCTGCTTCCCACACTATCCATATATCTTCTGTGGCATACAACACTCTATTCCTTGGAGAATTCATGCAGCCCGACTGGGATATGTTCCATGTAAGAAGGGAACCTCCCTATATTTGCAGTTTCTGCAATTTCCTTTACAATATACTCAGGGTTCACTCTATTGCCTTTATTGACTTTCTATTCTATTCATACTAACGAAAGTATCTTTTACCATTTCAGAGCTTACACCCAGCAGCAGAGTACCATGCTGCGGCTCGAGCAGTTGGTGGATGTGCAATTTATGTCAGGTGTAATGATATCAAATTGCATATTTTTGTAATGACTTACTGAAGAAATGAGCACTTTATTAATGGTTGTTGTTTTTATGTTGCTTTTACAGTGATAAACCAGGCAACCACAATTTTGAACTTCTCAGGAAGCTGGTTCTGTCTGATGGATCAGTTCTTCGTGCTCAACTACCAGGCAGGCCCACTCGTGATTCTCTCTTTACTGACCCAGCTAGAGATGGGACTAGGTCTGTTTATTTCTATCTCTAAAAATTAGGAAGTTATATTTATACTTAACTGAGGGCTCATGCACCTAAATTGCAATTTTGTAGCTTGCTCAAAATATGGAACTTGAACAAATGCTCTGGAGTGGTTGGTATATTTAACTGTCAAGGTGCTGGTTGGTGCAAGGTAGAGAAGAAGACCCGGATCCATGATGCATCTCCTGGTACACTCACAGGTTCTGTTCGTGCTTCTGATGTTGATCTCATCACCCAAGTGGCTGGTGGTGATTGGGATGGCGACACTATTGTTTATTCCTACAAATCAGGTATTATTAATTTGGCATAATATGGCGTTGTAGAATGCAAGTATTTTGAATACTGGGGAGCTGCCTTCTTATTTTCAAGTACGGTTATTTAAATGCTTGTGGAAAATTAGAGATGAAACTTACTGTCCTTTATGCTTTTATTGAACCTCGCATTTTAAACATGATCAAAATTAACATCTGATATATACATCAGGTGAGGTGATTAGGCTACCAAAAGATGCTTCAGTGCCAGTGACACTGCAAGTTTTGGAGTATGAACTATTCCATTTCTGTCCAGTGAAGGTAAGGCTCCACTATATTGGATATGAATCTGACTGGTCGTTGGTATTGTGCCCTGCAAGATCATTCAGAGTAGAAACTGATAAAATGCTGTTATGTTTCACAGAAAATTGCTCCAAGTATTTCGTTTGCAGCAATAGGGCTATTGGAAATGTTCAACACTGGAGGAGCAGTTGAGGAGGTTGAAATCCACAAAGCTAGTGACAAAGAAGAACAACTATTTGATGGTGAGGTTCAATCTGAGATGACCACTTCTCTCAGTTCAAACCGATCAGGAACGGCAACTATTGCCCTCAAAGTGAGAGGAAGTGGCAGATTCGGAGCGTACTTGTCCCAGCGCCCATTGAAGTGTGTTTTGGGTGAGGCTGAAACCGATTTCAACTATGACTCGGCCACTGGACTGGTCACACTCACCATCCCACTTCCTTCTGAGGAAATGTACAGATGGCCCATACAAATCCAAGTTTAAGTATTTTACGTTTAGCATTTAGAGTGTGTTGTTAGGTTGGCCAGAGGTGGGGTTTTCTTGAAATTACATGTATGAAGGTGTGAGGAAGCGGGTTGTGGCTTGGGGTAATACTGTAATGAGTTGTGAACATGACCAAAAAAAAAAAAACAAAACAAAACAAAAGTTATGAAATGTAATAGCAAGTGTTTAGTGTTTACTATTAGGGAGAAAGATGGGTTGCTGTTTTAGTTACCTATGCAACTGTATAGAGATGTAGCATTGTCATGTTTGTTTCTGTCGAATAAAAGTTCTCATCTGTACTAAACCCTAGTTCTATATATTTCTTTGTCTTAAATTATAGAAATTTGTTTCCTGTGTTTCGATTTATTATACAAGCATGGTAATTTAAGGGAAAAGGGAAATTTTGTTCTGGCAATACAAAGTTTGACCTTTTGGATCATTTGATAACAAAAAATGTCATGCAACTTTTATTTCTACCAATCCAAGCATATGTCGAACCACATATACCATGTGTTGCAAGGGGTTTAGGGAGATATTACTGATACCCAAAAAACAAAGAAATAAGAGAAAATAGAAGATTGTGAAACAGTTGGGAGATGAAGTTGTTTTAAATCCGAGACTAGTCAAGATAAAAAAAAGAGAGAGAGAGAGATTGGCTTCTAACAAAAGCATTGAGGTTTTGGATCTCTGCGTCTCAACTGAGAAATATCAATCTTGCACGTTTATGTTTTAAAAAAGTATATTTGTAATTTTTCTCTCAACATTATTAAATTATTATTCAAGTCTGTCCTGGAGCCCTCTTGGTTCACTCAAAAAAGTGAAAAGCTGAAATCCGAGACAGGAAACTATCAAACGAAATTCGGGAATGGGTCTTGTCTAGTTTAGTTCCTCCTCCCCATGTCTTTCTGGTTCCTCGGCTGCCTTTTTCGCCCTTCCATGTTTTTATATCAAAACAGGGACCTTAAACTCGAATCACCCGTTATTATGAATTAATCCTTTGGATGCTAAAAATTTAGATCCAACATACGAATACTGAACACACTTGTTCTCTCACAGTTTACGTTACTTCCTTCCCCATTAATGGATGCTAAAGATTTTAGATTGATCTCTGCTGTTTCTACTTTTGTGTCCGCGTCATCAGGTTCAATGCATTGATTTATATCCATCAAGCATGTGCACGACATCTTGTGCATGATATAGCAATATCAGATATTAATTTGAGTGACCAAACATGAAGGTTATGCTTATAGGGAATTGCACACAGTGGCCTTAATTCCTTCGCCATACAATGTATTTTCCCTAATTAATTAAGGCGAAAAAGTTCATTCATTAAATTAAATTGCTCCCGTTGTTTGTATTAAGTTGTCTATTAGTTCGGTTCAGACCAAAAAATAAAAATGAAACAATTATGTTTCTTCAACATCTTAATATATCACGGGAGCAAATTATTAAGCATATATGCGGCTTTTAATTACTTTAGGGTGTGTTTGGTTTGAGTAGAGCTGGGGAAACGGGTCAGCCCGTACTTTTACGGGTTGGCATTTTGCCAACCCTAACCCGTAGTGTGCGGGTTGCGGGCCAGCCCGCATATTTAAAAAAATTTTTTTTTTTAAGGTAGTCGAAAATACGAAACACATATATATGAGTTATTAAATTCATTTTTCTAGTATCAATCATTCCTCTTATAAAAATTTAAAAATATAATTCACAATTTAAGAGATAAAGTTATTAAATTTGTCAAATTTTATAAGTAAAATATAAATTCATTCTCAAACAACCAAAATATAATAATTTTGTTTAAAAAAGAAGGGAAGAGGTTAAGATTTTTTCTCTTTGAATTGGAAAGTATCAAGATAGGAGTGGATAATTTATAAATATTGTGAACTTATTATATGTAAAAAAAAAATTTGCGGGCCAGCCCGCGTCAGCCTGCAGGCCTGTGCAGCCCACACTTTCGCGGGTTGGGATTTTCCCAACCCTAACCCTGTCCCAACCCGCGGGTCCTTGGGTTGGACCCGTTTTATCGGCTCTAGGTTTGAGGGGAGGGTAGGGGAGGGAGGGTAGGGGATGGTTGGTAAATTATAATTTTAGATAAGAAAAATCCAAAATTTATCCTCTCATTCTTTGAAATTTTGGATTCTGACAAAAAATTTACCCCCTTATTCCTTTTAAATTTTGGATTCCTATCTAAAATTTAAATATCTTCAACCCCAAAAAGATAATTTAAACCCCCTCTCCTCCACTCCCCCGCTACTCTCCCTTCAAACCAAACACACGCTTGAGGTTTATGTTTTTCTGGCTGAGGTAACTTTAAACCCAATGTGTGATCAGAATTTGTACAGATATTTTTGTAGGACAAGCAGCCTACTTTTTGTTTGAGACATACATCACGTTCCTTTCTATCTGAAACGTACACTTGTGTATAAATGTACAGGTTTCTTACAGATACGGTAGTTTTCAGTTTGAAGTAAAATGCAACAGGATCACGATATGATGGGACGAACAAGCTAGCTCTCAAATTGATCAATATATGATTAATGTCTTAAACCAAACTCTTATCTATAAGATCAACTTAACACCTTTTCTTTACATTTAGTTAATCGTACGTCTAAGTTTCCAAATTAATGACGATAAGTTAGTTATGTTTCAAGACCATGACCCCCCTCCTCCATACCTCCAAACCATTTCAAGTTTTGATTGCCACCTTCATGGGATATCGTCTCCATCTTATGCCACGTGGCTTCTCTGGGTTCTTGACACGTGGATCGCAAATCCTTCTTGTCTTCTCCTCTTCCCATCCCTTAAAATGATTATAGGTTTTGCAATATAATATGATGAAACATACCCACTATATTATATACACTCTTCGGTACAAATATTATTCTGTGGATATGTAGATCATAGAAAGAGATGAAATTTGAAGGTGTATGTGCACGTGTCTAAATACATTTAATTGTGGCATGCATTAATATAGTAACGAAAGTTAGGAGAACTTTTAGGCAACAAAAAAGTCAATGCTTAGTTTATAATGTCTTGCGTACTATATTAATATAATGTCATCCCCATATCCTCCAAACTTAAGTTCTATTAAGTTTCTAAGAATTATGGAATTGCATGAATGAAACCCTAGTTTACGTGCTACCCGATGTAAATATATGGCTCAACATGATCTAGCCACTTGAGGAATGACAAGTACCTCTCTGTATGTGTTGGATATTTTAACTGACCACTGTTTGATAACTGCAAAATTTGTCTTTTAATTTCTAATCAGGTGGTATTGTTTCTAAATACTCTTGCTTTATTGGGCAATGAGAAACTAGAAGCAATATATTAATTAAGTGCAGTTTAGCGTTGAACGACATATAAGAAATCTCAACTCAAATAAATGTCTAGTATCTCAATAATTAATTTCCATTACTATTGTGCCCGGTTTCTCTCTGATATAACTCAGAATAATCAACATGCCAGCTATCTCAATCAAGAATATCAAATAATTAAAGAAAAAGATTTAACAATTCATTATTAAGTATAACAATCAAACAAAGTAAAATAACACAGAATATTATTTTATTTTGATGACAAAGGGATATCACATATACTCGTTTTTTCTCCTGGGTTTAACTAATTAAACGTATATAAGTTGAGTACTGTTTCAAGTTACACACACACACACACACACACATATGCATGTACAACAGAACATATATATATACATAGATGACAGATTCGTGGACGTTACAAGTGGATGTGGTATGGAACAAAAGTCATAGGGGGTGGCCTGAGAGACCCTTTCGTCTCAAACTCTCATACCCTAAATACCATTTGTGTTCAAATAATGATGAACACCTAATCAGTTGATTAATCTCTTTCCTCATTCCCTTTTTCTCTATAAATTCTGACATATCCCACTCAACATTCTCCTCAGATCACACTTCAATTATCCCATTATTCTTCTTGTCCTCTATTGGTTATATATTGTCCCTACAACATTCTAAGACCAGTACGTTCGTACCCTTTGATGATAATGGCGCTCCAAAAACATGTTCTTTCGTTGTTCTTAATGTTGTTCATCATTATTATTCCTTATGTCCCTTGTTATGGTACCTCTCAAGAGGACCCACTAAAGATACATGGTGGTGGTGATTTTCCTTTCAACAACATCGATGATGGTGGGACACCCAAGAACTTGATACGGCAGAGCACACAAGTATTGAGCTTAAATAGGTTTGTTAAGTTGAGTGTCACGTCTTCTTCAGTTTCCAAGCTTAATGTCAATGATTTTGGAGCTAAAGGGGATGGTAAAACTGATGACACAGAGGTACGTACCTTGTCTAATGTAACAACCATGCATATATATATATATATATATATATATATATATATATATTACATGAGCTTAAAGCTTTGTTTTTTTTTAAACAAAAATAACACTACTTTCTGTAATGGGTGTGTGTTAATTATTTTCAATATTTCAGGCTTTCAATAAGGCTTGGCAAGCTGCATGTTCTTCTGGAAGAGACGTAATTCTTGTGGTGCCTTCTAATTATAACTATCTTCTCAAGCCTGTCAGATTCTCAGGTCCCTGCAATTCTAGAATTACTTTCCAGGTTAGTTACATGCATAAACTAACTAGATTATACTTATAGTGAATCAGTTTTCCAGTTCAAGAAATGTTTATGTCAAACACATAATTATACTAACTTTGAAATTTTTGAAACTGTGTGATCAGATTTCTGGGACAATTGAAGCATCAGAGAACTCATCGGATTACGCCGAAGACCCACAACACTGGCTCATGTTCGAGAGTGTTCAGAATGTAACAGTTCAAGGTGGTGGAACCATCAATGGAAATGGAGACACATGGTGGCAAAACTCCTGCAAAAAGAACCCAAGTCTTGTACGTATATATTTCTGAACCCTCTAATGTTCATTTCATTTCATTATACTCGTATTTTTATTCAAACTTCTACTAATAAATATTTTCCCCCCTTCGCTGTTTCTTTATAACTTTGCAGCCTTGCAAGAGCGCCCCCACGGTACGTATATAAGCATAAACTCTAACACAGATATTAATTGCAACAAATGATAAATTTTAAAGAGTTCATTTATATGCTTTAATTAACACGGATTATTAATGGTTGTGCCTGCAGGCTGTGACTTTCTATGAGTGTGAGAATCTGATAGTGGAGAACTTGGTGATTAAAAATGCACAACAAATCCATGTGAACATTCAAGAATCCACGAACGTTAAGGTTTCTGGTGTTACAGTGAGTGCACCAGAGGATAGCCCCAACACTGATGGAATTCATATCACCAATACCAAAATTATCCAAATCTCAAACTCCGTTATAGCCACAGGTATATACTTTGAATAAAGTAATTTAATCATTACACACTTTGAAATATAGTCCTTTAATGTCATTTTTAACTTAATCACTGTTGTGTTTGATTTGATGCGTTTTCAGGAGATGATTGTTTGTCCATAGAGAGTGGAACCCAAAATTTACTAGCCACAGACATAGCTTGCGGACCCGGCCATGGTATCAGGTAATTAAATGCAATTTATTTTCAATATCTAATGTAATTAAATATTCCATATTAATTAGGCTACTTAAAATTGCCAATGATTAATTCCTTTGTTTATCAATGATAATACAGTATCGGAAGCTTAGGGGAGACCGGAACAGAAGAGCTTGTGTCAGGAATAACAGTGAATGGAGCTAATCTTTCTGGAACTACAAATGGAGTTAGAATAAAGACTTGGCCCGTAATTACTTTGAACTTTTTCTAACAATCAATTATCTCTTAAAATTTGTGAAAAATTATAAAGAATCTCTTAATTTATCAACACACAGATAAATAGTACATATCAATTTTGCATATAATAATTCTAACTTGTTTGGTTTATACTATTTGAATACAGGGAGGGTCAGGAAGTGCAAGCCATATCAAGTTTCAAAATATTGCCATGGAAAATGTGACAAACCCCATAATAATAGATCAGAACTACTGTGACCAGAAGACTCCATGTGAACAAGAGGTAATTAATCAATATAATTACTTAACAACACTTGCTTTTTGTGAAGTCGAGGTTATTTAACGATAAAGAACTCGACCAATCATGTGTATGTATATCTGATGATTTGGTTTGGTTTGTGGCATGCATATATATATATATATATATGCAGAAGTCAACGGTGAAGATCAGGAATGTGGTGTACGAGAACATAAAGGGAACGAGTGCTTCAGATGTTGCAGTGAGCTTGAATTGCAGCCAAAGCTTTCCATGTCAGGGAATTGTGTTGCACAACATAGACCTCCGACATGAACAAGAAGGACAAATTCCTAAAGCTTTATGTCAAAGTGCTCTCTTGTCCTACGTTGGATCCGTTTCCCCACGTTGCCCATAGAACCACCACTTCAAAACTAGAATTATTATCCTATCTGTACGGTGTGTGACTGGTTATTGATATATATATATATATATATATATACACGTATGTGCTGGTTTGGTGTATAATAATTTGTAGACTGCAGCATGTATATATATTATATTGTTAATAAATAATTTTTATTGACATGACTAGAAAATATTGTTGGGATTTCTGTATATATGTGTGTGTATTATATCATCATAAATCATATTAGCAGTATATTTCATTAAATATTTCATTCCAATGATTTTGGCCGGCTCTACAAGGATTACCACAAAATACAACATATGCTCACTTTTCAAAAAGAATGATAGTAATGACTAGAACACTAGAAGGACAACGTACTGATGAGACACCAATGATTTAGCTAATAAATTTAGTTTGATCTTCCTTTTGTTAACAAGAAAAGAAAGTAGAGAGGGCAGTGAGAGAGTTCAAATAAACGACCATTCATAAAACGCACTCATTTTCGCACATTGTATTATATATTATAGCAAGCCAATGTCTAAACTTATCAGAATCAGAGCACCAATAATTACCCATGGATCTATTTATGCTGTGTGTGTATTTTGTATGGATACTTTAAAAACAAATATCGTATTCCCTCCGGTCTTAATTATAAGATAAAGTTAATTTTTTTGAAGAAATTAAGGAAACTAATTAAATTACTTTAGAGTAGTTATATTTTTATTTTTTTCTTCAAACTAATTAGTTTGACTAATAAATTAATATATAATCTAAAGATATATAACATATGATATAATTAAGTAACTTATTTAAATTCCTTAATTTATCCAAAAAAAAAGTCAACTTTGTCTTATAATTAGGACCGGAGGTAATAATTAATATTTTAATGATTCAGCAATTTCATCTTACCCCTCCTGCGCATAAATTTTCTTGACCTTTTCTGAATTCCAATTTATTACTCCCTTCGGTCTTAATTATAAGATAAAGTTGACTTTTTTAGAGAAATTAATGAAGCCGATTAAATTATTTTAGAGTATTTATATTTTTATTTTTTTCTCCAAACTAATTAATTTGACTAATAAACTAATATATAATCTAAGGATACGAAAAATATAAACACTCTAAAGTAATTTAATCGGCTTCATTAATTTCTCTAAAAAAATAAATTTTATCTTATAATTAGCACCGGAGAGAGTATTACCTTCCATGTCATTAGGCAGTATTTATTAATTAATGAGCTTTCTGGTCTAAGATTAACGCTCGTGAGAATTGGAAAGTCTCATCTTTAGAAGTTTACGTGGGTGGTTTCGTTTTGTTTGAAAGGAGAAGAAAATGCTGTTGAAAAGTATTGTGTATTCCAAAAATAAACTATTTCAAACGAATATATAATTTTTTAATTAAAAATTATCATTTCGCTTTCAAAATTATCATTGGTAAAATGGTTGTGGGCGACAAAGCCAACGTTGAAAAAAAAAATCGTAAATTTGTTTATTTTACCCGTTTAAATATTTTTAAAAATAATTTAATGAATAATTTTATTGTCAATATTAAATTAAAAAAAATAAGTTGTATTATTCATTACTTATAAATAATATAATTTATTATAAATTTTATTACAATTTCCTAAATCTTTTATTTAGAATCATGGCTATAAAATGATATAAATTATATTTTATTATTCTATCTATCTCTCTCCAACTATAAAAAGGAGGGTTGAAAGCGCAACGGGCCGAGCCGGCCGAGACAGCAATCTTTCACTACCTTTCTCTTCTTTATCATGCTAAATCTAACATTTGCAATTTATTTATGGATGATCACAACCCTAACAAAAATAATGGATCAGTAAATTTTGTTAGAAAAGAATGAGATTGAACGACAGCCCAAAGATTTGAAAGAAAAAGGTTGGCGATTCTTTTGGCTTCAGATCAAATTGCCCTGACCTTTTATGTAAGATGTTCACTTGATGCGTGTAAGATTTTCTTGTCTTTATTTACAAGAGGTCGAAGGATTTGTTGTGCGCCATGTTTTGTCAGGGTTGTGATTCTCCATAGATAAAATGGAAATGGTAACAGTGGGTGAGAGGGGATCTTGCGTGTCTTGAGTTGTTGCCGCCTATTATGGTAAGGAATTATGTCTTTGGCCCCCAATTTGATTCGTTATTTTCTGTTAATCTTTTCCCCCTTCTGTATGCAAACCCTAGATCTGTTTATTGTTTTTCCAGAATCGGATCCGAGTTTTTTTTTTTTTTAAATTCCAAATCTGGTTTGCGGGGGTAAGCAGATTTTAAATTTCTTCTTTGAATTTTCGGAGCTACTTCCAAAGACTTCGTTTCCAGCGGCGGATAACGGTGATTTTTGGAGGCTGATATACTAGAGTACTCTTACCTTTTACGTGATTGAGCTCTGCCTCTTTGTGCTCTGAAGATTCATTTTATGATCAATGTGAAAGATCTCGTGGAGAGATTTTCAATTTTGAGTATCTAGTTGGATCACGGTTTTGTTACGATAAAATTTCTGTGGATTCTGATTTTGCATAGTTCGGAATGTTAAACTGTGTGGTGAGAATCTGGATTTTGTGATCTAGAGGGCTGCTGAAGCTGATTTCGAAGCTCTTACCTCGGAAATTGTTACTTGTCAGCTCGGTTCTTTATTGGCCTTGAACAATCTCGAGGCGTTTGTGTTTCGGTGGATGGTACTTACCAGACTTTTTCATAACATGTTTTCCGTGACAGAATTGCTGCTTTTATCTTCGACGAGTTCTTTGGCTCACCAATTGAAATTTGAAAACTCGTATCATATATAACTTACTATGAAAGTTGACGTTGAAGCTGTCATTAACGGTCGACTATCAGCTTTTCAGGCAATTGATGCTTCTGATATTTTTATATCACGGTTTTTGATTAAATCGCATTAGCTAATGATAGAACTGGACAGTTGATCTAGACAGAAGAAACGTAATTTGTTAACTAATTTAGTGTGCCTCGTGCTTATCTATTGAAGATTTAATCCCTTAGCGCTCTTCAATTTATAGTCACTCTCTTTAAACTTGAATTTTGAAGTTATTGAAGCCTCTGTTAAATTTGTGTACAATACTTTCTGTGGATGCCAGTGTCATTTTGCTCATGCTGTAAAAGAAAACTTACTGCTGCAAATTATACTGTTCGACGTGAAGTTTTTACTTTTATCACGGGCAGACATGTTGCTCAGCTGAATTATAAAGTTTGTGGCATGTTTCTAACTTTATGTACTTTTATCACTTTCTTGCTAGGCTGAACTTCGAACATCTTTCTATAGTTGAACCATTTGCTATTTGTTAAAGCTAGAGTGTAAATAATTTCTCATTGATTCGAAAAACAGGGGCCATCGTTTCATGTGTTGTTTCGGGTTCAAGTTACGGTGGATGACTCAGAGGATGGGAACTATATTCCTTTGGAGACCCAATTTATGCCGATAGAGAGCCAAGTTATGGTGGATCACTCAGAGGATGGTTTTGTTTGTGGCATGCATGCAGAAGTCAACGGTGAAGATCAGGAATGTGGTGTCCGAAGACATGAAGGGAACGAGTGCTTCAGATGTTGCAGTGAGATTGAACTGCAGCCAGAGCTTTCCATGTCAGGGAATTGTGTTGCACAACATAGACCTCCGATATGTATATTGGTTTGGCGTATAATAATTTGTAGACTAGGAGAATTTCCTTTAAATCCATTTGAAATACCTAAATCCAAAATCTTTTAACAAATCTCCAGTAAGGTTTACATGAATACATGGAATGTATATGGAATTATTGAAAGAATAAACACCTGTAGTGTGTTTTTGCAACTATAGATTCATAAAAAAAAAAATTATCTTCGATATGCTTAGAAATAAAATCAATCTAAATTTCAAGGTAATTATAAATTACCTTCAATCAGAAAACTATTTTTGTGGCAATGTGATTGAAGAGGGACTTAAAAAAGAAACTAAGACATGAAGAACCTGTCAAATGCTAAATTAATTAAAGAAATCTTAGGATAGGGAGAGAAAATGTGTTAACACCCGTTTTCATTTTGATATTCAAATAATAATAAAGACAGAATTCAATGGGCATACAGAAAGTACAATAATACTGATAAAAATATTCATTTACAATTCTAATATCGTTCGCTAACGGAAACAGAAAATACAGCGAAAGTTTTAATATTTACAAATTTCACCAAAATATCACAAAATAGACTGATTATGACCACGATCTTATCCTCGCCTTGAGACACGTGCCGTTCACTTTCTGGTGTCTACGTCTTTTCCCTTTGCCCCACTGGTACCCGCTAAGGTATTGGTTTAAAAATAGGGTGAGATTCCGAAGAATCCCTGTAGAGACATAATATCGTTCATAGAGAATGTGAAAAGTAAACATGTCATGCGTCAAGGTATGCACAAATTAATGAACAATATAAACACATAATTGTCATGTATACATGAGTAGGGCCTAGCCCCACAATCTACACCGGTTGGTCATCCGTCAACTCCTAATGTAAGTGCACACTGGCACTAACAGCCTCTCTCTAGGCAATTCATGTTAATTAATAAAGTGCATTTACAAAACAATGGCATCCACACAATTACATAACTTATGGCATAATGTATGAAGGATAATATCCTTACCTCAACGCTTTATAATCCTCTGTTTAACGGTGTCTCGTAAAACGTGTCGTTCCGGCTCTCGATTCGGTCCTAAAATATTAAATGAACCAAAAATAGGTCATAACCTATCCAAGTATCATTTTATACCCTTCCATGGTGTTTATTGTGGTTATATTAGTCTATAGTGAAAATTTACAAAAATACCCCCTGAAACTCGACTCGGCCCCTCCGTACCCGGGCCGATGGCATGTTTTCCCAAAATTTTGACCAGAGCTATTTTGACTTATTTTTGCCAAAGGAATCCATTTCTAGACTCGAAATCACCAAATTCAGTGTAAAATTACGAAAATGCCCTTGACAGCCCCTATGTAGGGATTTCAGTGGCGTTTTCATAATTACGTTTTTTTGGCCTCTACCGAAAAAGTGCCAAATTGTATTCCCACATATTTTTGCCCACTAATTCCAATGAAACCATTTATTTCATGAAAATCAAACTCCTACTACTAGTTATGGTCCTGGCGGAAATATTAGGGAAAATTGGGAAAATGAGGTTTTGTGTTTTAGCTCCCAAAACTTGTACTTTTCCACTTCTAATCCTTGATTAACTTATTTAAACACTTCTTAACCATGATTTAAAGGATTTTGGGCAGTATAACCCCTTAGGGTCATGGCTTTTCTAATTTTACAACTCAATCCAAAAATCACAAAACCAAACAGCAATCACTAACAACAACTTCAATACACTAAGAAGTTGAGATTTTGGAGATTACCTCTTAATTCTTGGTGTTTCTCTCTCTAGGACGTCCTCTTTCTCTCCTCAACCTTGAAGATTAGCTTGCTAAACCATGATTTCCATGAAGAATAAGAGATTAAAGGATGACCACACAAAATAAGAAGCTTAAATCACTTTGGAACACAAGCTCTTACCTTGATTTTCTTCTTCTTGCTCTCTAAGTCTCAAGAGCTTCACAAACTCACTCTCTCTTCCTTTTCTCTATGTCTTGTGCGTGAAGTGTGCATGAAAGAGGAAAGAGTTTGTGTTATATTATTTTAGTCTTATTCCTTCCTAACCATTGATTTAATCAAGGGCACAAGTTGTGACACATGTCACCATCTTCTCTCCCCTCACAATTACTCCATTGTCTTGCCATTAATTTGAATCAATTGCTTCCTTTGCTTGCTCCTAAAAATCCATCTCACTCAGCCTCTTACAAGACAAGCTAGCTTCTTCCCATATAATCATGTGTGTCCTCTTCCAAGCACTCAAGTATTCCACTCCTTCAATCAAGCTTACCATCATGCAATCAAGTATCTCCCTTTCTTTACTCAAGCTATCCCTTCATGCATTCACTATAATTCCAAGTTGTGTACACTTATCCTTTGGCATCATGACTCTCTTCATGTAGAAATTAGGCATGTGCTCATGAAATCAAATTTTCTCCTCATTCATGTGTGGTTGGACGAAATTTCAAGAGGGAAGGAAAGGGAAAAAATGATTTTAACAATTCTACAATTTACATGATTGGTTTTATGTATAATCCCTCTTAATTTCCCCAATTCTAGATTTATTCCACTAAGAATAATCCCATTATGCATTTTCTTTGATTAATTGAAATTAACTTTAATTAATTGGAAAATAATTCATCTTGGGCTAAATTGCCAAAATTATGATTTTGCTATCTCCTTTGTAATTTAATTCAATTTTTGAACTAATTTGCCCATTTCCTTATGAATATGAATATTTCAAAATTCACAAGATCCAACTTCATGAATATTCACCACTTTATTGAATTATTCAAATAATTACAATATATTTTTGATGAATAAAATTTGAGGTGTTACAAAATGTGAGGAATTGATGAGATTGAAATGGAGATTTTACTAGAAAAGGAATGATTTAAAGAGAAAATAACAAATGATAAATTGGTAAAATCAACAAATTCATAAATCCCAAATCAGGCCTTTGAGTTTTATTAGGAATTTGTTAAAAGTGCAGACCTGATTTTAGATTTTATTATTTCAAATGGATTTAAATGGGATTCTCCCACATACATACATATATATATGTATGTATTGTCTATAAATAATTTTATTGACATGTCTAGAAAATATTGTTGGGTTTTCTATATATATGTGTGTAAATATTATCAAAAATCATATGTATCGTAGTATATTTTATTAAATATTTGATTCCAATTATGTCAGCCCGCTCTACCAGGAGACTAGGTACCAAAATACAACATGCTCAACTTTTCAGAGAGAATAATGGTAATGGCATCAGGAACACAAGAACAACGCACTGATGAGAAAGCAAATGATTTAGCTAGTAAATTTAGTTTGATGATCTTCCTTTTGTTAACAAGAAAAGAAAGGGGGCAGTGATAAGAGTTCCATAAACGCAACCATTTATAGAACGCACTCGTTTTTGCACATTACTATATTATTGTAGCAAGCCAGTGTCTAAACTTATCAGAAGCAGAGCACTAATAATTAACCATGGATCTATTTGTGCTCTGAGTGTATTTTGTATGGATACTTTGAAAATAAATATCGTAATTAATATTGTAATGATTCAGCATTTCATCTTCCCCCTCCTGCACATAAACTCTCTTGACCTCTTTTTGATTTCAGTTAATAATCAACCTTGATGTCATTAGGCGGTTTTTCTTAATTAATGAGCTTTCTGATCTAAGATTAACGCTCGTGAGAATTGGAAAGTCTCATCTTGAGCCGTTTATGCGCAGCGAGATTTGTTTAAAGGTGATTTCTTTTTACCTGAATGGAGCAGAAAATACTTTTGAACAGCATTTTAAAGTTTAAGATATTTTTTCATATTTGTGTTCCCAGAATTTATGGTTTTATTGTTTTCCAAGTTCCAACTTATATACACTATAAATATTAAATAAGATATAATTTTTATATTCTCGGTTACGAATTCTAAAAATGATACTCTCCCTTAAGAAGATGAATTCAGACCAAGGGGTGTGGTCTGCCCCCGAAACAACGGATTGCAGGTCCCATCCCAAACATAAAACCATGTTTATAATTAACATGGTTTTTTAATTAAAAAATTATTTCACTCTCAAAAATATTAATAGTAAAAAGGTTGATAGTTTATATGTCTATATGAGTTAATGTTTAAAAAGTATGTTTACGTAAATCGAGATAAAATTCTTTTCATATATTTATTTTGTATACCATAAATCATATTGAAAAATGAGTTTTTATGGTTAATACAAACTTACACTAAAATGGCTAAAATGACAAAATGAATGTATCTTTTTTTAATTAAGCATGGCAAGGAGCTGGAAAATAAAACTGATTCTGTTTATTTTACTTGTTAAATACTTTTGAAAATGATTTAATAGACGTTGTTGGCTGTTATCATCGATTTTGTATAAAATAAAAAGATAAATTATACTATTCATGACTTATAAATAATATCATTTATTATAAATTTTATTATAATATTCTAGAACCTAGGCCCTTCTTCAAGATTAGGGTTATGAAATGATATAAATTCAAATTTTATCATTCTATCTATCTCTCTTCAACTAGAAAGCTCAGACTAGAGAAGGCATGTTAGAGAGCGCAACGGGTCGAGCCTGTCGAGACGGCAACCTTCTACTTTCATCCGCTTCTTCATCATGTCAAAGATAACATTTACAATTTATTTATGGAGGATCACAATCCTAACAAATATAAAGCGGGAGTGATTTTTGTTCGAAAAGGATGAGATTGAACAGCAGCCCGAAGGTTTGAAAGAGAATAGGTTGGAGATTTTTTTTTCGTTGGCTTCAGACGAGATTGCGGTGGCCTTTCATGGAAACTTGTATTGATCCATGTAAGATTTTCTTATCTTTATTGATAAGAGGTCGAAAGATTCGTTGTGCGCCATCTTTTGTCAGGGTTGTGATTCTCCATAGATAAAATGGAAATGGTCACAGTCGGTGAGAGGGATCTTGTGTGTCTTGAGTTTTTCCCGCCGATTATGGTAAGAAATGATGTCTTTGGTTCGCAATTTGATTTAGTATTTTCTGTTAATCTTTTCCCCCTTCGGTATGCAAACCCTAGATCTGTTTATTGTTTTTAATTCCAAATCTGGTTTCCGGGGGTAAGCAAGGTGAAGAAATACAAATCTCGTATTTGATTTTAAAGGCTTTTGTTTCTTATTTGAATTCTCGGAGCTACTTCTTCCAAAGACTTCGTTTCCAGCGGCGGATAACGGTGAGTTATGGAGGCTGATACACCAGAGTGCTCTTACCTTTTTACTTGATTGAGCTCTGCCTCTGTGTGCTCTGAAGATTCATTTTATGATCAACGTGATAGATCTTGTGGAGAGATTTTCAATTTTGAGTATCTAGTTGGTTCACGGTTTTGTTACGATGAAATTTCTGTGGATTCTCATTTTGCATGGTTAGGAATGTTAAATCTTGTGGCGGGAATCTGGATTTTGTGATCCAGAGGGCCGCTGATTTCGAAGCTCGTACCTCGGAAATTGTTACTTGTCAGCTCGGTTCGTTATTCGCCTTGAACAGTTTCGAGGCGTTGCTGTTTCTATGTGTTCTGTGACAGAATTGCTGCTTTTATGTTCGAGAAGCTCATTGTGTTGGCAAAAAAAGAGAGAGAGAGAAGCTCATTGGTTCTCCATGTCTTCCCCATTGGTATCTTAGAGTAAGTTCTTTCCAACATCTACACTTTGCAATTGAAATTTTAAAACTTGTATCTTATATAACTCGTTATGAAAGTTGACGTTGAAGTTGCCATTAACGGTCAACTCTCAGCTCTTCAGGCAATTGATACTTCTGATATTTTTATGTCACGGTTTGATCTAGACAGAAGAAACCTAATTAGTTAACTAATTTAGCGTGCCACATGTTCATCCACTGAAGAGTTAATCCCTGAATGCAACTTCAGTTCATATTCACTCTCTTTAAACTTGAATTGCGAAGTTATTGAAGTCCCTATACTGTTAAATATGTGCACAATACTTTCTATGGATGCATGTGTCACTTGCTTAAGTAGTAAAAGACTACTTGACTGCTGCAAATTATTATGGGCGATGTGAAGTTTTTACTTTTGACTCGGACAGACATGTTGCTGCTGCTGAATTATGAAGTTTGTGGCATGTTAATCTAACTTTATGTACGTTTATCTGCTTTCTTTGTTAGATTGAACTTCGAACGTCATTTTATAGTTGTAAATAATTTCTCATTGATTCAAAAAACACAGGAAGGGAACTCTTGGGAGGGATATTCCTTTGGAGACCCAATTCTTGCTGATAGAGAGCAAAATTGATGAAACTTTGGGTTGGGGCTGTCCTTAAAGCGAATACATGTGGGCTGGAGTCCTGGAGAAACCTCTCGAAGACTCTCATTTGAATCAAGCATATGAAGATTATATAGCTTTGGAGAATAAGTAAATAGAGTTGTGTCCTAGCTAATGACTATAACTTTTACCCATGTGATTGGTGTAGCCTCTAAAAAAAAACTTGAGAAAATTGAGTTGTGCGGATTAGCTGGTGATTACACTTGGTCTTATCATGATTGTGAAGTGAAGCACCTCCTGACAAATATAGAAGAGATTATGTAAACAATTGCACCCCATTCACACTCTGCTGTAGATGATCGATGCCAAGGATTTGGTCTCTATAAGATAGAGGGCAGAACATAGAGCCAACTGCTTAGGTTTTGACTATCTTCGGTAGGATGTGGGAAAAAAATAGAAAATACAAAACACATGAATAAAAATGATATATTTTTATTATTTAAATACAATTTCTATCATATTCTAATTCTTTTGATGCTCTATGTATATATAGCACGTCAAATATATATAGAGGAGGGAGATTCTAGAAAGTATTTTACTACAATCTGTTTTGGGTTACTGAATTGAAAAACCCTGATATACACCAAGCAATTAAGGAAACACTATCAACTAAGCTAGGAACGTATTTTGTGGGTCATAAATTACTGAACGGGATTTTCCCATCCCAATTTGCCTGAGGCCAATATGGGAAAGCTTTGAACACCCCGTGCAAATAGAGAAGCATGACTGAGTATAGTTTCAACTATGGTTGGCAAAAGGGGCAAAAAAAAAAAAAAAGTACGGGCATTTATTGGGCCCATAATATTTATTCATACGAAGCGAGCAGTCCATTTGAGGTTTTTTGGGCCACTGTCCAATTTGAAAAAGCACAACTCAAGAAAAAACGTTTTTACCAGCGGGGTTGAGGGTCCAAATGTCCAATCCCTTAAAACAAAGTAAATTGAATATAATTGTCTTAAATAGAAAGAAACTTGTCCTTATAAAAAACATTTTTATCAGCTGAAGTTGAATTTAGTGAAAGGATCTAGTCCCTACAACAAAATGAATCAAAGTCACCAAGAAAGGTATCTACATTTAGTTGATGATGGTATTTTGAATATCATTGTCTTAAATGAGGACAATTGAAGTTACAAAAGAAAAAAAGTAGTTTCTTATTATATATTTTCCTCAAAGTGGCGGCATTTTTAATCTGAGCAACCCCTTTGAGTTCCTTTTCCTAAAGTGAGTGTGATTGGCAACTGCAAGTTTGCAACGGTAACATTCCAACGCCCACTAAACAATTTTGCTTTTGGTCCATCAGCATCATTGGCGTACATCTGTTTCGGTTTTTATGGCATAAGTTATGCCCAGGGCCTAACGTGATTTTCTCAAGATATTACTCATCAAATCTTAATCATTTAAAATTAAAAATTTTATAGACTAATTTAAGAAATTAACACACACCCGCACGAATATTTCTATTTTTCAGACTACCACTTTGCCCTCTTAGGGACCACGGAAATTAAACAATAAATGATGAAATTTAAAGTCTGGAATGAAATGACAGTCATAGTCTGTGGATAGTCTGAGACTTTTTTTTTTTTGTTCTTCCTCTTCTGTTCATGTAAAAGCGGAACTCTCTATTATAGTACTCAGTGCAATCTCCTTGCTGAGTTACCAGGAATTAAAGGCTCTCTTATAATAGAAGTTAAAAAAAATGACAATTTCTCCACTCCAAACATACCTCACAGGGGGAAAATGAAACAGATTAGAACTGAAACACCAAGAACATCAAGCAGTTGAGTCTGTCCAACTCAAACATGAATAATGGTTGAGGTTCTACAACTAACACAGTACTACACTATGGTTAAAAGCAGTGTAAATTTCCCCTTACTCCCTTATATATATATATCACACAATAAAATATTCACCCTTATTCCCCAAAAACATTCATCAAGCTCTATACTTACTAGCTTACAGATCAGTGTTAGAATTCTGTCTCTCAGAGTCTTCACTTTTTCTCATCTCCTCCTGCTGCCGCTGTCTTTGGTTCTTCCGGTGGCGGTGGAGGTGGCTGCGGCGGCAGGCCACCATCAATGCAACTTCTACACTTGCTCTCAACCCAACCTTCAATATCGTTCTCACCATTTCCTCCAAAGTGCCTTCCACCACAGAGACGAGCCACTATTCCTGCAAGCACACCCACTATTGTGATCACTGCCAGAACCACCACAAGCGTCTCTATTGATCTGTGAGAATAACGATTCGCCTCTTCAGCTCTCGGCGGAGGCACCATTATTGGCTGCATTGAGCTTTCCATGGATGAGCAAGACGAACCAACTCTTTTTATGAGAGTGAAGAAAGCTGTGAGTACAAAGGGCGTGAAAATGAACTAGCTGGCTCTCATTATTTAATGCTATCAAGTGGATGTGGCAATATAAATGTCTTTGGTTTGCTTTTTGTAGCTGCTTAGGATCTCTTTGGTGTTTTATTGTTTCACGGATTTTTATTTTTCTTTTTGTTACCATAGCAGGCGAGGCTTTTGAGGTGCAAAAATATAGATGAAGGCAAAAAAAGCTTCTGACCACCCATTTAACTCATTATTAATAATCATATAAAGTAGAAAGGTAATCTACTTTATTAACTCAAAAAAAGCTTCTGACCACCCTCCATTGGGCTGCAGTATATGGCAACTTCATACTTTAAAAAAATAGCTGATTTCTCCTCCCAATTTTGTCCTTTCTCTCATGTCACATGTTCATATTATGTCCAGTCTCTGACCACTAAAGAATCAGGCGATTTTATGACCCCCTTTTTTCAAATATATAGTCTTTTGATATATCAGGTAGATATTATTTCCTAATACCTATAAATGGTTTTGTTTGTTTCCCTGACTCGAATTTTTCAAGAATTTTTGTCTTGGCTCATACTCATAGGCTCATACCGTGACAGTTTTATGGTTGGTATGTGTCTGCCAGAAATTAGAGAGGTTAAGAGCTCTGAGTCCATAGATTTGGCTGGCTCGTCGCCAATTTGTCGGAACTTGGATAGGTACAAAACACCTGACTACTCACTGATGACACCCTTCATAATCATAGCTACTTTTCAAAAACATGGACCATTATGTTCTGCAGCAAAAGTATTTGTGCATGGAACAATACAACACAGCTCATATATTAAGAACTTCAAAACCAGTATTATCAACAAGTCCATGCGTTTCTTGACGTGCATGCATGAATAATGTTGATCCCGCACTGTCTTTGGTCAGTAAATCAGAAAAATTTATAGCAAGTAAACAACTGTTAGTTTCTGGGAAAGTGTATTAGACTATTAAGTAGACATGTGTGTGGGTTTACCTGTCAATGTCAGACAACTCTTGTAACAGATTTAAATATTGATTCACCGCACTGTGAAAGACTAGTCCGCCCATATCGAAGTTCCTTGATACTTTTACACTGCCCAGAATTAAAAGTTAAAGCCAATGCAGTGCTTCGACATGACACTCATTCTGTGTGTCGTACCGCCCAAATTTTGCAGCACTGGCCAGTGTTTCTCCTTTGTTTGTTGGGCCAAGTCCTTATTTTTTGATCCCATGACCCGTTTTTATTGGACTGATACCCTCAGGCCCTAACGCAGTTACTGGACCACTGGCCGCGTTCTGCTCGTATTGGGCTTACAAAGCACTCATTACTGAAGCCCGCTTGTTGGGAATAGCGACATTGTAAGTCTCGGAAGGTATTGGTCTCAAGTATAGGGTAACTTAACGATATCCTTGATCAACTTTAAAAAAAAAAAAAACTTTATATCCCTATGTTCATTAATATATGATATATTTGAGGAGTTGATCATAGTCCTAAATATAATACATAGCTTTCATATTTGTCAACGTTTTCCTAATTTATCCCTATTGATGTTAACTCAATGATAATCAAGGAGGAGATGAAATTGGTGAATTAAAAAATATGATTAGGGTGTTTTAGAAAATACATGTCATATTGACTAACTCAACTAACCTTCTTAATCTTATCAAATTAGTTAAAAATATCTTATATTAAAGATCGGAGGAGCATTAAAGTAACCTAGGAATTAGTTTCAAGTCAATTCATTAAATTTTGCACATGAATGTATGATTTTGTTATTCATTTATTATTATGTAGATTTTTTTCATGGCATGTTGAAGAGGGTCAAAATTAAAAAGTTTTAAAATTTTAAAATAGAGCTAATGAAATTTAAGGTTATGCCTTATTCCAGTGAAATATATTGAAAGCTGAGTGATTTTTGCCTTTTTTTTTTTATTAATTTCTAAAGCTTGCAAACGATCTCTGTCCCTATAAGCTATACAATCAATGGGGTTGGAAATAGGCTAGGCTAGGCTTTGCCTAGATAGGCTCGGCCTTACAATATAGATTCAAAGCCTGGGGCTGGGGCTGAGTCTGTATGTAGGCTTTTTTTTAGGCATGAGTCTGGGCCTTTAAAAGGCTTGAAGCTTATTTAAAGACATACTTAAATAATGTAGACTTTTAAATAGCTTTTAAAGTCTATGCCTCTAAATTCATATATCACCCTTCATAGTTATATACAATCCTACATTATGTCCTAAAAGCCTAATATTCATTCTCATAGTAATATTAGGGCTTAGTAAAGAAAATAATATCTAGTAACAACAATTGTCCGAGCAAATAGAAATAAGAAAAACTAATTGTCTGTTAACTAATGAGATATATTTTCTAAAACTAACTAAGCATAATAAATAACATGTCAATATGAATTTTACCTCTTTTACCTTTCCCATGTAAATTAGGACAAACTCCTCTTACTCATATTATAATATTTCATTTGACATTAAAATAAACTCATAACAATTATTATGCTTTAGTGGAGGGTACAAATTGGGGGAGAGTAAGTGAGTTAGTGTTGCCATCTCGAGTGATTGAATAGAAAAAAGGCAAAGGTGAATGATTTATGCGAAAGTAATGATTGAGTGTAATGACGATGAGATGTGAAATTTATAATTAAGGTTAAGTTACTAAATTTATAAACAATTTATAAAATTATTTAGATTATATTATATATACTTATGTAATAGTATGTATTAAAAAAAAGCTAACTAGGTCAGGCCTGTAAATTAGGGCTTATAAAAATAGGCCTAACAATATACCTGAACCTAAATCTAATTTATTTATTAAATAAACTAGATTAGGTTTTATACAGATTAGTCCAATAGAGGCTTGATCTCTTTTCATCTCTAATAATCAATAAACATTGATGTGACACGTCTTTTTCTCGTGAGTGGATCACCCCATATTAACTATGAACCAAGAGTCCAATACATATAAGATTAAAAGAATAGGAGGGAAGTAGGTACTCTGAATCCTCCTCTTAATATATAATATATTAGGGGAGGTTGAGTAATCTTAAATATAATGTTTATTTTTTCACGTGTGTCAAATTTTTTTTTTGATTTATTCATATTGATAGAAAGAAAAGAAATAATAGAATTAAGAAAGATAATTAGTGTATTTTAAAAAATACATATCATATCAATTAACTTAACTAATTTTCTTAATCTAACTAAATTAAATAAATATATTTTATATCAAGGATCAGAGAGAATCTCATACGTTCAAAATCTTTCATTCAATTATATTATCTACAAAATAAACAGACATGGGTAAATTTTGTATGGCGATTACTTTTTATTCTCATGATCAGATTAGATTTAGGGAGAACATCATGTAAAATAAATTAAATATTTATAGATTTAATATAATATATCCCAAAATCTAATCCTATTTAATCATAAAATAGGCACCTATCAATATACTATATATGACTCTATGTTTTGCTTTTATGGTATTTTAGTATTATTTTTATGAAAATATATTTTATAATAAATATTTTGGGAGAATCATTAAAAAGGAATCAAAAAATTGGGAAATGACATATCAATCATTTTGCAAAAAAAAAAAAAAGTTAAAAATTCCTTATCACGTTCTAGTATTTTCTAATTAATTTTTGGTTAAAAAAAAACTCATATGTCATTTCTTAATTTTTAGGTTCCTTTTCAGGGATTCTCCCAAATATTTTTATACATTTTATTTATATTATATCTATTTAAATGATCGTCCATCTGATTCGGGTCAACCCGATGACCCATTAATCCTTAAAACTCACTATCTCCGATGCCAAGTGCGGTCTTCTTAACCCTTAAAAAAACCCTAGGCCTCTTCTCGTATAAAATTTGCCCCTCATTCGTTTCAGTTATCCCAACCTTCTTTTGGCGGCAGTACTTCCCTTCTGAATTTAGGGTTGCATCTGGTGGTTGGTGGTAGTCATGGCTGAGCGCGGCGGCGATAGGGGTGGTTTTGGACGTGGCTTTGGCGGCCGTGGACGTGGAGATCGTGGCCGAGGTGGACGACGCAGAGCTGGTGGTCGCCGCGAAGAGGAGGAGAAATGGGTTCCGGTGACAAAGCTTGGCCGTCTCGTCAAGGAGGGAAAGATCCGCAGCCTTGAACAGATCTATCTTCATTCTCTCCCAATCAAGGAGCACCAAATTGTTGATACCTTGGTTGGTCCCAGTCTTAAAGATGAAGTCATGAAGATTATGCCTGTACAGAAACAGACCAGGGCTGGGCAGAGAACTCGGTTCAAGGCATTTGTTGTCGTCGGTGACGGAAACGGACATGTGGGCCTCGGCGTTAAATGTAGCAAAGAGGTCGCTACTGCCATTCGTGGTGCTATTATATTGGCTAAGCTCTCTGTAATTCCTGTGAGAAGAGGTTACTGGGGTAACAAGATCGGTAAGCCCCACACTGTCCCGTGCAAGGTTACTGGTAAGTGTGGTTCAGTCACTGTGCGGATGGTTCCCGCTCCTCGGGGTGCTGGAATTGTTGCTGCCAGGGTGCCGAAGAAGGTATTGCAGTTCGCTGGGATCGAGGATGTCTTCACTTCTTCAAGAGGGTCGACTAAGACTCTTGGAAATTTTGTCAAGGTTCGTTCCAAGAATTATTTGATCTGTTTATTCAAATGTTCTAAACTCATTATTTAATTTATAATTGATGTTGGTAAATCGTATCTCATGAGCTTATTAAGCGCATCATCTCAATCGGCATGTCATTGTGATTTGTCGCAGTGCAATTAGTATACCATGAATCCGGCGTTATATTTGATTTCGGGGAACTGTTCCAGTGTCCATGTGTGTTATCTTTTTTGGAAATTAGATTATGGATCAAGATTGAAATTGTTATCTTTGCAATGTTATGCATGAGTTAAACTTCATTGCCACGTTAATGTTAACTAGGCCATATATGTTTGAATCCCTTGATTTTGTGTTTCAAGTCTTGTCTCAAGGCCAAGCAAGAGGATTGGGTTCACTGAATATTGAATTGCTTTGATGTTGTTCTTATTATCTGTTTTGTCTCTAAGCACGCTTTGCTGGCCCGCGAAAGTTAGTGACTCTGCAGATATTGAAGGAATGTTGCAAATTTGGCAATTGCAATAAACAGTTTCTGCCCTGAATGCCATCTGTGCACATGTTTGGTGTGCTAATGAGAATCGGCTGATTCTTGAGGCACATTGCAAATTCAGTGTTTGAAATATTTTATTTCTGCCGTCAATTTTATCTGTACCTATGCTTATGATTGTATAAGTTGAGGTGCAAGAAATTTGGATAGATTTTATATATCTTGTATAAGCTATAATATCGATACGGAATCAGAACATTTTTGAGGCACTATTTCATTACTAAACGGTTAGCTGTAGTTTTACAAATGTCCATAACGTTGTGTCTTTTGGCAGGCCACTTTTGACTGTTTGCTGAAAACCTATGGGTTCCTAACGCCTGAGTTCTGGAGGGAGACTCGCTTTACCAAATCTCCATTCCAAGAGTACACAGATCTGTTGACGAAACCTAGTGGTAAGGCACTAACCCTGGAGGAAGACAAAGTCGATGCTTGAACCAGCCAGTTTTGATGAGGTGGGACTCATCAGATTTCAAGAATCTGGTGATAGGAACTGGTAGTTATATGTGTTTCTGGTCATGTATTTTTGCTTCCTTTTTTCAAGGAACTCCATATTCTTCTTGTTTTCGCCGTTTTGAGTTTTAATTCAATGGATATTTACCCTTTCTCGAATACGAAACTTTATTACGTGAGATGTGTCGAAGTAATGAATCGCCTTTTGTTCATGATGGGTGTATTGGTGGGAAGAATGCTTTTACGATGAACATTTAATTAGTCCACTGGATTATTTCTTAGTGATGCTAAATATAAGGAATAGTTGATTTTTTTTTAGAGATTAAGAAAGATAATTAAATTATTTTAAAATATTTATATTTATCATTTTTTTCTCAGTTAATTTATTTCACCTATAAATTTATATATAATATAATGATATAATATGATTAAATAATTTATTTAATTTTAAAATTTTTTTTCTTAAAAATTAATTATATCTTATATTTATATTTATAACTGGAGTGGGGAGTGTCTCATTTCATTCCCTTTGAAGCCTATTAATGCTTGAGTGCCCCGCCATTTATACAATTTTTTCAGGTGAAAAAAAACAATTTATACAATTTTCGCTGGTAAATTGGTAATCTCGCCTATGGTGCCATAAAGTGAAACCGAGGGAATTGGCAAATCTATCGACCTTTTGGGCTGAGTAGAGTTGGGAATCAGGGCAGGGCTGGTCCTTGACAGGTCAGGGCCTAACAGGGTCGGCCCTAAAGGGTTCGGAGTCAGGAAAATTGCAGTTTTTCAAGGTCCGGTCCTAGAGCATCAGGGTCAAGGCCAGCCCGCAGGGCCGGGAAGTCTTTTTCACAATATTTAATTATTTTTCCTACGTATTTCCCCTATAGAGATATAATTAGTAAATAATAACGATTAAAGTTCTAATTTAATACATAAATGTTGTTAACATTAAGGTTTAAAAATAACACGTCTCTTGCAACAAACAAATACAGTTACTAATATATAATCAACGGTAAAATCATATTCATAAGTAACTCACACAAAGGCCAAAGTATAAGAAGGCAAGAAGCTAAATACTCTAACATCTAAACAACATGAGTATGAATACTATCATTTTCACTTTCTTCGCCACTATCATCAATTTCAAGAATATTTGATTGTATTTCACTTTGAATAGTAGGTTCAAGTAGTTATTAAATAATCACAACTTCCATAAAAAATCATACTCTATCAAGCAGAATAGTATATAATATGATTTTATTCTAAATAGGCAGGACAATATATTCAAAAATCATAATATGATTCAATTAGACAAAACAATATACTAAAAAATCATACTCTATACAATATGAGGACAGAGTGTCATATAAATTCAATAAGGCAATTCAAAAATGTAATATGATTCCTTTCCAAGCAAAAAAAAAAAAAAAAGGGTTTAAAGGGCCGGCCCTTTTAAGCCCGATTTCTTTTTGAGGCTACAATTTATAAGTCCAGCCCTTGAAGGGCCAGGGCCTAAAATGGCCGGCCCGACGGGTTCGACCCGTTTTCCCGGCTCTAGGGCTGAGGTATAATTTAGTCCTGGGATTGGGAATAAATTTGAGCTTACTGTTAAAAAACTAGTCCTAACGAAACTTCTCAGTACTTGGAAATGGTTAATTCTGAGATAAAATTATATCTTAACCCTTAACTTTTTGCTAATATCATTATTAGTATAACTCAAATCATATATTTGATGACCATGTCATTGAGTAGCTGTGTTGATGTTTGAACTGTTGGGTTGTATTCTCCGGCCTCTTCTTCGGGGTTTAAATTGCTCAGTCCTTTTCCCCTTCTCTCCTCACGCTGACGTGGCTCTTTTATGACTGCTGATCCAAATGGTTTTTGCCCTGTTTGATAACTCAGTCCAGGGAAGTAAACATTGGCGAATAAGTTGCAGCCAAGTTAAAAATTAAGGACACCCACAGCAAGTCATAGGTGAAAAACTGAATCATAATTAAGTTTTTTTTTTACCTGAGAATCATAATTAAGTTAAAACTTGAAGGATTAAACTTAATTTTTTAAAAAATATAAAATATCCGAATATAAATTACTGTATATTGTATTATCTTTTTTATCCAAAGAAAAGAATATCTATAAATTAAAATTATGCCATAAAAAATGTTTTGCTTAAGTTATTAGTTATTACGTCAAAAGCGCGCATGACCTACATTCCTATTGGACGTGAGAGGTCGATCGACGATCAGTTGTATGGTATTTTGAGATGACCAAATCCAAGTTGTAAAATTACCTGTTTTTTTTGGAACAATAAATAAAGCTACGAATAATATTCAAAGACTGCGGCGACTTCTGATTCCCTCCTTGCCGTCCGTTCCTTCGGTCTCTCTCGCCCTACTTTCTATATAGGCTGAAATCTAAAATCCTGATTCTCAATTTCCACTCGTCCAGGAAAATCCGGGAATCTTAATTCACCTTCCCTTTTTATTATTGCCGGAATTTACTCTAATTTGCCGGCCAAGTTTTCGTTCGGTCTTTTCTTGCGTGGCAGCTGATTTTGATCCTCCAATGGGAACTCCCGAATTCCCAGATCTTGGAAAGCATTGCGCTGTTGATGATTGCAAGTTGATTGATTTCTTGCCCTTCACGTGCGATCGTTGCAATCAAGTTTGTTCTTCTTTTTTCTCACGCTTCTTATTATCAATTTTCAATTTATACTTAGATTTCCTTATTGTTTGTGTCACTGAACTGTATGCAAGCTGCATTGTTGATTGGTTTTCATGTATTTTCCAGCTTCTGAGTTGGTTTCAATTTGTTTTTAATTCTTTGTTCGAATGATTGCTTAAGTTAGATTTTTTTTTCTTGATCATAGCTTAAGTTAGATTTTGCTGAAACTTAAGATGCATAGCAGTGGTGAGCCCGTTCCCTTTTCCATCAAAAGTTAAAAAACAAGGAGAACAGGAGCGTAGCAATTTAGCTGGAAAATTGTTTTTAGTTTATTATGTTTCTGGGTTATGTGGTTATCTTCGTATCACTTTGATGTCTTATGGGCAAAGGAATGCAGTAAAATAGTTCTGTAGAAACTCTAACATCGATTGGGTTTTTTTTTTTTTTTTTGAAAACTATAGAAGAGAAAGAGAAAATGCTGCCTTGATCTTTCACTCTCTGTTGTATCCCACTAAGTGAAGTGATTGTCTAACGATATCGTCTTCTCATGGACTTTGGTATTGTGTTAGTCCTTAATGGGAACTTTTGGAATTCATCATAGCTACTTGTGCAGTGTGACTGTACCGCTCCTAAGTTGACACACTGTACTTTGCCCAATAGAGTCCTAACCTTTTTTCCCTTCCCTTGCATATCAACTGGCATATGTCTTCCAAAAGCCAGGTGCTTGGCAATAGAATTTAGCACTTTCAATACTTAAGATAATATCAGAGATGAGGGTTGCTGCGTTCAGTGCTGATTCTGTTTGACTATTGAATCACTTTTTAATATTTTAGCTTCATCGCTGGGGTTTTTTTTTTTTTTTTTGGAAAAAAAAGATTCCTTGTTGGTTCTTGTCGTGTCCTTTATATCTAGTCTAGTTTTTCTTTGATAAGGGAAATTTCTGGGGATAATTCCTGCTGCCTATTCATGTGCACTGGGAGTTGGTGAAAAGTGAAGATTGAAGATGCAGTTCTACTTTCGCAGAAAACTCAATAACGAATGCTTAGCAGCTAGCATACTCGTACATATCCCTGTGTGCCTATTTAGTTTGTGTTGTAGACATAAACAGGCACATATCTTTCTTATTGAACCGAGGACTAGGATGTACTATGACGTTCTATTTTTTTCCGTTGTTTTTTTCTCTACCGATCAGTTTGTCTCATAGCTTTAAGTCATAAATGAGATTGACACCATTTAGTACTTGTTTTTTCCTCTCAATTGGCCTGCTTGTATTTTCCTTTTTCTTCAAGCATTGTCTCAGTGTTGCTCACTTGCTTGTATGGCAAATGTTTTGTTGAGTATGTTTGTGTATTTTGATAATGGTTGAATTACAATGTGAAATAAGTAGAACACTAATTTGGAGTTGGAGGGAAGCCTTGCACTATTTATTTGGTCGTTTGTACATCAATTGCCTTTGCTGGAAACAAACTGAAGCTTTTTAATGTGCATGAACGAACTGCATTGATGCTTCTTTTAGGTTGAGCCCCTACAGCCAAGTGCTGTCGGGTTGTTGTGTACCTGATGATGAATAAAAACCACGTGATTACAATGTTTGTCAATCTTGAGATAGTTTTGATGTTTGGTTTTATAATATGGGAATTCTTCTTAGTTTTGTCTTCTGAGAAGAAATTTTTCTTCTCAACTTAACTTGTATTTTAAGAATTGATTATGCATGTTACCTTTTGGGGATGTGCTAGTGCGCGCACTGTTTTTTCTTCTTCTTCTTCTCCTTTTGGGAAAATTGCACTGTGTATGTTCTTTTTTTTCATATCTTAGTTGTGTATGTTTACTAATCCTTCTTTTCTTTCATGTTTAAAATTTTTGTTTCAGTTAACTTTATGTCTATGTCTGCCAAAATCTCTTGTAGGTATATTGTTTGGAGCACAGAGGTTACGCTAAACATCAGTGTCAGAATGCGGATAGACTCGATGTCACTGTTGTCATATGTCCACTTTGTGCAAAAGGAGTTCGCCTAATTCCTGATCAAGATCCAAACATAACTTGGGAGAATCATGTAAACACTGAATGTGACCCATCAAATTATGAGAAAGCCATGAAGAAGAAAAAATGCCCTGCCCCTGGATGCAGAGAGGTTTTGGTGTTCTCAAACACAATCAAATGCAGGGATTGTTTGGTAGATCATTGTCTAAAGCATCGTTTTGGCCCTGATCACAACTGTCCAGGACCCAAAAGTTTGGAAACAAGCTTTTCATTTATGAAGCTCTTAAGCAGAAGTAGAAAAGAAGAGTCAAAGCCAAATCCATCTCCACCTACATCCTCATCAAAATGGGCTTCGGGCTTTCGCAACGTGGCATCAAATCTTCGAGCTTCAGCTGAAGCCAGCATGTCAAAATTGGGTAATGAAATTAACCAAGCTTGGCATACAGCAAAGGATGGGACGGGACAGAGCAGTGGTAGGGGTAATGAAAATGGGCAAGTGGAGATGGAGCAATGTCCTCAGTGTAATGCAAAGTTTTCGTCTGTCACTTCTTTGGTGGATCATGTACAGAAAGTTCATGAAAGGAGCAGCAACCCATCCCGGGTGGCGAAGGTGACCATCGATGTCTGTCCCAAATGTAGCAGAGGATTTCGAGATCCAGTGGCTCTTGTGGAGCATGTTGAGAGGGATCACGGTGGTAGTTCAAGAGCCTAGGTTTGGTTCAGCTGGATGAAGTTTAATTATACTTCATTTTAAAAGAGTATAATATCAGTTTGCGCACCCCCTTTAAAAGCAAAAGGTTGTTCACATGAATTTGAAGAAGTTTTAAACATCATTGTTTGGTTGAAATTTGAATCATCACAGCATGATTCGTTTCTTTTGCCTCAATTATTTTTGTATTTTTTTGTTGGGTTTTTCCTTCATGATGGATATTAAACTGACTGCTTCAATTGTTACTCCATCAGCTTACACGAAAAAAACGGTTAGATATTTAAATTGTTCTGTAGATGTTTGTTAGCTGCACGAAGATGGCATTCCACCGTTTGGGGAGCTTAGTTCATTTGATGTATAAACTATAAGCAGTTAGTAGATATGAATCAGAGCGGCTGGCCCTAAAAAAAGGATAAAAATCAGAGGCAAGATTCAATTAAGGCATTAATAATTCTCTATGATGATTGTTGAGGCATTAAAAAGAATCTTTAAAATGTAAAAAGTTTATAAATTTGAAAATACACGTGTTGTGACTTCTGAGTAAAAATTTAATGTATTGATTTTTTTAAAAAAAAGAAGACGACAATATCAGTTCTTTTCATTAATGCATATGAAGGTCAAAAAAGTATTAAAAAAAAGGTTAAAAAGTAAATTTATTAATAAAGTTTTAAGGAATTAGCGCCTGACATAATTATATTTTAAAGGGGAAAAATACATATAAGGAATTAAAAGTGGAGCATCCAACACAAAATCGTTAAATTTGACCTAACGGTGTTAAATTATAAGAGAAGAAAACCCCCAATGATGTTAGGTCAAATTTAATGGTTTTGTGTTGAATGCTCTACTTTTAATCCTTACATGTATTTTTACCCCGTTTAAAACATAATTATATCAAACACTCCTTCATTAAAGTTTGGGTTAATATAATTTTTGGTCCCTGAAATTTGATCCAATTTTGGTTTTGGTCCCTCAAGTTTGAAATCGGTGGTTTTGGTCCCTGAAGTTTCACCCAATTTTGATTTTGGTCCCTCAAGTTTGAAATCGGTGGTTTTGGTTCCTGAAGTTTCACCCGATTTTGGTTTTAGTCCCTCAAGTTTGAAAAGGACTTGGTTTTTTTTTCTGGGTCGAGTCGGGTTTCAAAAACGGGTCGCCAAGTCCTTTTCAAACTTGTAAGACTAAAACCAAAATTGGGTAAAACTTCAGGGACCAAAACCACCGATTTCAATCTTGAGGGACTAAAACCAAAATTGGGTGAAACTTCAGGGACCTAAACCACCAATTTCAAATTTGAGGGACTAAAACCAAAATTGGATCAAACTTCAGGAACTAAAAGTTATATTAACCCTTAAAATTTTATTGACAAATTTACTCTTTAACCCTTTAAAAAATGAAGTAAAAAAAAAAAAAAACATAGTGATATGCGTAACAAGCCCATGAAAGCCCTATTCCACTCTGACCAATTCAATTGTGGCGTTCGTTATTAAAGTCCCTCTTGGCCTCTTTTTCCAACTCTCTATTTCGTTATTTTCGCACCTTCATTGATCGGTATAGTGATCTGTCTTCTTCATTACAGACTTTCAGGTAAGCAATACACACTTTTCTCGAACGCATTCATGCTCTTTTTCGGAATGTTCCTTATTTTCATTTCCTTGATCGAATAGAATCTCAGAGACTCATTGAATTTCTGCGCTTTTCTTTTTTCAATGCGAGGCCGTTGATTTGATTGGCTGCTTTCCAATAAAAATGTGTTTCGTTGCGTGGAAAGAATCAGGGAAAATAAAAATCAATATCCTAGACATTTCGAATCTAACTATTGCCTTTATTCTGACAGGGTTAATCTCTATTATTACTATGGATTTACCTATTAGTGATCGGTTCTATTGAATTGCTCTCGAAAAAGTTCCCACTAGATAGCACACAGAATCATAGGGTCTGAAATGTATTAAATAACTTAATTAAACCGGGATTTTTAGGGTTAATCTCTACTATTAGTTTTAGATCGAAATATGCTTCAGGTAATCTTTTACGTAGATAAATGCTTTCTGATCGTTTTAAAAAAATTTCGAATTTTTTTCTGACATTACTTAGTATCAGTTACTCCCAACTATATACAAAAACCATGGGAAATGATGGGGATGATGTACCAAAAATTGTGCTTTTTGGCCGCTCCAATGTACCACAGGAATGGTAATGGGAGCGGTAAGAATGCAAAAAAAGTTTTGTCTCGACTTAAAATGATTTTGTATATAAATCAAAATTCCAAACAACCACACTTTGCTGATTTATTTGTGAGCACTCGATCTAATTGCCTCTCTGATTTGTCAGTTTTTGGAATCTTTTTGGAGTTTAAACTTTAATGCCTGTGTCGTCATGATTTCTGACTTTGCAAATTTCTCTACCAGACAAATTTTAGTTCAGGGAGGTCCTCTCATCTGGTTCCCTATGTTGAGCTTTTATTTGACTCTGTTAATTTTTCTCTCTCGTGCAGCGTGCAGTTTGAACATGGCAAGCGGCAAGTATATCATTTCTGCTCTAATAGCATCATTTGGAGTTGCATGGATCTGTGACACATCTATTTCTGACTCAAAGATGTTTGGAGGTCAGTTGCGTTTCGCTTCTGGAATTAATTATGCTTTGTGTCTTTGTGAAGTACTAATTGTTAGTCTCTTTTATCCTTCAGGCACTACCCCAAAAACAGTTTCAAGTAAGGAGTGGTTTGAGGAGACTGACAAAAAATTTCAGGCATGGCCTCGAACAGCTGGTCCCCCGGTGGTTATGAATCCCATAAATCGCCAAAACTTCATCGTCAAGTCCCGCTCTGATTCTTGAAGATTTTTCTTGGATCATTTAATCTCAGTCATAAACGGCGAGATTCTTGCACAACAGTTTTTGATTTGTTCGGCCAATTCAAATTTTTACTTCTCAACAAATAAATGTTGATGAATATAAAGCAATTATAAACCGATTGGTACATTTTTCTTCAGATTGAAATTTGACGAGCCAGAGAGGGAACATAAAAATTTTTGTTTTAATTATCTTCAAATCATTTTAATCTTTGGTTATGGTTTTCTTTGTTTTTTTGATAATACAAGGCAAACCAAATAGACCGACTAACAGCCTAGTCCAGACCCAACATCGACAAAAGAAGATCGAATTTCCTTTTTCGGCGGGTGGCGAAGTTCTTCAGGAGGTTCAGCAACGAACCTAGTATCAGCCATCATATAACTCGCTCCTCGGGCCTAAGAGGCAGCAAGTCCATTAGCATCAACAAAGTTCACTCTTCTCTGTTCTGTAAGTTCTGGATTTCCACCGATACACCAGAGTGGGGGGTCTTCCTCCAATCCAGCGAGAACCCCTTGAATAGCACCCCAGCAATCACTTTCAATCAGTACGTGCTTAAACCCTGGGTCTCATGCCACTCTTGGAGCCCATAAGATACCCATAGCTCAGCCTTGAAACCAGATCCAACATCGGCACATATACATAAATTATGCCCAGTCAAGGAGGAAGGGCACACTGATGCTTTTGGTATCATAGAAGAGATTTTTATAGAAATGGACGTGGAATTGCAATTGGAATTGAAAGTGGAACTAGAAGTGAAATTGTGTTTTTAAATATGTTTGGTAGGATGGTGGAAATGGAATAAAACTTCTAATTAAAATATATATTTATAATATGAAAATACCAAAATATCCATGCTGGCCAAAAAAAAAACTCCACCTTCCCAGCAAAGCCATAACCACCATCGGACCAAATTGGACAACGCAGCTCCTTCGTTGCAAATCTCCTCCTCCATCAATGGTGGCCATTAACACAGGAAAATGGCAGCAAACGGAGTGAACAACAGTAGATAGGTACCACCTCCACCGGTAACACAAGAACAAAAATTAAAGAACAATAATCGAACCATGAACAATCAGGAATCAAAATCGAAAACCAAAGATCGAGGCTAGAAATGAAAAGGGTGAAAACAAAATCAAACCTTGCCAAACCAAGAGATAGAACATCGTCCTTGAAAACAAAATGATGGTAGAGAGGCAACCTTACCATCACTCGTTCGAATCTAAGCGAAGTGTAATGCCCCAAATTTTGATTAAGGGTTAATGATGATTATTGTGGATAATGTGTGAAGTTAAATCTGAATTATTATGTGTTTTGTGGCAATTTTAATTAATGTGCCAAATCAGGAAATTTTGGGTAATTAGTCAGTGACTAATGAGGAAATTAATTATTAACTAATAAGGAATGTGATGTGTAACTAAATGGCTAATGGAGTGATTAGAGTAACTAATTAGTTACTTACTTGGTGTGAGCCAATGAAATGAGGATATGTGGCAAGCTGATGTGAAGAGAGAGTGTTTGAAGAAAAGTCAAATGGCAATATTTTATTGTTTTCTTCTCTCTCTTCTCTCTAATTTGGCTGGCAGCATGGGGAGAGGAAATCATCATCATTTCATCCTCTCCAACACTCATCTCTCTCTTCTTTCTCTCTCTTGCGCCATTATTGAAGGAAAAGGGGAGAAGAAAGAGCTTGTGATTAAGGTACGCAAATGGTCTCTATTGCTCAAACTCACTTCATTAATGTTGATCTTTGGAGTGAGAGCTTCATTTTGGTATTTATAGTTTGGCCATTAGTGTTAATTCGTGACCACAAGGAATTGTGGAAGTTGGATAATCAATAAGTGTCTTTGAGAAAGTTGATAAGGTAAGTGAAACCAATCCTTCTATCTAAGTTTTATGCTAATGGTTTAGTTTGGAATTTCTGGAAATTTTGGCCTTTAATCCGAAAATGAGGACCACTGGGCTTTTGGCATGTTTTTAGCATAGTAATGGTATGTTGGGAATGTATATGGATATATAGGATTGATTGGGAATTGAATGATTAAGTTTAGTGATTTTGGAAAATCGGTGATTTGTGTTGCCCAAAATCAAAGCATGATAATGGAGTAGGATTTGGATAATTTTGGTGATTCCGTTGAATTCCTTGGATGTTTTTGTATGGGAGTAGCTTTGGTAGAAGTTTTGGGTCCATTGGGATTAATTGGGTAAGTGTTAGGAAATGTGGTAAGTTTTGCTGCGTTTTCTGGGTTTTGATAAAATCACTCAAGTGAGGGATGAACATCACTCGGATGAGGATGAGTTCACTTGAGTGCGTTAGTGTATTTTTCCTTTCTGCTTCTAGTTTTTGTTGCACTTCCGTGGATAAAGGCAAAAGTGTACCTTAACACTTGCGAGTGTTAAGCCATCACTCGAGTGCTCCTGATCCTTGTGAACTTTTGTGCTCTCGGGTCTTTACTTTCTGAGCTTCACTTCCTAGTGCTCGAGTGAGCATTTGGCTATTACTCGAGTGTTGCTTTCTGTGCTCGAGTGTTCTTGTCTATGAAAAGTTTCTTATGCTCTCGGGTATTCACTCGCTGTTGTTCGCTCTCTGGTACCCAAGTGTAAACTGTACCATCACTCGAGTAAGGTCTCCTTCACTCGAGTATCCGTACAATATCACTCGAGTGAGGCCATCTTCACTCGAGTGTCTTAATGAAAAGTTGTAGTTGTGTGCTTTCAAAAAGGGGGATCTTTAAAGATAGTCTTCCACCCCTTTAGAGCTATTGATAGAGTTATTAATGGGTACTAAAAGAGCAATAATGATAACCAAATTAAGTGTTAAGAAGTCATTAAAAGTTGGAATAGAGAATTGACTCTTCGTCCTTAATTGTGAATCGTAGGATACGACATTTGCCCTACTCGGGAGAGACTGGCACCAGGACACGCACGGAAGGATCAAGGTAGTGATTCTTCTCTCATGTTGTGTATGATGTTTTGGTATGCATGACTTGTCATTGAGTTTGTGAACTGTATGTGCCATGGTCCATTACAATGTGAGCACTTCAGTGTGAGCTGTTTAGAGATTGACGCTAGTCATCTCTAGCTCGGCCGTTGAACTACCGTTGTAATCGAAATGGATCTTTGTGAATCCGACCCATGGGACGGCGTGTTGTAAATCTAGCCATGGGTTGTGTGTATATATATCTTGCATGTATGGCTTGTGTATGAAATGCTTTATATGAATCCCAGCTATGGTGAAATATATTGTGTGGACTATTGTGGTGCAATACAACGTGAGCAAACGTAAGGGTGACATGAGTCATACCTAGGGGTGGAAACAGGCCAGGCCTGTTAAGGCACAAACTGGCCTGAGGCCTGTTAAAGGCCAATTTTTAGGCCTGGGCCTGGCCTGAAGCTTGTTAAGGAGGCCTGAATTTTTAAAATTTTTTAAACAAACCGACAGGCCTACAGGCCACATTGCAAAACAGGCCAACAGGCCACAGGCCAAAAACAGGCCTCCTTAGACAGGCTGAAAACAGGCTAAAACTTACAGGCTCAGGCGAAATTATCCTTTAACCCTTATCTGATTTTTTTTTTAAAAATATTTTTACAGGCTCAGGCCGGCTTGACAGGCCTAACAACCCTGTCAATAGGCCTTGGCCTGGCCTATTAAGCAAAACAGGCTTTTATTTTGACCTTGGCCTGGCCTTTTAGCCTGACAGGCCAGGCCAATCACAGGCCAGGCTACAGGCCCCTGACAGGCCGCCTGGCCTGTTTCCACCCCTAGTCATACATGCCCTTGCCGCTGTAATTGCTGTTGTAGTTGCTATGTGTGTGTGATGATTTGCTTTCATGCCTTATTGTTGTGCATACTATGAGTGATTTGTTACTACAGGGATTCTTTAGAATCTCACTCTCCCAAAAACACCAATTTTAGACAGGGCTGAAGGATCTAAAGGGAAGAGGGCGATAAAGAGTAGTTAGAGCTCTAGGCAAGGAGTTTTACTTTTGGAATATTTGGTTATCATGTATAATTTATTGGATGTTTTTGGAACAATTGTATATATTAGGATTCGTAGTATAGTTTTGTGTAATCTCCAAGAAAAAGGGAAAAATTTTATGGGCTTTGCGCCTTTGTAGAACCCTTATTTATTGAATAGAACCTGAGTGTGTCGGGAATTTACCTTATACTCTGATATGTATGAATGGAATCAACGCGTACAGGCCAATTGTGTATTTGTTATGTGAGTATGAGACCTTTGTGAACAGGTTTTAGAAAAGTTTTTATAGACTCTGATTTTGGGAAATTTGATTTTTTTTAAGCCCCAAATCATCTAAAGTCTCTAATTTCACTTAATTACTTGATTATAAACTTAATATCGGCCTTGATCGTGAAGGAGGTTACATAAAGCACCATCCACGATCTACCTTTACCGTTAGATCTGGAGAAGGAGAAGGAGAAGACAAATATAAGATTGAAGAGCGAAGCATCGTCTACCTTCACCGTCCTTGGTCAACTTCATTGTGGTCCTTACACCGTCATCCGCCTTCATTGTTATTCGCCGCCGCCATTGTCCTTTGTCATCCTTCATTGCCACCTCAATATACCACGTGGTTTGTTGCCTCCACCTTCTCAATACATCACTATGGCTATGTTTGGTACGTGGTATTGAATTTTGATGGATTAGGATAGGGATTGAGATTGATACTTTAAAAATATGTTCGGTATGAGGTGGTAATTGGAGCCATTAGTAACTAGGTAATTCATAACCAATTTAATTTTAAAACTTTCTATACCAACCAACGGACACCGTTATTTGTAAAATCTGCTTTGGTTGGGTATTACTGGTGTCCCACGACCCTCATACAGAATTTTGATATCATTCAAGAACTCTTTTGCAATATATAGTTATGGATTCCAATTTAGTCTAACAATCTCTGGCAATAAGGAAAGGCAGGTTGATCCTTGCTCAAATCAATGGTAGTTCCTGCATATATTACTAGAAAAACCATTTTGTGAAATCTTTCTGACACGTATATGGATCGGTTGCGTTACTAGCTTCTCTTTTGTTACTGTATCTTCATCCGCTAACTCTGATTTTGCCATATATAGAATTTCCCTTTTGTGTTGTCAATTTCGTAACGAAATACCAAATCTCTCCGTCACACTATGCCCCACCTTCATCCATGGCAAACTAAAATCGCGTTCGAGCTACTTGGCAGTCTCTTCTTCCCCTTCACGTTCAAATTTAGTCTGCAATGGCGGCAGAGCATCCACGATCAACCGGCAAGCCGGCGTTAGCCAGAAAACCCTCCGCCGCGGCAAAGTCTCGCAACCATTCCTCCTTCGAAATGCTTATTCAACCACCTCCGCTGCAGTTCTGTGGTTCCGGCCGCAGCGACGTTGTTTATTCCGACTTCAATCATGTCCCTCGTGGGTATTTTTGTGAGGGATTGGGATTGTGAGAGAGATTGATTAAGTTAAAATCAGGGTATTTTTGTCTGAAAAAATTTAAATCAAGGGTAATTTTGTCTCTACAATTTTGGAATCCAGGGATTGAAAACACAAAACTAGGGGGGATGTGGCTTTGCAGCAATCCCTCTTTCATGGCATTCCTAATCCTTGATTATTCATAGTCCCTAGTACCAAACGATATATTTTGACTTAATCCCTGATCCAATCCCTATCCCTACCCCCTGTTACTTTGTACCAAACATAGCCTATAGGGTTCATTGTCACCGTCCCTGTTGCAAGATGAACGTGGTCGCTGGAGAACCTGAAAGGCGAAGGTTGTGCTTGAATGCTTGAGGGTAAGATTGGAAGGTAAAATAACTTCCATGGAAGTGTGGCCAGTTTCATAAGGTATCTGATGGAAGTGAATTCCATCAATTTTGAAGGAAGTGGCTTCTCCAGAGAAGTGGCTTCCAACACACCAAACATACAAAAATCTCAATTCCACTTATCATCTCTCACTTCCATCCAACCAAACAGGACATAACTATAAAGCTTGGGTAACGTTGTGACAAAAAGAACTTAACAATATGAGTTTTTCATTAAAAAAAACAATTTTTTCTTTGTTTTTAATTTATTAAAAACAGATTATACATATAATAATCTTAACATTTTCACGTGTTTTCCCTTTCTCTTTAAATCACACACTTACTGCATTTTTTGAAAAAAATATTAAACATAAAGTTTCTTCTATGTTCAAGAACCCTTTTCCATATCGATACATGTGCCTCATTAGAACACATAAAAATTATCTCAATTCTAAAATTTACAATATTTGAATTATAAATTTAATACTTATATTAAAATGTGTTAGTAATTCAATGTTTGTGTTAAAATGTTTTAGTAATTTATTAACGCCTGATTAACGCTTAGCTCTTAATATATTCAAAAAAAATAGGGAAAATTCCAAAAAACTACACTCAAAATATAAAAAGGACAAATCAGTACATTGAAATTCAGAAAAGACAAATCAGGCGGGTGTCAGAAAAAGGAGGAATCTGGCATTTTGAAATTTCGGCCAAATTACGAAAATGTCCTTCAGCACTTCAGAATAACAACATGATCATCGGAATTAACACCTCCGGATTCGTTATTAACAACTTCAATTCTTCTTTTATAATTTACAAGTTTCAGGGCTAATAACACCACCGATATCGCCATTAACAACTCAGGATTCGATATTAACAACTACATTTTCTTCTTTCGCACTTAACAAATTTCAGTGCCAATAACACCATCGATCTCGCCATTAACAACTCCGGATTCGCCATTAACAACTCTTATGTTGTTATTCCGACTGAGGGCTGAAGGGCATTTTCGCCATTTGGCCGAAATTTCAAAATGCCAGATTCCTCCACCCGTCTGACATAACCTGATCTGTCCTTTTGCAATTTCAATGTACTGAATTGTCCTTTTGCTATTTCCAATGTAGTTTTTTGGAATTTTCCCAAAAAAATAATTAACTATTAATTATTTTTGTGCTGCACTTTCACAGTTAACTTACAAGGTTGCCAATAAAGATTGGTATTGGAGCTATTGTTGTCAAAGGGCTAATATCAAGCCCAATTGTTTGGTAATCATTATAGTTTTGTCATCGCTGTGCTTTTTGCTTTTACATTCTCTGAGCACACTAACTATTATTTTGGTGTTAACATTGATACTTTTGAAGAGGCTTTAAACAGGTAGACCCCACGGTTGAGCTTTTCTTCATTGCTTGTTTTTTATGATAATTTTGATATAAGAGATATGATAATGTCAGAGGGCTGGTATCGGGGGAAATGAGTGTCTCCACTAACTCTTCCCTTCACTTCCTCTCAATTTAATTTCTTCACCACCGGATTGACTTTTAATAGTGGAGATTGTATACTATATTAAAAATATTATTGTAATATTCGATATTAAATTATAATAATATTTTTACAAAACAAATCTCAACCATTAAAAGTCAATCTATTGATGAAGAAATTAAGGGGAGAGGAGGAGGTTGAGATACTCTTTTCCCTTATATAAGAGCCAATTGTTTGCTAACCATGGTAGTTTTGTTATCACTGTGATTTTCGCTTTCACATCATCTAAGCACACCAACTATTACTTTGATGTTAACACTAATGCTTTTAAAAAGTCTTTAGACAGGTAGACCCATAGTTGGGCTTTCCTTCATTGTTTATGTCTTACGATAATTTTCTTAAAGGAGATATGATATTTGGTCCCTTTTACAATTAACTGTTAATTATATATTTACCCCACTTTTACAATTAACTTACAAGTGAGACAAATCCATTGACATCAAAGGGTTAGTATCAGAGCTAATTGTTTGCTAAACATTATAGTTTTGTTATCACTGTAGTTTTTGCTTTTATATCCTCTAAACACCAACTATTACTTTAATCTTAACACTAATGCTCTTGAAGAAGCTTTAGATAGGTAGATCCATAGTTGGACTTTCCTTCATGACTTATTTCTTATGTTAATTTTCGTATAGGAGATATGATGTTTGACCACTTTTACAATTAACCATTAATTATATTTGTGCTATACTTTTACAATTAACTTACAAGTGAGCCAATAAAGATTGGTATCAGAGCTATTGATGTCAAAGGGCTAGGATCAGAACCAATTGTTTGCTAACCATTGTAGTTTTGTTATCACTGTGGTTTTCACTTTTACATCCTCTGAGGACACCAACTATTACTTTGATGTCAACATTGATGCTTTTGAAAAGGCTTTAGATAGGTAGACGCCACAGTTGGGCTTTCCTTCATTGCTTATTTCTTATGATAATTTTCATATAGGAGAGATATAATATTTGGCTATGGTTTATCTTTTAGATTTGCTTAGTTCATCATTAAACCATTGATGTCCGCTGAGGCTGGAAATTAAAGCTGTTGACCCTTGTTAGTCAATATTTTATAAAAAAGTCCAATATCTTTAGATTTCCTCCTGTCTTCTTATCTCTTTACTCTTCCTTACTCCATTTCACAGACAATAAGGAGAACTTATTATCTGATGCTTGAAGAATTAACCAGCTTTTATGATTTTATAGGGGTGCATAGTAGAAAATGGTAGAAAAGCAAAAATAAATTTTTATTTTATCGAGCAATATGTCCTCAAGTTTATGAGGTTGGGAAATATCTTTGGTTTGTGATGGAAATAGTATTTGATCATTTTATGTATCAATAGAGCTTTTCATGACTTAAACATATTGAATTGATATAGAATTTATCTTAACACGCCCATTTTCATGAATTGATATAGAATTGATCTAAACATGCCCATTTTAATAAGCCACACATATAGATGTTTTCTGGTATTGTTGTTCAATGCAGTTTGTTTTATACCGCATAAGTTAAATCATATATAATTCTTGATTTTTTATTTTTGTACAAAAAAAACACTAACAATGGATTAGATGTATACTAGCCAAAATTGGTATTAGAGTATTAATATCAGAAAGTTGGTATCAGAGACAAAAATCATAACAAAGCTTAGTATTAGAGTATTGGTATTAGAGCTAGAAATCATAACAAAGGTTGATATTAGAGACAAAAATTATAACAAGGTTGGTACTAAAGGCAAAAATCATAACAAAGGCCGGTATGAAAACTAGATAATGAAAGTTATTCATACTAACTTGTCATTTAAGGCTTTGTTTGGTTGGAGGTTTTATTAGGTTAGATTAGATTGGGGTAGGGTTGGAGGTAAAAAAGAAATGTTTGGTTGGAAGGAGGTTAAGTTAGGTGTTGGATATTTTTTTGTCTTCTAGTAGTCACCTAACCTAGGTTGTGAACCCTCCAAAATTGGGGTTTTTCCTAGGTGAGAGAATATTTGTCTTCAATTGTGACTAAATTACCCATGGCAATTTTTTAAAATTCCAACACTGTCCTCCATTGTAAAAAGTCATTACTTTGTTTCATTCTCTCTCTTGCCTGAAATCCCATTTTCTCTCATCTGGTTCGTGCGCTTTGCAGTCGACTCCTTCACCACGCTGCTCCTCTAATGTCGTCTCGGGTCCATAGATCAGCCGCCTTTGCTGCCGCCGCCTCCTCGAATAATAAATACATTGTAAAAGAAGAAGGAAAATATGTAGAAGGGCATTTTTGTCCACTTATAATTAACTCGCATAACCTAACCTCATGAACCAAACAAGATATCAAACCTAACCTAACCTCTGTTTGAAACAAACAACATTATAACCTCCTCTAACCTAACTTAAATAAACCTCACTTAACCTAACCTCCATTGAACCAAACACACTCTTAAAATCGTGTAAGAGAAGCTACGACTAATATGACATCGGTTCTGGGTGCAAAGAGAATCATTGTCCAAGGCAATTTCATGCCGTTGAAGTAATGAGTTTGTGACTGTGTCACATATTGGAGTACGCTTACACCATCTAATGTTAATTAGCACGATAAATTATAATTCTTAAGTATCTAATTGAATCGTCTTTTCCTACTCCTCCTAAAACTAGGATGATATTTGTTTTGTTCAAGTTGGGCTTAATTTACAACACCATGGCCATTCAATCTTATATGTATAGAAATCAAGGTATTAAAATCCAGATCGGGTATTGAACAGGTCGGGATACCGGGTTAAGGGTTAATGGGCCAGACCGGAACCAAACCGATGAGAAATTGAAGATTTTAGACTTATTAGTATGAAATTCTAAAGAAAATATAATTTTTTTTTAAATTGGAAACCGGACCGGACCGGTCTATTGGCCGATCCGGTTTGATTTCCATAACCTTGATAGAAATCAGTAGAAGCATTTTATCCGGACCGTTAAAATTTAATATTTTTAATGGATTATTTTTGAATAAAAATTATTGTTTTAAAAAAGGTTAGTTACTGTTATGAATATTAAATATGTGGATGTCCATTGACTCGTATTACTCTTCCAGTCAACTTGACATAAAGAAGAAAAGATGACTTGATACAAAGCAAAAAGCAAAAGAAGACAAGGATATAAAGAAAAGAAGACAAGGACATAAAGAAGATATAAAGTAACCATGATCAGGTAATCAGGGTTAAATATAACCATGGTCATGCAACCAGGGTTAGATTTCTGCCTCTATATAAAGGGCTGTAATCGATTGTTTCAATTGAACTGAATGAGAACTTCTCTCTAACTTCTCTCTAGAAATTCTATCAATTTTCTCTGAATCCTATCAATCTTCTCTCTTATCACATATACTTTTATAACACGTTATCAGCACGAAGCTCTAAAAGAATGTATGATCTTCTTATGGTTTCTTTAGTAATTATATATATGTTGTTTTATTTTATAGATCTGGGATAATCTAAGCCACTATATGGAATTAGAGAGATACTTTTACCGATTGTTATATAACATCGGGTTCCATGGCTAAGATTGGAGATCGTTATTGTTTTTATATATTATTTACAAGTTATTTTATATTATTATTATTGTTATTATGGCCATAAGCCATACATATCTGATTCTTGAAATTATGACCAGAAGTCATAATGCTTTAATTTCTTATAATATGGCCAGAAGCCATATCCATTCTTATTATATAGCCAGAAGCTATATACATTTTCATTTTATTATATGGCCAGAAGCTATATATATTTTATCTTTTATCTTATTGTACGGCCAGAAATCATGTACAACTTTTATCCTGAAGATAATAGTTAATTCCTCATCTTGAGATTAAATGGCCCGAAGCCATACATGGCCTGAAGTCATGAGATTAAATGGCCCGAAGCCATACATATTTTAATTTTATTATCTTGCCTTATGAATTATTTATTGTCTTTGTGAATTTACAGTTATTATATTGCATATTTATATTTCATATTTTAATTATTTTCATTTATTTCTTTAATTAGTTTGAACAATGGAAAACCTGGCAAAACTTGAAATTGTGGCTCTTGATATTACTGGAAAAAATTATTTATCTTGGAAGTTGAATGCGGAAATTCACCTAAATGCCAAAAGTTTGGAAGATACGATTAAAGAAGGGAATCAGGCATCCAACAAAGATAAAGCCAGATCCATGATTTTTCTTCGCCACCACTTACATGAGGATTTAAAAACTGAATATTTGACAGTGATGGACCCACTTGTCCTCTGGAACAATTTGAAAGAAAGATATGATCACCAGAAGATGATCATTCTTCCAAAAGCTCATTTTGATTGGATGCATTTACGCTTGCAAGATTTTAAATCTATAAGCGAATATAATTCAGCCATGTTCAGAATTACTTCTAAATTGAAATTATGTGGAGAAAATGTTACTGATGATGATATGTTAGAAAAGACATTCTCCGCATTTCATGCATCCAATTTGCTCCTACAGCAGCAATATCGTGAAAAAGGTTTCAAGAAATATTCTGAGTTAATTTCTTATCTCCTTGTGGCTGAACAAAATAATGAGCTTTTGTTGAAAAATCATGAATCCCGTCCTACAGGCTCAACTCCATTCCCTGAAGTGAATGTGGTAACAAATGAATTTTATTGTGGTCGTGGTCGTGGCCGTGGACGTGGACAAAGACGTGGATGTGGGCGTGGCTACAACCATGGGCGTGGTCGATATCATGGAGGTTCAAATTCTTACCAGAAGTGGGAAAAGACTGATAAGAACCAAAAAGGGGAAAGCAGTAGGCATAACAAATATGCTGATAATCCATGCTATTGATGTGGTGGAAAGGGCCATTGGTCTCGTACCTGTCGTACACCAAGGCACCTAGTTGATCTTTACCAAGAATCAATTAAAAATAATGGTAAAAGATCAAATGTTGAAGTTAATCATGTTGATCAGGGCGAGAATTCTGATTATGGCGATATAGATAATAACTATTTAGATGTTGCAGATTTCTTAATATAATTTGAACTATTATATTTTAATTAAAGTTGTTTCTATCATATGTATTAATTTTATTTATGTTTTTATGAAGAATGAATCCTATTGGCATCAATCCTGAAGATTTATGTCTCGTTGATAGTGCAACAACCCACACCATACTCAGACATGATAAATATTTTTCTTCCTTGGTAATACGAGAAGCCAATGTTCAGACTATATCTGGTAGTATAAATTTAATTGAAGGCTCCGGGAGAGCTAATATTTTGTTACCTAAAGGAACAAAATTATGCATTGATAATGCATTTTATTCTACCAAGTCTAAAAGAAACTTACTGAGTTTCAAAGATATTCGTAGAAATGGATATCATTTAGAAACAAGAACTAAAAATAATAAGGAGTATCTTGTCATTACAAATATAGTTGCTGGTAGAAAATGCATATTAAAAAGTTTTCCTATTTTTTCTTCTGGTTTGTATTATACATGTATAAGCACAATTGAAACACATACTATTGAGAACCAGAAGTTCAATAATGCAGACCAGAAGTTTGCCAATACAAACCAGCAGTTTGATAATGTAAACCAGAAGTTTACTAATGAATTTAATATTTGGCATGACCGGTTAGGCCATCCCGGTTCAATCATGATGCGACAAATAATTGGGAATTCATGTGGACATACCCTGAAGTGTAAACAAGTACCACAATCCCATGATTTCTCATGTGCTGCATGTTCCAAGGGAAAATTAATTATTCGCCCCTCACCAAGCAAAGTAGAAAGTGAGTCTCTCACATTTCTAGAACGGATACAGGGAGATATCTGTGGGCTAATACACCCACCATGTGGACCATTTAGGTACTATATGGTTTTAATTGATGCATCAACTAAATGGTCACATGTTTGCTTATTATCTTCTCGCAACCTGGCGTTTGCGAGATTACTTGCTCAATTGATTAGATTAAGAGCACATTACCCTGATTATCCTATCAAGAAAATACGTCTTGATAATGCTAGTGAATTTACATTACAAGCTTTTAATGAATATTGTATGTCCCTTGGAATTGATGTTGAACATCCTGTAGCTTATGTTCACACGCAAAATGGACTTACAGAATCATTGGTTAAAAGGTTGCAATTAATTGCAAGACCTTTACTTATGAAATCTAATCTACCAATTTCTGCTTGGGGCCATGCCATTTTGCATGCAGCAATGTTAATTCGCATTAGGCTAACAAGTTATTTAAAGGTTTCCCCCTTACAAATGGTTTTTGGTCAGGAACCTAATATTTCCCATATAAGAACTTTTGGGTGTGTGGTATATGTGCCTGTAGCACTGCCACAACGCACCAAGATGGGCCCACAAAGAAAGATGAGAATATATGTTGGGTATGAATCTCCATCAATTATAAAATGGTTAGAACCATCTACAGGAGATTTATTTACGGCGCGATTTGCCGATTGTCATTTTGATGAATCATTTTCCCAACATTAGGGGGAGAAAACAAACAGCTGGGTAAAGAAATTAGTTGGAATGAATTATCATTGGCTCATTTTGATCCTCGTATAAAACAATGTGAACTTGAAGTTCAAAAGATAATTCATTTACAGAATTTAGCTAATCAAATGCCAGAAGCATTTACTGACCTAAAGAAAGTGACAAAGTCACATATACCAGCTGCTAATGCTCCCATTAAAATTGATGTCCCTGAAGGACAATTTGCTATGAATGAATCCAAAGCACGCTTGAAGCGTGGCAGGCCCATCGGTTCCAAAGATAAAAATCCTCGAAAAAGAAAAGGAGCAAAGAATATAGATGGTCAAGTCGAGGATAATGAAGAAAAATTAGTAGCTCTAGAAGAGCCATCTCTTGAAGAGATATTATCTCCAGAAGAGAATGTTGTAGTCCCAGAAGAGACCCAGGTACCTGATATATGTGAAAATAATGAGATCTCAATAAATTATGTTATGAATGGAATCCGATGGGATAGAAATGAAGTCAACGTTGATGACATCTTTGCTTATCATATAGCATATGATGTAATGAATGATAATGAGGATCATGAGCCAAAATCCATTAGTGAGAGCTAACAAAGAAAAGATTGGCCCCTATGGAAAGATGCCATTAATGCAGAATTAAAATCATTTGCAAAACGAAAAGTATTTGGACCTGTAGTCCTTACACCTGAAGATGTAAAACCAGTTGGATGTAAATGGATCTTTGTACGAAAAAGAAATGAAAAGGGTAAAATAACTAGATATAAGGCACGTCTAGTAGCCCAAGGTTTTACGCAAAGACCTGGCATTGATTTTGAAGAAACGTATTCACCAGTAGTGGATACGACTACTTTTCGTTATTTAATCAGTCTAGCAGTAGATGCAGGACTTGATTTACATCTAATGGATATTGTGACTGCCTATTTATATGGATCACTTGATAGTGATATTTATATGAAAGTCCCTGAAGGACTTAAGATGCCAGAAGCATCCAATCCAAGTTCTCGAGAACAATACTCAGTTAAGTTAAATAAGTCCCTGTATGGCCTGAAGCAATCAAGGCGCATGTGGTATAATCGTCTTAATGAATATTTGTTGAAAGAATGATACAAAAATGATCCGATATGCCCATGCATCTTTATGAAAAGATCTAATAATGAGTTTGCTATAATTGCTGTTTATGTTGATGATATCAACATCATTGGAACTCCTGAAGAGCTTCAAAAGGCAATTAATTGTTTGAAGAAAGAATTTGAAATAAAGGACTTGGGAAGAACAAAATTTTGTCTTGGATTACAGATTGAGTACTTCAAGAAAGAGATTTTTGTATATCAAGAAACTTATACAAAGAAGATCCTAGAGCGATTTTACATGGATAAATCTCATCCATTATGTATCCCAATGATTGTAAGATCTTTGAAGGTGGATAAAGACCCATTCCGACCCCGAGAAATAAGTGAAGAAGGTGATGAAGAACTACTTGGTCCAGAAGTACCATATCTTAGTGCTATTGGAGCACTAATGTATCTTGCTAATTATACACGTCCTGATATATCATTTGCTATTAATCTACTAGCAAGATATAGTTCTTTACCAACACGAAGGCATTGGAATGGAATAAAGCATATTCTTTGTTATCTTAGAGGTACTACAGACATGGGGTTATCTACTCAAATGTATCCAACCATGAACTGGTTGGTTATGCAGATGCCGGATTTTTATCTGATCCACATGATGGTAAATCACAAACGGGCTATCTATTTACATGTGGAGGTGCAGCTATTTCATGGCGATATATGAAACAGACTATATCAGCCATATCATCTAATCATGCAGAAATTCTAGCAATACATGAAGCAAGTTGAGAATGTATGTGGTTGAGGTCAGTAATACATCATATACATACAACTTGTCATTTATCTTCTGGCAAAATGATCCCAACAATCCTATATGAGGATAATGCTGCATGTATCGCTCAACTTAAAGAAGGCTATATCAGGGGCGATAGAACGAAGCATATTTCACCAAAATTCTTCTTCACTCACGACTTTCAAAAGGATGGTGAAATAGATATTCAGCAAATCAGTTCAAGTGAAAATCTAGCAGATTTACTCACCAAGTCACTCCCAGGTACAATCTTTGAAAAACTTGTTCATGATATTGGTCTTCGGAGATTCAAAGATTTCAATTGATATTATCAAGAGGGGGAGTCGATACACGCTGTACTCTTTTTCCCTTATCTAGGTTTTGTCCCACTGGGTTTTCCTAGAAAGGTTTTTAATGAGGCAGCACTCGACGGTGTATCAATGAATGATGTACTCTTTTCTTTGTCTAGGTTTTTATCCCACTAGGTTTTTCCAAGTTAAAGTTTTTAATGAGGCACATTCATAATGGACATCCAAGGGGGAGTGTTATGAATATTAAATATGTGGATGTCCATTGACTCATATTACTCTTCCAGTCAACTTGACATAAAGAAGAAAAGATGACTTGATACAAAGCAAACGCAAAAGAAGACAAGGATATAAAGAAAAGAAGACAAGGACATAAAGAAGATATAAAGTAACCATGATCATGTAATCAGGGTTAAATATAACCATGATCATGCAACCAGCGTTAGATTTCTGCCTCTATATAAAGGGCTGTAATCGATTGTTTCAATTGAACTGAATGAGAACTTCTCTCTAAAAATTCTATCAATTTTCTCTAAATCCTATCAATCTTCTCTTTTATCACATATACTTTTATAACAGTTACTCTTTTATAACAGTTACTATATTGTCTTTGCTTTAGATTATCTTTAGATTCTTTGCCTGTTTTGTCAGATTTTCATCTTGATCACAAAAATTTTTAAAATGAAATAAAAAAAGAGTTCCCCACCGCCACGCCAACGACAATAAAGATAGTTACAATTTCGCCCAAGACCTCAAACGAGTGACTTGTATTGCTCCAGCGCCTGAGATCTGACTACTGAAGGGATAGTAGAGAAGGCAGAGTTGTAGGGTTGGAAAATTGAACCTTCTTGTTCACTCTGCTGTCAACACCTTTCTCTCTTGGGATAGAGAGGAAGGGAATAGAAGAGGGGGAAAAAAAAAAAACTGGAAAGAATCAACCTATAAACTGACGATGGCAGTGGGGAAGGAAGAGGTAGAGATTTTTAAAGCTCGCCTGGACAAGAGGGATTACAGAAGGATTGTTCTCCCGAACTCGCTTGAAGTACTTCTCATCAGCGATCCTGATACTGATAAGGTTGAATTATCCCTCAAAACTGTTTTTTTTTTTTTTTTTTTAATGAATTCAAGTTCTTTATATGTGTTTCTGTTATGTTTCCAGTGTGCTGCTTCTATGGAAGTTGGTGTCGGCTCCTTCAGTGATCCAGACGGTCTTGAAGGCCTTGCTCATTTTCTTGGTAAAGTTTACTTTTTGAGGCAGACACTTGAACGACTTCGATGGCTTATGGAATTAAAATGTTACTTATTTGAAAAATTATAATCTCATGATCAGTTGATTTTTGTTACTTACAGAGCACATGCTGTTTTATGCCAGTGAAAAGTACCCCGAAGAAGATAGCTACTCCAAGTATATTACTGAGGTAAATGTTGCCATGTGTTCAATGAGTAGAATCAGCAGCGGTACAACTATTGGGCAAATTCTGTTATAATTTTAAGACTCCTGGGACTCTATAATCCTAAAAGCTGTGTTATAGTTTGCTGTTCATTTTAGCTACTCATTTTTATTTCATCTATAGTTGTATGAAATTGGTGAGACTAAAGGAAACCTGAGATCTCTCCTATGGCTTTTGAGAATTACTGGGAAGTATTTTCAGACCTGAGCTAAGTTAGAGCTACTGTTACTTTCTGGGAAGCCTTGATATAGAATGATGAACATATTGCATTTCCTTTGTCAGCGTAATAACGATTTAAAGTTATAAAATGATGAATTGAAAGGCAAGTTTATCCTTTTAATAGGTGAGTATTGGCAATTATCATTTGACAATTTTGTCAAAGAGGCTCTGATATCATGTTATTGATACTTCAACACAAAGGTTATGTTAAAGTTTAACTGCTTTTATTAATAAGCCTAACTGGTGCCTCTTTTGTGTGTGTCTTGGAGTGTTGGGCCTTTTACAATTTAACTCCTCTAATAAGCGGTGAAAATTTCTAGAGTACCCTTCGTTATATTATTTGGCTGTTAAGCGACTTCATCCTTCAGAGTTGCTTTTCCAATTGTTTACTAATCATTGTAGTTTGTCATCATTGTGGTTTTTCTTCCTAACACAGCATGGAGGAGGCACCAATGCTTTTACATCCTCTGAGCACACCAACTATTATTTTGATGTTAACATTGATGCTTTTGAAGAGGCTTTAGACAGGTAGACCCCGCAGTTGTGTTTCCTTCATTGCTTATTTCTTATAATAATTTTTGTATAGGAGATATGATGTTAGGGCATGGTTTGTCTGTCAGATTTGCTCAGTTCTTCATTAAACCATTGATGTCCGCCGATGCCACCACGAGGGAAATTAAAGCGGTTGACTCTGGTTAGTTAATATTTTATGACATTGTCCAATATCTCTAGGTTTTCCCCCTACCTTCTTATCTCTATACTCTTCCTTGCTCCTTTGCTTAGAAAATCAGAAGAACTTATTATCTGATGCTTGGAGAATGAACCAGGTAACTATTCTTGCCTTTACGGTTTTGTAGGGGTGCATAGTAGAAAATGGTAGAAAAGCAAAATCAAAATCTTATTTTATTATGACATATGTCCTCACCTTCTATAAGGTTGGAGGGAAATATCTCTTGTTTGTTTTGGAAAAGAAACATAGTATTATTGATTCTTTCATGCATCAATTGAGCTCTTCATGACTTAAACATGTTGAATTTATCTAAAATTGCATAAGATTTACTTTCAATGCTTTAAATATGTTTGGGCCAAGTGCGTAGCAGGCCTAATTACCAAATAACTAAATGAGCTCCCATGGATGTGCATGTTTTTGTGTGCTTGTTCAGTTGCTTTAGTTGTGCTGCATCAATAAAACAACTAAGATGTGAGGCCCAACCCTTGTAGGGGCGGATTTATTTTTTCTGATTCTTTGCTTTAAGGATGGCCATTGCTTTCATTTGTGTGTGTTATTTGACTAAAAATAGTTGCTGAAGTGACTTTAATTTGTTAAGTTTTTTATTATTATGGGGCTGATTGGGACTGATTTTGTACTTGCTGATCCCTTGGGGCCCAACAAAACCATTTGGACCATGCATTTGTCAAAGAATTTTGGGAGAACTTTTTAGCTTCAATGTTGGGCTGGATGCCTCCATCTTGTCATAGTCGGGAGGAAACTGTTCTCTATGAAGTTAGTAGTTGACCAGGCCAATTGGGGATCATTTTGTAACTGTCATTTGGCCTTTGTTAGAGCTAAAAGCAATAATTCTGATCTTCAATGTTTGTTCATATGCATTTGAATACTTGAATAGCATTTCAAGTCATTTCTTTCCTGGAGAAATATTTATAATCTATTACCCTTTCTCCCCTGCATGAAATGTTGCAATCTGTTCAGCTTCAGAAACATCTCAGTTGTGAGGACCATCCATTTCATAAATTCAGTACAGGTTAGTATTTGATTTCTTCTATTTTTAATTATACTAAAATTTGATTATATGTTTTTTTATTGGATGCTTTGTTAATAAATGCTTTTTTTCCTTCACTCTTCCTTTTGATGGGCATGCATGTAGAGAAAACTTTCTTCTCATTGGTAAAGCACCTTTATCAGTTGTGTTTCAGTCTTGCCTGTTTCATAACCTGGAATTCCCATGAAGCGATGCTTTTGCTTCAAGTGGGTCCTTTTCAACATTATGAATTCATAAAAGAGAAAAATAATTTTAAAAAGTGAGATTAATTTTTCAGTATAATTGCGATTTGAAATTTTAAATGAACAATTATGTCCACTTATGTGTGCATTGATACTTTATCCCATAGTTATGCTTTCTTTACATGGCTACTTAAAATTTTATATCAGCATGCTTAATTTTGCCCTACTTCATTCTAGAAGAATTTATTCTGTCCATACTAAGCTGTAATATTCGTTAAAAGTTTGGTGTTTACTATCTTCATCTTGCTGTAATCATAATGTAATGCTTTCAAAATGTTATGAATTGTTTAGGGAATTGGGACACTTTGGAAGTTCGGCCAAAAGAAAGAGGATTGGACACAAGGAATGAGCTTATCAAGTTCTATGAAGCAAACTATTCGGCCAATTTGATGCATCTAGTTGTATATACTAATGGTACTAGATCTTTTCTTGTATCAGATGCTACTGTTGCTATTCTTGAAATGACTCTGAATACCATTATTTATTCCCGAATATTTTTAGAAAGCCTTGATAAAATTCAAAATCTGGTGGAGGAGAAATTCTCAGATATTCGAAACACTGACCGAAGTTATTTCCGCCCTCCTGGTCAGCCATGCAAATCAGACCATCTGCAGGTATAATTGCACCATTGCCGTTTAAACAATTCTTAACTGCTTCAGGATTTATGCTAATGCTTGTTCTGACTTGTCTTTGTGTTAGATTCTTGTCAAAACTGTCCCAATCAAACAAGGTCATAAATTGAGAATTGTATGGCCAGTAACCCCTGAGATTCATCACTACACGGAAGGGCCATGCAGGTATCTTGGTCATCTTATTGGCCATGAGGGAGAAGGATCGTTATATTACATCTTGAAAACACTGGGTGGGTTTTATACATCCTCCTTTACATATCTTACAATTATTTTTCTGATAATGCCACTTTGGTTTGATTCAAAATTAAGATAAAGTATATTGGGATAAGGATTGGTGTAAATCATTGTCTAGTAATCCTTTTGCTATGGGATGAAGGTGAAACTTAAATAAAGAGATGATACTGATTTTGTGTATATGGTCTTGATATCATTAACTTCATATGAATGGTAGTAAATTTTGGAGTTTATTGAAACATTTATATTTTTTTTTTCATCTATCTTTTTTTCTTCCTCAAAATTTCAACATTCACTTCTATTCTATCCCCTCTTTGCAAAAAATAACAATCATCAGCACTTAGGTAAGGAGCTGTAGATTTATCAGATGAAACTGTACATTTGAATTTTTAACTTGTTTGAGGAACCATACATGAAGGAACATTTAATATCAATAAAATCAGGCTCTAGTTATTATAACTATAATGATAATATTTCTTAGCGGCTATCTTTACAGTCTATAAGTTCTTTTTTAACCTTTTTTTTGTCGATTTGAGTTTAGTAAATTACTATGAACAAGAAGCTATTTGTTTATCGCAGAATCATTTGTTAGCTCTTTTATCCATATTATTATATTTATTTGGAAAAATCACCTTTTACTTACAAGTTACTTAAAAGGATGTATATGGAATTAACTTCGTAGTTAATATTTTAATGGATAAATAATTTTATATATTCATTATGGTTAACTGTGATTAAGTTTATATTTTTTTAGTCTAATTCAAATGAAAAAAGAGTCAATAAGTTTATAAAATATTTTAATAAAAATAAATAAATAAATAAATATATATATATATATATATAAAATAAACATATCAAAATAACTCTGCAAGGGTAAGAGAAGAAATGACAACAGAAAAGAGTGGATTGGTGACTAGTGGAGATTATGAGTAAAATATGATAAGGGATAATATAGGAACTAGAAATTTGAGCGAGGGCTTTTTTGTCTTTGAAAAGTATCATTTTTTGCTTTTATTTTGAAAATGTGTGGCTAAACATTGTATGAATTGATACACACGCACACACACACACACACACATACAGATTTCATCATGTGGATGACAGTTTCATAGTACATTTTAGCTTCTATATCTTATGAGCTGTGTGATTTTATGAAAGTGTTCTGTTTGCAGGATGGGCAACAGGCTTGTCTGCGGGCGAATCAGATTGGAATCTGGACTTTTCTTTCTTTAAAGTCGTAGTTGAGCTTACTGATGCTGGTCATGGTTAGATTTTTTTTTTTTGTTTGTTTTCGCACTCCCTTCTCTTTATCTCTCTTGCTGTACATATCTTCCTATCTCTTTTGGTATTGTCATGTTCACATAAGTATCCAGAATGTCCCTTCGCTGAAGAAATCGCAAGCTGTCATTTTTTTCCCCCAAATTCGTGAACAAAGCCTAGGTGTGAGATATATTGGTTTCTGGATTTTGTAAATTTATTGACACCTCTATGTTTGGCATTTAGATCACATACAGGACATTATAGGGCTGTTATTCAAATACATTAAACTTCTACAGCAGTCTGGTGTTTGCCAATGGATTTTTGATGAGGTATTTCATTTGTCTATGATCTTTTGTATCTGACTGTCCTAGATTGTTTTTCTTTATGGCTTTAAATACATTTTGAAAGATTCTGATGTAACTGAACTTGTTCTTGAAGCTTTCAGCTGTTTGTGAGACCAAGTTCCATTATCAGGACAAGACTCCTCCAAGTAGTTATGTAGTTAATTTAGCATCAAATATGCAGGTAACCCATAAAATATGCATATAGTTTTCATGAAATGCTTCTCATGGAAATCTTCTTACTGATGCATTTTGTTGCCATATAGTTATATCCCCCCAAAGATTGGTTGGTAGGGTCATCTCTGCCTTCTAAATTTAGCCCAAGTGTTATCCAGATGGTGCTGAATCAGCTTTCTCCAGACAATGTTCGGTAAGTACACTGGAATCGTGTTAACATTGCATATTTTGGCAAATCTTCTCAAGTCGTGGCAAATTCCTGGTTTACATTGTGACAGTATGATTTCGATACTAGCTAAGTAGTTGCATGATGCCTGTTTTACAATCCACTAGCTCCTAATGGAGCTCAATATAATGGGAAATTATAATAGATTTCTTGAATTTTAAAAACCAGTTAACTTGTATTTGCTAGTTCAAATGACAATCTCATTCATCAATGTTTCAGTTATTGCGGGAAAAGATCTTTCTTTTCTGTCGTTGTTTGTATTTATGATCACTGTGCTTCTAAGGATGAGGCCATAATTTTGTTATGATAGTTGTTAAACTGATTTATTCTCTGCTGTGAAGAATCTTTTGGGAATCAAAAAAATTTGAAGGGCATACTGATAAGGTGGAGCCATGGTATGGAACTACATATTCCATTGAAAGAATTACAAGCTCCACAATTCAGGTCTGTGTTTCTATGAGCAGCTGTGCAAAATTTTTAGAGTAAACTAATTTGGATTGTCTCTTTATTATTCAAGGGAGTTTGTTAGGCCTTTATATGAATTATTGTGCGGAAAATTTGAAGTTGTTAGTCCCATATCATTTTGCGCTTGCAGGAGTGGGTCCTTTCTGCTCCTAAGGAAGATCTGCATCTTCCAGCACCTAACATATTCATTCCTACTGACTTGTCACTTAAGATTGTGCACGAGAAGGTACAACATGTGTTGTGATTTTATGTAGCATAAATATAACTATCAGGGTCTTAACTTTATTTAACATATTTATCTTTTGGAACAGGTTAAGATTCCACTTCTATTAAGCAGGACATCATATTCAGCCTTATGGTACAAGCCAGATACCATGTTTTCCACTCCCAAGGCTTATGTAAAGATAGATTTCAATTGTCCATATGCTGGAAATTCCCCTGAAGCTGAAGTTTTAAGTGATATTTTCACGCGATTATTGATGGACTACTTGAATGAATATGGTTGGTTGTTTTCTTAAACAGTTAGACCTTGTATAGATCATTTTTATACTTGAACTGTTATTCCTGGATGTTAACTATAAATGGAAGAAGTTCTTACTAGAGTTCATTTTTCAGCTTACTATGCTCAGGTAGCTGGTTTGTATTACGGTATAGGCCACACGGATAGTGGTTTTCAGGTATTATGGTTCAGTGTAATTTGGTTTGCAATTTAGTAATTTATGTATTTGATGGGCATTGAAATGGGGTAGGAAATCTTGTCTCGGAAGCTAGCTATTGATATGGGAAAATCATAATAATTATTACATGTTGCATTCTATATTACTGGATCTGAGACTTAGGGAATAGGGATCCCCATCCTTATCAATAAGTCAACCTTGGAAAGTCAATGTTTTGATGGTGTGACACTTCGCTTGACCTTCCTCAAGCAGAACACTCTTTAAAAGGCTACATTGAACTCTCATGTCTATTGAGATCCTATTCTTATTTATATACATTGAACATAACAACTCTCATGTCTATCAATATTTAAATGACAGTTTCCTTGCATATAATTTGTATATCATGTTTTTTTTCAGGTGACCCTTCTTGGTTATAACCACAAACTAAGAATTCTACTTGAAACCATCATTGAAAAGATCGCAACATTCACAGTGAAGGAGGACAGGTTCCTAGTTATTAAGGTAAACCTGAGGGACTTGTATGGAACTCCCATATGAGCTTTACTTTATTAATATTTGCCCTTAATGGACTTATATGGAACTCCTATTTTGTTCAGAGAGCAGGTTGCTTCTTTAATTTCTTTTAATAAAATAATGCCTGATTAAGAATTTTATCAGACTATGAAAGAATGTTATTGTTAGAACTTTTATTGTAAGTATTTGATTTTGTACTTTTAACTATGTCTTCATTTTGTTATATATTTTTAGACAGATTATAGTTTCTTTTATCATTTTATCAGGAAATGGTTACCAAGGAGTACGAAAATTTCAAGTATCAACAACCGTATCAGCAAGCTATGTACTATTGCGCATTGATACTACAAGATAATACCTTGCCATGGATAGAAGTACTTGAAGTACTTCCGCGCCTTCAGGCGGAGGATCTGGTCAAATTTGTTCCAGTGATGCTCTCAAGGACCTTTTTAGAGGTTTACATAGCAGGTAATTATGGTTCAAATGTTGATGAGTTACCTGTAACCTCTATGTTCCCAAAATTAGCTAAACCACCTAATCAACATATCTTTACAGGAAACATTGAAAACAATGAAGCAGAGTCAATGGTTAGGCACATAGAAGATACTCTTTTTAAGTGTGAAAACCCGCTATGCAAGCCTTTATTCCCATCTCAGCATTTGACAAATCGGGTTGTTAAGCTTGAAAGTGGCACGAATTATTTCTACCCTTCAGAATGTCTCAATCGGAAGGATGAGAATTCTGCTCTTGTTCACTATATACAGGTAAGTTGCTTTTATGTAGAAAAAATGGCTGTTGTAGTTTACTGCCGCCTAATACCAAGATTCTGCTACTTATTTTGGTTGTAACTATAGTCATTATACACCTACTTTTCTGACACTCTCTTCGGTTGAATATAATTTAAAAAGGCTCCCCCCCAAACCATTCTTAAGACCACCAAGCTCTCTTGAATGAGTTCTATATTTTCTGCTTTCGTGATACACGTGGTGTGTTACAAGCAAAAGCCAATTATTCACGAGGCTAACTAATTAAATCAACATCATTAAAATTCTCTCTTCGATGGCACATTTTTTTTTTGTTACCATGTACTTCACAATTTTCATACATTAATTTCCATGATTGCATTATTGAGGTGACCAAGCCATGTTGTAGGTACTTGTTTCAACTCATGGATTTCTTCAATGTACACATCTTTCAAAATATAATGTTTTTGTTGTGGTGTTAACTTCCTTTCCTTAACACAAAAATAAGTGATTTTTTTTTTTTAAAAAAAGTTTGGGCATGGTTTTTCCCTACCTTTTGTTTTTTTTTATTTGATTAGATATATTGGTCTGAGCTTATATACCTTGTGTTGATTATGTAACACATGATTAACTTGCAGGTTGGCCGTGATGACTTTAAGATGAATGTAAAACTTCAGCTTTTTGCGCTTATCGCAAAGCAACCAGCTTTTCACCAGCTTCGATCAGTTGAACAGCTTGGATACATTACTGTGCTCATGCAGAAGTGAGTCAGACTATTCCGTCCCTTGTATCCTACCCAGCATAGAAAAGATACTCCTTGTTTTTCACTTTAGTTTTCAAAATGTGCAGGAATGATTCAGGTATTCGGGGAGTGCTATTTATCATCCAATCCACAGTGAAGGTATGTGAAACTAATATCTTATAATTGATACTTATGACTATTGATTAATACTATCATTCTACTTGCATAACAGGGTCCTAGAGACATTGAGAAGAGAGTTGAGGCATTTCTCGAGATGTTTGAGAAAAAACTTCTTGAGATGTCTGTTGAAGAATTCAAGGTTTGATGGATAAATTACACTTTCTTTTTGTATAATATAGTAATATGACATTTTTATACCGTCATCCTCATTGAAGCAAACATGTTTTTTTGTTTTCTATATTTTGATTGAACATGTCATTGTTACCCCTTGTATCTGAGATTCAAATTAATTGCTTACTGGAAGCACTAACAAGGCGGATCATCTTTGAGAAAGAGGGGTTGTTGTCCCATTCCCATAACAACATTGCTATTCAAGGGATGAATATTTCTTGAATAGAAATTATTGAGGCATAAAAAATCTCTTCTACCCGTAAATATTGCTGTTTTCATCGGGTCACTTCTCCATTATTTGAATCTTAGTAGCCGAATTTGGGACTATAAAGCTATTCATGATTTGTTTTATATTCTATAAATATTTTAAAAAAATTCTGATAAGTTCATTTTCCATATCCTCGTTTATCAACTTGGTTATTAAATTTTGGGTTTGATTATATGTTTCCCCAAGTCCTTGGGTTGAACCTTCCGTATTTTTGCAGTGACCAAAAACAATGATTGTGTTTGAACTATAATTGATTTCTGAAATGCTTGTTTAGGGTCATGTAAACACATTAATAGAGGTGAAGCTTGAGAGACACAAGAACTTACGGGAGGAGTCATCATTTTATTGGAGAGAGATTAATGATGGAACTTTGAAGTTTGATAGAAGAGATTTTGAGGTATTACTGGAAGTTTATGTATATTTGTATGTATTCTTTATTTACCCAGTTCGCTTTTTTCCCCTCTACCTTAAAGTTGAATAAAGGAACTCTTATGAAGGGGAAAGGTCTCTCTAGAATCTTATCTGGATCAGTTGATTAGAACACTCGTATTAAGTCAAAAGTCATGAATTTATGGACAAAAAATGGGAGAATTATACTGAATGACTGAATTCACAGATTAACTATAAGAATTTCCTCCAATTTGCCATTCATGTTATGCAAATTTTGTAACTAAAAATATTTTATTCTATTTACCACTCAAACAAAACAAATTGAAAAGTGGAACGATGAGTATTTACTATTAGTGGTCATTAGGAATTAAAGATCTGTGAATTTGGCCCTTGGGCATAATTCTCTTAAAAATATGGATATTTTTAAGAGAATTGGATGTTAGCTATGTGCCATTGCTGAAACGGTGATTCCCTTGGGTGGTTTTGGAACAGGTTGCAGAGTTAAGACAGCTCACTCTTCCAGAACTTGTAGATTTCTTCAATGAATATATTAAAGTCGGTGCTTCACGGAAGAGGACCTTAAGTGTTCGGGTATATGGGAACCTTCATTCATCGGATTTCAAAGCTGAAGCTTCACAACCAGAGTCAGCTAAAATAAATGATATTTTATGTTTTAGAAAATCTCAGCCTTTATATGGTTCATTTAAAGGACTTTCGGGTCAGGTGAAGTTATAGAAATTTGGGTCAGGACTAGGATTGTGAACCTCCTTGCCTATTATTTTGGTGTGATGATTCGAGATGATTGAAAATACCCATCCTTCTCATATCAGCAAGAAAAAGGAGTTTTACAAAATGCTTGAATGTTCGATTTTAAAGGGTAGACAAGTATGAATAATCTAAAGCTGATGGTGGCATGTTGGGACATTTTTACCCGTTTAAACGAGACTGTTAGTTCCTTCCTTCCGACAGTTGGCCATTGGATCAAATGGATCATTTATCTTCTGCATTAAGTATCGTTCGGTCATTTATCTCCCGCATTTTGGATCAATAGATCGAATGCTGCATAAAGTGAGGTTTTGAAAATGAATATTTAAATTATGCACGATGACTTGATTCTTTTTCAGGATTGGAACATGCTGATGCCATTAAACCATTAGCTGAGCTATTTTATTATAGCTGGTGGTCTTTCTTTCTTTTTTTAAATTGTATGAATAAATGTGGTTGTCATTAATGTATCTTTCATTTTCAAGATTACATGACATTTTACAATTTGATGATTTATTTTGTTATCGTTGGTGGTAATTTTATTATGGTTGTCAAGTACCAAATCATTAAGTGCTTGTTCAATGCCCTCTAAAAACACATTTTTAACCGGCGATGCTGCTGAATCAACATTGTCGATCCCCCCATATGAATATTCTCTTGCAATTTCAAATTTTACACCCTCTTTCGAAATATAGGTCTTTTTTGTAAGAAAATTATTTCATTTTACATTTTTTTAAAAATTAACAAATATGGAAATATAAAAAGATATTTGCCATTTTAATTGTGTTGCTTAATCTTTATTCAGATCTTACATCTACGTTTCGAAGGATTTTATTTTATTATAATATAAAAAGTTCATTTTGCTCTGATTTAGTTCAAAGGTAAAATTTTTCAAAATTAAGGCAAAATTTTTCTTGCTGAAAAGCCCGTTGATAAAAAATTTAAGGAATTTATTATTAATAACATAACATTATAGTATTATATTACCATGCCAAAAAATATTACCATACCAAAAAAATCCTTCAATATTGTTTGTTTGTTCCCAAGTGTACGCGAATCAATTGTGAATTGTGATAATTCATCAGCATCAATAATAATATTATAATACTCGAGAGATACATTCTCATCCTTACCTGTTCAATTTTTAGATGTATATATTAGACATGGATAATGATTGATGAGGATGACAAGAAATGATCCAATCCGTTTTAAAAGGCTGTTGAGACTATGTTTATGAACATAGGAAACCTGTAATTCTATCGTTTCCCTTCATCTACAATCTACATTAGTATTTATAACAGCACTTCGTAATATGCCGAAATTTAGTTGCTTGTCTGTGGTATGAGTATGGGGATTCTTGAATCTTCACGAATATATGATAATCTTTGACTGGGTATCTACTTATATATAAGCCGCTACTGTCTAGCTAATTAAGACAACCTTATTCAGCTATCTGCCAAAAAAAATCACATAAGACGGCACAAATAAATAGTCCTGAGGTAAGAATCGCATTATCAGGCAGCAATTTAGCTTTTTTTGCCAGAATCAGGCAGCAATCTAGCACCAGCAATTAAACAGAACAATATAAAATTACACTACTAGAAGAAAAAGACTTGGTGTAGTATTCATACGAACCTTGTAAATATAGGGGTCATGACGCCCACCTGAGCCTGATCTTTTAACCGCTTGCAGCCTCAGCAGCCTTAATAACACAATCCATATTTAGTCCAATTTATCAGTATATATGCCAGGTAGATCCCCAAATTAAAGATAATTTGTATATGCACATATAAACAGAGATGCTCATTTTGACTACAATATACTTCAAGGGGTTTTGAAACCAGTCACTACGCTAATGCCAATCCTTTATTGATTTAAAATTCACTAATTTTTCCATAAACGACCGTGGGTATAAAGAAAAATTACCAAGTTATCATGAGAAGTTAGGTTCAAATTTCTTTTCTCAAAATGGATGTCAGACTGAATTATGTTCTTTGCCAATGTAGTGTAAATATAAGCCTAGCACACGCCAATTTCAATTGGCTAGCTGCGGCTGCGTATATGTTTATTATCGTGATGTGTGTGTACATACATACTACATAGAGAGAGTGGGGGGAGAGATTACATTCGAAGAGCTTTGCTGGTGTCAGGGCTGTCACCAAGGAGTTGGCGGATCCTCACTTCAGAGGAATCTCCACCAGAAAGCAACTTCAAAATGGCTTCAGCTCGGCGGCGCATATAACCGGAACTGGCGACGTGCTTTTGCTTTGAATGCTGCGCGTGATTGCGTTTCAGAATTCCAAGCATTTTCCCGCGTCTGGTTCGGTTTATATAGCGCAAGCTTCGCGCGCTAGAGATCCCGCTGGAACCGCTTGACAAACTGGAGGATGCGTCAGCTGTATGCTCGGACACCTTTGATGCCATACTGGTGTTTGGTTTCGGGACGTCGTCGTTGGAGACCCACATGATCTTCGATCGACTCTTCCTCGCAATCTTAGTTATTAATTCAAAGAACCTCTCAGTGTGCTCATATTAAAAACATTGTTAACTAATCTCTAAAAACTTACAAATAAGATTCTGTTCGTATGAAAAGAGAACCGAGAGACTAATGATTACTAATAAGTGGAAGAAACACTGTTCTTATTTGCAGCAGTCAAATATTACGTGAGGCAAAGTGAAAAAAATTCTGCGATAAAACCAAGTATATATCTCGCATAAGCAAGTGACTAATCACAATATCTTAAGGTTAACAAAAAGTAAAAATCACTTGACGGTGCGAAATAGAGCCTCATAACTATTCAGTCAGGGCAGAAAAGTGAGATCGGACTATTCAAAGAAATTGTTCTGCCTACCGGGAAACAGAAGTAAAACCGTCACACCACACAGAAAACGGATCAGAACAGAGAATGAATGAGAATTCTACCGAAGCAATAAATATAAATCTGAGATCAAAGCTCAGGACCTTGAACTTCATCTGACGATAACGAGCGACGGCAGAGAAGAACCTGATCCTACGATCTCTGATCTCCTCCGATGATCCATCATCACTGACGAGCGACGACGAGGACATCTTGGAACCAATCGACACGAAGCTGTCATCTCTCCAACTCTTGCTTCTGCTTCTCCCTGGCGTCGAATCGCTACGATCAACATCAAACGCCCTGTGGAGCGAACAAAATTAAATGCAGACGCAAAAAACAAGAACGCTCTGGGTTGAAAATAGAACTGGAGAGCCGTATATGTAGCTCGACTACCTTGTAGGAGTAAGCGAGGGAGATGGATATGGAGGCGGAGAAGAGAGAAGAAGCAAAGCAGAAGCAACCGTTTGTTCTTGCGAACTCGGAAACGGTGACAATGACATTGTTCGTTTCAGTAGCTCTATGCCTCTGTTTTCCAATTTTAATTTGGCGGGTTTATTCAAGTCTTTTCAAATTTCTCTCCCCCCTTGCGCACACATACTCTTGCTCTCTGTGGTTCGCAGATGCGTGTGTGGTGCCGTGAAAATGAAACCTGAGCCTTGCATGGAATGAATGCCTTTTGTTTGTAGTTGAATTGGGCTAAGCGTAAGCCCGAACCATAATTGGGAGCAGCTTAAGTTTTTTTGTTTTTTAATTATTATCGCACATCCTTCACAATTGCAAGAGTTTTGCGGGGGCAAATAAAAGTAGCTAGTATAAATAGCTTGTCCTTTTTACCTTTAGTGCCAATGATAAGTTAGATTGTTCCAAAAAAAAAAAAAAGCCTACTTTTGTTTCGCGTTTGTTGCAAGGAGCAGCTTAAGTTGCATGAACATCTATGTGGGTCCCATCCGAAGGCCCGGCAGTTTGGAACTTTGAACCCGATCTAAAATATTGTCCCACTATTTGTATAAAGAAAAACCCGGGTCTCGGGCCATCATTCCCTTCTCTGATCTGATCCATTGTCTCTTCGTTACTGTTTTCTGGATATGATTTCATTAATATTTCACATGATTCAGGGTTTTTTCTGCTTTTTCTGTACTTGTATATATAATACACCACTAATTGTAAGTAGTGACGTGCCTTTATATATCTATTCTCAAATATATACTACTCATCAATGTTTTTCTTTCGAATTTTTTCTCTTCAGTATAAACTATGATCTGCAGACCACGTTAAAAATGTAAACCCATTATTATTATTATTAGAAACAAAATGATATTACTTAAAGGAGCTAAAGTTTACAATGTAAACCCATTAAAAGCCTCTTGTTTGAGGAGATTATTTTTAGAACTCGTTTCGCATTGAGCACTTAGTATTATTTCATGTATTTTTTATCTGACATTTTATTTTTATTACTGATTCTTTAGCATTACGATTACATATGGAGTAGTAAATATTTTCCCAAATCCTACATGTTGACACGCACATATAGCTTGCTTAGTCAGCATTAGTCTGTAATTAAAATTGTCAAAAGCTTCCTTTACATTCAGGGTGCCCTGACATTTCTTGCACTCGAAGAACTCTGATTTGGCGCTTTTTATGATGAAAAAGAACACATTCCCGCAACACTTCGATCAGATAATGTCGAACTCACTCTTTCCCAAAGACGATATTCAAATCACACTATTATCCATCAATTTTCTATTCGGGCATGAACGTCTTCTGATTTCTTTTGAAATGCATTGCACACATAAATCAGAAAAGGATTAATTAAAACGAAAATGACCCGTTAACTACTCAAAAGAGACAAGTGGATACCAAAGATTGAGCTGGCTTTGTTTAGAAGGCATCAAGCTGAGAGAATGGAGAGTTGAGATTGGATCTTCGTGTTAGAAGCAAGCAGAACCATGTAACCGACAATGTATAATGCCCACCAGACAAATTGTATATTATCGTATATCAATTTATTATTCGTTCGTATTACCTAATCAGTCCCACCCAACCATGAATATATATTTCAGAAACATCAAAAAGAAGAAAGAGATAGCTCAGCACAATACAGAGTCCTCCAACCCACCAAACTTCTTCAGATGCATTGAAGCCTAAGGAATCACAGACACTCATTCATACCTGTCGGCAAGAGAAGCAATTACAGACAAAGTACGCTCGCGCGCTGATCCACAGTGGTCTCAGTTTTGGTTCGTGCTATTGAAGAATCAAGTGAGACTCCAAAGTGTTAATTCGTCTGAAGTCAAACTTGGACTGAGTAGGGATCTGAATCAAGCGCTGGTCTGGTGGGAGGAAGGGCGATTCGTCTCATAGGATCCAATGTTGGTCCAAGATCGTTCAGGTCCTAAGTCTCCTAAACCCCAGGCGAGAAATATACCTAAGCTTCCCACAGATCGCTTCTCTGTGTCCAAAAACCTCGATTGCTCCGCATGGGTTTCCGAGAATCTCTTCAAAGTCACTGCAATCTTTCTTCTAATTGTCACTGTGGCGGCATTATTCTTCCTCCGCAACGTTGGCGACACGGCTGCGCTGCTATGCTTCGAAAAAAAGGCCATAGAACTCGAAAAGATCGAATTTCCGCATATTAACTGGAATTCGATTGCTCCAATCACGGATAAGACCTCCAGATACGTAAACTTTCGATCTGAGCGGTGGATCGTCGTCTCAGTGTCTAATTATCCCTCGGATTCACTTCGCAATCTCGTCAAGCTTAAGGGGTGGCAAGTGTTGGCTGTGGGGAACTCAAGAACACCGTCGGATTGGAGCTTAAAAGGTGCTATCTTTTTGTCATTAGAGGAACAAGCTAATTTGGGATTTCGGGTGGTGGATTATCTTCCTTATGATTCATATGTTAGGAAAACTGTTGGTTATCTCTTTGCTATTCAGCATGGCGCTAAGAAGATCTTCGATGCTGATAATAGGGGTGATGTAATTGATGGGGATGTAGGTAAGCATCTTGATGTAGAATTGTTTGGGGAGGGTGCCAGGCAAGAGGTTATATTACAGTACAGCCATGACAATCCAAATCGAACCGTTGTGAATCCATATATTCATTTTGGGCAGCGTTCGGTTTGGCCTAGAGGGATGCCATTGGAAAATGTTGGTGAAATTGCGCATGAAGAATTTTACACAGAGGTCTTTGGTGGAAAACAGTTTATACAACAGGGACTTTCAAATGGGCTTCCTGATGTTGATTCAGTGTTTTATTATACACGCAAGTCCAGCTTTGAAGCTTTTGACATTCGATTTGATGAGCATGCCCCAAAAGTGGCGCTGCCACAAGGTATTATGGCGCCTGTTAATTCCTTTAATACATTGTACCATTCTTCAGCATTCTGGGCTTTGATGCTTCCAGTTTCTGTTAGCACCATGGCTTCTGACGTTTTAAGAGGATACTGGGGACAGAGGCTTCTTTGGGAAATCGGTGGTTATCTTGTATTTTATCCCCCTACACTGCATAGATATGATAGGGTTGAGGCTTATCCATTCTCACATGAGAAAGATCTTCATGTCAATGTGGGACGTCTAATCAAGTACTTGATTTCGTGGAGATCAAATAAACATAGATTGTTTGAGAAGATTTTGGAGTTAAGCTACATGATGGCAGAGGAGGGCTTTTGGGAAGATAAGGATGTGAAGCTTACCGCTGCTTGGTTACAGGACTTGCTTGCTGTTGGGTATCAGCAGCCAAGATTGATGTCATTGGAATTGGGACGTCCAAGAGCAAACATTGGTCATGGTGATAGAAGGGAGTTTATACCGCAAAAGTTGCCATCTGTTCATCTTGCGGTTGAGGAAATAGGAACGGTAAATTATGAGATTGCTAACTTGATCAAATGGAGGAAAACTTTTGGGAATGTTGTGCTCATCATGTATTGTAGTGGCCCAGTGGAGCGTACGGCTCTTGAGTGGAGGTTGCTTTATGGGCGTATATTCAGAACTGTTGTCATTTTGTCAGAAAAGAAGGATACCGATCTTGCTGTAGCAGAGAGCCATTTAGAGAAAGCATACAAGTAAGTTGAGCTATATCCTTCTCTTGCGCGTCTCACCTAGGTCGTTTGATTGTTATTTAATGACTGCTGTTATCGCGTGTCTCTCTCTCCTGAATTGCATTCTCTCTTAAATATAGTTTTTATTTTGGAATTAGCACTGAAAATTTAGAAGCTGGCGAAGTTCTCTAGATAATTCAATGAATAATCAAGTTAAACCACATGAAAACTTGTCTCTAATTTTAAGACTGTTGCACATCCTAATTATTCAAAATGTGCGAATATATGTTGGATATCAAACGTGTAGTTTATAAAATACTCTTGCGTCGTTATAGCTATAATTATATCCAATTGGGAGTTGAAGATCCATTAATGTCTCACCTGAGGTTCTGATTGGGGAACTTGGCTTAATAGTTGTTAGACCAGAAATATTAGAGAAAATTATCTAGCAAGGTTCAGCGTTGTTAATTCATTGTTTTGGTTTATGCTAATATTAGACATAATGTTGTTAAAATTCAGTTCTGTTGAGTTCTGACTTACATAATATTTCGGTTGATATTGACCTTTGAAGTCTTTAGATGCGAGATATGGTACAGAATTTAGGCCGCTAATCTTTCTTCATGATGATTACTTCCTTCTCTTCTGTTTCCAGGGACCTGCCAAAAATATTTGATCAATTCAGCAGTGCTGAAGGATTTCTGTTCCTGCAAGATAATACCATCCTTAACTATTGGAACTTGCTACAAGCTGACAAAACTAAGCTGTGGATCACTAACGAGGTATTCCGATTTGTGATAAATGCTTATCTAATTATCCTAATAACTCTAGTTGATGATGTTTTCCCTGTGTTAGCTGACTTTTTAGAGAGCCCATTAGAGCTCTGTTTCTCCTCTGACATTCTCATTGACATCCAGGTATCGAAGTCTTGGACTAAAGTTACAACCAATGACAACTCAGATTGGTTTTCAAAACAAGCAAGCATGGTCCAGAAGGTTGTTAGCATAATGCCAGTTCACTTTCAAGTCAATTACAAAGAAACTCTAACAAGTGAGAAGAACCTCCTACTATGTAGCTCTGAGGTATTCTACATTCCTCAGCGCTTGGTCGGTGACTTTGTTGAGCTTGTTAATCTGGTGGGCGATCTGGAGATCCATCAGAAGGTTGCAATTCCTATGTTCTTTATATCCTTGGACTCTCCCCAGAATTTTGACTCTGTTCTCAACACAATGACCTACAAGAGTAAGCCCCCAACTAACTCCACCACTCTTTATTCTGCTAAAGTACCTGCTGTTCGTCCATGGAATGTGTCAAGCGAACAAGATTTTATAAAGCTTATCAGAATAATGGCTGAGGGGGACCCCCTATTAATGGAGTTAGTTTGATGGTAGGGATATTAAAAGACGAGAGAGAGCACGCAAAGGAACATATTACTCAGTTAATTGTTACGAAAGACAGTCTTTTTGTTTTCCCTGACGAAAAAATCTAGAAAGGGATTATTTTCTTCCAAGTTTTCCCTTCATTGTAGATCTGCCTTGTATAATTCATTTCTTTTGTTTGTTTGCTCCAAATAGAAAATGTATTAAATTCTTTGCCCCCTTATTTTTGTGAAAGTCTGAAATATGAGAATTCATTTGTACCCAATGTCGCAATTCAAGCTCTCAATTGAAAGCTTCTTTTCCTGTAGCAATGCTCGTTTTGGTGTGATGAATGTTTTTTTTTTTTTGTTAATATAATTTTAGTCTCTCAAATTTACCCTTTCCTAAAATTTTGTGACAAAAAAGAAAAGGACTAATATTTTACAATGATAAAATTTGAGGTGTCAAAACTAAAAAGAGAGCAAATTTAGAGGATTGTATGAATCTTTATTTTTTGGGAAAATCACTCTCAGGTCCAAAGGAAGTAAAATATTGTCAGAAAAGTCCCTGAAAAATCTAAAATATCTAAAAAGTCTCTAAGAATTTTTCTGATATTATTTTTCAAAGTTAAATGACCCACATGCCCCTCTTGTAATTGTAAAAATCGAAGCTTCAGAAAGAGAGGGCGTAACTTTTTTTTTGGAGAGACAGAGAAACGATGTGAAAGGGAGAGGGGTTTGAACTCAAACATTAAAGAGATCAAGTTTAGTGTTGAAGTTCTGGGCAAAGGATCGAATTTGCAAGCTCCACCTACTGATACAGAGGTAGCATAGCAAACTGATTTTTTTTTTTTTTTTGGTTCTATGTATTCATTGGATGAAGTGAAATTGAATGATGGTGAAAGGTAAGTGCTTGGGGTCAATAGGGGATAAGATGGTAGGAGGTAGATGAGTAATGGCATGATTTAGGTAAAGATATGATCTTGAGTATTGTAGTTGGGGTTTCAATGAGGTTAGATAGTGTTAATGTCACAGTGCTCTGTTTTTGGGAAAGGTTACAGAGGAAATGATACGTTTAAAGTGAGAATGACTGATTGTCATATTGGTGGGTGCTGTGAAAAATGCTGATATGGGGAAGAATTTAATTGTTGTTAATTTTTGCAGTTGTAGTTGTTAATATAACTGTAGTAGTTGTTAATACAAAGCACCATGGCACCCAACCTCATTTTCCGTATTAACAACTACTACTGTTATATTAACAACTACTACTGCGTGAATTAATAACAATTTATTTTCTTTCCATATCAGCATTTTCATAGCACCCCACCACTTCAAACACACCACTTCCTCTGTTTCTTTTCCCAAAAACAGAGCACCATGGCACCCAACCTCATTTTTCGTATTAACAACTACTATTGCGTGAATTAACAACAATTTATTTTCTTTCCATATCAGCATTTTCATAGCACCCCACCACTTCAAACACACCACTTCCTCTATTTCCTTTCCCAAAAACAGAGCACCATGGCATCCAACCTCGTTTTCCGTATTAACAACTCCTACTGTCATATTAACAACTACTACTGCACGAATTAACAATAATTTATTTTTTTTTCATATTAGCATTTTCACAGCACAATGAGGTTGGAAAAGGGGGATGGGTTGAACTATTCAACATCATCATCACCTTCATCCCTTCCTTCTTTAAAAATGGCGGAAGCTTGAGATCAAAAAAATCTCACCACCTTCCTTCCATCTTCTTCTTCCTTCTATCTTACATCTCATCTCACAAATCTTTCACCACCTCAAAGCTTTAGGGCCCGTTTGGTTAGATTGCATTGCACACATGCGATGGTAATCTTGATTGCATTACCATTGGTGGCCTGTTTGGTTGGGCTTATTAATGGTAATGTAGATTACAATTGTAAAATAGATTGCATATTTTATGGTAATCTCCATTCATAGGGGGACCTCTATGAAAACTCATTACAGGCTTGTAATCATTGATGAAATCTCAATTTTAACCCTACTAATATAATAAAAAGACAAGATTTATCCTCACCAAACAAATAATTAAAAACAGCCATCATCATTTTTTTCTTCTGAAAAGCCCTAAAATGAATGAGGGTCAGAAGCCGACCTTCCCGAGTGAAGGATATCCTTGGCTAGCCTAACCATAGGATCAATATCCTTGATGATCTCCTTTGCCTTCTCCTTCCATTCACCATCATTGGGGTCATCCGGTAGCTTAGAGATTTGAGCAGAATGGCTTGCTTTCTCATCTGTTTGTGCCGACACCGGGGCGGTAGAGGAACTGCAGAATAAGCGGTTAGGCGTTACATTCACGGAGATTCCCGCCACAAAAGGCCGGAAGTTTTGGAGCCGAAAGTGATAAAGCATAACGTTTCGAAGAAGTAGAGGACCAGCCATTTCACATCTGCGGGTTGCGCGATACAGGCGAAGGTGATTATTGGGATTGTGGTTTCTGATTCTGATGAGCAAAATCAATGGAAGCTCCTGGAAGAAGGCGGAAGTAAGAACTTATGGCATTTTCAGGGATGACTTTGAGTTGAATCCTGCTGGATACTTGTACGAGTATGGCTTTGGTTCCACGGAGGCTTTGGGGGAGACAGATTATTGGGGTGAGGAAGGAGATGATCGGTGATGGAGGTTTTTTTTATATTTAAGGGGGTATTTTGGATCTTTTATAATTCAATTTAAATATAAAAAAAATTTCTTAACATCTTATTATTAAGCAACCAAACATGATGATGGTAATCATTATTGCATTGCACCCCATTGCATTGCAGTCCATTGCATTACCAGAGGGGTCTGCAATTGAACCAAACGGGCCCTTAGTCTTCACCATCACCATCATTTCTGTAGAGAGAGAACGTAGGGAGATGAATAAAAAAGATTACATCTGAGAGCGAAAACTCAGAACAAATGAGAGAGAGAAATAATAGAAGAGGGGCATGTGAGTAATTTGACTTTGAAAAATAATATCAGAAAAGTCCCTAGAGACTTTTCAGATATTTCAGATTTTTCAGAGATTTTTCTGACAATATTTTACTTCCTTGGGACCTGAGAGTGATTTTCCCTTATTTTTTCCCCCTTTCGGTTAGCTGCTAACACAAGAGTGACATGTATCCGAAATTGCGATTAACCTCCAACGGCCTTGCCCCTTCACGGAATCCTTACAACAGAATGCTGACATGTTTGAGGAATAAACCAAAAAAAAAAAAAAAAAAAAGGAGTAACTGTGAGAAGGGTTAAGATTAACTTTGAATCAGAAACTTGTGTTTGCAAAGGGATAGAGTTTGCAGCTACACATTGATCGATCCCTGCAAATTAAGTTACAACAGGGAAAGAGGCAAGAAAAACAGAATGATACAAAAAGATATCCTAGATAATGGACAACGAGGTGGAGTAAGGTTCCAAATACAGAAGGCAAAGATGAATCAGCAGTCTCAGATTTCTTCGCTGTGGTATATCCTCCTCAATCTCTCAATATCAGGGCCAAAATTCAACGGTCAATTCCTTCAATTTTGTCTTCCACTTCGGAATACAATTGCCTGAGCCTCTCAATATTCTGCTCAGAAGTTTCCCAATAACCACGTCCATTGGCTTCCAAGAACGTTTGAACCAACTTCCTGAAGGAGTTAGGGTTTGTGTTCATGAGCTTGTTCAGCATTTCCTCATCTTGGATGAACGTAGTGTTGGCTTCTTCATACACCCAATTGTCCACTTGGCCTGAAGTTGCACTCCACCCTACAGTGTTAGTGAGTCTCTTCTCAATTTCACGTACACCCTCATAGCCACTAGACAACATTCCTTCATACCACTTGGGGTTCAGTAGTTTGGTTCGTGCATCAAGTCTCACAGTCTCAGAAAGTGTACGGACCTGAAAGCAGTATTTTCACAAGGTTAGAGCAAAATTCATCTGGCTGGAGAAGAATTTTAGCTTCGAAATAGATATTCATGTAAATTTTCACCTGCGCATTGGCTGTGGTTGTGTCGGCAATGTACGCACTTGGCTTCTTCCCATCTTTCCTTAGACCTTGAACCAGATTAGTAGGGTCTGAATCAAAGTAGTGACTCACATCGGTGAGGGAAATTTCAGAGGAATCAAGGTTTTGGAATGTGGCAACAGCTGTGCTCAGAGCCATCTCAAAGACCTTTCTTTTTTCAGTCATGCCTGAACCAGGAGCATCACAGTCAAAAGCAAAAGATTTGCGGCTAAGGTACATGTCCTGAAGCTGCTTCTCGTCATTCCAGGATGAATTCTCAACAGCCAGGTTTATATTTGAGGAGTAGGATCCTGAGGCATTGGAGAAGACCCTTGTTGCTGCTTCTCGGACTTCAACCCCTAGGGCTTGAGCTTGTTCTAATGCGTGCTTCCTCACGTAGTTTTGCTCTGCAGGCTCATCTAATTCAGCAACCATTTTCACAGCTCTGTCCAGGAGATTCATCTGCAAATGAAAAAATTAGAACGCGAGCAAAGGAGATAGAAAGAGTTATCGCAGCGGATGACAGAACAGGACTACTAAATTGGTCCTAAGCCTTCATCTCAGAGAAACAAAAAGATTGATACCTGATTGATGAAGAGATCTCTGAACACTCCAGAGCAATTAACAACAACATCAATCCTTGGCCTTCCAAGCTCTTCAAGACTAACTGGTTCCACCCGGTTGACCCGTCCAAATGTATCAGCCACTGGTCTCACACCGATCATCCACAAGACCTGAGCCAGGGACTCACCATAAGTCTTGATATTATCCGTTCCCCACAATACGAGTGCAATTGTCTCAGGATACTTTCCTTCATTATCAGCTTTTTGCCTCTCAATCAACCTATCTACAACTATTTTGGCACTTTGCATAGCTGCTGTAGTAGGAATAGCTTGTGGATCCAGGGCATGAATATTCTTTCCCGTTGGTAGGACTTTTGGGTTTCTAATGGGGTCACCACCTGGACCAGGCTCCACATATTTACCCTCCAAGGCCTGTTTTAAACTCCCTAATTCATTGTCAGCCACAACCAACTTCAAACATTCTCCCAAGAAAGCAAACAACGCTCTTAGCTTTTCCCTATCTGCCCGGTAGAATTTGGTGTTTGACAAGTACTGAATCCATGGCTCATTTACTCCGAATCCAAGAATTGAACTGAGCTTATCAGCTACATCAACAACTTGACCCTTCTCGTTAGTAGTTCGCTCCACAAAGGCGGTAATAGCTCCACGTGATGTTTCAGTTATTTGTCGAAGAAGCTCCACATCCTTCAATATTCCTTTGTCATTCCCTCTGTAAACATCCTCAATATCTCTTCCTACAGTCCCAGCCAGTATTGATGGGAGCGAAGCAATACCATCTTCAGGACGATCAAGTGCAGCGATGTTTACCAGTGTCGCAACTGCTTCCAAGGCTGAGGGAGGCTCACCAATGACATGAAGCCCGCAAGGCAGTAAGCGGGACTCAATCTCCATGATCTTGGAATACACCTTACCAACCACAAGATCTCGTTCTTTTGCTGGGATCTCCTCACCCTCGTCTGGAAGTTCCACGTCCTTGTCAAGATTGCATTGTCTAGCTGTGCTGATAATTGAACTCACAATTTGTGGTCCCCGGCCAGTGTCCTTAAGGGACTGGTAGGAAGAGATTAGCTCACTCAACTGCTTAAGACCTTTGTAAAGACCAGCATTTTCTGCTGGAGGCGTCAGATAGCTAATGGTATTTGCATAGCTCCTGCGCTTGGCTATGGTGGCTTCAGAAGGGTTGTTTGCAGCATAGTAGTAGACATTGGGAATATTTCCAATCAGACTGTCTGGGTAACATACATCACTCATCCCCACCTGTTTTCCAGGCATAAATTCAAGTGAACCGTGTGTTCCAAAATGAAGAACAGCATCGGCTTTGAAAATCTTCTCAACAAAAGAGTAATAAGCCGCAAACCCATGATGTGGGCTGGCAGATTTGGAGAAAAGTAGCCGCATAGGATCACCTTCATAGCCAAATGTGGGCTGAACACCTATGAAGACGTTACCATACTGTTTCCCATACACCAATAGATTCTCTCCATCTGCATTCAATTTCCCAGGAGGTTTTCCCCAATTCTCTTCTAGTGCTGAGGCATACGGAGTCAACTTTTGGTACTCACGAACACTCATTTTGTAAGCAACATTCAGATTTGGGCTGCTGAATTGTGCCTCTTTGTCATGTATGACATCTTCAATTAAAGCTTCAGAAGTCTCCGGAAGGCCTTCAACGTTGTAACCATCCCTTTTTAGGTCTTTAAGAACAGAGAAGATGGAGGAGAAAACATTGAGGTAGGCAGCAGTTCCTACATTTCCTTTGTCTGGAGGGAAACTGAAAACAGTGATGGCTAATTTCTTCTCTGCCTGCATGAGTGCATAAATGAGCCATGAGAATCTCAACAATCAAAGTCAAACTTCACTAGGCAAGTAAAGGAGAAAGATTCTTCAAATTAAATAGTAATAATGAAATGAATGACAGAAATATTGTTCTGCAATGTAAAATGTTGGGAAAACCAAACCCTATTATCATTCCTGCAATACTAGTGGACAAAGATGAAAGACTTCACTTATGACTTGTCTGGGAAACACAAAAAGGAGAAAAAGAACATGGATTGGTAAAAAATAGGGAGGAATTGTTTGCAATCATGGTTTTATACCTTGCAAATTTTCATTCCCTCTTCTATTTCTGAAACAAGGGTTTAGAGTAGAAACATGTGGCCAGTTAAATAAATATTGTTACCAAATAAGAAAACCTTTCTATCTCTGACTCTCTTCTGCTGTCTGAGATAAATTCATTCCCATTCCCTAGACATTATTAGTTTGATTATGAAAATGAGAGATACGACTTCTAAAACATACTCATACTACAGTATAATACCACTTAGTCTTCAAACTATCTACAACTCCACATCTTTTCTCCTTTTTCATACACAGATTATGGAATATAGATTCTAACTGCAGAGCTTCCTGTTAGATATTGCTAGCAAGTTATGAATGGGTGAGGTAAAACCCGGGGGGTGGTTCCTTTATCAGATACTCTATCTTCCAGGACACGGGAAAAAAGTTCACATTAACAGTTTCAATATTAAATTCCTTTTAAAACAGGACAGATTTTATGAAGTATATATGTGAACAAGAAGTTATTCAGAGATTTTATCAGTACATACTTGAACTGGATATGCAACTTACGACTCAAAAACCAGCAATTACCTTTGATTTTCTTTTCAAATCAGCCCATTTGATTGCTCTAGTGCAGAGCTGCTCCACCCTCTTATGAAGAGCATGAGATTTTCCTAAAAACACATTAAAAAAACCAGGTAAGGATTTTCCTAAACTAAAATGGAATTAAGAAAAACACAGAAAGTGAAATTCTGGATACAGAAAAAAAAATGCACAACTAAAAAATTTGCAACAAAGACTCGTAATCTACCAATTCCCTAAAGCAGAATTGTCTGAGTTTACTCAAAGATAAATGTAAGACATCACACCTTAAAAAAGACTCCAACTTAACACGAAGAAAACTTCAGAGAGGGAATTGTTGTTACCTGTTCTAGGATCTCGACCGGCAAATACAATGGGCTCCATGCCTCCATCTAGCTCAGGAAGAGCAACTTGCAGAGCGACCTGAATTGGGTGCAAACCCAATGTACTGTTGAGCCACTCCTCTGTGGTCTGAAACACCAGTGGCAATGCAACAATGTACGGTACATCAAGCCTCCGCAAAGCCTCAACTGCTCTTGGATGATCCTGCCTTGCAGGGCCTCCAACAAGAGCAAAGCCAGTAAGTGACACAACTGCATTGACAAATGGTTTCTTGGTAATCGGATTGATCAAATATTTCTCTACTGGCCCTGAAAAATCAAGTCCACCAGCAAAAATTGGAATAACTTTAGCCCCTCTTGCTTCGAGTTCCATAATCACAGCCACATAGTGGCCTTCATCCCCAGTTACAATGTGACTCCTCTGCAAAATCAAACCAATTATAGATGCATCTGGACTCTTGAGCTTCACGTTAGTATCCCTTCTAGTAGCATACCAATTCAAATACTCTTTCACATCATCATACATACAAGGAGCCAAAGGGTGCCATATTCCACTGTCCAAGTACAGAACTGGCTCCGAATACTCGATCTTTGTCCCCTTTAATGCTGGAACATAAGACCGAGATATCATCTTTAAGAAGTTCTGTAGATTATCAGGCGAACCACCAAGCCAAAACTGCAGACTCAGTATGTAAATCCTTGCATCCCGAGCTTTATCACTTGGAAGATACTTCAAAACCTTAGGCAAAGTCCTTACTAGCTTCAGCATACTATCAGCAAACCCAGCTGATTGCTGCTTCTTTCTCTTAAAAAGCTGGAAAAACGGACTTTTGGATTGCCCAAGCTGCGACATGTTAAAAGAACCCAGCTTGCTCAGCCTCATTACTTCAGGCATTGATGGGAAAACCAAAACAGCGTCAAGTCTTTCCCTTTCTTTCTCCACAGCAGCCTTAACTTTGAGAGCAAGCTCCTCGACAAAAATCAAAGACCCAATAAAAATATTAGCGTCTTCGAGATCCTTACAGAAAGTTTTGTACGTCGATTCATCGCGAAGCTCCTCGACCAAGTAACCCACAACTTCAAATGAAGCATATTGTTTGCCACCATTGAGAGCTCGCACCGCAGCCGATAGAGATGATTGGTACTGAGCTTCGAGAACAACATATACAATTTTAACCTTTGGAAGGTTCGTGTCTTTCTCTGGAACTATCCTACGAACTTCTGGGGATGTTTGGGTGAATAGGCCATTGCCAATCGCGGCACATTTCACTCTCAAGGGGGGCTTTGAACTGACAAAATTGGCTCTTTTGGGAAGAAAAGAATGGAGAAAGAAATGCTTTCGGGCAAGAGAAGAAAGCTGGTCAGCTTTAGAGCTGGGCAAAGTAGAAGGGGATGATACCAGAGAAGCCATTGGTGATCAGCTCTGTACAATCACACAGAGGAGTGCTATGTATCCAAGTTAAAGAGTGTATAAAAGGCAGAGGAATTGGAAAGAATGGGGAATCAGAGTAGAGGAATGAATTTGCACGCTTACTTTCTTTGTTCTCTCTAAAGTTTTATGCTTGGAACTCAGTTCCAGTGCATCTTCTTCCTTCCTCTGATATCTTTCAGAAAGATTGAAGGTTATGGTTTTTATTGGGTTTGTGTGGAGGGCAGTGAAAGAAGAAGCTCGAGAATTGAACAGTTGGTTTTTATGGTTAGTGGTGAGAGCTAGACCCACGTAGCAAGTCGGGTAGGCATTAGAGTTAATGAGTGGACTGAGGTTTTGATGCAAGAAGCATCATGGGGGCGTGTAGGAGAGAGAAACAGGGGCGTGTTGGTGGTATTATATTTCTATCTGGTTGAGCTTTTGGAGATGGAGTTTCCTGAATTCTCATTGGTCCAAGAGGATTTCTCAGCGAAGGGATTACGGAGGAGTAAGAAGGGGTGAGAATGTGGATGATGAGAGAGAAAGTGGGAGACTTTTTGTCGCGTTGCAAGCACATCGAGGCCTTTTCTTACTTTTTGAGTTTGTGTATTATATTGAAAAGGAGTTTCGATATTTTTGTCCGCGAAACCTAATGGGCCCATGCGTACTGTTAAGTCTTACGCTTCCATTTAACTTGCCACAAGTTCCTCCATTGTTCTTTTGTTCTTGTTGTTTGAATATCAATCAACTCATATGTACTGCCTCACTGGTAGAAGTGTAAATTAACAACTTCCCTCGTAAAAAAAGACAGCAAGTTCCCAGAGATATGTTCATCTCTACTGTCTTGAAGTCTATCTACCTCGTTGATTAAGAATGACTTCTAATTAAGAGTACTAATTAACTAAGCATTGGAGGTGATTTTTCTTTTGTTAGGGTACCTAATAATATTATAAAAAAGATGGAAGTATTAATGAATGTAACTTGTTAGTTTGGGGGATTGATTGCGGTGCAAGAATGCTGCCGATCACGTTGGATATTTTCATGAGTCTCCGTCATAGATCTTCAGCAGTATGGTATGTCTAGCTTGAGTTTTATTTAATTACCGTCTTCTCTGACAGATTTTATCCATCTTCCTCTGACGTAAGAACAATTTTATTTCATGACATCTCTAAAAATTTATAGTGCCGTAAAGTGATATTTGGATCAATAGCACTGGTTTTGCCGTAATCACATCAAAAAACATATTGTCACCTACGGTTATATTTTAAAGGTTATAATTAATCACTATCAATAATCAATCGTAGTTGAATAATTAACATAATGGCAGAGGTAAGACACTTTTCAGATAGGCAAGTAGTAATGATGTGAATATGTATTTGAGTCTCACATGAAATAGATATACAACTAATAAAATTAAGATCCTCATAGTTAAAAAACACACGCATGAGAGATTACATCTACTCCCAACAAATTAAATTTGGATAGTGCAGATTTAATGAGCACCCAAACAAAATTTGAGAATTAAGTTGAAGACATTTCATTAGAAACACTTGATTGAATGTTGATCACCTGAAAGCTACTACAACAACTCAAGATGAAACAACTGAGTACAGATTAAGTTTGAATCAAGTAAGAATAAATGACTTAGCATCATTCTAGAAGGACCCAGAAAGATTATGTTCATAAATTTATGGCGGGGAAAACATTTGAATTTAGTTCTATGTGAATAATTTGAATTGATTGGATTGAAAATAAAGAATTTTGAAACACTCCCTCCATTTAACTAAATTAATTTATACTTATTTGCAATAATTATATTTTCCCTTTTAAAACAAGAGTGGCATTTTTTTATCTGAAAAAAATATAATTGAAATTCTCTCTGTCTGTTTATCATTTTTTTTTATTAAAAAAGACGTCTTCTTTAATACTTTTATGATACAATTTTAATTAATATGGGAAAATAATAAGAAAGTCGTAAAGCATAGTTAATTGGTCATAGAACTTTTTTTTTTTTTTTTGAGGTCCTTTACGTTTTGGTTAAAAAAGATTAGGGGCGAGAAAGTTGACGGCGCCGTGAAGGAAGGAGAAGGAGGCCCAAGCTGACGGGCTCATCGCTGTTGCTCATGGACTTTGATACAGATGAACCCACTCCCGACCGTCCAACAACGACCGCCGCCTGTATGCCTGAACCACCGTCACCGTCGCATCGCCGATTCATCTGTTCACACTGCTTGCGCCCCGATCCGGTGTGCCTCTGCCACGTCCTTCCACCGCACCCCATCCAAACCACGACCCGAGTAGTGATCCTTCACCACCCCCACGAGGCCCAGCACAAGCTCTCCACCACGCCAATTCTCACCAAGGCGCTACTCAACGCCACCGCCATCGTTGGCCGACGTCTCCGCCCTGGCCTTTCCTCGCTACTCGATCAGTCTCCCAAGGCCTTATATCTTTTTCCGCCCACTCATTCCTCGCCGGCCGTCAATATCAATGACCTCGATACTTTGGACTGGCTCCGAAATAATGGAGAAGGTTTGGTGTTGATCGTTTTTGATGGAACGTGGAAGCACGCCAGGGAGATGGTGAAGGCCAGCGAGGAGTTCCTTTCCAAGTTTGTGACTAGGGTTTGTTTGGAGATCGATGAAAAAGTGAGTGGTGGAAGTATATACGACTCCGAATTGATCTTGAGGAAGGAACCTTTTTCCGGGTGCGTGAGTACTATGGAGGCTGTGGCAAGAGCTTTGAGAGTGATTGAGCCAAATGGGTTAGAGATTGAGAGCAAATTAATTGAGATTTTGAGGGAAATGGTGAAGCTCCAGGCTAGTTATTTGAAGCCAATGAAGCCAAGGCCAAAACTGATGAATAAGGTCAAGGGAAAGGAGAAGCCAATGGAAGAGAACGAGAGTTCTGTATAATCGATTACTTGAAGCTTGTGACATGCTGACTTCTCTTTTTCGGTACTCAATATTGGTATTACCCTAATTACTTAGTGACTGTTTGGGTTGGCTGTAAAAACTGTACTTCCAACATGATATACAGTGAATGAGTTAAATATATGGGATGAGTTCCAACATGATATACAGTGAATGAGTTAAATATATGGGATGAGTTTTATTTCCACTCGTGTGAACATGCTTTTCAAACGCTAACTTAAATATATCTTGACAATCGCAGCTTGCCCCTTTGTGGCTAGTATGCTAACCATTTTTCCAGTGACAATACTTTGAAGATCCAAGATGTCTTTAATACTTAATCTTTATAGTAAGCCAGCGATTGTCTAGGCCTTGCCCTTTGGGTTGTATCTTCTTTCTGACTGGTCCTGGATATATCCCATGACTCTAGTCATGAGTATACTTACTATCCTTGATAGCTTGCAGAGGATCCGAACCCGCTTCATAGCATATGAATGCGCACAGTTTTGAAAATTTGTGCAGAGGACTGTCTGGTGAGTGTATGGCACAATGCATTCTGCTTTAGAAATGGCGAAGATAGATTGATAAATTTGATGCACCCTTGACATGCCTCACAGTAGAACTAGTTCTCGCTAAATATAGCTGAATGCTGAGAAAAGTGCCTCGGTTAGTTTTGTAAAATTGGACTGCGCTGCAACATATCAGATATTTATGACCTCACTTATTCTCTGTTAAGTATGGTGGAGTCTCCTACAATTTGCTGGTCACGTCTTGTCTTAGATTTTGGATGGTTTCATAAGTTCTAACTGCCGTTTCCAGAAAATATAATACTCCGTGTGTTGGAAAAGGATAGAAAGTAAGGAGGAAAGATATTGGAAGAAATTAGGAATCTTTTTTTGTTCTGTATTGAATTTGTGATTCTTTAACTTAAAAGGATGAAGATTTGCTCATCTCATGATTCATTTTTCCTGATGTTTTCGGATACAGTGATTGTACTACTGCAGCTCCTGACTTCCTATACAAGCATATATGATTAAAAAAGTTTCAGAGCAGCAATTGAGAGCAATTTCGGTAATATATCATGGCACGTGACGTTTATAAACTATTTGAAACAATGGCATCACTTGGGTTAAATGGTTGGTCGATTAAGCATAATTCCAGTCTAAACTTCCAATCAGATTAATACCATAAATTGATGAAACTTCCAAAATTGATATTACAGTTCGTCAACTGCACTGACATCAGCTCCACTCAAGATGATACATGTTAACTGAGTTTACACTGATTTTTCATGGGTTTGGTATGAAAAAAAAATAAAGTGGGAATAACACAGGGACTTTGCTTAGTAAGTTTTGAATTTTTCATTGATCTTAACATCCTAAAATACGTGCTAATGTAGGTAAGAAATCCTAAGAATCCCTCTTTCTGCGCAAGGTAGGAGACCTTCCCGAGGAAGATTAGTGATGGTGAGGATTTGAGCCCTTTGGGCAGAGTCTGTTCGGCTTATGATTTTCAATTTCTTTCAAAACTTGTTTGACAATCTCGATGAGTATATCATGCAAAACTCAGGCCCTCCGCTCTCCACCTCAAAAGCATTGAGAAAACCAGGCCTAGTGCATATATGGAGATTGCCAAACAAGTTATGAACGAAACCGGTCCAAGGCAACGACTACTTAAAACAATATTGCATAAGCCAAATTGATTTTGTTCACAAATCTCAGATCCTTACCATCACTAATCTACCTCACAAAATCATACCTTAGTGCAGAAACAAGGTAAAAAGGGGTGAAAAAGTGAAATTCTCAGGCTTCACTAACTCCCCGGCATATATTTAAGGATGTCAAATCAACCAAAAAAAAAAAGTTGATACTTGCTAAACAAATTCCTCATAAATAGACTGACACTATGCTGTGTGAAAGCTGGAACAGGTTATTGGCACCTGCCTTGTAAAATTCAGTCTCCAGCAAAATTTTTACCTTGCACATAAACAAATATGAGCCAGAACCTATTGAGAAACCATAATATACGCATTGGGGTCACCAAAGGAGACCCTTAGGCTCTAGGTTCGGATACATTCTTAGGCCTCCATGACCATAGTTAGTACAATGGCTTCTCATGGTTAGGCTACACAGATTCCCAAAGCCGCTCATTCCAAAAGCTTGATCTACTTGCTTGAGTGGTTCATTAGCAAAAACCAAGTTTGTTCCTGGGGTGTGCATGGCTCTGGATGAGCATGCAATGAGAGAGATTGAATCAGTATGATGAGCCTTTATAGTGTGGTTCCAGGCTCCAGAACATCTTATACCCATTTCCACATCGCCTGTGTGTGACTTAGCCCCCACTATGAAGGGATGTATATTCGAAGCTTTTATAGTTATTCCAGAACAACAACTGAAGGAATGGAATAAAGGAGATTTGTCTAAAAAGACGATTTCTGATGACTCAATCTTTTCTTTACCTTTATGCGGATTCATAGCTTTCATTTCCAGTAAAGAAGATTGGAAAGCGATATATTCTTGTTCCATGCATTTTCCCTGGGCAAGGACCCAGGACAGATAAGCATCTAATTACATGCTTTTAGTTTGGGAAATTTGTTGGTCAATCTACGTTAATTGTTTTTCCCAAAAAAAAAATATATATTAACGAACGATAGATCAGACCTCCAAAACTAGCTACCAACCATGCCTCAGAGGATCCCAAAAAAACTGCAAAAAAAAAAAAAAATCTAAGAGATCTGTGCCAATCCATGTTACATGTTTGTAACTCTTTTTTTTTTTTTTTGGATCATGTTTATAAGTCAGTTTCTAAAATTTTTGTATTTCAGTATATAAGTGATTCTAAATAATCTACAAGGCGTTAAGTATTTTTCCTAAATTCGCCGCCCTTCATACAATAAAAGGTGAGACAAAATAATAAGATGTTAGACGACATAATTAATGAGGGGCATAAATTAATGGAACAGATCTTTTTTTAATAAAGGAAAGATTTAGACTGTTGGTATAATCTTCGGAAAATTTGAAAATATCAATTACTTGTAACTGTTTTTTAAATATGCGTGAATGAAGTAAAAATAGCCTAAAAATAGGATTAGAAGGAATAATTTAGTGATGTTCTCGTAGCCTGTGTATTGGCGTGTCATGCGCACTACCTGCTTCTCTTGTTGTAATTCTTAATTAGACTGATTCACGATGCCTCAGGAACTGATTAGTATAATTTCTTTACTAACTAAAATTATTTTTTATGAACAGTTTCGCTCTTACCATATTCAAAGAGTATTTATAAATTATAATTGCCACCAATGAAGTTTTACATTGACAGCAAATTTAACAATAGAATATGAATTACCTATTTACCGACTAAAATGCTACCTCCTGTTCTTCATATAAGACCTCGCTTAATTTTTAATATTAACATGTTCACTCTTTTTCATTAACTTTCGAGTATGATTTACACTAACAAAATATATTATGGTTACATATTCGTGGCTTTGGAAGCATCTTGGACCCTTTTCAACACGATCTCTCTGTATTTGACGTAGGCCACATACTTTGAAGGCAGGTATATTCAAAGGCTTCTGTTATTGGTAATCAACTACTGAAGGAAAGGTATCAAGGTGGATTGTTTAGAATTATGAAGCACATCATGAGGAATCGTTTAATTGGCCTAAAGATTAGGCAAATCAATGTTAACTAGATAATAATATTTCTGTTATTCCTCTTCGCCTGAGTAACGTCAAGGATCATATAGTTGTACAATTTTCTAGTTATGCGATCATGCCTTTGGTTTTGGGAGATCAATTGCAAATTTTACACTCTATTGATTATTCCTCAGCTTGTTATAATACATCTCTGGGAAGAAGCTAGGACTGACCCCCAAGAATGTTATTCGAGAACTTGATATGCAGTCAAGGAAGGTACATGGCCCCTAATAAAGAGATGCCCTTATATTTGCCTTAATTTAACACTAATTAAATAGAAATGCAAGAACTAATATAATGTTATATTATATTGCATGGCGATTAGGCTATCTCGATTTAGTATGATTTTTTCCTTAAAAAAAATGAACTGAAATAAATGTCAAAAAAAAAAAAAATGCAGACCGGAGAAATGAAGTACATATTTGGATTGGTGTCACGATAGCTTATAAGATGCTTTTTACGTAAATCGAGATAAAACTCCTCTCACAAACTTACCTCTTATATCGTAAATCACGATTAAAAAACTGTTTTTAAGTATTTATATCGTTGTTCTAAATACACACGAATTTGATTGATATTAATTTGTCAGGTTAAAACAATTTAACTTTGACGAACCATATTGGGCACTTAAAAATAAAACACACAAAAAAAATCCTCAAGAGAAAAAATTAAATAGAAACGTAAAATTATTCCAACACGCCATCACTTTATTAATATTTACATATTATTCATAATCAAATATCATTAAAAAAAAAAGCAAGGAAAATAGCACACGATTGCATACATATTATATTACACTCCCTTTATTTATCAGGGATATATATATATAGATGCTCATAAACTAACTGGGTAACAAGTTATCGATCAAACAGCTTCAAGAGTAGCAACCCAAACCAGGTGACGCTGCTCATTCGAAGTAGCCTGAGCATCTCCGACGTGTCGCCATTGAAAATTCTTGACGAACAGTATCAGAAACACGAAACACATGGCAAATATTCTGAGATAAATGCTTCCCATCAACAGCCCCAAGTGCAACGTTAACGTAACAATGGCCTCCAACAGAGAGAAATGACAACCAGGCGTAAGCAAGTTGATCAAGCAAATCGCATCAACGTCCAAGAAAACACACGTCGCAAATACCAGAACCTCGTCCGAACCATGATGATGGTTCTGATGTCCGATTTCCAACATCAGACAAGACACCAGAACAAGAACCATAACTTCTGCGACAGATTTCACCACGTAATGGTGGCGATTCACAGTGCAGAATCTGAAGAACAGAATGGAAATAAGCCAGAGCGTGTGCCATAATAAGGCTGCAACAAAGAGAAGCTGGTGGCGATAATGGCTAGATTTGTACCACTCAGTCTGGGAGTAGATGGCGAAAGCTAACAAGGAGCTTATGAGGCCGAGGGAGAAGTAAAATATACGCATTGGGGTCAACAAAGGATACACGTTTTGACCAAACCATACTTGAAATGAGGTTGGAGAACCACTAGAATCACTTGGAGACCAGAGGTTTAACAATACTTCTCCAAAAGTGACTCTATGGTAACCATTTTGAGAATTGGCTTCTGAAGTTAATTGGCTTCTTTTTACTTGGTCATCAGGAGGCTGCGATTGAGGGCTCGAGGAGTTTGACATGAAAGGAGAGAGAGATATATGGGAGGAAGAATAAATATTAATGGCGATATATATGAGCGTTTTGTGTGTCATGCCGACCGAGGATCCCTCCTATATATATTTAATTTCATGAACGTACTGTTTCATGAATAACCAAGAAAAGGCAAAGAATAAATGAATTATTCCAACTTTTTTGTCCGAGAAAAGGAATAAATTATTCAAGTTTCGTCCAAGGAAAAAAGAATAGATTATTCCAGCTTGACTCGTCGGTAACGGCGTGCACCACCTAGGCAAAAGTTGTCGAAGAAAGTAATATCCCCTTCTATATATGTATATTTATATATGAATATATCCATCGTAGTAGGTAATTTCACTGTTGATTCGCCACGTCGATCATCCACCTTTTTGCTGAGTGGATGTTTGTGTCTGTGTTTTTGTTACTGAGACGAAATAATTTAATTATAAAGCATTAATTTTCTTACCAACTTCAATTAGCTATAGAACTACCTAGTAGGGAGTACGTATATACGTTCTGCATGATATGCATTTGATTTTTCGATATATATATATATATATATGCGTGCATTTGTGTGTGTGAGCTTGGGAAAAAACACGTCATTTAATTAAACTGGCTTGAGTCATCGTGGTTTGCAAATAGTAATGCTATGGAGGCTGTAAAATGTGTGTACATATATAATGCATGAGATTTTGTTGCAGGGTGTGTATGGGTGTACATACTTTGGGAGGTTAACGGATGTTGTCAAGAATCGGATTGGGCTGTAATATTAGAATGTTTGGTTTCTTTATGGCCCATAAATTTAGAGGGAAATGGGCTATCTATTGCCTTTTAAACCCTTTTTTTTTTGGGCCAACATTGCCTTTTAAACTACCAGTGGCGTGGAGGAACGAAATTTACAGTCCACGACCCAAAAATCATATTTTAATTCAAAACTGATCTCGATCCAAAAAAACCTCGTACTTTTGATTATTCTTACAAGTTTCGTGTTGAAAAAGAGGAAAAAAAATAGGGTTTTGCATGACAAAAAAACCTATATATATTTTTTTAGAAAAATTACACTGTAGTCCCATAGAAGCGAATATACGAAATGGTCCTGAAAAATTTTGAAATTACTCACAAGTCCCATGGGACCATTTTGTAATAAATTGGAAACACCAAAAGTCCAAAATACCCCTAAGTATTTGGCAAAAAGGCAAACGTTCCTTAAACCTTATTTCCTTTTACAATTGCCTGATATTCGTCTTGCTCTCTGATCCCCAAAATGCGGCAATCTTAGCAAACGGAAGCTGGCATCGTGAGCGGCGGTGTTCGTGGGTTCGCACCGTCGAGGTTCGGTAGTCGCCGACCGGTTGAGTAAACCAACTATCATATTCTCTCATGTGTTTCTTCCTCACTATCGAAGTTCATTTGGCATCTGTAAGTTTAGGTTAGGGTTACTTCTATTTACACTCTTAAATTAAATGTTTCCGTAATCCCATTCCCATTTGTGTTTCTTGTTTATCTGTTTACATTTGCTCTCAAGCAAATGATTTTGTTTAAATATGACTTTGTTGCAGGGTGTGTATGGGTGTATATACTTTGGGAGGTTAACGGATGTTGTCAAGAATCGGATTAGGCTGTAATATTAGAATGTTTGGTGTCTTTATGGCCCATACATGTAGAGGGAAATGGGCTATTTATTGCCTTTTAAACTTTTTTTTTTTTTGCCAAAATTGCCTTCTAAACTACAAGTGGTGCCGCGGAACGAAATGTACAGTCCATGACCCAAAAATCATATTTAAATTCAAAACTGATCTCGATCTAGGAAAAAAACATTTGAACGCAGGAAAACCCATACTTTTGGTTTTTCTCACAAGTTTCCGCTGGAAGAACGCCCGGGGGAGTTTTAAGGGCATGTTTGGTTGGAGGGGATGGGATGGGAGGGAAGAAAAAATGAACCCCTCCCCTCATTTAATTTGAAATTTTGGAGGGGAGGGGAGCAAAAATCTGCCTTTCTCTTCCCTCCCTTCCCCTTATTTTGGTCTTCTCCAAATTGGCCTTTTTTGGAGGGGAGCCAAATTTTGCGACCAATTTACCCCCTTATATTTTATAATATTCCATCTATACCGATGTTAGAAAATTACAAGAAACTTCACTTTTCGCTCACAATTGCAGACCTTCAACTGCAACTCCCTGGGATGTCCACACCGTTATCGTGGATCCGAGCTTGCATTGTATTTGGTCCCTGTTGTCACTACTCGTCATCCCTGTTGTACTAGATATTTGCTTCATCGTCTCTTTTCTTCTATTGTTGCCGCCTAGGTGTATCCTTGCTCGTCATTTTTTTCATAGTAACATAATTGTGGCGAGATTATTTCTGTACTCGATTGATAGGACCGAACTACCTTGATACAATCAAGCCTAGGGAATGGAAAATTGGAATCATGCCGGCTTATATAAGCCGGGAAGGGTTGGAGTTATTAGTCATTTTTGTATTATGAAGGCCCAAGAGAAAGTTCTGTATTATTAACATTTGGCACTGGTTTGGATCTTCCTACAGCAGAGTTAAAACATGACAATTCACATGTTTGGCTTCACTAGATTATTTTCCTTGCTGAACATTGTACACCTGAAAAAAGAAACATCAACTATCATACAGATTTTCCAAACGACTACTGTATGAAGATGGCAATCAATTGATCTACAGTCAACCATTAGTGATCTTCAAGAGGAAGAGAAGTTGTTGCAGTCCAAGGTACGAAAGGCTTCTGGAATTGGTTATACCATTGAACATTCAACAAAAAAAAAAGGGATGAGACTTTGAAAGCGGATTCTGGTCAAAGTGCAATTGGAAGTTGTTGCTCCAGTACTGGTTAAGAGAGTTTTGAAGAAATTTTAATGTTGATTTTGTAAATTGAAATGGTTTGGTTTAATTCATTTTTTTTTCTCCCTTGTAGATTGTGTTAGCAAGTTGAACACCTACAGTTAATGTCTTTTCAACCGTGGATTTACAATGTATTTTGTCAAAAAAAGTATCTGCATGATTATGATCTATCTCCTATGTCTTAAATGTTATGGTATATCTAGAAAGAGAGGAATCGAGCTGTTTTTAATTTTAAAATCCTAATCTTAAGCATGTCCTCAGTGTAACTGATACCACATATTTGTTTGCATGCTTGTCCTCAGCCTCGCTCTCAAGGTGTGAATGGCTTGTATGGCATTTGTTCAAGGATACTCTGGATCTATCCTTGTCATGTTTTGGTCTGGCATTCTTGTTTTAGTTTCTTCCAGAACTTCAGCTTATGCCTTGTATTTGCAGCTCTTATTATTTACCTTTTAAAACTTTGCCTTGTTGACTTTTATCTCATACAATGAAATATTTCCAAGGTAAAAAAAACATCAAGAGTTTTATATATCATCATATCAATTTTATATATGCATATTAATAATAAGTTAACATTAGAGTGATTTTCATAAATTATACCATTTAAATTAAGGTGTAAACTAAAATATATAAGTAAAAAATATAATAAAATATGTAAGGGTAAAATGGTAAATTAGTTATTACCTCTCATCTCATCCCTTCTTGAACCAAACAAAGGATCATTGAAAAAACCTTCCCTTCCTTCCCCTCCAACCAAATCAAACAAGGTAATCTCTTACCCCTCCCCTCCATCCCCTCCCTTCAAACCAAACAGGCCCTAAGGGGTAAAAATATCCATACCAAATAAGCCCTAAGGGGTAAAAATATCCATATATTTTTTTTTAAAATGCACTCTTGACACCGTATACTTTCTTATAAAAGTGCACATGAACTCTTTTAATTTGGGCAAAAATATGAGGTCTATTAAATCATGCAAACTCTCGTTACTTTTTAAATTAGTGGGTCCCATAATACTATTATCAAATGATGATTTAATAAAAAAAAAACTCACTTTCTCTCTCCTCACTCCCTCTTCCCCCACTCTCTTCTGTGCCACAACCCCTCCTTGAGGTAGGATTAAGGGTTAAAAATATCTATTTTTTTTAAATGTGCTTCTGAGGTCATATACTTTCCTGAAAAAGTGCACATGAACTCTCTCACTTTGGGTAAAAATATGAGGTATATTAAATTATGTAAACTCTCGTTACTTTTTAAATTAGTGGGTCCCACAATACTATTATTAAATGATTATTTAATAAAAAACTTACTTTCTCTCTCCTCACTCCCTCTTCCCCCTACTCTCTTCTGTGCCGCAACTAGGGGTACAGGTCAGGCCAAACTAGGCTTTTACCTTAACAGGCCAAACTAGCCTGTGACTTGTTGGAGGCCAATTTTTAGGCTTAGACCTGACCTGTACATAGGCCTAGCTTAGCCTGAAACCTGTTAATGATACCTGAATTTTTAAAATCTTTAAAGCAAACCAACAGGCCTACATGCCACACTGCAAAATAGGCCAACAGGCAAAAAACGGGCCTCCTTAAATAGGCCGAAAACCAGCCAAAATTTACATAAATTACTACCAATGATTCAAAATACATCAAAATACAAGAGGACAAGTGAGGAACACGCATCAGAACCAAGATAAACTTGTTAGTCACATACTTTTACAGAAGAAATAACATATACTTGTTTGTCTTCACAAAGCACGGTGATTCAATTCGTTGCATAAATCAGTACATTGTGTATAATTACTCGAAGCACATGGCGACAACATGATATGAAATTGATCAAACAAGGGGGAAGGGAACTTTTACAGAATAAAGATGAAGCGAAAAATATTGGTGGTTAAATATTACAATTTAAACCATGACAAACTGAGCTTTCAGCATGATAGATTCAAGTTCTAGAAAGAACAAGTTCTGAATACATACCCAGGAACCAATTATGATTAAAGTTGATGGAGATAAAAGACAAGCCAACCAACAATGACACTTGAAAAGGGAACATTGACACCAGTGGACCTTCTCACATTCACATGAAATTTTCAAAAGATAAACACCCTCCTCAAGATAAGCTTCCAATTCTGATTTCATAGGGGGAATTGCTTGCTTCTTAGAAATTTTGCACGTTTGTCTCTCAGAAATTAGAACATGAACAATAACACTATATGCATGTTTGTCTCTCAGAAATTAGAACATGAGCAAACAACCTGTTTCTATGGCAAGCATATAGTAGCCACTTCTTTATGAACTTTTATCTTCCGTTAATTACTTTATGATCTTGTATCTTATGTTTTTTTGGATCGATTTGCATCTTATGTTTTCAAACCACAAATATATAAACTTAAGCTATAAACGTATCTTTAAATGAAAAATTGAGTCAATATAAAGTGTGGGATTTGGCAAGACCTATTACAATTTTTCAAAGAAAAGAAAAGGCTTATTCATTCTTCGATGATTAGCGTTTTAAAAAGAATTTTTAGAAGAATTATTACCTCATTTCAGATCCCACAATGCTCATACCTAACATATAATATCATTAACCAGGCAAGCAAATCAAAAGAGAAATCAAACCAGAAGAGAAGTAAATTGGAGGGGACGACCGACAGTCCAACGGATAATGGAGAGGAGGATGACTCTTGGAGGTTTAGGACTTCAGGTTAAGAAGGAGATGACGAACAGTCGATGTGATGGTTCAAGAATCCACAGAAGATAGAGTGACAGTGATCGACTGGTTAGGTCTTCGGATCAAGGTGAAGCTGAAGAAAGGAACAGGGCCGATATCAAAGTGATGGTAATTGACTGAGAGAGTGAGAGTGGGTGTATGTCAACTTGTTGACTGTCGGGCGGCTGAGCTGGGAATCTGAGATCTGAGATAGAGAGTAGGAGTTAAGAGAGAGGCAGAGTAATATTGCAAGTGATAGTGACAGTAAGAGTGAAAGCGAGAGTGATTGAGACTTGAGAGTTGAGAGTGATTGGGGGCGGCCCAATTTTAATTCAGATAAGTGATTGAGATTTGAGACTAAGGGAATTTGGGGCGGCCCAAAATTTTTTTTATAAATAGTATCAGGCCTACTTGATAGGCTTAGGCCTGGCTTGTTTTGAAAAATAGGCCTGGGCCTGGCCTTTTTTCTAACAGGCCAGGCCAGAAACAGGCCAAGTTGCAGGCCCCTGACAGGCTACCTGACATGTTTCCACCCCTAGCCGCAACCCCTCCTCCCCCTCTCTCAATTTTACTCTCAACTCTCACTCATCTACCACCTCAACATTATCCCTTCTCCCTCCTCAGATTCTGGGATTTGAAGAAGGAGCTTGGAGAAAGGAGGGTCGTCTACTTTCATAAGCAGCCGAAGACAATGGTGACGACTGTAACCCCCTACCTTAATAAACGTAATTGTAATTCGATAATACGCGATTAAATGGATTAAGGACCAATGGATAATTTAGAATTCATTTTAAACTCTCACATGGTGGTAGAATTTTTCACAAGTTTATTTTGTTTTTTCAAAACTTCCTCCCTATCCTGGTCTCACGTTCAAATATCGAATAGAATTACTTGTGCAGTTATACCACATTCATATATTAGAGTGTACGATAAAATCCCGGCAACCCCCGGGTTCATATAGATAGTCTAAGGGTTTCCAAAATTCCCTACTAAGGGATTACACAACCATGATCAGAATATTATTTACAACCCAAAAATAATATACAGTAATCCAAAATCCAAGTAGATAACTAACTATCCCACATTTCCCAAAATCCCTAACCGCTCTTGGTTGGCCGCTTCCCTCTTAAGCCACTTGCCCTATCTGAAACGTTAGTCATTGGAAAGAATGAGATTCAAAAGAATCCCAGTAGTAACAAATTCACTCATACAATATATAAACATATAGCAGGTAAGTCAATCACAGCCAACAACAACAATAGAACATGCTTTTCACCACAAGCGACAGCACTCATGGCTATATAATAAAGTCACCAGCTTTCGCTATATACGCAAGTCACCAGCTTTCGCTGTATAATATAGTCACCAGCTATCATTAGCTGTATAAGCAGCAACATCACAACTTCATCACAACTCATCACAGCGCATGACCAACATACATACAATACATTTTCACAAAGTATAAGGGAAGTGTCACTATCTTGTTCTTTCCGGACGTTCTCTAGTACCGTTGGTTCACGAGTAGGGCAAATGTCGATCCCTATAAACCAAATCAGGGACAACCAATCAATCTCTTTTCCAAGTTCTTAATTCTATAATACTTTAAGTTGGTTATCATTTGAACTCTTTATGTAACTATTTTAGGTCTAAACATATGCCTAAAGGGTTAGGAAAGGCTATACCAAAAACCACCTTTCAAAAATGCAAAACACTGATTTTTGGGGGTGGGCCGTGGCCCAAAATCCACGGGCTGCGGCCCAAAACTGCCCAGAGACGCTTAGAAACATTTGGGCTGCGGCCCAGAATCCATAGGCTGCGGCCCAAGAAAATCCAGTTTCTTGGCTGAACTTCCAAAAATCATAACTAATTCATGAAAAATCGAAATAAGGTGATTCCAAAGCCAAATGAAAACTATTTAAGTCCTCTTTCAAGGAAAAATATTGGTCACTACCAGAAATCACCACAAAAGTCCAGATTTACCAAAAACCTAACGTTGTGCCAAAACAGGGTCCAGTTTTGTTGCCAAACTTTGGACAGTTCAAACTCTCAGCTCACCAAGCGAAATGACACAAAGTTTATGTCCATTTTGAAGCTTAGGAAGTGAACTTCAAAACTAGAAAGTTTCATAATTTTCTAACATCATTAGCCTATTCAAAACGCTCACACAAAAAGACTGCCCAGCACAGACCTTCAATAGACAGATTTTCAGTTTTTCACAATTGTTTCCAATGGTTCCCATTTTCACATAAAACACTATTTCCACACCAATTTTGCCCAAGGAATCCATTGGAGACATCAAAACAATCAAATTCCATCCATTTAGACATGTTCCACAGAAATCTTAACATGTCAACACAACATGCACACAATCCACCACAATGCAATTCCTTCCATTCCAAAATTCCAAATCAACTCACATGGCTCAAAGACACAATTTAACACGACATTCTACACAACACACTAACCAATTCCAGCATTCAAATTGGACCAAAAATCAGGGCAAAAATTTGAAATTCCCAAAACTAAACCAATAACCACAATGAATATACCAAAAGGTTCCAAATACTCACCTTAACTTCTTCCCAAGCTAGTTCCTTGTTTCTCTCACTTCCAAATTTCCCCAAGTTCTCAAACACCACAAATCAAAAATCTGAAACCATAGGAATAAAGTTCTTAACACTATGAATAATGTTAATGAAGAATACTTGAGCATTTAGAGACAAATACTCACCCAAAATTCAAGTTTTTTTCCTTTCTCTTTCTTGTTCAAGGTAGGACGTCCATGGAAGAGAAGAGAGAGGGAGATGAAATAATGAAGAAGCATCAGATTTTTTGAGCTCTTAACACTCTCTTAGCCGACATTTAAAAGTGGAGAGAAGGGAAAAATGACTTTTGACCATTTGACCCAATCAATGGCTCTCTTGGTGACACTTGTCAAGATCTTAGTCCATCACCCATGAGTTCACAAACACACATATACACTTGATTCCACCCTTTGATCTCTTTCACAAATCAATCTCAACCATTAGTCTTTAAGTTACCAATGAGTTTCCTCTTCAGTAACTGACCAATTGGTCGGTAACTTTACCGTTTTGCCCCTGATTACGACAATTCACACTGAATCACCATCAAACTCATCTTATCACTCCATAACACCAATATGCGTCTTTCCCTATTTTAAGTCAATTTAGATGTTAATTCATAATTGAACTTAAATACAGGGTCTAGGCTCTGACTATAACACATCCAAGTCATAATTCTCGTCACATCCTTCAAAAGTGTTGGTTTAATCCTACTTTACCTTCACTTTTGAAGTCATAGTCCCTTAATCACAATTCAGAATATTACAACGACGACGATAACATCTTAAGACGGGGCAATGAAAATGGTGGTGTCCTGCTTCAACTTCAAAGCATTGAGGCTGTGTTTGGATATGGCATGTGCATTGAGACAACGATGGTCCCTAACTATGAAACCGGATTACTAAGGTTCAGTCATATCCTTATGAATGAATTGGGCTTGATCATGGTTTAGGGGTACTAAGATGACTGTATTTGTATCCAAAAAAACCCTAGAAATAGGAAGTTAAATCAAAGGATACTTCAAAGAAATTAAAGCAATCTTCTTGAAATTCAGGATATTTTGCAAATAATTTCTCTTGTCTTGGAAGTCTGACGTGTGACAACAAACTCTTCTTGACATGTTTGTTTAGCTTTTTGTGGGTGAAAAATCATTTTGGCATAAATAAGATACCGTTGGCATCAATGTATAGTTGGTGTAGTTGAGATGAGTTTCCATAGAAAGAGGAATGAGGGATAACGTTTAGGTGGTTGATGAGTGAGAGTGGAGAGTAAAATTCAGAGAGCGAGGGGCTACAGCATATAAGAGAGTAGGGGGAGAGAGAGAGAGAGAAATGAGGTGCCACGGCATATAAGAGAGGGATCCGCCTCCATCCTTTTTCTTTCCGTCCTATTCTTAGTCTAGACTTTTGGATTAGAATTTCAACGGCTCATATTTAATATATTATAAAAATATTATTATTATTATTATTATTATTATTATTATATTTTATAATAAAAGCAAGGTCCAGATTGAGAAAAGGAAAAGTCTGGACTGTTTATATCTTAATCCAATAATCTATATTGAGAAAATGACGGGAAGGAAAATGATGGAAGTTGGATTTGTAAGAGAGTAGGGGAAGAGAGGGGGTTGGGAGAGAGAAAGTGAGTTTTTTTTAATCAAAAAATCATTTAAAAAAAGTGTTATGGAGCCCACCAAATTAAAAAGTGACTAAGTTTACATGATTTAATGGACCTGACATTTTTTCCCTTTTTAAAAGAGTTTATGGATATGTTTAAACTTAAAAATAAGTAAATGGTGTAAGACTCACATTTAGAAAAAATATATAGATATTTTTATCCCTTAACCTAAAAAGATAACTATAATCTCAACAAGTGACGTGCCTTTGCCTTGACAAGTCTTCGATGGTTAGAGAAAGTCTATTATCCAGATAAGCCAACAGTTACAGGCTACAGCAAAAGCCGAAACCAGTGGGAAAACAAAGGTAACAAACATGTATTTTATTTTATTTTATGTAAAAATTGGGTTAAGATGTAAAAATATCTATAAACTTTTATCAAAAGTGTATCTAGGAGCAGCACCATATATATTTTAGAGGTACAAAAATACCCATAAACATTCAGAATGAAAGCAAAAATGCTAACACGGTTAAATTTAGTCTAACACCATTACATATAATGTGTTTAAAGAATGTGGATCCCACTACAAAAAATAGTGATGTTAGGCTAAATTTAACGGAGTTGGTATTTTTATTTCTATTTTAAATGTTGATGTATATTTTCATACTTCTAAAATATATATGATATTAGATGTACTTTTAAAAAAATTTATGAATATTTTTGTATCTTTAATCAAAAAATATAATAATTATCAGCTCATCATTATTGCAAAAAAGGGACCAATGGTGTGAAATAAGTGGAGTGCAACATGACGCACGAGGCCATGGAATGTGTAGGGTAGTGTTGTTCCAATGAATAAGGGTAAAAGTAGATATGTTATCTTAGGGAGAAGATACTCTTATTATCTTCTTTTTTATTATTTTCTTATCATTTAATCTCCATCCTTAAATTATAAAATAGATTATTTATATTTAATATTTTAAAAAATTATTATTATTATATTTTATAAATTAAATTTTATTTATTTTTTATAGATTACAATTATAAATTGTATATGTCAAATTTTAAGAGTTTAAATTGATTTATTGATTTTTATAGATATATTTTTATAAAAGATTGTATACGAACCATTTATTAATTAATCTAACGATATATATAAGATTATGAGAAAAAAATAATATAGAGTACAACTAAAGAAACCCAACCTGCCTTCGTGCTCGTTTGGAATAGCTTATTTTTTGACAATAAGTGTTTATAAATCATAATTTACAGTATACGATATAAGTATGTGAGGGGAATTTTATCTCGACTTACATAATAAGTATTTATTTAGACAAAATAAGGCAACCAAACACTCACATCACACATGATGCTCGCTCTTAAAAGCTGCCGCCTTGTATCAAATCAAATTCTTCACACAAAGTTGGCACCAAAAAAATAAAAGACTCTTCATACTAAAAATTGATTGATCATAAAAAGATTCATGTGTTCAGACTTCTAAAGTCTGCTTGCTACGGAATCTTAAAAATAATTTATAACGTTCATGGCTTGCGAACAATTTTTTTTGCCATTTAATTCCTTATTTTGTTTTATATTTTAGGGAGAATCTTAATTAAATTCATCTGAAATTATCAAACTAAAAATTGGGCCTGTAGTTTCAACAAATTCTTAATCGGATTAAAAGATTTTCTTAAGAATTTCTAAATGTTATTAAAAGACCAAATGCCCAATGTTTTTTTAAAAAGGAAAATTGAAGATATTTAAAAAGAATATTTCTAAATTAGGCTTAAATTAATTAATAACTATTCAACATAATTAGTATGATTTGTTATTTTAATTATGCACATTTGACTGATTCTTTTTGAAAAATATGTATGCGCGCGCGTATATAAGCTTCAAGTTCAATTATTGATTTTGTATTCAGCATATTATTTCTGGGTTCACACACACATATGGTTTCATTTTATTTATTGAGGTTTGCAGGCAATGAAGTAAAAGATTCTAAATTAATTGTTGTATTATTTTATGCAAAAGAAATAGTAATTAAGTTTGATTAAAGTGGAGAAGCTGTACTGGATATTATACGTGAACTCCTCAAATTTTTACTATATTTAAGGGATTTTTTCTTCAGTAGAAATATGAACATGATGCTGCACAAATGATTTAAGTATATCGTCATTTATATTAGATATAAATATAAATATATAAATAAATGATCATATTTAAAAAAAAAAAATCTATCAAATGTGTGAAGTTAAAATAACAAATACATGCTGATTATATTAAATAATTATTGATTAATTTAAGCTAGGCTATGCCTCATTTAGAAATCCCTTTTTCATTTTTTAACAACCTTCGATTTCCTTTTAAACAAACAGAGGTGTGGTCTTTTAACCACGTTCAAAAATTCTTAATTAAGCCTCTAGGCCTCATTAAGAGATTTACATATGGTTTTCATTGATTTGGAAAAAACATATGATTGGGTGCCAAGAGATATACTATGGAAAGCCTTGAAAAAGAAGGGGGGGTGCGATTTGCATATATTAAAGCCATTCAGGATATGTATGAGGGGATTACAACCAATGTTAGAACGCCTGGAGCCTGGAGGTATAACAAATGACTTTCCTATAAGGATTGGCCTACATCAGGGATCAGTTTTGAGCCCTTATTTGTTTAACCTAGTGGTAAATGTTCTAACTGAACTAATAAGAGAGGATATCCCTAAATGCATGTTTTTTGTGGATGATATAGTTCTGTTGGCTGAATCCAGGGAGGAAACTAATTCTAAACTTGAGATATGGAGACATACTTTCGAAGTGAAGGGTTTTCGTCTGAGCAGGGGAAAAATTGAATATATGCATTGTAAGTATGATAAGAGACAAGGTCGAAATGAAGTGGAAGTTAAATTGGAAGGGCAAGTCATTCCGCAAGTGACAAAATTTCGGTATTTGGGATCAATTATACAACAATATGGTGAAATTGATGGTGATGTCAATCACAGAATTCAAGTTAGATGGTGTAAATGAAGAAAAGCTACTGGAGTTATTTGTGATTGGAATGTATCTAATAAGATAAAAGGGAAATTCTACCACAATGCTATAAGACCAGCACTGCTTTATGGTAGTAAGTGTTGGGCTTTAAAGGGATTACATGAGCATAAAATGGGGGTGGCCGAGACGAGGATATTGAGATGAATGTGTGGTCATACAAGAAAGTACAAGATTCGTAATAATCATATACGTGAACGAGTTGGAGTAGCCTCTATTGAAGGAAAAATGGTAGAAAGTCGTTTGAGGTGGTTTGGACATGTTCAACGAAGGCCGTTGAATGCACCGGTGAGGAGGGTGGATCAAGCCGTATGGAGTCTTGTAAAACGAGGTCGCAGAAGGTCGAAGCGTACGCTTAATGAAGTCATAGAAAGAGACCTTTTGATTAATAATACACCAAAAAATTTGGTTTTCGACAGAGCATAATGGCGTCGTGCGATCCATGTAGCCGACCCCACCTAGTGGGATAAAGGCTTTGTTGTTGTTGTTGTTGTTTAAGCCCAATTTTAGTTTTGACCATTTTAATTGGATTTAATTGGAATTTTTTTCTATATTTTATGTCCACGTAATTATTCGTTATGTAGCTGTATTAATCTTGATGACCTGATCGTAATTTTTGTTTTAAAAATATAAGTGAAGCATGTAATAAACAAATGCTTTGAATGGGAACATGCGATATATACCAGATTGAGTGTTTAAGCGTGGGTCTAATCTGGCATAGTGCCTAGTAGCCGTTAGAAATTTGATCTGCACTAACATAAATAGATTACAATCATCACAGCTCAAATAAAGGCAACATATTAACATTTACTGCAACGAATAAATAAATAATCAATAGTTAATAAGGGTAATTCCTTGAATTTCTTACGTGCACCAACGATTAAATGTTTTTTTCAGTAAAAAAATGGAAATAACATTATCTAATTGAAAAAAATAAAACAAAGGAAGAACAGGAAATTAAAGGCGGGTAACATTTCTTACGTCTAAGCAAAGGCAACGTATAAAGCCAAATGTCCGGCGCCAAGGTGAGCGGATCGTTGTCTTTAAACAAAGACTTTTTCTCGCCAAAATCCTCTCTCCTCTTAACGGTACCTTCTCTTTGCTTTCTGCCTTTCCCCAACCTTTCGTCGTCATAATTCATCCACGCCTCTCTTCTTTTCTTTTTCTGCATCCCCGTCTCTCTCAATTACATATCTCAAAAGCCTCAAAAGTTAGAGAGAGAACACAGTCTTAGGCATTGCAATAATTCGCCCCTTTTCATGTATTTTCCTCTCCTCTCTATCTCCTGCGCTGCCTCTTAGCTCTCCATTCATCATCATCACAACGAGAGATCACAGGTACGCCAACTCCTCTCCCTCGGTATATCCTTAAGTGTGTCATTCGTATCAGTTTCGCGGATTCCCGATCCAGCCAAAATCCGATCATCTCTTGCTTCACATTTTATGATCTGATTCAATATACTGATTATTTTATATCCAGCATTGTAATTGTTGATCCGAGTCTGGACCATATAGGGACAGTTACTTAACTCTTTTCTTCTGGTCATTAGTGTTGTCTATGATTTACAGTTGCCTCTTTTTCGAGTTTGCTTCAGTCATTAGCTCTTGGGTTATCTGTTTTCTCTTAAACTTTTTTCTTATTTTGTTCTGTGGCTCCACGCCTGCTTGCATGTATCATGACTTGAAATTCCCGGGGTTAGCTATCGAGGTGGAAGAATTAATCCAACTGAGCATCCCATAGAGTAGCCCCTACTACTCAATGTGGTGCTAAGCATATCATAGTACCTTGGTATCTATTAAAGATGTAGCAAAAATTTTTTTAGGGAAATGAATACTTGTTATTGCGGTTGTTCTTCACACATTTTTTTTAATCATTGCAGAAGCTTGCATGATGTGATGGTGTCAAATAATATGCAGTTGCTCTAAATAGTGGACGCATGTTTGTTTCATGCTTATTCTTCATTATATCTGCTAATATCAAATATATTTTCATGCAGTGAACTAGTCAGGATTTTGTTTTTGGTGAATAACTACTCAGGAATTTGCATCCACTGTGTGCTTGCTTGTAAGGACAGCATTTAAGAAGGAATTTCAGCAATGTCTAGCTCCACTAAAATTTTAGATCCTGCCTTTCAGGGAGTGGGTCAGAAGTCGTATCCTTAATATACCAAGCGCATTTGAATTTAAATGTGATACAATTTCTTCTTTAACTTTTTGAATAAATTATGAGTGAAAAACGAAAACAAAAGAGTTTACTGCATAGAACAGCCAAATTAAGTGTGATTGATCTTCGGGTGCTATATCATTTTTCCTGATTATCTTGTTGTATATTGAGTCCACATTGAGTTGTTTTTTACTTAACCTCTTAAAGAGGAATTGAAATATGGAGAATTGAGAATTTTCAGCCAGTTCCTTTGCCCAAATCTGAACACGGGAAATTCTACATGGGTGATTCGTATCTCATATTGCAGGTGTGAACTTTAAGTATTATCAAATATGATCCATTGACTATGTTCTTATTTAACGAGTATTATTGATCATCATCTAGCATGACTACGCGCTGAATATTCTATTGATGGTTCATGATCCTCGTCTGTTTACCATTTGCGTGGTATACCTAAATTGCTTCCTTAGTGAGAGATTTGGTCCACTATGTCATGGTAATTGTCATACTAGAAACTCTAGGTCAGAGCACACTCACAGACTAAATAGATGAAGGAGGAAGGGTACAGCAACTTTCATGATATTAATGTAGAAGGAGCCTCTAACACAATTACTAACCTTTTGGGCTTTGGCATGTTTGATTTATATCTTCAGTTTTCCCTTATCATTTAGGTTCTTTTATATGCTCATTTTCAGACAACTCAAGCAAAAGGAGGCACTTACTTTTATGATATACACTTCTGGATTGGAAAGGACACAAGTCAGGTGAGCCTAAGTAAAATGTTAGGTGAGCCTAGTAAAGTTCTTTTTAGATTGTCTGGGATACATGATTCGGAATCACCTGAACCGGTATTTCTGACAAAAGAATATCCTTTCTTGATATAATGTTTTTTCTGTAGGATGAGGCTGGAACAGCAGCCATCAAAACTGTTGAACTTGATGCTGCTCTTGGAGGACGTGGAGTGCAGCACAGGGAAATCCAAGGCCACGAATCTGACAAGTTCTTGTCATACTTCAAACCATGTATCATACCATTAGAGGGGGGTGTTGCGTCTGGATTTAGAAAACCTGAAGGAGAAGAGTTTGAAACACGATTGTACATATGCAAGGGAAAGCGATTTGTCAGGATGAAACAGGCATATTTTCCCCTAGACATGAATTTCATGGATCCAGTGAACATTCATTGAGTGAATATGTAGCTAACATTTTACTTGTGCAGGTACCTTTTGCACGGTCGTCACTGAATCATGATGATGTTTTTATCTTAGACACACAGAATAAAATTTATCAGTTCAATGGTGCAAATTCCAATATTCAAGAAAGAGCTAAGGCTTTGGAAGTAATTCAATTTCTGAAGGAAAAGTATCATGAAGGGAAATGTGATGTTGCGATTGTTGGTGAGGACACATTTTTTTCGTAGATTCTATATGAATATTTATATATATAAAATGATCTCTTTTCTGTGGATGCAAGTCTTTCTTTGTTTCTGAATGTGCCTAAAATCTATTCCTCATTGCAGATGATGGCAGGTTGGACACTGAGTCAGACTCTGGTGAATTTTGGGTCCTCTTTGGTGGTTTTGCTCCCATTGTAAAGAAGGTCATCTGTGAGGATGATATAATTCCGGAGGCCATTCCAGCTCAACTCTATAAGTATGCTGATTTCTTCTCATCCCTTCCCCCATTCCCTCAAAGATCTGTTTCAGAAGGACCATAGATGGAAGTTGGTAGTTTCCATTTTTAAAAGATAAAAGCAGTTGGCTGGTTATAAAAGGTAGTATGAAATGTCCTTGTAGCATTGCTGATGGCGAGGTCAACCCTGTAGAAGGTGAATTGTCTAAATCACTATTGCAGAACAACAAATGCTATATACTGGACTGTGGGGCTGAGGTATTTCTTTGGGTTGGCCGGCTAACACAAGTTGAAGAAAGAAAATCAGCTTGTCAAGCAGTTGAGGTATTGACGTTATAGCATCGAACTCTTCATATATCAGCTGAACATGGATTCCTTATCTTTCCTATTGGCTGCAGGAGTTTGTTGCGAGTCACAATAGGCCAAAATCTACAAAAATAACCAGAGTAATTCAAGGTTTTGAAACACATTCGTTTAAATTCAACTTTGATTCTTGGCCAACTGGAACTGCTGCTACGGGTGCTGAGGAAGGAAGGGGAAAAGTTGCAGGTGAATATCACTTCTTCCCACTTGAAACATGACTCGTGCCATTGTGTCTCACTAAGGCATACTAAGTATGGTACTTTGTTTACCACTAGCTATGTTGAAGCAACAAGGTATGGGTATGAAAGGGGTGACAAAAAACACAGCTGTAAATGAAGAAATTCCACACCTACTTGAAGGAGGTGGAAAGATGGAGGTCAGTTGATTTTTTTTTTTTTTTTGGTTTGGGGGGTGGGGGGGTGAATAAATGTTACTTTTCTTAATCTGCATCTTGCAAATAGTATTGTTTTAATTTTTCAGGTATGGCGGATTGATGGAGGGAAAAAGGATCCATTACCCAAAGAGGATATAGGTAAATTTTATAGTGGGGATTGCTATATTGTACTGTACACCTACCACGCTGGTGAGAGGAAGGAAGACTACTTTTTGTGCTGTTGGTTAGGGAAAGACAGCGTTGAGGTAATTTCAATTTGAGTTCAAAATATAGAATGGAAAGTGTAATATTTTGTGACATTCACTTAGCCTTGTTAGTATTTGTAATCAAGGTATTTTCCCCAAAGATAAGACATAACTTAGCAAACCATCGTCTATCTCTTTTCAAACTCACATGATGCCCTGAAGCTTGTGAATTTAAAGAATTTATGTAGGTTTGAAGGAATATTTTTTTTCATGAATAATTATATTAAGCAGATAATTTATTTAGATTATACCAACTCCATTCTTTAACTAATCAGATACTTTGCTGCTGCTACATGTTTGCATTGACTATTTCCTCCACATATCTAATGTCTTGCGCATCAAACCAACCATAAATGATCATCTTAGATTGTAAGCGCATAAATAACTTTTCTTAGGTTGTAAACTTAAACGGTAATCCATTGTTGTGCTGCCAATTTATGGCTAGTCTGCGATAAGCTTTTGCTTCCCATGATCAATAAACTGTCTAATCGCAAGTGTTTATCTTTTTCAAAGTTTCTTTTCTCCAATAGTACTTACCTGAACGAAAGAATAAGTTATCCCTTATGGCATTCGGTCTAAGTTGAGATTAGACAATATAAAGGGCATGGAATTGTCTTCAGATTTTTAAATTTCTTTTGCTAATTGCTTTCGTTGGCTGAAATATTGATGAACTGATGGCTACATACAAATTATCTTGATTATAATTCCCACTCAGGAAGATCAAAGGATGGCAACTCAGTTGACCAACATAATGTTCAATTCACTTAAGGGCAGACCTGTTCAGGTATTGTTATCACATTGTCAAGTTGGGAAGCTGCTTGGAAATTGTCTACAATTGAATTAGCTTCTTGCAGGGTCGCATATTTGAAGGTAAAGAGCCTCCGCAGTTTGTTGCTCTTTTTCATCCTATGGTGGTCCTTAAGGTACCATGTCATTACTCTGGAATTTTTTGTTTTGATACCGGTAATCGAATCAAACTTGGATCCTCTAGGCCAATTAAACTCAAGCCGTGAGGACCATGGTTACCGGTTGGATTTTTTTTTTTTTTTTTAACACTCCATGTAGTCTAAACATGTGAAGCTATCCATTTTAACTGAATTATCTATGTTTTAGGGAGGTTTGAGCTCTTCTTACAAACAATTAATAGCTGACATAGAGTTGGCTGACGAGACATATACAGCAGAGTGTGTTGCACTCATTCAAGTTTCTGGAACTTCCAATCATAACAGTAAAGCAGTGCAAGTTGATGCAGTATGCGCCCATTGAATGCTTCATTTTTGTTCACTGTCATTGTTTTTTTGGGGCTTATATTTTTCTACCATTCACTTTTAGTTGTTTCACACCAAGCTTGCTATTCTTGTTCAGGTGGCAACATCACTAAATTCTACTGAGTGTTTTCTCCTGCAAACTGGCTTAACAATCTCCCTTTGGCACGGGAGCCAATCTTCTTTAGAGCAGCAGCAAGTAGCTGCAAAAGTTGCAGACTTTTTGAAGGTATATTCTGCTAACCAAAATGCATTGGAACATCAACTAGTTTCATTTAAAAAATAACGAAATTCTTTGAGCATTACGGTAAGAAGTTAGCACTTGAACAAGTTGTTTCAACCACTGATAAATTAAACTTACGCATGCGTTTACTTTTTTTTTTTTTGGGCCAAAAGACGCATGCGTTTACTTTAATGCCTTGTAAAGATAGACCCTTTTAAAAAGAGGTTTTGATTCTTATATGCATGAAATCTTAGACTAGATAGATACTTTTGTTGCACACGTTGCTTCAAGTCAAGCACACTGACTTGACCTGATAGTTTTGTGATCCTTTTGCATTTCTTACAACTAAGCAAAAATATGATTTTAATTAATCCTTTATTATTGTACATAATGGGTTTTTGATTTACCATGAAAGATTAAGTGATAGTAATCTCACCTGTGATATGGGATTTTCAGCCAGGAATTGCTTTAAAACATGCTAAAGAAGGAACAGAAAGCTCAGCTTTCTGGTCTGCACTAGGAGGAAAACAAAATTATGTCAGCAAAAAGGTCGCTAATGACACTGTCAGAGATCCACATTTGTTCGCTTTCTCGTTTAACAAAGGTAGAATTCTTCCTTTTTACTTTTCTGTATAAAATGTTAGTGACACTGGATGGAGCAGTTTCCTTGTTCTAACCATTCTTGATTTTGGTAATTCTTTTGCAACGTGGATTCACCAGGAAAGTTCCAGGTGAGTTGGTGTCTTCAACTTCATCAAGTCAACTTTCCTTTCTAAGAAATTTATTATTTGTAATTTGGTCTCTCTATAGCTTTAAGTGTGTTTTTTTTATTTTCCTCTCCAGATTGAAGAGATTTACAACTTCTCTCAAGATGATCTGTTAACTGAGGATATGCTCATCTTTGACACGCATGGAGAAGTGTTTATTTGGGTTGGTCATACAGTCGACTCAAAAGAGAGGCAAAATGCTTTGGAAATTGGCCAGGTAAACATATTAATCGTGTATAGGATGTTGTTTCTCATTTTCTTACCTGCGTGATACTTCATTGATTCTGGAACTTTTTCCCACCAGAAATACATAGATTTGGCTGCACCTTTGGAGGGATTGTCTCCTCAAGTGCCGCTATATAAAGTCACAGAAGGGAACGAACCGTGCTTCTTCACAGCATACTTTTCATGGGATCACGCGAAAGCCACGGTATGCGTATTAACTATCAGGGTTTTCCGTTTTTTTTTTTTTAATTATGTTTGATATTTTATTATTTTATTCATTTTTTTTACTCTTTTTATCGTTTCCAACTGTAATCCCAGTTATTGTTTGCATTTATGAACTTCACTTGGGGCTATTATTTGTACATTGTGAAAATGTTCCGGGTGAAGTTGTGATTTTTGAAAAATGAGTTGAAGTGATTGTGTGATTTTAAAGAATAGATTTTGCCCAAGACTAGGCCCATGCCGATTTACATGTTTCATTAAAGGGTGCTTGCTGATGAAATGCAGGTTCAAGGAAACTCATTCCAGAAAAAGGTGGCCCTACTATTTGGGGTTGGCCATGCTGTGGAGGTAAAGGCTTCAATTTTAATTTTCACAATATTCTGATGCTATCAATCTTGAAAAGTAACTCCGTTTATCAATTAGACTTACTGATTACATTAAAACCAACACTTGAAATTGAACTTCAATCAAATTCAAGACCAATACTCATGATTGCTAAGATCCAAAACATGGAAGTTCTTGTTCTTGTCATGATTTCTTATCTCCATTAAGTGCCTATTTGTTTTAGCATTTCAGAAGTGTTTTTATGGCATTTGAGGTAAGTCTGTGAGGGGAGTTTTGTCTTTGCTTGAAAAAAAAAAAATGCTTAAAATCACTTTTTTCTCCTTTGCCACAGTGCTTTTTGTAGAGAAACATGATAGTATATGCATATGCTCGCCAAGCATAGTCTTTTCAGTTATGAAACATTTCACTTAGTCCTGTAAGGAAATTTGTGAGATGGTTTTTAACCTTCGCCATCTTTCTACTTCAAAATAACATTCAGTGTCAACCCCAAGACTGTATACTTTCAAACTGGGTTGAAAGAAGGATGAAAGTGTCGACAACAATACAGAAAAACTCTGTTTTTCTCTGCTTTTCTTTTCTTCTCAGGACGAGGTTTCATGAAATGGTTCTTTTGATGATGTTACAATAATTCATGTGGTGTAGCTTTATTTTAGAATGCAATAAAGAGAAAAGTGAGGTAATTAGTATATCAAGCACTAACACGATACTTTCAAACTGGGTTGTAAAAACGATGAAGGTATTACGATATAGAAACACTGCTCTGCTTTTCCCCATTTTCTCTTGATGATGCTGCAATAGTTTTCCTTTATAAAGCGGTAAAGAGAAAAGTGAGGCACGTGCTATATCAAGTATCAACATTATTAGGCTCATATTAGAATATCTATGACGCCTTTCTTACTTAGTGGTGTTCCCGCAATTTTCAAGTTCATCCAGGTTCCGTTAGAGCGGCACTGTAAAGTTTCATCATTAGATGTCTTGCTCATCTTTATTATTAAAATAACTAATTTAGTATGTTCAGAAGCATTCTTGTCGGTATTAATATGTATCATATGTGAATGTATTACGACATTAGTAATATTGTTCCTGTATTTCATTAATAAGGCTTTGTTGATTCTGGTCGCAGGAGAAGTCTGATGGGTCTGGTCCAAGACAAAGAGCAGAAGCTTTAGCCGCCTTAAACTCTGCTTTTAATTCATCTTCCCAGAAAACGTCCTTTACGGTATTGCAACTTGTTCACAGATGACTTGCTAGCTTTTTTCATAGCAAAACTAATTATGCTGAGTGGTTTATGAAACAAACAGACACTCATGTTAAGAGGATATTAACTAACAAGGTAAAGCATAGTGGCAGGAAAAGTCTGATGGGTCTTGTCCAAGACAAAGAGCAGAAGCTTTAGCCGCGTTAAACTCTGCTTTTAATTCATCTTCCGAGAAAACGTCCATGACGGTATTGTCACTTGTTCACAGATGACTTGCTAGCTTTTTTCATAACGAAACTAATTATACAGAGTGGTTTCTGAAACAGACTCTCATGTTAAGAGGATAGTATCTAACAAGATAAAGCATATAGTAGTGCTTCTTTCTAATTTGTGGCGCTCCCACAGTCACAGGATAGGTTGAATGAATTAATTCATGGAGGACCCAGACAAAGAGCAGAAGCTTTGGCGGCCTTAAATTCTGCTTTTAGTTCATCATCGAGTCCTCAAGCTGTTGCTCCTAAGCCTTCTGGAACAAGTCAAGGATCACAAAGAGCGGCTGCAGTGGCTGCTCTTTCATCAGTTCTCACTGCTGAAAAGAAGCAAACACCTGATTCTACACCAGTTGGAAGTCCTCTTGCTGGAAACACCACCCCTGGTGAGGAAATATATCAAATGATTATTTTAACAGAGATGTTGTATTATGCGCATTGTGCTGGTGCTTATGTCTATCTTTTGCATAAAATGCTGCAAAATACATTTCTTTAAGAAAACAGTTCATTCTTGTTCTTCGGAAATTGGAACCTGATCTCTTTTTTACTTTTCCTTAAAAATTTTATACAATTTTTTGTCATTTTATTAATACATGCTATTCTCACCTGAATTGACTGTGGTCAGTATGAGAAAATGTGTAGTATTGTGACCAGTTGCGTTATCTAGAATCATAGATTTGAGCTCGATTAGTGCAAACAACGCCATCAGGCACCTTTACTTTTATGTAAAAAGGATTTGCCATCCTAGCTTATTGAGATGTCAGACAATAATAATACATGAGGAGGCTTTGGCTTTCTCTTTGCCTCGAGGTATCTTCAAAGTCACGTTCTAATTTTGCTTTTTTGGAAATTTTAAAAGAGAACTGCAAACTTCCTTGCCGTCCACATGCTTGATTTTTACTTGTTCAAAGAATCAGAAGCGGATCCATTTGACAAGTTTGAATAGTTTCAGCAGAAGGTAAGCGTGGAAATGCCCTTGCTGAAACTGGAGAGCTTGAAAAAGTCGAAGATGCCAAGGAGCCAGAGGAACTTGCACATGAAACTGGGGGTGATGGAGATTCCGAATCAAAACAGGAAAACTTGGACGATGATGTTTTAAGTCCAAGTAGTAATGTGGCATACAGTTATGATCAATTAAAGACTCTTTCTGATAATCCTGTGTCTGGAATTGACTTTAAACGGAGAGAGGTTAGTCTTGCTTTGCATATTGTTAACTACATGCCTTGAATTTATATATATTGATTTTGTCTCCAATTGTGGTGTTGCTCAGGCTTATCTGTCGGATGATGATTTCGTATCTGTATTCGGAATGACAAAAGAAGCATTTTATGATATGCCAAAATGGAAACAAGATATGCTGAAAAAGAAGCAAGGCTTGTTTTAGACTTGTCATGTGTCTGCTGCTTTTGCATCTTCAAATCCACTTATCTGTTGGGTTGTTATTGGCACACCATCCTTGTAATTGCTGCGCCTAAATTCTGTTGGTGGCTTTTGAGGAGCTGGGCTTTGGCCAGGGTCGTAATTATTGAGAGTGGACAGGGCCAATTCTTTCATTTGCTCTATACGTATTATAGTTCTCGACCTTATGTTGTCACTGATTACGTTCGCGGATGTGTATGTATTGCACTTCAGATGAATCTCAATGCAGAGAATGAAATTTTGTTTGTCATGGCTTTAATTAAGTGAATGTAAGTGTTATCTTCTTTTCTTTTCTTGTTATGACTCGAACACCCATTATATCATGGTTCAAATTCACAACCTCACACTTATAAAAATATTAAGGGATGTGATTCGTGCCGGTTGGGGCTACAACACCCCTATAATGTGAGGGTTTTCAGCTCCTCATTTTCTAGAATTATTTAAATTAAAGGCAGTCAAGAAAACATGCATGTGGGCTATGCCGATCTACTCAATGCAAACAGTGAACCTCCCACAAACAACATGTGAGGCAATTGAGAAGAAATCAAGAGATTTTTTATGGGGCTCGACGGAGGAGAAACGACGGATGCATCTTATATCTTGGGACACCGTATGTAAAGAAAAAAGATTGGGTGGTCTTGGTATGAGGCATATTAAGCAACAAAATAGAGCATTTATGATGAAACTTGGGTGGGGCCTCATCAATGATCGGAGTTCTTTATGGGCAAGAGTAATTAGAGGCAAGTATGGGTGTGGCGAGGATTTGATTCCCCAAATCAATCTTCAGAAGCAGGGTTCAAATACATGGAGCGGGATTAAGCAAAACTGGAGTGAAGTGCTTAAGGGAACCCAGGTGATCAGGGATGCTACTGGGCAAGAGAGACCTCGATGGAAATGGGAAAAGAGTGGAATTTTTTCTGTCCGCTCAGCCTACCATTCACTTCATAATGCTCAGGAGATCTCTACAGGAAGATGGGGGGATATTTGGAAGTTGAAAATCCCACAGCGAAGCAAATCTTTTGCATGGCTCCTTCTTCATGAGCGACTCATAACGAACAAAGTCAAGAACAGGCGAAACTTGCACCCTAGTGGCATATGTGATAGGTGCAAAAGGTCTACAGAAGATGTTTTACATGCTCTAAGGGACTGTGAGGAGGTCCGCACATGTTGGGAGTCTATTATTGCTCCCTACTATTTTTCAACATTCTTTTCTTGCAATACTAGTGATTGGTTCAGTTTTAATATGAAGCATAATGTTCGGCACAAGAATTATTATTGGAAAAGCTTGTTCATTCTTATTTGCTGGCTGATTTGGAGAGATCGAAATGAGCTTGTCCACTCAAATTCTTGTACAGGTCTCAATACTGTGTTGGCAAGGGCCGAGGTAATAATGGGTACCATGACCAAAGCTACTGCTAAACTTAAGGGGGTGAACTTAACTGATAATCTAAGGAGGTCAAATCCCCATCATGTTCCTTCTTGTAGAAGACAAACGATTGTTGAGACGGATGGAGCTTTTTCCTACAGGAGCCGACACCTCGCGTGTGGGGGTGTAATAAAGGATTCACAAGGGCATTTAGTGGAGGGATTTATGTTGCGGCTCAGTACTGGTGATGCTTTGACTGCTGAAATTTGGGGTTGCCTTATGGGCATGAAAAGAGCTTGGGATGGGGGGTTCAGAGATGTGTTGGTTAGGTGTGATTCCTACGAGGTTATTGATCTACTTCAAAATGAGATCCCCGATATGCATGAAGAATGGCAGTTGCTTACAGAGATTAACGCAATGTTGGAACGGAGCTGGAATGTAGAGTTCCAATATATTGACAGAGACGATAATAGTATGGCAGACTCGTTAGCCAAACATGCACTGAGTTCTTCTCATGGACTTCAAATTATGCCAGCAGACGCAATCTTCTCGGTTTTGCATACGGATGACCCGGGATAGCTTGCTATTATTGGTTTCTCTTGCTGTATTTTGAATTTCCAGTATATCAAAAAAAAAAAAAAAAAAAAAAACATGCATGTGGGCTTATTAAAACAGTTACACCGGATTATCAACACGGACTGTTAAGGAATCTCGGAATGGTCAAACTTATAATAAAGTTTTCTGGCATAGCCAGTCAAATACTGGTCTACTGAATTTTAAATTTTCATACACCGAGGTTGCACAGTAGTGAATTACATGCCAAAGTATTTATCATTATTATTAGTCTACGTCTATGGAGAATGAGTCCATGACCTGAGAATCTGAGATCCAGAGGTGCATCCCCAGTAATACAGCAAATGAAAAGGTGAGGTTATAATAGAAGGGAAATGATGCTCATTTATTTATTTATTTATTATTTTACTCTATATTTAATTCGAGGTGGGGTTGTGGAAGAAACACTAATATTTGTGCCATACTGCATATCTGTGGCCAGAAGTAGCCAATGTCCATTCCCTACCAGAAGGGCACCAAGAAGCGTCCCCAATCTTCATGCACACTCTCTCTCCGATGAATGCCGCGTAAAGATTTTGCTTGGCATCCACAATCCTTACAGGCGATCGGCTGTGAAGACCCTGACGCTTGCGGATATCAATCTGCCACCAAATGTTAATTAGTTATACTGAGGGGCATCTTAGTTGAATGTCCAATGCAATAGTTGGGTATTATAGTTTAGTTACATACCAACTTCACAATCTGATCATGGATAGAGTTACCCCAATCATAAAAGTGATCATAGAAAACTGTTGGTATCCCTGGATGAGTCAATATGTAAGTATAACCCTGCCAACAAGTCATCAATAGATCCAATTTAGTAAACTTTGGGAACATAAGGAGAGCATATAAACTTCAACCCTAAAAAGAAAAGAAGAGAATTATGCAAGAAAGCATAATGGAAGATAACTATGGGTATCAAAGTATTATGTTATCCCGGAAAAAAAAAATACCTCCATGATATGATTTGAGGGAAAAGGCCAATGAGCCTGCACAGTGAGTGAGACCGTTGCTTAATTAAACAATAATACAATAAGAATCGTTGTCAAAGGGGGGAAAACATTTTTCGTGCTGATGCTAAAATTTTTATCAAAATTAGAAAGGCGATATATTTTAATTAGCAACCAGCATACATAATTACATAAAATATGTGCTCTAGAAACTAGAAAAATTACCCAGTAGATGTTGTCTCTGAAGCATCTCAATGCATCATTTTAGCAATAATAAATTCAGTACCTGTGTAGAACCTGTGTCATGGTTATCAAGAAATGTCACTGCCCTTGAAGGCCACCACCCCATCACCCCTGGTGGCTTTCCTTGAGGATCCCTTAAGCGCCAAAAATCTCCCTTGACAGCTTCCTACAACAAAGCACCTCAGTTTCCATGAGAAAATTGCTTATTGTAAGAAATTTAATTATGGATACTCCATTTGCCATAACACCTCCATAAATACAAGAGTTTGTAGACTTCATAAGATCTAATGAAAATCAAACTAAAATCACAATGAACTTCATGTTTAGAAAGATGTAACTGTCATGTTCAAAAAGCTGATACCTATACTTTCTACCCTCAATTAAAGATGTAAAACATGGTGCCCATTTCCTAAATTCTACGTATTTATGAACTACAAAATGTTGGAAAATACCTGGAGAATTCCTTTTGTAGTGAAGTCAAATGCAGTTGAAAGCTGACCTGTGCCATCAATCCAATTGATTATCCGTTGCCTATGGCTATCTGCAGGTGAAGAGGCACAAAAAAGTTATATATTTTGATCAATAATTAGAGTACACAAAAAAAATGAAAGCAAAAGCCCAAGTGTTGGGACCATTTAGTTCCAACAGAGATAACAATCTTTAACAATTCGGCATAAATTCACCCACCACTCAGAAAAGAATAATTCATCATAATCTTCCATACGTAGAATGACTCAGAAACAGATTAACAGGGTCACCTGTCAAATTCAACATGGAAACCAAGACAAGGCAAAACAACTCTGCTGAGATAAGCAATCAATTTGGTTCTTGTGGAGAACTTCGCCACTACTAAACTTCTTTCATATCATGTTCTTCTTTTATTGCTTCGTCAATAAACATTAAACTAGAAGTTTTGCCGTAGTTGAGTAAAAATTCAAATATTGAAGAAGAGATGTCTCACTGTCATTTGTTAGAAACGCCTTAAATTCCTAGTTATAGCAGAAAAGTGGACTTTATTTTGATATTCCGCCATCTACTCTCCTCAAGCTGCAATAATTTCTTCAGGAATTTAAAGTGAAAAAGAAAGTAAATTAAGATACTTCAATCTCTCTTGGATTTTTCCAATTTTACCCGAGGTTTTCTATATATTTTAAAAGGAAAGACAAAACTCCATGGATAGAGAGTCTATGAACCGGAAAATCTAAAAAAATCCAAAGGAAATTCTTTTTTCTTCACATTTTTAAAACTTCGGAGAACACAAATTTATCTGCGATGCAAACATACAAAAGTGTGGTACCTTGGTTATAGTCCAACGCACAACCGTTATAGTTGCAAGAATCCCAGCACTCCCCAACAGAGAATGCTGGCTTTGTTTTTTCAATATACTCTTTCACAAACTTTGGTGAATAACTGAAAAAATAGAGAATTTAGAGAGGTTTATCAATGAATAGAATATGGAAAACTACTATTCCAGAGGGATGAGAATTCTTACCCACTTGCAAAATCAAAACGAAAATCCTGAAAGCCTATCTTATTGCGCAGCCATTGGAGCCACCCAATGATGTCCTTTCTCACAAAATCTTGGGTATGGTCAATATTTGGAAATCCATGGAAAATGGCCCCTGTGCTTTGATTACCCTTAAATAAAAAGCATAGACACAAGATAAGAGAATTCGTTGGTTGCAAAGGGGAATCAATGAAAATATCTTAACGTAGAAAAAAATCTCACCAAACCACCAGTATCTGATGTTACAGCACGTTCATCCCATGATAATGGAATTCCATCATAACGATTATACATCCCTCCACGTCCTTGGGTTGTGCCACAACGATGATTGATAACTATGTCAGCCATTGCCCGTACCTTGCACTGCTTCATCTTATGAAGCAAAGCTTGTAACTGATGGTCAGAGCCATATGAACTATTGAGGGAGTAAAGGTTTTGTGGAGTGTAACCTATAAACGAAAATGAACTGAAAAGTTTGATCTCATCGTCCTCATCTGGTCAATGGAAAAGATAAATTATTATTTGAAAACCAAATAACTTCATGCTTACTGCTTCTAACCTTGAGGAGAGAAGGAATGTGTTGGGGGCGGCAACCAGGCTGAAGTAAATCCAGCTTTTGCTATGTCAGGCACTTTTCCTTCTAAGTTTCTCCACCAACTGTATTTGTGAGACTCCCAGTTGAATGCCTGCAAAGCATTTTTATTTTTATTTTGGTGTGTGCAATACTAGTGGCCATATTTGTGAGCCTTCCAGTTAAATCTGCTGTTACTATTGAACAGATTTTATACTAAATACTGCCCAAAGCTAGAGAAACAAGCAACATATACTTCGAAAAGTGTAGCCAAAAACCGCTTGATGATACGTGATAATTAAACCCAGAACATTGTCTCCAAAATCTATCCATTTACAGGTAGGCAACTAAGCATATCAGCAGGGTCCCAATATAGTTTACCTGGAAAAGAATTTCCTTTCCATTTCGTATCAGTGCACCTGGTCATATATGTCAAGGAACATTCAGTAGGGTCAAAATATCCTCAACTGAGTATTTAAATCAACAAGTTGCATGCAACAATTAAGCTGACGCGATGACAGCCACTGAAAATTCAGTTATGAATATCACTTTTGCTACTATTGATCAAAATACCAGCTGTGACTATAATGTTGTGCATGTCATGGGAGTTTCAATTCTAAGCCAATAAACGACTATATGGTGAATTGTGAATCCATATGCATGCGAGATATAGGAAGAACACCATACCATGATCATTTTGCTGATTAGTTTGATCAAACTCCTGCGCATCCACCAAAAGTTAAAAACAAAGAAATCTGAAAAATGTTTCGCAAAAGCGAGAGAGAATAGGAATCTCTTACTTACATTACTTAGGTAACCCATAGCGACTCAGAGATTAGAAACAGTGGGTGAACAAATTCTGCTTTAATGCCGTATCCTGCATCAATGGTCAATTTATCAATCAGGGGGTTTCGAGCCTAATGAGTGAAAGTGAAGACCATGTGATTTGCTGAGATAACATCAAAGCATAAGAAATGAAAAACATTAGACTGTGTGATTTGCTAAAGTTCTTGCGTCTCGATGACTGCGTTATCCTTTAACAAAGTGAAAGATATGAAGTTAATTCAGGTTCTTGATGCCAATCCGAATAAGAGGGGTTAGTTAAGTAACATTTCTATAGAAATATGCGCATGTAGAACCAAATTCTTTGTCCCTGACAAGATGCAAATCCATAAGTATCGATAATGCACAGCAACCAACTCAGAAGTCAGCTTAAAGTCAAAATCAAGCTAACAATGAAGTTAATGTTCATACTATATTGTGTAGCAGAAAAACTAGCATCCCAAAAGCAACAACAAAGCTCATAAAACAAGGAAAATCAAGAACACATAAGAAGCACGAACATACCAGAGTGAACTGACGATTGCAGAGTGAGTTGGCGAGGGAACCTTGGGCCTATAAGTACAGAAAAAAGTGGAAAATTTTGAATCACCGTCCACTAATTCGGGAATCACGCAGTACTGTCCATAAGATGGCAAAAAGCAAAGAATTAATGAAAAAGAGAGAGAATCAGCTCCTGGAACAAGCATATTGCAGAAAGAACGAACAGAAATTGGAGAGAGAAAGAGACACGCGTGAAAACCAGAGGAAAGGCTGTGCGCGTATTAGCAGTATCTGAACTGAAAGTTATAGGATCGGAAATGTAGATGTCATAGAACCTCTCTCACACGCACAGAGGTTTTGGCTCGTACTCATAAACCATACCTGAAGTGCCACATAGCTAGCTTGACAAGCAAGCTACCATTGAATTGCGATTGAAGACGCTTTTGATTAATGTCATTCCCGCGATAACTTCCGCTTTCACGGTGGCCCTGAACCTGAAACATCGGCGGGTCATATTCACCCTTCATAGCAAACACCCCTTAATCCACCTTTGGTGGGCAATTCGGCCCAGTTTTTATTGGATGTCTCTTGGCCCATTGGGAAATTTTGATCTGTGGGTTTAAAATGATGGTATCTGCCCCAAACAAGGATAAATTGTAACTGAAACCATATTATTGTTAACAAAACTGGACCGGCCCCTTCTACCAAGTAGCGATCCAGTACTCGGTCTGATCAGCACAAACTGTTATATGTGCATTCTCTGATTATCATCTTTTTTAAGTGTATTTTTCTAATCTTCTAACTACAAATTATACATGAAAGTTAAAAAAAATCTACACATAATACCCGGTCAACTCAACCTCGCCTAGTCAATAACTTTGGAAGCTGTTGAGCTTTCACTGGCACTCTGGAAGAGTTAGCAATATGGGACGGGATCATTAGATTATTTGTTTAGGCCCAACTTGTTTTAAAGATTAGGCTTTGAAGATCGGGGAGTTTTGTATGAAAAAGTTTTTAGACTTTGTCTTCTGGGCCCCAAAAACAGACTCAGGCCAGCCCACAATCTTTTTGTATAAAAAAATATGAGCTAAGTTGTAAATTTACTTCAAAGCTTTCACTCAAGATCAAGATTCGAATTTCACTGGGAGAGATATTTAGCACCCGACAGTATCTTAAATAGTTTCTAATAGGAGGATACATATACCTAGCAAAAACAAAAAAAATGTTGTCCAAGAAGTTTCTTTTAATTTTAATGTTATCCCATAAGTTTCAAAACGTAGCAATACTATCATTTTTAATTTAAAAACTAAAGTTGACCATTAAAAAATTTACGTTCAAAATCATCATTTAAAACTGTTTAGAGAACCGGACCGGCCGGTCATTGAAGCGGGCTGGCTATATGTGTTGGATCGTTTTTCTTAGGGAGCCGTTTTGGGTTGTCGTATAACCAATTTCGGGCCGTCAACCGTTATTAAGCTGGAAACCAGACCGATTTTTCAAAAACTGTCCGGCCCAATAAAAGGGAGGGGGAATTTTTTTGCTGCAAATTTGTTTTTATATTTGATGATGAAAAAAAATAAAAAATGGCATATAAATTTTAGAAATGTTACTTTATTTTATTTATATTATATGTTATTAATTTTAATTAATTTGATTTGTTGCAAACTATTTTATAAAAATGTTTTTGAATAAAAAGGCAATGAGGTTTATCCTTAAACTAAGGATGAAATTAGAAGCACTGAAATTGGAGTTGAATATCTTGATTTTGGGTCATTTCCTCAAGAAGTTGATGACATTTACCACTCTAGTCATAATTATAAGTTTATTTTAACTAAATCTCACATACCAAGGAGAGATAGTTAACTCAATGATTATGGGGTATATTCACAATTATACCCTCATTTATGAATGTGTACTTTTCAACTCTTTCTTCTCTATATATCTTTAAATTATTTCTTCATTTATACAATAAATAAGGGTAAAATTGTCACAATCTCATTTATTACACTGAAACTGGATTTATAAATAGGACCAAATTTTTTTGTCAAAAAGGATTTATAAATAGGACCAGAGTAGTATGATTCAAATGTCTTTCAAAAAACTCATGTTTGGATCAATCAAGAGTCACAAATATTTGACAAGTCATGAAATTATTATTGTCAATGCATTTTGTTAGGTTGATGATTGATTTAATGTTCTTCCTTAAATGGTATTTTATAACTTTATTAAATATGAAATTAGACTGAAAATTAATTGTAATACATAATATATATTATTTTTAAATTTAATTATTACATCACTAGTCCGACCGAACGACTCAACTATTCCAACCGATAAATCATGACCAGTTAACCTTTTTGACCCGAAATCCAATCCGAAGTTTAAAATATTTTTAACGTTGAATGATATACCGAACCGTTTTGGCAACCCTCACTATTACTAATCTACTAGTGTATTGTGTGTGGGGAATGGTAACTGTAAACGGGTTGATATCTTTTCTGAGTGGTGTTCCACCTTCCTTTGGCTTAGCATCAGGTTCGCATTACCTTTTCCATTGAAAACTGCTCTGTTGAAACCTCACGGCTCTCAGATAAAAAGTAGAAGCATATGGTAATGGATCAAACCGGGATACCACAAAGTAAAAAGTAAAAGTAAAGTTTCTCTTCTGAATTCCACTTTTTTGCGCAACTCTACCACGAGCTGAGGAATCGCAATCTGAGGAACGTGTGATACTGCAGTGAGTGCACCCAAGAATCAAAATTAAAAAATTTTTACACTAACTATCTCATTTAAAGTCTCACAACCATCCCGACTATCCACTATTTATATAACAGAATAAAGTTAAGCAGTGTTTGTTTGAAACAGTTATTATAATATTTAAAAATAACTTTTTAACCGTGATGTACAATATATACAGTAAGTATGTGAGAGGAATGTTATCGTAACTTATGTACATAAATACATTTAAAATCCTCAATCATAATCTCAAACATGATTTAATTTCTGTACCTTTGCCAAGGTTCCGAAGGAAAGAAAGATAATAATAAAATTCTGTTACAAAAATGCTTAAAGCATGCCAATAATTTGTTGTAATTGAAGATGACAAAACTGGGGAAAAAAATACTAAACCACCGCATTTTTATCTTATATTTTGGATAAAGCAGAGCTTTAAAAATGTAGCCGAGCAATTATATATTTACTCGGTCATTTTTTTCACCGCATTTATCTAGGCTAAGCAGCTTAGAATAATTCAAAGGATATATTAATCTTTAATCAAATATTTAATATAATTGATCCTGATTGAGAACGTAACGCAGTAGATTGAGGGGGAGGTGGTCATTGGTCAATGTTGCTCAAGTTAATTTGACTAGGTAATAATGCACTCATATGTAGCCACTATGATGGACTACATGAGAATAAAAGAAGGGCAAGAAGTCGATGCTCACATATTAACTTTTTCACATCACATCATTGGATCTACAGGGTTAAAATGCTCTAAGCTGCATAAATGCCAAACATTCGTAGGAAAAATTATTTAGACCAAACACTAGTGTTGTATATATAAAGTTATACATGCACTGTATTTGCGGTTGTTAAAAAGTACTCAAATTATTGTTAAGTGTCCGAATAATAACCCAACAGCGATAATAAGTTGATTACAACACCTTTCACCTAACTATAATAGTGTTCGTTAGGAATAGCTTATTTTTAGGTAATAAATGTTTATAAATCATGATTCACGGTATACGAAATAAGTATATGAGAGGAGTTTTATCTCGACTTGCGTAATAAACACTTAGTGCCTGTTTGTTTCAGCGATTCGATTGCTTATAAGTTGCTTTTTAATAATGATTTACGGTATACGAAGTAAGTATGTGAGAGGGGTTGTGTCTCGATTTACGTAAAAAGCAACTTATAAGCAATCGTAACGCCCAAACAAACAGCTCCTTATATTCAAAAAAATAAGTATTCCCAAACATATACATAATGAAGTGTTTGATTATATATACACTTTGAACAAAAAGGAAAAACCATTCACCATCCTTTATAAAGCGACCTTTAATGAAAGGCATGTGCCTGTGATGGAATAATTGGGGCTGGAATTTTTCTCGAAGTGTGCATAAAGTTATTCGTGTCCACTCCAATGGCCAACGGATATATAATAAAACCATACAGATAAATTAGATAATTCTAATAAACAGCTTATCCGAAAGTACACTCAGTTACAATAATAGAGAAATGACATGTTGATTGGGGTATAATAGAGTGTACGTGTATAAATAATAACAAAATAATACATCGTGTATTTACTCTGAAAATTATACTTTCATTTTTTTAAAAAATATTTTCATGATGGTCCCTGTTTCTTTTCATTTATTTTCATACCAGACAATATTATTACTTTCAATTGTAAATATTTCTTCATTTCAGGAAATTACGTGTATTGTCCTCGCCAACACTAATCAATCATGGGATTTCTTTTCGTCCCTATAATTCTTGACTTTTAATTAGAGCCGGTAATACGGGCTCAACCCGCTGGCTCAACCCGTGAGCCCGCGGGTTTTGACGGGTTAGAGTTGGGAAAATCCCAACCCGCAAAAATGCGGGCCGCACAGGCCCGCACCGCATAACCCGCGGGTTAATGCGGGCCAGCCCGCGGGTTGGCGGGTTGGCCCGCAAAATTTTTTATTTTTTATTTACATATAATAATTTTACAAAACTTATAAATTTTTCACTCCTATCTTGGTACCTCCCAATCCAAAGTAAAAAAATCTTAGCTTCTTCCTTTCTTCTTTAAACAAAATTATTATATCTTGGTTGCTTGAGGATGAGTTTATGTTTTGTTTATAAACTTTGACAAATTTGATAACTTTATCTCTTAAATTTTAGATTATGTTTTTAAATTTTTATAAAAGAAATGATTGATACTAGGAAGATAAATTTAATTACTCATATATATGTGTCTCATATTTTTAATTCTCTTTAAAAAATATGAATTTTTTTTTTCAAAAAAAAAATGCGGGCCTGCGGGCTGGCCCGCAACCCGCACACTGCGGGTTAGGGTTGGCATTTTGCCAACCCGTAGAAGTGCAGGCTGCACAGGCCCGCACCGCACGGGCCTCGGGTTAGTGCGGGCCAGCCTGCAACCCGCGGGTTGGCCCGTATTCCAAGCTCTACTTTTAATAAAGCATCTTCCTTTGCTGAATTTATAAATACAGTTGCATCATTATTATAACCGTAAAAAAAAAAAAAAGTTACATCATTATTATAGAGCCCCCCGTATCATCCACTCATTTTTCTTAAATTTACGACAGCATAGGATCACTCAGATTATCTTGCACATAACCATGCGTTTTATATTATACTCTTTTCAATCTTAAATATAAGATAAATTTGATTTTTTTGAGAAATTAAAGAAGTTAATTAAATATTTTAGGATATTTTTATTTTTTTTCTAAAAACTAATTAGTTTAACTAATAAACTAATATATAATCTAAAGATGCATAACATATGATATAATTAAATACCTTATTTAGCTTTATTAATCTCTCTAAAAAAAATTAACTCTATCTTATATTTAAAACCGGAAGAAATAGTATACTATTACAGTAGTACTAGACGCTAGTAATAGTATATAAAGAGCCACCTTTGACAACAAGTGAGATACACATGTACAATTAATTAATTTAATCAAGTGACTCTTTGTTATAGGCAAACAAAATTATCAATTAATATTGATTTGGTTAAAAATGCAAACTAATACCACCTCCTGTTCAAAATATATGAATTAAACAAGAGGTTTGCTTTGATCCATCCATTTTATCTCATAAAATTATAATTTTTTTCCAAGTGTCATTGTTAATTGTACATAGTAAGTGATTTCTATCAAGTGATAGTTATAATACATGATTAAGGGTAGTTTAGTTTTAGAGAAATCATCAGTATTTATTATAAATAACTAATTAACTTTACTAATTTTCTTAATATCACATGTTATGGGAGATTTGTTTTTTTCCCGAAAGTAGGGGAGAATATTGAAGCACAACATATTTCAGGCTTGACGATCAGAAATAAAATGCTTCAAGAAAGTGAAAAGCTGCAGATTAATCATATAAACTAAAATGGGTTAAGGTGTAAATTTACCAACGAAGTTTTGTCCGAAGAACGTTTGGCACAAATATCTTTTAGAAGGGGCAAAAATACCGATGAACAATTAAAAAGGGGCATCCACCACAAAAATCGTTAAATCCGTACTAAAGGCGTTAAATTATAAGAGAAGAAAACCCCTAACAGCGTTAGTACGGATTTAACGATTTTTGTGGTGGATGCCCCTTTTTAATTGTTCATTAGTATTTTTGCCTCTTATTAATTATTCATTGGTATTTTTGCCCCTTCTAAAAGATATTTGTGCCAGACGCTCCTCGGACAAAACTTTATTGATAAATTTGCACCTTAACCCAAAATTTGCAACATAAAAAAGTCTAAATTAAATTATATAAACGTTAACCAACAAGTTGTTGGTTAACGTGGTAAGGGGCCTTAGGGATAAGTAGGAGAAATCTCATGAAATACACTTGTTGGAGATTGAGAACCCTTTGCTCATTAACCTTCGAGAAGAAAATCCTTAATAAAAAAAAAAGACTTAGGGAAAATCAATCCCAAGTCTCAAGGACCAAATAAAATAACAGCAAAGTCCCTTTGAAAAATCAAACATTAGAAAAGTCCTTATGTGATTATTTTCGAAAGTTAAATGACAAAGCTGCCTTTAATTTATCAATCATTTTATAGTTGACAACTTCATCGGCCATTTACAAATTCATCAATCATTTTTACAACATGTTTTTATGTAATGAGTTAATTTCAAGTTTGTCAAGTCTCTACGTTTACAACTGTCGTTGCGTGTTATAACTACTACTTGAGTGATTTTTTACACATTCTTTTTGTTGTCCAAATGAAATGACATTTTTCAAAATTCTAAATATGACAACTGCATATGCCTTGTTTAACAATCGGTTATGCTTTTGTTTACAAAATATTTAGTCTTTTTTATAATATATTTTTCAGGTCACAATGATTCTACCCTTTTAACAATTGTTCACTAAAAGGTAGTTTACAACTCGTTAAGCGTGTTTTCACAATATGTTGAGTAATTTTAACAACTTCTTTCTCATGTCTGAATGAAACTATCTTTTTACACATCTCCAAGTTCAACACTGAAAATTCCTCAGTTTATAACTGGTTAAGCGTGTTTTGACAACATATTGAGTCGTTCTTACAACTCATTTCTCGTGTCTGAATGAAACTACCTTTGTTCACATCTCCAAATTTAACACTGTAAATTGCTCAGTTTACAACTTCTAACGCTTGTTTTTACAACATCTTGAGTCATTTTTACAACTGCTTTTTCATGTCTGATTGAAATGACAAGTTTCAAAACTCCAACTTCCACAACTGCAAATTGCTTTTTTAACAACTGATGAAGTTTGCTTTTACAACATCATGAGTCATTTTTAATGATTCATGTTCTGAGTTATCACTCACCTTCTCTGTTCAATTTTGACGACTTGGCGGAGGAGCGACGACGGCAGCTGGGTGTTAGAGGGAGCAACGCACGGTATGCCTTTGAAGGATCGACAGAGCCTACACCTTCAAAGGAGTGATGGCGGCGGCTAGGTGTTGGCCAAAGTGATAGACACTAGGGCTTGGGAGGAGCAACGTAGGTCGGCGTTGCTGAGGAGGACAGAGGCTGGGTTAGCAGAGGACAGACGCACAAACGCTTGGGTAGTGGAGGAGCGACGAACAAAACACTAGGTCAATGGAGGAGGGATGCACGAAAGCTCAATCGGATGCAAGCACGGAGAAGCAAAGCAGAATGAAGCACTGTGCCTTTTTTAGAGAGAGTTTGTTTTAAATCCTAAGGGCAACTTTGTCATTTCAACTTATCAAATAATCACAAAAAAAGCCCCTAGGGACTTTTTGGTATGTGGAATTTCTATTGGGACTTTATTGTTGTTTTTTTGGGTCCTTAGGACTTGGGAGTGATTTTCCCAAAAACTTGTATAGTTATATCAACCTTATGTTGTTTAATTTGTAGTGCTATTAATATAGTTATATGAACACTGGCCTCAACCTTTTTCTCTTCCCGCAGCCCCACTACTTTAAATAGTACTAGTAATGAAGGATTCTGATCCCAACAAACCACCTTAAATTTTGTTGGCCTGCTTTAAATTCAATATGCTCTATGGCTATCAAGCACTTATTTTAATTAGTAAGGGTTTGTACCAGCTTGACTAAAGGTTCTAAGTTTGAACTCTGGAACGTAGCAGTATTAAATATTTGGTGGTGGTAGAACCCGGAATTTGGGCTAGCCCGAGCCCGACACGAGTTACAGGCTCAACAGGTCGGGCTGAAGCAGCCTGACCTCTGGCGGGCTGCCATTTGCCAGATTATAAGGGTTGGCAGGCTAGCCCGACAGCCTGAATAAATTGGAGGAAAGCATGTTGCCATAGTGGCATTCTAAGATAAAAAAGCTCAGAACCTTGCCACAAAAATTTCCCAATAGTTGCATCATTTCAATTTCTCAAGAAAATGCACTGGGAAAAGAGGAAGAAAGAAAGGACATATCAAATTAACAGGAAAAACAGAAAAACCAGGTACATATATATTCATGATTCATATCACAAAACAAATCTTTTACAATACCATAATATAGGAAGAATGACATCTCAAAAGTATGTATGAAACTCTTACAATTTCTCTGACGCCGGAGTTCCGGATAGAGAAGGGCAAATCGGAGAGGGGAAAGGAAAATCCCGATCGGGCTTCAGTGCTTCATATCGAAGGGACTACGACCACCACAGTGAAGCTCGATTGTGTTCAAAGCAGAGGAGACGAGAGGAAGAGGATGGGGAGGGTTAGCATTCGACTTCAACAAATCAGAGGAGACGAGTCGTCTCGAGAAGGGGCACCACCATTACACAGCAACTATTCCACTCCAGTTGCCGTACCCATGAATCGCGACTCAAGCTCGACTGAGGCACTGAGCGGAGGCTACGAGAGGAAGAAGGAGAGGACTCAGAGGAGGGTTAGGGTTCAGTAAGGTCAGACGGAGGGTTAAGCTTGACTGTGTTGAGCTTCTGGGAAGACGGAGGAAGCTGATGAGGAAGACGACCTGACCCATAAGACACGAGAGGAAGAGGCGAAGACGGAGAGGAAGACGGAGAGACTGAGAGAGAAGCTGAGCGAGCGTGAGAGTTGAGAGTGAGACAGACTGACAGAGTGATTGAGATTCTGAACTCGAAAGTGACAGTTTTTTTTATTAGCTAAACGGGTTAGCCCGTTTAGCCCATTTTTTAAACGGGTTGATTTCTCTGGCCCAAACATGTTTATTGGGGTGGGCTAACGGGCCCAACCCGCCAGCCCGCCCCATTTTACCTGTACTAGGTGGTAGATTTTTGTCACCCTTATGATCTTACCTAACTCGATATGGATTAGTATAAACCCTCGATAAATCCTCGTAGTTAAGAGAAAGCGGGTCCAGAATACCAAATGCTGCACACACAAAAATTCAATACGCTTCTGTGGTGTGACATATGAATACCTGTGTGTATATGATATATACGTGTGTGTATCATTATATTGTTATCAACACGAGAGATCATATAGTTAGGATTGAAAAAGATAAGCATTGTAAGGCTGCTTCCAGAAAAGTTGAGGGAAGGGTTGGGACGTGAGGTTCACACAACACACACACACAATATATATATACTCCCTCTGATCCTAATTATAAGACATATTTACCTAATTTTGAAGAAATTTAGGATAGTGGTTAAATTAGTTAATCATGTTTATTTTCCTAAAATATCCTTATTTAAAATTTAAAATGGTATCCAATTATATTGATTCTCTATTTTTTCTTGTACCTTTCCTGCCTCACACATGACTTCTCCAAGCTCTCACACAATCCGGCATCGTCAATCTCCCTCAACAACTTCCGATCTACTCTTATTAAATTATTAATGTGTTTAATTATTATTGAGAAAGTATTAATAGGGGGTATTTTGGGAAGAAATTGACAAAAATTAGAACTTCGTCCTATAATTAGGACCAAAATCAACTTTCAAATGTTATCTTATAATTAAAACCGGAAGGAGTATATATTAATAATCAATTTTGTCCTCACATGTGATCATTCTCATATAAGCTTCATGAGCATCCCGTGGGATTTTGGGAATATATGGGGCACTATACCCATCCCACTTTGTCCCTTTTTGATGAGTTAGGGTTTCTGTTGTTTTCACACACTGAAGACTCAACCTTTAATTAACCATATCCTTCCATATTGAAAGGCTATATAATTGATTGTAAAAAAGTAATGTAAATAAGCAATTCTGGTGTAAGTGTCATAGCATTCTCACAATCCATTTTATTTCTCATCCACGCGTTGGATGAAAAATTGAATTGAGTAGGTGTGCTAGAGTTATTTTTAGCAAGTTTAATCGCGTTCTCCAATATAGCGGCTTTAAAAACCTGCGTTTATATGGACTTTATTATTTTTTTTTGAATTAGCACCCAAGGGTGCGGACGCCGGGATCGAGCCCGGGATGAGAGGCACATAGGCCTCATGCCTATGCCAAGTGCGCCACTATGCGCTGGCTATGGACTTTATTATTTGCCTTTGCGAAGATGTATAGCATTAATTTTTTCTTAAAAAAACAGAGAGAGATGATTTAAAGGCAGCTCGCATGTACTTGGACGTTTGGCTTTTTGCTTTGGACCCGTGCCACCCATTAACACCGAAAGTATGAAAGCCACTCTCATTAGTCTCGTTCTTTCTTAAAGATAATAATATATGGATTTTTTGTTTTCGTGCTTTAAACGGTAAAAATGCTTGTACGGGCTTTAATTAATATACATTCAGGTTACTTCAACCTTATTATTATTATAAAATACATACTACAGCTTGCTTACTTTAATCTAGCAACCCGCGTAAATTAATAAATTCAAAATCTCAAACAATGATTGGCCGTTTTCGATTACAAAAAGCCTTGGATCTTTCCTTCTTGTCAAGGAGCGTTGAAATATACACCTCATTATTTATAATTTTTCTTCATTGACTCATCACAAGTTCTTATTACTCTTTTTCTTTCCTCTCTTTTTGTATACTGGAAAAAAAAAAAAAGTGAGTTGGATTCTGAGATTCACTTGGATCAGAGCATACCTCCGATTCAAAAAGCACTTATAGAGATATTTACATATCAACCCAATTTTTTACCACTAAAGTTATAGAACTTACATCTTCATCTAAAGAAAGTGTGCACGGTGCCATTGAACAAATAGGTCTTTAGCCACAAGTCATCTTTATTTTTTGGGCGTGTTGGTGTTAACAGTGTTTGTGTGAAAAATGATCCCACAGAGTGTACAAAAGGAAAAAAGGAAACAGAGTGTGCACACGGGAAAAATGAGGATATACACAGATTAATAAGATCTCTCACAGCTGTGCATGAAAGCACACGACAAAATATTGGCAACAACCAGTGTCAACACAAGTGTGGGCCAAAACCACACAGATCCCAGTATCTGTAACTATTCATTATTGTTAGAAATATATACGTCCCACCGCCACAAATGTATAAATAATATCAAGAAACTCATGAATCTGGCCTGCAGTGGTAATGATAGTCAATGGTTTTCATATTAGCCAGGGATCTTGTGGGGGCTATCAAGTGGAAACTTGTCTATCCTACAGAACTAAGAAGGAACCAAAAAACAGGGCGGGTCGGAGTCAATTATGGTATGACACGTAGGTCACAATGAACTGGTGTCGGTGAGTTGGTTTTCACTATGGAAGGATTGTTCGGATCACTTTGCTCACATAGACGCATAGGCATCCGAAGCCAAAACTCAAAATGAATGAAAAGATTGCTTGAGAAATCAGGAGGAAAAGCATGATCATCATGTAAGTTAAGATAAAACTTCTCTCATAAATTTATTTCATATACTATAAGTCATATTGAAAAAACAGTTTCTACCACTAATCCAAATAGACACTTAATTTTTTTTTTTAATTTTGAGTAACACGGCTTCTTCATGTTTGCATTTATTAACCTTCTCCCTTATGCCAAGGATTGGGTGGAGCAGAAAAAACCTGAGTCATAAGAAAGAGAAAAAACTTAATCAAAACTGTCTCTCCAAAAGAAGATGGTCCTTACATGGCAAGTTGCAAGGTTGGCATGTGTTTGTGGGATACGAGCCACTTACCATCAATAAGCATGAACCCGGTTGGCTCAATTCTGGGATCATTCCTCGGTTTATTTAATTTAATTAAAGAATTACGAAAACACAAACACACTGTACTCCACCATCAGTGGCCTTTCTTGGTTAAAAATAAATCTTCACTCAACTTTACAGCCTACAAAGTTAATACTATTAGCAGCCGTAGTAGAGTAGTAGTACGTGTACCACGCCTTAAAAGGCCTTGTTTGGGGGCAAGAGAAAAAACAAAGGCGCGTAATCAGCACGTTTTGTGACCTTTTTCTTTAAAAGCTGGAATTTCCGAAATTTAATGCTCTCTCTTATTAGTTATTACCGACACGGACACTGCCCCAGGCTCCCAGCGTTCAGCACCACATACCTTCTTCTTTTTTAAGTGTTTTTTTGAATTAGTTGTTTGAGAATGGTTTTTATAGTTTATAAGATAAGTATGTGAGAAAAATTTTATCTCGATTTACAAAAAAATGCTTCTAAAATCATGATTTTGGGGGTAAGCGAACACACACTAATTCTCCTGCCATAGATTTTCCTCTCTAATTTTCATTTTTGGTTTTCAACTAAAATTATAGATGCTAAGGCTTTGTTTGGTTGGAGATCTTATTGGGTTAGGTTAGGTTGGGGTTGGAGGTAAAAAACTGGTGTTTGATTGGAAGGGGGTTAGATTAGGTGTTGGATGTTTTTTTTGTCTTCTAGTGGTCACCTAATCTAGGTTGTGAACCTTCCAAAATTGGGGTTTTTCCTACGTGAAAGAATATTTTTCTTTAATTGTGACTAAATTGCCCATGGCAATTTTTTAAAATTCCAGCACCACCCTTCCCTGTAAAAAGTTGTCACTTTGTTTCATTCCCTCTCCTGCCCGAAATCTCATTTTCTCTCATCTTGTTCATGCGCTCTGTAGTCGACTCCTTCGCCATGTTACTCCTCTAACGTTGTCTCGAGTCTTGTAGATCCAGCCACCACCGTCTCCTCGAGTAATAAATACATTGATAAAAAAGAAGGAAAACATGTAGAAGGACATTTTTGTCCACTTATAATTAACTAACCTAACATAACCTCTTTTGATTCAAACAACTTTATAACCTCCTCTGATCTAACTTAAATAAACCTCACTTAACCTAATCTCCATTGAACCAAACACAACCTAATAGTATGAAGTTACCAACGAGATTAGACCTACAACCCTCAACTTAGCAGGGACCTTTATGCCACCAGGTTATCTCTTTAATTTTCTTTTTCATTTTTCTTCACTTTCTTGCATATGGTCTCTTCTCCAGGAAGCAACCCTAATTCCAATCTATCCTTTATCAGAATCTGTTTTACTGCTCCATCGACACATCCCGCATTAATGGCGAATCTATGCCCTAATTTTCAATAAACTATAGGCATAATTAATTAATTAACTAGTAATGGAGATCTAGGAAAGAGGACAAAAGTCAAGGTATACACCTCAGCAAGACTTTTATTAGGGCAGCACAGTCAAACTTCTCTGCCCGCTCCACTCTGCTCAGTGTTCACACTGCACCATAACACTTTTCGAAGACAAAAAATAAAAAATAAAAATATAATCCCAACATGAACATGTACATGTATTGCAACAAAACTAGTCGAATCCCCAGTGACTGGTGGTAGGCGTGAATTTAAAACATCTTTGATTATTTTCCACCTTATTTTTTCTCTCTCAACGCCATCTATCTGTTTTCCTAACAATCTCTATAAACAGAAGAATCTATGTCAGACGAACATAATTGTTTCTTAATAATAAAATTTAACTCACGATTACTCGCACCACGTTGAATTATCGGATAATCCGACCATGACCGAAAAGCAGCTGAGTTGCCGCCTCTGAGTGAAGTCGCGTCCGGTATCGACTCGGTCGACGTGATCAGATTGATGTTCTTCAATACAAACCCGTTGCCAACGAGTTGACTCAATACCGCTGACTCGGACGCCGTCTTCTTTTTGTGTTGCGTCGCGGCTCGAACGATCCCTATCAACATCGCATTCGATAACCTCCGGATTCCACGCTCGCCGCCCATTACGGCGGCGGAGTCAACCGGGCGGTTAGACTGACTTTTGTCGGAGATCTTCTTACTGTGCTTACTGTCTGGCACATGGTACATGAAAACGGACTCGGAGCTCCGATTCCTGACTCGTCCGAATGGGTCGCTTGTCACTACCAGATTCTTCGCGTCCACGAGCATTACGTGCTTGAAGTTCCGCCTGACTCGGCCCAGTAACATGGGATAACATGCCCATCTCCGCAAATTTAACGGAACGTGATCAAAAAAACCGCCCAGGGAGTTTTCCGGGTCGAGTTCAGTGGCGTCGAAGCTAAGAACCGACCCGTAACTCCACTGAGCCACCTCGTTGTTACTCTTCTCTGCTTCTGGGTTTGTGAGATTGATTCGGGATTTCTTCCCCCACAATGTCTCCCCTATTGCACTTCCCTTCTTGCCAACTTTAAAAAACCGAGCGGCGTCGAAATTCGACTTCTTCTTCTTCTTCAGGCTCGCATCAGTCAGGTTCAATTCTGTATAGTGGTCAATGAGTGACAAGAACAAGTCGTTCTCTTGCTGAATAATGGAGCCGAATCTCGAAGAAGAAGAAGCAGAATTGAATATGAAAACGACATCGGCTCTAGCAGTGAGACCAGACCGGTGCAGAACTCTGAGAAACAGGTTGAGTTCATCGTCGGTGGTGTCTTCAACCACGTGAACCACAACGAGATCACTCATGGCTCTGGTTCCTCTCCGATACAGGGTACCCATTCGTTGCAGAGCAGTTGAAGGGAAAGAAAAATCGATCTTTGATGCATCATACGGTCTGGGTTTCCAAATTTGGGGTAACCAGCTGTGGATTTTGGATTTTGAAGTGGGATTGTTGGGAATATTACGAGTGGTGGGAGGTTTCTGAGATAGGAATCGACGAGGAGGGAAGTGAAGAAGGGTATTGCGAGGGGAAGGATTAGAGGGTTCGAAAGTAGAGAGAGTGAAGAGAAGAAGAGTGGTGAAGATGAAAAGCGCACAGATTGAAATGGTGAATTGGGCTTTAGAGAGGAGGAAACTGGAATTTCTTTTTCTGAAGGAGGAACCAAGGGATCTAGAGGGTGAAGAAGAAGATGAAGCAACGGAGGGGGCGGAAAAAAGCTTGGGTTTGTCGGCCACGGCGGAATCGTCTTCAGGGAAGAAAACTACTAGAAGACCCATGTTCCGGTTAGTGTCGGCGGTGCTAGCGTTATCACCGGACTTTGCCTTTCCTTTCGCCGATAAACCCATCTTCGTCTCTGGCTGGCTTTGTGGTCATCAAATATGCTGCGAAGCTGTTAACCTGCTCTGTTTGGCTCTGTTTTTGGACGCTTTGGAAACGATAATGAAGGAGAGTTATGAGGCCCTTTCGGGGATATGGTTAAGTGCTTCGCCGTCTTTGTTCTATTTGCCCGCAATGCTGTCATTGTCCTCTGTTCCTTTATTATTATGATATTAGGAAAATGTTGTCAAAAAAATATAATTAGGAAAATGTATATGTTGGCAATAGAAAAAATAGGAAAATGTCCATATTTATATAACCATATTCCATATATAGTTTAACATCTGTATACAACTATGAATGCATGATCTAGTTTTCAAAATAGTAACCCAAAATATTTAGATTGACAGGCTTTAATTTTTAAGAGGAGCGCGAATTGATAATTAAGTAATAATTGTATATAACACTTCTATTGATTTTATTTGTTTATTATACACAGCCAATCTGTCCTATTTTCAGAAATAGATTATACTACTGTAATATATTAAAGTAGAACACAAAAGTCTGAAATAAAACACAATAAGTAAAAAGCTTAAATTCAATCAAAATAATCATAAATACTAACAACACATTCACCCTAAACCCTAACCTTAGATTGAAGTTAGAAAACTGAATGTGCCATCACCGCCGTCGTTGTCAAAGAAATGAAGAAACATTAGTCATCGTGCCTAAAATAAAGGACGGGGTTCAAATAAGTGAAATAACCATTTTACCAATCCATCATGGGTCTTCTTCTGGCTCTAACAATCCATCAGCGTAAAGAAACTCCAACCATGGCTACTAGATGGATAGTTTCGAATATTAACCCAAATATGCCCAATAATATCCTATTGTGGGGTATTTGTGCATGTGATTTATATCATTATGCGTACTTTTTAAATAAAAAATCAGTTATATTAAAAAATGATATTCACCCGATTCCTAATATAAAACACATTTATCTAATTTGATCAAATTAAATAAGTTAGTTGAATTATTTAACGCACATAATTTTTAAAATACCGTAGTCATATTCCTTAAGTTTCTCATTTCCCTCCTCCTTAATTATTGTTGTGAGAGTATCAATAAACGTAAATTATGACAATATTTAAAAATATGTAAACTACATCTTATATTTATAATAAATATTAACTTTTCAAATATGTCTTTTATCGATAATAGGAGGGAGCTAATGCATAAAAAGATAGTCATATTTTAGACAAATAACGCACATTTCACAGCAGTATGCACAAGACACCAACATATAAAAAATACACATATATGAAACCAAGGCACAGAAATGTGTACATAAAACCCAAACACAACGATTATATAACACTCTAGTAAACCAATGCATCGAATTACAAATACAGAGTTTAAACCCATTTGGTTAACACGAGCAGGTGGTGCACCCTATAATACGAGGGCAGAGGGTGTCAGCTGCGGCCTCTGCTGCTCCCTTATTTTGGAAGTTTTCCCAAATATATTTTTTATGATTTTTAGATTATTAAATATTATATAAAATGAATGAAATTTTGACATATTATAGGTAAAAAACAGATCCGTTTTCAATTTTTTAAATATTTTTCATAAAAATGGTGTGTGTTTTTTTACTTTAAGTATTTTTTGTGAAAAATATTTAAAAAATTATAAAAAATTGAAAATAGATCCGTTTTTTACCCATAATATGTCAAAATTTCACTCATTTTGTGTAGAATCTAATGATTCAAAAAATCATAAAAAATATATTTGAAAATGTCCCAAAATGGAGGCGCAACAGAAAAGGGACAGTAGAGACCCCAAATCCGTAATATGTACCTTTTTAATTTGCAAAAAAATGCGAGCGTCCACACTTTTTTATACCCATACGAGGGATATTAACAGCAAATTTACAAATTTTCTGTGATGACGTGGGATTATGTTTTCATGACGCTGAAGATGTTACTCCCTTCGGTCCTAATTATAAAATAAAGTTAATTTTTTTGGAGAAATTAAGGAAGCCAATTAAATTACTTTAGAGTATTTATATTTTTATTTTTTTTCTTCAAACTAATTAATTTTACTAATAAACTAATATATAATCTAAGGATACTAAAAATATAAACACTCTAAAGTAATTTAATTGGCTTCCTTAATTTCTCCAAAAAAATCAACTTCGTCTTATAATTAGGACCGGAGGTAGTATTTTTTTTTTCCCCAACGAATGTTCTATTTTATCCTTTATTCTGATTTCCAACCTTTAATTTTCTGTTATTTTATTCTTTAGGTTTTCTTACTCCTTAAATCAACTAGGTGTACAAAGTCTATGGTTAAAAAAAAAACAGATAGATGTGCCCCGTTGGCTAGTTCATGGAAAAAAACTCAGTTGCAGTGAAAGTATTTATTGTCGTTCCAAATTTTAAATATATCAAATTTATCTTTTAATTATTCATCAATTGATTTGCATACCGAGGTGGAGGCAGACATAATAACATATTTTTAGTTCAAAACAAATATCAACCCCGGTGATCAGTCCATTATAGATTTTTGCTGGCTTGATAACTTTAGAAAATTTTACTACAATTAAAGTGGCAGTACAAAAAAAATTAGGGAAAATCTCATTCAGATTCTAAGGACAAGAAAAAATATTAAAAAAGTCCGAATACAGATTCCTCTATCAAAAAAGTTCATAGATTTATCAATGATAGGGATGGATTTGTCAATATAGTCACGGACATTTGTTAACTGAAAATGTTTTAGTTAACATAGACGGGTTTGTCAGTGATTTGTCAATAAGAGCTTGTTTAGTTAACATAGATGGACTTGTCAATTGTCATTGTATAACTTATCAATATAGTCACATACACTTGTCAAAAAAAATTGTTTTAGTTAACATATATAAACTTGTCAATGACCACTCTATGACCTATCAATATATTCAAATACCCTTATCAATGATGCAAGTTCAAATTTAAAATATATATCACTGAGGTCCCTAAAAACTTTTTTGATAGAAGAACCTATACTTGGACTTTTTTGATGTGTCAATGGGACCTGTGGAGAATATATAATATAAATTGTAAATATTATTATCAGTGGGTCAATAGGTGTTTGTATTCTGCATTATTACTTGCTTGTATGCACAGACGGTGTGAGACTTAAGTCTCCTTAAATGCTCATACAGGTGCGTATATAAATAGAGGCCCATGAGCATAATATGTATGGACGCTGCCCATATTCATTAATAAGAAGTTTGTTGTTTCTGGGCTACCAGTACAGTTTACATGGTACCAGAGCAGCCAGGTCGGGTAGTGATCCATCATTTTTTCAAGAAACTGATCCACTCCGTTGTTGGGTTCCAAGAATTAGATAGTTCCAGTCCAGTCTCCCTTTCGTGCCTCCCTTAAGCTTGTGCGTTTCTCCTTGCATCTTTCTGGCTTCATCTTCCTTGGGCACATCGACGGGGTGCGCTTGCAAGAAATCATTGTACGGCTATCATCACTCTCGCCTCCTCTTGTTTGAACGTGTCTTCTTTTTTCAGCCAAGAAATTGTTATGGGTGAATCAGGGGACGGATCTGCCACAACACAATTTACTGTGGATTTCACACATCCGTTATTCTTGCATCCGTCGGACACTCAAGGGACGGCGATTATACCTCAGGTGCTCACCGAAAATGAAAATTACTCTGTGTGGAGCAAAGCTATGAAGATCGCGCTCCGAGGAAAATTGAAACTTGGATTCATCGACGGATCTTGCACAAAAGAGATGTACGGTAAGGCTCTTGAGGGTTAATGAGAACGTTGTAATGCTGTTGTATTATCTTGGATCCTAAATTCATTGTCCAGAGAACTTGCGAATGGTGTTGTGTATTACAACGATGCACATCTGGTCTGGGTCGACCTTAGAGAGAGGTTCGACAAAGCTAGGGGGATCTCGTATATTTGCTATTCATCATGAGATCAACTCGTTGTAGCAAGGTGATATGTCAATTGCTGCATATTATTCCAGATTGAAGGAGTTATGGGAAGAACAATCCTCTCTCGTTGCTGTAGGACCTGCGTGCAATTGTTGCAGATGCGGGGCATCTAAAATTCAGGGCGATTTGGTGCAGCAACAAAAGTTACTCCAGTTTTTGATGGGTTTGAATGATACCTATCACGTTGCAAGAAGTCAGATCCTTTTAATGTCTCCACTCCCCGCTGTGAATCAAGCTTTTACCGTGGTTGCAGAGGATGAGGCTCAGAGAGCCATTGCTGGTTCAAGACACATTGGACCAACCAAAGGTGTGGCCATGGCAGCCAGGGGGAGAGGGCGTGGAAGAGGAAGAGGTCAAAGTGGCTCTCCTCTGGATTGTTCTCACTGTAAGAAGAGAGGACACACAAAAGAAAATTGCTATCAGCTCATAGGCTATCCTGCTGATTTCAAGGGACAAAAAGGGAGGCAATCTCAATAAGGAGGAATCACTCCGCAGACCGTAGAGAACACCGAGGATATAGAGAAGGCTATGCATTCAGCAAAAAAGATTTCACCATCCCTTACACAAGAGCAATACAAGAGATTGCTTGAACTTTTGAAGAAGGATGCTGATGACGGTGCACATGCTCTAACTGGTACAGGTTTGATTCCTCCTACTCATAACATCATATGTCTTACATGGGTTATTGATTCGGGAGCAACCACACATCTTGTTAGTGATCTATCTTTGTTGGACAATTATAAGACTTACACAGGACCAATTAAAACAATCAAAATTCCAAATGGGGATAAGGTGCATGTAACTCACATAGGGACTGTTAAATTCTCTAATGGTATTACGTTGTATGGTGTGTTATATGCCCCTATGCTCAAATTTAATTTGATATCTATATCAAAATTGACTGAGGAACAACAATGTGTGGTGGCCTTTTTTCCTAACCTTTGTTTGATACAGGGCCTTCAGGGTGGCAAACTGAAGGGGACTGGTAAGCTTATTGAAGGACTATATGTGCTACAATGTAAACAGAATGATGTAATAAACTTAGCCAATGAATGTTCTAAAGGAAATAAGGATGTGGATGTATGTTTGTTACACCGTAAACTGGGACATGCTCCAATATCTGTATTGCGAATTTACATGTGTTGAATGATAAAACTACTTGTTTGCACAACAGTTGTGATGTGTGTTTTTAGCCTAAACAAACTAAACTGCCCTTTACCCCCAGTTGCATTAAAACCAAAATGGCTTTTGAACTTTTGCATATGGATGTATAGGGACCATACCGGATCCCTACACATTTAGGTTTTCGATATTTCCTCACAATAGTGGATGACTTTCTAAAGCAACTTGGCTTTATTTAATGAGACAGAAATCAGACACGGCTAGCCATGTTCAAAATTTTATTGCATACATACAAAACCAGTTTTCCACTCATGTTAAAAGAGTTCGTAGTAATAACGGTTTAGAATTTGTCAATAACACATTAAAAGAGTTCTTCTTGAAGAAAGGAATTCATCATGAGACTTCATGTGCATACACCCCAGAGCAAAATGGTATAGTTGAAAGGAAACATAGGACACTCATGCAGGTTGCTAGAAGCCTAATGATTCAATCACATATTCCTATAAGATACTGGGGGGGAGTGTGTGAAAACTATAGCCTATATAATTAATCGGATTCCATCCAGAATTTTAGGCTTTAAAACTCCATATGAACTCGTTTATGATACTGTGGCTGATTACTCTCACCTTAAAGTTTTTGGATGCCTTGCTTATGCAACAGATTTGACTACTAATGATAAATTACAATCGAAATCCTTCCCTTGTGCATTTTTGGGATACCCATCTAACCAAAAGGGATTTATCCTTTATAACCTTAAAAATAAAAGTCTCTTTGTAAGTAGACATGTCAAGTTTGTTGAAGACAGGTTTCCTTTCAAAGAAGCGCCGAGTTCTCAGCCAGGGGGAGTGGACAAGCTTGCTGCTAGCAATAGTGACATTTTCTGGTCTGATGGTGACTCAAACAGCAAGGAATTAAGTCAGAGCATTACAAAAATCAGACAGCAGCACATGGTGATGTATCTGAAGCATAGACCAGAACAAAATGGTGAGTTTAGTTTTGGTCACGAAGCTGATAAAAGGCCCACTAGAGAGAGGAGACCACCCATTTGGTCACAAGATTATGTATGTAACCTGATATCACAAGATCATCCAGGTAACTGTGCACCTTCATTAAACCAGATGTTAAGAAGACAATGTAAGTATCCTATTGAGAATTATGTATCATATGAGACTATCTCTACAGCGCATTTATGTTTTCTGGTTTCTATAGATTCTAGTATTGGACCTACATCTTATAATGAGGCCATAAAGGATAGGAGATGGGTTGATGCGATGAAATTAGAGATAAGTGCTTACTTGGGATATTGTGCCTATACCCAAAGGTAAGAAGGCAATTGATTGCAAATGGGTTTATAAGGTTAAATATAATTCAGATGGATCCGTCGATAAGTATAAAGTTAGGTTAGCTGCTAAGGGTTACACTCAACAAGAAGGGATAGACTTTCATGAAACATTTTCGTCAGTAGTTAAAATGATAACTGTTTGAGTGGTAATCAAAATGGCTGTTGTGTTCGGATGGAATCTTTTCCAAATGGCTGTACATAATGCCTTCTTGCAAGGAGACTTTAATGAGGAAGTTTATATGTCAATACCATAAGGTTTTCAGAAAATAGATAACGGTATGATATGCAAACTTAAAAAGTCTTTATATGGATTAAAGCAAGCTTCGCAACAGTGGAATCATGAATTGACCATGGCTCTATTAGGTGATGGTTTTCATCAAAGTAAACATGATTACTCATTATTTATCAAAAAATATGATGATGCTTTTGTTCTGATTCTTGTCTATGTAGATGATTTACTCATCACAGGTACTTCAAAGGATAAAATTGATGAAGTGAGGGAATTTCTTCACAGCTAGTTCAAAATCAAGGACTTGGGTGAGATGAAATATTTTTTTGGGATTGAAGTAGCTAGATCGCATAAGGGAACTGTTCTTTCACAACGTAAATATGTTTTGGATCTTCTCTGTGATGCTGGTATGAGTGGATGCAAACCTTTGTCTCTACCAATGAGGCCCAACTTGAGGCTCTTGGCATATGAAGGTCAAGATCGAGCAGAGGACTTGTTGAGTGACCCAGAACGATACAAGAGATTGGTAGGAAGGCTTATATATCTGACTATTACTTGCCCTGATATCTCTTTTCTTGTGCAGGTAGTAAGCCAGTTTATGCAAAAGCCTACCAAGGCACATATGGCAGCAGCACTTGACATTGTGATATATTTAAAGCAAAGCGTTAGAATAGGAATACTTTTGCGAGCAGAGGATGATCCCACCTTGTCATACTTCAGTGATGCAGATTGGGGAGCCTGCGGGACAACAAGACGCTTGGTCACAGGTTATTTGCTCAAACTTGGAGAATCACTCATCAAGTGGAAGAGTAAGAAACAAGAGACAGTTTCTCGTTCATCCGTTGAAGCATAATATAGAGCTTTAGGCTCAGGAGTTTCTGAGGTAGTTTGGGTATCAGGGTTGCTCTGAGATTTGGCAATTCCAAATAAAGGGCCCGTAGGTGTGTATTGTGACAGCAGGGCAATGATCCATATAGCTTCAAACCCCGTATTTCACTAGCGTACGATGCATATCGAGATCAATTGTCATTTCGTACGTGAGAAGCTTCAAGCGGGGCTGATACGTTTAGAGCATGTTCGTTCACACAACCAAGAGGCTGATATCTTCACAAAGGCATTGGGAAAGCAAGCTCATAGCATGATTCTTAGCAAATTAAGGACTGTCAACGTCTTTCCTGCCCCCAATTAGAGGGGGAGTGTGGAGAATATATAATATAAATTGTAAATATTATTATCAGTGGGTCAATAGGTGTTTGTATTCTGTATTATTACTTGCTTGTATGCATAGACGGTGTGGGACTTAAGTCTCCTTAAATGCTCATACAGGTGCATATATAAATAGAGGCTCAAGAGCATAATATGTGTGGACGCTACCCATATTCATTAATAAGAATTTCATTGTTTCTGGGCTACCCGTACAGTTTACAGGACCTGTGTGAGATCTTCCCAAAGAATTATTGCCCTCTCAGAATGCAAACATAACAAGCCATTGCCAACACCTGACTACATGTATAGATAGGACATTCGTTACAAAACACACATAGAATAGCAAACACTAACACACTACTCGCGAATCCAACTTTTTTTCTTTAAAAAAAAAGCTTTTAAAATTGGAAAAGTCCAACTCAATGCACTAAATTACTAATACTATATATATTTTTCTAATACCATATAATATTAAAGACATAATTTATATCCAATAAAGAAGTATCAATTCTTGATATTTAATTAAGTTCACTTCACTGGAAAGAAGTATCAATTCTTGATATTAAATTGAGTCCACTTCACTGGCGTGGAAGAATTGACAGACGTTGGTCCACAAATAATACTCACACTCCCATCGTCCTTTTTTTCCCTTGTTTTTTGGCCATCAACAACACTAATAGTATTAAATCCAACTAAGTTACAGTATCTCATAAGTTACACCATTAAACATACTAAAAGAGAAAAGAACCAACTTACACCAAACAAACACACTGATATAATAAGTAAATCCCAAAACCAAGCTAACAATCTAGAGAAACAACTATATAAATATTTTTCAATACAACCAAAACAAAAAGTTGAGACTTCATCCACTCCATATGAATGGTATGCCTGTAACCGAGACAAAGGTTGAAATAGCCGAACACAATGGCAAGACTCTTCCAATGCATCTTTGGTAATACTCCCGACTACCAAACCTACTTTTCTGGGAATACACTTGCAAGAGAGGTTCCTAACCAAATCCCCTAATACAAATATGTACTCAAAGATAACAACAATCAAACTCTTATCAAAGGATGCACAATTACATAGGCAATAGGAGAAGGGAACCCATTTTTACCCTGAGAATAAGCAGAAAAACCATATGCATTGAACATACCCATTTCTTGTCCTATAATGAACAATGTTAATCAAAACACTGAATACGCACATGATGAGCCAAAGATAAACAACACACACCATCATACTCATACTAATAAGGTTCAGAGAATTTATAATTAATTGACTATCTATTGCACATCCATTAGGCATAATACCCACAAATAACATTACGTCTCTCCCCTAAACATCTACCTTCGACCATACAACACTAAGATTCAACAATACATCACTAGAGCAAGGCACTCACCTCATAGCCAACAATCGCAAAATTGATGCCTTTAATTGTGGTTGTTCCGGCACCTTTGATTTCTTCAGAGCGACTGGAAATCCCCAACTTGCACTTCTCCAATGAGTCTTTATCACCTTACCTTCGCCTGAGAAGCCGCCGGTGGAAGAGCCCTCTGATTCCATGGATTGATCTCGTGTGGCCTTTGATCTTTGCTTTCTTGTGCGCCACATCTCCACTGTAGATCTGCACTCTTTTATCTGAAGACCACTGCTCTCACCTCTTAGATCCTCAATCAAATTCATCCTTGCTGTTGATGAGAAAGAAAGCCGTCTTTTCGATTCACCCAGCCACCACGGAGGCCATTGGGGCACCCACCGAAGGTCCTCACAGGATAGTGTTAATGGCGCCAGAGTGTTGAACACCTCCTCTTGTCCATCGGCCCTATACTCCCGTGCTTCTCCGTCAAAGGACTCACTCCTAAGCAACGCATCCTCTTGGCATGACGAAGGGGACCAGTCGATAAACTCCACCAGAAGGGGAAAGGAACCTCTACTGAGATGGAAGAGCCGTCACCACTCACCCATCAGTAGGCTGCCGCTCATCCTATCCGAGGGAAGGGAAACCCTAGCAGAGGGAATTTTTTGTACCAAGGTGAAGATTACTCTTTTTTCCTCACACTCCCATAGTCCTACAGTTATAACAATCACCGCAACAGCTCGCTTAACATTTTTTCAACGACGCAGACAAAATTAATGATAGAGCTGGTAATACGAGCTCAACCCGTAATCCGTGGGTTTTGACAGGGTTAGGGTTAGAGATTTCCAAGCACGTAAAAGTGTGAGCCGTGCAAGCCCAACCTACGTGGCCCTTGGGTTGATGGGGACTAGCTGGAAGGTTGGCCCGCATATTTTTTTAAATGATAATTTTACAAAATCGATAAAAATCCTCACACTCTCAGTGGTAACTTCCAATCCCAATGAAAAACAAAATCTCAACCTCCTTCTTTAAACAAATTATTATATTTTGATTGTTTGGGGATGATTTAATGTTTTTTGGCAACAAACTTTAGCTAATTTGATAACTTTTTCCCTTGAATTATAGATTATGTTTTTGAATTTTTATAAGTGAAATAATCAATGATAGGAAGATAAATGTGATGACTCTGCCGTCTAAAAAAATGAAAAAAGTTTTTTTTTAAAACACGGGCCTGTGGTTAGCCCACCAACCCGCAACTGCGGGTTAGGGTTGTCATTTTGTCAGTCTGCAAAAGTGTAGGCCTGTGTGTGGCCTGCATTCCCGGCTTTCTATATGCACGTATGGGTAAGAATATTTCGCCACACTGTTAAATAAAAAGCATATTTAATTATTTATAAGATTCCATGATATTATAATCTTATAAATAGCCCATGCTGTTTTGTTTTCATGAAAATCTACACTAAAAAAATGTAATTCACTCTATTTATATCTCATCTGTTAATAATTTTTATTAGTGAATATATAAACTAGCTGACAGATAATATTTCGCAGGGAATTTTAAAATGTAATACTGATATCGATCAGAAATATATAATTTTTCTATTATTGGGGGTACTATAATATATTTAATTATGAAGTGCTACCTCCGGTCCTGATTATAAGACAAATTTGACTTTTTTTAGAGAAATTAAAGAAGCTAAATAAGTTACTTAATCATATAATATGTTATGTATTCTTAGATTATATATTAGCTTATTAGTCAGACTAATTAATTTGAAGAAAAAAATATAAATATAAATACTCTAAAGTAATTTAATTAATTTCCTTAATTTCTTTAAAAAATTAACTTTATTTTATAATTATGACCACAAGGAGTAATTGGGAAAGAAATAGTTGCCCCTGCGGACAGAAAATGTGAGGGTAGGAAGGGACTGGAGGCATAGATGATTGAGATAGACTTGCAGGGTCCAATCCTTGATACACATTGTTACATTTTGGAATAGACAAGTTTTTATTTTTTTGCAAGTTTACCTTCAAATGATATTAAGATAGATATTACCATACGCACAAATCTGTAGGAGTTACATGTGGTTGTCATCATGCTGCTAGTATCGGGGTTTCCGATTCTAGGCAAGCCCCTGGAGCTGTACTCTCGAGTGATATACACAGGCTTGAAATACTCCATATAGTTAAGTTGGATCAGTAGCGTGGTAAAAAATTATAAAAAAGTATTGAAGGAACTCGAAAGGCATGCTTCCAATAATGGAGGGCGAAGGACATCAGCCACACCTTTGGATGGATAAAAAATTAGAAAAGAAAGAATATTAAAAAGAAAAATTTTCAAAAATAGTATATTTCTTTATCATTGTTGGAAGTTTTCAAATCCAGTATTATCTCCCTCTAATTTTTTTTCGCTTTTCATCCAAACATAAGGTAAATATCATCTACATATCTTGTAGTTCTCCCTCCTTTAGTTGTTATAAGATGTTTTTAACTAAGTCATACAACCCATCATATTTGTCATGAAATTCATATTATTTCTATCCTACTCTTAACAAACACACTAATAACTCCAACATCATGTTAACTTTCACTCTCCGTGAATACTTTCGTTAAATAGTACTTATATAGTCTTACTTATAAGACACTTTCAACATATTTCATACGGGCAAAAAAAACCTTGAATTTTATTAACTCTGATCTATCTTAAAATTCAGCAACTTTCTAGCTTTCCCATATTTAGCTTTACACCATTCAAGAAATAATTGTTGTGATAATAAATGAAAGGTAAAATTGTACATTTATATAAAAAATTAACAAAGGGTCTTACAGATAAGATCAAAAGATATCTTATGCCATGGTGTATCATTGATAATGAAACTTTGATGGGGACTTGTATGTAAATCGGATGCACTTTGGGTTGGATGTTTGAGGAACAAGTATAAATGTGGAGAAAGCATGTTACCAATTGTTAGGAAAAAGTTAAAATAGTTGGCAATTTGAGGAAGCATTATAAAAGTTTGGGATATTTTCTACAGTGGGCTAGGCAAGAAACTAAAGAATAGTGTCACGACTAGAGTTTGGTGGGACTTGTGGACTCCCATATATCGACCCTTGGTGCAATTTGTAGAAAGGAATGCCCATGTATTTAAGCTGAAAGTTACAGTGAATCAATTTGTGAATGTTGATGGCTCTTGAGATGTAGACAAGTAGAGAATGTACTTCCCAAATTGGGTGGTGGAGAAGATCTTGATGGTGAATCCACCCACATTAAATGGGATGGAAGCATACTAACGGCGGCCCTCCTTAGATGGAAACTTTAGGGTTAATTCAGCATATAAAATGGTGTATAACCAACAGTTGTAGGCGGTAGGTCCAAGGTGGAAAAATATATGGAAGTGGCCAATTCTGGAGAAAGTGAAATACTTCGTGTGGCAAGTATATCATAAGAGAATCCCAACAAGCTCACTTAGAGCATAGAGAGGAATTAGTGAAAATAAAAAGTGCCCATTTGAGTGTCAAAGCGAGGAAATAGTTTTACATACTGTGAGAGATTGCGAGAGAGCTAGTGGTATATGGATGCCATTAATTAACCCTTTATGTTATAGGACTTTCTTTTCTAGTGATTTGCAGGGGTGGCTATGGTGGAATGAAACGCATGAACCAGGCAGTCCAAGAGTTAACAAGTGGCCATGGCTAAGAGTCTTTAGGATAGTACGCTGGACAATATGGCAGAATAGATGCAGGAGAATCTTCGATAGAAGCTGTGACTCATCCCAAAGTTGAATTCACAGGTGGAGGAGGTTGAGAATGGTAAATTTAAACATTAGTTGTTTAAATTCCCAATCAAACCGGAGGAGTGTTGGAGCAAACCACCAACAGGACATGTTAGAGTCGATGTGGATGGATCTCCCACTCAACATAGACGACCAGCTTGTGGAGGTCTTGTTAGGGATTGCTATGGTAACTGGCTCATGGGTTTCCAAACGAAATTGGGTTTCATCCGAATATTTATGGCTGAACTACTGGCCATTAAAATGGGATTACAAGTTTGTCATGAGATGGGCTTAAAGAGAATTAAGCTTTACTCTGATTTTCTAGAAGCCATACAATTAGTATTTGCAGCCAGTAATCCTTTACAATCACATATTTCTAAAATAGAGGAAGTTTGAAAGTGGATATTCCCCTACAGGGATCTTCAGATTGTTCATGTTAAGAGGGAGGCCCTAAGGTGTGCAAATACATTGGCAAAACGAGCTTTAAATATGGAAGGAGATTGGCTCTATTGGTGGAAGCACTAGGATACTGTGTCCAGCAATTGCTATATGATATTGGTTGACACTGTTTGCTTTCCTCTTGTTTTAGGGTTATTAAGCATTGTATGTAAACTGTGAAAACCCTCTATCAAGATTGAATCTTGTCTTTTTTATTTTAAAAAAAAGATATCCTCTTGTTTTTGTCTTATAAACAAGATTAGAGGAGTATGGTGGTTACCAACAAACATATTTTATTGCTCATTAAAACTATTGAAACGTCTCATAAAACATAAAAAAACACCTTTTAGTATTTAGTAGAAGCTACTTTCTCCTGTTTTATTTATAAGCAACTTTCTCTCTCATAGGGTTGATCCATTTTATAAGCAACTTTCAATGTTTGTCTGAAAATGCAAGCTTCTTTTTTCCTATTTTACTCTTATTAAATACTCATTATTTTTTATATCTTATACTTATTATCTCTCATATTTTTAATATCTATTCTCTCTCTTATACTCTTTTCATAAATAAAAGTATATATGAAAAAAATATGATATTTTTTACATATTTATTATTTTTAACTACCGATTCGTTTTATACAATCAAGAAAAAAGTTGTTTATAAATAGAATTAGTGGGAGAAAAAATAGTAAAAAGGACAGGCGAAAAAAGCACCACATTAAATCAGGCACGAGTATTGGTGGGTGATCTCGTGGGTTGACCGGCATAAAAAATGGAAAAGGATCTCGCATGGGTTGGGGGGTTGAAAGTTGAAAGTAGCAAACCAGGGATCATAAATACGATGATTCAGAGAGTAAGTGGCAAAGACATGCATTAGTTGGAAGTTCCCAAGAAATAATGAAGTATTGTACATACAGGTGTTCTCATCCGCTACCGACCTCACGTTCCTCTTCCTGCAACGTACCCTCTCTCTCTCTCTCTGCTTCATTTATTTCTATCACCTGCACCCTGCCTCACCTATTCTAAGATTTTGATTTTCATATTGGCAAAAAAAAAAAAAAAAATTGATTTTCATATTTTTAAGGGAAAAAATAGAAAAATAATTTTGAATTAAAAAATTTATAAATCAGGTATTTTTTAAAAAATGAGTTGTAAATTATTTATCAGGTTTTATCATTCTTTTATCAATTATTGGTAACAAATTTAATTTAAGATTTTATAAATTTAAAGTTCATTCTTTATCCTTTTCCCATATTTTTATTCCCCTGTAAGATATTATTTACTTCCATTTTTTTATAAATTACTCCCTCCGGTCCTAATTATAAGACAAAGTTGACTTTTTTTGGAGAAATTAAGGAAGCCAATTAAATTACTTTAGAGTGTTTATATTTTTAGTATCCTTAGATTATATATTATTTTATTAGTCAAATTAATTAGTTTGGAGAAAAAAATAAAAATACTCTAAAGTAATTTAATTGGTTTCCTTAATTTCTCCAAAAAAGTCAACTTTATCTTATAATTAGGACCGGAGGGAGTATCATCTTTACTGTATACTATAGTGCAGACACTCCATCCATCTTCATTTCTGTTGATGCGCAGTTCTTGTTGGATATATATTATTCATTTCAATTCTTAATATAGGATATATTTATTAAGTCTAATTAAATTAAAAAAATTAGTTAATATAATATATATTTTTTAAAATATCATAGTCATTTTTTTTAAATCCCTTATTTCCTGCCCTCCTTAATCATTATCAAGAGAGATCAATAGGATTAAATGAAGAAACAATTAACAAATATAAAAACTGTAGTATATTTTATATTTAGGATTAATATACATTTTCCTAATATATTTTATATTAGAGACAAGAGGGTGCAGTATTCTGCGTTGTGGGGCTCAATGGTACTGAGTTACTGAGTACGTGGTTGTTTTTTTTTTGACCGAAAGTACGTGGTTGTTAATTACTTAGGGCATATTTGTTTGGGTGTTACGATTATTTATAAGTTATTTTTTACGTAAATCGAGATACAACTCCTCTCACATACTTACTTCGTATACCGTAAATCACTATTAAAAAGCAACTTATAAGCAATCGAATCGCTAAAACAAACATGCGCTTAGTATTTTGTATACTGATGCGTTATATTGGCGATGGTGTAACCCGGGGGTTGTGTTTGTGAGGTGCAAAAGTGAGTGTCTGTTCTGTGCAGGCTATGAAGTGGAGGAATTCAAAGGAGCTAATCATACGGGTTAGGAAGAGAGCATAGTTAAATTAATGTTGAATATGGAAAATTTTGCCACTCCTGTGTGTCGTCTTCATCATTGTTAGTTGTTTTATGTATCAGCTGGTCAGAGACACTGACGCCCATCAAAATCCCTTCCTCATTCGTGTGTTTTCAGATAATGCACTAACTCCTTCTTCTAGTCTCGTTTCCCATAATGTTAAACGTCACCATGAAGGGCTAAGCCCAGTGGTAGTGATCCAAACTCCAACGTTTAAATTAGGGTTAAGGTGTAAAAATATATATGTGATTGTCCTCGAAGTGTACCCAACATCAAATGTTTTTTTTAGGTGCAACAATGACTATGTGGTTATAAAATAGGTGTAAAAATACACTTTGACCGTTAGATTGACTGTTTGACCGTTAGTTTGACTTTTTTATCTTGAAAGTGATGACGTGTACAATGACATGGACGTTGGAGTGACATTCTGAAAAAAAAAACTTGCTGAAAATCAAATTTTCCTAATAAATCATATAATTTAATAAAAATTAGTAATATAATATATGTATTATAATGATTTTAATTTAATAATATTGGGAATCTAGGGTTAGGAAAAAATTGAGCAATCAGTATGTTTTTTAGGGCAACAGCTCTACTAAGTGAGTTAAACATTCTACACTCAGATTTGAATCTACTTTAGCGAATGTGGTACTAAAATAGTGAAATGTGGGTAATATTAATTGCAAAGCTTTACCAGTCAGCAAGTTTTTTTTTTTTCCAAAATGTCACTCTAACATCCATGTCATCGTACATGTCATCACTTTTAAGGTCAAAAAGTCAAACTAATGGTTAAAGGGTATTTTTGCACCTGTTTTGCAACCACATGGTCACTGTTGCACCTAAAAAAAGCATTTGGTGTTGGGTGCACTTCGAGGACAATCACATATATATTTTTGCACCTTAAACCTTTTAATTATGATATTATTTGAAGGCCAAAATTTAAAATTATGATTTTGTTTCGTACTTATATAAAGTAAGCACCTAATTTTCTTCTGCTCATCACTTGGATGAGCAAAAATGTGTTCATCACCCATTTTTACTGTTAAATTGATTTTGAACGGTAAAGATTTAATATAACTTAATTTTTATATTTTAAATAAATTTTTATTTTAATATATGCAGAAGTAAAAATAAAGAAAATCTTATAACAATCATTTCTTATAAAAATACATTTATCATTTAAAAAATTATAAATTAAAATTTTTAAATTTAAACCGTTCAAATCAAAATTTGAATGGTTGAGATCTCATCACAATGATGAGAAGTCAGTTGCTCATCATTGTGATGAACATGGAATGTGAACCCGATTTATTCTAGGTTTTTTATATCCACGTGACCACCTCCTCTTTGTTTTATTTTTAAAATATTGTTTCTCTGCACGAACTTGGGTATTGCTAGAGGTGGAACGGGTTCAGGCTTTCTATTGGGCTTACTTAGAAACCCATATTTTGACATTTTTCAAGATCAGAAAGTCTTCGTGTAATTAGCCCAATAGTATATATCTAGCCCCTCAGTGGCCAGTGCATTAATTAGGCAATTAAAGTTTCCTATTTTATGAGGTTCATCATAAAATTATATTTTTTGACAACGACCTCTTGTACTTGAAAAAAAAAAACCTATAAAACCCCTGCTAAAACCCCTCGCCTATTTTGGATCTCATTCTTCTTCCTGCGGGAGGGCAGGGATTGAAGATTATCGACGGGGTGACAAATCAAGTGAAAATCTGTTTATCATGGAAGAAGAACGCGCAGAATTATTTAAGGATGATTCGGACCTTTGCCGGCAGCTCATGGACCGTTATGCTAACTCCACCGCGCCGCAGCACCGGCACCTTCTAGCCACCGCCGCGGCCATGCGTTCCAATCTCACCGCCGAGTCCCTTCCTCTCACACCGCTGGCTTATTTTGCCGCCATTATTTCTGCACTTGATACTGCGTCTTCATCCGAGTCTTTGGACCCAACGGCCGTTTCCGCGCTCCTGTCTTTCCTGGCTATCGACCTTCCTCTGGTGCAACCCGGTGGAATTGCGCCAGCAAGGGCGAGTGATGCTGTTGAAGTATTGGTCAAAGTGGCGGAGAGGGAAGGGGAGGGATTGGCTGTCTCTAGTGTGAGGGCTGCGGTAAAGTGTTTCGGGGTTTTGATGGGGTATTGTGACTTGGAGCATTGGGACACTGTCAGATTGGGTTTCGAAGCACTGATGAAGTTCTCCATTGACAAGCGTCCCAAGGTATTCCTGTGTTTTTGTTATTATTTTCCCCATTGTTAGTTTATCCAACTATGCATATCAAGATGCTTATGTTTGATTATCCATGTTTTCGTGCATATGTTCCATAGTCTCAATGCAAAACTTAGCACTCAATTCACATTTTGTTCTCACCTTATTTAAGACACTGGCTCTTTCAGTGCCCATTAGCGTCGAACACATCCTTCTTGGTGGTTAATACTGGTATGGACGTGTAACCGTGCAAGTAATGTCCGTGCAAGTAATGTAGTCCATGTAATAACATGTCTTATTCTTTATTGGAATTAGCGGTCTTTTAGTATCGTTATTTCATGGTGATACAGACGGACTATATATAAGACCTACTAAGTTTACTAACTCTAACTCTCGAAGCAATACAGCTCCTGCCTGGAAGAAGAAAATCTGAAAAGCTTCTTGGGATAATAAAATTTATGAAAAAGGTTTTGCGCAGTAAACTTGTCAATCTTATTTTGTTTGATATTGTCAACAGCATTTTGCCCTCCTTACCCATGGCACTTAGGTGTATTCATCAGATTGCTTCCTTCAGTTTGGGAGCCTTTTGACGATCCTAAATGTTGACATAGGTTTTGTCTGAAATGCAATCAAATTCAATTTGACCAAGTTGTATGGTCAAACCAAACTTACTAGAAACTGATTCGGTTCTTTCTTCTTTTTTTATTTTCATGTTCTTGTGTGTTGTTTTTGGTTGGTTCTGTTTGGATGATCTGTTTGCAATATTTTTGGTCAAATAGTAGATCAAATCATTAATAGGATCAAACAAGTTCAGCTCTTATACTTTAGCTGGGTTTTTTTTTTTTTTTTTTTTTCAGGTACGAAGATGCGCTCAAGAGTTTCTTGAGAAGGTTTTCAAATCTTTCCAATCTTCCAGAGTTGTTATGGAAGCAAGCAAGTTCGTTTTGTCAGTGCTGAGAAGTTACTTGCCTTTGGCTACAAACTTGGTCACTTCAAGGACCAGTGATGGCTCTAAAGATGATATGTCTTCAAAACCTGAGCATATGGAGGTCCTTTATGTTCTAAATGTACTTAAGCTCACTGCTCCTTGTCTTTCTGCAAAAGCCATTTCAAAAGTGCTTTCAGAAATGCATAAATTAATTGATTCCCAGTTCTCAGCACTTACAAGGCATGTTCTTAAAATTATTGAAGCTATTTTTGAAGCTTCAAGATCTGAAAATATAGTTGTAGAGACAGAGAACATTACAGTTTCTCTTACTTCATATGTGTCTTTGGGAGATAAGAACCCCTTGGATACTGTAATTTGTGCAGCAACGTTGTTAAGCCGTGCATTGGCCGTGCTTCAGACTGGACAATCAAGCTCTTGGATCAAGAACCTTCCTCATGTTTGTAGTTCTGTAGTGGGTATGTAAACTTCCTACATGGCTACATGTTAATTGAATGTAAAATCTTACCATTTGATTGTGTTCAGGTTAACTCGAGGTCTCTTGTTATTTCCTCTCCACCATCATCAAATTTCATATAGTCAAACTGGAATTTTTGGCTCTGGTTTTTGCCTATTTTATCTTTTATTTGACTTGAATCATTGCATTATAGAATTACATAATCTGCAGGGATGTCATTATTCTGTCATTGAAAAACATCCTAGGTTGCCTTCTCATGTTTACTTCACTATACCTGTCATTCAAATATCACTAACACAGTAACACCAGACAGCTGCAATACTTAAATTCCTTATTTGTTTTTTTCCCGAAGAAAAATGAATAGTTACCTTTTGATTCAAATCAGTTACTTTTCTGTATCATTTAAACAAAGAACTTTCATTTTGCCAAGCTACCAACTATCCCAAGAGCTTATGGTGCTGGAGAAGACCTAAGAATAGTTTATGTAATGTCTCTGACATGCCACTCAAGAAAGCCTTTCTGCTTGAAGCGCTGAGGAAGTGTAGGCCCACCCACCCTAACTTATGGTGAAACTTTTACCTTGTTAAAATACCGACCATCCCAAAACCTTCAGCGTTAGAGGAGGTCTAAAATTGGTTTTATTAATATATCTGATAGATGGTTGTAATTTGAATGTCTTTAGGAATTGGGAATTAGGGTAGAGAAGAAGAAATTAGAGGGTTGAAGAAGAAGAAGAGAGCGAGAAAGAGAGAAGAGTTTCTGAAATAATTCTCTAAGAATCCATTACATGTCAGAAACTATCAAATACAATGGGATTATGCCTTATTTATAGGCTAGAGTGACTTAATGACCAAGCCAAGCTAAAACTAACTAACTAACTAATTTTAATGGCTGGCTCTAACTAATTGACATTAACTAACTTTTCAGTTCATATTACATTTATATATCAATATCCTACCCACTAAAACATTTTCGTTGTACTTTAGGAGCAATAGTTTGCTATTTTCCACGGTGTATTGTGCAGGGACTTTGTGTCAGGTTTTTACTTTGTTTAAGTTTACAGTTATGTAGTTTGAATTTGTAACAATTTCTGAAGACCTTCTGAATGACAAATGGGAAACTGTGAGAACGTTGTAAAGAAATCTAACTTTTATCTAACTCTTGCTGAATTCACCTATTAATAGGCTTCATACATTATCTAAAGGTGTTTTTCTATTTGGCAAATGTTTATATAGAATGTTATTGGGGATTCATGTTGTCATATGCTTTCTAAGTTTATTATTGGGGATTCTTGTTTCTACCTGTTTGCTTCTGTGTCCTTTCATGTATGTTGTGTTCTGATTGAAGCTGTCAATGTTGAATTTAGGTCTTTTAACCTCTGAGGCAAGCGCTGCATCACAGGCTTCAAGTATTTTGAAGGATGTGCTAAAGCGTCATGTGCGCCCACTAAGCTTATTAATGGATCCAAATCAAATATCCTGTGGTAGGAGTCAGGAAAGTTTTGAAGTCGGTGCATTGAAATCAACATGCGCTGTTTTTGAGAATGTCATTTCAAATGGAGTTGAAATTCCAAAGGAGCATATTCTGTCTGTCATATCTGTTCTGTTTGTTGAGCTTGGTATGGGACTTTCTAATTTTATAGTAGCTCACTGTTTCAATCCATATAATCATATTGATGATATTGCCTATCATCGGCTATTGTACTTTCCCCCTCTTTCAGTGATAATTTTTGTTTTATCTTTTTTGAAGGAGTGGGGGTTAGACATAATGTCTGCTTATTGCTGAATAATTCTTGTTGTAGGAGAAATCTCATTTGTGCTGATGAGGAATATTGTGCTTAAACTTGCTGACTTGATGACCCACGATTCTGAAGGTGGGATTAGTGTGGAGCATGTAAGTACTGACTGGCTTGGCCGCTGTGTTGTTGATCTGGCCTTACTACTTCGGTGTTCAACTAATGCTTCATGTTTCTGGTTTTCTGGTTTTCCCTTTTTGTTATATGTGGTTTCGTCAGTTATTCTAATTTTCAAGTAAAATTTAGGGGGAGTGACACCTAGTTCCAAAACTTCAATTAATAGCAGTTAGGTCTTGAGAAATTTTGCTTAAGGATAAGTTACAAATACTGAGTAGTAGTGATTCATAATATGTCTGCTGATTATTGGTTTTTCTGCTTTTCGTAATTATGCAGCTTCAGAAATGTTTTGGTGCTGCTGTTTTTGCTATGGGGCCAGAGAGGATTCTCATGCTGGTACCTATCTCTCTTGATGAACATGACTTAAGTTATTCAAATATTTGGCTGGTACCTATTTTGAAGCGCTATGTTACTGGAGCAACCCTTGCATACTACAAGGACCATATCATGCCTCTTGCGAAGTCCTTTAAGCAGGCTAGTCGTAGAGGTACTCTATCAATTTCTATATTTTTACCATGGCATTTATCATTCTTTTTGAAAACTTAGCTTGTTTTATTCTAAAATATGATTTTTCTTCTTCTTCCGAGGTTTGAATTTGAAACTTTGTTTAATGAGTGTTGGGTTCGTTATCACTCAATTGACTCACTTTGGGTATAATAAATTTTAAATATTGAATTACTAATTCGATATTTCTTAATATGTTTGAGAAGTCATTTTTGAATTGAACAATAAAAAGCTACCCATAATTAATATTTAAATTAATATAGAACTTTCCAGTTTCCCACATTATATCAAAGTACCCAATGGTAGAAGAAGTAATTCTTTCCAAACACCTTGCTAGATGCTGCTAAGAGATGGACCATGGTGGAGAGAACTTCCAAAAATTACCAAATACACACTTTTTGTTATCTTGTATTCTTTTTTCCTTAATTTTCTCGGCTTCATCTTCCACCTTCTCCTATTGCCTTCCATTCTTAGTTTTTCAGATCTGTCCAAAATGAACTGTGCTGTTTCATAGGAATGAATCTTTTGAGGTAGAAAATTTCAAAACTGGCTTACCCTTGTGGTGTTGTGATATATAAATGTAATAATAGGTTAAAAGTTAGTTACAGTTGGTTAGTTAGTTTTAGCCGTTGGTTAGTTAGTTTAGATGTGGCTGGTAATTAAGTCACTCTAACCTATAAATAAGAAATAAGGACGTAATCCGTATTGTAATCAGATTTGTGATATGGGTTGATAATGCATATTTCCTGTTTCCTCTGTTTCTTTCATTCTCTCTTGATTTCTCTCTGCCTCCTTCTTCTCTGACCCTCTAATTCTGGTTTCTTCCCTCTCTTTCCCTCTCTCTCTCTCCCATTACAGTATTATGATTCTGTAACATGTTGTTTTGAGTAAACTTTAGGAAGGTTTGTTTGGTCTGGTTTTCCTATCAGTGGTAACAATTATTTGATTATGAATAATTTGGTTGAGTACTTGTCTAAAAATGTCTATTCTTTGTTGTTATCTGGTTTATCACATGTCCGGTAATTTTACTAACTTTAAATGCCCTTTCCTTTTTGATCCCATGCAGTCAAAAAGACTGCCAGTAGCCAAGATCTGCAGCTTCGAGCACATGAACTCTTGGCATTGCTGCCTAGCTTTTGTCGTCATGCAACTGATACTTACCAGAAGTTTTCTAGTCTATCTGATGTTCTTATTACTTTCCTCAAGAAGAACCCCTCTATGCATGAAAATATTTTCATGGCATTACAGGTCGCTTTGCCTCCAAACCGATGGGCCTATATGATTTAGCGCTTCCCCAGAAATTGTACTGTTCTTACAGATACTCTTAATTTTTGCGTAGATTCTAGTAGAAGAAAACAGAGCTGTACGACAGAAAAGGAGTGAGTCAAACTGCAGTGCACTACAAGATAAGATGGAGATTGGAATGTTACCATCCTACTCAAAGAAAGAAGCCAATCGAAACATCAAGGCTCTGGCATCTTGTTCTGATCAATTGCTTCGTGTACTATCAGACTTATTTATAAATTCAGTCTCTGACAATCGCATTCCTTTAAAGGTTGTGCATTTATCACTTATTTAGCTCCTCTTGTCTTAGATAAGGCTTCCTTCTGTTGCCCTGAAAAATGCATGACTTATTTCTGCTTTCAGTAATTAGCACAGCATTACCCTTTCCTGCCATTTGGAATTGCTATCTTTCGGACATAAGTTTTATCTTACATATGTCAGTGAATAGAGCCCATAATCAAGAATTTGTTGGCATTATCATCATTCTAAAGAATATTTATTCCGGGAGTTTCCAAGTCAATGTAGCATCTAAACTTTTAGGTGGAATCTTTTTGGCTGGAAACATTACCTCTAGCTCTACTTATCCTTGATAATAACAATTATTATTGTGGTTTTGTATCTATCACACTCTTTTCAATTGCTCTCTGACTTTTCTTAAAACAATTACCTGATGATTTGTGATTATAGACAGGATACAATTAATTTGAATCATTTTTTTTTTACCTTTTTCAGGGAGCAATTGGATGTCTGGCTTCTATCACTGATTCTTCTGTAACTAAAGAAATCTTTGCGTCATTACTTAAGAGGTTTCAGTTTATTGACTATGAAGGTAAATCTGAAGAGCTGAAGAATGACGATCAAGCTTTAGACAATGAACGAAGTGACACAGAGAGAGATTCTCAAAGGTAGCAGTAGAAATTTTATAAGGATAATTGAGTCAGTGGCCATGCATGGCTGTATGGGTTTTTAATGCAAGGGCAACAATTCATGTATGGCCTTATTTTTTTGCATTAATGTTAATCTCTTTCTAAAGTTGGAATGGCTTTTTGTCCAGGCATCTGATATTGGAACTGGCATCGTCTCTTGTTGAAGGAGCCAAGGATGATCTTGTTGAGATGATCTATTCTTTAACTATAAACTCTTTTCAGGTATTTCTGAGCAATAGACATCTCCTTTTTGTTTTTACAGTTTTTTTTAAAATAATTCTTTTGACTATCCCATATTGTTTGGCCTTTTACCTGTACGTATGCTATTTAGGCAGCTAATGAGCGCATTCATCATGAGGCATACTGCACTTTGAGCAAAATGTTGGAGGTCTGCATTTGCGGCAAGATTCTTATGTTCAATAGTCTTTGTTTTTCGTTCCAGTTTCGTTACTATTGCTGATTGATGCAGAAGCACACATCGTTTTGTTCTTCTCGATATGGAGAGCTTATTGACTTATTGCTGAATCAGAAGTCTCCAAGTGATAGTGTGTGTCTTAGAAGTCGATTTGCTTGTTTCCACACGTTGATGATACACAGGGTGAAGGTTAGGCTCTTGTTCAATTAAGATAAATTTATTTTCTGTAATTTGTTTAAGCTAGGTCAAATAACTGGGTGGACGTTTAAGTGGGAAATAAAATGACCATGGGTGGACCTTTGGGATAGAGCCTGGCTTGAAGTGCAATTAAATTATATTTTCATTCTAAATTAAAGAAAGAGCAACAGAAATTTTGAAAGAGGGCTTCGATAAATAAATATGCACTGACCGATGAGATAGGGCTGGAATGTGCCAGACTTCTTTTTCCTCAAAGGCTTAGTGTAGCTCAAATGATCATGGCTCTCAAACTTGAGTCCCTATTGCTTTTTTTTTTTTGGGCTTGGATGGTGTTTAATCCAACAAACAGGGTTAGTTGAGTCTAATACCCAAAGATGCCAGGTCTTGTATCTAAACCAAGCCAATCTGAGGGCTTGATCAAAATAGTGAAAACTAGTTAGTGTGACATTGAAGCTTGAGCTTTGTGTCATGATTAATTATAAAAGTGACTTTTCACTTTTTAGGTTTCTTTATTTAAAATTTTTTAATCAAATCCAAAATTTTCTTCATGGCTTTTACTTTGTGGGTCATGTTTAGCTGTCTAGCATATTGAAGTTGATTCCTGAATTTTGCTTGATGCAATTCAGAATCAAGTTTTGGAGGGAAAGTGGGGCTGGGGGACCTGATAGCTGCAATTTAGTCACACTTTCCTGTAACATAATCATTTTACCTGGATTATGTGAAATTAAAAATTACTAATTCTTCTATGCATTCTGCAGATGAGCTTGGCGGAGGAGGTGGACTCAAAAGCTTTTTTAATTCTCAATGAAATAATTCTCACACTAAAGGATGTAAGATTTGAGTGAATGTTGTTGATCTGTTTGTCAAAAACTTCAGAGATTTAAGTTTGGTTTGTCATTTCAAAGGAAAGAGGAAAAGGGGTTACTTTAATAAACTGACGGCCGATTGTAATTTGTAGGGCGATGATGAAGCTAGGAAGCAAGCGTATGATGTGCTCCTTGATATTGGTTCCACATTGAGAGACTTGTCATGTGATGGCCCGACTGCACCATATCATAAGCTCATTAATATGGTAAATGCATATTATATCTCACTTTGATGTTTCCTTTTCTATTACTTTTTCGGTAGTTGCTTGGCTAAGAGCTGATTATGTTCTTGTATGTGTGTGTACTATGTATATTAACTAAAAAAATAGGTGTATGCAATGAGATCTTATATTTATGCTGTTTTCAAATCATTATTTGGTTATTGCACTATTGAACTTGGTTGTGCTATTGTTTAATTTTACTTGTTTTTCTCATGCATCTGTAGTAAATAGTAAGTGATTAACATTCTACAATATTCAGATAATGGGCTATCTTTCTGGTTCATCTCCGCATATGCAAAGTGGGGCAGTGTCTGCACTGTCTGTTTTGGCATACAAGGATATAGACATCTTTCTCTCAGTGTCTGATCTTGTCCCTTCTCTTTTATCTTTGCTGCATGCCAAAGCTGTTGAAGTCATAAAAGTGAGTATTTTCCTACTCAAATTTGGAAGTCAGAATACTTTTAGAGGATCTTCATAACAACTGCTGAGTTGACTTACATCTTTTGCAGGCTGCGTTGGGCTTTGTAAAAGTGATGGTCTCCTGCTTACAAGCAAAAGATCTGCACAACTTTCTCTCAGATATTGTAACTGAAGTTCTCCCCTGGTCATCTGTCTCAAGACATCATTTTAGATCGAAGGCATGTGCAAATTTTAGCATTATGGTTGTAAAATTCTAATAAATACTTGGGCGTGTGCTTATATAGATAGGACTATATAATATTTTTAAAACTCATGTGTTTCTTTGCGCTGGTTTTCTACAGGTCACTGTCATATTTGAGATAATAATACGGAAGTGTGGTGCTGCAGCGGTGAAGGCGGTTATCCCCCAGAAATACACAGTTTTTATTAAGACGGTGCTAGAGGTATTCTGTTTTCTGTTAGTTAAGAGACCATTTCTATTCCTTAAAATCGGCCTGAGGCTATTCTTATGACAGCACCTTATGCAAAAGCACAAAAGTTTTTTTTGGACATGTGGACTTTGAAGTTCAATTGTATCTAGGTCACAAATTCCTAATCACAGTCTTTTTCATCAAGGCAAAAGTACACTGACTGAATTTATAAAAACTTTTTATTAATTTACTAATTGTTACCAAGTTTATCTGGGCCAGACTATGCTTTTGATCTCTGGTTTGACCTCCCCCTTGGAGAGTCATCCTTCTGTTTTGAAGCTTTAAACAATTATTCATCTCTCATGTAGATTTTTTGCCCTTGTCTTTTTCGAAGGCAATTTTTTTTTCCGTTTCTTTTTATTTTATATGCTAGCCACACAATTTATATTATGCTTCCATTGGATCTATTGGGTTGATGGCGTTTTGTACGAAATATGTATTACTTTTTAAGTTCATTTTATTTTAGTTAAATGGTAAATGCTGACCAATTTTAAAACATTTCATTTCACTGTATTGCACCCGGTGTCCTCCAGAACCGCCATGGCAGATCAAGTGGAGTGGAAGTTGTCGATAATGATACAAAAAATAAGCCTGAAGGATCATCTGCCAAGGGGTATAGCTTCAACTGTTTGTTAACTAATTTTATTATTTAATTCATTGGTTTTTTGAACATCATCCTTGAAGCAACGGCCTCTATCAGATCCTCGTTTTCATAGTTTCTCCCTTGCATCACAGGCCAGAGCAGAGGAAGAAGCCCAAGAATTTAGATTCTCAGGAGAATGGTGCAGGCAAACTTAAAAAGAGAGAGAGAGACAAGAAATTTGAGACTCGCTTACCGAGCTTAAATGATACTCTCAAGTTTTGTAGCAATCATGAATCAGATTCCGCCAAAAGAGCTAGACATTCTTACAATAATAATTCAAAGAAAGGAGGTCAAGAAGGAAGTAAGAAGGGCAATTGGAGTAATAAGACCAAAGGTCTCAGTGGTGGTGGGAAGAGAAAAGTAAAGCCTAAGAGTACTAAGGCAGCTTCTCATGGACCTATGAGATCTTCCAAATCCACAAGACGAAAAGTTAAATCAAGATTAAATTGATAGATGAGAAGCAATCTGCATAAATCAGAAAAGCAAGTGCTACCAGTAAACATGGCATGTCTCCCAGGAATGTGTTGGAGGGGAAGTTTGGCCACAAAGTTGTTAGCTTTGCGCCAATGTTGTTATACCGTTACTGCCCATCTAAGCGGGGGAGATCGTAGGTAAAATATTATCTGCAGATTTTCTAGTGTCTAAGCATGAAGTTTTTCCGGCTGACCAAGTGTAATTGAGTTGCCAGTTTTCATCAAGCTCTAAGTTTGAATCTCTTGGCTAACTCCTCTAAAGGTTTTTAAATCATAGGACCAAGTCTACTTGGATGCACAACCAGAAGGTTGCAAATTTTGTCCATTGGCTAGAAACATGTAATCGTGTTTATATTTGTAATCCTCTTGATACTTATACAACAAGTATACAACAAGAAGAAGATATTTAGGGGCTGTTTTATTTTGGTTTTAAAAACAAAAAAAAAAACAAAAAGTTGTTTTTAAAATCTAAAAAACAAACAGTTTTTAGTTGTTTTTTGTTGCTTTTGTTTTCTTATTTTTGAGGCTGTTACTAATCCACTATTGACAATACATTATCAATGACGATCATTGCCACTTCACTACTAGTGACCTCACTGTCATGTCATATTAAAAACAGATTTTTTAAAACAACTATTTAAGTAAATATTTGTTGTTTTTTATTTTTAAAACTTATTTTCAAAAACTGTTTTATAAAATTGTTTCTAAAAACAAAAAATAGAGAATAGAATCAAACAAGCCCTTAATAATTAGAGTATTTATTCTGCACCTCAGTTTCTTGCTATTTATAAAACTGTTCTCTTCTCTTGCTATTTAGTCGTTGGGATGTTGCTAAATGGAGACAGCTGGTGTTTGTGTTTTCCATAACCAAAAAAAAAATAAAAAAATCAAAGATTTAAATAATCTAAAATAAATTGTTTTCCTGAAATTTATAGTTTTCTTGCGGATTGAATTCGAAAAAGAGAGGTTGGCCCAAAAGAACCAACAAGGCAGCAACCCAGCCAATAATATTTAAATTCAATCAATAATAATTAAATGTGTATTTTAAATTTATATATAGTAAATAATAACTATAAATGGTGAGCCTATCAATCCAACCTACAACATATATAACAAAAATTTATTCTTCTTTCACTTGTACGTATATTTTAAATGTAAAAACAATTTTTCAAAGATTAATATAAATTTATTGATAATTTTTTTAATAAACGATGGTAAAGCAACTAGAAAAGTATATTTTATATCTGTTTACACACATGACACATCAATTTTCTTTTCTTGTGTTTTTGAAAATTTTGCCCCTGTTGCTGCTAGTATTAAATTAATTGTTAATTTAAACAAAAAAGAGGCAATACTTTGTTAGTCATTTGCCCGTTAAATACTCCCTCTGGTCATTAATATAAAATTCAGTTGGGTTTTTTTAAGAGATTAAGGAAACTAAATAAATTAGTTAATTATATTATATGCCGTGTATCATTTAATTATATATCAGTTTATAAGTTAAATAAATTTTAGTTTTATATAAAAATGATAATTATATGGGAAAATGACACTAAGGCCTTAATTAAGGAAAATAATATCAGAAAAGTCCCATAACTTATTAATGATAGCTCTTTCACTTATCGTTGACAAGTTATGAGACTTTTCTGATATTATTTTTCTTAATTAGAATCTTAATATCATTTTCTCTAATTATAAATATTTTAAAATACTTTATTTAATTTTTTTAATCTCCCTATAAAAAAGGTAACGGATCTTTTATTAAAGATGGAGCTAATAGTAAATACACATGCACGCATATGCATTGGCGGGGCAGTCCGCGCGGCCGGGCGGGTATAGATAAACCCCTCCCACCCTTTGGACAGGAGGGCGGGAGGGGTTTATCTATAACCGTCATCCACTCATCCCAATCAGTAACTATTCCTTCTCGATGGCCACCGCACTTCACCAATGTTCTTTCAAACTCGCCGTCACCGCCGAGTCGGTTCCAATCGACACGCCAAAGAAGAAGAAGAACGAAACGGCGTTCAAGGAGACGAAGCAGGGTTTCGTGGACTACGATAGTGGCAAACACGAAGTCTCCACCAGGGTGAGCGGGCTCCGCAAGGATGACATTCCCCAGCACTATGGCTTGCGAGTAGAAGGCAGACGCTTCCAGAAGGACTGGACCGTGTCTGAGGTGGTGGACATGGTTTTGACGCACAATCTCTCGGAGGATGTCGAAGGACTCCTGAATCGCTGGGTTGGACGCTTTGCTCGGAAGAATTTCCCTGTGCTTATTAGGGTATTGCAAAATTCTCTGTTGGCATTTTATGCTTGCTAATTTTGTCTGTTGCGTGCAATTTCGCTAATATAGCTCATTTTGAATTTTGATAGTCACCAGAGTCCTCAAAAGTTCTTCGCATTTTGCATTTCATTTCTGAATTCTGCTGCAAAAATAATTCTATTTAGCTGTTAAGTTTCAGTTTGATACGCCAATATCTAAACCTGCATTTCGATTTTGTAGGAGTTAGTTCGAACCGGATCTATTGAGCACTGTAATCTAGTGTTCCGCTGGATGAAAAATCAGAAAAATTACTGTGCTCGAACTGATATATATAATATGATGATAAGGTTAAATGCTAGGCATAATCGAACGGATCAGGCACGTGGCTTGTTTTTTGAGATGCAAGAATGGAGGTATGGGGTTTTATTTTGGTGTAAATTATCATTATTAGTAAGATTGCATTCCATATTTTTAAGCTCCATATGCTCTTTATGTTCATCTTGAACGTGGATGGACTTTTGCTATTGTTGATGCTTCTAAAATGTGCTTTTCAGTGGTTTGCTCATGAATATCAGAATATGATTAGTGTTGCATTTGATTGTTAAGCCCGCCTGATTTTTTGTAGCCACCATTTGGGTTATCATATTGCATTCTTCTTATTTTTCTAGGTGCAAGCCTGATGCTGAGACCTACAATGCTCTTATCAATGCTCATGGGCGAGCAGGACAATGGCGTTGGGCTTTGAATATCATGGAAGACATGCTACGTGCAGCTGTGTGTACCTTGTATTTTTCTTCCCTAATCAATCTTAGTGGGTCTAAATTGATGTGAGCAACTCCTGTTTTTGGTTTCCTAAATTTTTTTTTATTAGATTGCATGTAGGGACAAAAGTACTCGAGATATCACATCATGATAGCATGCTTCTGTTAGCACTTCTTGCTGAAGTATCCATTATGATCATCCTTTTGTTTTTTCCTGGCTTGTTATATCTTCTATAGCATTCATACCCTATCTTTTAATGTCTGATTACGTCCAAGGAAGCATGCCCCCTGACCTGGTGGGATGGGAGCATGTTTAAGTAGTTCATCATGCTGTTTGATGATGAAGTGTAATGAATGCACTTTTTTGTATGTTTCAGATAAAATATGCCCCTTGAAATTCAATATTTTTATTTTTATTTTAAAAAAAATAATAGATTAATGGTTATGGGTTCTCTCAGATGAAATACTTGAGATCTCACTGTTAGATTTACTTAGTGAATTTATTTAACATGATGGTAGAGGACCTCACTTTCTCTATAGAACTATTTATGTTTTTGTTCTGACTATTGTTCATTTGTTGTTGAAATAAGTAATGAAGTCTAGTGATAGATTTTCATAATCAATGTATTATAAGTTTTATGTACTATCTGGTTCAGGGGTTACACTATTCCAAACAACTCAGACATTAGAAAAATAATTGATTAATTTTAACAGTTAGTATTTATATTTTGAGTGCTGTTTGTAACACCAACAAAATATCGCAGATTCCACCAACCCGATCAACATACAACAACTTGATCAATGCTTGTGGATCTAGTGGAAATTGGAAAGAAGCTCTTAATGTTTGCAGGAAAATGACGGACAATGGAATTGGGCCTGATCTTGTTACTCACAATATTTTGTTATCGGCTTTTAAAAGTGGGGCTCAATATTCCAAAGTTTTGTCTTATTTTGAACTTATGAAGGGAACTAACATTCGTCCGAACACAATTACGCTTAATATTGTGATCCATTGTCTAATAAAGCTTCAACAATATGAGAAAGCTGTTGTCATTTTCAATTCCATGAAAGAAAAGAGGTCAGAATGTCACCCTGATGTTGTAACATTCACTAGTATCATTCACTTGTATTCTATGTGTGGGAAAGTTGAAAATTGTGAGGCTGTGTTCAATACAATGCTGGCAGAAGGGCTAAAACCTAATATTGTCTCATATAATGCACTCATTGGTGCATATGCTGCTCATGGGATGGACAATAAAGCAGAGTTGGTTTTTAATGAGATAAAACAAACTGGTCTGCGGCCAGATATTGTCTCCTATACATCTCTTCTTAATGCTTATGGAAGATCTCAAAAACCTCAAAAGGCAAGGGAAGTATTTGAAATGATGAAGAAAAACAACTGCAAGCCCAACCTTGTTAGCTACAATGCACTGATTAATGCCTATGGATCTGGTGGTTTGTTAGCAGCTGCTGTTGAAGTCTTGCGTGAGATGGAGCAAGCTGGAATTCAGCCAAATGTTGTCTCAATATGCACCCTCTTGGCGGCATGTGGACAATGCAATAAGAAGGTGAAGATTGATACAGTGCTTTCAGCAGCTGAGATGCGAGGCATTGAACTGAACACGATTGCATATAATTCAGCAATTGGAAGCTACATGACTGTGGCGGAATACGACAAAGCTGTTGGCTTGTATAATTCTATGAAGAGGAAAAAAGTTAAGCCTGATTCTGTTACTTTCACTGTGCTCATTAGTGGTTGTTGTAAGATGTCAAGATATAGTGAGGCACTCTCTTTCTGGGAAGAAATGATGCATCTAAAACTTCCTTTGTCCAATGAGGTCTTTTCATCTGTCATATGTGCTTATAGCAAACAGGCAAGTACCTTGTAAATATGATACTGCTTAATGGAGTAATTATAAAATTTCACAACTCCGTTTCCTTCTGTTATTCTTTTCTTCACATTTTTGTGGTGATTTTTAGGGTCAACTCACAGAAGCAGAATCTACGTTTGACTTGATGAAAAAGTCTGGTTATTACCCAGATGTGGTTACATATACTGCAATGCTTCATGCATACAGTGCTGCAGGTAAGTTAGATTATTAAGTTATTAACCATTGAAATAATAATATGGTAAATGGAATTTTATATTTTTGGAGTAACTTCCCTAGAGTGTGTTTATCAGGTCATTGGGAAAAAGCATATGCACTTTTTGAAGAAATGGTTAAAAATGACATCAAACTAGATACTATTGGTTGTGCTGCTCTGATGAGAGCTTTTAATGAAGGAGGCCAACCCCGAAGGGCTCTGAATCTGGCAGAAAGCATGAGAGAGAAAGAGATTCCTTTTACAGATGCCATTATCTTTGAATTGTTATCTGCATGTAGCTTGTAAGTTCTAATTATGCCGCCCTGCAGTTTACAATGATTTTTTGTTGTTTATTCTTCGTGAAGCTTCTGGGGTGTCCATCTTATGACATTCTCCCAGACTACATTCTGCTGATCCAAACTGAACTTTGCTTATTATCTTCCTGATCTAGGCTTCATTGTGCATTCTCCCCTGTGGCAAAATTTTAATAGCTAATATTTTCATTATTAGAAGTATATTGCTAGCCACATTGATTGATATATGAGGGGGAGGGGCCTTCATTTGTGAGACATAAAGATACTTGTTTTGCCTTCCCTCATTTGGTGCAACTGGTCATTGGCTCATTGTTGCTTATTAAAAAGCATATTTCTTAACTATAATACTATTTGATTTTGATGTTACAATTTTGCTCATTTAAGTACGTGTCACTTGGTAGATTTTCAACTAGGATATTTAGATATTGGATTTTTTTTTTCTCTGTTAATTTCACATGGGATGGTATTTTGGTGGAACGTAGGTTATTATTACTTACATGTCTATGTGGTTTTCTGATGCATTTTCTCTTTGATATTTGGGCTGCATTTTTTAAAAAAAAATTTAATACCTCTGTCTTGCTAAATTTGTCTTTTGCTGTCAGGCTACGTGACTGGAGGACAGCTGTTCAACTAATTATTCATATAGAGCCCTTGCTTCCTGTAGCTTCAGTTGGACTTATTAATCAGTTCCTGCACTTTTTAGGAAAAAGTGGAAGGACTGAGACTATGATGAAGGTATTAAATCTTCTGCAAAATGTTTATGCTACTTGTTACCATGCAATTTCAACGTGTTTTGCCACTACGTTTATTGAGATATCTTTTTCCCAGTTAATGCATGATTCCAGGTGTTACTTATCTGACATAGTCTTGCTTTTTTGGTCATCTTATTTTCATATGCTCAGTTGTTCTACAAAATGGTCGCATCAGGTGCTGACATTAGCTTTAATACTTATTCTATTTTACTGAAGAACCTTATATCCTCTGGAAATTGGAGGAAGTGCATAGAGGTAACCTTAATTTTCTTCATATTCTTCTACTTATTTCATTTATCACTCTAGTCCTATTTGTAAGTCTATTTTGACCAAAAATTTTGGTCCTCAATATAAGTTCAGTTTCAGAGTAATGAATGCGTTTTTACTTTTTTGCCCCTATTAATTATAATAAACAAAAAGAATTTATTCATGTTGACTTTTGGAACCAATTATAAATAAGGGCAAAATTGAAATTTAGCCCATGATTAATAAATTAACTAACTCTCCTTAGAATGTGCAAGTTAGTTAATTTGGATTTATAAATAGGACTAGAGTAGTACGTGTTTATCTAGCTCTTTGTTGAACATTTTATTTAAAATGCATACAGCTTCTAAGTTCTTGGTCTTGGTTGGATGGGTGCAAATTTTTGCCATGATGCCAACAATGGTTTGTAGGTTTGTTCTTTGGATTTGGGTAGCTATGTGGAGCACATAAATTTAAGAGTTTTGAATCTTTGAATATGAACTCTTGTATTAAAATTCCTCCCGCACTTTATATAGATCTCATGGAGCCCCGTGTAATATTTTATGTCCACGGGTTAATGCTTTTCTTTTCCATACCTATGCCAGTTCACAACATGGTAGGTTGTATTATTCTTCTGTTTTCCTGGCTGCAAGGCAAAGATGCATATCTGGAACACAACATTCATTCGTTCATCCCTAGTTTCAATTTTCCAATAATGGCCTTTGCTATGAATGCCTGCAAAAATTAATGCAAGCTATTTATGCAGGTCTTGCAATGGATGGAAGATGCAGGAATTTGTCCACCGTATGAAATGTACTACGATATATCTTCATTGGCACGGAAAAGCTGCGGAGCTGAAAGTGCTGCCATCATAAAAGAAAAACTTGGTATGGATAATTACATCATCACTAGATATTTTCTGGGATGTCACAAAAAAAGATATTTTTTGGGAGAATGACATCTAAGTACCTCCAAAATAGTCATATGACAAAATGGTTCCACAAACTGGCCCAATGCCAGTAAAGTCTCTAGAGACTTAAATGGAATTAAAATTTTGAGCACATTTACATAAACGCCCATCAGTTTTTTGTCAAAAAAAGCTTCCTCAGCCACTGTCATCGCCACTGGCTGCCAGAGTCACCACCACAGGCTGTTATTACCAGCTGGTGGTCAAAGCTCTGTCAGGTGGCATTGGGGGCTGTGGAGGAGGATTTTTTTGTTTGAAAAAGTGAAGGGCATTTAAAGGTAACTGCGCCTTCTATAGTTATCTTCTGTAAATTCTTTTTTTCCCTCGCAAATCAAGCTATATAAAGGTGGTAGTTTGTGTTTTTGTTTTCTTTGTTTCTAAGACTGAAGAGCGATGGTATTTTACAAGAATACGATAGTCTTCTTCAATTATACCTTTGTTGGTTATTATTATTTTTAAGTAGTTGTATATGTTTTTCACGTCATTGTCTTTCAAGTTAAAGTATGGCAAGACTGTCATGGTGTTAAGAGATTCTTTTGACCTAAAATTTATTTCGGTCGCAAACTTGTACAGAATCCTTGAAAAGGAAATTTAGGGATCAAACGTCCACTAGCCAATCATCTGGATCTCATCTTTTAACTTGATCACTGAGCATGGAACAGTTTTACATCACCGCAACATGTGTGTTTCGAGCCTGACGCAAGAATTGCATTTGAAAGATTGAAGATTTATTAGTCTATTAGATATGAAGTCAATGCAGGAGATACCTGCCATTGATTTATGATGAAGCTGGGAAGTATTATTCCGAGGAAAGTTGTCGGGGGTTTGTTTTATTGTTTTGTAATTGTGACCTGCGCAGTCTGTACTTTGTATGGAAGTTTCTCAACTGCATTGATGTACAACTAGTCTGTATAGCTCCTAAGAATATGTAGACGTGGTCATTTTGTCATCGATATCTGGCCTGAATCACACTTGAACCTGAGATTTCTTGTAGCTCAAACTAATTTTACTCCTGGTAGATATGAGATGAATAAAATTCTATTATTGTCTAATATCTTTTATTTGATGAATGAACATTATACATATGAATAACAAGAATTTGATTTGATAGAACGGACTTAGATAAACAGACAAAAAAAACCCAAGTAGCGTTTCTCGGCGAAGCTATCATTTTTTTTCATCCTGCGCTGCTGGAAAAACAAGCTGTCGTCTTCAGGACTCCGTGTGTCTCAATATGATAACAAAATATAAACATTTTTACTAATACATAGAAAATCACCTATTTAGAAAAAATTGGCAAAAAATCCCTATTCAAAAATATTGTTGGTCCATGTAAAAAAGGTATTATTGGTTAGAAGGATTTCAATTCAAGTATAGATAGAAAAACTGAAAAACATACTTTCTACGTTTAAAACCTTTCTAGTCAATAAATTTTTATAAGAGGTTTTTCACCTATTTTTTTTTCCAGCCATAAAAGAAGGTAAAAAAATTCTACTATAATAAATTGTAAGACTATCCTCCAAACGATTCTTGGATTCCTTCTATTCTTGAAAGATTCTTTTTTTTTTTTTTACCGCCCCTCAGCCCTCATGTAATGAAGTTTGGTGCTTCTAGGGGTAGCAGGTAGTTCTTGCCTCCATGTATTCGAAACCAACAGACAAACGGAACGTGCATGATCATGATGGTGATAATTGGCAACATTTTCAAAATGTCTTAAATGACGTAATTACCCTTTCGGGGTCCTAGCCGTTACTCTGTCCCCAGATTGCCACAGAGCCAAATATCCCCTCGTCATCTTAATCCATAGAAGGTTATATCTGTAATTAGACTTGCTTCTTCCTCTCTTGCTGAATTTCTGTAGTTTTCTTTTCTCCCTCCTCTGTGAATTAATCAAAATACCATCTAGAAAGGGCAGACACTGAACTATCTTTGTAGCTCTCTACGTCTCTATTTTAGGGTTAGGTTCCAGTCCTTTCATGGCTTCCTCTTCCTCTGACCCTAGCAAGTCTGAAGTTGGCTGCGGCGGCGGCGGCGGCAGTGCAGAGGTTTCGGATGCAGCGATGGCAAATGATAAGCTCTTACTCTACAGGGGATTGAAGAAAGCGAAGAAAGAAAGGGGGTGTACAGCTAAAGAGCGCATCAGCAAGATGCCTCCTTGTGCTGCGGGGAAACGCAGCTCCATATACCGTGGTGTCACCAGGTACTGAGCTCAATTTTCCGTTTGATTGTTATGAAAGTGATCCGGTAGGATAAATATGCTATTGTAAAGCGTATAGCTGCTTTTTTCGGGGACGCGGATAAACTGAATCCTATTCCTTTCACTTCAGTAGTGATAATAATTGACTCATCGACTTCAGTTGCTTACATAGAATGAGAAACTTATGGAGGTATCATCATGGCGCAGACAATCTTATTTGATTTTGTATTGACACCTTAAAATTTACCTGTGATGGCAGTGGTATCAATGTCTTCCAACATTCGCTGGCATTGCTTTTCTCCGTTTTTTCAGTTTTTTCCTCTAGTGGAAGAGAGAGCATAGCTGTCTCTTGTACGTTTACATGGTTGTAAATGACAATTGATAGATGATGAATAAGCAATGTTAGAATGCTTTGGTTATATGTCTTAAGTCGTCTCACCTTATGCGATCGTTTGACTGCTTTTAAACATTCACACACTTCGTGTTGATTATTTCACATTTTCTTTAGATAATTGTAGGCTGAAACGCTTTTGTCTTTTTTTTTTTTTTTTTTTTTTTTTTATGTCTAACTGTTTATAGCACCATTTCAGCTGTTTCAAATTGTCCTGTAAGCTTCTCTTGCACTGCTTTTGAAATTCAATTGCTTCTCTAAGCATAGAACCTTTCTTCTGTTTTGATGAATAAATAGGCATAGATGGACTGGTCGTTATGAGGCCCATCTTTGGGATAAAAGTACTTGGAACCAGAACCAGAATAAAAAGGGAAAACAAGGTTTCTTCTTCTCTCTGGCTTCCTTTCCCTCTCCTCTTTTAGTCGTGGTATTGGAAGATATTGTTGAACACTTGTCATACCAAACTCACATATCTTTACAGTCACTTACATAATTTAATTCTTCTGTTATGCATGGATTGACTGGACAACAATTCTTATGATGTCAGTCTACTTGGGTAAGTTCGCTATATGGTTTATTCCTTCCTTGTTTCATTTTTAATATCCTTTTTCTTTTGATTGCGGCGTCATTCACATTGATGCTTACTTCTTATGATATTTTAACAGGTGCATATGATGACGAGGAGGCTGCAGCTAGAGCTTATGACCTTGCTGCTCTGAAGTACTGGGGTCCAGGGACTCTAATCAACTTTCCAGTAAGATATCTGTTTGAATAATTATTTTGATGTGGAGGACTCATTACTAGAGGAACGATTTCCTTGATATAGTTACCCTTATTGTTCTCCTATTGCTATAAGAGTTTAAATCTGTTCCAATGGAAAAGGCACGTCAACTGTTCTCCTGTTGTAAATACAGTATTTCTGTATCAAATTTTGATCTGTATAGGTGAATGATTATACAAGAGATCTTGAAGAAATGCAAAATGTTTCAAGAGAGGAATACCTTGCATCTTTACGGCGGTATGTATATACTTGACTCAAATGTTTTCTAACATGAAACAAAATCGTTGCTTATACGGGATGCTTTGTGCAGGAAGAGCAGTGGTTTTTCTAGAGGAATCTCTAAATATCGTGGACTCTCCAGGTGTTTATCTATCAGAAAAGGATACAAGATGCATAGACATGTGTATATATTGTCTGTTGATTAGTGTTCAAACTTGAGCTGAAAAATATTATATGGACTTTGCTAGAGGATCGTTGCCTTAAACTTTTATTCTGCATTTATTTTGCATGTGCTGGTACCAAAAAGCAGCCGATGGGAGCCATCATATGGTAGAATGGCTGGATCGGATTACTTCAACAGTAAACATTATGGTAAATACTAATCAAATTTCAAGCCATCTTTCATTATTAAGACTACAGAGCTGTAACCGCAATCTTAACTATGTTCTGTCAATTATAAAATGTACTTCTGCGTGAATTCAATTTATTCCACCTATTCTTTATCTGCTGACAACTTCATACTGTCTCACTGTTTTATCATATCAAAGGGACAGGTGATGATTCAGCAGCAGAAAGTGAATGTGTTAGTGGTTTCTGCATAGAACGAAAGATTGATTTAACAAATTACATCAAGTGGTGGGGATCCTGTAAAAATCGCCAAACTGATGCTGGAACAAAATCATCAGAAGAAAAAAAACAAGGATTTGCGGGAGATATTTGTGGTGAGCTCAAAACGCTGGAGCAGGAACTCCAACCCACGGAACCATACCAGATGCCACGGTTAGGCTTGCCCCATGATGGGAAAAAGCATAAAAGTTCTGCTGTCTCTGCCTTAACTATTTTATCACGGTCAGCAGCCTACAAGGGCCTGCAAGAGAAAGCATCAAAGACACAAGAAAATTACACTGATAATGATGAGGATGAGAACAAAAATACCATCAATAAGTTGGACCATGGCAAGGCACTTGAGAGATCACCAAATCATAATGGTGTGGATGAAAGGCTTGACATTGCAATGGGAATGAGCGGGGCATTGTCTATTCAAAGAAATGTTTACCCCTTGACTTCATTCTTGTCTGCACCACTTTTGACAGCCTATAATACCGCCAATCCCATGGTAGATCCTGTTCTCTGGACATCTCTTGTTCCTATGCTTCCTGCTGGCCTTTCTCGGACAGCCGAGGTTGGTACATCTGCTCAAATATGCTTTACTTTCTCTGAAGGATTGAGGTTACATGATAATTTCATGCTGTTAGAGTAGAAAAAATTAATAGCTAGGCTAGTGCTGTTTTGAATAATGATTTTATAATGCTTATGATTAAAAAAAATAATTAGATGCAGTAAAAACTTGAAAACTAATTAAGGTATGCGCCAGTAATTTGATCAATTTGGTCTCATTGATGGCCCATTACTATTCTATATGACCCAAATTTCCTATTATTATTCAATGATATATCAATGAAAAGAGGCTGCCTCGGGCATTAAAACCTCGTCTGACAATAATGAAATGATAGGGACAATAAAGTTCAAATTGATGTAAATTGTTTAGTTGACTGTATGGTAAGATGCAAGTTACTAGTTGCTTTCCATGTAGATACACCTCACCATGAATATAAATGAATTGATATGCAGGTCACCAAGACCGAGAGCAGTTCAACTTACACCATGTTTCAGCCAGAGGAGTGATTGAACATATCCCCATTTGGATTTTTTATTTGACGAAAAGCAGGACATCTGCTTAATAGAAGTGGATCGATATGTTCATCTCTTGGCATTGAGCAACATCATTACAGCAGCCTAAGCATCTGTCCAAGAATGCCCCGAGGTTCAGTTTTTGCAGGCATCGTATGGTCTCCTTTGAGATTATAGAGAGGGAAATATTGTGCTGTGCATTAGGTTAAATCTTTTCAAGCTATCCAGATGGCGTGTTAATTGATATCTCAGTGACATATATAGAAAATGATCAGAGTTACACAAACAGGGAAATTTTTTTAATAGTGGGAAATTTTTCCGATTGAATGTACATAATTAGAGAAGAAATCACCAATGTAAGGAGGTATGGTCATTTGTTAATTATTATTATTATTATTATTTATAAAAACGAGTTTATCAGAATCTGTTTTGTTATTTACTCGTGCTTTCTTCAGTTTATTTGTCAATGTAAGTTTTATTTGAATTTACATTTCTAAATGAAGCATGGTATTCTCCGTTTTCTGTGTATTTTCACTTCACGATGAATGAATGGATTCCAGAGCTTTAGACAAAATCCAAAAAAGGTTTTCACGTAGGTTTGTTCCCAAGGTTTTTACATGCACTTTCTACATTTACGATAAGTGCAAAAAACTGTAGAATACACGTGTCAATGGATCGTGTGAATTGAGAATTTATAATCTGCATTTTGTTATGTCGTTGTTGGCTCCTTGCAGCTAGTACTCTTACCCTTAAACCATAAGAATTTGGACGCTTATTATATGGCTAGAATACACGAGTACCAACAAATCTTAGTACATGTTCTTGCCCAAAGAGAAAGAAAACAAATCCTAATATATTTGAGTTCTATACTGATCCACAATTTTCTTATTTATAAATTTTAGATCTTTTTAATTCGCATGTTTTTTATCGATCCCTTTTAACGCTTAGTATAGTCCAACACCAGTTGCTCACTCCTTGTGTTACTCAATTTCGACAAAAACTCATCTATATCGAACAATAATAAAAAATAAATACAAAATTTGACGTATAATGTAGATGTTTTGATGTTGAAACGTTAGGTATATAAAAACAAAAATGAAGATAAATTCAATGTCTCTACTTAAAAAATTAGAAACATACAAACAATATAAACTAACAATAAAATAATATAATGGCCAGCATATGAGTAAAGGTTTATCAAGATCCGCACCCCTTTTTCTCCAATTCTATGAGTCGTAAAGTCGTTAGCACCGTAATAGAAGAGAGCAAGAGACAGAAACTAAAATAAACATTTTCTTTTGTTAAAAATAAAATGCTTATATTTTATTCGTTTTATTTCTGTCCTACGTGCTGCTCACCTGCGGATGTATCCACGTACATTGGATCGAGAGTTTGAAAAGGCACTTCACTGTTGGGCGTTAAAAAGATGGAACCAAAGATAAAGACAAGAAAATAGATAGGCGAAGAAGAACGAAGAAGAAAACATTCGAGTTTAAGAAAACATAGGATGGATTTAGTGGAAAGGATTAGCCCATTACAACGTGACGAATCAAAATTCGAATCTAGGCTGAAATTGGTGTCTATAATTAGTGCCCGACAGAATCTTAAATGGGATTGAGAAGGATAGGGACAAAAAAAGAAAAAAGAAAAAAAAGGAAAACATCAATATATACCTTAATTGTTCTTTACTACTCATCAGTATAATATACACACACACAGTTATTCTTCACCAATAATTTTTTTTAGGAATTGGTGCCTTTTAATTTTGTTTAATTGTTAAGATGCCTCACCAACCAGACAAGGATCGGACCCAGGAATTTTAAAATGTAAGGATAACATATTATATGCATAAATATCTGATACCACTTTGCCAGTGAAGCTCTTGGCATTTTGCATATGTGATGTTTCCTAATTTTATTTCCATCACTTGGATGATAACTGGGAAGTCATGGTCTTTAACCAATAATATCATCATCGTATGATCGTAGGAAGCTTTTTCAATTTAATTTCCAATTTTTTGGGCCAAAAAAAAAATTAATTTCGATTTTTTAATAGATGGAGGTAATGTTTTATTTCTACGTTTAATAGGATTTTGAGGAGAATATGATTGATCTTTCTTAAGATTTTTTTTTTTCTGGTGATTGAAGCTTGGAACTAAATCTAATTTGATCACAGCTAATTTTCCAACTACGTGATAAAAATATCATTATCAACATATACCCATATTTATTTCAGGTAAAGAAATATTGGGATTTGTAAATTAAAATAAAATTAAACAAGCAGGAAATGACAAAACTTTCAAAATGTTTATTAAATTAGCAAAAATGATAAATAAGCAATCAATTATGAATATGATATTTTGCAGTTTAGATGCTCTTATCAAAATGTGCCTCACATTTTTTTTTTAAAGGGCAATATAACTCTTGTTGGCACATTGAGGCTCCACTGACAACTTGAGTATAATAATTAATAATTTATGTATACATTTTGTTAACTTACGATCCTCAAGCGTGGTTGTCGATTGTTATTCTTGAGTTCTCATTACCTATATCCAAGTTGTCAATGACACCTTATATGTTATATTTTATCCTTACTAAGCGTCTTTGACAACTTGGATATAGGAAAGGACAACTTTAAAATATCAATTAACAGCTTTGGTATATACATCAAAAGTTTGGGGAGGTTAAGTCGTTAATATATACACCCAAATTACTATACTCAAGTTGTCATCAGGGTTTCGACTACTAGTGCAAGAGCTTCGGCTACTGGCGACAGTTCTTACCCTTTTTTAAAAAAATGTGAAGGGCTTTTGGTAAAAGCACTAAAACTTAAAAATCTCATATTCCTACCATATCACTTTTTATCATTTTCTTATTTCATAAGACTTTTTGAAAATTTTTAAGCTCAGATGATATTTATTTATTATTTTCCTTGTATATAATTTGTAAGTTAAGAAGTAAGATCAAAGTTATTAAACCTAGACCGGTCATTGAACCGGTTTGGGTAGTAGGTTAAGGGACAATGAGTCAAATCATAATTAAATCGGAGCTCATTTAAGGTTAGATCAGTAAGGAAGTGAACTTAAACGATAAATATTTTTTTAGAATTACCTTGGATTTTGATAATATTTGAGAATCAAATGATAATATTTTTAAATAATTCTTTTTATATTAGAAAGTAGACATCTCAAGTTTTAAAAAATAGAGTCTTAATTTATAATTTTTAAAAATATATAAAATTACATATGTATTTTTAAAATTAGAAAACTCTGAATAAATATTAGACCGGTCAATAAGAACCGGAGAGTTTACGTGATCCTTTCGTCGGTTTTATGGTCAAACCGGTCCGCCAAGTCCAATTTTAATGTCCGCGACGACTGCGGAGTAATAAATAACACAAGCCTCCCAGTGAAGTCGCCATCACCTGAAAGGCAAGCAGATCAGGTGAAGCCGTAGCGTGGCAGTCTAGTGGATGATAAATGATAACACGTGTAATATTAAAATGAATAATTAATATAGAAAAAAATAGGAGAAGAATTCTCTGTACAAAATTCTAATAGCGAAAAATCTGATAAATTTTTATGTACACATAGCATTGGTAATCTGCAAATTTGGGAGGCATGTAGTATTAATATTTTGATTTAGGTCGTTCCCAGTATTCAACTTTTAAATGAGGATTTTTTACCCAATTCTCCCAATTAATTTCCCTACTATGATTTTATTTGATTTTTAATTAGGTTTTTATAGTTTCTTTATCCTTGTGTACTTTTAATATTAATATGTAAATCAGAGTTTATGTGTATAAAAGTCACATAATCAATTAATAATATTGTTTTTCTTTTATTTTTGTCAACTAATAATATTGTTTTTCTTACTAATTGACAAATAATAAGTATACACAGTAATATCTATAATTAAGAAAACTATAATAATATAATAAAAAATTAATAAAAATGAGATGAAATTACAAATGGTTGAATTTTCTTATTAAAAGAAACAGTGTACGGGTGTACCACATGTAATATTAAAAAAAAAAAAAAGTTTATGGGCATGTGTCCGACGGAGAGAAGATGGCTTCTATCCGTATCCGGAAAAATAAAATGAAGAAAAAGACATTTGTCCTGTCCCCCACCTATTCTAATTATAAGATAAAATTAATTTTTTTTTGAAGAAATTAAGGAAGCTAAATAAGTTATTTAATCATATAATATATTATGTATCATTATATTATATATTAATTTATTAGTCAAGCTAATTAATTAAAAAAAATATAAATATAAATACTCTAAAATAATTTAATTAGTTTCCTTAATTTTTTCAAAAAAGCCAACTTTATCTTATAATTATGACCAGAGAGAGTATTATTTTATTGGTCATCTTCAAAAACGTTTTATCACTTGGTTAATTAATTAATTAAATTAATTAATTAATTAATTAATAAGAAAAGGACTTTCTCTTTTATATTAAAAAAAAGCCGGCGCCACCTGCAACCGCAGACGCGAATGTGTTTTTGTCCCTTTCAATTTCCAGCCGCCCTCCTTCGAATTTTATTTTTTTTACTTGACCTTCGAATTTTATGATTACTCCATTTTTATGATATTTTATTACTAATTACTCGAATTTTATGATGTTTTATGAAATTTATGAATAAACTTACTTTCTTTTTACACGTTTTTTGACCCATATGAATCGAGAAATACTTTTATGCTCTAGAAGTTAGGAGCATCACTTCATTTATACTCTGATTAAATAAAATATAACAACTCATCTTATTTTAATTATATATGATAGATGAATCATTGGAGAAATTCAAATTTTATGATTTTAAAAAACATAAATTTCTTAATTTAGAAAAACAAAAAATAAAATTCCCTCCCATTATCCCTAAAATCATAAAATTTGAATTTCTCCTGATGATTTATATGTCATGTAGGATTAAAATAAGATGAATTATTATATTTTAATTTATAAAATTATATATGAGATGAGGTTCATGGAGTATGTAAGTATTTCTCATCAATAACAATTGTAAACATTATTTACCTTAATTTTACAACTGGTAACGGCTATCTTCAAACCGCAAATTTAATGTCTTTGTCAAATTAATTTAGCAACTTATCAATTAAATTTACACTACTCCACAGCTGTAGTTCAATCATCAATAACTATTTCCTTTTTTTTCTTTTTAAGAAACTGTTGCGTGATGAATACGGTAAATATAATCTATAAATATATAATTCCTTCCTGGTTTGGTGATCGGTAATAAAAAAAGGAAAGAAATTAAAATGAAAGTGAAGAAGTGTCTTACCAAAACGAAGTAAACCAAAGCAATAAATAACGATTTGTGGGAAGCTACTTGGACAGTTAATTGACCTCCGAACGCGCGCTCCTTCGGTATTCCTCAAGTCTCTCAAGCATCTGTCTCTTTATCCTGCAATCCTTTGTGAAGTTTTCATTGTCTGATGAAGGAATTCTAGGGTTTGCAGAGATGGGCACTGCGAGGAGGCAATTAAAGGTTATGCTATGGAAGAATTGGCTTCTCAAAATTCGTCATCCGTTTGTAACAAGTGCTGAGGTTCATTCTTCATCAATCTCATTTTCCCGCCTTTTTCCTTTCGATTCCAAGTCTCGAAGTAGTCCTTGCTTTGATCCTATTTGCATGTTTCTTTGACCTGTTCCCTTTGACTCTGTATCTGTACTTTGATCATCTGTACTAAGTTTGTTTTCACATTTTACCCCTTCCTTGTCTTGAGTCAACTGTGGAGTTGAGTGATATGATGCTTATATTTAACGATCCTCATTTGCTTTTTCTCTGAGAGTAAGGTAGTCTACGGCTTGAAGCTGTTGCTTTATTATTAGTTTTGACTGTATTTGTTATTTACGGGATAATTTCATTTTTATCTTCCTGCTGTAATGAGTGAATAATGGGACGGGACTGTCTCTGATAAATTTGATGTTGTTTCACTGATAATGTGGGCGCGTGATCTTGTTTCCCTTATATTTTCGTTAACAGTAGTATATTTCAGTTGAATTGGGTAAAGAAGGTTTCATCAATTTTAGAGTTCTGATATATCACTCAATGATGGACAGATTTTGCTCCCAACTTTAGTGATGTTGCTGTTGATAGGCGTAAGGACTCGGGTTGATACAAAAATTCATCCCGCACAACCGTGAGCGCTCCCTTCTATTTTTCTATCTCTAATCTATTATTTTCTGGCAAAAAAACTATTATTTGCTTTCGAATGTTTCCTTTTTTTCATCTCTTACATTTAGGAACTCAAGGAAGAGAGTACAGTATGTGAGTGTGAAATATTGTTTAAATTTGAATTCCATTAAGTTATGTAGTAAATTCAGTTGGATCTTACTACTTGATCTATATTGAAGGAGTGAAGCAAATAACATATCTTTTTGAATCTTATTTTTTCTATATTTTTATTTAGAGTCATGTTTTTATGAAAATGGAACAGGCACATCCGAGAAGGGATGTTTGTAGAAGTGGGCAGGGGTATTTCTCCGAGCTTCCAACAAGTTTTGGAAGTTTTGTTGGCCAAGAGAGAGTATATAGCCTTTGCCCCTAACACAACAGAGACTGAGCAAATGATAGACATAATGTCAATAAAATTTCCCCTCTTAAAGGTACCCCTTGTGTTCTGATAGCTTGTGGTTTTATGCGCTTAATTCTCTGGATTGATTTTTGTTATATTTCTCTTTGCTAGCTGTTCTGTTTTTAACTTCTCACTGTTTGATTGAGCTTTACTTTGGTCGAGTGATTGTGTTTGATTAGTATATTTGCTTAGGCTTTTTCTACTGTTCGTTGGTTAAGCTAGTCTAGCTGTGTCTGTTGCTCCATTTGTATATAGACAACTGAAATAGTCTATTCTATGTTGCACATTAAATTTTTCTGCCTTTTAAATGGTCCTCAATTTGTTATAGAAAAACAATTTCAGCATCACGAGTGATCTTCATTTTTATATTTCCCCTTTAATTTTTATTGCATTTTGTTTTAGGGGAGTAGATATCTGAACTAAATATATACAGTGATGATAGAAGTCTATTACAATACTTCCCATGTGCATAAAATTTTATGTATCGTCATAATATGTGCTAGTTTGAAGTGCCCATGGCTCCATGCAAATGTACATCATAAAGCTAGTTCTCTAGAAGCCTTGTTGCAAAATAAGTATGTTGAACATACGTATGTCTGTTCTCCATTCATGTTCCCTATAAATAATTTTCACAAATCAAGCTAATTAAATTTTGGTCATGATTGTTGAGCAAAAAAATGAAAAAGAAAAATCTGGTCATGATTTGCAGCTTGTCAGTAAAATATACAAAGATGAGGCAGAGTTGGAGACTTACATACGCTCAGATTTATATGGCACCTGTAATCAAGCAAGGTAAACTCTTTTGTGACATTGAACGCTATATGATGGTTTTGAAGGTCAATTATTGGGTTAGTTGCATGGTTGAACGGAAATTTAAGTCATATGTTGTTTTTGATTGATTGAGAGAGCAGATAAATGCTAATAAACTTGTTTAGATGGGTTTAAAACTCTCTGATATTTCTCACATAATATGGATTTCTAGGTTTATTGAGGTTATAAGTGAGTTTGCAAATTATCGGTTTCTTCAGTTATATCCTTGTATAGATTCACTCTAGGATCTTTTATTAAGGTCTCTAGTAATCTCAACAGCCATTTCCTATTAATAATGCTAGAGATGTTATTAGACAATTGAAATTACGGTTTGCTGGTTGTTTTGTGGGCTTGTTCTTGCTTGCAATTAATTAATTATTTTTAATCTTTTTTCATTGTTCTACCAACAGGTATGTTTGGGTGGTCATGCTTACATTTCTCTCAGCCTTATTGTTTTTGCATGCGTGTGGATAAATGACATACTCACATGAGTAGGTCTTATAGGCTAATTTCATTTCCAAAGGAGTTTTTATTTAATATACGCAGAGGAATAGGAGAATATTATAGAATCTTTAGCCTTTTTATGTTTCTACTTTTTCTTCTTTTCTGTGCTTCTGTTAATGAGTATTTCTCCTGTTCCACTTCCCTTTGTAATCTCTGCTTCTCTCTCAAAAAAAAAGCTTAAGATGAGATATGTAAATGTTCCTAATTTAGTGGTAATTAGAGTTTCATCAATAAGTCTAAATGAGTTGATTCACTGACAATTTTTATCCCTTTGCTCTCTTTCCGTTTAGGAATTGTTTATATCCAAAAATCAAAGGAGCAGTGGTATTTCATGAACAAGGTCCTAAGTCATTTGATTACAGCATACGCCTAAATCATACATGGGCTTTCTCTGGTTTTCCTGATGTTAAAACCATAATGGACACAAATGGCCCTTTTGTCCGTGACTTGGATCTTGGTGTTAGTGCAATACCAACAACGCAGTACAGCTTCAGTGGGTTTTTGACTGTATGTTTCACTTTCTTCTCATTCTTTGTTGTTTTTGTCACTGAAGAAATGTTATTGGAAAGAGATAAGAATTGTGGGTGCTGGAAAACATGAGTTAGAAGGAAGACAAAAGATAAAAATAAAAGTACAGGATAAAACTGAAAACTAACAAGATCTAGAATGCAACAAAGTAACCCAATCTTTCTTTTTATTTGACACCTTTTGAGGAAGATATAAGAACACCAAGGCATGCCAATCATCCCACCTTCGTTCAGGAATAATGAATGATGCAATTGATGCAAGCACTCCTTATGGCTAAATACCCTGGAAAAACTGAATGTTGTGAGAGTTTTGGCCCACTTATTCTTTCCAAACCTTTGCAAGGCTGACTAATTAAGAAATAATTAATTAATTACTGTATATGAATTTCATATGATTAAGAGAGCTAGTTATGTTCAATTTTCATATTTAAGTACAACATTAAGGAAAACATCTAATCAAGGAATTGAGTGACTTAGAAAGTTATATAAGCCTAAGACCTCCACAGTCCATACTAATTTTACTTCTCTAGTTATGTCCTTTTCTATGCATGCCTCCCCCAGACTAATAGCTTTCTATATTTTGCAACATATACCTTGTGTTGAGAACTAGACATACTTTAAGATCGATAAAATGACAAGCCCAACGTTCATAAAAAATGCTTTTATCTGGGCAAAGGTTTTTAGTTGGCATGCCATTAATAACTAATCTTATTGAGTAGTAAACATGGAATTTTTTGTCTTGGAAGGAGCCTTGATTTCAAATGGTATGTCATTTGGTTATTAGGTATGCATGGTGTGTGTTTGTGTGTACGTTTTGAGTAAACTTTGTCTTGAGAGACCAGAACGCCTTTCAAGATTAGTCAGATGGCAATCCCAAAGTTTGCTTAGAATACACATTTGAGAAAAGGGCTCTTGTTGGTATGTCGTAGTAACTAATCTTATTGAGTACTAAACATTTGATTTTTTGTTTTTGTCTTGGTAGGAGTCTTTTTTTTTAATGGAAGTCATTTGGTGGGCAGGCGTGCAAATTAGAAGTGTTTTTACTCTAACCATCACTCATGCTAACGTTTAGGAGGGTTTGAACTCTGGTCACCAATACGCCACACCAACCTGTTTTGTTGTTTTTGTACGGGATTGTTTATATAGTTTAACATTCATTTGTCTCCTTGCACACATCTTTTACAAAATTTCAGACTTCATTTCTTCTATATATGAATCTAATGAGAGCAAACGAGTGATGTTCTCTGTTATATCTTTTTTGTGTTTTACATCTCAGTTTGTAAGTCATTTAAATACTATTTTATTGTTTTATAGATTTTTTTTGTAGATTTATACTATAATTTGTTGCCATCTGTCTCTCGTTGGACCCATCTCTGTCAAATTTTGAGGCTTCATTATATCCTTTTTTGAATCTAATATATTATATTTTACGGGATGGATTAATGATATAGTATTTTCTGCAGCTCCAGCAAGTTGTTGATTCATTTATAATATTCATGGCTCAGCAGTCTGACGCAACCCCTAGCACTGAAAGTGTAGAGCATCCTCTGCCACGCTCCAATGATACTGATTTTTCTTTGAAAATTCCATGGACTCAGTTTACCCCTGCTCACATACGGATGGCTCCATTTCCCACGCGAGAGTACACTGATGATCAGTTCCAGTCAATCGTGAAGAATTTCATGGGGATTTTGTAAGCTCCTCTCCAATAATTTTGTATTCTATGTAATATACTTGATTCATAAGAGCATTTTTTCTTAAAATATCCAACAGCCTATATCTTTGCTTTGGGACTTTGCTGTGCAGGTACTTATTGGGATTTCTGTATCCAGTTTCTCGACTGATCAGTTATTCTGTGTTTGAGAAGGTCTGCTTACATGATGTTTTAAAATTGGGAGGCTGATTTACCTATGCCTTTCACTGTTACATGGATATGTTTTTACATAAATTTTTCTTTATGTTAGATATCTGTCGTCATGACTCATGTTTTAGAAGTTTTTGACTTTTTTGATTTCTTCGCCTAATATATTGATCCCAAATTCCAGGAACAGAAAATTAAGGAAGGGCTCTACATGATGGGCCTGACAGATGGTGTGTTCCATCTCTCATGGTTTATAACATATGCTTTGCAGGTAAAGTTTGCCATCCCCTGTTATGTGTATTTTTTTTGGCTATAGTATGGGGCAAAATGTTGTTTGATTCATGTAGCTGACCCCACTTAGTGGGATAAAGCTTCGTTGTTGTTGTAGTATGGGGCAAAACACCCTAACGCTACTTAGAGTATGGGTATTACTATTAATAGAGATGGCAAAGTTTTGGGGCAATATGCAAATTTCACTGTGATTTGTGTATCTGGTTGGAAAGAAATGATCAAGTAATTAAAGATGTATTAACTCTAGTTGATTTACGGACGGCCTATCTCTTGCATCCCACTTATATCCTCTCTTTTTTCAGGGTTTTCCCCCCTTTGTCAGGTAATAGGGATGGGGAAGTATTATTGTTTTTTAAGAAAAGTGTTCTTTTCTTTATATTTGTTATTTTGTTTTCTTCTCTTTTGAGGAGGCTGTCTTATCTTCCTTTCCCATAATTCTCTCTATCTCTCTAACAATTTATTTTCCATCTATCCAAAACAAAATCAGACAATGAGTAGAGGCCACCTCATCTGTTCCACTCATTTGGATTGTGTTACTGACTTAATGAGTGAATTATAATGGATCTCCTGGTTCTACAATTTGGTTTCTTTACAGTTTGCAATCTCTTCTGGAATCATCACAGCTTGCACAATGGACAATTTATTCAAGTATAGTGACAAGACACTGGTGTTTGCATACTTCTTCCTTTTTGGGATTAGTGCAATTATGTTGTCATTTTTGATATCAACATTTTTCAACCGGGCTAAAACGGCTGTAGCAGTTGGAACCCTTTCTTTCCTTGGCGCCTTTTTCCCTTATTACACTGTGCATGACGAGGCAGTCTCTATGTAAGTGTTTGAGCTACCTATAATTATTACTTTTTTTTTTTACTATCCAAACTTATATATTCCCTGCCGCTGATTTAATTGCTTTGAGGTTGCCAACTTTAGTGTCTTAAAGATTGTTGCTTCCTTGCTTTCACCTACGGCTTTTGCTCTGGGGTCTATCAACTTTGCTGATTATGAGCGTGCTCATGTTGGACTTCGTTGGAGCAACATATGGCGGGTAAGTCTCTGCAACAGGGCTTTTCCTTTGTTATTTGAAGCTCTTTTTTCGTCCAAACTTAATAACATATAAATGTTACAGGATTCATCTGGAGTAAATTTTTTGTTCTGTTTTCTGATGATGCTGCTTGATACACTGCTGTATTGTGCGGTTGGTCTTTATCTTGATAAGGTATGTCTTTGATTTCCTGAATCTTTCCACTGATTTTAGCTTGTGATAGAACCTGCGAATCAAACAGTGGAAATGGGAGAGGAAATATCTGCGTATCCTCTATTACGGTGGGCAAATGTAGAAATACAAACTCTAATCACTCACCCCCTACTGTTTATCACTCTCTTACCTCAGAACGCACACAGTAATGGAAGGAAAAAAGGTTCACAGACCCAAAACATGTAGAAAAACAACCTCAGCCTGGTTTTTGAGAGACTAGGTCCTCTTCACTCAGCCAGTACTACTAGCCTACCTCCCAATATTCCCCTACACCCCTCTTATGCTCTCCCACCACACTGACACTGCCAAAACATTCGTTAACCTTCATTGTTCCCATTCTGCCCTTCTCTTCCATGTGCTTGATCTTGGGTCTTCTAGGTTGGATCAACTCTCTTAGCCTCTCTTGTACACTCAGCTCCATTTCTTGACAGGTCCATCAGCTTTTTAGTGTTTATTGTTCCTCCCCTTTCCTTCCTGCATGCGAGCATCTGTGAACAAGTCCATTTCAATTCTATGCTGCTTGCCAGGGAAAAGAAGCATACAAGTCTAGAAAGATATACCCAATATTTATTATTTATATAATTCCATGTTGTCTTTCTCATCATGAAGGTTCTTCCAAGGGAGTATGGATCACAATATTCATGGAACTTTATTTTCCAAAACGGCTTTTGGAGGAAGAAACAAGCTGTAAAACATTGTTCCTCCAGTTCAGACATGGAAATTGCGGATAAGATTTCAAAGTTGAAGGGAAATTTTCTAGCAGAAAATGCTTCCAAACCTGGTATAGAAGCCATAAGTTTGGACATGAAACAACAAGAGATTGATGGCAGGTTTGTCTTGTACAACAGAAGTGCCTCAGTTGTGGTGCTATTTGATATTATATGTCGAGCTGATTTTTTATTCTGTTGTGAAAATTATAGGTGCATTAAAATTAGGGATTTGCATAAAGTGTATGCTTCTAAAAAGGGTGCTTGCTGTGCTGTTAACTCATTGCGGCTTACATTGTATGAAAATCAAATTCTTGCTCTTCTAGGTATGTGAGTCTAATCTATTCTTTTGGTGACATTTTGTAGTTTGGTCTATTTGTTGTTCTAATAAATAAGATAAACCAGTATTTTAAACTTTGATGTATTGATACTTGATAATTATAATTCTCTGAAAGAGTTTGCAAAATTTATTTCAAATATCTCTGCTTGAAATCTGGTTTTTAATGGTGATGGCTCGCTGTGGTTGTAGTGAGTTGTTAACTAAGATTGATATAATTTTAGGTATTATAGAGTCTGAATTTTTCTTTCCTTTCCCCCTATTTATGCCCCTTAGTTCTATTCTGCAGACAGAATTGATCAGTGAGCTTTGCTGCGCACCTTCCTTCTCTTGTTACTATTCTTCTTTGTTTCATTGTTTCAGGGGGATATCTTTTCCTCCACCCGTGTCCTTTGCTTCTCTACTATAATAAATTTTGCACCTATGTCAAAAGAAATCTCAATGCTACCGCTGATATGTATGTATTTTGGTATATTTATTTAAAGGGCACAATGGAGCTGGTAAAAGCACGACAATCTCAATGCTCGTTGGTCTTCTTCCTCCTACTTCAGGGGATGCTTTGGTGTTTGGAAAGAATATTTTAACTGATATTGTAAGTTGAAGTGGTTTGCTACTTTGCTTTAGTTCATTGAACTCTGATAGTCCTATATGTACTCCAATAAAAGGTGTCATCATTGTTACGGTAATCTAAAATTTAGTGACCTTGTATTATCAAATAATAGTTAAATGATGTTGACCCATGTATATACTAATTAGGTGATTTACATACTTCAATCTGAATGTAATAACTTATAGCTTTGATCTTAGAGAGTATTTACGTGAAGTTATCTCTTCTGCTGGCAGTGGGAGAGTCATCTGCTTTCATAGGGGAAATTGTATTGATAATTTTCTTTATCTTTTGTTCATTCAAATTTCGACTCTCTTGCTCTGTAGGATGATATACGGAAGGTTTTGGGTGTCTGCCCCCAAAATGACATACTTTTTCCAGAGTTGACTGTAAGTTGTTTTCACTATTTTTCTCTAGTGAAACTTAAGTAGTTCTGTTCAATCAAACGTTGGCTGCTGATTTTAGAATGCTAATTTTTATGTTTTTGCCTATTGGCAATGCAGTTCTTGTTAACTTTTAGCAAGAATGCCTTTAGCGTTGTCGTCACCCAATTTAAAGCTTGAACTATTTATAGATTTTCTTTTCATATTTCTGTCGGTTGCATTCTTTGATGGCAAACTTTTTAATTATTTTATAATTATATATGTCACACTGCAAATTTTGCAGGGACTACTTTATTTTTTTATTTTGGCTGTTGAGAGGTAGTCTAGTTTATAATGCATGAGAGCAAGTCTATATGCTCTTTATGTAGGAACTAATCTCTGACCCAGTTGAGTTTCATTTTTTAATACTTTGTTGGAGTGGTCTATACTTATTACTCGCTACCTTAGTGGATAGAGTTGTAAGCTGCTTTTAACATCCTGTGTCTCTTGTACCACTAAAAAGTTACCAGGTCTCAGACCTAGCTAGTCTTTTAACCGCTGTACTCCCTCTATGTGATGAACTTTGTTCTGACGTAGTAGCCTTCATGATTATAGTGGGCAGCTCCTGAACTGCCATGCCCTTAACAACATCGGTCTCATCATCTATCTCTCCAAGTGTATATAAATATATATTATTTGTTTTTTGGAAATTTCTTTGAATAAAAAAAAAGGAAAGGCCTTGAAATCCCTAGGCAGAGGAGTGGGCCAAGACTGGTACCAAAAATGTCAATGCTGTTATTTATCTGAAACCCGTTGTCATTGGAGGTCTAGTTAGTTTACAACTTTGATGGCAAAAGTTTTGCCCTTAAATACCAGAGCTATTTTTCTGTTTTAATGTTTTAGAATTGGAGCATAGAGGATACTAAGCCATGATTGCTTTTATCTGGTTTGTTTGGGAAGAGCAGAATAATTTTATTTTTGGTTGGAGAATTTTGTCCTTGCATTTGTTTGGGAACACGACCATTTTTTGTTAGGGCTTGCTTTGTACCAATCAATTAATGACTTCTTAAGTACAGGGGTGGGTTCTTTGATGTGCTTGCAAAGGGATTGGACATATTTTGAGCTAATTTTTGCTTTCTATTATCCTTATGATCTTCCTGGCATTTTCTGCTTTTCCTCCGTTTTGAAATTATTTCTGCTTTCATTACAAAACAAGATAAAATGATCAACTATTTCACTCTGCTGTATATAAATACTCGTATGTGAGTATTGTTAATATTTGTAATTTTTATTGTCTTATAACATAGCTTTATAGTCATTTGGTTTTTGATAATTTTTCTTTATAAAATAAATCTTTATGTTTTACATTTTTCAATGTTCTGATTTTTCATCAACTTGATTATACAGGTGAGAGAGCATCTAGAAATATTTGCAGTATTAAAGGGTGTGGAGGAAGACTCTTTAAAGGATGTTGTTTCTAATATGGTGGATGAGGTGAGTTTATTATTTCTCAGTTTTTATGTGAGGAAAACTCTGCATAAACCAATATATCTGTACAGACTTCAGAAAATCTTTTCTTGTCTAAATCCATATTTTGTCTATAATTTGCAAAAACTGAATCATATAAACTGGATTTCACTTGGAAAAATTTTTGAAGCCAAACTGCTGCCTCAATTTTAGCTTGGTTTAGTCATTTTTCTCCTTTAGTAGCTGCATTACTAATATACAGTTTTTTCTTTCCAGTATTTCCCTGAATTAATTTTTATCTTTTTAGTGCTCAAGGAGATGTTGCCCAGACATTGAAGTTTGATTGAGCGTGTATGTGTTAAGGTCTTGAGGAGTAATCAACTTGTTGGTTGGGAAGTGTTTTTTAGGTCTAAAAAGGAAGGGTTATCTTGAAAATTTGGTGCCCAGAAATTATTGTTTGGACCGGTAAAATGGTTATGGTAGTTTCCACTTGAGACATCTCTAGTATCAAGGTAGCATTGTTGAAAGGATTAGAGAATTAATGAATCTGTTATGATCCCTCATCTTGTCTGGGATAGTTTGATGTACTGCGTCAATCTATAATAAAATCATTTTATGAATATGTTAGAATCCCATTTGAAAACCTAGGTAATTACATGTTAAGGGAAAGGTACCTTTTGCTGGGCAGAAGTTGACTTGCTATTTTGAAGAAAGAACTTAAGAGTAGGGTAGCTATAGGACTGCCACAATCAACACCTAGGAGTTGGGGGTGGAGAAAGTTACTTTTTGGAGTCTATAAATCTGTGCACTTTGGTTCAGGAAGAGGGGGAGAAGAATTGAAACTGGTCTTGGCCCTTTGGGTGGAGAGTGCCAACCTCTCGAAAGATTGGCAAGGTTGTTCTGGTCTAGAGTTGTAGTGTCTATGTGCGACTTGTACCCCGTTGTGTTCGTTTATGTTATGTGTTAATATGAGGTTGTATTTCCACTTGTGTGTCTGTAGATGTATCAAAATAGTGTTTTATTTCAGGTTGTAATGTGTTTCAGTTCTTATTTTCTCTTCAAGTGTATTTTTGTTCTTAATCATGTAAGAGTTCGGTAGTTTGTATCTTGGGTCTTAAAAATTGGTATAAGAGCAGCGAGTTCCTAGGGAAGAATGGAGCAGAGAGACTTGAGTGTGCTTAGCTTCAGAGAACTGATTCAGATGTTAGATGCAGTTCTATTATGATTGCAGAAAAATGGAGATGGAGGAGTGGAGAAGAAATCAGGGGCAGGAAATGTTGTAGTAGATGAGGATGCAAAAGAAAAGGAGGAAACTGAAGGGGAGGGAAAAATAGAAGACAAGATAGCTGAAGTTGAAGAGAAAGAACTTGTAGCAACTGGAAACTCATTAAAGCTGCAACCTTTCTCATCGGAAGAAACGATGGAAGAGATTTTTGGTGACAGCCTAGGAGAAGAGATGAAATCCGAAGCTTTTCAAGTAGAAGACACTGTAGATATCTGGCCTACATATGTTGCAATAGAAGCAACGAGCAAAGGAATGAGAAGAGGACAGGATGTTGAGGTGACCAGAGCACATCACTGTAGAGATTGTAGGTGTAGAAGAGACTAGGTGATTGTGATTGACACAAATGGCAGAGAAGAGTGGAGAAAGTGGAGGCTTAAGCGGGTCAGGTTAATTACTTGGAGTAGAAGCCCAAAACTAGATGACCTATTTGGGCCCAATAATCCCTTACTTTATACAAGGCGGTTGACCCAGCCACAGGTAACAATCCATCTCACATTTATGAAGCAGAGAATGGGCTTGGGCCTTAAAGTGGAAGGAAAAAACCTAATCCTTCAACAAAATAAGACCGCTGCTTGCCATAAAAGGCCTCCCAATTTAGCCCAATCCATCTCACTCATTGGACACGTGGCTGAAAAGGACGGCGCTATCCTTTCTACGATTGCAACTTCTGAAAGCTCGACAAAGACGGAAACGAACAGGGGAACAACATCGCCTTCTTCTGCTGTGTTTGTGCGCGACAGCCTGAAGAAAATAGAGTCGACAGCATTGGAGACGATGGCAAACAGCAAGCTAGAGGAGTTTATTTTTCTGTTTAACGCTGAAACAACAAGAAGAAAGGGGGAGACGAAGGCAAGCTTCAAAGCTACTTGGTCTTATGTGAAAAGGGGGGCTAGGATTGTGTCATTTCTGCTGGTCATGCACAGAAAACCAAAGTTTTCCCCACTGTTTGGCGTCGAAGCAATTCAAACGAGGGATTCTTCGTTGTTGTCAAGTGAACCAACCCACCCAGAGGAGCTGTCTTACCTCGTCAATGACATGGCAAGAAACGGTTTGTTGATAGAAATTTTCGGGGCTGCTGAGATTTTTGAAGAGATTTATTGGAGAGATCATAGTCCTACTCAAATTGCACTTAGAGCAAGAGTTGCATTGGACAAACCTGGTACATTTTTTGCTCTCACTAATACTGATATGTTGAGACAAGGAGAAATAAGAGAGCTTGCTGATTGTGCGTGGATGACTGAGGCAACTTATTGGGCTTCTACATTCAAACTCTTTGAAGCTTTAAATAGCCCCCAGGTGCATGTGTATACCAATATTCTATTTGTGCGTTTTGTTCTAGTTAATGCAATATTCTGGTTGAGCAAGAAAAATCAAATTTTATCGGCCAAAGTTTGTGAAGATGAAGGTGAAAGGTTCTTTCGGCGGGAGGTCTTTGGATGGGCTGCCACAATTTCAGGTCGAGGGGTGTTAATGACTACTTTTATCATCCAAGTTGTGGAAGGCAAAACTCCGCTCAATATGGCTATATTAATGTTCTATGACATTGGAGGTCTCAAGTTGCAATTACTATCTTGTGATATGCAAGTTAGTAACGACAACACAATTCAAAAGTTAAGATTTTCATAAGCCATGGATGCTAGGAATGTTTGGGCAGGATACAAACCTTTTGCTATCACTGGAGATATCAAAATTCAGGTTCAAATTGATGGATGTGTGATGTTTGCATTTGTTTTGGATAAGATTTCAAGGTTTTGCAATGTTTTAGAGCTGCAACTTGCCTACGAGTTCTCTACCTCCCAGCTTGGAACAAAAGCACATTACTAAGGCAGAACACTCTTGCATGGCTACTCAAAGCATAGACCAACAGTTTATGGGCAGCCATATCTCCTATTGGCTAGACACTCTTCAAGCAAGCAAAAGAAGCTGAGCTACTTGGGGAGGCAAACACCAATGCTTAATTTCAATTTTCACCTTGAGGACAAGGTGAAACTTCAAGGGGCGGGTAATGTTAGAACCCCATTTGAAAACCTAGGTAATTACATGTTAAGGGAAAGGTACCTTTTGCTGGGCAGAAGTTGACTTGCTATTTTGAAGAAAGAACTTAAGTGTAGGGTAGCTTTAGGACTGCCACAGTCAACGCCTATGAGTTGGGGGTGGAGAAAGTTACTTTTTGAATTCTACAAGTCTGTGCACTTTGGTTCAGGAAGAGGGGCAGAAGAATTTGAAACTGGTCTTGGCCCTTTGGGGGGAGAGTGCCAACCTCTCAAAACATTGGTAAGGTTGTTCTGGTCTAGAGTTGTAGTGTCTATGTGCGACTTGTACCCCGTTGTGTTCGTTTATGTTATGTGTTAATATGAGGTTGTATTTCCACTTGTGTGTCTGTAGATGTATCAAAATAGTGTTTTACTTCAGGTTGTAATGTGTTTCAGTTCTTATTTTCTCTTCAAGTGTATTTTTGTTCTTAATCGTGTAAGAGTTCGGTAGTTTCTATCTCGGGTCTTAACAGAATATGTATGATTGGAGTTCAATTTTTCACTTTAGATTTTTTTTTTTAAATTTCTTCAATGATTTTCTTCTTGGTTATTTGGTTTACAGCTAGCTTGGTTAATTTGCTTGGACAGGTGGGTTTAGCTGATAAAATTAACACTCTAGTGGGAGCTCTTTCTGGTGGCATGAAGAGGAAACTGTCTCTTGGAATTGCATTGATAGGAAACAGCAAGGTTGAGTTTATATTGAAGGCTTATCATTGTCTGTTCATATTTTGGACAAAACTAGAATATTTTGGTCTTCCTTTGCAGGTTATAGTTCTTGATGAGCCTACGAGTGGAATGGATCCATACTCAATGCGCTTGACTTGGCAGCTAATTAAAAAAATAAAAAAAGGAAGGATAATATTACTGACAACACACTCTATGGATGAAGCAGATGAACTAGGTGATCGGATAGCTATCATGGCCAATGGTTCTTTGAAATGCTGTGGAAGGTTATCTTCATTTAAGTATTCTTTATTATCGTTTTGGAGCTTCCTGAAGCAAGTATGAATAATGAATAATACATGGAATTTAATTTTTAGAACTGGCTCTAAGTTGTTTTTGGTAACGAAGAAAAATGAAGTTCAATAGGAGAAAATGATCTTTCTTTTTTTGGCCTTCTAAAGTTCTAGAGTAGGTTTATAATTCATGGATATAATGAATACGTCCTTACATTTGGCTTTCTTTTACTATGGCTAGCGATTCCAATTTGGACTGTAAACTAGAATACTTGATTGTTGATTTTGAGAATCTCATGGCTTTCTCAGTGCTTCAGCAAGAATAAGAAAACCTAAGTTTTATTTCAGCATGTAATTTAGTCAGTTCTTGGTGTATTTGGTTGGAGCAGAATGCTTTCATCTTCAATGTCATCTTCTTGGCCTTGCATTTCTGATGTGTATGATTGCGTTAATGGCTTCTCGGCTCATGCTTGTTTTCCATTACTAGTATGCAGCAATTGGATAGCGCTGTAGCATTTTTAACCTTTTTGGTTCTTTATTTCCTTTAGATTCTGCTTCGGATTTCTGTTAGCAAAACAGCAAAAGCTGAGTTTGTTGAAGTTGCTAATAATCAATTCAGCTGTAGCTGTTAGGAATTCAGTTGGCCCGACTGACTTTCGTGTAAATCATAAATGGACCATGTGCCTGGGTGGGAAAAAGCACTAATGGACCAAGGAATTCGTCTTTTATTTTCCCCCAACAGTTCTCAATCTCCTTCCATTCCCTTGTCAAGTTCTAGAGGAGCTTGATAGGTCTCCCCAGCTAGATTGTTTATTTTTTGATCTTTTATTGGTTTTGGGAGGCTTACTTACCCTCCATTTTGGTAATATTTTAACTTATCAACAATAAATTCTTTTTTCTATCTAAACAGAAGTGAGAAGGGAAGCAAGGAAAATTTTAATTTAGTGTTATTTTCTAGTTCAACTTATATCTTTCATTATTCTTTAAAACGTTGATATGCGTTTTCCTTTCCCCTTATTTTGTGTGATCATCTTTTTGACAGTTCCCTTTTCTTGAAGCACCACTATGGTGTTGGTTATACTTTAACTCTTGTGAAGGTTTGCTCCTAGCCCTAAAATTTGTTTTCAATTACTTTTTCAGTGGCTGGTCCTTCATAATTGAGAGTCTCTTAACACTTTTACCTGGATTTTGGTTTTGTTGTTCTTTTCTTTTCAGTCTGCACCAACTGCTTCGGTAGCTTCTGATATTGTCAAACGCCATGTTCCATCAGCTACTTGTGTGAGTGAGGTACTTTCCTTGATTAATATCAAGATATTCATTTTGATAACCCGCTCTTGGAGTGTGTGTGTGTGTGTGTATGCTAGTGAACGCATACATGTTGGTGTGATGTGCTTTTGCTCCTTAGTTTCAAGATTTCCATGTTGATAGCCTGCTCTTGCAATATGTGTATGCTAGCACGTGTGCATTTGGGGTGTGTGTGAGAGAGTGTTGTGGGCTGTATTACTATTGTTTCTGCCTTCTTTTTATGGTTATGAATTGAACGAGTGTTTGACTGAATGAGTGGGTGTGCATGCATGCGTGACTTCTTGACTGCATTACCATCTTCTCTTTCATTTTATGTTCATGAAACTTGGGGAATTCTCTGCTCATTTAATGACTGTTCATTCTTGTACTTGCAAATGTCTCTGCTATTCCTTTTTTTTTTTTTGTCTAGAAAATGAAAAAAAAAAATAGCAAATCTGGTGATTATATATTGCTGCAGTGCTAGTTTGCTGGACAGTTTTCTGATCTAATTCTTTTGGTTTTTGTATCTTCATGCTAGTTGCCATCATTGTTTCTTTAGGATTTGGGGGTTACTCAAAGAAACATATTGATGAGAATTGATACATAAAATATGGAACATCAAAAGAAATGGGAAAGGAATCCTAGAAATTGTAGTTGTTAGCTTTTTAAGAAAAATAAATAATCTAGTGGAATGGTATGTCTAATATGCTTACATGTAAAATACTGCTTTGAAAAATTCATTTCTTCTGACCTAATTTTAACAATTTTTTTTGTTTGTAAAATTAATTTGTTGTTCAGCTAGTTTTGGGGAATTTCATGTTATCTGCGTTTCATCATCATTAGATGTACTGTCACGCTTAAAAGAAAATTATATGCAGCAGTGGACTTGAGGCTTATGTGTGGTAAACGGTAATTAATGCTACAGTCATGTGTAATGTACTTAGAATTCCATGTTATTTAAAATTTAATTTAATGCGAAACCAAAATTTTTGTTTTCATATCTGTGATTATGATTATTGATGTTCTTTTTACCATAATTTACTGGACGTGTTTCAGGTGGGAACTGAGATTTCCTTCAGGCTTCCTCTTCTGTCCTCATCAGCCTTTGAGAGCATGTTCAGGGAAATTGAAAGTTGCTTGAGAAAATCAGTTTCTAACTTGGAATACTCTGATCATGATGGAAAAGAAAGTCTTGGTATTGAAAGCTATGGTATATCTGTCACAACCCTGGAGGAGGTATTCTTGCGAGTTGCAGGATCAGACTATGATGATGTTGAATGTTTTGAGGAGAAAAATTGCCCCTTCATATCAGATTCTTTGCCTTCTCATGCTTCTTATGATCATCCATCCAAAGTCAGATGGCTTTTCGAATTTCTTGGAAATTACAGGAAGATCATTGGATTCATATATAGGATAGTGGCAAGAGCTTGTTATTTAGTCTTTGCTGCAGTGTCAAGTCTTATAAGCTACTCGATTATGCTATGTTGTAGCTGTTGTGTCATTACCAGGTCCCCATTCTGGCAGCATTCCAAGGCTTTGTTCATTAAGAGAGCAATATCTGCTCGCAGGGATCACAAAACTATTGTTTTCCAGCTTCTGATTCCTGCTGTCTTCTTATTTATTGGCCTTCTGTTTCTAAAGCTTAAGCCACATCCTGATCAGCAGTCCTTGACTCTTACAACATCTTATTTTAATCCCTTGCTGAGCGGAGGTGGTGGTGGAGGTCCAATTCCGTTTAATTTTTCTTTTCCAATTGCTGAAGAGGTCTGTTAATGACTGTTGATTTCTGTACCGTCTTTCCCCCTGAATACTCAGTCTTAGACATTATGCTTTGTTGCTGCTTGATTTAACTTTGGTTCTCTCTGATGGAATCTAACTTGATTTGCTATCATGTTGAAGGTAGCCAATTATGTTAAAGGAGGGTGGATTCAAAGGGCCAAACCAGCTGTATATAAATTCCCTAATCAAGAAAAGGCATTACATGAAGCAGTGGAAGCAGCAGGGCCAATTCTTGGACCTGCTTTACTTTCGATGAGTAAATATTTGATGTCTAGCTTTAATGAATCTTACCAGTCTAGGTATGCAAGCTAGAATATCTTGTCTTTTTTATGTGTTTAATCTTTATATTCTATTTGAAACTGCTAAGTAATTGGGAGAGGATGTAGCGAGGTTGATACTTATAGTGAAGTGAATAAGGTTACAAGTTCCATTTTACAATATCATGGGCCAGCTCTTGTCAATCCTTTTTTTTTTTTTCCATTTTGATTGAAGTCATGTGATCTTTACATCTCTGTGTGCCTCAGCTTATTGTTTCTTAGGAAGGAGTTTTGAGCATGGATTACCTTTATAAAATCTTGGTATATGGTTGTTATTGTCAATAAAGGTGGGTGAGATGGCTAGCTACAAAATGACGTTATGTCCATTTGCACCAGGGAAAACTCATATTGCCTGTAGACTCAACTACTATTAGTCCCATGCCTCTTGGCTGGATATGTTAATCTCAAAGATTCCTAATTCCTGGGATTGCAAAATTTTTTGGATTTTGTTGAAATCATGGGTGACCTGTATATTGAAATCCCAATCGTTTTGTCTTGGGATTAGTTGCTTCATTTCCATTTTCATTCTTTCTTTGTTGTATATTATAGCCTCTATCATGATTGAAGCTCGTTAAGGAGTGAAAAGAAAATGAAACTGCCCTGTATTTCTTGCCATCAAGCTGCAATCCGAACCAAATAGAAAAACCATGGAGATGAGAAGTTCAGTTCATGCCCAGTGGCAATATTTCCTCGTCCTTGTTTCTGATGCCTGTTGAAGTAACTTGGAGAAAAAGAAACAAAGTGATTAGACATTTTTTTATCGGTAACCACAAATCTATTCAACAACATTTTGAAGGAAGAGGAAAAGTAAGTTATCTCCCTGGTCCTAGAAAACCAGAAGAGAATGAGCCTTGTTTAGCTACATGGATAGCTTAAAATGCATAGCAATTTCTCCTGGGAACCTATCTCATACAAGAGTGAAAAAGAGATTGGCTGTGCCAGAAAATGGTTGTATTCAGACATGGGGAATATTTTCTCAATGTTTTTAAATCCATTTAGTCAAGGAAAAAGGACAATCTCAGCTACAGATTATTTTAGTGAACTCACAAAACAAGGGCAAGAAATGCCAGTTCTATGGTACTTCTTTATTCCGTTGAGTTCTTTCAATCCTTTTTCCAGATTCTTATTGAAATTTCTTCTCCCCAAAATCGGTACCATTACACCTTCATAGACAATAATAGCCATATACCAAGATTTAGACTTACAATTAACTGCATGTCACATGTTTGAGTTCTTTAATATTTAAGACAGCTTTTTTTATCGAGGTAATTTTTGCATATGAATTGGCACTCATGTGCTTTTGACCATTTTTCAAATTTTTAAGTTTTGAAATTTGTGTGGGCAGAATTATTTAAGAAAATTATTTTTGAAAACTGAGGCAGGATCAGTTATTTTTGTCTGTTGTACTTTACATGTCTTTTCTAGAAGAAATAAGGGGCATTTATTATGTGAGTTTAATATGACGAGCAAATCTGTTCTACATTCGTTTGCAATGTATTTTGCTAAACAGGTACGGAGCAATTTTAATGGATGAGCAGTACAATGATGGAAGCTTAGGCTACACTGTTCTACACAACTGTTCTTGCCAGCATTCTGGTCCAACCTTTATAAATTTGATGAATGCCGCAATTCTTAGGCTTGCTACTGGTGACATGAATATGACCATTCAGACACGTAACCACCCTCTACCAATGACACAAAGCCAGCTCTTACAACGTCATGTAAGCATCCTGGGAATGAATGCTTTTTTAGCATCATGATACGTGATATTTTGTACAGTCAGATTGGAATTATATCACATTGCAAACTATCGTATTTTGCTACTAATGCAGCATGTTGAATCCTGCTTTTACCTTATATTATTGCTGGATAAGGCTAAAACCTTTTTAAAAATGATGATAATACGCATTAAGATGCAAGTCATTGTGCTTGAGTAAAGGCTGGGGGAAAACCGCAAGGGAAGGAAAAAAGGACCTCTTTATCCATAATTGCTTGCTACCTCCACCATAGCTTCCCACTTTTTGATGTATTAGTCATTCTTTTCAATGCAAAATATATATAAGCTATTGGAGGGGTAATGCTAATTGCTTTGACTTGGTGCACTAGACTCTAGAGAGATGAGAAGACCAAAGAAGCTAAAAAGGCTCAAGAAACATTGTTCAATTTTAATACGAATGTAATTTTTTAATCTCCGCATAGAAAGTACATCGTGGGCTTCTTAAAGATTTTTTACTTGTGTGCTTGTTAGCTTTGTTTAAGCAACATTTTGGAGTTAGCATTGCATTCTCTCTTATACCTATCAGAGTCTTGATGAGTTAAGACGAAATTTTGTAGGATCTGGATGCTTTTTCGGCTGCGATAATTGTCAATATTGCCTTCTCTTTCATACCCGCCTCATTTGCTGTTTCCATTGTAAAGGTAGGTAACTTTTAATGCATTCCCCTGAAAAAAATGACAACTAAATGGTGCTACCTTTTTTTCATCCCCCTGAAAAAAATGCTACCTTTTCTATTTGCTTTATGCCTCTATCAGTGTCCTTCCTACTGTTTCAAGAGTCAAGACAGTCAATTAGGTTTTTTTCCTTCTATGACATGCTTGCTTACATTTATAGCATATTAAAATTTACTGGATAAGCAGTTTTTAATAGTAGTAGATGTTTTTGTTGGGATTCATCATATGGGATATATGCTGCTAAGGGGACGCAACTCTTGGGAAGCATTATGGTAGTTTGTTGAGGACTGAAGTTAATTTTTTTGGATGTTGTATGTTTATTGTCAATGATTGATTGGCTGATTTTCAGTGTCCTACTTACTCAATGTATTGAAGCTTCTGTTTTGGAATAGAAAAAGAAATTTCAGATTTTCAATTTGAAAGTTCAGCTTGGCTCAGTATATTTTGATCCACTTTACTAAAGGGAGTTTATATGACCCATCCTGACGCCACAGAAGAGATGAAAAGAGATTACTAAAAATCAGAGCATTGCCCTACAAAAATATCTGCAAGACGCTGCAAAGACTGCAGATTATCTCAAAGTTCTGGCTTCCTTGTTCCTGTCAAGCCCTTATATATGCAATCCTTTCTTTTTTTGCCAATGAGCCTTGGCTCACTTGGCACCCACCTCTCCCTTTGGGGGAGAGGTCACAGGTTTGATCCCGTGCAGTGTGTGAGTGTGTTTGTGTGTGATATGCGTGTGCTTTTCATTTGATCCCTATCAAAAGGGAGTTTATATGACCCATCCTGTCGCCACAGAAGAGATGAAAAGAGATTACTAAAAATCAGAACATTGCCCTACAAACATATCTGCAAAGACTGCAGATTATTTCAAAGTTCTGGCTTCCTTGTTCCTGTCAAGCCCTTATATATGCAATCCTTTCTTTTTTTGTCAATGAGCCTTGGCTCACTTGGCACCCACCTCTCCCTTTGGGGGAGAGGTCACAGGCTTGATCCTGAGCAGTATGTGTGTGTGTGTTTGTGTGTGATATGTGTGTGCTCTTCATTTGATCCCTATAAAAAAAAAAATAAGCACTACTTTTTATCTTTTAATGTTTTTTATTTCTGCTTGTAAAATTTAGATCTGCATAATTTGAAAAATACTCATTTGTGAATGCTTTTGAAGTGTGATTTTCTTCCCTCTTGTATGGTGCTTTTAATTTGTATACCTGCCTGCCAGCTTTCCTGATAAAATATCTTCCCAAGTTGCTGTCCTTGCAATGCTTTGAAGTGTATTATTTTTCTCCTCCTCCTCGTCCTTGTCACAGTGGCATGCCAAAGCAATTTTTTTGCCACGAGTGTCTCAGGATTTTTATTCTCAATTTTTTCTGTCTCTTGGGATAAATAACTTTAGTGTTTTACTGATGCAGGAACGGGAAGTTAAAGCTAAGCACCAACAACTGATCAGTGGGGTATCTTAATTTGAAAAGAAGCAGCTTTTAAGATACTCTATTCTATCTTTGCCAATACGTATCTGATGTTGATATATTTTACTTCAGGTTTCCATTTTTTCATATTGGGCTTCTACATTTATATGGGACTTTGTGAGCTTCTTGTTTCCTACCTCTATTGCGGTTGTTCTCTTTTACATCTTTGGTATGTTTCCCAATCTTATACAAATTATATGTTTTGGCACTGTCATTAATTTGACTCTGAACATCATTCAGAGGCAATGTAGAATTTATTTGGTGTAAAAGAACAAAAATTATCGGGGAAAGGACTAAGGAGTGAAAGATTAGATAGAAGGGACAGTAAAATTTTCTACTAAGCTAAAGGAGAGGAGAAACAGTAAAGGAAAACAAAAACAACGATGTCATAATTCCCCCTATTCCTTAGGGGGCCTGGGCTCAAGGCCATGTGATCCTTATAGTTAGTTCAGTATGTGACAGTACTGAACTGCATTTGTTTGTAGTTGAGCTGTAATTAATCAGATTGAATTCATATTAACTGTAAATGTCGGTACACTCCAGATAGTGACATCCAAGTCTTGCCCAGTCCCAATTGGATTTGGCAACCTGGCGTGATCAGGCTCTTTTTCTTCTTTTAAATATTTATAATCACTCAACTATTTTAGGCAAATGAGTAATACACTTGCGAGATCTATGTTGTAGAAATAATTAAAACACGTTGATGGCAGGAAAATGGAAGAAAACACAGATAAGGGTGAAACTTTCAAACGCTATAATTTGGAGCCTAATGGTCTGATTTTCACGTTGGATAATTTTTTGACACAATAGATGTTTACTTCTCAATTTTGAGTTTTTTAGTTTTAAAATCTGTTAGGATTATAGAAGATTTAGTTTATTATTGTAGTTGTAGGTAATACACCTTCATTGTAGGGATATGATATTATTCTGTATTTATGAGCCATTCAAGCAAAGGCTCCTTTCTTTCTCTCTCCCTCTCGTGTGTGTGTGTGTGTGTGTCCCTCCCCTCAGAATGAATAGATAATAAATTCCATTCATATCAGTCTATACACTCCAACAGCGCATATTTTATATCTCATATTTATTCATATGAATGTGACCATTATACTTGGGAAGAACATGGCAGAGGCATGATCCTGTAGCTATTTGTAATTTGTGAAACGTGCTTAAAATGTCTTGCCTAAAATAAAATGCCACCATGGCAAGTTCTGCTAATTTTACTTTTGCATTAGCCTTGCCCGATTTGGTCCGTTAGAGCTGGTGAGCCAAGTCAATGTTAAGCCCTAATGGCTACCCCACCCTACTCTTCTAAAATCCCATTCAAGTCCTTGAGAAATCTAAATATAACCTGTTGACATTATCATTTTGTTTTGCAATATTATAATTTTCAATGCTTATTTGTGTGTATTTTATATTACCATAGGTTTGGATCAGTTTATTGGTGGGCCTTCTTTGCTGCCAACAGTCCTCATGTTTTTGGAGTATGGACTGGCAATTGCATCATCAACATACTGCCTCACATTTTTCTTTTCTGACCATACCATGGCTCAGGTGTGGGGGGATTTCAATCTGTTATTTCTTTATTTGAACAAATTATAAAAATTAAGATGTTCACTTTCCTTGCAGAATGTGGTTCTCCTGGTCCACTTCTTCACTGGTCTGGTACTCATGGTTATTTCATTCATTATGGGACTGATACCATCAACAACAAGTGCCAATTCTTTTCTCAAGGTTGGAAACCCTTATTCTTCTTCAGATGCTTAGTATTAATACATGTTGGTTCAGGAGCTGGCAATATGAATTGCATCCTCTTGCTGAAATTATTTTTATCCCAACAACCGGTAGAGGAGAGGGAAGTGGAAGTGTCTATCTAGGCTCCATTTTCCAAAGGGGGGAAAACTCTATCTGAGACTCTTCTAAATTTTACGGCTTAAAATGATTGTCTGCCATAAATTTTAAATTACAAAGTTTTTATTTTATGTGGAAAATGTCCATTTTACCTTGATACTGCAAATAGACAAGTTTCCTTCTATCACAATTGATCCATTTTAGGTTGGGATTTTATGTTGTGCTTAGTAAATGGTTACTATCATTGATTTTCCCTGTCAGATGTGCACAGTGAGGGCTTTAACAATAAAGTATTATTTCTATTGAGTTTCTTTCATATGCAAATTGATGAGGATCATGATACTAATTTATTATTCCTCTCTTTCTTGTAAGCTTTGATTTTTTTTTTTTTTGGAGCAAAAGAAGTTGAAGTTGTTGGACAATATTATTATGGAAGTCTATTTATGCTTTTGTTTCCCTGCAATTTCTTACTTGAAATTATGTCAAAGATAGTGCTGGTATGTATTTTTCTTGTAGGAAAACCAGTTCTCTTAGCTGCGGTAGTTATTGCCCTGAGAATAACATAATATAGGAGCATCTTAGTGCGCCCCTGAATTTCTATAAATAACTCCTAGCTGTCCAATACTATTATTATATGTCATGTTGTTGGATAAGGTTGTGTTTTAAGTAATAGGCTACAAGGCTACAAAGCCGGCACTTCCAGGTCATGATAATTAGTATATGGATCTATACTTTTTTGTTGGCAGCGATGATATGGAATTGTGTTTTAACTATGTAAATTCTTGTATGATAGGACCCCAAATCGTTATGGGCTGATTTACTCTAGGACAAATAAACGTATAAGAAGGAATTAAGGTTTAATTATTAGAATTTGATTATTCTAGTTGTTATCTTTTTATTATTTAATAAATAAGTGGAATATTCACTAGTAGGATTTAGTATTTCAGATATTATTTGGATTTCCTAGTTTGAATAGGATTTTAGATATTATTTTAGTATTTTTTATATTATTTAGATTTCCTAGTTTGAATTTTGAATTAGATTTTTATTTCTCTTTGTATTCCTATAAATTGGCCTTTGGCCTATTCAATAAAGCATCGAATATTCAAAGAGTTTATTTTAAGTTTGGAGATCTCCTAGGCTGTTTTAGAGAGATTAGTGAGATACTTACTATCCCTTTATAACAGAGTATTTTATTTTTTCTACTTTTATTCCATATTATTCTTCTGTCCGTTTTCGCGTCTAGCATTGTATGATCATTCACTTTGGTAAAGACTTACATTTAATGATAGCAAATATTAGCTCTTTTGCGTTATTTAACTTGTTTTTTTCTCTTTCAGAACTTCTTCAGAATATCTCCTGGATTTTGTTTTGCTGATGGGCTTACTTCACTAGCTCTTCTACGGCAAGGGATGAAAGATAAAACAAGTGATGGGGTGTTGGATTGGAATGTTACCGGTGCTGCTCTCTGTTATCTTGCTCTTGAGGTTTGTGTCATTAATGTCATAGGGTTTTGCTAATATTGCGTTTAGAACATACAACTGAAATTTTGCTCCATGTCTTCTTATAATAATTAAAAACTGGAAGTCACGTATGCTTGTCTGAAGGTTCTTCAGATAATAATAGTACTATAATAGTGTAAAGAAAGATTGGAAACACAGGGATAAGATGGCAGGACCTACTTGCTGGTAAATAGTTTGTTGGTTGCAGCTGATAAATGAAGTCACATGGGAGAAGGACAGACTTAAGTGACTAAGTTGCTTCAATGAAACTACTGATTGTAGTATAAGTGTTGAGCATCTACATGTTTCTAGTCTCCGCTACACCCCTCTCTTATTTCACTACATCTATAAGTGTATTTCACTAGTTGTGTTCTTTTCTATGTTGCTCCCATGAGTTACATGTAGCAATTTGAACCAAAAATTCTATTCCTCGATTCTATCTTGTTGATTTGGAGGCAGGAATGCATTGTTTATAGATAACATATACACATACACATGGGCTTTGATCAATCTAATCTTCCCCCCTCTTTCATGACAGAGCATTGGTTACTTTGTGTTAACACTTGGAATTGAAGTTTTTCCTTCTCTCAAATTGACTCTGTTCATGATCAAAAAGTGGTGGGAAAATATCATCCCACGTAATACTCCTCCTTATCTGGAAAATCTATTAGAAACTTCCCTGGAAACTGTTGATATGGACTTTGATGAAGATGTAGATGTGAAAACAGAAAGAAACAGAGTACTGTCAGGTTCCCTTGACAATGCCATCATCTATTTGCGCAACCTCCGTAAGGTATTTTCCAACATGATTTAATTTTGCTTCTTTCATCACCAAAGCTGTTTTATAAATGATAATGGGATAATTTGGCCGTAAATTATAGTGATATTTTTTTCCTCATTTCAGGTCTATTATGAAGGGAAGCTTGACCAGCAAAAGGTTGCAGTTGATTCATTAACCTTTGCAGTTCAGGAAGGAGAATGCTTTGGCTTTTTAGGGACAAATGGAGCTGGAAAGACCACAACTTTGTCTATGTTGTGTGGTATATCAGACTTCTGAGCGAAATATAGATTCTGCATCTACCACATATGTGATGTTTATAACACTCTAATTTTAAAACCACTCATAAACCATTATTTAAGTACTCTACCATGGTAATGAAGAAAACATCAATGATTACCATGGTAGATAGTTTGAAAGCTAACTTCAAAATGCTAACCATGGTAATAAAGAACAAAACACAGTACATTAATCTTTAAAGCCAGTTGTATGATCAAATGAGACAAAATAGATATAAGCATGTCATCAATGGAATTTTCAGTTTGAGCAAGCCTGATGTGTAGAATGAACGAGATTATTCAAAATCCTGGACAAGTGAACTAGTTGGAAAGCTTTTGCAATTATATTTGCTCACACTGGGTTACTGTAAACTTACCATTTGTTTCTGCTATTCAAGAAAATTCAATTTTAATATTTTTTTGTTTTACTCTGTCCATACAGGGGAAGAATCTCCATCTGACGGGACTGCTTTTATTTTTGGCAAGGATATATGTTCTCATCCAAAGGCTGCTCGCCAACATGTTTGTAATTTTTTCTCTATAATATACACAAACATATAGTTAGAGATTGAAAACTTACCTGAATTCATCTGACTCATACTTGTTTGTTTGAATTCTCATTTCAGATTGGTTATTGCCCGCAATTCGATGCTCTATTGGAATATTTGACTGTACAAGAACATCTTGAGCTTTATGCTAGAATAAAAGGTGTTCCAAGTTGCATAATAGATGAGGTATAAGAAATTCGGGATCACTCTGTATTTGTTCTGGTCAGGATCTCGCATGGTGGCAATATTTATTTATTTTTGCATGGAGAAGCCATTCGTTTTAGAAGCTAAAATATTGAAATTTGAAGTAGAAAGGAAAAAATTAACGAAGTTAAAAGTTTTTTATAGTCTAGATATTCTTTTGAATTGGAAATGAATACATGGAACTCTGAATGATAGTTGCTGTAGTCTAGTCTGTAAGTGTCCTCGTTTTGAATATTAAATTATGATTTTTTTTTTACCGAGAATATTAAATTATGATTTTCAGCACAAGGCATAAACGTTAACAGGAGGCATGTGGGCAATCCTTCCAAGTGATACTGTTTCTTGGAACTGACTTTGTTTCCTTGGACCATTTGCCATTACATCCCCCCCCCCCCAAATTAAGAGCAAGTAGGAGAAAACCTTAGTGAAATCTTACCTCTTTTATCAATGCAACCCGGATTTGTGGACTACCAAAGAGCCAAGTTACATAAAAACCTAATGGCCGCCTCACATGATTCTGGGGAATATAGTTCACAATACTACCCAGATTAATACGTTTCACTTTTTGTGCCTGAATTTCCTCACTTCTTTCCTAATTCAGGCCTGAAATAGTTTTGAAGGAAAGAAAAGCATGCCCGAAAGGTCTCATATGGTCAATGTTTGCATCGTCAATATATGATATAGCCACACTATTCATGAGTCATTAATAATGTGACTCATTTCTCAGACTTTCTACAACTAACATAACCTTCACTATTTCTCATAAATAACATGTACACCAAACACTAGATAAGGTTGGGCTATCTGCTTTCTCATGCACTTGAAATAAATATGACTATTCTATTTATTTTTACCTTTGAAAGATGGGGAATATCAACCTTTTTAGTTCAATGGCATGTTTATTATTAGCTATGATATATTGGCCTTTAATGCCCATATGACCATCTGAACAGGTTGTTTTGGAAAAGTTAGAGGAGTTTGACTTGCTAAAGCATGCTAATAAGCCATCATTTTCTCTTAGTGGAGGAAATAAAAGGAAATTGTCTGTCGCAATTGCAATGATTGGAAATCCTCCTATAGTCATTCTTGATGAGCCATCCACAGGTATAATTCATTCTATTTCATTATTTATCTCCAAACATCATAAAAATAAGCCTTATCTTTTCATGTTGTTAAGTTATCAAATCTATTCTCAAAGTGTCGTTTGGCATGGTTTCAAAAGCAGCTGATAAACTGGTGTTTAGTTTTTTTTTTTTCCTCCTTTTCCTACTGTTTGGTTATTAAATGTTCTCTACAGTAGTCTTTGGTCTCACTGTTAGGTAGTTGCAACCACATATTCGACCTAGTAAGATTTCCTTGTGAGGGGCGAGTTCCAGTTATCAAAATACATTCATGGAATCTTGCTTAATAGCTTAAACCTTTTTGTCAGCTAGTTTTTTACTCAAAGCAACAAGGCCCTTCATGTTACAAAGCTGCTTACAGATAAACAATATGAGAGTTTATTGCATAATTTCTTATTCTTGATGAATTGCAAAAGCATCTGTTGTCAGGTCTGCTTTGAAATCTAATTCTTCATATTTTTAGGTATGGATCCCATTGCCAAACGTTTCATGTGGGATGTAATATCTAGGATCTCAACAAGACGAGGAAAGACAGCAGTAATTCTAACTACCCACAGCATGAATGAAGCTCAAGCATTGTGTACGAGAATAGGAATAATGGTATAAGTTTGCTTTATTTGCTTATTTAAGAACTGACATGCACATTTTTGGTTTTTAGTTGTATTATTGTTTTCTTTTGTTTCTTAGTATTTCCTAGTCAACCCTATTTCTTAGTATTTTTACTTGTATTTATGATCTGTCCCATAACTAAAATGTGTTGTGGTTTATTTTTATTTCCATATTTATGGGAATTGATTGGTCAGACTTGTGTGACCAACTTCTCCTCTTGTGATTTTTTAATGTCATTATTCTGAGTAATAAACCCCGGAGAAAAACTCTCTCTTCCTTCCTAAGTTCCTATGTGTCTTCTCCCCCCACCCAAACAACATCCATACTCAAAAGTTGCTTTAATTACATTGTCTCTGTTGGAAGGTTGGTGGCCGATTAAGATGTATTGGGAGTCCACAGCACTTGAAAACAAGATTTGGGAATCATCTGGAATTAGAGGTTGCTTGGATGACAAATCTATGATTTCTTTTTAACTTTTCAGATTAAAGCATCTTCATATACCTAATTATTGATTCCCGTTTCCAGGTGAAACCGACTGAAGTAAGCTCTGAGGACTTAGAAATACTCTGTAAAGCTATACAAGAAAGACTTTTTGATGTTCCTTCTCATCCAAGAAGCTTACTTGACGGCCTTGAAATTTGCATTGGAGGCGCTGACTCCATTTCATCAGATTCCTCTTTCTCAGAAATTAGCTTGTCACGGGAAATGATTGTCTTCATTGGACGCTGGCTTGCTAATGAAGAAAGAATAAAGATGCTTATCTCTTACACACCTGTATCTGATGGGGCTTCTAATGAACTGTTATCTGAACAACTGTTTCGAGACGGTATGTGTGAACCTTCAGTTCATGCTTTTTGTCCGCACTGATGATTCTTTGTGTAATAATAATTGATGACCCTTTTGTTTTGGCTGGAACGTGGGTAAATAACTGAATAGTCTCTTTTACACCGGTCTATAATCGGTCATAACTTGATGCACCTTCACTTTGCTTCTTATTTAGTGTAAAATCATCATGCTGGATTTCATTTCCGTTGTTCTTGGATAAAAGATGTTATATGGAATTAACATGTCCTAAATGTTCAAAACAATAAAGTGCTACTGTTTAACATTTTGTATTTATATATATTTTACTTTTTCTTTTTCTGGGTTGATTCTAACTTCTGGTCAAAGATTTACCGATTAAAAGTTCCATCTCTCTGTTCAAAAAAATGAAAAGTTCCATCCTATGATATCTTGCAGTTATGCTGGCACCCCTTTTGATAGACCTCTATGGTATTGAAAACTCATTTCTATTCTCCTGTCATTGGAAGAATTTGTCTTATGCATTAAATGGTCTAGTCTACAGAATTTCTGTAAACATATTCCTTGAACATCCTAGAATTATTTGTGTGACTTAGGCCATATAAGTGCTAGTGACGTCATAACTGAGTTAAGTTCTGGTGTGTGCACGTGGGTGTGAACTTGATGTTGCTTTTTAAATTTCTATCAGCTTTGTGCATGAATCCTGTTTTTATGTCTGCATGACATTCTTTACAAGTTGGTGTCGCTTCATCTACTTTCACAAATATGTGACGCACAAAATTTGTTCTTTGATTTTTAAGCGCTCTCTACTTTATCAATAACTGTTTGAGACCATCTAGGTGGTATTCCATTGCCGGTATTTTCTGAGTGGTGGCTGTCCAAAGAAAAGTTCTCGGCAATAGATTCATTTATTATATCTTCTTTTCCTGGAGCAAGATGTCAGGGGTGTAATGGTTTGAGTACGAGATACCAGGTATTTGCTCAGTTAATTAGACCATTTTTTTATGGAAAGTTCTCCCATGATGGTTCATAGCCTTAGTGCTTGTTTAATTTCCAGTTGGAAATAGGTTTTTACAACTTTCGAGACAATAATATTACTCTCACATTGCTTTGGTCAAAACCACGTGTTTAACCCAAAGTTAAGTCTTACTTTCTAACTGATTTGTTAGATTTTCTGATAACACCTGGCGTATATTGATTATTGTTCTGGTTTGTCTTGATTTTTGTATCTTGAGTAATATAAGACATATATTTACCAGTATATTCACCTGTTCAGCTTTACTTAGTTTTTCCATAAACAGGGTATTTGCATATATTTATACGCAGTAGTGTGGGGATTTGAATTTTGTGGGGCATACGATAATTCATAGTTTGTTTACTGCAGTTACCATATGGTGAAGACTTTTCTCTTGCGGATGTTTTCGGTGTTCTTGAAGGGAACAGGTAAACTACACTTACTTTTCGTACGTTTGGTCTTGATAGTTAAAATTAGAAGGGACTCATTTTCGCCAAAATCTTTTTTCCAGAAATAGACTGGGTATTGCAGAGTACAGCATCAGCCAATCAACTCTGGAGACCATATTTAATCATTTTGCAGCTAACTCATGAGATGTGCCGTCCATCACTTTCTTCTGGTAGGAAATATTACAGTGATAATGTTGTACTAGTATAATTTTCTAGTGATAGGCCATACGTAAATATCAAAGACTGAAAATTGAAGAGCCGTTGAGTCATGAGTTATGTTAGATGACTCATCGTGCCATCGAATTGTAAATAGAGTTATTGTCCTGCCATTTTTCTTCTCCTGAAATTGTCAACCACTACCAGAGGGGCAGCTGACCTTTTAGATGTATTAGAGATTATCATTCTCTGTTCTCAAACGAAATCGATATCAAATTAGGGAATTGGTAAGTTACGAAGAAACCACAGAATTGAAGAAACTGTATTGTCTTCTCTATTTCAACGGGCGCAAGATTTTGTTTCCAATTTAATTTTTCTTCACTTTTTAAGTCCTCTCTGCACCAAAGGCAGTATTTGGATTTATCCTCTTTTTTCAAGGATTCCAAGATTGGACATTGAACTAATTTCATATGATGGGAATTGATGGTGCTGCTCTATTACATTTTGTGCTTTTAATCCAATCCAAGCAGAAGAAACTGGTGCTTGTTTGGAAAGATAAGAAAAGTGTTTATCCGTAAAATTGAGACAAAACTCCTCTTATATACTTATTTCGAATACAATAAAAGTACCTCTGAAAAATTAAAACAAACCAGCACTGAAGATATTTTTCTTGTTCTAAATGTAAGGTCTAATTTATAGTATAACTTGACTACAAGTTAGATCTTATGCTTAGGATCAGATGGATATAGCATCACCTAAACGAAGTGCAAGTTGATGATTCTAAAATTCAGTCCAAGATCTATCACCTTAAACAATAGGTCAATCGTTTTACCAAATCGTTGGGTCTCTTTTTTTTTTTTTAACGAAAATCATTCAGTATGAAACAATTTTTTCATTGCGCCTGTGGATCCAAGAAATGGGTCACCTTACAGCATCCGTAGGCCCAAATATTTAGCCCAAAACGTTGGGCGAGCCTCCAATTGGACCAATCAACTCCTCTCCCAAAATCACAAGTCAGAAGTTAGTTGGGCCAGTCCAACGAGAGTGTTTCTAATAATCCTGATTAAAAAGATAATAATTAGTGTGGAAATGTTTTGTTGATAGATCAAATTTAATTTTCTTTTAGGACCGAATACTGCTGTCATGAAAGAACACAAAATTTTCATTTTTTTACTTGCTTAAAAATTTCATTCAAGTATGACAGAATCACTTTTTTACGTGTAAATTAATAAAAAAAAGATATAAATGATTGTGATAATTACAAAGAAAGAAATGGATTTGTAATTGAATGGAGGCTGTTATTTGCCAGGTATTCAGACCCGGCTGGTCCGAACCGGAAACCGGCCAATCAGTCGATAGATTGGTTCGGTCAATTGAATTTGTCCGAATCTGATTTGTTTATTTTAAAAGAAAAAAATCAATTTTTTTAATTTTTTTTTTTTAGAATTTCATATTAATAATCCTAAAATCTTCAATTTTTTACTAATTTAGTTTTGGATTAGCTCCGATTTGACTTTGATCTGATCCACTTACTCTTACCCCAATACCCCAACTGATTCAATGATTGGTTCAGATTTAATTACCTTGAGTATTTATATATTGCTAGTCATTATTTTACTCAAAAGTTAGTTCTCCTAGCTACATAGAAAAACATGGCTTGAGAGGTGAAAACTGGAAACTTTAGTTCTCACATAATAATCATTTTTTGAATTTTTAGAAGTATTTTGATAAGTGTTCATCAAAATTAAAATGTTGCCGAAAAAGAAAGTGTCTCTTCCGGGGATCCAAATACCCATAGATTAATTTATTAAAAAAGAAGAGAAGAGACGTGAAAAGCGAAAAAAGAAGGGACAGAAATAGAACAAAACAGGTTGCAATGCCTGCAAGTCTAACCTTTTGTCTTGATAAATGGTCGTCTAACCTTGCAAGGCTGCCTGGTGGTCTCCCATTGGATGGTCCGGAAGCAGGCAATGGCTACTGCGACGATAGGAATCGGAGTTGGAACCGTTCCGACTCACCAAGTCATGGCCACCCGTTCCTCAAACGCACTTCCTCCGTCGCATGGTATCATCTTTCTCAGGACTTGGCCGGCGAGGCGACGGCTTCTCCGGGTTAACTCTCTTCGAACTCGTTCCTCCCTGCTCAGATTCCGAGCGTCGTCGGCGGACGAATCTCTCTCACCAGGTTTGGCATTTACTTCCATACTTGCTGTCTTCATACTGTGCTTCCTTGGATGATGTCTGAGTGGTTGGAGTGGGAATGCTAGTGAAAGGGACAATAATTTGCGGCACGTGAGGTTGTATTCAATGATTGGGTTGGGTTCCAGTTCCTATTATTGACTTGTGTAGTGAGGCTTTGGAGAAAAGATATGCCTATTTCTATGTCAGCTCTCGGCTTACATTTGCAGTTTTCGGTCTTGGCAAATGAAGTCTGATGCTCTATTCAATTTCGATGGGAAGAAGGGAAAATAAAACTTTTAGTTGCCTACAGAAGAATGAGAGTGTTTGTTAGTGTCATGGTAACTTGACTTTTGAGCGACCACGCAGCCACTTGATTTATTTGTTGGGCAGTTAATGGATAATTTCAAACTGCACTACACATCGGAATGCTAATCAAATCCTGGTTGCCTGATGCTCTTTACTTATCAAACAACATTCGTTATGAACTCTAAATTAATTTACAGGACAGCGATGGTGGAATTAGTTAAAATGGTTTTGGAAATGATTATTTAAGACGAAGGTATACAATATTTGGAGTTTACAAGTTGATTATGGTTTGCTGTGTGTCGGACAAATTTTATGTTGAATTTTCAGCTTCCTTTTTTATACTGATTATTGAGCGCATGCCATCACTTTATCATGGCTTCACCTTTTTAGGGTTTGATTACAGTTTGCATTAGACACTTGATCTAGTTATAAAGGGACAAAGGGGCAATTTTATATTTCATGCTTTTTCCTTGTGTTAATGAACAATCCAGTGTTCTTACATCATGGCTACGGTTAAATTTCGAGCATATATTTCTGTAATGACATTGCATAGAAATTTGAAGTACTTTCTGATTCAAACACAGATGCCCTTGTGAGAAAAAACTATGGACTTGTCAATTCAGATTTATTATGTGTCATAATAATATAAATCATGTTATTGATATTTCATTTTATTCTGTTTTGAAAAAGCAAAGCTATAGATGACTTCTTAAGTTCTTTCTTCTTCTCACAGGAAAAGGTGTTGAGAATGTAGTAATTATAGGTTCAGGCCCTGCAGGATACACAGCAGCAATATATACTGCGCGTGCCAACTTGAAGCCTGTAGTGTTTGAGGGGTACCAAGTGGGTGGTGTTCCTGGGGGTCAGTTGATGACTACAACTGATGTAGAGAATTTTCCAGGATTTCCAGATGGGATAAGTGGTCCTGATCTGATGGACAGGTATATGAAAAGAAAATAAAGGAAAGGAAACTTGTCATAATCCATGTTATATTGAAATTGAGTCACTAAATCTTAGATTTCATGCATTTTCTTCCACCTCTCTGCTTTCTAGGATGCGGCGTCAAGCTGAGCGATGGGGAGCAGAACTGTTCCAAGAAGATGTCGAAGTGATTGATGTAAAAAGCAGTCCTTTTACCGTACAAAGTAGTGAACGTAAGGTGATATATTTGTTTAAAGAGCTCTTTGTATCTGCTTTATGTTGTTCGTCTTTAAGTGAGTAAAACAACACTTTTTGCTACATACAAGTGACAACTGACAAGTACTTTTATATTTTAAATTTTCCTGTTCTGTGGAAGACTAGTTTTTGGTTTAGTATATTAAGTGTTATTGAGTAAATATTTTTGTGGTGTTATGACTAAATATTTATATGTGTATACATATTTCAGATTAAATGCCATACTATCATTGTTGCTACTGGAGCTACTGCAAAAAGACTTAGGCTGCCTCGAGAAGATGAATTTTGGAGCCGGGGAATTAGTGCTTGTGCTATTTGTGATGGAGCATCACCTCTCTTTAAAGGCCAAGTTCTTGCTGTCGTTGGAGGTGGAGATACGGCTACTGAGGAAGCATTATACTTGACTAAATATGCTCGTCATGTTCACTTACTTGTATGTAGGGACCAACTAAGGGCTTCTAAAGCAATGCAAGATAGGTGGGTCGGATGAACACATCCCAACATTTGTTACTTGCTAGTTGGTAAGGAATGTCAAACTTTATGCTATTAATTGAAGACCCTCTTGAGATGCTACATTATTTGAAGATCATTTGCCTTTCATATCCATTGTAGGTACCAGCTCCTATTTAATCATAGTGTTATTCACTCTTCGTGACATATCTCTTTGTTTTTCTAGAGTGTTTGTGTGTGTAAAATATGTTCCCTTGGGGCAGATTTAGTTTTAGACATACTTAATCGGTGCTTTAGTTCTTACATGTTAACAATTGTCAAGCTCTATTATTTAGGTAACCCTCTCACTTTTGTCTTCAGAACTAAAATGTCCTTCATTGACCAGCGACCACCTTGTTTGCCTCTTTATGTCATATTGTTCTATTTGTTTTTGTTCTATGGTTTAATATAATTATGACTTGATAGTTACTTTTTTCTTTTGATGAGCAGAATGCAATCAATCAGTAATGAATATTTTATTTATCAAGTGAAATTGCCATTTATTCTGTTTGTACTATTATCATTGATTTTTTTCCTTCAAATGCATGGTGGCCACATATTGAAGGTTTTAAATAACCTGTGAACCTTATGATGAACTAGTTCAAGTTTCTTATAGTTATAATTATTCAATTCCTAGATTTCGGTTTGGTTCTGATTCTTATGTCCTACTTCCCTGTTTGATCCCATGAAAATGATACCACCATCCACTTTTTGCATATGAGATGCTGAGTTCACTTTCTTCGCATGTCCAACAACAGACATATTACACTAAGATACATGCATTTGACTGTAGGCATTTGGTCGTAGAAAAATGTTATGTTGAAATAATAAATGATTCTAACTTGAAACAAAACTCTTGTTGTACTTTGCTTATTATGTTATTGTAGATTGATATAATCAGAAACTATACATTTATTCATATATTAAACTAAGAGGATTTACAAGGTATTTATAGGAGAAAAACAGAAACAGACACTGAGCAATTCACGGAGAGTGGTTGAATGAGAAGTCAACCAACTCATACCACCGAATAGCTTCTTCAACAATATCATGCCACCAATCTAATTCTATGTTCATAACAGTTATTAACTTTTACTTGCTATTATTAGTTGATTTGGAGTTCCCTTTTGGGATTCTTTGATGACGGTGGATTATATACTAATAAATAATTGGTATGAGTTTTCAACTGCCTTAATGTTTGTTTAACAGGTTAATTATCACGAATGTTTCAGAGTGTACAACAATCCCAATGTCACCGTGCACTTCAATACAGAGGCTGTGGATGTTATGAGCGATACTAAAGGACAGATGTCTGGTATTTTAATTAGAAAAGTTAATACTGGGGAGGGATCTGTGCTTGAGGCAAGAGGGCTATTTTATGGCATAGGTCATTCACCAAATAGCGAACTATTGCAAGGCCTAATTGAGCTAGACCACTCTGGTTACATAGTAGTTGATGAGGGTACTGCAAAAACTTCAGTGGAAGGTGTATTTGCTGCTGGAGATGTGCAGGTAAGCGGATGAATGCTTTCTTTGAAATGGCTTATTGTTTCCCAAGTTCTTCGCATGCCATGTCTTAATTTTTTAACATTCATTGTTTCTCTTATCCTCCATATACAATCTTCTGAGAATGTCAAATGGGATGTATTTTGAGGTGCATATTTGTTCTCAGTAATCTCCTCGTAAGACATCGTTGCACCTGGCTGAAATTTGATCTTTTCTCCTTAAACTAGACTATGAGGCCTGTGCTTTTCATAAAATTTCAGGTGAGCTACACTGTTCATGTTTATGAATAGTGTGGCTTCCTATAATTTTTATAGTAGGTATATATAGATTATGAAATGTTGGCACAAATATTGAGCATATGAATATGCAAATTTATCAGGAAGTAAAGTTACTAAATTCATCTTGTGGTTTGATCTTATAGGACCATGAATGGAGGCAGGCCGTTACTGCTGCTGGGTCTGGATGTATCGCTGCTTTATCTGCTGAGAGATATCTTGTGAGCAAAGATCTTCTTATAGAGTTCCATCAGGTATTTTACTTCAACATCATGTGCACTTAATGTCCTTTAGAAATTTAGCACTTTGGGATGAGCATCAAGTATCTAATCGTCCTGTAATTCTATATACACCTGTAAGCCCTAGAGAAGCATCTGCAACTTTTTGAATATGGATTTGGTTGTAAATTCTGAATGCTCTATGAATTGAGGAATTAAGAAAGGACTGCATAAAGCCATTCTTTGTAAAATAAGGGACATAAAATTTTGAGTTCTAGATAAAATCAGTTAATTCATGCAGTAATTACAACATGCCTTCCTCTATACTTGTAACAGCCCAAAACTGAAGAGGTCAAGAAAGAACTCACAGACAGAGACGTCCAAGAGGGCTTTGACATCACACTCACAAAACACAAGGGACAGGTATATCTTTACTTGCCTAGTGCTTATGCTAATGGGATTAAGTCGTAGCTTTTGTTATGTTCAATCAATTCATTTTCTTATCAACTTCCGGAGTTTGCATTATATATTTATTCTTTCCATTTTAATTTGTTTTCACAGTACGCCCTGCGGAAACTGTACCATGAAAGTCCAAGGCTTATATGTGTACTATATACATCACCAACATGTGGTCCATGTAGAACGTTGAAGCCTATTCTTAGCAAGGTATGTGATTGCCAAAGTTATTTATTATCCTTACGTGTCATAACACTAATGATTTCTAGAAGCGTCTGACATGATGTCTATGCAGTTCTTTACATGCTAGGAATGAATGTAAATGATACAGATACATACTATATATGTTGTATATTGTCTATGGCTCAGAACTTTCTGTCTTTTCAAATTGCACCTTTGGAATGACATCTGGTAGTGCAAATATTCTCCCTTTAGAGCTTAGGAGAATAATAATACCAAAATGTTCCAGTGTTAACTTAGTATCATTTGCTCTGCTTTTTTGTACTGGTGATTGAGAATAGTGCATATTAGTATATGACCACCATATTTCGGTTTGTTATGTTTTGAATCAACTTCTTACGTGCTCAACTTGAAAGTAGCAATGTCTAGTTACTTGCAGCGTGTGTTCGGGAATGAAGTAAAAAAGCGCTTTATGAAGTAAACCATGGTTTTGGGTGAATGTCTGCCGAACACCACATAATATTACAGAATCCCGTTTTTGACCCAAACCATGGTTTTGGGTCAAAAAAGCTATTCTGGGCTGAAGCTATTTTTGAATGCTTTTGGGTCAGAAATTTCAGACCGTTGGGAGTAATTATTCCTTTTCTCTTTCCCCTTTCCTGTCTTCTCTTCTTCATTCCCGTGATCTCCATTTTTCGTCCTTCTTCCTGCGTCTCTGCATCTCTTTCCCTTGTCCTTTCCTTCTTGTTCCTTCTCGTCTCGGCCGTCTTCTGGCTTCCCTTCTCCGTCTCCCTTCCCGGTCGGCGTTCCGGCTTCGCCTCTTCGGCCCTCAACAGATTCCCTCTTCCCCTTGTCGTTCCCATTGTCTCGCGGATCTGAAACACTTGGCTGAGCGTGGCTTCGATCTTGCCTTGCTCCATTTTCTGGCGGTGAACGGAGGCGGTGAACGGACGGTGGTGCTATTTTTGGTGGCCAGTCCTCTGTCCTGTGATCTAGTTTTAATTGGGTTCACGGAAAATCGGCTGCGAAATCTTGCCGGTGACTTTGTGAGGTTCGGCGACCCAGATCTTGGCCAGCGACTTCGTGAAGGTAGTGAACTTCCTACAGGTTGGTGTGCCATTTTCCTCTGCGTGTGTGTTGTCTTGTGGCCTTGCATTGTGTTTTCCTTTTGCGTTGGCCATGTGTTCATGGTGTCATTTTCGTTTTGCGTTTGTGGTGTCATTTTCCTTTTGCATTGGCCTTGTGTTCTCTGGTATTGGTGCTCTGGTTATGGTGCTCTGGTTTCAGTGCTGTGGTTATGGTGCTATGGTTTCTGGTTTCGGTGCTCTGGTAGTTTCGGTGCTCTGGTTATTTTCGGTGATCTGATTATATCATAGTTTTTCTCTTTTTTGTTTTTTGTTTTTTTTTTTTGCTCTGTTATGGGCATTTGTTTTATGTGTGAAGTGCTGCATATTTTCTGTTATGCATCTTTTGTTAATGTTGGTGGCATTTCACACAGTCTATTCATCATTCTGGCACCCAGGAAACTTGTCTATCGTAGATACTTGAGTTTGATGTTTCATGTTTGTGATTGCCTTAGGCATCTGAATTGTCTTTAGCAATGCTGTCAAATTTGCAAGTTTAGGCTAATCATATGGAAGAGGTAAACTGTTGTAAACTCACAAGAGCTTACATGTGTGAATAAATATCTAGTAAAATATATATCTCTATTATTAATTACACATAAAAAGGCCATTATAATGAAAAAGATTGCATATTCACATGGCAAGATATCCCCTAGGTAATACAGTAAAAATAATTTGTAAGTACTTTTTTATGAACATTTTTAATTACTTAAATAAATTGTTGCATAAAAATTATGCGAAGGATTCCCTCTTGTCTACTCAACACCAATAGAATGAAATTCTCTATGAGCTCCAATGGGGAACATTTGAAAGGAGATATCTATATTAGTGAATCACTAAATGAAGATGTTGTAAATCAATACACCACTGAAAACACAGTAGGGAGAGAGAGGGTGCACGCACACAGAGTTGCGGCTCATTTGAGAGTCTTCTGCTTTTGGTGCCTGTGATTCATGTGGTGGCCTTGGATTGGGTTTTTGCATTTGAATTGTTGGATTGCAGAAAACTCGTGAAAAACTAGCAAAACATGTTTTACAGGCATTTCATAATTTTTAGAAAGCATAAGGATCTCACACACGCAAACTTCAATCGCTGAAATCTTACAGGTATCCAATATACCTGTGATGCTAACTATCCGTATACCAAAATGCCCTCTTGTTTTAATGAGTTTTTAAATATGGTGCCTAATCAGGATTTTTTACATTTTGATAAATATTTTGTTACATGTCAAAGAAGTCTATTTCAACTTTCTAGTCTGTAATACTCCTTCCATAATTGATAAGCACTGATTTTGATGATTTTAAGATATCTGCATTAAACCTATCAAAAGAAACTTCTAGTCACCAGACATAAGGTTGATTTCTGGTAAACAATATTTGTGCAGGCATGAATTCTACCAGAAGCCTGATGAAGTTGTTGTAACCATATTTGCGAAGGGAATCCCACAGGACAGAGTTACGGTTGACTTTGGTGAACATTTCGGGTTTGGAAGAACAAGTTCGCAATCTTACAGACAATGCGTAGCTATAGCTTTCCCACACAGGTTAAAATTGTTTGTGCGACGATGGCCATACACAATATCATTAGAAGAACTTCTATTTTTGATCCTGACTTCTGCCACCATGAACGAGAGGATAGTTTGTTTGATGTCGATGGCCCTGATGCTATAGACTCTTCAACAATACCTTCATTACTTGCATCTTCATCTGACATGGCTTCTCTTCGTGATTCGATAAGAGATCAGATCGTTTATTATGCGCAAGAGCATTAGTCATGTGAATGTTTTCGTATTTTTTCGTACTCTCTTTTTGACAATATGTTAAATGGTATTTTATCCATATTTTGACTTACTCTGTTATTGACATTTACTCAGAATTTGTACTTTGGTGTTTTGTAGAAAAGATTTCTTATTTTAGCAATTTTTTAATATACTTATATATATATATATATATATCTTTAGAAACTAGGTAGGAGTGGTAAAAGAAGCAGAAATTAAAGACACAGATACACTTGCAAAAATCAAAACCATTCCAAAGAATTTAATGAGGAATAATATATATATCTTTAGAAACTAGGCAGGAGTGGTAAAACAAAGCAGAAATTAAAGACACGGATACACTTGCAAAAATCAAAACCATTCTAAAGAATTTAATGAGGAATAATAATATATATATATATCTTTAGAAACTAGGCAGGAGTGGTAAAAAAAGCAGAAATTAAAGACACGGACACACTTGCAAAAATCAAAACCATTCCAAAGAATTTAATGAGCAATAATAATATATATATCTTTAGAAACTAGGCAGGAGTGGTAAAAAAAGCAGAAATTAAAGACACGGACACACTTGCAAAAATCAAAACCATTCCAAAGAATTTAATGAAGAATAATACAGTGGGTTTGGCAAGAGATAACCCAGGTTGTCAAAGGAGATGAAAATTAATATAATATACGCCTTCAATATGTACGTTTGATCTAATTTTGTAATTTACTACATAATTGACTAATGTTATAACTTTATAATTTTTTCATCTATTTTTTTATATTACATAATTGACAAATTTTATAATTTAAAAATTTTTGGACAAATTTATTTCATTTATTGTAATTATTATGTAATTTAATGTCAAATAATACTTAAAATATAATCTTATCATTTATATGTAATTATCATAAAAGTTAATGTCCTTTTTAGTCATTTGATAATGAAAAAAGCTATTCTGATAAAATCATCCAAACACTCTCATTTTATCAAAATCACTTTTTCCCATAATCTATTTTCCTATAATCTATTCTCCAAAAGCTATTCTCTCCATAATCTATTCTCCAAAAGCTAATAAGAACACACCCGCAGTTAGAAACTGTTAGTACTACATTAGTAATTGTCAATATCCAAAAGCTTAAATCAGCAAGAGAACAGCCAGATGTCTAGCTTATTCTGTTCAAATTTAATTTGATGAAGAGAATGAGGTAGCGAAGGTTTAACTTCCAACCGTTTATGAAAGGCTTGGTACCTTGTCGAGAAACAAATCAATGTAACAGCGTGTAACTACTTAACCTTTCATGCTTGACATCTCTAGGTTTAAAAGTATACATAGAAAATGTTGGGTTATAACACTTCAGTTTACATTCCTGTGGCAGGTGATTGATGAATTTGATCAGAAGGTTCATTTTGTCGAAATTGATATAGAAGAAGATCCAGAAATAGCAGAAGCTGCTGGAATCATGGGTACACCATGTGTGCAGTTTTTCAAAAACAAGGAGATGCTTAGGTACATATTAAACACCTTAATTTAACATCTATGCAATTTTATCTCCACCTTATTATGACTAATGCAAGAAAAGTGGTAGATATGCATGGTGCTGTCAATGTCTATATTAACCAATTGACCAGTGTTACATATATGCTTGCTTAATGGGTTATTGTCTGTTGCTGGTAATTGCATTTTGCAGGACCGTTTCAGGAGTCAAAATGAAGCGGGAGTATAGAGATTTCATTGAAGAAAATAAATGATGTATTTCAAACATTCAAGGTTGTGATTCAATTTTGTATTTTTTTTTTTTTTAATTGGCTGGCTGAGTAATGCTGTCGATTTTGACTTTTGCCAATTACCAACTTTTCGATTGTACTTGTACATGTAGAGTTGCCAATATTGAACAGTTTATATTTATTTATATATTTTTAATGTAAAATTATGATAATAATTTCATAAAATTCTAAATTTAAACCGTTAAGAGTTTTAATTCATTAACGAGAAAAGGACCTATTGAACGTTTTCTGTCTAAAAGGATTGTGGGTTTAGGAAGAAAATAACAAAGTATGGAGGGAGGAAGCCAATAATGGAAAAGGGGAAACGTCAGCCACAATATTTACTTGATTTTTTCAAAAAAACTTTTGGCCAGTAGTATATAGATACTGCAGTACCAACTACCAGAAATCACTAGTCATGGAGAAATATAACACATACGTTTGCACTCGCCCCGATCGCAAAGACTCAAGAGAATAACCCCATGAACTAACATCACTGCAATACACCCAAAAGCATCAAATTGCAAAATTTGGAGACATGAGAGCCTCTTCAGAAGATAATGGCCGGGGAGCAAACTGCTTCTTGGAAGACACAGATGGCTTTTTGCTTGGTGAAAATCTTCCGGCGAAGACCTTTGCATAATACCACAGCATGCACATTTTAGGCCTATTGTTGCAGTAAAGCACAACAAAGAGAAGCACTCGGTGAAGTAATACTAATGAAAGCAACGCTGTTAAGTCCCACCACTTACCACGATCCAAAGGAACCCCAAATATTGTCTTAAGGATTTGCTCTCCCTTCACTCTTGACTCGCCAGGTAGCAGAGCATCAAACTCTAGCCCCACCAGGTCATTCTTGTACTGTCCCTGTGCTCCAAAATACGAAGGAAGTTCTATTCTGTCAAACCAAGATGCAACCATATACAAAGCAATTCATCCATTTTGGGGGGTTGTGAGCAGCGTTATTGTATTTGGTTTGGTTTTATAGATTTAATGGTGATGAAATTTCAATAACTTTGGAGTTTGGGCTATGATGTAATGTACCTGTACAGCCCAAGTTGCAAAACTGAGGTAGAACATAGGGTAGCGCCAAAAGAACTCGGGAATGTCAGGTAGTGGTCTGAAGATTTGGGAAGACATCATCATAAAGATCTGCAGCCGCCACCAATTAAAGCGATCAAGCTTTTAAAGACATGGTCATTTGTGGAAGAATTTTTAGACGAGGCCCTTTCAAACCAGAAGGAACAGATATGTATATTATGTACAACATGTTTACATATGATGATAAGCATGACAAAAGCAGAGAAAGAGGTTTGCCTACTATTGCACCAGTTCGTATTCCTATGCCCCTTAGGATATTGGGAACCATTGAAGCAACAACCATAATGCAGCCTTCAACAACTGATAACCAGCAGAACAAGTTGATGCAGAAGAATGCATAATCAGATAAGCCTGGATGAAACTGCACCATGTAGTATATGATCGTTCCAGATAAGACCGATGTGAGAATAAGGAAAGGGATCGAGGATAGGATGTTTGACAGTACAAACACAGCCTCCCCATAATGTCCTTTGGACCTTTCACCATAGAACACCTAAGTTTTGTAAAATGACATGAAAGAATATTTCAGTATGGATATTAAAGTCGTTCCTGTACAGAAAGCAATGGATAAATTCTTAGTTTACCTTCAATTCTTCAATGAAAAATGGCAATCCTCCACATGATAAACAAATCGTGAAGCCGTAGATGAATGATATGCACTTTCCTCTGGCTAAGATTGAGTTGTTGTGTACACCAATATGATAAAACTGGGTTCCAACACTGATTGAGATCATTACATAGAAAATAATCCTGAGCCAGTAATAGCCCATGTCCCTAGTCATGTTCAGGAAAGATCGTTGGGTCAATGTGCAGAGTTGGTTCCACCAAGTGCTGGTGCTTGTTCTCATGTCGGACTCAATCACCAGTTCTTCCTGCGACTGTAACAGTTTACAAATTCATCACTTTCCAAACACTGTTAAACTTTAAACATAAGAGCATTTTCTCAATATTATTCACCAACCCCTGTTTCAGAGGAGTTTTCGATAACATTTTTATGTGTGTTTTACCAAATTTCTAACTTCATTAAACAATTTTATAACTAGGACTCGGTTCAAAGAAGTCAAATGTAATTTTCTGCTAATAAAATACTCTCGAGTAAGAACTTCGTACGTCAGATATCAGATTTTGAATCTTTCTTCTTGCATTGATCATTGTCTCTGATGTTTTGTAACTCCCGCGTAAGGGCTGCTCTGCTCTCTGATGTTTTCGAGTCCATTGCAGAATGTGACGGTGTTGCCTGTCAGTGACAATTCACATTCAGAAGCTTGACAAAAATATTTTCAAAAGGAAACAAGCTACTCGACCAAAAAGCCTAGGGAGTTAAGGTTGTTAGTTTCTATACTTAAATAGTTAATTACGTTACTCAAGTTCTTACCAAAATTTGGGCCCGCTGGCAGTGGTAGGGCAGCGGAGGTCCGGCCAGCAAGGGGGATTTGCCTTTTTTCAAAAAAATAATAATAATGAGAAGCATTTTATTAAAAGTACAATATTTTAAAATTTCAGATTTATCCCTAAAAACTCGTGTCCTTTTCATATATTAATAATTTTTTTTAGATTTTTAAAATTCAAGTGATATTCAAATGAAATTAACCCCTACCATACATATGAAATGAGAATATATCATTATTAATTATTTGAGCATAAAGTTTTAAATATATACCCGCACGAGCAATGTAGATGAAGGGCCTTCAAGAAAATGAGACTCCTGTATAAAAATAATATCAATTATTATAATAAGGTTATGGTCCAAAATACCTGTGAATTCATACTCAATGTTAGAAAATACTTATAAAATTTTTTTGGATATTTAGAATTGGAGCAAAAATCACATTACAGTTAAAACCATCCAATGTCTAGATGTTGGGTGTTTTTAATTGTAGTGTGATTTTTGCTTCGATTTTAAAATTCATAGGTGTTTTTACAATTAAGAAAAATTTATGAGTGTTTTTATATATGAAAATAAGTCTTTGGTTATTGTTTGCACGTTTACCCATTATAATATAAAAAATGAGCTACCTTGAATGGTCATTAAATACAAGTTAAGTAAATGGTACTCTGAAATAAATGGAAGCAGATCCTCTCATCATCTTATTTTCTTATCATCCCTCATTAACCCATCTGAACCGTTGATTTGGAAGAGGAGGCATTTGGACCATTGATTAAGAAGGGGAGAGAAAAATGAAAGGAGTGATAACTTGATGACGTAGTTCATTTTTTACCTTTTAAATTAATTGGACGGACATGATTTAGAGATTATGAGGGATAATGAGAAAATAGACAATGAAAGAAACAAAACCCAGAATAAATAAGCATGTCTATGAGGCCTGATTGTAAAATCAGCGTGCACGTAGTGTGCGTGAAGTAAAACTTGGTACGAAGAGTATCGCCAGGGTCACGTCGGTAATAATTATTAATAAGGGGCCAAGAATGGTGCAGTTATTTTACTTCTTTTCATATATATGTGTGTGTGTTTCAGAAGCTAGTTATTAGTCTTTATCAAGTGATAGTTAACATGAAAAACTTAATTTGTTCCCAACAAAAAAAATCACGCTGCGAAAAAACTAAAATTCATTATCTTAATTCGAAAGTTTAAGTCTACAATTCATGACCTTTAACATGATGAGCTTCATAGTATTTTTTTTAATTATTTAAATGGTTTGATTTTTTAAAAAAAAAAATTGAGTCATATTATTCATTACTTGTGAGCAATATACTAACTTATAAATTCTATACTTTATGCCGATGATTATGGTGGCAAAAAATATTTTATATTAATGATTATCCAGTGAAAGTTCATGATAAAAATTGAGCAAAATAATGTCATTAGAAATAAATACGATTGGGCCAGAGTGAGGTTAAGCTTTTTAACTATTCATCAATAAAACGTCAAGTTATGATATGAAATGACTATAGGCTCTTGTACCAAAAAAAATAACTATAGGCTCCCCTAATTAAGGTAATTAAATCTGGACCGGTCAATGAACTGGTCGAGGTATTGGATCAAGAGTTAGTGGGTCAGACTGGAGTCAAACCAAAGCTAAACCGAGACCAAACCGGTGAGAAATGGAATATTTTAGGCTTATAATATGAAATTCTAAAGGAAACATTTTTTAAAAAAAACCTTGACCCAAACCGAACCGGTTTAGTGGCCGGGTCGCCGGTTTCCAGTCCATTTTAGCCAATCTAGTCCGGGTTAGAAAACCTGGCACCTAACAAAAAAAAAACCATTTTGGTTAACTAAAAATATCAATTTACTCAAAATAATTACTGACATGTTTATTAACAAAGCAGTACAAACTAGATCTTATACTCTTCTCGTCCTTAATATAAAACATATTTGGAAAGTTAGTCTTAGTCCAAATATAAGACATAATTTTCATATTTTTCAATCTTTTCCTAATTTACCCCTATTGATACTCCCACAACAATAATCAAAGAGAAGAGGGAGAGAGAGAATTAAGGAAGATATGACTTAGGTATTTAAAAAAAAATACATATTATATTAACTAACTCAACTAATTTTCTTAATCTACCCAAATTAAGTAAATATATCTTATATTAAGAACAGGGGGAGTATTAAGGATAGGAGATAAGAATATTTATTAGGGAAAATTGCCCATAAAGACCTCATTGAAAATTTATTTGCCCAATGGGACCTGAAAGCATTTAAGGGAAGATCTTTTGCATACGAAAATGATTGTTTGAATAAAAGGGAAAATCTTTTGTATATAAGGAAGATTATTTGAACACAAGGGAAGATCACATAAGGAAGATATATTGAACAATGGGAAGATTGTTTGAATACAGGAAAGATTATTTGAACACAAGGTCTCATTTGATAAATAAATTTTCAATGAGGTATTTAAGGCCAATTTTCCCTATTTATTATTCATTTAAATATTTTTTAGGGAATGCATGGGGGATGGAATGGAGTTAACTAGCCATGCTTTTTTAAAAAAATATTATCAACAACTGACGGCAAAAGTCCAAAATGCAGAGAATAAAAAATCGGACCGGACCAGTAGGTTCGACCGGTTGACCTGGGAACCGGTCAGTGATCTAATCTGGTTTGATCATTAAACCGTGAGACTAATTGGACTGGTTTCATTTTTTTTTATTTTTTAATATTTTTATTTTTTGCTTTTTCAGGGAAAAATAGAAGGTTGAATACCAAAATAAAGAAAAAAATAGGTAAAGAAATAACAAATTTTAAAAAATGAAAGATAATGAAAAAAATTATTTAAAAAGATATAATAATTATAGGAAAGGAGATATCATTGTATAAGTATAGGCATTATAACTAATACTAATAGATTTTAAGCATTTTTTTCTAAAAATATTCATTTTTTATCTATAGAAGTTTAAAAATATATTAATATATATTGTCACTAATAAATTATAATATTTTAATATGACTGGTTCAACTACCGGTTAGATCCTGATTGACCCATTAACCCTTAAATCTATACTATAACCAGTTCATTATCCGATCCAGTTTTTCATTGATCGCCAAAATGTGAGCAGTAGGAGATGGGGACCTCGCTGTGATGGTTGGGGACTTGGGGGCAATCCGAGTGACCCACCAAGCTTCACCGGCAAATGGATACATACACACACATTGGCCTTTCCGTTGGTTATATTTTTAAATCTTATATAACTGTTATATCTTCTCAAAACTATAATTATATTGAGATTGATTTATTAAAATTATATTTAATTGGCTTGAGCATTTGGCATTTAAATTTATAACTTTGTGAATCACCCTTCAAGTGGCAAGGTTGATATTGGGCAAAGATCAAAACCCCAAGGCAGCCAAATAAAAAAAAACAAAAAATCTGTGAAATAGTAAAATTTAACTTTATTCGCCATTAGATGAATTGATGAAATAAATGGAATCCATCAAACTTCTATTCCTCTTTTTTTTTTTTTTACCTGATTATAATCATGATTTTTTAAAAAATGCTATATATTAAATTACAAATCTTGGGGGTTTTTTCTTGCTAAAAACTTATGAAACAATAATATTAGAGGGTTAATTGACAAGTAAGCCAAAACCCCCAGCGGGGAAGCAATGGTCAAGGATGAGGAACGTCATCAAGAATGAAAGGCCCAAGCTTACCAGTCCTAAATAGAGTAAGAAACTTCTTGGATACCATTAAACGTCCTTCTGAAGCCTTGTGAGGTATCTTCATAGCCTTTTGCAATGCTCCAAATTGCTGCTCAATCAGATCCTCCAAGTCGCCTTCCTCTTCTATGTTCCCTTTGAACTCCGTTAGAGTCACATACAGTGCTCGTTGAACTTCCATTACAAGATCCTAGCATGCAGTTACAATAACAAAGATAAGAGTGGCAACCCAAGGAACATAATGCTTCAAGCAGTGAACTTCAATAAAACAATAAACTATTGTATCAAAAAAAAAACATTAAACTATAAACTCGTATCTGATCTCCTAGCTCTATCAAAAAGGCATGCTAAATTGCCAATTGACGGTGAATATTGACACTGGGTCATTCAAATACTAATATCGTGCACTCTCAGAAAAAATGAAATGCATTAATGGCCCTGTCTTGGAGAACAACCGTGTTATTTGAAAGTATTTTATGCATGGTTCAAAAAACCGGACTAGACCGGCCGGTTCGACCGGTTGAACCGGGAACCGGTTCCTAGTCCGATCCGGTTTGATTAAAAACCGGTCAGACCGGTTGAATCGGTCAAAACCGGTTGGACCGGTCAAAACCGGTGGTCCAACCGGTTGACCCGGTTTCTTCCCTTTTTTTTTTTTTTAATTTTCAAATTTTTATTTTGTGTTTTTTGAGGATAAAATGGAAAGTTGAAGACTAAAATGAAGAGAAAAATAGATAAAGAACAAATCTTAAAAACTGAAGAAAATAATGAAAAAAATTATTTAAAAAAATATAATAATTATAGGAAATGAGATATCTTTGCATAAGTATATGTATTATAACTAATACTAATAGATTTTAAACATTTTTTTTTCTAAATATCTTTATTTTTATCTATAGAAGTTTAAAAATATATTAATATATATTATCACTAATAAATTATAATATTTTAATATGACCGGTTCAACTACCGGTTAGACCCCGGTTGACCCATTAACCCTTGAACCTGTGCTGTGACCGGTTCATTGCCCGGTCCGGTTTTTCGTTCCTTGATTTTATGTGAATGGCACTGTAACAACTTTCAACACATTCCCAACACAACCATAAATGATGAGAAAATGTGACTATATCCAACATGTGCTCCCAACAAACATCTATCCCACTCAAATGAATTAAGTAAAAAGACAGTGTGATGGAGATTGGAGTAAATGAAATAAGGTGCACATAAATATTCCAGTACTGTAAGAGAAATTTTAAGAAAAATGGGGTATATCTAACCTCAATATAAACCACCTCAGATTTATTTGGTGGATTTATTCTCTTTCGCTTAAGACTTTTCAAATTGTATTCATGCTTTTCCTCAGATTCATATCGAATCCCTTCCATTCTCCTATTATTCAGGTGCTTCCAGTGAATTGGAGTCCCTCGGCTATTCAAAACTGCCAGTAAGTATTGAGCAATACGCTCCTCACCCACAACTGAATCTTTCACAGATCCTGCAAGCACATAGATAACTTAGTCAAATAACAAAACAATGTTAACAAAGAAATTTAAGACACATCATTTTAAGGGATGCACTACCTGCAAGAGCCAGCTTTAACCCTGTTTCTATGTCTGGGATGCTTGGAACCAGCACCCCAGGAGTATCTAAGACATATATGCTCGGGTGGTGTGCAATCTGGACATTAAGTCAGGGCCAGAGTTTAACCATATGTCAGCATATGTGCGTGCAGTACTGTGACCTTTCATAAACACACAAATGGAAAAAAAAACGACCAATGACAAACAATAAGTTGGAAAGGATTGGAGAAGGCCAAAGCATTGTTATATCATCAAGAAAATAGACAAAGCTGGCAGAAGTAAAGCAGTTCTCATTTCCCTCTTGCCTTTTCATTTTCAATATAATCTTCTGTTCAATGCTATGACCGTTCAAAATAGTGGCAACTGAAATTGAGACAAGAAAAACTAATATAACTACAATACTAAATGAATTTATAAACTACAGCAAATTCAAAAGGCCACAAAAAATACAAGGATCTAATGCACACCACCAATAGGGATGCAGAGCCAGCACTTCTAAGGTTCTAGCTAAATTCATGTTTATCAAATGGAGGAACAATTCAAAAATTGCCCATGAGAAATTATGTGCAGAAGTGGGAGAGCATATTAGCATGCATGTGCACACGCATATATTGCAAACATAAAATGGGGAAAACAAGAAGAGAGGAAGAAATTATGATATGCAGATCACTAGACCTTGTATCCAGCAATATCTTGAGTAACACCAGGAAGTGGACCCACAGTAGCTCTCTTCATCTTCTCCTGCACTATGGAAGCAAATTAAAACATCACCAATGCACATTCCCTTGACCAAATCACGAAAAAAAAAATAACAATCAGAAAAATCTGACAGCTTGACATTCATTAACAATTTTCAATTGCTGTGCAATTTTTACCTGGAAAGCGAGACAATGCAATCTGATGAATTGAGTTAATCAAAGCCGACTTCCCAACATTTGGAACACCAAGCACCATAACAAGGAGAGTAGGTTCCCTGGAAATCACTTCCTTCAATTTGAACTCGACAAGATCAAGAAGCTTCAATACATGGACAAGAAAGATCCCAACAGGGGATAAATTAGTACACATTATTAACTTCATGAAAATTACCTAACTTGCTCAGAATCGCATCCATGTTAAAACATGCACATTCGACTTGTTTTTCTGAGGTACGGAGGAAACGGTAAAACATGAACGACTGGCATTTCAAATTATGCACTCATTATCGTATAATTTATAGGCTTAGCTTAGCAGGAACGACGTCAACATAAAATAACATATACCACAATAATATGGATTAAAGAACATTACAGTAGAAGTATTTCCCCCCTTCAAAAGACAGATATGAATAGAGCAGTAGGCAACGGTAGCAATGTAATGATTAGAACAATAATACCAACTAACCTTCTTAACAGAGCTCTTGCTATGGGCACTTATAGGAACACAATCTTGCTTGCACGAATCAAAATAATGTATCCATTTCTACAACAACAAAACCAAATGGATCAAAAAATGGAGGGTAAACCGCTTTATAGTATAAAATATATTTTCTGAAGACGAAAGGGATGAAACTGACATCAGGCAAGAAAAAGTTTTATCACGTAGTCACACATAGCAAACATCTATTGAAACCGATAAGTATAATAGGAATTATATTCCAACGCCAACAACCAAATTTCGGCGTAAACGAGGGTCATACGTGCATGATATTGGGGTTAGCCAAGTCTTTTTTATTAAGTGCAATGACACGGCGCTTCCCGGAGAGCTGAGATTGAAGATCGGCGTGAGCAGAAGACAGAGGAATGCGCGCGTCTCGAACTTCGATGACGAAGTCTGCAACCTTAAGGCGCTGGCGAATAGCGTGAGTGGCGGCCGCCATGTGTCCCGGGAACCAGTTGATAACTCCGCCATCGGCCATGAAGCCCATCTCTCCCAACCCTTTCTTTAGAAGTCCCTTCAACCCACCCATTCTTTGTCGCTACTCGCTCATCCACAAATCACAAGCACGCAAGCTGGGACCGTTGAATCGGCTTTCCCAGACGGGGAAAAATACATCACTTACGGAGATTTAGGGTTTAAGAAGTAACGAAGGAAGTATGACAAATGGACACAAATAATTTACAATTAACAAGTGCATTTCGCTTGAATCAGAGTGGAGATGTTGGCGTATTGCAGCTCAATGCTGAATGCTAAGTGGAAAATGGAACTCAGATGCAAACCTTTGGAGGCGTCACCGATCAAGTCCCAAGGGGCCTAATGGAAGAAACCGAGAAAGTCGATATTGGACTTTAGGGACTGATACAACGTCGGACTGGCCTTTCTGGTTTAGTGTTTGTCAGATATATGGGCCAACAAAAGATCGGCCTTAACAAACTCAGAGTTGTTCTGGAACAAATGATGGGTAAGTTCATTGCTACAGTACATACCTGGCCCGTGAGGAAAACGAGGAGAGTCAATGGGATCCAAGATTTAGCCATTGTCTGCTATAGTTTAATTTTAGCTTATAAATATTTTTAAATCATGATTTACGATATACGAAGTATATATATAAGAGGAATTTTATCTCGATTTATGTGAAAAACATTTATAAGTTAAAAATAAGTTATCTCAAACATATTAGTATTTTGGAATAAATAATAGTGATAATGTTCAATGAGATGTACCCCCTCCGGTTCTATTTATAAATAACTTTTCCTTTAATTGGCAAAATGAATTGATAATTAAAAGCAATAAGTGTGTCAAAAATGTCATGTTTTTGCCATATATGCCCCTATTTATGACAAGAGTATAGGAGAGATAATAAATAAAAAGTATGACAGATAATGAGGATAAGATATGAGAAATAATGAATATTTAATAAGGGTAAAATATGAAAAAGAAGCTTACATTTTCAGACAAAAAATAAAAATTGCTTATAAAATGGACCAACCCTATAAAAGAGAAGGTTGTTTATGAGACCGAAGGAAATATAATATAATGGTGCATCCTACGAAGGTGGTCGCTTTCCCCATACACTGCAAACCTGTGTTTACACTTCCAACTAAAGCTGGGGAAACGGGCGAGCCCGCGTGTTGTGGGCTGGCCCATACCGACCCGCGGGTTAAGTTGGTCGGGCCCGTGTGGCCCACATTTATACGGGTTGGCATTTTGCCAACCCTAACCCGCAGTATGCGGGTTACGAGCCAGCCCGCAGGCCCGCATATTTTTTTTGAAAAAATAAATCTTATTTTTTAAAGATAGTCGAAAATACGAGACATATATATATATGATTTATTAAATTTACTTTCTTAGCATCAATCATGTCACGCCCTTACCTTGTTTTAACCTTTTTCAGAGTATTTGCGGAAAATGATATGCGGTTCGGTGGGCAATACAGGTATAGCATAACTATACTGATAATATGTGTATGATTACATAAATTCCCTATAGGGGTTTGTACATAATACTTACGATTAAGGTAGCCACACAAGGCTACCAGGGTGTCTAAACTCATCCCAATGAAACGGAGACTTCTTCACGTCTTCGTTCCATTACTGTAATCCCCTCGTACGGTTCTCTGCATTGTTGTTTACTTATCTTCTGTCGTCTCCTGTCTGAATTGTTGGTAGGGGAGGGTGAGATTCGAAAGAATCTCAGTAGGAAACAGATACCATAATGCATGCATGATTGATGCTATGTGTATGACATGTTAGCTTTATCTATATGTATGCCCCATAATGACATTTCTGCATGCTCAATGTTTCATACAATAAGACTATGGCCACAGCAAAAACAGAAATAGAGCTTCATTTATTCAAATATGCTCTACACAATCAAGTAAAGCAATCACATACATCATTACACAGGCAAAGATATCAAATACATGCAAGTAAGGTAAGTTCCCTACCTCCAATCTTTCTCCTCGATTTGCGTGCCAAAAGCTCGAGGCTCCATATTCGATCTTACAATATCAAATATACTATTTAGACAATTTCATAGTGTTTCTGGGGGTTATATGAGTCTATCTTAAAAAATTACTAAAATACCTCCGGGGACCCGGCCCCATCATACCCGGTCTGGCTGTACTTTTCTCGAAATTCTAACATGGGCTATCCTGACATATTTTTGCCCAAGAAATCCATTTCCGGACTCGGAATTACCAAATTCACTGCCAAAAGACAAAATTGCCCTTGGCAGCCCATATTTCAGTGTTTTAGGGGCATTTTCATAATTATGTCTTCTCGGCCTTTTCCGAAAAAATGCCCAACTGTAACCCCACCTATTTTCGCCCACTGAATCCAATGGAATCATCAAATCATTGAAAATCCAACTCTAAGATCCATTTACAATGCTGACCGAAATATATAGGTTTTAAGGGGAAAATTGGGGTTTTTCGGTTTCGGCTCCGTAAACACGTTCATTTTTACTCCTAACCACTTTATTAACTATTCCATTAGGTTACAAATACCATTTAGTATCAATTTTATCAGCATAACAGCCCCAAAAACCCATTTTTCATTTTTAGAACCAAAGACAATCCGGCGAAATTTCACCGATTAAATTGTCCACAGCAGCCAGAATAGTCAATATACGAAGGTTTGGAAGTTACCTCAAGCTCCTTCTGGCTTTTCTTAACTTGGCTGAAACCCTAGATACTCCAACAAGAGATTTTGAGCTTCCAACCCTTGAATCACATAGAATAATAGCTTAGGAGCGGAGTTATACGCATTAAGAACTGATTTACTGAAGAAATCACTTACCTTTGTAAGCTTTTTCCTCCCACTTTCTCTCTCTAAAATTTCACACTTCCTCTCTCTCCTTGGCTGCATCTCACGTCTGAAATGGGCCCAAGAGGAAGAGGATGATGATATATTATTATATCATAATTTACTTTAATTTTCCAAATTTTCGGATTTTTACAAAATTCTAGCAGATTTCTACCCAAACTTTGAAAAATCATAACTAATTCTAGAAAAATAGAAATGAGGTGATTCCAAAGCCTATAGAACCCTTATTGAGTCTAGTTTCAAGGAAAAATATAGACTTTTGCTTCATGGAATCACAAAATTCCCAGAATTTCAATCTTTGCATATTGTTCCAGAAATTTCATAGTTTTTCTGTGCTGACTTCAAAAATTCATATCTTTTTGTGTATAGCTCTAATTGAGTCATATGACCTATCAAATTAAATCTTAGGATGTCTAATTTCATCCTGTAAAATTTCATCATTTTTTCTTATCATTTGATCATTTAAATGAACATGACAAACTTACTACCTCATAGGCGATTTCACCAAAAACATAATTACTTTCTCCAAAATTCACCATTTTACTTTCTTAATACCCTAAAGATATAGAAATCATTAGGGGATAAATTTGGGCTTCTACTAAATTGGGACTTAGTAGTCCACTTAATTTATGCTTATTCCCAAGCCTCAAATCCCAAATTTTGGGGTATTACAAATCATTTATCTTATAAAAATTTAAAAACATAATTCACAATTTAAGAGATAAAGTTATTAAATTTACCAAATTTTATAAAAAAAATATAAACTCATCCTCAAACAACCAAAATATAATAATTTTGTTTAAAAAATAAGGGAGTAGGCTAAGATTTTTTTCTCTTTGAATTGGGAGGTGTCAAGATAGGAATGAACAACTTATAAATATTGTGAAATTATTACATGTAAAAACAATTTTACGGGCCAACCCACGGGCCCGCACTTTTGCGGGTTGAGATTTTCCCAACCCACGGCCCGGTAGGTTAGGCTCGTATTACCGGCTCTACTCCCAACAGCATTATTTGGTGCTCTTTAGGGGTGGAAATAAGTTAGGCTAGGCTATGATTTGCCTAAATAAGCCTGTGCCTGTAACAGAGATTCAAAGCCTAGGCTTGTATATAGGCTTTGTGTTAGGCTTGAGCTTGGGCCTTCAAAATGTCTGACAAAACCTGAGGCTTGTTTAAAGGCCTACTTAAATAATGTAGGCTTTTAAATAGCCTTTAAAGCCGATACCTCCAAATTCATATATAACCCTTCACAGTTATATACAATCTTACATTATGTTTTAAAAGCCTACTATCCATTCTCATAGTAATATTATGGCTTAGTAAGGAAAAGAAAAGAATGTCTAGTGACAACAATTGTCCGAGCAAATAGAAATAAAAAAAACTAATCATTTGTTAACTAATGAGATATATTTTCTAAAATTGACTAAACATAACAAATAACATATTAAACTAGATTTTACCTCTTCTACATTTCACACGTAAATTGGGACAAACTCCTCTTACTCAGATCATAATATTTCATTTGACACTAAAATAAACTCATAACAATTATTATACTTTAGTGGAGGCGCAAATTAGGGGAGAGTGAGTGAGTTAGTGTTGCCATCTAGAGCGATCGAAGAGGAGAAAGGCAAGGGTGAATAATTTATGCGAAAGTAATGATTGAGTATAATGACGATGAGATGTGAAATTTAGAATTAAAATTAAATTGGTAAATTCATAAAATAATTTAGATTATATTATATATACTTATGTAATAGTATGAATTCAAGAAAAAGCTAAATAGGTCAGGGTTGTAGACTTGTAGGTTATACCTTATAAAAATAAACCTGACCTATTTATCTAAATAGGCCTAAATATATATTCAAACCTGAGCCCAACCTATTTACTAAATAGGTTAGATTGAACTTTATGTAGGCTAGGCTATAGGCCCCTATTTGAGGCTTAACCTATTTCCATCCCTAATGCTCTTCACTCCCAACTCCTCCAAAGTTATCATAAGCCTATTAATTCAAACCTCTTCAAAAATTAATCTCTACCCTCTTCATACTTCTTTTATTTATTTATTTATTTATTATTATTATTTTTTGCCATCTTCATACTTCTAACTCACAAGTCATTTGCCAAAAACTTTTTTTATATGAATCGCAATTTATATTTTTTACTAAAAAGTTAGCAGTATGGATAATCGATCGAATATTATTGAGTGATTGTAGTGCAGAGAGATTGATAGGATTGTATTATGACTTATCACGCTAATCAAAAGGTGGAATGATTTTAACAACATTGGCTAATTTTCACTTAAGATTATTGATTTTTGTAAATTAATCAACAGTAGTTAATAAATATTCCATTGTCAATCCACCAAAAATTAAATCCGTGACCCTATTAACTAATAAATAATTGTTATCACGTGACCCATGCTAATTATCCCTCACATTTTTTTTCCATTGAGGATTCAGCTTATAATTATAATAACAAAAATTACAACGCTGCGAGCACGACTGCACGTATACACTGCGCATGCACACAATTCCACTCGCAAAGTCCCAATTATTCAGAACCTCTAGCTAAGTCTCATGTTTTGCCCAATTATTTAAAACTCTTAAACTCCTAATATTACAACTAATTTTGATTTCTTTTTGCCAAATACAACTAATTTCTATTGCAATCGTACAGGGACGAAAAATATCATTCCACTCGTATAATTAAGAATATCAGGATTTACACACTCCTAAATATCAATCAAAAGTATAAATATCTGATAAATAAAATCACATATATTTGATCCTCTCTCATGTTTTTGTACGAAGAAAACAAAAAGGAAGAAGAAGAAGAAAGCACCAAACTTGGCAATCCTAAACATGACTTCAACATTACAGTGATTTATCTTAATCTATCCCGAATAAGTTTTTTTTTTTTTTTTTTGGTTCATATTCTTAGCAGAAAAATACTAAGTTCAGGCCCTCCATTACCATCCGGATTCAACATGTAAAATGCCTCCGAGTCACGACTTCCCACGACTCGTTCAAACCTCGCCCTCATATACAGCAACTCGCCCTCTGACCCACCGCCACCCTTCCTCGCGTTTCCGTCCTCCACCAACGGAATCACTCCGGCTCCGACCGACACGCTCTGCACCGTGCTCAGCACGTGCCAATCGGAATCCCCGCACGTGCGCGACACAGCGTACCCGCACTTCCTCCCATTACAGTACATGATCCAATTCGGCTCCTGGAACAGCTTCCTGGACCGGCCTCCGGTCTGAGCCGTGGCCGGAAGCTTCTCGCACTCCAGCGCGATCCGAACCAGACCGGACGACATCTCCTTGACCAAAGAAGAAGTAGACACAGCGAGCTCGAGCACTAAAAGAGGCTCCGAACGTGGATCAAGCTGGACGGCGAAGGAGATGTGACCGCGACGGTGGCCGAAGAGGGTTCCGGTGACTTTGCGGCCGAGGGAAGGGGTTATGGAGAGGTGGGAAGGAACGGTGAGCCATTTACAGGTGGGGAGGATGGTGGGGAAGGAGAAGATGTTGAGGAAGGAGCGGAGGAGAGAGGAGAGCTTGGAGTGAGAGGCGGGGTTATGATGGAAGGAGACGGAAGGAGAAGAGCCTCGGCGTATGAGGAGGTTGTCGGAGACGGAGAAGTCGTCGGGGTCGGAGGGACGAAGATCGGCGTTGTGCTGGTGGTGATTAGAAGGGGTGATTTTTCTGCTGCTGATTCTGGCGGTGAGGGCGGTGGTGCTGGTGCTTCTCTGGAGGGTGTAGTCTTGCCGTTTCATGGCGGAGAAAAACAGAGAGAGAGACACAGGCAGAGGGGAACAGAGTGAAACAGAGGCTCGGGAAGAATATGAATCAAGGCTGGCAGATGAAGAGAGAGAGAGAGAAGAAAATAAAGGAGCCGACAAGGTGATGATAGTGTTGGGGGAGTGAGAGGAATATAAAGGGAAGCTATGGAGGGTTGTCCGTGTAATGATGACGATGATTTGTGAGTCTTTAGTCTTTGTACATATGGCGAGAGCCTTTTAAGAGAAAATCTGTGTGAGACAATAGCAGCAGAAAAAAAAAAAACAGAGAGAGAGAATTACACTTAAATGAGAAAGAAAATTCCGATCAAAAAAAAAAAAAAAAAAAAATGAGAAAGAAAATAAATTAAAAAAATGATATCTGAACATTTAAAATAAAAAAATGGTCTTATTAATAATTTTATGAGTCTGTATTAACAACTCGTTAAAAACTCCATAAATCTTTTTTGAGAACTCCATTTGATCATTTTTTTTATTTTATAATCTTTACGGATCTTTTTTTCATTTCTTTTTTTTCATAGGTGTTGAGTTTAATTCTCCCAGAAAAAACAGTGCACGGAAGGCAGCTTTTGACGTGGAATACTGTAGTTAACTACTGTTGAATCCATTGACGAGTCCAGCTAGGATAGTTGATGGAATATTCCGGCGGAGAGTGATTTCACCAAACACATCGCAAACGTTCTCAATAATACTGTTTCTTATTAACTTGGCAGGAAATGAGAGGTGCTGGTGAGCTGAGAGGAGATCTCAGAACACTAGTTTAATGCAGCCGATCGAAGAATATGATATATACGTGGTGCGGGGCGGGTGAGCTGGTTTTGATGCGTATGAATGGATAATCAAATGTTATTGGGTTTTCATGGTGACCGTTGGATGAAAATGGCGGTTGTGGTGGAGACACGAGCCAGGGAGAGAGAGACCCACGCAATGGGGGCCACTGGGAAGAGGAGAGGCACGTACGCACGCGTTAAAAAGTTGATGTAACTGAAAATAAATTAATTTAATTATATATTTTTCAAAAGAAGAAGAAGAAGAAAATTAATGTTTGTTCGGATTAGTTTTTGAAGAATAACTTTTATAATTTATAAGATAAGTATATGAAAATAATTTTATCTCACTTTATGAAAAAGTAATTCTGAAACTATGATTACAGAATTTACCAAACACACACACTAAAGTTGATAGTACTGTATGATATGGTGCGATGTGACAGAAACAAGGGCGTGACAACAAGTGAGGGTTATGCTTTGGTTGATGCACAAGTGCCTTGACCATATGCATGTGGGTATAGGAAGTAGATCCTCTCATCATCTCTCATGAATTTATCTGAATTGTTGATTGGGAAGAGGAGTCATCTAGAACGTTGATTGAGAATATAAGAGAAAAGTGAAAGGAGTGATAACTTGATGACGTGGTTCATTTCTTACCTTTTATAGATTGATTGGACGGACATGATTTAGATATTATGAGAGATGATAAGAAAATGGACAATGAGAGAAACCAAAACAGCTAGGCATATATATATATATAGGACTACAGTATATCAGAAAAGTCAAAAGTCGGATCCTGTCATGTATATGAAAACGTGAAGAGATATTTAAGAAGGAAGGGAGAAAAGGGTAGGCGCATGCGGCAAATAAAGGAAGTGGGAGGACACGAGGGGAAGGAGCAAGAATGAAGCAGGGTGTAAGGATGTTCATTATGTTGTTTCTACCACGACGCGTTTTGTCTCCATGCTTTTCCTAAAAAGCCTACCTCCTTTCATCATTTTCCCTCCATATCCATCTTCATTAGGTAGCCTGCATATTTAAGTGTGAGGGGGCTTTCATGCATTCTATGGCAGACGCATAACATCATGCCTCGTCTGAATTCTCTTATTTCAATATCTTGGCCTAAAATAATGAATGACCGTCATTAGACAGACATGAAGGGCCCAAATAAAAGGTATTAATTTTCCTATTGGACGGTTCCAAACCCAGCAGCTTTGTCCAATGAATTCTCTCTGCATTATTCAACTAATTTACAAGTCTTGCTTACTTCATTGCCCCTGTTATTTTTACCTTTCTTTTTTATTTGCTCTTTTTCGTGGCTAACCTCCTTCACAGTTTCCTCCAACAGAAGGAGGTGGCGGAGCTTGATGGTCAATTTCATGAGTGACATTGGATTTCTGTTCAAGAGAGAGATAGATGCGAGAGAGGGAGGGACGGAGGGAGAGTTGCCTGAGATGAAAATAACATGGGCTCAGCACTTGACAGGTGGACAATACAGACCCTGTTAAAGGATATTACATTTTTCTCTTTTATAAAAGTTTATGAGTAGTTTTATGCCTAAAATTTGTTTACAGTGTTTTACCCAAGAGAAGACAAAGGATGAAGATTGTTATCTGCACCACCCTTCCTCCTACGTATTTAGATTAGTTTTTAAATAACAAGTTTTATGATTTATGATGTGAAAATGTAGAAGGAGTTTTGTCTTAACTTACCTTACCAAAAAAAAGATTCTGAAACCGCAATTTTACCGTTACCAAAGCATGCTCTAAAAAAACAGTGACTCAATTTGGTACGATTCAATAATTCGGTTGTCTTCATCTCTCAAGAAATGTTGTTTTTGTTTTGGGTAAGTAATGCTAAAAATGCAAAGCAAACCAAAGAGAAGAATTCTGGGTTCAAATTAACTAAATCATCCCAAGTCCAGTTTTGTGGGTTGGATTCATTTGTACTTTCTGATGATAAATTAGGATTAGAATTCCACATAACCTCCATTTGTTGAGGTACGGCGTGCCAGGAAATAAATAACCAATTAATAAAGTCATGGCGCTGATCCATTCAACTAATTAATTATTTTGTTTAAACGGTCTGCGTTTGATTACGTACATCGGTCCCAATCACAACGCCCTTGATCTGAGTAAAGTGTAAACTAATGAATGAATCCAATAATTTAAAAATTTAATAGGACGGGCTAATATTTCGAATATAGATTAATAGTAAGTCGAAAAAGTCCTCTTTGAAAGCTGTATCTTACTCTTTATAAAGTAGCTCATGACTGGAATTTTAACTGTGCAAAATGAAAGCGACGGTGAACAAGTAATCATCATCAAGGTAAAATACAAACAGGCTTACTTTAGCTTATAACTAACTTTTCACTATAATATAAAATGCTTAGAAAAAAAGAGATAATAAAATAAAAGAGAAAGAACTAAGGAGTGTTTTGTGATGCAGAGGCGTTGCAGGGTTCTGCTTTCTGTGATTTCCTCTTGCGACCAAATTCTGTTGACAACCTATACAATATTCCACAACGTTATACCATCTCTAAACATTATCCAAAACTCAAATTCGATGATATTAAGGTATAGAAGAGAGGATTTTAATTTGGAAGAGATTATGGAGCACACATACCCTAATTGCAAGGAAGTGTCAGAAAGGTCTTGTCTTTCATGGGAGGCACAATGCAAAATGGGGCTGGAGAATCTGCTCTCTAAGCTATTCAAATAAACAAAGTGTCTTGTGTTTGTTTTATTCTGCATCTCCTCTATCTGTCTCGTACGTCATAATCAACACGTATATACAAATAAATACATCACATGATTGGCACATATATAAGTCTGTTATTAAGAAAACTCACACACAAATGTATTCTCACTTGTTTGCGCAGAGCTTCATTCTCCAGCATGGCTTGTTGCTCCTGCAAATATACCACCAAAGTCTGTAAATTCCTGATTTCCCCCCCTGAAACTACCAAAATTATAATGCTGACTGAGTACCTGCAATCTGGACCTTCTAAGTTGATCAAGAAGTATTTGTTCCTGCAATAGTTTTTTACACAACAAATGGCTCAGGCTTTTGATACCACATTCAAGCACTAGCTAACCTTAAAGTTTGTTCCAAGGTTTTCTTGTTATATGCTGATTAAGATAATTTTGAATGGTATTGAAATTTTTTCATTTGTATGTACGTACCTTCTTTTCTTTAACAGATAGTATCCCTTCACTCAGTTGACTTTCTAAGTTCTGCACCTCTTTAAATTTCAACCCTTCCAGCTCCTTCCCCATCATTCTTCTGCATAATTTGAAAAATAATACAAATCTGAATAACTTACTAGTACTCGTTTCAGCCATTGACAATAGCAGTTATTGGCATAGCATTGTTCTTTACCTTGAGATGTGTGAGTAATATATATACATAACAGGCTCAGAAGTCGGAGTAACTTACAAGGATGCTAAACGAAGCTTTCTTACTTCATCCTTTAGAAGGTCTGTATCAGGCCCAGTCTCCTGCTCAGAATGAAAAAGGTAAAAAAATTAGCCCAGAAAACAAAAGTAGAGAGGGAATCTAAATATATGCTATAGATAATTATTAAAAGGTAGTATTTAATTCAATGAACAAGAATAAAAGCTACTAGAGTCATATTTAATACCTCAGCTGGTGGCACAGCACAAGTTTGCTCTGTATAGTCCAATTCCACGCCTTTGGTGTACCTTGAAAGCGTGTGCTCCATGCTTCATAAAATCAAATAAACTTTTTGATCATCATAACAATAAGAACCACTTTTTTTCCAACACAATTTCTGAAGCATATCAAATAATCCCTAGTGCAAGTCCCCTGTTAAGTTTTTCTGTCAGTCTCACTCATGAGAAGAAAAAATCTAAAAGGGGGATTGTCAAGCACAACCAAGGCACTTGTCTGGTTATACTACCTCTGGTATAAAATATAAGAGCTAGTTGACTTTTTTTATTGAGATTAAGAAAATTAAGTAAGTTACTTAATTATATCATATGTTGTGTATAATTAAATTATATATTAGTTTATAATTTAGACGAATTAATTTAAAGGAAAAATGATCAATAAAAATACTTTAAAGTAATTTAATTAGATTCCTTGATCTCTCTAAAAAAATCAATTGGGTCTTATATATAAAACTAAAAGTAGTATAAAACAAATACTTCAATAGAATAGTACTTAAAAGCACAAATTATTGAAACTGGTTCTGTACATGCCTAGAATTTTGCATTTGCAGGATATTTATGTCTATCCTACAAACTAAATCTTATATTAAAAGAGTGGCAGCACCTCAAGTAATTAAGCAGAGGAAGGAACATATAAAACAAAAGAACAAGGTCAAAACCCCAGAAATTGTATTCAAGAATCAACATCAAAATTTCTCTAAATAAGAAGCAATGTGGGTGCGTATGTACCTTGTGTTAGAGAACTCATAAAGCTTGCCGGTGCTGGAGAATAAGATGACAGCAACCTCTGCATCACACAGAACAGACAACTCCTTGGCCTTCTTGAGCAGCCCATTGCGTCGCTTTGAGAAGGTGACCTGCCTGTTATTCAAATTCTCTATCTTCTTAATTTCAATTTTCCCTCTCCCCATTTTCCCCTGAAACCTGCTTCCGACCATCACGGCCTGAGATGGTAGAGAGAGAGAGAGAACCAAGCCAGCCAGCCACCTTTGAACCCTTTTATTTTATATATAAATATCGCAGAATCTCAGCACACAAAGTGTGATTGTTGTGTAATGTGGAAATGGGATTTTGGGATTTCTTCTTGTGCAAGAAGAAAGGCCAAAGAAGGAAAAAAGTGAGCAAAATTAGGAATTTATAGAGAAAGGTGACAGATAGAATACTATATGCGGGCACTGAATCCTAATATGGAAATCTATCTTACTTGGGGGACTAGCCAATTTGCCTCTCTGGGAATGTTCTGTTTCCCCATTCCAACTAGCAAATTCCTTTTCTTTTTCTAAAGCCTCACATTCCTAATATTCTCTGCTCCTCTCTTTTACCTTAAAACAGCTTTACCCATTGCCTTCTAAATTCATGCTATATTAATTCAAAAGTTCAGATTTAATTAGTATAATGTAAAGAGAAGAGAGGTCTTTGGAATTCATGCCTGTTAGAGTTAGCCGTAAAGGTTGCTTTTTCAACGTGATTTATAGTATATGAGATATATATGTGAGAAGAGTTTTGTCTCACCTTACATAAACGTACTTCTTAAAATCAGCAGGTTGCTTTTTGACTACACAGCTTCACAAAAAGACTTAAATAGAATGCATTCTATATATTGACAACACTTTTGGAAGCTGCAAGCTATTGAAGAAACGTGGAGTGCTTATTTAGAATATGTTATTTAAAAAAGCAGTTGCTGATGTTTTAAAAAATAATATCTTGGACAACAAGTTCATATATATTTTGGTAAACACAGTATTAGGATGTTGTTCACGGAAAAATATCTTCCCAGCAAGATTCCATGTGCACACAGTATTAACAGAAATCCTTTTTTTAACTACTTGATTTTTAGGAACAACAATTCTTATCTTTGGCTCCGTAAACATGAAATAATTTCTGTCAACCATGTACGTCTTAATTACTTGCATACATAAGGCAATGATTTTTGTTAGCAGTTAAGGCTTTATTTTATTTCCAGGTGTAATCTAAATTGGATTCAGGCCCTTGCACTTAATTCCGTGAATCCCTATATATTTTGAAATCGTCTTAAAACACAGTCTCATTTAAAAAAAAAAAAAAAAAAAAACTTTAACGGACAAGATCGTGTTCGGCCAATGGACAGAACCAAGAAAAGAACATTGAGGACAAGCAAAAATACCTGCTTCGGACGTACTTACAAACTTTTATGACGGCAATAATAATATATACATATATAAATAGCATACTCACACACATATAATATTAATAAACTCATTTGATGAAGATGGCTATTGGCTAGATGACCTTATTCTGAATAAAAGATGAATTGTTCTCAATTCTCATCCCACACAACACAGGCTCATCGTTAGGGGTAAGGGTTCGGTCTCTCTGTTTTTTTTTTTTTTAACAAACGTCATTTAATTGCAGAGTGAAAATTTCCAAGAAATCCAGACCTCTTCTTTTTTCTTCCCTAAATAAATGCAGACTTGTTGGTCTAAATGGTTCCTCGTCAAGCAAACGAACACCTTCGGATCATGTCAGCGAGATGGCAAGATGAACGGAGATCGTCCTTCGACAGTCTGAGCCATAAAGTTTACGATATACTCCCTCTTATCTTTAATATAAGGCATATTCAAGGAATTGATCCTAATATATAATATATATTTTTTATATTTGTCAATCTTTTCATAATTTATCTCTATTGATACTCTCTCAATAATAATTAAAAAATTAGAAGGAAAGAGGAAATTAATGAAAATGATTAAAGCTTCTTAAAAAATATGTTTTATATTAACTAACTTAATAAGTTTTTTTAATTTAATCAAACTAATTGAGTATATTTTATATCAAGAACTGGAGGGAGTAGAATTTTTTATCTTGGGGCCTTCCTCAGATAACAGGCCTAAATCTAGGCCCATAAATTACTGCAATAAGATTAAATGCTGCACAACAAACCCACAATCAACAGAAGACAAACACAACAAATCTTGCCTTTTGAGCAGAGAGGTGTTTGGTTTAGCTTTAAAAAAAAAACAGGCAATTGTGCTTTTTATGAGACAAAACTCTTCTCGTATGGTATTCGATTTACTTTGTAAAATTCAAAAAAAGACATGACCTGGAGAATGGTCCCCATGGATGAAATCTGCCCAACACAGAACTTGCCATACTCCAACAAAATAATACACTCATCTTCCAATACTACTGCCAACTCACATGGCTTATGGACCCCAATATATATACATACACATATATATATATTCTTGATATGCTCACGACCTTACCTCTGGAGCTAACACTAGCAGCCCACCAACCTTCAGAAATCTGCAAAACACACTGCTTTTAATTTCACATGCCTCAAAGATGAGTCAAATTTTCAGTGCAACTTTGAACATTAATTTTGCTCACCCATTCATTCCAGTAAAACAGAAACATAGTAAAACTTTTTGTCCCTTCCAGGAAACCAAATGCTATTGGCTAGTCAAAAGCTGCTTTCTACCACTGAAAATGAAAGATGCAGATGCTGCTGTTCGAAATCATATTGGTATTTTATTTATAATTAAATGCTTAGCTTTCCACAAGAGCATTTCACTGTATGAAGATTTACATAAAGAAGAAAAATACTCTGTGTCTCTCTGTGCACAAGAATACAGAGACTTGGAAATGTGAACATGGAGGATAAAAATTTACTGTTGACTATGCAGATTTAATCTTGATACAATGTAGCCATAAGCGTGATGAAGCCTTTTCTGGAATCTTGTGAGATCTAATGTGACATTTTGGTTGTCTAAATAGATCTTCTTTGTGAATTCCCACCCTTTCTTGGTAATACTTCTGGGGTCTCTCAGAACAGGATCATCCATATCGTACTTGAAATACAAGGAGCTCTCTTTAGGATCAATTTCATAGGCTATGTACTTCAATCCTAACTTCCTCGCAGGTTCTCCATAATAAGTTTCTGATGCCCATGTGGTACCTAAAGGAATCACTTGAATAAACACAGAACCAGGTCTCATGAACAGAAAATGAGTCATGGCAGCCCCATGAACACCAATCATTACATCACTTTCATTCATTTCCTTGTAAATCTTTGCCAGTTCAGTTGTTTTGTCAGGCCTTACAGCTTTCACTTGGAACCCAATTTCCTCTGCCACTTTCACCATCAAATTCTCATTAGTTATTGCTCTTGACCCACCTCTTGAGATAACAACCAACTTGGGTTTCTTCCACTGATTTTCTTTCATTCTTTCCCTAACCATGGCTTGAGCTTCCCTTTCTTCTTCTCGAATCAAGCTTTTGATTCGAGGCCAGTATGCGCGATCAAGAAGGTTCCGAAAATCGGCAATGCTCTTGTTACCTTCCATCAATGCAGGGTTCACAGTCAACTCATCATGGATTCCTAAACCAACAATGGCTTCTGGGAAGCAGTGGGTCCTGTTGTCTCTGTCAAAATCGATGAGGGGGTAATCTGATAGCTGAGAAAGAATATCTTTGTACTTCAACATCCACCAATTATGGTATTGTAGAATCACAAACACAACCTTTTTGTTCAAATGCTGGGAAGTTATATACAAAGGTATGATTCCATCATTGAATTCGTGATAGACATTGCCTGTATAGCCTCCATTGGAGAAAAACACTGCTGGAACTTCATGCTGAACATCACAGCCATGATCTGTTCCAAATTTTACTGTCTTTGATATTAGGTTTAATTCATCGATGAGATTCATGATGCTTGTTTCCCATTTTCGACTATAGGGCTTGACCCTTTCGTGTTGGAATTCCTCAACTTCATCTCTGCTGCCTTCACAATCGTTGCTTCCTGAGTTGAAAAGGAACACCGAAGAGGAAGCAGAGTGTGTTCTTATATCTCCTTTCATTATACAGATATCAGAACGATAACCGCTTCTATCACAATATAGGGTTCCTCCTGTGATCAAATTATTGGGGAAAATAAAATAAAACGCTCTGTGAGCGGTCCCTATGATCATGGAAAAGAACAGAGGAAGAGGGTATGGAATATAACATTCAGCGCTGAACTCAATCAACTAAGACAGTGTATAACATTATTTTATGAGCTTAATTTGGCCGAGCTGGTTTCATTATAAATTCACAGGTTAATAATTAATATTACAGGGGCAACCATTAAGAAGCAAGGAAAGGAAGAAAGGGGATGGGAATAATTACCATTTGAAACAGAAGAGCACGAAGAAGCATTTTCATACAACCCCATGAAGGAGCTATCATGTTGGGTTTCAGCGGAATCTGGAAACAAGAAAACAAGATCAATAGAGATGAAAAACGGAAAGATTAAAAAACCAACGAGAGCATGAGGCGAGAAGGAGAGACTTACGGAGGAGAGAGAAAGTGAAAGAAGAGGCAAAGAAAAGATGATGAGCAAGCACGAAGCAGCAGCAGCAGAGAAGAGCGAGAAACAAGAAAGAGAACGAATTGGGCCTGGTTCTCTTGTAGTAGTAAGAAGAGTTGGAGAAATCCAAGTTAAGACTATGCGATGCGAAGATGCCATCGTTTGGGAAATCTGCACTCTTCTTGAGCGAAAGGTAGCGGTGATATTGGACCATTTGCAGTGAGAGAGAGGGAGAGAGAAATCAAACACCAGAAAGCAGAAAGAGCCTCGGAAGAAGGCGTTAAACAAGGCGTCAGTTCGGTGTTTCTCAAAAAGTTATTGGGGGTATTGGTTTTTGGGCCAAGAAGGCTCTTCTTTTGAGAGATATGCAGGGAATATAAGAAATAGTAAAAAGGAAGTAAAGATGAATGAAGAACGGAGCTTTTGAAGAAGAGATGGTTGGTGACAGAAGGAAGGAACAGAGGAAGGAGGCGTCTGAGGGAGGTCAGAGCGAGCGAGAAGGATAAAAGGGTTTTATGAAAACGAAGGGCTCTGTTTTTTTCAACGTTGAGAGTAGGGGTGTTCAAAATCCGGATTTGCATCCCAGAACCAGTAATCCCATGACCAAACTGAGGAATCCCGGATTTTTTTAATAAGAAAATTATAAGATATCATTATATTAGTTAAATTTTCTATAATTTAGTATTTAAAGTGATCATTTAATATCTAATAAGGCCATAATAATCACATATATTGATCTATAATTAAAGAATACTTCCTCATGTCCCGTTTATAAACAACTTTCTCTTTCATAGGATTAATCCCTTTTATAAACAATTTTCACTTATTATCTGAAAATATAAGCTTCTCTTTCTTATTTTATTCTTATTAAATACTCATTATCTCTCATATTTTTTATCTATTTTCTCTCCTATATTCTTTTCATAAATAGGGGCATACATGGAAAAAAATATGGTATTTTTTACACAATCATTGTTTTTAACTATCAGTTCGTTTTGGGTAAGTTTTGGGTAATCAAGGAGAAAATTGTTTATAAATATAATCGAAGGGAGTAACATTTTATTATTATTATTATTATTACCACCTTCATCATTTTCGTTATTATCTTTATACAAGTATCACGATATATACGATTTAACTTCAACTAACAATGTGATACATATTTTATCAAATAATAGCTTAATTTATAAGGTAAAAAAATAAAAAAAAATTAAAAGAATAACTTGATTTATAACATAAAAAACTTAAAAAAAATTAAAAAAAAAATTGGGACCGAATTCCGGTCCCATTTCAGACTTCAATATATCCCGGTCTCGATTTTCACAATCTCAGTCCAGACTCCAGACTAAAAATTCTCAAGATCAAATTATTCGGGACGGGATAATCAAACCGAGAGACTTTGAACACAGGAATGAATAGAATCGACACCGTTCCTCGCACCCGCATGTAAAACACGATTCCTCTATTTCCCAAAAAAGAGGGGGGGGGGTGATTGCGTCATAGCACGGCGTTTGGTTTTCGTTCTGGCTATTCGGTGGCGCCTCCCATCCCTTTGAACATCGGCTAACCACGCTCCTTTCGGAGCGTGCATTGCAGTTTTTCCGCTTCAATTAATATGATTTCTCTCTTTAGATTTCAGGAACATGAAAATAAGGCAGCTAATCCTGATATAAGATCCCGTATGCTTCACGTTAGTTATGCTTCTACACACCTGCGTGTATCCCCAATGCATATGCATATGTGCATTTAGCTAGTAGGTGACTGACAAAAATTGCCTCTGGTATTTAATATATCTATTCTGTTTGTGGTCAATGAAATTATAATTTAAAAACTTTATTCTTTAATTGTTTCAAATATATAAAAAATGATTGATAAAGAAAAAATTAAATAAGTAATGAGTTGGCTCATAACCCATAAAATCATGAATTCAAATTTCACTGTTAATGTTAGAATTTTGTTGGTAGGTGATATTTAATCTATAAGTACTTCTATAAATATTAGTTGAGTCCGAAAATATGCATTAATTTCAGTGAACCTCCAAAATCCAACTCTCCTAAATTTTTTACAAAATATACAATTTGCCACGCAATTTGGTATGGTTTTCCTCCCACTCAGTTTGATATGCTTAGTAATAGCCTCAGCAACGTCAAAAAGTTTAAAGAATAATTTCTATGGCGCGTGGAAGCGTGAAATTGGCGGGTGATGGAGGAGGCTAGCGGCGCCTTCGTCAGCAAGCAGAAGCCAAACTCCTTAATTGCTAACTATTTATTTCATTCCAATTAATACATTAATAGTAGTTTAGGGGGTTAAGTAGTAAATTTATCAATAAAATTTTAAAGAATGAGTATCTGATATAATTATAATTTTAAGATGATAAAAATACCAATAAATGAAAAATTAGATCGGCCGATTCAACCAAAAAATCGGTGAACCGGTCTGATGTCTGGTCTAGTTTGATGCTGAACCAGGGGAACTGGTTGAACCGGTCAAAACCATTTGAAACGATGGCTTGAATGGTTCAACTGGTTTACTATTTTTTCTTTATTTTTCCAAAAAATGAGATATGTGGTTCAACAAAGAGGCTGAAAAAAAAACATAGATCTAAACTGATATACATACAATCTATAATATTTTAATAAATTATAAGGACAAATTTTAATTTCAAGGCCATGAAAAGTTAAAAAACAAAAAGAATAAATGAAAAAATATTATATATCATATACATACAATATATAATATTTTAGTCAATTAATTTGATATGATTCAAGTAATCAGATATAACATAATCAATTAATTTTATATATAGAAGTTTAAAAATATATTAATATATATTTTTATTAATAAATTATAATATTTTAATATGACCAGTTCAACAACCGGTTATACCCCGATTGACCCATTAACCTTTGAATTTATTCTGTGACTTGTTCATTGCCAGATCCGGTTTTACGTTCTTTGAAAAATACACATAAGGAATTAAAAGTGGAGCATCCAGTACAAAACTGTTAAATTTGACCTAATGGCGTTAAATTATAAAAGAAGAAAACTCCTAACAATGTTAAGTCAAATTTAACGGTTTTGTGCTTAATGCTTCACTTCTAATTCCTTATGTGTATTTTTTCTCCCTTTAAAATATAATTATGTCAAACGCTCATTCTTTCAAACTTTGTTGGTGAATTTACTCCTTAATCATAATCTATAACACCTCACGTTATTCATAAGCCCTCGTATTACTCTAGGAATCGTTCATTTTTGGCTTGCTGTCTATCTATTACTCCCTTCGGTCCTAATTATAAGATAAAGTTGGTTTTTTTTGGAGAAATCAAGGAAACCAATTAAATTACTTTAGAGTGTTTATATTTTTAGTATCCTTAGATTATATATTAGTTTATTAGTTAAATTAATTAGTTTGGAGGAAAAAAAATAAAAATAAAAATACTCAAAAGTAATTTAATTGACTTCCTTAATTTATCCAAAAAAATCAACTTTTGCGCATTTTAAATATCTGGTTCAACACTTCCCTTTTTCCATGGCAACATTATATTTAATCCAGAATCGGATATTGAGTCGCATCTCAGTTTTCTTCGTATACGATAATTACGATTCTTCATTTGTTAGTCATGTGTGATATTATATAATTGGCAAAAACACATGTAATATTATATTTATGTTCTGGCAAAAAAAAAATTCATATTTATGTATGTATAAGCACTCATACTGTATATAATGCTTGTTTGAGTTAATGTTTAAGAAACATGTCCATACAAGTTAAGACAAAACTCCTCTTATATATTTACTTTATATACCATAAATCACATTAAAAAAAATAATTTATACTACGAACCCAAACAAGCACATAAATTGTTGGTAGCAAAGGGACAATGCAAGTATAAGGGCATGGCCTCGCCTGCAGATTTGGTCGATCTCAATGTTACCTACTAATTATTACCTGTGTTTGATTGGAGATTCTTGTTTGGTATCTAAACTATTTAATTGTTTTAATTATCTTAGCTGGTCTTGTTGTTGACTTTAAATTTAAATATATTTATTTGTATTCCGATCTTATATAAGGAGAGAAGCCATGAGCATACATACATGATATATGTTAAGATTTATTTTTCAAATTTGGAGCTGTTCCCATCAACAATCATATATAATTGCCCAAATTTAAAAAAAAAAACATATATGTTGTCAGGGGATATTTAATATAAACAGATTAAAATTACACCATGATGTAAATAAATTATGAGCAATACACCCCACGCGCTTTTTTCTTTTTAGAATTATGTCATTTTCTGACTTTAAAATGCCACCCTCTCCTTTCTCATAAAATAAAAGAGTAAAAAATATTTATAAAAAAAAAAGAAATTATATTTATAGGTAAAAAGTCAGTGCTATTATATACTTGAATAATACTCTGGGCCAAAATATATATATATATATATACACACACACTTGAATAATACACACTAATTACGTTTGTAGAGGTATTTATGCGTGCTTCCGTCTCAAAGGAATTGTGTAATGTTAAAAACTTTAAAGTCATAGGCACTTTTTAGCAGCCTATATATAATCGGATAAATATGTAGATTCTGGAGAACATCAAATTAAATGATGCGCTAATTAAGGCTTGTATATATATATAATATTAATTCTTCAAAATTAAGAAAGTAAAATGAAAATCATACCCCCCAAAAAAAAAAAGGCTAGTGTACTTTGGGAGTAAGCCTTAATTTTTGGGAAATCAGGGCAGAGAAACAGACGAGGCGCTAATCAAGGTATCGCCCCACGTTTAACCGACAACGCTTTCATGCTCGCTGCCCTCGCCACTGCTATGATGTCCTTGGGATTTTGAAATACAATACACCCTCTGGCCTATTTTTTATTTATTTATTTTTATTTTAAGAGACAAATATCTGAGTTAAATAGATAAAAAATTAGTTAAAGGTAATATAGATATAAAGAATGCAACTCATTTTTTAAAAACACCTTTGTATGTAAAGAAGGTGGGTGTTGTGATGTGAGAGAGAGTGAGTGGATAATAAAGTGATGATATATAATTAATTGAGAGTAAAAAGAAAAAAAAAATTAAATGTTTATATATCTCTAAAATATAACTTATAAAAAGGAATATACGCATTCCAAAAATTATATCTTATGAGAGGAAACTGAAGGGACAATAATATCATTGAAATTGAAATAATACATAGAGGCCGGCGTGTCGCTTTCCATCTCCAGGGACGGTGTTGAAAGTCGATGATCATTATAAATATGATGTTAAGCTCATGATTGCGAGTTTGAACCATTCATGATTTATGGATATTTACATAATAAATGTTAATTTGAGTTATAAAAAAAAAAAACATGTATGATAGGTGCCGGTAAGAGTAACGTATCTTTAATGTTAACTTTGGAGATCCACTTCCCGAAAGATGTGGCTGTCCTAATAATCGTTAATGGAGACTTCCACTAACAAAAACTTGAATGGAAAATTAAGTGAAGGCATTGAAAGTCCATGATCATAATGTCAATGCAATAATCAAAAGCAATACTACTAAACGTCACGAACATGATATATTGATATAGGAATAATGCTCTTTAATCTTAACTGATTATGATATATATAATATATACTCTCCGGTTCTAAATATAAGACAAAGTTGATTTCTTTTTGGAGAAAGTGAGGAAGTCAAATAAGTTGTTTAATCGTATTATATGCTATCCTTATTTTATATATCAATTTATTAATCAAACTAATTAGTTTTGAGAAAAAAACATAAATATAAATATTCTAAAATAATTTAACTAGCTTCCTTAATCTCTTTAAAAAAATCAACTTTATCTTATATTTAGAACTGGAGGGAGTAATATTTTTTCCTGTCTTATACGTATGTAGTGTATCTAAAGTCTAAACATTATAGTAACATTATTGGTACTGCAGACTCTTATATAAAAGGAAAAGGGTTAAGGTGCAAATTTACTAACGAAGTTTAATCCGAGGAGCGTGTGGCATAAATATCTTTTAGAAGGGGCAGAAATACCAATGAATAATTAAAAAGGGGCATTCACCACAAAAACCATTTATCCGTACTAACGACGTTAAATTACAATAGAAGAAAACCCCTAACAACATTGGTACGGATTTAACGGTTTTTGTGGTGGATGCCCCTTTTTAATTGTTCATTGGTATTCCTACCCCTTCTAAAAAAGATATTTATGTCAGACGTTCCTCAAACAAAATTTCTTTAATAAATTTACACCTTAACCAAAAGAAAAATAAAGCGCCATTGAGCAAAGCGATGACTTTGGCAACATGTGTTCGTATGGTTATGCACGTATATTGAGATTCATGACAGTAATAAGTATACGAGATAAGTTTTGTACCAGTCATGTTTTCTAAAGGCCACTTCAATGTGTTTACAGTGCCATCTTTAATTTTCAAATATCTCGAAGGATGCACTGAATACGGCTAAATTTAAAATTGATTCATTGTGTTTATAAATTTATGGCGAACATTTTTTTTTTTTTTTTTACTTTTCAGGATTTGATCACTTAAGAAGCCCCGGGCAAAGCGAAGCTAAGAATCAACACACACTATTGATGCTAATTTAAAAGGGCATCCTGACACGTGTGTTCTCGATTGTTACGGTGTTACGTTACGTTTGTCCTCAGGCCAAAGATAGAAACGAAAAAAAAGTAAATAACAACTTCAATGTTCAATCACGACTCACGAGTCACAACATGTCTGGTTATTTGCGGATTCAGGACCCATATATGCATAGGAAAGAGAATTACGCAAGTCGCATACTGATTAATTAAAAGAAATTATGGCCGTAAATTAAAAGATAAATTTAATAAACAAGAGTAAAAATAATAGCAAATTAACTATAGTTTCTATTTTGTCGCTTAATTCGTAAGTTTTTTACGCTACCTTTAATATAACAATATGTGTGCTCTTGTCAGTTTTTTTTTTTTTGGTTCGTTGCGTATGAAAAATGGGCGTGATTAGGTGCACACAGAAACAGCAGCAAGCCACGTGGTTTGTTGTCAGATGATTTAAGGCAGTGTTGAGCTCTAAAATCTTTGATCATTTGGAGGGGCCCCCTACAAGGGGGAACCATCACACATGCACCTAAGGGCTATCTCCTCTTTAATTATTTTTTACTTTGTGAATATTTATGCAATCATTATATTTATCTCAGTCAAATTTACCGAGAGGTTTTAGTTAATAATGCGAACGTCTAATACTAATAAACTAACGTACAGTTTAAAGTTTAAACACCATGCTGGCTAAAACCAAGCAGCTGCTACCTAACTGAAATATAACCACCGGATTGTGTTTTTTTATTTTTTTTGGTGGAAAGTGGGGCCAGGGCCCGTTGAATCTAATGAATATTATTACTGAGAGGATCACCCAAATGCTTAACCATGCACAGAAGATTGTTTGAAAGTATTTTCCTCAATTCGCTGCCGCATGCAATGTTAATCCAATTTAACAAGTATTTGTTTCTTATAAACAAGCCACAAGGGAGTGTTTTCCTCTTTTTCCCAAGTTATTGTAAACCAAATGTTCCACCCTTTTGACTTGCGCGATAAAGACTTCCCATCCCTATTCTCAAAGTGATAATCATATAGAGCCCGTTTGGATTAAAAAACGGCACCACACAAAAATATGAAATTTCTGACAGAATTCGGAAAATTTTCCTACGGAATTTTTTCCGTGGCAAATTACCCGTGGAAAATATTCTATCGGAAATTCTGACTTTTGTCATGGAATTTCTGACCGAATTTGATTCCGTCGGAAATTGAGAAGGAATTTTCAATGGATTTGAATTCCATCGAAAATTTCATGGAAAAATATAAAAATTATTTTTTAATTATTTAATATTTTAAATTTTAATTTGATTTTAAAAAATTATTTTTTTATAAAATTTATTATTTTTAATTAATATTTTTAATTTAATTATTATTATCATTTTCTAATTTCTAAAATATTTTTAATTTTCAATCATAAGTTTTGGTCCTTATAGGGGTAAAATAGTCATATAAAAAATAAAATTTATTAGTTATTAATTAATGTTAATAAAAATTTAATTTTAGAAATTTAAAAAAATATACTCATAAGATTATATATATAATTGTGTGTAATAATAGAACAACAAAGCAGTCGAGCTCATCTGGTAAGGCATCATGTGCGTATGGACGGGGTCGTGGGTTCGAACTAAAGGAGGACAAGTTGAGTTGCATTTCTAGGAAATATGAGGTTATGACACATGGCGGACGGAGTTTGTGACACGTGGCGGAGGAAGGTTGAGACACGTGGCGAATCTGGAGGCTGACAACAAGGTGGACGCTGTCAGAGCTGCTATGGGCCGTATTGCGACGGAATTTATTTTCGTCAGAAATTTAAGACGGAATCTGAATTCCATCAAAAATTTTTTTGTGATGCTATTATTGCCGACGGAATCCATTCCATTGGAAATCAATTCCATCAGAAACTCTAATTCTATCATAAATTCAATGTTTTTTTGTAGTGAAGATTGGAAATAAATGGAATAAAAAGGAAAAGAATGAAAATTAATGGAAAATATTTTGCCATAAAGGTGTTTGATTGGCACTGAAAAAGAAAATGAGTTGATAGGAAAAAAATTGTTTGGTTGGAAGAAAATGAGATAGGAAAAAAAAGGTAAAAGACATTTTTGCCCTTGTTTAAAAAAATATTATTTCAAAGCCCTTATTTTAAAAATATTTTTCAAAGGCTTAGTTTTCACTTTAACCTCTCTAACCATATGCATTCTATGGATAACTATGCTTATGAATCACTTCAAATAATTCCCGCATAACCACAACTAAACCACAATAGGCTGCATGTATTAAAAATGTGGAAGAATAACTCTATTTGTTCTTGTTTTCTCATAATGTACCAGAACAATAACCATGAGATACCAACCAGTCACTTGTTGTCATGCATGAACGAATGAAAATGTAATATCCCGAATTCTGGGATTAGAGGTTTGGGAATAAGCCTAAATTAAGTGGACTGTTAAGCTCCAATTTATCAGGAGCCTAAATTTATCCCCTAATGATTCCTATATCTTTAGGGTATTAAGAAAGTAAAATGGTGATATTTGGAGAATATAATTATGTTTTTGGTGAAATCGCCTATAAGGTAGTGATCTTGTTATGTGATTTTGAATGATCAAATGTTGAGCAAAAATTATGCAATTTTACAGGATAAAAGTAGATATCCTAAGCTTTAATTTGATAGGTCATATGACTCAATTAGAGCTATATATAAAAAGATATGAATTTTTGAATTCAGCCCATAAAAACTGTGAAGTTTTTGGAACAGAATGCAAAGATTAAAATTATGGGAATTTTGTGATTCCATTTAGAAAAATTCTATATTTTTCTTTGAAACTAGACTCAATAAGGGTTCCATAGGCTTTGGAATCACTCAAATTCGAGTTTTCTAGAATTAATTATGATTTTTCAAAGTTCAGGCAGAAATCTGCCAGAATTCTGTAAAAATCCGAAAATTGGGAAATTATCAAATAAATGAAATATGATATTAGATATTAAAATAAAAAGTGATCATCTTCTTCCAGCAGCCATAATTGACGCCATTTTCAGTTTTAGAGAGAGAGAGAGGAGTTGAGATTTTTAGAGAGAGAATGAGAGGAAAAAGCTTGTAAGGTAAGTGATTTCTTCGGTAAATCGGTTCCTAATGCGTATAACTCCATTCCTAGCTGTTCTCTTATGTGATTCAAGGGTTGGAAGCTCAAATTTGCTTGTTGAAGTGAGCTAGGGTTCAGCCAAGTCAAGGAAAATCAAGTGGGAGCTTGAGGTAACTTCCAAACCTTTGTATATTGACTATTCTGGCTATTGTGGATAATTTAATCGGTGAAATTTCACCGGATTGTCCTTGGTTATAAAAATAGAAAATGAGTTTTCCTAGGGGTTATGCTGCCTAAATTGGCACTAAATGGTAGTTGTAACCTAATGGAATAGTCAATAAGGTGGTTAGGAGTAGAAAGGAACACGTTTACGGAGCCGAAATCGCAAAACCCCGATTTTTCCCGGAGAACACTATAATTTTGACCAGGGATGTTTGAGGGCCTTAGAGTTGGATTTTCAATGATTTGATGATTTCATTGAGTTCAGGAGGGAAAATTAGGTGGGATTACAGTTGGACACTTTTTCGGAAAAGGCCGAGAAAGCATAATTACGCAAACGCCTCTGAAACATTGAAATAAGGGTTGCCAAGGGCAAGTTCATCTTTTGGCAGTAAATTTGGTAATTTCGAATCTGAAAATGGATTCTTTGGGTGAAAATATGTAAGAATAACCCATATCAAGATATCGGGAAAAGTACGGTTGGACCAGGTACAGCAGGGCCGGCCCAAGTCCCCGGGGGTATTTTAGCCATTTTTCAAGATAGACTCATATAACCCCCATAAACACTATGGAAGTGTCTAAATAGCACATTTGACATTGTAAGATCAAATATGGAGCCCCGAGCTGTTTGCACGTAAATCGAGGCAGCGTTTCGAGGCAGAAAAGGGTTAAGGTAGGGGACTTACCTTACTTGCATGTATTTGATATATTTGCTTGTGTAATGATGTATGTGATTGCTTTACTTGATTGTGTAGAGCATATTTAAATAAATGAAGCTCTGTTTCTGTTTTCACTGTGGCCATAGTCTTGTTGTACGAAACATTGAGCATGCAAAAATGTCATTATGGGGTATACATCTAGATAAAGCTAACATGTCATACACATGGCATCAATCATACATGCATTATGGTATCTATTTTCTACTGAGATTCTCTCGAATCTCATCCTCCCTTACTAACAATTTAAACAGGAGATGATAAAAGATATACAAATAGGATTAAACTCAACCTCTCACACATATAAAAGTTTAACGCCATTGTTAGGTTATTGGCGCTCCCCATCTCCCTCTAATGTCAAAACAAGACATATGTGGAGGAAAGGTCCCGTTCCTCGTTTGGATTTTGACCTTTTCACTTTTTGACTATTTATGGGGAAAATATGGAAAAAGAGCTTAAAAATTGAAAAATTCTAAATCAAGTTTGTTATCTAAAATTTATAAGATAATTGTTAATATTTAATAAGTAATTCACAACTCATTCTATAAGAAATATATAATTTTATATTTTGCATTTTTCAGCTTCTTTTATGATCATTTTCCGTTTATTATATCCAATAATTGTGCTCATGTCGCCCTTGCCATATTAATTTATTGGACCCCCTGCTTTATTGAATGATCACAACAATTTAAAATGTTTAATCTCTCATTCAATTAACACTAATTATCTATTCATTCATTCATGCAGACTGCGGTGTTGGGTTCGCAGCAACCATATTTGTTTAGAATAAAATCTGCGAGCCTAACAGTTTGATTGTGAGTTCCTAACCTCCTTTGAAGACGATCCACCCACTCCCTCTCTCTCACATCCATGCGTGTTTTCACGAGCATTCCTCTCCCTATTATTCCTCCACGTCATGCTCTCTTATGATATAATTAATCAAAATATAATAACTCATGAGTTAATTTGATACCACTCTCGTCCTTATTATAAATCCTTTTTGATCAAAAAATTTGGTCCTATTTATAAGTCAACTTTCAGTACATAAATGAGTTTATGACAATTTTGCCCCTATTTATTGTACCCATAAAGAAATAATTTAAAGAGAGATAAAGAAGAAAAAGTTGAAAAGTACATATTCATAAATGAGGGTATAGTTGAAAATTTACCCTATAATCATTGGGTTAACTACTTTTTCTTGGTATGTGGGATTTAGGTAAAAGGAACTTATAATAGGGACCAGAGTGGTACTTGCTAAACATTAACTAACATATCAATAAAATTAAATGATTTCATAAGATTAATTTTTTTCATTTCACACGCTCGTGAGATTAATATTAGTTGTGAAATTTTTTTATTTTATTAATATGCTACTTAATATTTGGGAGATGTCAATTCAACTTATAAGTTATTGTATTTTGATTGGTTAGACGAGGTGACAAACTAGATTCATATAAGAATTTTTTGTTTTTTAATTTAATTAAATTATGCCACGTTTATAAATTCATTATTCTGCGATTTTTTATTGCCATTCCTCAATATTTATTTATTTTTATCATCTAAAGTCACAAGCACGCATTTTCTCAAGGTCAAAAAATAAAAAAAGGTACGCGTTTTCTTATTTTCCATTTTATGCGCAACATAATAGTAGTCCTACATTATAACATTGGTAATCTTGGGTTGTTAGAATCCAGTGACCCATCGCTATTATGTAATTTATCCTCTTCTTCTGTGCTTCTTAGTTCTTATGCATTACCAAAAATGTTATCACAAATGAAGAAGGTCCCGTGTAGCACAAAAAGAGAAGGGAAACCAAATGTAAACATTTCTCCCAACGAAAAGCCGAAAATGTGAATATTGATTTTTTATATTGTGAGGGATTAGTCCATTTTCCTAGATCCAACATTAGTAAACTGAAGTTTTTTTTTTTTGGGTGTATAAGGTGAAGCTATTTGATTTTAGGTTGAAAGGCATTGGTTTGGGCCAACTCATAGGGGCCTTGTGCATAACACAATTGATCAAGTTTACGCATACAATCAATGGGAGTTGATTCAAGTGGTAAGCGACTTTGTTCCGCTTAAGCAAGGTCTCAGGTTTGAGCCTTGTGTATGCAGAAAATTCCCATTGGAAGACTCTCCCACCATAGCCAGGTGCACGACGCTGATCGGATCCGAATATAATCGGGGCAAAGTTCCGATAAACTGGGTGGGTAACAAAAAAAAATGTTTACGCATACAAACCTAAAAAAAAAAAAGTAATTTACGCATAGCAATGGGCTTGATTCATGAGACAATTCCGTTCCCCGAATAAGTGTATATAAATATCATCCGTTAACGGGCTTTCAAGGCCCAAAAATGTTGGCCCTTAATTTTTCTGAGCTAGTAAACTCAGTTTTTTTTTATAACAGTAAACTCGTTATTAACTGGTCACTTGAAAATAACCTCTTTTTCATATGCGTGAGTATGAACATCAAATAGTGTTGATATTAGTAACACACATTCAACAGCATGGTCATAATCAACAAAATTAATTACGAGTTTTGAATAATATAACTTGATTAACTAATTATAAAAAAGGTATTCCATCCGATCCTTGATATAAAACATATTTACTTAATTTGATTAGATTAAATAAGTTGATTAAATGAGTTAATATGATATTTATTTTTTAAAATACTCTAGCTATTTTATTTAATTATATCATTTCCCTCTCATTATTGATTATTGTTAATTGAGTATCAATAAATAAAAGATCGATAAATATAATAAATATATTTTATGACTGGGATCAATATCAACTCCCAAATATAATTTTTATTAAGGATTGGATGGAGTAATTTTTTTAATAGAATTCAATACATATGCCTTTCCCATCAATTTGAGTTGTTTTTTTTTTTTTCAATTGATGTTGCTGAAATGAGTACAAAGTTTTCATATCAATCAGGCTTCATTGTGTTTTTTTTTTTATTTATAATTTATGCTTACACAATTAATTTTTTAATTTAATACACAAGTATGCACACAAACATGTTAATGGGGGCTCAAACTGACATAGCCAGCATGACGAGCAGTGTTGACATTAAGAGCTTGAGACAACTAATCTTTGATCACAAATTACATCACATGACACTACTAACTTTTTTTTTTGCCAAGCATATAACACTACTAACACTAAGCACCACATTGGCAAAAAGAAAAAAAAAAACATCAAGCACCACATCTCAACAACTGATTTTTGTTAAAAAAATTATTAACCACATAAGCTATATCTGCATTGCTGTAGAAAAATGCCAAATATAATCAGAAGTAACACGCGAAGCACATACCAAGCAAGAACCCAAAAAAAATAAAAAAAAAATCAGCTTCTAATCCCCAAGCCCAAACACGCTCATTCGTCCAACTCGGCAAATCATCACATGAAAATCTTGTGACTTTCCTAACACATCCATCGTAACTTCATTTTATTTATTTATTTACGAATAATTTTTCTATAAATACTGAACCCTGTCCGGCTGTCCCATTCTTGACTCCGTTTCGGCTCATATTACCGCGTAAGAAGAAACGGCCATAAACCACCAGAATCCGTGGGATATTATTGCGAGAACCAGCTAATCTAACATTCCCATTATTGTGGGAGCCCTAACTGCCAATTCTAAATCTGTTAACTGAATTGAATTCAACTTCCTGATCTTGTATTTTTATCGAGGAAAACCATGTCTGATGCATTTTGCTCCGACTGCAAGCGCCAGACCGAGGTTGTTTTCGATCACTCGGCTGGCGACACTGTTTGTTCTGAGTGTGGCCTCGTTCTAGAGTCCCATTCCATTGATGAGACATCCGAGTGGCGCACCTTCGCCAACGAGTCAGGCGACAATGATCCGGTCCGTGTCGGAGGACCCACCAACCCCCTTCTAGCCGATGGTGGCTTGTCGACGGTGATAGCCAAGCCCAACGGAGCCACCGGAGAGTTTCTTTCATCCTCCCTTGGTAGGTGGCAGAACCGCGGGGCGAACCCGGATCGGGGGCTGATTCTGGCTTTTAAAACTATTGCAACTATGTCTGATAGGTGAGTTAGGGTTTGCTCATATTCAGGAATTTCCTGCTAGCTGTGCTTTGCTGATGGAAATTATGGGTTTGGCCTTCTTTTGCTTGTTTGTTTAAGAAATTTGACGGACAAGATGATATTCTGTGTGGACTTCCCTGCCTTGAAACCGGGATTAAAATTACCCGTAAGGGTAAGGGTTTGATTTGATCCTGACCAATCCTCATTCTAACTTTTCTGTATTGATTACATCCGCTCGATGCCCCTAAATACACTCCTTTAAACAAAGAGGAAAGTAGTTGTCAATGCAATTTTACATGGAGAAGTTGTTGTTATTCTGTACTGTCTCTGGTTGGATGTTAGTTTTTCTAATTGTCAAATCTGTTCCAACAGCATTTATTTTTCCATTTCCTGGATTGGTGGTCCTTGGCTTTTTCTTCCTATCTGTTATATCTTGGCTGTGAAGTAGGAAATATTGGATTCTTAACACTCAGTCAGTGCATTGACCATATGACAGACTATAATGTGAAGTCTGTTTTACCTTGGTGATTGGTAGAGAGAAAGTAATAAAGGCTACATCTATGGGTTGCACACACAATAACTTATGTATTTAAGAGAATGTTAGTTTACCGGTCATTGTACTGGGTAGTAAGACAATCACGCCTTTACTTATCCGCAGGAAAGAAAAAGAGAAATGATCCTATGATTTTTTCCTCGTAATTTTTTTGATCAATTTATTCCCTCGAAGCTACATGAGGACGTGGAAGTTATAATATCAAAACTCTGATTCGTATAATCTATTTGTTAGTTTCTCTCAAAATTTGCGTTTATTTGTTATCTTTTTCAAATGAGATAACTGAATAATCTGCTGATGAGGTGACCGGTAAATTTTTCAGGTTGGGACTTGTTGCAACTATTAAGGTATGACACATTCTTATTTTGGGCAACCTTTTTCTATCACGGCACTAATTTCATGATCCTCTGTATCTTTATGCTCTGCATGTGATTGTCATGACTGGCTTTGGGCATGGAAGCTCAGCTGAGTAGTTTACTGAGATTATACCATCCCTCAATTTCTTGTGTTTATGAAGTAGTTGGTAAATTTTAAGATTAGTTACTATTATACTACAAGTACAATATTGTTGGAACTCTAATATGACACCATAATGTTACTTCTAATATGGCTTACATCATTTGAACTTCTTAGTTAAATCGATTCTGGTTGCAGAAGTAGTAAAGCGGAAGATAAAACTTTATTTTTGATTGCATGGAAGATAAGACGTTACTACTGAAAACATTTAAACTTTGCTTTCTATAATAAAACCTGTGTGGGCATTCTTTTTGGGGCCCGAACACTGCATGGGCATGTTTATTTTCAATCAATTAGACGGGCTATTCATAAGGCAATTAGTGATAGCTAGATTCTAATTGATATTGGAAAGTGCTGGCCTAGGTATTTTTATGCCCTATCACAATGGAAAGTGTATCTAAATAGTGCTTTTATAGATTCCAATGGCTAAATTCTGACCAAGTTTGTTCCTGTCATGTTGTTTTTGATTTGAAGGATCGAGCTAATGAGATATATAAGAGAGTTGAAGATCAGAAGTCTAGTAGAGGAAGAAATCAGGATGCATTATTGGCTGCTTGCCTCTACATTGCTTGTCGACAAGAAGACAAGCCACGCACTGTAAAGGGTACATCCTATGATTCTTTTAACATCTGGATGCTTCCCAATTTATCTTTCCGTTTGTAAACAAGCTTCCTTGAACCTATGGATTTCAACTAGAAATTTGCTCTGTTGCCAATGGAGCCACAAAGAAGGAAATTGGCCGAGCAAAAGAATACATAGTGAAGCAGCTGGGTTTGGAGAATGGTCAGTCAGTGGAAATGGGAACAATACATGCTGGGGATTTTATGGTGAGTTTTCTTTGTTGAATTGAAACTCATCTTGTGACTTTGATCCATTGTCTGGTTATTCATTCTTTTAATTAACATATTTCATCATGTTTATTTTTAATTTAGTATCACTAATATTAGTTTCTTGATAATCTGTAGAGGCGATTTTGTTCTAATCTTGGTATGACCAATCAAGCTGTCAAAGCTGCTCAAGAAGCAGTGCAGAAATCAGAAGAGTTTGATATAAGGTAAATTTGGATTTGCATTTTATTACCAATTACTGAAACAGTGGTCATAACTTAACAATTAAGGTTGCTTGTCTTATTTTTTACATATTTATACTTATGCTGTAATAAATAAACTGATTGCTGAATGCTGACTTTGGATTTGACCAAAAATATAGTGTTGCTTCTACAGAGAAAATAGCTGGTAATAAGCTGAAAGTCTAAATATTACTCTGTGAAAATGAAATCAGGATATTAACTTAATGATTTCAGTTGTGCCAATTAACTTTGTGTTTTCCCTTAGCATGTTGAGGGCAGGGCTTAGGATGAGATTATGGGTAAGAAATATATTAGATCTTGTGCTCCGACTCTGATGAGTGCCGTGTGCTGCAGAAAGTGAGGGGTGAAATCTAAGTTGTATTACCATGATTAAATGCATACTCCGTCCCTACTATAAGACATCTCCAACCACCTTTGCAGAATCAAGGAGAAGCAGTCAAGTCATTAAATCTGTTTGAAAATGAAAAAGATCCAAATTTATTCATATTTAAAACCATGAATTACATCTTGAAAAATGAAAAAGGAAAATCGTATCAAACTTTTAATTGGTGGCTTATAATACCCTTCTTGTTGACTTATTATAAGGACCGCCCATTCCTTCTAGAAAGTGCCTTTACTGACTGGAGTTGTTAGCTTTAGACAAGGTTGTGTAGATTATGAAACTTTTGCTGAACATGAGTATTTGCCATTTGTCTTTACATGTAAGCTTAAGGAAAATGAGCACTCACTCCTTTTTTGTTTTTCTTTTCTTTTTTTAATATAATAACTGGGCACTCACTCGTGATTTCCCATAAATCAACCTTTTCGGGACACTGGAAAACATTATTCATGGAATCGGCCCACTTTTGCTTTTTTATATTTCCCATCATTAACTTGTGTTCCACCATACCTAGCATTCACAGGCATACTGATTCCGCATTTTGTGCTTGTTATGGTATTAATGATTCGGATGGACTATGTCACTTTAGCTTATAATAGATTTAACCATGTCATGATTGATGCTAATGAATTTTCCGATCTTCCAGGAGGAGCCCCATATCTATTGCTGCAGCCGTTATATATATCATAACTCAACTTTCAGAGGATAAGAAACCCCTAAAAGGTTTGTTATTCTACTTTGAGTGGAAGTTTAGCTCTGGAGGCATTCAGTACAAATGCATTGATGGATTCCATTGTTTATGAAAATTGTCTTTTGAATTTCGTATGCAGTCATGGAAAGATTTTAAATTTTGAATTAAATTGGTTTAAATTTAGCTAGGAAACGGTTTTCATTGTTATCTTTATTTGGACATTCTTAGCTAATTGCTATGGTGTTTCCATACATGTATTTGATTTGGTGACAGAGATATCAGTTGCCACCGGAGTTGCAGAGGGAACCATTAGGAACTCCTACAAGGATCTTTATCCACATGTCTCAAAAATAATACCATCCTGGTATGCCAAGGAGGAGGATCTGAAGAATCTCTGCAGCCCTTGAATTGTAGAGCAACACCGTAGCGGCCTAATATAGATGCCATCGCAGCTTTGTTTTTTTTGGATGTACTGAACTGCTTTACATAAAATGCTGATAGTGCAATTTTATTTTATTTATTTATTATTTAGTGTGTTTTTTTTTACCCGCAGTTAACTGCGTCATTTTTTCAGACCCTCCCAATTTGGGTATTTTTGGGGCGGGGTTCCCATTCAATATTTATTCCCTGCTTGGTACATGGGAACTGAAGCTGGAGAAGTGGAAGTGAAATCCTAAAATTCGGTTGTTTGTTATGTTGGAATTCACTTCCCCATAGAACTTACTTTCATAAAAAATGATGGAAGTGAGTTCTTTGGGTAAGCCCATGGAATTGAGATGACTTCATGGAAGTGAAACGATGGGAATGTTATACCCTCATACATTTTATTATTTGACAGCTTTGTCGCGCCTGAGCATTGACCCTACTGCATCTCTCTCTTCATGACTCAGCCTCCCTCTCCCTCGCTCATACGGTGACGATGAGCTACATCCATGGCAAAGGACGGCGAGGTCGTCTGTGACTCCCATCATCACCCCATCACCGACGTAGATCCAAAACTTCCTTAGTCCTCAGATATGCTATTTTATCAATCTAAGAAATGCCAGCACCGATTCCTTCATCGTCTCAACACTTGGACTTGTTTGCGCAAATCGTCGACTAAGGCATCCTGTGGTTCTTGGGGACAAGTGTCGTTCTATTGCTCGTATAGTTGATTTCGTTGTTCAAAGGAGTTAGCATCAAATCGAGACTTCAATATTCATGTCATCCGATGCAAAGCTTTGGAACAGTAGATTTGCGGCTTAGTTGCATTGGCTTTCACTGAATTTGGCGTTCTACATGTCATCTGATGGGTTGCGATTTTTTCTTATTGATCTCTTTTTTTTTGCCTTTTTGAGTTGCACTGTTGATGGCTAATATTTTGTGCAAAAATGGAGCTTTATGATTGTTTATGGGATGACTACTGTGTCCTATGGTGGCTGGTGATTGCTTCTCTGGTGGTTGTGCCTGTATGGGCTGGTGGTTAGGCATTTTGGGTGTAGGATAAATTGGTCATACATTACAAATAAATATTTTAATACCAAATTGTTCCCACTTCAATTGACATACCAAACAAACTTTAGAACTTGCACATTGGCATTATTCTTTGTTATCTCTTGCCTACCTTAACTATCGATGGATTTGCCAGTTGAAACAAGGCTGCCTGGCCTGAAAAGGTGATGTATCTGGCCCGGCCCGGCTCGATAAAAGCCTAGGTAATTTGGGCAAGGGTATGGGAGGCGAGCTTCCACACCCATAAATCCCTCTAAATTTGAAAAAACAATGAAGAATAAAATTTAAAAAAAAAAAACTAATATTTAATATATCAAAATGTAATACTCCTTTCTAAATTTTTAATTACATGTTTATAAAAAAACCTATGCATAATCTATTATATTTTAATTGAATGATAAATAAATACTTATTAAGTTTTGTTAAATATTGGATATATGGACCATATATTATATATATATATATATATTAAATACAATAGTACATAATAATACATATACTTCAGGCAGGGCTTAATGCTTGCCCCTCCTTGACAATTCGGCCCAACCCAAAAACGCCTAACTGTTTCCTCAAGCTGCTTTTTTGGGTTGGGCAGGGCGTATTTTTATTGAGTTTGGATGGGTATTGCAAACATTTGATCCTCTTAAACATCTTTAGTTGTAACTATGAATTATTTTTTTGTTCTTATTTATAAGTTGTCATAGAAAGAAATTGTCTAGAGAGGTAGTGAATATATATAACTTAAGAATCGATTTTTTTTTTTCTTTTCGTTTTTGTCTTCCGTATAATGACACAATTTTTGAAGAGAAATATGATTGAAAATAAGTGATTATTGTATCTTTAAATTTGAATTAGGACTCATAATAGACTTGTAAAGTGGCTTGGAGTCCCTCAGAAAGATGGAGGATTTGGATTCTATTCCTTCGTCCAAGTCCCTCAAGATATTTTTGTGACATTGGGTTGATTCTTAACAAGTAGTTATTAGCCTTTGGGTAAACGCTGGTTGGCAGTGTGGAGAATAAATTGAACTGATTTGGTTGGCATCTTCATCTTTGGGTTTTCTATTCCGTGCGTGTTCAGTTCCTTCTTTTGTGGGGACGATGTTGATGTATTCATGATGTTGGCCTCTTAATTAAAGTAGACTGGCCACACTTAATATTCGTCAAGTTTGGTCCATCTTGCTATTCTCACCCCATTAACTTTCAAACTTGTCCAAACTAGACCCAAAAGCAAGCAGGTCAATGTCTCTTTGTCCAAGTTGATGCTAAATGCAATATTGTACCAATTTCCTACGAATACTCTCTTCCGTTTTAGTGACAGTTTATTTTAGTTTTTCAGAAGTGTTTTTATAATTTATGAGTTAAACATGTAAGAAAAATTTTATCTCGACTTATAAAACAGAGCATTTAAAACCACGGTTTGAGGTTTTTTCAAACAAGCACCAACACTATTTCGTTACCATGTTTAATAGGCCTTATAATTCAAATGTCGGTTCTCTTATTACAGCTTGTAATATGTTAAATTGACTTTGTATTTTGATATCATTTTGTCTTGCATAAAAGGAAAAAGCAATATTGCACTTCTTAAATGTTATTGAGAAGCAGTTAGATGATAAGATTAGCCACTAGCCTTTATGCCAGGTTATATTGTTTAAACTTTATGAGCTTAATTAGAACTCAAGTTTCATGTCCCAAAAAGGAGCCATACTCATGAAGGTTATGATTCACTCTTTTTATTTGATCCTCAATGTCAAATATTTCCCTCTTACTGAAAACTCCAAGTACTGGACATAGTGACAAAGAAAACTACATATGGTAAAGAGCTATATACAAAGTGAGAACTGTGAACAAAAATGGTGGGAAGCTATGTACAGAAAGCTGAGGAATTGTAGACAGTACACATCAAAGTTGTGAATGTACGTTCGGGACCTGTGAACAAACACCACAGAGCTATAAAGAGCTTGGTGGAAAGCTGGTAGGTTTGCAAAAAGCTTGAAGGTTGGGTGCTGTAAAGTAATAGGTGCTGTGTAGATGATGCCTAAATAATGTTAAGTGGCTATGTTGTTGGTACAATGTGTTGATGGGTATCACGCCCACGAGTACACAACCTCCCACTATTATTAGGTTACAAAGTCATTGACTTACTCTGCTTTATTTGGGTTAATATAAACTTTAATTCTTTAAATTTGACTTAATTTTAACTTTAAGTTTCATACTGTTTAAAATATTAATTTCTATGCTTTAACGAAAACATGGATTATTTTATCTCTCAAAGGACCAACATTTATGATTTAAAATTTGAAGAATAAAAATCAAAATGAAGGCAAACATTAAAAAAAAAAAAAACAAAAGATGGTATCAACCCACGTTTCTTTTTATAAGCACACTTTTAACAACTTCCTACTTTATGTTTCGTATTTTTCACAATTTAAGGGAATTAGTCTGCTATTTTAATCACAGCCCACTTTCTTTTTCTTAACTGCTTAGTTGCCCAGCGTAATATGTTTTTGTTTTGGATTTGATCTCAGACTTTTAAAAAGTTACAAGTCTTTTTTTTAAGTCCTAAAATTAAAGTTAAATACAATTCTTTTAACTTTTTTTTTTTTTTTTTTAAAAAACTTGAGGTAGACTTACTTCTTGTTTGGTTGAAGGTTAGGTTAGGTTGGGGTGGGGTTGGTTTTGTTTGGTTGGAGGTTAGGTTAGGTTAGGTTGGGGTAGGTTGGAGGTAAAAAAGTGGTGTTTGGTTGGAAGGAGGTTAGGTTAGGTGTTGGATGTTTTTTTGTCTTCTAGTGGTAACCTAACCTAGGTTGTGAACCTTCCAAAATTGGGGTTTTTCCTAGGTGAGAGAATATTTGTCTTCAATTGTGACTAAATTGCCCATGACAATTTTTTAAAATTCCAACACTGCCCTCCCCTTTAAAACTTAACCTCCTGATTCAACGAACTTTTCAAATAATAATAATTTTATAAATAATTATCTATATGCTTACACGAATAATTATTTTATAAATAATAATTTTATATAAATAATTATTATTAATAAATACATTATAAAAGAAAAAGGAAAATATGTAGAAGGGCATTTTAACCTCCTCTAACCTAACTTAACTTAAATAAACCTCACTTAACCTAACCTTCATTGAACCAAACAACATTACAACTTCTTCTGACCTAACTTAAGTAAACCTCACTTAGCCTCAAAGAAATTAGCGAAAATGACAACCAGTCCCCACATAACAGAAATAATTACAACAATGTTTCTTAAAATCAGCAAATTGATTTGAAGTCCTATGGGACCTGGGCGATATTAATTCTAAATGCTAATATACTATTTAACCCATTATTATTTAAAACAAAAGCTGGAATGTTAGGGCTCAATGGTGCGAAAAAGGAAAACAACAAGGAGACATTATGAAAAGGTTACTGCATAGAAGTCATAGGAGGAAGACAAGAAATAATATCAGGATTACAAACTAAACCCTACTGACAACAACATTTTTAAACAGACTAAATTGAACTTAAAAGATTAGGTTAATCAAAAGTGCGCTGCTGCTATGGTTTTTAGCCACTCCCGTATATTAAGCTCGTTTAGAATAGTGATTGGAGTCTTAAAAGACCGTTTTTTAATTGTGATTCATAGTATATAAAGTAAATATATAAGAGAAGTGTTGTCTCGACTTACATACATGTGCATAAGCACTTATAAGCTTTTTAATCGGTCATCCAAACAACCAAAAAATTGCCTTATTGCAAAAAGCTATTTTGTTAACACAAATCTTAAAATCATATGGGTTTCCCACTTAGCTATCCGCCTATCCCGGTTAATTAGGCAAACATATTTCCCATTCAAGTGAAATAAAATAGAAATAGCCATCAGTTTTAAGATCACTCACAAGGCCCATCCCATCATTCGCTCGATTCCCTAACTCACTATTGTCACAAACAGAAGCCGCTGATTTCAACAGCAAAAAGTCATCAATAACTTGTCCTCATAAAACTAATTTCATATTATTTTTCTACAAATTACAACAATGCCAAGAAAATCGCAAAACTGGAGTCCCAACAAAATGTTCCAAATCTTACCTTGAATGTGATCGACGGAGACGATGACCGGCAACCACAACCCAGAAGACGACGACCGGAGAAGACTAGCGAAGAAGATGATGAGCAGACTCCCAAAGATGTGAAATGCGAGCGCATTGAGGGAGAAGAGTTCCATGTTTTCGAATGTGCCGAGCACAAACCCTTTGCTGATTTTTTCACAAATAATAAGGGCAAAGCAGTATTTTCCCATTTAGAATTAACATTGCTTAGGTCTTATGGGACTTCACCGCAATTAGATAATTTTAAAGGATTGAGTTGTGATTACTTCTGTTACATGGGACCTGGTTATCATTTCACAAGAAATCAATCATTTAATCCTTAATGTAAAGATCTAATTGGGGAGTTAATATTAATCTCAAATATAAGACTTATTTTATAAATTTATCAATTTTTCTCAAAATTACCCCTTATTGATATTCCACCAAATAGGAGAGTGAAAGAAGGAATTAAGGAAGATATTCCGTCTGATTTTTTTTATAAACAACTTTTTTTTTTATTGCTTAAAATGAACTTGCGGTTAAAAGTAGTTAAAAGCAATAAATATGTTAAGAATGTCAATTTTTTTTTAAAAAATATACCCTTATCTATGAAAAGAGTGTAGGAGAGAGAATGAGTAAAAAATATGAGAAAGAATCAGTAATCAATGATTGAATAAAGAGTAAAATACATTGATTATCCCTCTATTTTACCTAAATTACACAAACCTTTCATCAATTTTGAAAACGTATATAATCCTCATTTGAAATTAAAATACAATTTACAAAAACCTTCCTTACACATTCGACATTTCATTTCAATCCATTCAACTGTTAATTAACCGTTAAATTTGACTATTAAACATTTACTTTGACTAAAATATCCCTTTTTCAACAAATGAATAAAAATTTATATTTGACTAAAAAATAAATTTTTATATAAAAAAATAATTTTAATACATGTATGTTCAAAATTTTTAATATATTATAATTTTTTTTAATTTTTATTATATTATAAAATTTTAAAATTTTATCATATTTACTGAAAATTATTTATTTAGTATTCTTTTAAATAACTAAAAAATATGCCTTTCAAATGAGAATGAAAGATAGAAAGAAAAATAAAGAAATATGTTTTATTTATAATATGTTATTAATAATGTAAATTTGATACAGTATATGATTTATATTAATTTTATATTTTAAATTTTTAAAAACATTTTTTACACAAAAATTTATAAATATGTTTATTTTAGTATGCATCTATTAATAGGATTAATCATATTTTTAATTAAGTTTTCTATGTCTACATTAATTAAATTAATTAAGTATTTATCTTAATATGGAAAAAATTTAACATATAACTATTTACAAAAGTAAAAAATAAGTTAAGAAAAAGAAAACAAAACTCTTAAGTTACTTAAACAATTTTAGTCAAAATTAGGAAATTAATAATGATGAAGGATAAATTAGTAAACAAAATTTATTTTAATATAAATTTTAATTAAAAAATAAAATCCTTAATAGAGTTAACGGTTTAGACTTAAGTGTATGTTTTTAAAATAGAGGGGGTGATTCGTGTAATTAAGGAAAAATACAGGGGAGGTTAGAGTATTTTACTCTTGAATAAAAGAGAATTAATGGTGAGTGAGGAGTAATTAATATAAAGTTATATATTTAATAGGGGTAGAAAATGTAGTTTAAATTTTGAGATACAAAAAAAGGTTATATTAAAGACAAACCACATGAGAGATAAAGTTACTTATAAAAAGGACTGGAGGGAGTAATTAAGTAGTTTTGGGAAAAAACATTTCATATTTGCTATGATTAACCACCTTACTTAGTTTCATTAATATAATCAAATTAATTAAATAAACCTTATATTAAGAATAAGAAAAAATGCTGGGCAAAAAAAAAAAAAAAAGAACCAGAAGATATGTTTTTAGCCATGAGAAAGGATGAACACCTTCAGAGGGGAAGCAAGATTCTGTATCATGCCCCATGGTGGGGTAAAAGAAAAGAGCACGTGCCGACGACTTGTTATTGTGGGGAGCAGGGAGGGAGTGGCACATATTTGTTGTTGAATAGTCAACTGACGTCCGATCAGAGGACAATAATTGTTCGATTCAATCATTGGTTAGCTTCTCCACTATGCCCTCCACAATTCCTTACTTTCCACAAAAGCTGGTAATGAGTTCTTTGATGAAACCAATTAACAGTGGCCACGTTTCAACGCAGATAGAAACATCTGATGTTAATGTAACGTCTCAAAGTAAAGGCCTACGACAACTTTCTCAATGGCTTATCTGATTGGAACATTTCAAATGTGCATAGTGACTAGGTATCAGCTTTACTTCCATCGCCTTTAATTTGACATGGATCATTCTATATCTGTATCATGACTAAATTTATTAGTTATAATCAGATAAATTAAAAATAACAACTAAAACAGGAGAAATTTCTCCTAATATACTGATTCAATATTAACAGAATCAAACCATTAAAAATGCATGTTCAATTTGAAGTTTTTTTTTTTAAAAATAAATTTATAATTTGATAACTCTTCTTCACACACCCTACAGGAAAGATATTTGATAACTTTAATTTAATTTTAAACATAAACATTTAACGAGAGGAGAAAACAAACAAACTTTTTGACATCAAATCAAGAGGGAGGATTTAAGATGAACTGGTTTCGGTGCCTATTCATAAGAACTTGTCCACATCTAAATTAGATCTAGACGGTCCAAATTTGATTGTTTTAAAACTGATGATTTTTTAATAATTTTTTTTTGAAAAAATATTAATTAAGAGATTATTTTTATTTTAGATTTTATATTTATTAAAATAATTTTTTAAAAAATAAACTTAAATCATTCAAATTCTATTAGATGGTCCATATTTCATTACCTATTTAAAAGATTCAAAAGATAGGCATCAAAACAGCGGGGATTAAAAGATAATGAAAAGAATCTAGGCAGCGGTAGTCAGTAGGGTGACATGGATACTGTCCTAGGATGATCAACAACCTCACAATTCATGGATAACAAGGCTTTGAGTTCCATAATTTTGGAGTGAGAAAAGACATTGTTCCTTCAATGTCGGCCACACTTTCCACATGGATCCATTGCTGAAACTAGCTATGGTCTCATCGGTCCCGCCCTTTCTGCCACCTACATTCATTGATGCCTTCTATCTTTTTCCCCGCCCAAAACTTTTCTCCAGGCTCCTTACAGTGGGGTTTATTTTGGAATCTAAATTACTTCGTCCACTTTTTAATATAAAATATATTTCATTGATACATGTACGTTAATAAAATTAGTTACGTACAAAGAAAAAACTCTGAATTGATTTCCCTAAAATACTATTTTAAAGATCTATTTGATATGAGAGATTTGGAGAGGAGGGGATGACAAAATTTTATAAATTGGATTTTAAAAAGAAATTAGAGAAGCGGGGTTGAAAGTTTTTAATTATTTTTTTTTACCCTTTTATTTTACATCTTATCTTTATTAGAATTCTATAGCTCACTTCTCTATTTTTTTAAAATCAAACTCATAAAAATTTTCCTTCCCCTCTATTTCCCTCTTGTCAAATAGATCTTAGGGCCTGTTTGGTACGGTGGAATTGAGGGGTATGGAAATGGAAATGGAATTGATTTCCATGAAGATGTGTGTTTGATATGATGGAATTGGAAAAAATTCCATTTCCAATTCCACCAAAATTACTTGAATTGAATTCCATCTGCTCACCCAAGATTTGCAAAAAATTCCATGGAGTTCTCATTTTACCCTTCTCACTTTTCATCTTCATCCAATCCACAAAACTCTGTGAACGCAGCCGCCCTCTGACGGCAACCTCCACTAATCGCAAGCTTCTAGATTTCTAGATCATCACCGACCTGACGGCAACCTTCACCAACCGAGGACGACAACCTTCGACAACCTGTGAGTTGTGACGTCAACCTCTGGCAACCAACGACGGCAATCTCCGGTGAATCGATGTCTTGCAAGATCACTGTGCGCGACGACATCACATTTATGGATGTAGTTTGTTTTGATGAATGGGTTCTCAACTTCCATTGATGTACCATGGCCGACCTTCATCTTCAATTTCTCCGGCTCCGTCACTGTCACCAATGGCAAGATCGTGTTCTTTAGATGTTCATCAATTTCTCCGGCTAGATCTGCAACTTTGTTCGTAGATCTGAAATTTTGCAGAAAAAAATGGAATGATACATGTTTTCAGGGGAGGAGATGGTTCGCCCTTGATGATGTTTTTTTGGAAAAAAAAAGGACATTTTGGTCTTTTCACCTAAAATATATCTTATTTCCATGACATACCAAACATACTTTTAAACCTTATTTCCATTTCTATTTTCATATTCATATCAATTTCTATTTCCATCAAAATTAATTCCATCATACCAAACGGGCCCTTAGGTTCTGTTTGGTGTGAGGGATTTGGAGGGGAGGGGAAATTTTTATGAGTTGAATTTTAAAATATTGAAGAAGTGGGGTAATAAAATTTTAATAAAGAGAATATATAAGATAAAAGAGTAAAAAAATAATAATTAAAAATTTTTAACCACACTTCTCTGATTTTTTTAAATTCAACTCAAAAAAAATTTTCTCTCCGCCCACTTTCCTTCCTCTCCCCTTAGACCAAACAAGCCCTAAAACATTTGCATTAAAATTACCCCTTGATGCAAACTCCCATAAATTTACAATCAATAGGGATGGTTTAAAAAAACATGATAAATATGGGGTACAGTGGATTGAGGTATTACATTTAAGACTAAATCTAACCCCCAACTAACTCTTATATTAACTACAACAGCAAGTATAACCATGCTTCTATTTTTTTTCTAACATTATTCAGAAACTATCGCTATTAGATGAGGGCTCTGAGATATTGAAACTTCAGCAATGCCATCAAATTAACAGCAAAAAATTGAATATCGCACAAGAGGATATATTTTGCAAGAGTTGAAACATGTAAATTGATTTACCCAAATTTATAATAATTGGCCTGCAAAGGGCCCATGTACTGGAACGATATCCAGAAGTGGTGGGATCCAGTTTCTGCAAGAGAAAGAAGAAAAGTCAGATTGAAACTCTCAGCCTTTAGAATTAAATTCTAGCAGGACCCATTCGTTTCATCCTCATCTAAGCAGCTCTATTGTTCAGTGAATGCATGGAGATGCAGGGAATACTCACGCGGGGGCATCTGCTTGTGCAGCTGTCAATTGAAATCGAAATCGAATCAATGGCTCTAAGAATTAGGTGCAATTTGATTCAGAAAGACATGTCCTCTACTTTTCTGCTTTTATCTTTTCCTGGATAGAAATGGTTCTCCTAAGATTGGTGTTTTACTTTTGTATTGTGAATGAATTAAGTTTAAATTGAGGAAGAAAAAATAGAGAAAACAAAGTGGAGCACGTGGGAATGTGGAAAACCATCACCTGTTCTCCTAAATACGAATACTGCCGAAGAAGCTAGCTGAGATAAGATAGATATTAGACATCATATATAAGTATATCTCAAACTTTACCTGATGCTGAAGGTTTCCCCCTCACATGAGGTTTTCTTTGATAAGTAACGAGTGAACAAAGGAAATGGTCCTCCATGGCCATAAAACTGGCTCCAGGTCTAGCACTGAATGGGTGGTTCAATTGGTCACCGTCGAAACAATTCTAGATTCTTGATAATTTATATACATCACTCTGACCACAACACTTTCTAGGTACCTGATATTGCATATCTAAATGACTCCTTCAGAGATAAGAATTGTGTTGTGCCATGAAAAATTGCCAGTTTTTTACCTTCAAATGAAAAATTGTCAATTGGCTAACCAGCTAAGGTTGAGTTTTTAAGTATTTGACACTGACAATAAACTAGGAGATTCAAAGACGAGAATGCGAACGAAATTTTGATGTGGAAACCAGAAAATTAACTAGAAGAATGGATCAAAAGACAAAGGTAAGATAACCTTTCTACCTTATTAAGAGTGTATTTGGTTCGAGAGGAGGGTAGGGGAAAGAGGGGATGGGGTTAAATTACTTTTTTAGGTTTAAGGTATTTAAATTTTGGGTAGGAATCTAGAATTTAAAAAGAATGAGAAAGTAAATTTTGAGTTTCTTGTATCCAAAATTATAATTTATCCCCTCTCTTCCTGCCCTCCCTTCAAACCAAACACACCCTAAAAGGAGTGACAACTTAGATAACCAAGTAATATATGCTTTTGCCATGCTACATGAGGTAGGGATCATAAACATATGTAAAGGCGGCTTTCCACGTGATTTAATGCTACATATTGTTACAACCTTGGTAAAAATATCGTAAAAGACAGATGAAGTTAAAGTAAAATTTAAAAGCTCACAAGTCATTGGAAAGATAATAAACTTTCTTTTTATATATCTGAACCTTTCACTGCCTCATCCACGTGGGCGATCCCTGAGAACTAATTAAAATTTGACACATGCACATGTAAAAGGTAGTTGAGGCTGCAATGGCAGGCAAAACAAAGTGAACATCGTCATTAAAATTATCATGCACTATATGACAACGAGTGAGGTGATAGCCAAAACAAAGTATTTATCGTTTTGCTAGCAGCCCCAAAAATATTAATCCTTCATTTCGTCGGACTTCATATCCCCTTCCATTTATGGAAAGTGCTTCTTCATATTATCGTTCTCGATGCTAAGAAAACTAATTTAACTGTGGTGGTGGGTCTCCTGTTGATCACATTTTGAGACACATTAATGCAACCATACAACCCACTTCTAAACCTATATATCTATGTAGAACATATGCCTAACCTCCATATAATCTCACAGGTAATTTGCAATAGCCATACTCCAATTATGAAGACTCTGTAGACTTGTAGTGTTACTCCAAAATACATGTTCTCATTCAAGACCTGCTGGCAAACAGTCATTATAACCATATAAATTTACATAGTCATAACCAAAGAAAATCATCTTTCTGTGTACAGTAAATTTTAAATGCTGATCCTATAAATACCCAGCATGCTTACCTAACTGTCATCCAAGCAACACACTAGTTATCTTCTTTGTAGCCAAAACTTGTCAATGATTTCCAGCCGCCAAGGTTCCCCAATGTGTTCCAATTACCAAAGCCATAAAAACGAAAGCTCAAATGTCTTTCATCAATGCCAAGTGGTAGTGGTTGTAGTACCTTTTCCTGCTCAAGGCCATCTCAATCAGCTTCTTCATCTCTCCCGCCTGATCTTGGCACACAACATACCTGTTCATTATGTTGGCACAGCCACCCACAATCGCCAGGCCACAGTTCGGGTCCAAGGTTGGGACCCAAAGTCAATTTCAAACATCCATTTTCATGACTTCAAAGTTCCTTCTTTTGTTACCCCTCTTCCCAACCCCAATGCAGAAACCATGTTCCCTTCTCATCTCCTTCCTTCCTTCGAGGCCTCCACACATTTACGTGAGCCAGTGGCTGCACTTCTGCGATCCCTTTCATCTGCAGCTAGAAGGGTCATTGTGATCCATGACTCCCTAATGGCGTCTGTTGTGCAAGATGCCACTGAAATTGCAAATGCTGAGAACTACATTTTCCACAGCGTCTCTGCCTTCACCATGTTCTTGTATCTCTGGGAGGGAATCGGAAAACCTTTGATAGAAAGCCCTCATATCCCCAAAGAAGTTCCTTCTCTTGAAGGGTGCTTCCCAACCCAATTCCTAGATTTCATTGCTTCACAGTATGTATTCCATAAATCCAATAAAGGTTACATTTACAACACAAACAGGGCAGTAGAAGGTCCCTACATGGAGTTAATAGAACGAATGAGCGGTGGCAAGAAGCACTGGGCTCTAGGACCGCTCAACCCTTTAACCATGGAGAAGAAAAGTAATAAAGCAAGGCACTTAAGCTTGGAGTGGCTTGATAAACAGAAACCAAAGTCAGTGATATATGTATCTTTTGGGACGACAACGGTCTTCACGGACGAGCAAATCAAACAGATTGCGATCGGATTGGAACGAAGCGAGCAAAAGTTCATCTGGGTACTAAGAGAAGCTGATAAAGGTGACATATTTCACGAAGAAGTTAGAACCGCTGAGCTTCCAAGGGCATTTGAAGAAAGAACTGAAGGCATTGGATTGGTTGTGCGAAACTGGGCACCCCAGTTGGAAATTCTTAGCCACCCTTCAACGGGAGGGTTCATGAGTCATTGTGGGTGGAATTCAAGCATGGAGAGCATCAGTATCGGGGTGCCAATAGCAGCATGGCCTATGCATTCGGACCAGCCAAGGAATAGAGTTCTGATGACAGAAGTGCTCAAGGTTGGTTTGGTTGTGAAGGATTGGGCTCGCAGAGATGAGATTGTTACTGCCTCAGATATTGAGAAAGCTGTGAGGAGATTGATGACAACAAAGGAAGGCGATGAAATGAGAAAGAGGGCAATAAACCTGAAAAATGCTGTCCGAAGGTCAATGGATGAAGGAGGAGCTTCACGTTTGGAAATGGATACTTTCATTGCTCATATCACTAGATAGTCTGCTTCTATTTACTACGCCAATAATTGTGCCTTGCCCACCATATGATTTTATCAAATAGAGTGCGCAGCTTTCGTTGTATATGAAGGAATGAAGGTCAGAATAGCCTTGGCACCAGAAGGCTCTGCTCTTTCTGTGTCCTCGACAAGTATCTACTGTTATTTTCTGTTGCATCTCCTATCCTATCCAGTCATCCAGATCTTGAGCATTTTCCCTTAAATAATCAAGTGAGTGCGCATATATATATATATATATATAAAGCATTCACGTCATTCGTCAGAATATCACAGTATAAAAATGATCAAATTATATGTTCACTTATTATTAGTCTTATCATTGTTCTTACTGTTTTCATTTTAATATTTTGGTGCAATTCTCCACTACTTCATTCCTACAGATACTCAGGTGACCATTCTTTTAGATCGACGAGAATATATTGTTTTCCACAGAAACGATGAGGGGAAAAAAATAATCCGTGCTGCCCCTTAAAAGTTAAGATGTTAACGTTTGCGGGGTAGCCTACTAGCCTATATCCATATGATACTCTTTTTTTACTAGGTTTTTTAATTTGGACAGAGCAACCTCTTAATACTTTTTTTTTTTTTTTTGGTTATGAAGCTCTCCCAGTCCTCTCAAATTCAAATTGAGTTATTGCTAGTGGATTTTTTTTTTTAAAAAAACTTGTACAAAAAACACATATTTAAGTTATAAATTTTTCAGTTTGATTCACAAAATATTGGAGGAGGACTTGTGAATCACCAAAAATGATTCCGCTCCCCCCCCCCCAAAAATCCCCCTTTCGATATTTGTGAATCACATTGAGAAATTTACAACTTCCTTTGTTGTATTTTTTTGCACAAGTTCTTCTATGAATCCATTAATAATAAATCAATTTGAATTCAGAGAATTGGGGGAGATTTCTGCCCCAAAAAATGTAGTATCAAGATATTTGTTCTGGCCAAATTAAAAAAACCGAAAAAACGTATCACATGATACTGACATTCTTATGAGGTCCTAACAATTAAGGAGAATGTCAACTAAGAATCTTATTAGGAGTTACCAAATCAAGATCTTTTTTAGAAAAATTTAATACTGAAATATAGTAAAATGAGTATTGAATTTGAGAACTTATGTTGTGATGAGGTTCTTATTTGATATAACATTCTTCTGAGTTGGTCATTTTCCCTCACAAAAACAAAATTTGCTGAGACTTGTCAGGTTCTTTTTCCTGCTGTGAGTTCTTTGTAATTACTCATAAGCAATATTTATTTTTATTGTGCAAGAAAAATGAACTAATAGTTAAGATTAGTTAAAAATAATATGTCAAAAATGTCATGTTTCTTTTAAATATGCCCTTATTTATGAAATAAACATAAGAGAGAGAATGAGTAACAAATAAAAAAGAGAGTGTGTAACAAATGATTAAGTGAAAGGGAGTTAGTAGTGAATAAAAGACAATTAATATAAAAATATGTATTTAATAAGGGAGAAAAGAAAAAAATAATTTAAAATTTGATATATAAAAAAAAGTACTTACAAAAATGATCAGCCAAATAAAAAAATTTTATAAAAAATAAAAAGGGGAGGGAGTATTTTTGTTATTCACCTCCATACCCACCACACCTACCTGCTGCTGCTCAAAATGACACGAGTTTTTTTGCCCCCCCTTATACATTTATTGCAAGCACGTGCACGGAACTCCATCTAAAAATTCGGTATTCACTATTGATACCAACCATACACCACTGTAGCCGCTCAAAACAGTACAATCTGTTCCCTCTTTCATACAGCCACCATGTGATATCTTATCAAGTATTCGAGTTGGATATAATGGATCCAGTTACAGACAACTCTCCTAAAGTAATTTTTATACACGTTTGTTACAGCGTTAATGTTGTTTATAAGTTATTTTTTACGTAAATCAAGAAAAAAAATACTTTTTGTATACTTATCTCGTATACCGTAAATCATGATTAAAAAACTGTTTTTAAGTATTCCAATCACTGTTCCAAACGAACATTTATCTATCCAAAAATTTCAAACTTTTCTTTCCATTCTTTCTCTTTTTTAACGAGTCCTGTAGAATGTTTAATGTAATAACAAAATACTTTTCATTCAAAATTTAATGGACAAAATATTGTTTTTCACAAGTATAACATGTCCTGTCTGGGTAAGAATTCTCAACCATAGGCCCAATAATTGTACAGAATTATTGAGGAGGCGATGGACGTGCAATTAATATAATTTATGTGTTTCAACATATATTTCTCACGTCATTTACATGAACTTAAATTTAAATATTACCTGATCGCTGAAGAAGCCTCTGATTTTAAGTGGCTAATGAACCAAGAGCTCCAGCTGGCTCAACTAAAACGATGACACTATCAATATCAATTGAATATTCAAAGATTGTAAAATGATAACATTACTGTACGTACTACGAACTATCAACATAAAATGAGCCCAGAATGACTGTTTCACTCTTAACTATGATTGTTCTGCTTCATAAGCAACTAATATTTTTTTGGTGCAGCCACCAATGACAAAGCAAAAATAAATGGAGAAAATAAAAATAAAATCAAATAAAATTCAGGGTAGAACAGGAAGCTCCACCTTGTCAAAGGAGTAGAAACGGATTTGTCCATCCTCAACAAGAGTAACTTTTAGATGAATGTCTAAGAGACAGTGGCAAATAAGAAAAGGCCCACTCAATGATTATTGACCAGTGCCATCATTATTTATAATAATCCTGTGTCATTACAATGAACCAATGGGCCTGGGCTACAGAGGCCCAAACCGAAAATCATACAAACCACAAACGATAATTGTACAATATCACATTAACACATATAGAACTATGAACCAATAATTCTAATTCTAATTCTAACACCCCCCTTCAAGTTGAGCACCATACAAATTAATGGTTCCCAACTTGCACAAAAATCGTCTGGAATCAACATGACCCAGCGGCTTTGTCAATAAGTCTGCTAACTGCTGATTAGAAGACACATGTTGTAATGAAATGCAACCCTCTACTAATTTTTCATGAACAAAATGGCAATCTATTTCTATGTGTTTAGTTCGCTCATAAAAAACCGGGTTGGTTGCAATGTGAATTGCAGCCTTGCTATCACAGAATACTTGGGTTGGTGTCAGTCCTTGAAAGTTTAGATTTGCCAGCAAATGCATCAGCCACACTATCTCAGAGACAACCGCACTCAATGCTCTATATTCTGCTTCAGCCGAAGATTTAGAAACAATTCGCTGTTTTTTCGATTTCCAACATATCAAAGCACTTTCAAGCTTGATTGCATAGCCTGTAATTGACCTCCGAGTGTCAACTGACCTCTGAGTGTCTAGACATGTTGCCCAATCAGAATCAACAAAGCATTCCAGATCAAAACACTTCCTGGAATCCAAAAGAATGCCTGAACCGGGGTTCCCTTTCAAGTACCGTACAACTCGAACGACAGCTTCCATGTGAGTTTTTCTAGGTGCGCTAAGAAATTGGCTCAATGTCTGCACAACAAAAGCTAGATCAGGCCTAGTAACTACAAGATACGACAAACGACCTATAAAACGTCTATACACAGTCGGATCAGGCAAAAGCAGATCAGGTGGTCGCTGCCTTTATTGTTTACTATGTTGTTTCTTGCTTCTCTGGATTTTACTGTCACTTCTTCCATCAGTAGACAATCTCACACTTTGTTCTATAGGAACTGAAAGAGGTTTTGCTCCTGCCAGCCCCATGTCTACAATAAGATCTAATGCATATTTTCTTTAACATAGAATTATACCCTTCTTTGATCTACTCACTTCTAACCCAAGGAAATACCTCAAATGTCCTAAATCCTTTATCTTAAAGCTATTATACAAGTGAGTTTTCAAGGTATTTATCCTCTCTATATTATTGCCAACTATCACAAGATCATCTACATAAGCCAAGACTAGAGTTATATCATCACAAGTTTGATATATAAAGAGAGAGTAATCATACTTACTTTGCCTAAACCCCCTTGTACCAATGCTTCGGTGAGTTTAGCATTCCATTGCCTCGAGGCTTGTTTTAAACCATATAAAGATTTGTGTAATTTGCATACTTTATTTTTATCAAATGAATCAAATCCCCGAGGCAACTTCATGTACACTTCTTCATTGAGACCTCCTTGCAAGAATGCATTATTGACATCCATTTGAAATAGTTGCCAATTATGCATTACTGCAAGTCCCAGGATAGTTCTCACAGTAACCATTTTTACAACCGGGGAAAAAGTTTCAAAATAGTTTTTACCTTCTTGTTGGCTATATCCTTTGGCTACTAGTCTTACTTTATAACGTTCTACTTCTCCACTGGACGTATACTTCACCTTGTATACCCACTTGCATCCAATTGGCTTCTTGCCTTTTGGAAGATCCACTAGCTCCCAAGTTTTGTTGTGTTTTAGGGCTTGCATTTCGTCCCTCATTGCCTCCATCCAATGAGGATCCTATGAAGCTTGCTAGAAACTTTGATGCTCAACAATAACATCAGTTGACAACAAGTAATTTTTATAATGAGAGGAGATATTAGCATAGCTCATGTGATCATGAATGGGATACTTACAAGACATTTTTACCTTTGGAAGATTGTCCACATCAGCTGCACAGATGTAGTCATTCAGCCAAGATGGTGTCTTCTTAGTCCTTGTGGGCCTATCGTGAGTATGAACATGTGCCTCTGTATCAATAGGGGTTTCATTACCTAACCCTTCACTTTCTGGATCTATGGCATTATTAGGTTTTGTATTCTGATCTGTGTGATTGGAGGGCTATCTGGGTTCAATAGATGGAGTAGGAAAGTAATTGTCATAGTCAAAAAATGTTGATCTCCCAAGAATAACCCCCTTTTGGTTAATAGGTATAGAATCCTTAAATGGGAAGCGAGTTTCAAGAAAGGAAACATGCCGACTAACCAAAAAAGAATGAGAGTGCAAATTGTATAATAAAAAACCCTTTTGATTGGCCGGATAGCCCATAAAGACACAAGGATCGAACCTGGGCAGAAACTTATCAAAAACAACTGGATTCATAGCAAATGCCAAACACCCAAAAACTCGAAGGTCATGTAGTTCAGGTTGGCGATGATATAAAATTTCATAAGGAGATTTATAATTAAGAATCTTGGAAGATGTACGATTAATTAAAAACACAGTAGTCTTAATACTCCCCCCTTAAAATTTAAGAGGCATACCAGAGTGAAAAACAAGACTTCGTGCAACATTCAAAAGGTGGCGATGTTTTCTCTCAACCACACCATTTTGTTGTGGCGTATAAGGACAAGTAGTGTCATGTATAATGCCTTTAGTTTGCAAATAAGAAGTAAGTTCATGGTTAAGAAATTCAAGGCCATTGTCACTACGAATCATTTTAATACAAGTAGAGAATTGGGTATCAACATAAGCAACAAAATTCTGTAAATGTTGAACACATGCACTTTTATTAGCCATAAAAAACACCTAGGTACATCTTGAAAAGTCATCTACTATAGAAAGAAAATAACGATGACCTTTGTGAGTGGGAACCTTGTAGGGCCCCCATGTGTCAACATGGATCAATTCAAAACAACAATGAGTAATAGATTGACTGGAAGGAAAGAGCAACCGGGTTTGTTTTGCTTGAGTGCATACATCACAATTAGTAGAAGGGAAGGCACTGACTATATCTCTAAGAGCATCTAAATGATGAATGACATCATAAGGTAGGTGACCTAGCCTAAGGTGCCACAGTTCAGAATGTAAGGACTTAGTATCTTTCTTGTTCATAGCCGCTGCGAAGTTTAGGCCAGTTTCAGCTAGATAAAGACCACTACAAATTTTACCAATCACCAGTGTTTTCCCAGTAGTGATTACTTGCATAGTGCATATGTTTGGGTAAAAGGATATACTGCAATTCAATTGTTTTGACAACATGGAGATAGAAACCAAATTGAAACAACAGTCACGACAATAGTATACATCATGTAACATAACACCTTCAAATAATTGAATAGTGCCAAGTGTGTGATGTTAATTCGGCCTCCATTAGGCATCTTGATTGTTCTCACTGGACCAATATAGGTTTTAACAAAAGTAAACATATTCAAATTACCAGATATATGACATGTGGCCCCGGAATCAAGTATCCAGTGAGAATGTGATAAATGGAAAGGGATGGCATTAACAATACCTGATGCATATTCAACTGTCTCTGCTGCTCCAACAACTATCTCTTCATTATCCTTTTTGAGCAAACAAAGGATTTGATCATACTGTTGTTGAGTGAGTGTCGGTTGGGGTGCGGCAGGTGAAGGAGCAGAAGAATCAGAATTAGATTTGTCCATAACGGCTTGATTAGTTGCAGCGTCTGTTTCAGTGGGAGTCTTAGAAGATGTAGGAAAACCGTGTAGTTTATAGCAAGATTTGTAATATTATAATAATAATTAAAAAAAACGTGGGAGAGGGCAAACTGTCGGCAAGGAAAGAAGAAAAGAAAAGAAAAGAAAAGAAAAAAAAACACGTGGGGCCCGCTGGAAGAAAAAAATATGAGGGTGTATTATTAATACCCTTTCATTTCATCAGTTTCGTTAGGCTTCACGAGCAGGCGAGCGGAGCGAACGTAATATTAACAGGTAAGGTTCTGAATTTAGCAGATAATTTTGGTACTTAAGATCACGTTTTCTTAACAAACTTCCTTCATAAAAGTTGTTCTACGTATTTTGATCTTCGTATTGATAGTAATATTATATTGATTAACGAGAATTTTGGGGTTAGGATTTTGGGAGAATTTGAGTTTTTACAAAAGATGGTTATAGATATGTAGAGAATAATTAATTGTTGATTTTAATCGGTTTAGATTTACCATTTGGTTATTGTATGATTTTATAATTAATTTCTTCTTAAATAAATAATAAATTATGCTTTAGAAACGTTTTTTACCGATTAAATTTGGTTTAAATAATTTATTTGAGTTATTGGAAGTATTATTGAAATTTTAATCGGTTTAGTTTTACAGATTTTGAGTTATGTGAAATTATAAATTATAATTTGATATTATAGTTAGAGAATTATGGTTATTAAATATTTTATTGTGAAATAGAGTTAAGAAATTTTGATTTAAAAAGGAATTTGAGGAATAGATAAATTATTGTTATTTTTAAGAAAATTGAGTTAATTATGGGGATTATTATTTGCTATTTTGTAATAGTTAGCAATTATTATAAATTATATTAACATGTAAATATATATATATATTTATTGTAGAGTGAATTTGATTTTGGCTTGTTGGAGTTAAATTCTCAAGTTTAGGTGTCAAGAACTTGAGGTAACCACTTTCCAATTTATCATGTATGCTTGTTGAAATGATTATATACGTATGTTGGTATTTTTAACTGCTATAAATATGTTATAGTAATTTATATATGAAAAATGTACAATGATAGTATTAATCATGTTTTTAGTAATTTTTAGTTAAGTGGGCATGAATAATTTATTTGAATGATTGATGATGCATAGCATTAAATATGAAATATATGGATAAATTATTGATATTGAAGATTGTGATGTTGAGATGTTGAGATGTTGGATGTGGTGTTGTGATTGAGGAGGTTTGATTTTTTTTATACCACGTGGTATAGCCACCACCGTGTGCACAGTGGTTGGCTTTGGCATTTAGGACCCTTGGTATCATCCTTTTCCTTTGGCCGGGTTAAGGGTCAGCTCAAGGGTAGGTGACACCTTTCCATTTTCGACGGAAAGGAAATCCATGATCTGATATGAGTTCTGTAGCCTTTGGCCGGGTTACACCTCATTATTGGAGAGCTTGGTGCAGTCTTGTCAAAAAGGCTAATCCTATTATATGTTATAGCTCATGGGTTTTGTCAGCGGTTAAGGAGGTTATAAGGATGGTTGAGGGAGTTTTATGCATATTGAATGGTTTTCTTGAAATAATAATGTTTTGGGAAGATTGAACTTTATGTTTTAATATATAATTTTGCCCGCTTAATTATATTATAATCATTCCCTGCATATTTGTTAAAGTGGAATTGTGGTTACGGAGTCCGTATGACTCACCCTATCAATATTTTAAATTTTCAGGCGAGAGTTCAGGTGGTGTTACCAAGGGGAAGGCAAACGAGACTTGATTTGATATCAATCGTATGTTTCGTTTGGTTACATGAGCATAATGTATATTGCCAAACTTAAGGGTCTTTTTGGTTTTATGTTGAATATTACGCTGCATACTGGGGTTTGTGCTGTGGACGAAACCTCCTAATATGTATTATGTGATATTTAATATTTTACTTGGTTTGGAAATTAATTATATGGTAATTAAGAGGGGTCGTTACATTTTTGGTATCAGAGATTTGAGTTTCAAGGTTCTCTGGTATTTTCATTCTTGCATATAGTTGTATCGGCAATATACATTAGTTACTCATGTGCTTTTCCTTTTTGTTTGATTAATTAGTTTTTCTCCTTTTAGGAGAATAATAATGAGATACGAGTAAAACGCACTCAGTTGGAGACCGAGTTGATCATGATCAACCTATAGGACCACAAGATACTAATGACATTTTACGAGAGCTGTTGACCACAGTACGTGGGCTTGGTCAAATGGTGCAAAGGCATGAGGAGGAATTGAATAAAGGGAAAGATCATGAGGACGGGCACTCTATTCATGAAAGTGGGTTTGAGGATACTGGAGCTCACAATGGTCATCATTCTAGTAGTGGCCATAATACTACCATGGAGACAAAGGATAAAAGATCTAAAGATGAGTATAATGGAGTTTCCATCACTAAAGTGTGGAAAGAGGTGCATAAATTCTCACCCCAAACCTTTGACGGCAAGTTTAATCCAAAAGTTAGTGAAGGCTGGATTGATCGATTAGAGACTATTTTCTCTGTAGTTGAATGTGATGAAAAACAAAAGGTAATAATAGCAGTGGTGTTACTGGTAGATAATGCAAAGATGTGGTGGAAAAGTGTCAAGCCTACAGATGGGACCATTCCGAACTGGAACGAGTTCAAGGTGATGTTCAGTCAGCACTACTTTCCTGCAGCTTTACAATCACTCAAGGAGACTGAATTCTATAATTTTCAACAAGGTGACCTGGATATGGACTCATTCATTGCACAATTTCTGGAGCTCGTGAAGTACACTGTTGATGGTAAATCACAAAAGAATGAAGCGTGGATGGCAAATAGGCTGCTACAGAAGGCACGCCCAGAGTTTAAAAGACAGCTGATACCTCTACGTATTACTTCTTTTGAGGATATGTGTACACGTCTTCGTCTCTTGGATGCAGAGATACGAGGTTATAATTATGAGCTCGAGCTGAGGAGGGATCCACAGGGCAGAATTTCATCTTATACTGGTCCTACTGGAGGTTTTAACAAGAGGAGTAATTATAGTTTTGGAAACTCTGGATACCCAGAGAAGAAGAACAAGCAACCGATGGGATCATTTCAGAGTGGATCAGGTTCGAGGACTCAAGCTCAGAGGAGTCAAGGTGGGAGAAGTCAGTCATCTTATAGAGGCTCTACTGCCCCTGTGCCTAGTACTGCTAGGACTCCAGTTTGCTCGAAATGTGGAAGGTATCATCAGGGAAATTGTTTGACTTGCTATGCTTGTGGTAAGGTGGGGCACACCTCTCGTTTTTGTCCACAAGGCAATTTGACTTGTTTCACTTGCGGTAAGGTGGGACACATTTCTCGCTTCTGTCCAGAAGGCAAGCAGACCTCTCAAGTCTCCAGACCTATCATGCCAGGACGAGTCTTTGCTTTGACACAAGAGGAGGCGGGTACTTCACCTAATCTCATTAGAGGTAAAATTAAATTGCAAAATGATGATATTCTTGCATTGTTTGACTCCGGTGCTACACACTCCTTTATAGCTTTTGATTGTGCCAAGAGACTAAACTTAGATGTTTCTGAGTTACCTTTCGATGTAAATGTATCAACTCCTGCTGGATCTTCTGTAAAAACTTCTAATGCATGTATGAATCTTGCATTGGAGTTTGAGAGTCGTAAGACAAAAATTGATCTTATTTGTTTACCCCTTAAGGGACTTGATGTAATTGTAGGCATGGATTGGCTTACAGCCAATGGTGCCATACTCGAGTGTAGAGCAAAAACTATTTCTTTACCTGTGTATGCTGCGTCCAGAGAGGTGTCTAGTGGCCCTCTATTATTATCAGCTGTTCAAGTTGAAAGTTGTATCAAACAGGGATGTCAAGCCTATATGGTTTTCTTCTCTGTTCAAGCTGAGATAGAGGAAGGGATTGATAGAATTGAAATAGTGAATGAGTTTCCTGAGGTTTTTCCAAAGGAAATGTCAGGATTACCCCCTGAGCGAGAAGTAGAATTTTCGATTGACGTGGTGCCTGGTACAGAACCTATTTCAAAGGCCCCCTATCGAATGGCTCCAGCGGAATTAGCAGAATTGAAGAAGCAACTGGAAGAACTACTTGAGAAGGGATTTATCAGACCAAGTGTATCACCATGGGGATCACCTGTTCTATTCGTGAAAAAGAAGGATGGGACCTTGCGGTTGTGCATTGACTACCGTCAACTAAACAAAGTCACCATCAAGAACAAATATCCTCTTCCAAGGATTGATGACTTGCTAGATCAACTTGAAGGGTCATCGATATTCTCCAAAATTGACTTAAGGTCAGGATATCATCAATTGAGAGTTAAAGCAGAGGATGTCTCTAAGACGGCCTTTCGTACACGATACGGTCATTATGAGTTTTTAGTAATGCCGTTTGGGTTAACTAATGCTCCAGCGGTATTCATGGACTATATGAACCGGATATTCAGACCATATTTAGATAAGTTTGTGGTGGTTTTCATAGATGATATTCTCATCTACACTCGAAACGAAGAGGAACATCGAGAGCATCTTAGAACAGTGTTGCAAGTGTTGAGAGAGCACAGGCTTTATGCAAAATTGAACAAATGCGAATTTTGGCTTAAAGAGGTAAAGTTTCTTGGCCATGTAATTTCAGCTGAAGGGGTTGCAGTGGACCCTACCAAAGTTGATGCAGTTCTTCAGTGGGAACAACCAAAGTCTGTGACTGAAATTAGAAGTTTCTTGGGATTAGCTGGATACTACAGAAGGTTTATACAAGGTTTTTCTCAGTTAGCAATACCACTTACTAAGCTAACCAGGAAGGATCAACCTTTTATTTGGACAAGTAAGTGTGAAACCGCTTTTCAAGAGTTGAAGAGGAAGTTGACTTCTGCACCAGTATTAGTTATTCCTAATCCTGCTTTATCCTATACTTTGTATACTGATGCTTCGTTGAAGGGTCTGGGATGCGTATTAATGCAAGAAGGAAAAGTTGTTGCTTATGCTTCCAGACAATTAAGGCCACATGAAGAGAATTATCCGACCCATGACTTAGAATTGGCAGCAGTTGTATTTGCACTGAAGATCTGGAGGCACTATCTCTATGGTTCACGATTTGAAATTTTTACTGATCATAAGAGTTTAAAGTATCTAGTGGATCAGAAGGAGCTTAACAATAGGCAAAGGAGGTGGATGGAATTTCTAAAAGATTATGATTTTGAACTAAAGTATCATCCCGGTAAAGCCAACGTTGTTGCAGATGCTTTAAGCAGAAAAGCTATTCATGTATTTCACTTGAGTCTTTATGAGAACCACTGGTTAGAAAGGTTGAAGGACATAAACATGTTAGTCAGTAAAATTATGATGCAATCTGTACAAATTGAGAATGAATTTTGGAAGGAGATAAAGATGGCTCAGTTGGAGGATGAATATCTATTGAAAATTAAAGAAGAATTAGAGGAAGGAAGAGTCAATGATTTTGACGTAGGTAGTGATGGTATTTTGAGATTTAAAGGGAAGGTTTGCGTTCCGAATGATGAAGAAGCTAAGACTTGTATTTTAGAAGAAGCGCATCGAAGCAAGTACACTATTCATCCGGGGATCACTAAGATGTACAATGATTTAAAGCGAAATTATTGGTGGCCTAATATGAAACAAGATGTGACAGACTTCGTAATGAGGTGTTTGACTTGTCAGAAAGTGAAGATTGAGCATCAAAAACCTTCAGGGCTACTTCAACCTTTACAGATTCCTCAGTGGAAGTGGGACAACATTTCTATGGATTTTATTGTGGGATTGCCTAATACTACGCACCATAATGCCATATGGGTCATTGTAGACAGATTGACGAAGTCAGCTCATTTCTTGCCGATCCATATTGGATATAGTTTGCAGAAGCTAGCCCAGTTGTATGTGGATTGGATTGTTAGGTTGCATGGTGTGCCTATAGAAATTGTGTCAGACCGCGATCCAAGGTTCACGTCAAATTTCTGGAAAGCGTTACAGGAGGCCATGGGGACTAGGCTGAAGTTCAGTACGGCTTATCATCCGCAGACTGATGGTCAAACTGAGAGAACGATTCAAACTCTTGAGGATATGTTGAGAGCTTGCGCAATTGAGCTGCCTGGTAATTGGGATTCTCACCTGCCTTTAGCAGAATTTGCTTACAACAATAGTTACCATTCAAGCATTCAGATGGCTCCTTTCGAGGCATTATATGGAAGAAAATGTAGATCGCCTCTCTGTTGGACTGAATTGAGCGAAAGAACTGTGATTGGACCGGACTTTGTGGATGAAACTACTAAGAAAATTGAGATGATTCGCCAAAAATTGTTGACCGCTCAGAGCAGACAAAAGAGCTATGCGGATAGGCGGCGTAGACCTTTAGAGTTTGAAGTGGGTGACCACGTGTTCCTTAAGGTTACACCAGTGACTGGTATTGGCAGATCCATTAAAGCCAAAAAGTTAACTCCTCGTTTCATTGGACCCTACGAGATATTGGAGCGAATTGGATTAGTTGCCTATCGAATCGCCTTGCCGCCACATTTGTCAAATGTGCATAACGTGTTCCACGTGTCACAGCTTAAGAAATATCATTCAGATCCTTCCCATGTAATTGAGCCTGAAGAAGTTGAGTTAAGGGAAAATTTGACTTATGTGCCCGGACCAGAAAAGATTTTAGATGTAAAAGATAAGCAATTGCGGAACAGAACAATCCGTCTTCTAAAAATTTTCTGGAAGGGTATGTCTCCTGGGGATGCTACTTGGGAAACTGAAGAGCGAATGCGACGTGATTTCCCTAATTTGTTTGTTTAGGTACGCTTAAATATTATGTAAGAATCTTGTGTTGTGTTTCTTTCTATTGATTGTTGTGAATTTTGGGGACAAAATTCTATTTAGGTGGGTAGAGTTGTAATATTATAATAATAATTAAAAAAAACGTGGGAGAGGGCAAACTGTCGGCAAGGAAAGAAGAAAAGAAAAGAAAAGAAAAGAAAACACGTGGGGCCCGCTGGAAGAAAAAAATGTGAGGGTGTATTATTAATACCCTTTCATTTCATCAGTTTCGTTAGGCTTCACGAGCAGGCGAGCGGAGCGAACGTAATATTAACAGGTAAGGTTCTGAATTTAGCAGATAATTTTGGTACTTAAGATCACGTTTTCTTAACAAACTTCCTTCATAAAAGTTGTTCTACGTATTTTGATCTTCGTATTGATAGTAATATTATATTGATTAACGAGAATTTTGGGGTTAGGATTTTGGGAGAATTTGAGTTTTTACAAAAGATGGTTATAGATATGTAGAGAATAATTAATTGTTGATTTTAATCGGTTTAGATTTACCATTTGGTTATTGTATGATTTTATAATTAATTTCTTCTTAAATAAATAATAAATTATGCTTTAGAAACGTTTTTTACCGATTAAATTTGGTTTAAATAATTTATTTGAGTTATTGGAAGTATTATTGAAATTTTAATCGGTTTAGTTTTACAGATTTTGAGTTATGTGAAATTATAAATTATAATTTGATATTATAGTTAGAGAATTATGGTTATTAAATATTTTATTGTGAAATAGAGTTAAGAAATTTTGATTTAAAAAGGAATTTGAGGAATAGATAAATTATTGTTATTTTTAAGAAAATTGAGTTAATTATGGGGATTATTATTTGCTATTTTGTAATAGTTAGCAATTATTATAAATTATATTAACATGTAAATATATATATATTTATTGTAGAGTGAATTTGATTTTGGCTTGTTGGAGTTAAATTCTCAAGTTTAGGTGTCAAGAACTTGAGGTAACCACTTTCCAATTTATCATGTATGCTTGTTGAAATGATTATATACGTATGTTGGTATTTTTAACTGCTATAAATATGTTATAGTAATTTATATATGAAAAATGTACAATGATAGTATTAATCATGTTTTTAGTAATTTTTAGTTAAGTGGGCATGAATAATTTATTTGAATGATTGATGATGCATAGCATTAAATATGAAATATATGGATAAATTATTGATATTGAAGATTGTGATGTTGAGATGTTGGATGTGGTGTTGTGATTGAGGAGGTTTGATTTTTTTATACCACGTGGTATAGCCACCACCGTGTGCACAGTGGTTGGCTTTGGCATTTAGGACCCTTGGTATCATCCTTTTCCTTTGGCCGGGTTAAGGGTCAGCTCAAGGGTAGGTGACACCTTTCCATTTTCGACGGAAAGGAAATCCATGATCTGATATGAGTTCTGTAGCCTTTGGCCGGGTTACACCTCATTATTGGAGAGCTTGGTGCAGTCTTGTCAAAAAGGCTAATCCTATTATATGTTATAGCTCATGGGTTTTGTCAGCGGTTAAGGAGGTTATAAGGATGGTTGAGGGAGTTTTATGCATATTGAATGGTTTTCTTGAAATAATAATGTTTTGGGAAGATTGAACTTTATGTTTTAATATATAATTTTGCCCGCTTAATTATATTATAATCATTCCCTGCATATTTGTTAAAGTGGAATTGTGGTTACGGAGTCCGTATGACTCACCCTATCAATATTTTAAATTTTCAGGCGAGAGTTCAGGTGGTGTTACCAAGGGGAAGGCAAACGAGACTTGATTTGATATCAATCGTATGTTTCGTTTGGTTACATGAGCATAATGTATATTGCCAAACTTAAGGGTCTTTTTGGTTTTATGTTGAATATTACGCTGCATACTGGGGTTTGTGCTGTGGACGAAACCTCCTAATATGTATTATGTGATATTTAATATTTTACTTGGTTTGGAAATTAATTATATGGTAATTAAGAGGGGTCGTTACAAGATTCACGCTTATGACCTCTGGATTACAATAACTACATATGTCTTGAGAACGTCCCCTGCCACGGCTGTGTCCTTGTCTGCCACCTCTGGCTGTCATGGTGACATTTTCAAGAGGATAAGGGCTGGTTGGTACTGAAATGGTGCGATGGCCTTCATCTTGAATAATCATCGAATAAGTTTGGTTGACTGTAGGCAATGGAGTCATGAGAAGGATCTAGGAACGAGCTTGTTGGTAGGTATCATTGAGGCCCATGAGAAACTAAAAAAGTTTCTGTTGCTGTGTGATCTTAACAAAATCTTGAGCAGTATCACACTTGCACGATGGTAAAGGCACCAATAAAGAATATTCATCCCAAAGTTCTTTTAGCTTACTAAACTAAGAAGAAACGTTTAGGTGACCTTGACTGAAAGTGGAAATACGTCGATGAAGGGTGTATATTTTGGCGCCATCAATCTTCTCATAACGTTCCTGGAGATCCTTCCAAACCAGGTGAGACGTATGAGCAAAGACGATACCAGATGCAATGTCCTTATGAACAGAATTAATAAGCCATGACAAAACTACAGCATCACAACGATCCCAGTAATTGATGAGATTAGGAACCTTATCACGTTCAAAAGATCTATAAACGAAACAGAGTTTATTTTTACCTCGAAGAGCAATTTTCATGGCACGTGACCAGATGATGTAGGTATCTGCTCCAGTGAGGATTTGAGTAACGAGTGTTATTGCCTGTGTATATGAAGGATGAAGATACAGGGGATGGTGTACGTCAATTTCTAGTTTTGCTAAACGTGATGCCGTAAAGTCATAGACGGTAGAGAGGAAAAGTGTGGAATCGGTGAGGCTTCGAAGAAAGGATGAATGACGTCGGCAATGGCAAAAGCACACGATAAGGTTGGGAAAAACGGTTGAAATGCCGAGCAGATAGGCAAGAATCAGTGATGAAGGAAGAAAGCCTGGAGAAATCAGATCAAGATCGGAACAGGCAAAATTGTCAAGAACCTGATTGAAGATCCATGTAAAGTGACACGGAGGACGAGTTCAATGACGAGATCGGTCAAAACAGAGGATGAGTTCAACAAATCATCTACACCACCGAAATTCATCGGTAACCAAAGAATAGCCTGAGATCCAGACAATGCGCGAGAGGAAAAAAACGAAAGGGAATCTGGCCGTGAAATCGCGTGGAGATGACCAAGATTGGCAAGATATGACACTGGGGTCACCACACGTGAATAAAGGTGACCAAGATCGTGTGGTTCTGACACTGCCACACATGAAGAGAGGTGATCTGATAATCAAGATCCGACGGTGCAGAATAATCCGTCAACTGGATCTGGGCATGTGCCAATTTCCTGCTCTGATACCATGAGAGACAGTGGCAAATAAGAAAAGGCCCACTCAATGATTATTGACCAGTGCCACTATTATTTATAATAATCCTGTGTCATTACAATGAACCAATGGGCCTGGGCTACAGAGGCCCAAACCAAAAATCATACAAACTACAAACGATAACTGTACAATATCACATTAACACATATAGAACTATGAACCAATAATTCTAATTCTAATTCTAACAATGTCACTGCACTAATTCTCAAGGACTACAATTTCTGCTCTTGATGGCAGAGAAGCCCTTCCACATGACAAGATGAACAATTTCAAAATTTATGTGTACGAGATAAAGAGAGGAAGAATAGATGAAGCTGTTGCTACAGGGCTTGTTTGGTCTGAGGGGAGGGGAGGGAAAGTGGGTGGAGGAAAAAAATTTTTAAGTTGCATTTAAAAAAATTAGAGAAGTGGGGTTAAAAATTTTTAATTAATTTTACTTACTCTTTTATCTTATATATTCTCTTTATTAAAATTTTATTACTCCACTTCTTCAATCTTTTAAAATTCAACTCATAAAAATTTTCTCTCCTTCCCTCCCCCTCCAAATCCCTCATACCAAACAGACCCGTAGTGTGACAATAAACTAACCTATCGAGGATGTTATGAAGATTCATTGCTCGTTCCGGTTTCACAAATTTCCAAGGCATGATCTTACCACTGGACCCTCTGAAGAATATAGAACTGCCCCATCTTTTATGAAATGGCCTGTAAAAAATAGGTAGCCCGAACCCACCTTTGAAATACTTACGGGCATCTCCATAATTGGCTTACTCTGCCTACTTTTGTGCACCAAATCTACCTCTGAATCATTCAGCCTTTATAACCCTTAAAGTGAGTGATGTCTAGTCACATTAGTTCACATTACAGACAATATAACTCACAACATCAGTGAACAGTGATTTCTCTTCGACCTGCTTGATATTTAATGCAAATAAAAACTCAAAGGATTGAAGCCTTGATACAAGAGGTCATTAAATTTAGATAGGTACACCAGATACTGTAGAAAGCAGGCTCAAAGAGCTCAGTTTAAGTAACTTTTGTCTTTCAATATTGTGATGAGACAACATCAAACGCCAGAGTTCAGAATGGACAATATTCAACTATACTGAGGAACTAAGAGGAGATATCTAATTTTGGAAGTCCACAGGCAGACAACTAAATAAAGAAACACAGCTCGAAAGGAAAACATGTGTTTGCACGAAATATACTTGAAATAAAAACAGAGCCCAAAAGAAGGATGGATATGTGTGTGCAAAATGCAAGTCACGGGCTTACAGAAAACTCAGTTATCTAGAGATGTCTTGCGAAACCGGTTACTTGGAAGACATACATCAAAATCTGGCCAATTCAATGCATTTCAATGAACAAATTATTTATGGATTCTTCATCTCTCGAATTTAAAGCCACAAATTAGTTTGCCTTTTTTATTGTCTTCAAGAGCAAAAGATTTATGCACACTTTCACTTGTTTCCTTCATTCATACTCCAACTAGGTAACCAAGAGCCTTAAGAAGCCTGTAAACATCGAACAGCTCAACAGCATCCAACCTTCCTGGCAGCGACCCCTGCATATGTCTAATAGAGATATGCATATATCACAATTGACCAAGAAATGCAATGCTCCTAATTCCACAAATACCGGCCAAACCAGACTTTACACAGCCAAGACAGATTCTGGAATATCTTAATTTCCCCGAGAAACAAATGTGATCAATTACTCTTCAAACAGTTTTTCCTCTTAACAAAATGCTAAGCCCGAACAGTACTTCGCATGCATGCCCATTATTTCTAATTCAAATTTTAATCCAAAGAATGCTATGGCTTCAAGCATCATTCAGCTGTAACATAATACTCCCTCCGGTCTTAATTATAAGATAAAGTTGACTTTTTTAGAGAAATTAAGGAAACCAATTAAATCACTTTAGAGTATTTATATTTTTAGTATCTTTATATTATATATCATTTTATTAGTCAAATTAATTAGTTTGAAGAAAAAAATATAAATATAAATATTCTAAAATGATTTAATTAGCTTCCTTAATTTCTCTAAAAAAATCAACTTTGTCTTATAATTAGGCCCGGAAGAAGAACTATTTATAAACATTGATTAAAGCCATTCCCACATATTCCTCCCTTTCTATCTCACAAAAGAGCAAGGTATTAAAACTCGGACCGGTCATTGAACCGGTCGGGGTACTGGGTTAAGGGTCAGTGGGTCAAACCGGGATCAAACCGGAGCTAAACCGGGACCAAACCGGTGAAAAATTGAAGATTTTAGACTTATAGTATGAAATTCTAAAGGAAAAATTTTTTTTAAAATTTTTTTTTTTTTTTTTAAAAATGAAAACCGGACCGGGAACCGGACCGGCCAACCGGCCGGTTCGCCGGTTACCGGGCCGGACCGGCCGGTCCGGTCCGGTTTTCATAAGCCTGCAAAAGAGGCAATAAGCAAAAAGATGGCAATTCCGCCTACAAACTCTCCTCGATTGAACAATAACTCCTGTCCTTGCGAATTATTCCAGTTCTTAACGCACAATATGCCCTTCTTTTCAATTACCTCTGCCACTCCCATTTCGTCACTCCAATCAGTCCAGGATTTCACCGATCTAAAAACCAAAATGCGGAAAAAGAGTACCAGATTAATTGTTTTAAAAAATATACATCCGTCCTAAGAAACTAATTAATTCACTCATAATCCTTTACCTAAGCTGCAACTTGGGTTTGGAAGTAGACGATCGAAAAGTGATGTTCTTCTTCATCGCTAATATTTTGCGAGAAGACTTCTTCATCGCTGTCATATCTTGAAGAACATTCCCGCATCACGCCGTCTATATGAATTGCCGCGTTCTGAAAAAAACCGATACCATTAGTGTGCTGAAAATACCCGTAAATTTTCGGGAAATCAAATTTGGACATTGGAAAACTAGTAAACAAATCAGGAGTTAGTATTGAGGGCAAATGCGCCGAAGTGAGCCAGAAGACCGACTCCGGAGTAGAGTCTTGGAGTAATTGGTGGGGATTTTTTTTCATTTTGCTTTTAATTCCCGCCACGACCTTTCAGTCTGCGTGCCGATCAAGTCAGGCCCTTTAAGTCGTATTTTATCCATCCATAAAGCATGTGTTCCGATTATTTTTTGCAGAATGACTTCTAAAAAAAAAAAAGTGAAGAATGACTTTAAAAAAATAAATTCTAAACAGAATAATAGATTATGAGAGAAAAAAAATTTTGATAAAATAAAGTGTCTGTGTAGAACTCATATAATGAGAAAAGGCCAATGAGAGAGAGGGTGGACCCCACATAAGGAAAAAATGATCAATGAGAGTGAGAGGGTGGGACTCACACAGAGAAAAAAAAAATAGTTTTTTTCAAAATCTAAGTTTTGATTTCAAAACCTAGGTTTAAGATCAAAACTTAGATTTGAAAAAATTTTGAGTATTCTTGCACTAAATCAAGGTTTTGATTCAAAACCTAGGTTTTAAAAAGGAGGCCGAACACACTGTAAAACAAAAAAGGAAAAAAAAAAAGCCGCTTGACCAATGTTTGGTTTGAAGAATGGGAGGGTATGTTACCTTATTTAATTTATTAGAACGGAAGGGAGGGGAGAGTATCATTTGTTTGTTTAAAGAGGGGGGAGGAAATTAAAGCCAAAATTTTAGTTTCCCTCTCACCCCTCCTATTTCCTCCCCTCAAATCAAACACATGTAATTGTCAGTCAACTTATAACCTTACGCTAAAAAAAACTTAAAAAGAGTTTTATGTCGTTGGAATGCAAGATATAACTTTATCAAGTGTTTGTTTGGGATATCTTATTTTTTATTTTTAAGTGCTTATAAATCGTGATTTATGATATACGAGATAAATATGTGAAAGGAGTTTTATATCGATTTACGTAATAAACACTTATTTTCCAAAAAAAACTATTCTAAACATAGCTTAATTAAAAGAGAAGTTAATTTCTCCAGGTAAATATCAAAATTAATTTCCTTTAATTCATACAATTTTCTTATCATCATCCACTCTTACTTTTATATTGACATACTTGTTTGGCCAATTTATACTTGGTAGAACGATATATGAAAAATTACTTAATTGCACATGAGATTTCCCCCGTGATTACACCTTAATGAACTTGGCATCATGTTGGCAAAAAATAATGAAATTTACATCTTATAATTATATTTATTTTTTACTTCTTTCTAATTATACACTTTTTTATAATAGATGCGTGAGTTATTGAAAAAAATGAATTAACTCCAATCAAATGAACATTTTAAGCCATGCACCTCTACACTATGGAATAATTGAATAGCAATTATTTCATTTTATTTTTATGGTTGTTTCCACATGCATGAACTTGCTTCGAATAGGCAATAAGCAGCTCCTTTTTATTATTTATTTCGATCCTTAATATTAGATATAGTTAACTATTTTTTTGAGAGATCAAAGAAACTAAATATATAGTTTAATCATAATATATATTGTACGTTATTAGATTATATATTAATTTACAAGTCACACAAATTAGTTTGAAGAAAAAATGATATATATAAATATCTTAAAACAATTTATTTAACTTCTTTAATCTTAAAAAAAAACAATTATATTTTATATTTAGCCTAGTATTATTATGGCACTGTGTGGGCCCACCTGCTTTTACACTACCCCATATAAAGGTCCTCGGGCATAATATGGGCTTCCCTCATAGTCTCCAAAAGCTCCGTCGTCTTAGATGTGAGAGGCCAAAAAATAATGGAGAGACTGTTGAAAGACTTTGTCATCGAGCACAAAAGACCATCCATTGAAGCTTCAAAGCGATGGAGATCCGCCGTCGCGTTGGTAAAAAACCACCGCAGACGCTTCCGCATGGTCCCGGATCTCCAGAAACGTTCTGAAGCCGAGCAAACAAGGAAGCAAATTCAGGTTACTATTATTAACCCCCTCTGTTTTATCTATTTTTACACATGCCGTTCCTTTTCTTGCTTCCACTCTGAACTTGCGTTTCTCCGCTGATAAGTTGGGTTTTTAAGTTTGATAAGGTTCTTGTTCCAAAACCAAAATATTCCATTAACGCAACTCCATGGACTTTTGTGCTCATACTTAGCTTCTAAACAGTATATGTTGAGATGAAATAAACCAGTTTTGCTACGAGTTTCAAAACTAATATCGTTATAGAAACATTTTTTTAGTCTATGGAAACTACAGATAGTCTGATCTTTTAAAATTGACATCAGCGTTTGTAGCTGTAACTTCCGTGAGAAGCTCAAGTTTTATGTTTATTTTCTCTTCATTCTTGTTCGGTGGTCAACGAATCTGTTTGAAGTTGATATCGACTTTTATTTACTTCAAACATTTTACGAATTAAGTTTTATAAAAAAATATATTTAATAGTAGATATACATTATCGCATTTGATATTTCTTTAGGAACATATTTTCTCTACAAAATTGTGCCAGGATTGAATGATACTCATTCTCCTAAAATTTTAACCTTATTTAATTTCTATATTGAAGTTAGTTGATAATTTATTCATTTATTTATTAAGTCGTAGTGTTTTTTTTACCTTCTATTAAATAAATCATAGTTGAGATCGAGTTTACTTGTAAAAAGTAAATATGTAACAATCACAATCCATATTCAGTGCTGATTGGATGAACGGCAAATGATGTGACTCCAAGCGGTTGCCTGAGGAAATAGTGAGATACTCTCTCCGGTCTTAATTATAAGATAAAGTTAATTTTTTTGAAGAAATTAAGGAAGTCAATTAAATTATTTTAGAGTGTTTATATTTTTAGTATCCTTAGATTATATATTAATTTATTAGTCAAATTAATTAGTTTGAAGGAAAAATAAAAATATAAATACTCTAAAATAATTTAATTGGCTTCCTTAATTTCTCCAAAAAAGTCAACTTTATCTTATAATTAAGACCGGAGGGAGTACCATCCTGACATCACCGTCCTTTTAGCCTTTATCTTAGTCGGTCGTCGTTTCATTTCTGGTTTACCGGTTGTTTTTATTTTAAGGAGATATTTTCCTGGTGAGAAAAAAACGATATTTTTGCACTTAAAACGTGTACATCAATATTTTACCTAATGACCATCATATGAACTTAAATATTTTAAGAATAAAATATCATAATTAATCTTTATAATTTAATAGTTAGTTTTAGTCTCTATAGTATCATATTCCCTTTTGTCCTAAATATGAAGGCCTAAATGACTTTTTTTTAGAAGTTAAATAAGCTAAATATATTACTTAATCATAGTATATATTGTATATCATGAGATTATATATCAGTTTATAAATCAGATTAATTAGTTGGAAGAAAAAATGATAGACATACAACTTTAAAATAATTTATTTAGCATACTTTAATCTCTCCAAAAAAATCAATTAGATCTAATATTTAGGACGGAAAGTAGTAATAGTTTTGTCTTAATTAGTTTAACAACTGATATTTATATTTTTAATGAGTTTTAGTTTTGGCTAATTTACCCATGATTGATAGTTGGAAACTATGCCCTTCTGGATAGTTTTAATTTTGGTTATTATACTCAAACTTAAACAAAATTTTTATGAAATCATATGGATTCAAATCAATAATTAGAACAAAAATTCGATCAACTATATAGATTAATAATGATATTATCCCATATCTTGATCATTTTATTTATAAAAGATCAATATCTAAAGGATCAAATGAAAAAAAAAAACATTTTCTTATGTTTCTGTGAATAGATTTTATATTGAATATGATAAGTAGATAATTTTTGATAATATCACGACATAGCGGTATAATTTAATTAAAAAATATACATAATTGATTATAAAAATATTGTATTTGTCGTTATATCATTGCATCAAAATAGTACGTTAGTAGATTTATAATCTTTTATCAAAATTTATTTGATTTCTGTGTTCATATTATAATTTGCATTTGCTTCGAGTTTTGGGGTGACATTGGAAGCTACACATGTGCTTTATAAAGCAATGGGTATTCATTTTAATGGATAATAACAACCAAGGAAACTTCGGGGATCTTTCAGTTTGTTCTGGTCATAACAATTAGCCAGAATGAAAGCAGTTAATTAGCACATGACTAGAATAACCCCCCTTGCATTTGCAAGGATATATATATATATATAAACAGTTTGGAAATAATAGCATATTAGCATTGTTGATAAATTAGTCTTTTTGGGATGATGGTTTATGAAAAGTTTATAAGTGTTTTTTTGTATAAATCGAGATAAAACTCCTATCATATACTTATCTCGTATATTATACTATAAATCATGATTAAAAAATTATTTTTAAATATTCCAATCATTATTTCAAACATGCACAATTGATTGCGTGATGAATATTAAATTAAGAGAATAATATACTGTCAGCCCTATAAGAGGAAAAGCTAATAAAACTCAGAAGCGTAGCTGGAGAGTTTTTTATATGTTCTTTCCTCTCTTTTTTTGGCGTTAGTCTTTGGGACTGGAAGATTTTTATAATACTAGCAGCGGCTGTCAAAGTTTATCCGATAACGGTAGTTGCACAAGGCATGCAAGTCGGATCAAATAGCATTTGAGAATCTCCTTGTTTATCAGCACCAAACGAGATATTATATTAAAGACCGATAATATTGGTGTGCCGTGTATCAGATGGCAAAGTAGACATACGTTAACGTTACTTGTCCGCAATTTCTGCAAAATCAGGATTCTCCGAAGTTGACACTCACCTTTTTGCCCCCAATTGTTTACCATTCACAATTGACTTCTACACGTGTTTGACGCGTGTTGTCCGTGTTGAATGTGGCATTGCCACCTCATCATTTCAAAGACCTCCTTTTAAGTCAAGATAACTATTATAAGTGGTAGTCCCCACGTGTCCCCCCCAAAAAAAAAAGCGGGAGTCTCATGTCTCTGAACGTGTATTGAATTATCGATCCTATAAGGCATTACAATAATTTACTATATATATTCTTATAGTAAACATGAACAATTAAAGGTTGAAATTAGTTGCATAAAAAATTCAAGTTATTGTTAGAATGCCGTGTGAGGGACTTGAGTTGAGTCTCACATTATATATACTATATAGAGTGGTGTAACTACTTAAGGTCGAATTATAGAGTTTTTTTTTTTTTTTTTTTATAGATGTGATATTAGAGCCAGGTTTTACCCATCATAACTAATATATAATAAAGTGAAATAACCCAAAAACACCTGAGCTTTAAAATTTTGGGTTAAAATGTAGCACTCATCTGAAAATGTGGCTAATGTATAGTCTACAGACAAAATATAGCTATATTTTCGAGGAAAAGGAAAGAAAAAAAAAGGATGATAATAAAATTCTTACATCCTCTAAAATAATGCTGTTAAGTCTAGCGTATGGAAAGAATAATATCAGTGCTTGTGTATATATTTATCTGGACTGTGATCATCTTCACCAGTTCTTTTAGAAATATTAATGATATCTCTATATTCTGTCGACTCTATTATCTTATGAAGTCTGTTCCGGTGAAATGAGTTATGAAGACTTTTGCCTCCCAATAAAGTGAATTTATCGCCATCAAAACTTTTATCATATAATTCTGATTCTCATTTACTCAATCAGGATAAAGTTCGAGTTGCTCTCTACGTTCAAAAGGCAGCACTACACTTCATCAATGGTATGATAAAAGCTCACACGTACCTTTGCTTCAGAAACCATAACTAATGACTTGTTCTTCACATCAATTTCATTTACTATCTGTTTGTTCAGCTGCACGCCAACTACCAGAAGATGTGAGAGAAGCTGGCTTTGGCATTGAACCTGACGTAATTTCATCAATTGTTCGTGGCCACGATCATGAAGCACCGAAAAAATACGGTGGAGTCAAAGAAATCTCAACCAAACTCTCTACCTCACTAGACAAAGGCATTAACGAAGATAGTGTACATAAAAGACAACAAGTTTATGGGCTCAACCGTTACACAGAAAGACCTCCCAGAAGCTTCCTCATGTTTGTATGGGAAGCACTTCATGATTTAACCTTAATAATTCTCATGGTTTGTGCTTTAGTATCTATGGGTGTAGGGATTGCCACTGAACAATGGCCTGAGAGTATGTATGATGGTTTAGGAATCATACTCAGTGTGTTTTTGGTGGTCATTGTTACTGCTGTTAGTGACTACCAACAATCCTTACAGTTCAGAGCTCTAGACAAAGAGAAAAAGAAGATATTGGTTCAAGTCATTAGAAATGGAACAAGACAAAAGATTTCAATTTTTGACGTTGTTGTGGGGGATATTGTTTATTTGGAAACAGGGGATCAAGTTCCAGCTGATGGGATTTACATATCAGGATACAACTTGTTGGTTGATGAGTCAAGTTTAACAGGTGAGAGTGAACCAGTAAATGTTCATGAACAAAACAAGCCATTTCTTCTTTCAGGGACCAAAGTGCAAGATGGTCAAGGCAAAATGTTAGTTACAAGCGTTGGAATGAGGACTGAATGGGGAAAACTAATGGAAACTTTAAACGAAGAAGGGGCAGAGAATGATGAGACCCCATTGCAAGTGAAACTTAATGGGGTTGCCACAATAATTGGTAAGATTGGTTTGGCTTTTGCTTTGATGACATTTTTGGTGCTAACAATAAGGTTTGTGGTGGAAAAGGCAATTCATAATGAAGGTGATATTACTCATTGGTCTTCAAATGATGCAATAAAGTTGTTAAACTTTTTTGCTATTTCTGTTACAATAATAGTTGTTGCTGTTCCAGAAGGATTACCTTTGGCTGTGACACTCAGTCTTGCTTTTGCAATGAAAGAATTAATGAATGAAAGAGCACTCGTGAGGCATCTTTCAGCATGTGAGACAATGGGTTCAGCTAGTTCTATTTGCACAGATAAGACAGGTACATTAACCACTAACCATATGGCAGTTGATAAAATATGGATATGTGAAAAGGCCATGGAAATCAAAGGCAATAATTATGAAAGTGGAGAGAAACTGAAACAAGAGATATCTGAAGGAGTTTTAGACATCCTTTTGCAAGCTGTATTTCAAAATACTTCTTCTGAAGTAGTTAAGGACAGAGATGGGAATAACTCAATACTGGGAACTCCAACAGAATCTGCATTATTGGAATTTGGCTTGCTTTTGGGTGGTGATTTTGATGCTCAGCGCAGAGGTTATAGAATACTTGAGATTGAGCCTTTTAATTCGGTTCGAAAGAAGATGTCTGTTCTTGTAGGTCTTCCTGTAGGAAGAGGAACACGAGCTTTCTGCAAAGGTGCATCAGAGATAATACTAAAAATGTGTGATAAATTTATTGATTCCAATGGAGAAACCATCGATCTTCTTGAAGAACAAGTAAAGAATATTTCTAATGTTATAAGCAACTTTGCCTCTGAAGCTTTAAGAACTCTTTGTTTGGCTGTCAAAGATATGAATGAAAACCAAGATAAAATGAGCGTCATCCCTGATAATGGCTACACACTTATAGCCATTGTAGGAATCAAGGATCCTGTTCGCCCTGAGGTAAAAAACGCCGTTAAAACTTGTTTGGCAGCCGGAATAACAGTTCGTATGGTCACCGGCGATAACATACATACAGCTAAGGCTATAGCTAAAGAATGTGGCATCCTCACTGAGGATGGTGTAGCCATAGAAGGACCAGAATTTCGCAACTTGTCGCATGAACAAATAAAGGATTTGATACCAAGAATCCAGGTTCTGATGATTCCATTATTTTTAGATTTTTGTTACATGTCTTTTTTGAGATGTTGCTCATCGGATGATCTGTCTTACAAGCTTGCTTATGGTTTTATAGGTCATGGCACGATCCTTGCCACTTGATAAGCATAAGTTGGTGTCCCATTTGAGGAATACTTTTGGTGAAGTTGTGGCTGTTACCGGTGATGGAACCAACGATGCTCCTGCATTGCATGAAGCAGACATTGGACTTGCCATGGGTATTGCTGGAACAGAGGTTTGTGTCTCTAGACATTTTTGCTATGGTCCCAGGTTGCTGACTTCTTGTATTTATCCAATACATATGTGCTCATGTTAATGGGTTTTATTAATGGAATATGTTTCTCTTTTTTTCAGGTTGCCAAACAAAATGCAGATGTGATCATAATGGATGATAACTTCAAGACAATTGTGAGAGTGGCCAGTTGGGGGCGGGCAGTATACAGGAACATTCAAAAATTTGTGCAGTTTCAGTTAACAGTTAATGTTGTTGCTCTAGTGATCAACTTTGTTTCTGCATGCGTCACAGGTTTGCTGTTTTTTCCGTAAAATCTTTGATTTTCATTATTTAAAGGGTAAACCTTAGAATAACAGTCAGGTTGTTGTCTGTGACCCAGAGGTCACAGGTGCAAATCCTAAAAACAGGGTTATCCCGTTTGTTCACTAGTCGCCCTTTTTATTTTTTCATTATTGATCAATGCCTTTTTTCTGCTTTACTTTAGGATCTACACCATTAACAGCTCTGCAATTACTATGGGTGAACATGATTATGGACACTCTAGGGGCTCTAGCCCTAGCCACTGAGCCTCCTCATGATGGACTTATGAAAAGACCCCCAGTTGCAAAGGGGGCAAGTTTTATCACCAAAACAATGTGGAGGAATATCATTGGACAAAGCATATATCAGTTAATAGTCCTTGCCATTCTCAATTTTGAAGGCAAGAGGCTCCTCAGAATCACCGGTTCAGATGCAACCATTGTCCTCAACACTTTGATCTTCAACTCCTTTGTTTTTTGCCAGGTACACAGATTCTCAATTTATGTTTGATTAAAAAAAGGAAAATAAACTCATGCGCTCGGTTTTGAAAAATCCCAAGTCCGTAATATATAGAATGATAATATACAGAGGATATTGTATTTGGTGTTCTCTATGGTGCTTTGTTGTGGCAGGTGTTCAATGAGATAAACAGCCGAGATATAGAGAAGATAAACGTGTTGAGAGGCATAACGAAGAGCTGGACATTTTTAGGCATATTGTTCATAACAGTGGGATTTCAAGTGATAATAGTTGAGCTTCTGGGGAAATTTGCAAGCACAGTTCCTCTGAACTGGAAACTCTGGTTACTCAGTATTGTGATTGGAGCAATGAGCATGCCAATATCTGCTATTGTCAAGTTCATCCCTGTTGAAAGAGATACAATAATATTCCAACATCGTCGCCATCATCATGATGGTTACGATCAATTGCCTCCTTCTGATCCCCATCAGCTTGCATAGCATGTACGTGCATAATCTATGTAACCGACTTCACCTAAGAAAATAAGGCTTGCTATAAGGGAAGAATAAGAGATAATTATATTCAAGCATTTAGCTACTCAAAAGCAACTCTCCTATAAATTTAAACATGGAAAAAACTAAATATGTGAAATAAATGTAAGTTCTTGGCTATTATTAGACCTATTCTTTTATTTGTCTGTGAGTACTTGATACAAATAATCTAACATTTAAAACAAGCAGCTTCCTTCCTTATGAATAGCTTATAAGATCATGAAGTTGGCGTAAAGAGATAGCTCTGTGAGGGAAAGTTTGATATCCAAAGAACACTGAAGCATTACATTAACCATGATCTGTATTTGTTTGATATATATAAATGGTATATATAAATATAACGTATAAAGCATATTAATATTCCTTTTCCCACTTGTCATGTTATGTATCTCTCCCCCATACATTCAATGTATACTTAAACATAGCCTACGATGCTTCCATCCTTTAATAGGATTCTCGATCTTTATCTACATCAAAAGCTCATGAATTACAACAAAGAGCAAGCAAAATTCTATGCGTTTTCTTTATTTTTTTAATTAGTATTGTTAAAGAATAATATCGTTACCACTGTAAATAGACACTGTAAATATTATAGATAAGATCATTCATGATTTTGTATACAGCTGTATAAAGATCGTCAGTGTATACGTGTACGAATCATATTCAATCATTTGTAACCGTTTTGGTTATATAAGCAATAAGGGTCTGAGCACATTATTCACTCAACCCTTTATCATTCTTGGCATTTTCTCTCTGATTCCTTTCTTGGTATCAGAGCAACCCAATTTTCTTTTTCATCATGTCTACGTCTTCAAGCGCCGTATCCTCTGCTTCGTCAAAGAACTACTCCTTATTCAGCTCTTCGACTCAGACCACCTCGATCAAGTTGGATCGAGGAAACTTCTTAGTATAGGAATCGGTTGTTCTCTCTCTCATTGAAGGGAATCGTCTTGAGGCACACGTCGACGGTTCTATGGAAGCACCACCACGACAAATCTCCTCTGTTTTTGACTCATCTCTGTTCATTGCTAATCCAAAATTTGATGAATGGTTTGCAGTCGACCGTATGCTTGTGGGTTGGCTTTGCAACACAATGACTCAAGAAGTGGGTGCCCAGCTGCTTTACAGCAAAACAACCCGAGAGTTATGGGTTGGAGTTCGAACTCTCACATGTGCATCAACAAAAGCTCGGGTAATGGTGTTTAAATCTGACGTACATCACACCAGAAAGAATGCTATGAAGATGGAAGATTATCTCACCAAAATGAAGGCCATTTCAGATCAGCTTGCTCTAGCAGGTGCTCCTATCACTACGGATGAACTTATCATGCACACACTAAATGGGCTCGACGCTGATTACAATGCTATTGTTGTAAAACTCCTTGATCAGCACGATGTGAGCTGGGTGGAAGCTCAGGCTTCTCTTTTGTCATTCGAGAGTTGGCTAGAACAACTAAATCAAATTGCATCTCTCTCCATTCAACCATCGGTAAATTTTTCAGCAAATAGCTCCCAGTCGAACAATCGTTCAGATTCTTCCTGTTGCTTCTCTGACACGGATCGTGGTTTTAATACAAGAGGTTTCCGCGGATCACGCAATCACAGAGGGCGTGGACGAAGAATGAATTATGGTAGTGGTCGACCATTCTGCACTTGGTGTGAACATCACGGTCATGTCTATGCAACCTGCTACCAACGACTTGATCATGAACATGGCCGAAATAACTTACCTCAAGCGTTCTATGCAACTCCAGAAATTGTGACTGACCCAGTGTGGTATATGGATAGTGGCTCCAACTATCATGTTACTTCATCTTCTGAACACCTGGATAATGTTGCTCCGGTTGGTAAGTCACATTTAATTACTTGTACTGGAGAAAGAGCTACTGTTACTGGTATAGGCACAATATCCCTTCCTTCTTCTAATCTTCAATTAAATAACGTGCTTGTGTTGTTCCATCTGCTACTAAAAACTTGATGAGCGTTCATAGGCTGGCTGAAGATAATCATGTGGATATTCTATTTACTAATACTAGGTGTGTTGTGAAGGATCCGGTGACCCGAAGAATGTTGATGCAAGGTCTAACCAGTCAAAGATTGTACCCGATAAGTAAGAGTTTAAGTCATGATTCAGAGTGTGCTCAAACTTTTGCTGCAGCCTACAAAGATCATATTTCGAGTACTGATTTTCTCCAATGGCATTACAAGTTAGGACATCCTAGTTTGAAAGTTATGAAACAAGTATTAAATAATTGTAATGCAAAAGTCAAATTGAATGATAATTTTATTTGTGAGGTATGTCAGATGGGCAAATCTAAACAATTACCTTTTTCTGATTCCACTTCTCATGCTTTACATCCTTTTGAGCTAGTCCATACGGATCTATGGGGTCCCTCACCAGTTCAATCGATTGGTGGTTTTCATTACTATATACATTTCATTGATGATTTTAGTAGATTTACTTGGCTATATCCTCTAAAGAATAAGAGTGATGCAATTGTTGCTTCCAAACACTTCAATCAATTTGTTAAAACTCAGTTTCACACAACTATTAAGTGTCTGCAATGTGACAATGGAATTGAGTTTCGTCCATTTGTTTCTATAGCCAATAATGATGGTATCACCATGAGATTCACTTGCCCATATACCTCGCAGAAAAATGGCAGAGCTGGGAGAAAGCATCGACACATCACTGAAATGGGATTGACATTATTAGCACAAGCACATCTACCTCTTACCTATTAGGTTGAAGCTTTTCAAACAGCTACTTTTCTTATCAATAAACTTCCCACTCCAGTATTGAATAATTCAACCCCATTGTTCAGCTTATATAAGGATCAGCTGAACTATAGTGAACTTCAACCTTTTGGGTGTGCCTGTTACCCTTGTCTCAAACCTTACAACTCTCACAAGTTTCAATACCACAGTCAACGCTGTGTATATCTGGGTCCAGCTCCTAATCATAAAGGGTTCAAGTGTCTAAGTTCTACTGGACGAATTTACATCTCTCGACATGTGATTTTTGATCCTTCTATTTTTCCTTTTATTACAAGATTTTTATCTCGTAGACACTCTGTTTCTGAAGATACTCATGATCAGAATATACCTCTGATTATTCCGCATGGTTCTATTCAAGACAATGGATCACAATTATCTCATGTACCTCTAGTGGATGCACAAGTCACTCTTGAGCAAAATCTGGAAGTGTCTCGAGATTTGGTCTCACGTGATTCTCCTAATTTGGCACACTCTTCAGCTCTACCTCATTCTCTTTCTTTGACTCACTCACCACAAGAGTCTACTACTAATGTTATACTACCTGAGCCTATTTCATCAACTCCAGTCCAAACCAATAATCATCCAATGATTACTCGATCAAAAGCAGGTGTATTCAAACCTCGTCATCCATTTGTTGGCCTTCTTAAATATGAAGATCCAGCCTCACTATCAAAAATTGCAAAATCAAAAAGTGTTAAGGCTGCTCTTATCACACCACATTGGCGGCAAGCAATGATAGCTGAATTCGATGCATTAACTCGGAACAAAACATGGGTCTTAGTTCCTTATACTGGTTCTCAGAAGCTTGTGGATTGTAAATGGATATTTAAAACAAAATTTAAGGCAGATGGCTCGATACTGAAGCACAAAGCACGATTAGTTGCCAAAGGTTTCCAACAAGCTCCTAGTGTTGATTATGGTGAAACATTTAGTCCAGTGGTTAAACCTATGACCATAAGAGTTGTTCTTAATATTGCTGTTACATACAACTGGGAGGTTCGACAACTAGACGTTAATAATGCATTTTTGAATGGATATCTATGTGAGGATGTCTTTATGCGTCAGCCAGAAGGATTTCATGATCCCAAACATCCAAATCATGTTTGCAAATTAATCAAGGCCATATATGGTCTTAAACAAGCCCCTCGGGCTTGGTTTGATAGGTTGAGAGCTACTTTACTTCAATGGGGATCTCAAAATGCTCGCAGTGATATATCTCTATTTTTTCTTCGGACTCGACGCCTCACAATGTTCATTCTTATATATGTTGATGACATACTGGTTACTGGCAATGATTCACGTTTTATTCATGATTTCATTCAGCGTTTGAATACTCTATTTTCGCTAAAGGATCTTGGACCTTTATATTATTTTCTGGGTTTAGAGGTTTATCGTGATCAATCTGGGTTATATCTTGGTCAAGGTAAATATATGTTAGATATCCTCAAGCGCTTCAACATGCTAGACTGTGCTCCAGTGGCTACTCCAATGGTGACTGAATGTTATTTCTCTGCAACTGATGGCACCCTCATGGCTAATCCGTCACTCTATCGACAAGCCATTGGGTCTTTGCAATATTTAACTACCACTCGTCCTGATATAGCTTTTTCAGTCAACAAATTGAGTCAGTTCTTGTCTAATCCTACCGATATTCACTTCCAAGGTGTTAAACGTATTTTCCGTTATCTGAAAGGCAACTTCAATATGGTCTACATATTGTTCCTTTTCCCATCCTCTGTTAACAGCATTTACTGATGCTGACTGGGCTACGGATATCGATGATCGCAAATCCATGGCTGGTTGTTGTGTTTATCTTGGAAATTCGTTAGTTTCTTGGACATCTCGTAAGCAAAAGGTAGTCACCCGATCAAGCTCAGAATCAGAATATCGTTCTCTTTCTGATGGTGCAGCTGAAATAAAATGGCTCACTTTCTTACTGTTTGAACTTGGTCTATGGATCAGACGGCCTTCTATTATATGGTGTGATAATATAAGTGCTGGAGCTCTTGCAGCTAATCCAGTTCATCACAATCGCAGCAAGCATATTGATATTAACGTACATTTTATTCGTGATATGGTTCATGATGGTTCTTTACGAGTTCGCTATATTCCTCGTCAAAACAGGTTGCAGACAGCTTCACCAAGGCTCTGTCATACTCTCAGTTTGCATCTCACAGAAACAAACTCGGTGTGGTCAAAACACCCTCTCGTTTGCGGGGGGATGTTAAAGAATAATATCGTTACCACTGTAAATATTATAGATAAGATTATTCATGATTTTGTATACAGCTATATAAAGATCGTCAAGGTATACGTGTACGAATCATATTCAATCATTTGTAACTGTTTTGGTTATATAAGCAATAAGGGTCTGAGCACATTATTCACTCAACCCTTTATCATTCTTGGCGTTTTCTATTTGGCATTTTCTCTCTGATTCCTTTCTAGTATGCACAAAATAACAAATTCATATATAGTGTAAAATGGGTTTGCTTTACATTGAAATTTTCAATTTCCAGAAAAACTTAAAGCATTGAAACGTCAGGAGATTTGGTTCCATGTAATATAACCTTTCCTTCCCTGGGTTCAAAGCTTTAGGGTCTGTTTGATTCAACCGGGGGAAGGGATGAAAGGAATTTTAATGGAGGGAAGGGGATGGAAGAGATTTTAATATTACCTCATTTACATTAATCGGAAGGGAGGGGAGGGGAGGGGAGGGGAGGAATTTTGATGTTACCTTGCTTGGTTTAAGAGGGGAGGGGAGGGAAAATATTTTTATTTGGACAAATTTACCCTCATTTAATCTTGCTTTTTCATACATAGTAGAATGTTTAATAAAATATAATTATTAAGATTAATTAAAAAAATCGACACAACACTATTTCCTCTTTTCTTTGGTTCTATAGCCCATAATCCTAATTGACATAACCATTTTCCTTTTTTAGCATATGATGCTTGATATGAGGTGGATGTTGAGTCTTGATTTTAAGTAGAAGGGCATTATAGTCTTTTAACATTATTCATAGATTTTTAATTAGGCCTCTTTGCTTTATTAGAGATTTGTTAAAAATGTAAACCTAAATATAGATTTTGGTATTTTAACTGGATTTAACTAGCATTTACTCCCTTTAAGTGTTTGCAATTTTTTATATAGAAAAAAAATTAACAACAGTCAGGTTAAACAAAATAAGAGTTTTATCTTAAAAAAATAAGGTTACAATTTCAAAGACAGAAGAGATACAAGCAACCCACGCATATACATTCTCCGCATCTTTACCAACATACTATAAACGTTTAAAAAAAAAAAAAAAACTAAAATGCTATTCCCTCCGGTTCTAATTATAAGATAAAGTTGACTTTTTTAGAGAAATTAAGGAAGCCAATTAAATTACTTTAGAGTGTTTAGATTTTTAGTATCATTAGATTATATATTAGTTTATTAGTCAAATTAATTAGTTTGGAGAAAAAAATAAAAATATAAATACTCTAAAGTAATTTAATTGACTTCCTTAATTTCTCCAAAAAAATCAATTTTATTTTATAATTAAGACCAGAGAGAGTAGAAGATAAAAAATATTTTCTCAAATGCTACATTCAAACTCGTTCACCGTAAGAATGACCTTGAAATACAACATAAATCATCCAGTGTGAGATGAAGTTTCACTTCCTGTACGCTGCACCTGTCTGACAGCCTTCTCTTTCTCTCTTTCTTTCTGTTTTTTGGTATGAAATGGAGTGTTTCTGCGTAATTTTTATCAAAAGACAAAAAAAGAAAAAGGAAGGCTATCAAACCAAATCCACATTCCATGCTCACCCCCTAATTTTATGGGTTTTTTTTATTTTTTGAAAAAATACTCCATATATGAAAAGTTAATTAGTTTAAAATACCATGTGTCAAAAAATATTTCAGATATTGGGTGCTATTAAAAAAATATTTCAGGTTACTGGTGTTGCAGAAAAAATATTTTTGAATGCAGAATTAAAAATTAATTGATTTGAGATACCGAATAATAAAAATATTTTAGAATGCAATATACAATTTAATCCAAATAAATAAGAATACATACAAAAATTAAAAAAAATAGCCATCACCCCAAAATTGAAGGGATGAGCATGTTGTGCTCATCTTTTAGATGAGCATAGTATGAGGACCCCTATCAAACCTGTGCAGTGTGGGAAGTGAAATTTCATCTCACGCTTAACAACTCATGTTGTATTTCAAACTCGTTCCTAGGGTGAACGAGTTTGAATGTAGCATTTAAGTAAATATTTTGTATATTATAGCATCTTGGTATTCTTTTTACCGTAGAGTGTGTAGGTAAAAACGCTATACATTCTCCAAATGCCTAATAACTTTGGAAGCATTTGGATATTTTTTTTAACCATGGAAGCCTTTTGATTCAACCATGGGAGACTAGGCTTTTCTGTAATTTTTCTTTGAAAAAATGGTCGTCTAATATATTTTTTTAATTTGATAAAAAATCTCCCCCTTGAGACTTAGTAAGTATTTGAAAAACCATAAAATCGTGGTTTCAAAAAACCTTTTTCACAAGCTAAGATAAAATATCTCTTATATATTTATCTTATAAATTGTAAAAACTATTCTCTAAAAACTAATTCAAGCATGCACTTAAAAAGTAAAGAGTTTTCTCATCTTCTAATAAATAAATTTCCCAAAATTCAAACTTTTATTCCCTTTCTTATAAAAAAAATGTGGTCCCTTACCAAATCAATTAAGCTTGTTGGTCTCACAAATATCTTTTAGTACCAAAACTCGAGTATTAGAATTTTTTATATGTAAAATTCACTAAAGGATTGTTATGTTTTTTATTGTCTATAAACAAGTATTCTGTCTTCATAAATAATAAATGACAATCGTTGTGTTTTCCTCTAGATTAAGTTTGTGGTTGGATTAGTTTTTAAGAATAATTTTTACGATTTACAAGATAAATGTGTAAGATAAATTTTATCTCAGATTACTTAAATCTAGGTTTAAAATAAACACAAAAACTCACTAAAACAAAACTAATGATTGGAGAGCTGCCGTATGCCTTGGAGGCTCTCTCAGTTTTTACTTTTCAGTCTCTCTTCTGTCTCCACATGTATTGTACCTTGTCTGTGTGCATTCGTATGTACCATCTCTGTCCTGTCCCTTTTTCACTCAAAATTAGGACCTCCTGCGTAGGTGGTATTGTACAAAAATAAGAGAAAAGAAAAGTAAAATCACATGAAAACTCATCTTCAACTTCTCATGACGAGTAGGAAGTTACCAGAAAAAAAAAAAAAAAGTACATGCGAGGAGATTGCTATGAGTTAAGTATGTGATTGGATTAACTTTTAAAAAATAATTTTTATAATTTATAAAATAAATATATGAAAAAAATTTTATCCTAGTTTACGAAAAATAACTTTTAAAACCACGGTTTCGTGGTTTCCAAAATACTCACAAACCTTGTTTACAACTTCAGGTTAATAGTACTTATCTCTCTAAATAAAAGAAAAATATTAGATTCATTGTTTTCTTTCGTTGGGGCTAAATTTACTACCAATCGCTGACAATGTTTCCTCGTTATTTATTTGTCAATAGTCATATTTTGATTTAAAATTATTGAGTTTATTTTTTATGATCCTCTCACCATGATTTTCTTATTCATAATATTTGAAAGAATATTCACTTCGGCTTGAGCTTGATTCATATTCTGCGAGGCTAAAGTCATGGACCACTTTTGCCTGAAAAAGACAGAATGTAAAAGCAGCCCAGAATCAGTTCACCCGGTTTATCCGAGCCCATATCCAAAGCAAACGCAAGCTCCGCTGGGCTCGCGTCATCCTCACTCATTTTACCATTTTGCCCCAACTGTTACCTTCTTATTACTAATTTGCCCCGCGCGCCAGTCACCACTCACTCCCTCGAACAGCTTTTTCTGTCAAAGCTCTGCTTCTCCTTCCGCTGGAAGTAGACTCTTTCTTCCTTTTCTCTCTTCGGCTCTGAATTTCGAGAAACTCGAAACCCTAGACACTCACATTCTCTTTAGTTTCTCAGGTGCTGCAATTCATTGGCGTGGCTCGCAATGCCTCCTGATTTACTCTGTCATTCGCGATCGACTTTCCCGACTAATTGTTGAATTGCTGGAGAATTATTGTTGGCTCTTCTTGGTTTCCGGAAATGAAATCTTGTTCTTGAAGACACTAATTTTTTTAAAGAGTTTCAGTTTCGCCATGTCTACTTGGTGCTGAAGTTCGGTCAGCTATCTTCTCTTCTTGATCTCCTTTAGAACTTGCCTCGAGTGCCCATTTATTGTTTCAAGTCCTTGTGGTCGATGGAATGAAAACAGTTCTTAATACTTCATTAATTAATGTCCGTAAGCGTGGGTTGGTGAACACAGTAATTGCAAGTCACTTAAGCTTTTTAAAACTCTCTCTCTTCTTGTTCTTGATATTGCTATACTGTGATATTGTGTTATTGGTAGCTTTCTAGAGGTCGTTTGGGGGAGGGATGTGATACTACTTGCTACCGAAGAGATTGAATTATTTATTCCATATATATTTATCCCTTTATCCATCTTTTTTCCAGAGAGATTCCGATAATTTTAAAATGTTCGTTATCTATTTATTCATCGCTGCTCGCTCTTTAGGAGTTTAGGGAGGCTTTTCTAATATAGCTACTTGCATTGCATTTTTTCCCCTTCAGTATACATAGTTAGTACATCGGCATCTATTGTTGACGAATTGTTAGGTTGCATGGAATTGAGACATGCTTTGTTGTTCTTAATTAGTTTCATTTCAGGATATAATCACAATCCATGGCGCGGGATCTTTGGAGTTCAACGTATGATAAAGGTTTCCTATTTCTTTATATCTTGTCTCTGTCTTTTTGTACGATCAATGTTCAATATGTAATACTCGTTTTCTTGGTTGCACGTAAGTCTTCTATTTCATAATATTCTGCATGCATTTGTTCTGTTCTCAGCTGTGCTCAACAGTGATAACTCTGAGAGTCTTGGAAGGCAATATGACACTTACTTCGATTGCGAGCATGGTATATTCTTATTCCTTTACCCTGTATGTCTTTGGCCTTGCTTTGAGATATATATATATATATATTAATCATATGCCTCTATTCACTGAGTTTTGTTTTTCCGTTCAGATATAATGGAAGAAGATGCCTTGAATGAGAAATCTTGCATTCAGGTTTTAAAAAAATTGATAGCAAAGGAAGATGCTGAAATTGAAGAACTTGAAAGGGATCTCTTATCGCTGCAGAATGAATTAGCCTGCACCGAACATCAAAATTGGCCTGAAATATGTTGTAATGCTTTGACTGAGAAAATAAACTGGCTTGAAGTCTCAGTAAGGAGTTTGAAGAATGATCGTGCTGATAATGATAGAATTCAGCTACTATTACGTAACGGACCTGCTGGGACACTAGATGAAATATTAAAGGCTGCACTTGCAGACTACTGTCAAGATAATTGTAGCCAGGTTTGAATCATGAAATTTCTTCATTTTCCCAATAACAAGAATTGTGAATCATAATTTTTCTTTAAAACTGAATTAAAACCTTTTTTTTTTTTTTTTCAATATTTTAATACTAGTGTTTAACCCCACTATCATTTCGGTCATGATAGCAACTAATGATTTGAAGTTGAGCCCTGTTATATTTAACAATTATCAGATGCCAAATGTTGATATTGAGCACTCCGCCTTCACTATAGAACAATAATATTAATTTGTCCAATAAAAAGAAACAGTCAAGTATTCCTAACATGACGGTGCATTCAGAGTTTATAAAAAAGTCAACCTCACGATGAACTTGTTTTCAGTTTTCAAAATCAAAAGAAAAGAAATAAATACCACTAAAAGTAGTTCTCTTAGACTGCTTGTCTCTTTTAGTTTGCATTGCCAGTCCCGTTTTATTTTTACTTTTACCTTACTTTTTCTGTGGAGGCCTAAATTTGCCAATTATTTAGGCTCCATTATAATTCTGGAGCAAACCTCCATGGTGTTGATCTGTTTTATGCAGGGTTCTTTAATTCTGTTTTGGTTTTGGTGCGTTTAATCTTTGTGTCTGGATTTTACTTGTATTTCTCACTCAGTGGACCCGCCATAGATCCTGATATTGGTTATTCTTTTAAGCGTCGGATTGCTAAAACTGTTCCGAGAAGTGCTGCTTTTGGGGCTATTAGGAGTGTAATTGGTCCTTCTGATGGAATGAATTTACTGGGAACATCGGATTTAAAAGTTTTAGTGAATGATGAAGGCAGAAGAAGCCAACTCGTTGCTACAGACGAAGGTCAAATCTTGAATTCTGTTTCTTCCAAAGGCAAGGAAAATGTTCTGAAAGAAGTCAAGGTACAAAGAGCCCTCTTGTTTCTCTTTTAATCAATTTTAACTCGTTAGATCGGTAGCAGTCTATTTGAGTTATATTTTCATCAGGTTTAATAGTCCAGTTTTTCTTTCATTTTTGCAGCAAGAACGTGAAACTGTCAAAGATGTCACTACAGATGAGCGTCTTGATTCCAATATATGTGCCTCACGACAAGTGAAACGTGAAAATTCTGACTTCGATCAACTACTATGTGATTTTGCTCCTAAAACTGCACAAAGATATTGCGAGAAAGAATCCAAGGCTGCGTCAACTCAAGATTGTGAGAGAAGAAATGCTCTCCAGGTTGATAGTGCTCAAAAATTGTGGCTTGCTGCTCCTGAACCATGGAACCGTGCAAATTTGCTGCATGTAATGAACATTCAGAGTGCTAGCCTTGTTAATGTCCAATGCTCTGGTTTGAGTTCAATGTTAGAGATGCAAACAAAAAGTGCGCTCTTTTCCGTTTCTCAGTTGACTGACAAAGGGATATCACAAGTGCGGCACCTTAACTCTGAACCTACTGTTAATCTCTGGGCGTCCATTGTGAGTGAGCCCAGTAAGCTAAAAAACCAGAGAAAGAGGAAACTGGGATCAGATGCATTTTCTGCTAGAGAACCGGGTGAAAATCCTGTGGAACTTATTTCAAATACTTCCTCGAAAGTTACACACAAGAGGCCACGGAAGTCAAGAACCAGCAATGATGGTGCCAATTTAGTTTATTCGCTTAGCGGCAAGGTTGTTGAAAGAACAACAATTCGGCCGGAACAGCATGAAACTGAATATGCTATGGTTCCTTATGACAGCAAATTTTCAGAGTTGCAAAAGGAAAGAAATGCTTGCAAGTTGCCAGTCACTGCAGGAACACAAAATTCACTTGTTGCCGTCGATTTATCAAAACTGAATCCAGTTGCAATGGACAATGGAAACCATGAGGTCGAATCTCAAAATAAGACCTCAGCTTTGGTGCCTGTGAACTTGAAAAACTTGACTTTGATCAATTTGAGGGCCATTGCAAAGCAGCACAACGTGAAAAAATATTACAGAATGGCAAAAGGACCTTTGTTGGAACAACTAACTCAGATAATCGATGGCTGGTGAAATTACTTTTGGTTGAAACTTCGATGTTGACAGGTGATAACCCATTTCTGCTATGCATAGGATTTTAGGTAATTGCAGACACTACACGGGTGAACCCAAAAGGACTACGTGTTAGGATAGAACACAGGCTATATAGTAGTGTGCAAATGATAGGAGGTATAGATGTGTCCTCTTTGTTGCTGGCTTGTCTTTGTGATATCATGGAATACCTGAACTTGTGTCTGGATTCACTGTTGCTGACGAAAATGTAAGTAAAACAGTTAAGGGGCAATCATTTTCAGTGTCACAGGCCACTGGCTATGTGGAAGTATGGTCCATCACGCTCTTACAGTACGGTCTAAGTTCCCCCCCCCCCTTTTTCATTACTTTTAATGTAATTATTTTAAGATAAAGGTGCACTTTTAATCCTTAAATTTTAATATAAGGTTTGAATTTAGTCTATTTAACTCAAGGTAATGAAATTCGGATCGGTCAGTTAACTAGCAGGGATGCTGGGTGAAGAGTTAGGAGGTCAGACTGGAACTAATCTAGTGGGAAATTAAAGATTTTAAAGTTATTAATATGAAATTCTAAAAAAAAAAATCAATTTTTTTGAAAAAATACAAATAAAAAAAAAATACCGAACCGAACCAGTTTACCTGCCGGTTTCTGGTCTAGTCAAGGTCTGAGTACAATGATTTAAATCAAGAGATGTATCCTAATTTGAGATTTAGTTGATACTATGAAGACACAAATTTTGATACGGAAGTTTTCTTAATGGTCTTGTACTAAACTTCACACAAATATTAATATCTTAAACAAGTGTATAGCGCAAAATTTTACCAATATGCAAATTAAGGAAGGATATTTTAGTAAAACCTCAAATTTGGTAAGCTAATACTCCCTTCGAGCTTAAATATTAAAATTAGTTGATTTTTTTTTCAAGAGATTTAAGAAAGTAAAATAAGCTACATTAAAATATTTATATTTTTTTTTTCCAAGCTAATTTGTTTGTTTGCTTATAAAATGATATATAATCTAATAATACACAACATACGTTACAATTAACTAACTTATTTAACTTCTTTAATTTATCAGAGAAAATGTCAAGATGCTCTTATAATTAATAGTATGGTAAATGGAAATAAGATTATATATGTATATAATATAACTTAGAAGAAGGTATGAATGTTCCGGCCTAAAAAAGAAGGCATGGATGGATTTTTAAAATAAAGGAAAAATTATTAAAATAGAATATCAAGGGGGCCCAAATATTTTATTCTGAATGCCACCATTCTTTGCCTGAAGATAACAAACGCGCCTAATTTATCTGTTGTAATATTTGACTCGCTGACTTCCCATATTGTAGCACCTGGGTCAGGAACTAGAACTGAGCTACGAATGTTTTTGGGCTTCTTAACAGTTTTCCCCCTCAAATATATTATGATTAAAAATAATCATACAACAAAAAGGATATTCTAATCTGTACAGAGCTCCGACAATGTTTAAGCGGGGCGGATCTATAATCTCATATATCTAAGACTATCACTATAAATTATGCACAAAGTAAAGGATATACAGAAACTACAACTCACCGAAGAAAGCCAATCTAAAAGCTGATACGACGCATTTGAACCTCCATTATTACAATCACGTGGAAGTAGTGACTATCGGGTCTGCTCTGGGTAAATATTCACTGTGCCAGCAGGAGAGTCGTCAAACTCGTTCCCAACTTTCCTTGCCTTCTTTAGTCTTTTGGGTTTCCGAACCACTGGATCAGTAATTTGAGTAGCATCATACAACTCGTACTCCGGCATTGAACTACTATTTAACTCGTTCATCTTTTGAAAATTCCTTGCCCTTGATGCGGTTTGCTTGTCAGAGGTAGCTTTTCTCTGCAAGTTTACAGCACAGATTCATGGTATACTCGCATCCATTTACCTCCCCTAAGATTATATAAACTAAATTTACATTAGTCAAACATTATCCTGTATAGCCCACATAACTAGGATCCACCAAAACGATTAAGCTTTTCCTCAATGGATATCAGATATGCCAGGTCATAAATCAAGACCGCTGCACGGAATTTACTACTATTCTAATTCCAATTTTATATTGAGGATAACCGTACTGGGCATCAAGACTCAAGTTATCAGGTTACCTTTTTATTACTTGGCTTTGATCCCTCTCGGTCAAGAGAAGTATCAGTATCTGGGCCCTGTGCTCCAGAGTTTGTTAGATCCTCCAGGGACGCATCACCATCTTCGTTAACCCGTATACCCTTTGTCTGTTTCCTCTTCTGCTTATCCTTTACCTGAAAGTATAAAACGAGGTGAAATATAATCCCTCAAAATTGGTTTGAGCACTCGTCTTTTGCCTTCCCATACTAGTGGTCAACAATAATTAACATTTTGTGTCAACGTTTTCTAGGGATCAGATTCACAACCAACCTGAAGAGGAATTTCCTTGAATTTCTGCTCCAACTGCACATCATCCAGAAGCAAAGATACAACATCCTCAGGAGCTATAACATCATCAGTAGAACCACCAGTCATGACGAGGTTCTGTACAGTGCTTTTTTGACTTGCTCTAAGAAGAATCTTCTCTTCAACGGTCTCTTTACATATAAGTCTATAAACAGTGACCTACAAGGTTTAAAACGAAATAAAATCAGTTGAGACCAGAATAAACTGAGTATCACCATACTCTAGAAAAATCAAAGCTTTTGTGTTTGCAGAAAGAGAGGCAAGATCACAGGAGGTGAAGCAAGGTGAAAGAGCAACTGTGGCATGTATGCAAGCAAAGAATGTGCAAAGAAAGAGCATTTGCCTGGTACATTGACTTGTTTATTCTGTAAAGGGAGCGTGCAGGCAGGTTGTTCTTTTCAATAATAGGTTGGATCTAACAAACTGCACCTTTAACTTTCTAATTAGGAAAGGTGCAGAAAAGGCTGGGTCGGTGCACAAGACTTCCACCAAACGGGATCTAGGGAAAGATAGATGCACGTAGTCTTACCCAAGCAAGTGGAAAAGCTTTTTCCAGAATGACCTTTAGGTTACATGAAAACAACCTAACTATTACTCCAAGGCTCACCCTCTAGGAAAGGTGCATGATCCAGCCAATTAATTTAATAATCCAGAACCACTAACATGGTTTAAACCATGAAGTTAGCACGGTACTCTTTCTACATTATTAAAAAAGGGAAAAGGTTGAATTTTCCTTCACCGACATGGAGCACTCATATCGATTGGTCTCAAACATTAGTGCAATACTCATTTAATCATGGAGGGGGATGAGGAAGAGAAAGCTAACATCTTTTGTTTGACCCAACCGATGAGCTCTATCCATTGCCTGCTGATCCAATGTGGGATTCCAATCATTCTCGTAAAAGATTACTGTGTCAGCAGCCGTCAAGTTGATGCCCAATCCACCAGCTCTTGTACTAAGTAAGAACACAAAAACATCATTCCTGCAACCATAAATTTACAAATATCACAAGTGTTAAGAATGCACATGATTTAATTTCATTTAGAATGTTAGAATAAGTTATTTGTCTGAGTCAACTTTCTGAAAAAAAAAAAAAGTGTTAATATAACTTTTGGTCCCTGAAGTTTGATCCAATTTTGGTTTTGATCTCTTAAGTTTAAAATCGGTAGTTTTGGTTCCTGAAGTTTGACCCTTGGTCCCTCAAGTTTGAAAATGACTTGGTTTTTTCCGGTTCGGTTCGGTTTTCCACCAAGTTCTTCTCAAACTTGAAGGACCAACAGTTACAAACGAAATAAATTGAGGGACCAAGGGTTAAACTTCAGAGACCAAAATCACTGATTTTAAGCTTGAGGGACCAAAACTAAAATTGGATCAAACTTCAAGAGCCAAAAGTTATATTAACCCAAAAAAAATAAAGGGCGGCTCAGTGCACAAAACTCCCACAAGACGGGGTCTGAGGAGGAATAGATGTACGCAACCTTACCCCCGCAAGCGGAGAGGTTGTTTCTAGGATTTGAACTCGTGACCTCCTGGTCACATGGCAGTAACCTTATTGCAGTGCCAAGGCTCGCCCTCTATGAGTCAACTTTCTGAATTATGTATTATTATTTTGGAGCAGATTGGCGAGATAGATGTCCTAGGTATCTGTTGCTAAATTGGAAGCATCAAATGTGATTCTTCTTGAACCATCTATCCTACCTTCGGCTTTCATGGTTATATTTAACGTGAATTCCCTTTTCTTTTTCTATTATATCCATTCCTCTGTCATGCTTCAATAAGGAACAGAATAAAAGTAACCTTTAATAACCTCCCTAGGATAGGTTATCCCAGCAAGATGGCAAGACGTTACCTCTGCTGGAAGTCTCTAACCATGTCTCTGCGGTCCTGAATAGACGACGATCCATCAAGTCTAAAATATCTATATTTTCTGTAGTTCATGTAATCCTGCAAGTTGCATTGAATAGTAGCCAGTATGAAACAAAGTTAAACGGTAAGCACCAAGACAAGTACAATACTATACTACCATAAAAGTCATTCTCAGACCTTGTGGGAAGATTTCCACTTTCAAATCACCGACTTTACTCATTCCCCCTAAATACATTATATTCAACTCTTTTTATTGCTTTAGAGTAAAAGACTTGCAACTAATAGATATCATCATCCTACGCTATTTTACATAACCATTACAATAAAGAACTCATACATAGAGCGACCCATGTGACAAGAACATAAGACTAAAGACTTCAAGATATGATTAGAGTAAAAAAGTTTAACATTGCAACAGATGTAGCAATACCTCAAGAATATTCAGCATCTTAGTCATCTGAGCAAACAAGAGAACACGATGATTTTCAGCCCGCAAGCGTTTTAATAATATGTCAAGTGTTTGAAGCTTCCCAGAGTCCTATATGAAAACTATGCCTTAGAAAAACATTTCAATAAGAAGGTTGAGGGACAGGGAGGGTGAAGGGAGAAAGGGGGTCGCTCAATAAAAAATGAAGAAGATACAGCACTTACAGTGAGCAATTTTGCTGGGTCAAAATTTTGCATAGGGGGAGATGAACCTAAAATTTTGTAGGTTAACTGAAGAGCAGGCTGTGCAACTGGTAGTTCAGAATCAATCTCTTGAATTAAATGATGGGGAGGACCATCTGGCTTTCTAGGTCCATTAAACTCAGATGTACGTGCAAATCCCACAAGCAATCTCTTAACCCAAGGGTCATGCAACTCTTCAAGTGTTTTATAAGAGAAGCTTCGGTCTGAGCAGTGGGCAACAATCTAAAAAGAAGAAAAGAAATACAGACATCAACTAATGATCATTTCGCAAAATCAACTTTGAGGATTAGATAGTAAGGAAGCATAACATACTGGGGGAGCTCTAGCCCGAGGGATATATGTGTATGCTGAGTGAATAAGCCTTGCACTGGATATAATCCTCTCTTGATATGGGACAACCAATGCCTCAAAAGGGGCATGACTGGGGCCAGTAGCAAATCTTCTTTGAAAAATCTTTGTCTCAGATTTTGTTGGCACCAATAACATTCGTGTAACAGCCCTCACTTTTCCTCTTTCAAGGTAACTGTATTTAGGATCATTATCTATAGCCTCCGTTGTGAAGTCCACAGCTTCATTGATAAATTTCTGTTCCCATCTCACCATAGAAAACAGTACTTGCTCCATAAAAGAACCAGTAGCTGAAAACATCACTTCTTGAGGGGACAAATCCATCAAATGGGTAAAAGCAAAAGTTCCACTTTTAATAAATGACGCATTTGATTTATTCCCTTCAGAGAAGATAGAATGAAAAACATTCTCCGGGCTATAAATATTAAAATGTCTTTGAAAAAATTCTCTGCTCACACCTTGAGCAATTGTTGAATTGAGCAATTTAGAACCTCCCATGATTTCTTGAAAGACAAGTGTTGGCACCTAAGAAGATGAGGAAAAAGCTAACATTAAAAATGGTATATAGAGGTGGCAAGTGATTCACATTTTACCAGTAACTTGGATATAGAATTAGAATCAAGAATAGAGCTGGTAAAAAGAGTCGATCCTTTACGGGCCAAGGCCTAAAAAGGAAAAACAGTAATTTTTTGGGGTTCAGCCCTTGAGCATAAGGGCCAGGGCCAGCCCTACAGGGCCTAAGCTATTTTAACAATCTTTTACTATTTTATTCAGCTTTTTTTCAAAGAAATAAAATTACAACAATGAAAGTTCTAATTTAACACATAAATGTTGACAAAATTAAAGTGTACACGATACGCATCATACAACAAACAAACACAGTCACTAAGTCATAATCAAAGGTAAACTATTGTTCACATACCACAATTACAAAAACTTAATGAGAAAACTTAACAAAATTAAAAATACTTCTTATATATATCTTGAAAAGTGGAAGTTGTCAACAAAATAAACACCACAAGATATGAACAAAACAATCACTAGAAAATAAATCAAAATATACAAAATTAGTAAGAATACTTATGAAATAAGAAATATCTTTTATAAATGTTTAATTTTTAGGATTCTTAATACAAGATGTTCTTATGAAAATTAATTCTAAAAGAGATAATAACAACTACATATTTGCAATATCATTAGCAACGTATAAAAAATCAATAATATTATTATCATATAAATAATTTTTTAAAAAAAACATACGGCCCTTTTAGGCCCCCTTTCACTATTAAGACAAAAATCTTAGGCCTAAACGGGCCGGCCCAACGGGCTCGGCCTGGTTTCCTGGCTCTAATCAAGAAGGGCCCACTGATTTGGCCCACAAATGTAAGCTGCAATTTAAAATTAGCTTTCATATCAGATTCAAAATGTACTTAATCATTCAAAGAAAAAAATGGATCAAGAACCAAATTCCAAAAAAAAAAAACTATTAGAATAAAAACTTGGTGACATAGCATTTATCTACTCTCTTATCACTTTTCTTCTTCCTACTTCAATTCCTCTTTACAAGCCAACTGCAGTCAGCTTTCCAAATAAAACTTTCTTAAGAAATTAAACTACATGTACTAGTATCCAAAAGTAAAAAAAAAAAAAATTGAGTAACACCACAACAAGGACCTGAATGAATTTGATTTTCTTTCTATGAAAAGTTTCCTAATTCACAGGATGATCTTGCTCCGTAATAGGCATGCAGTGCAAATTTCAGTTGTACACATAATGCTAAGTTATCTAAGGTACCATATTTTTATTGGAACAATAACATTTCAATAAGAATGGAATTAATGTCACCGATTCTGAAGTTAAACAGACAAAAATCATTTGGAACAGTTTACACAACACAAGCTTGATAGCGCCAAACATACCATAATAGTATCTTGCTTGCGTTTTAAAATTTAAGAGAGCAGAGTCAGGCAGAAAAGGAAAAATGAAAAGGGGGGAGAGGAATGAAGAAGAAAGAATGATGGGATTAAATTCCTCAGAGCAATCGAAGGGTTTTTATGCTGTACCTTGTATGATATTGGATTGTGACCCCCAGAATAGTATACATCCTCCAACTCCCCAAATGGAGCAGGCAGAAGGGCATTTGGAATCTCTGCAAAATTATAGAATGTGGTTCCCTCACTCCTCTCAAACAACTCTGGATGGTTGCAAACCTGTCATGTTTAAAGATCATTATTTATTATAGGAAACACAGAAAAACAGAACCTCAGATGCTAAAAACAAAGTATCTGGTCTTTATTAATATACACTGATCAATCCAAAATTTATGAGAGAAAGAGAACCTCCGATGAATGAACTGTCTACCTTTCTTAGTTGAATAACAATATTCATTAAATTCAGAATTCTCTTATCATTGAACTGCCCACGATTACGATCAAACAACTCAGCAAGAGATATCTTATTCTTGATTGCTTGATAGAAAGCTTGTTGTCGAGAACTCAACTTGCAGTGCACTGTAACCTCTATTTTCTTAGTCAGTTCGGATATTACATCTTTTTTAACTCGTCGCAGCATGAAAGGCTTTAGAATAGAATGCTGTCAAGATAAACAACCAAAAGATAAGTCAAAGGGTTTGAAAAAAAAGGCTAATAGGAGTGTAAACAAAAAACAACTCACGCGCGAAGAACAAGCAGTAATTACAGAAGAGACTCAATAATATAGAAAAAATCTTAGCTCATTTCCTACTTTTCCACAATAGTGCAATATACAATAATAAATTTCAAACATCAGCTTACTACAGACAGTAGACAAGAAATACAAACTTACCAATCTGTTAAGTTGATGTTCATTCAAAGTACCTCCATGTTCTGCATGGTTCTCAATTCTAGCAAGTGATCATAAAAGACTGTTAGACCAGAGTTACACTGTCAAAAAAGTCCAACTAAAATGAACAGAAATTACCCTTTTGAAAACCATTCATTAAACTGTTCATGGCTATCAAATAAAGTTGGCATAATGAAGTGCAGAAGGGCCCACAATTCTGCCATATTATTTTGAATTGGTGTACCAGTCAGCAGCAGGCGATTCCGACAATTAAAACTGAGGAGTGTCTTCCATCTTATACTGTCAGATCACAGATATTGAATTATTTATACATGAGAATATTATTAAATAGAATTTTAAAGGCAGTAATCACCACACATGACAATACAACGTCAAATATCTTATTCATCACAAGCAAAGTAATGTAAAACAAATTACATACGTTCAGCAATGCAATCCAAATAAACAACTAATCACAGTGTTCTTTCAAGGAAGTGTTATATAATCATAATAATGACAGTAAAGTTGAGATTAGTTAGTTAATGGATTAGTGGAGTTAGTTAATCCCCAGGCTTAAAAATATGAGGGGTTGGGTAGATTGTAATTAGATTATGAGAAGGCTTGAGAGGAATAAAACTTCTCTCCTAATTCTCTCGTCTCCCTCTCTGTTCTATCTTTTTCTCTCATTCTCCTTCTTTCTCTCTCACTCCCACGTCTATTCTGTAACAAAATATTCAGAAGAAACAATGATGATATATGCCATTCACTCAAGCACCACGGATTCATAATATAATTAGAACCTGTTTGAACTTTTAATTGCCTGGGCTTCATCTAATACCATGTACTGCCATTTCACACGCCGAAAACACTTCTCATCAGATACTAGTAGCTGGTAGCTTGTAATGAGAATGTGGAATTTCGCTTCCCTGGTAAACAAGAAACGAATATTAGATATAGTCATCTGAGAGATAAAAAGACCAGAAAGATGAGTTAGACAGAGAATAAGACATATGACAGGGATCAGAATATTGTTTTAACCAGTTAACCTCACATCACAACTCCCAAACATAAAAGCTAAGAAGATGCCAATCTATGCACATGAACAATGCATTGCTAACCAACTAACAACGCACAACAAACACAGTCATCCTCTCTTCCTTCTGGAAGCCACATTCACCCCACCATGTAATTGTGCATGTCAACTAGTTATCTTCCTCATCTTCAACAAAACAAGAAACAGCATTTTGAGACATTTAAAATAAAACATTTCACTTCCCCCACAGCTTGGACTAAGAATTATTTAATGCCAAATTTCAGCATTCTCCAAGTTACTCTATTAAAAAATTCAGACAGATTAAAATCGTCTTGTCTCAGATTTAGTTATGGTCATTTGTGCCATTTCGAAAAAATCACTCTCATAAGATATTAAATAAAAGAGATTTAGTGAAACTGAATGACGAAATAAGGCCAAACAACTCTACCTAAAAAATTCAGACCAATTAAAATCTTGTTGAAGTTTTCTCAAAATATGTCATCTGTGCTATTTGGAAAATTTACTTGCGTATACGATAATAAACAAGAGAGACATTGTGAAGCTGAATTCAGATATAATTCTTCTAAGAGGAGACAAAACCTTTGCTTAGTTTATATTTGCTTCCTTTATGAAGCAAATCAACTGATTCTCTAAGGAGCTTATCTTATCACAAATAATCTATCTTTCAGTCACTGAGCCACAGAAACATCCCACCGTAGGGCAGGCAGTGCAGAAAGGAAATCAAGTAACCAGTTTAAATAACTTGTGAATGTACAAGGCATGAAATGAAGATTACCTACGATAAAGATCCTTTGGGTTAATACTTTTCCTAAGTACTGTCCGCTCATGAAGTCCACCCCAGTAAGGAAGAGCTTTCATTTCAGGGCAGAAGCGCTCAAGTTCTTCATTCCAATTGTTCAATACTGATGCAGGTGCAACAATCAAAAATGGTCCCCATATATTTTTCTCCTGCATGAGAAAAATTGTTAAATTAAAGTCATCAAAAAGCTAAAATAACACAAGGTTGACTAGTTACCTCAGCTAAATGGGCTAAAAAGGCCATGGCTTGAATGGTCTTTCCAAGTCCCATTTCATCAGCAAGTATACCATTCAGACCCTGCTCATAACAATTAACTAGCCACTGAAGACCTTTTAGCTGATATTCTTTAAGAGTGCCTCTAAACATTTCTGGTGTCCGAACTGTTGATGCCACAGGCATGGTTGAGCTGCAACAGAACATCAGCCAATTCACTTAAAACACAACATCTTCGCTTAATATCATAATCACTAAAGCCATCTGGATAAAAATTAACACAGAAACATGCAAATACATATACACGTCTACATGGATGCACATGTATTTGTCTGTATGCCAAAAAGTGAGGATGACAGAGAACTCACGGGGTTTGCAAATCAATGTCACTTGCTCCTGCAACTTCCTGTGAAAGTGCATCAGTTTCACCAGCCTGACGCAGCCTCAAGCATTCACTATCAAAAGCACTCGTCAACTTTCTCTGCTTAGAGACCGCTTCTTGAGCAGCCTTCAAAGCTTCCTTCTTCAGCTCAGTCTCTTCAGGATCTTCCTCCTCACTAGGCTGAGCATCTGAAGAGCCAAGTTCTGCATCTTGATCATCTGCTTTTTCATCTACTGTAGGTAAAGCATCAGAAGACAGTAGGTTCGACTTGTTCTGCATAAAGTGACTGTATAGCTCAGTTTGCTGTATTAGGAAATTCAGCCTTTGCTGCTGCCTCTTTGCTTCTCGAAGCTCCTGTTCACGCCTCAAAGCTTCTGCAGCTTCTTTCTCCTCTTTTCTCCTCAATTCCGCCTATAATGAATGAAAACAGAAATTAAAAGCGCATCCAAGTCCAATCCAATGCACAGTAAAATTTACAAAAGCACGACAATCTTCAATTTCAAATTTCATTTCCAATTACGAGATCGGTTATTCGGTTCCCACCAAATAAACCATTTTTTCAGACATAGCCCAGTGCGTTAACAAATAAACAAATTCCAATAATTCTTATCTGAGTCTCAACATCCACTTCGTCAAATGGTTCAGGCACCACACTAAATTCACAACTGTGAACGGTGCACGACATTACTGATTAAAATATACAATATTTTGTGTTCAACAGGAAGAAGGATCCAAAGAATTGCAGGTATGATTATTTTCCACTGAACATGCAACACCATCACACATGAAGCTTCTTAAACCAAATTTTTTTCTAGTTTTTGATAACAAGAGCCATTATAATATATTCAGAAAGGAAATGAATAGTACCATCTCCTTATCTGCTCGTTTCCAGAACAGCAAGACATCTCTAGCTAGTTTTCGGGTGCGAATGGGTGCACTCCTCATGAATTTAAGTGATCTACTCACTTTCATTCTGACCTGAAAGAAAAGGATATCCATAGAAGTAAAATATCAGATCACAGGATTTAGCGTTAAAACTCAATGATGATTGATCGATTGATGATATATATCAGAAACGAATCATAATAAACAGATGAAGGATGTGCAAATGGTAGGAACCAGGGCATACATCTCTTTGACAGTTCTCTGAGAACCTCTTGGCATCAACAAGTTGCTTTCGATGGAAACCAGTAAAAAACCTATGATGCCTTGGTATGTCTCTTCTTACAATATTTACCCAGACTTTTCCAATTCTTTCCATCTCCTCCTTCTCAATCAAAGAAGGGTCTTTCTTTACCTTTTGTTTCTTAGGTAGGCTTCTTTCAATGATCTGCAGCAGTAAAGAAATGAGGATAAACAAAAGAGGGTCGAAGAGAAAGGTCTCCCATAGTATCATAATACCCACGCATACCTCATATGTGTCACCTTTCTCTAAAACCTTCACATAATAAACCTGCAATACACCACCCTCAGACAAAATAGATCGCTTAATATTTCCAGCAGCTCCCTCTGGGATGGAAGAATTCAGATCAACATCAGATACTTTCAGACTAAATTGATGAGGTGAATTAGAAGCTGATATGGCCTTCAATCGTGCCTGAAGAGAATCATATAGAGGTAAGGTTTCCCCCATGCCTACTCGGTTTCTAGTCCCACCCCTCTTATCAGAAGCCATCATTGCAGCCAAGGATCCCAAATCCAAGGTGCCTTTTAAGTAAAATTCCTCAACTCGGATATCCGAGAAACTTGGAAGGTTCAGCATTGCTGCTAACTTATCATAAGTAGGAGGAATTTTGTAAGTAACGCCATCTCCAATACCTAAAGAAGCTGGTTCGTAGATGGTTCTGCAAGTAAAAGAAAACGAAAGTGGCAGTGGTGATGATATACAACATTAAGTCATAAACAACATTGCATGTTCCAAATGCTCCAACACTATCCAGGCAACAGGGAAGAAAAATTAAACCTATCAGTTCCATATTGCTGTCTGAATTCTGCATCACGGTAGTTTACAGGTTTCTGAGGATTAATATCATTAGGCCACTCAGATGTAGTCTCCAGAGCATGTATTCCTCCTCCGTGCTCATTCACTAACTTCGATGCTTTTGAACCTATGTTGCTTTTAAGAAGTTGAGCACGAACACGATTATGAGCAGGACTAGATGAAGTATCTTTATACCTCCTCTTGTATTTTTTAATATGTTCCCCAAGCATTGATCGGTATCGCTCCTCAGTCATGTGCGTTCCAGAAAAATTACCCTTGTCCTCGTCGTCACTGTTTTGATACCACTTCCTCTTCTTCAGCAATTTTACCTCCCTTCCACGCATACTCCCATTGCCGTGAATTGCGATTGCCCCACCTATTCACGGAAGTATTCCAAAAATACAGGGTGCAAATATACACGAGTTAAAGCTCTGGTTCTCCAAAATTCATCCGGCTGTACAGTGGAGAAAACTTGTAGAATAGAACTATCATTTGCGTGCATAAAATCCAAGTAGGTAAAGAATCTCTGAAGACCAACAAAAGGGAAGAAAAAAAAGTAATGCCTACCTTGGCTATCTCTGCTCTCATCCTGACTACTATGCCCATAATAATCAAAATCATCATCTTCTTGTGGAAGTTGAAAATTCATCAAAGACTACAAAACAATGCAACAAGAAAGACAAAAAGAGTAAAGAGCCATAATAATATTTCGCGGGAAAATAACCTTTATGAAATATAAAAAGCTAACAACAATTAGAATCAATTGTGCAACACTCTAGTAACCCACCAAAAGCGATAGAATTAAAAATAAAATAAAAATTTTAGGAGACATGATGCCTGAACATAAAACCTCTAGTTTTAAGAAGGCAGCTCAGCAAAAAGAAGCATAAGACATAATAACTTGGTATAAAATATGAAAGCTACGAGAGAATGGGGAAGGCCAGAGCGACAACCTCGAGATTGAAAAGACTAGAGTACGAGAGCGAGTCATTGGATTGCCTTCTGTGATCCATGGGGTATGACGTGATTACAATGTGAGGGTAACCTTAACCGGAGAAACCCTAATTCTCTGGAAAGTCATGAAGGAAGAGATCGGTAGAAGGAGAAATGGAACTTCCTCGATAGCCCTAAAAGGAGTATGGTGGAAGACAAGGAAATGGAGTGGTGCGTAGGATAAGGTGGGTAGCAAGAGGAAGAGAAGAGTCGAAGACGCAGGCGGTGCACGTAGCATCAAAGTGTGCTAACGTGCACCGGAAGGGTGACATTTTCTTAACGTGCGCTACGACTGGTGTGTCTGAAGTTCCACTTCAGGGCAGGAACTTTCGCATCCAGTTCAGCATAAACGGTATTGAGCGGTAGCCGACGGCGATAGGCACGTGGAGACGGTCATGTGACTCATTTTAATCCCGCCCACCTCAATAGATTAGTTGGGCTTTTCCCAAAAAGGCCAAAAACTAGAAGCCCAACAAAAAAAGGGCCCAATATATTCGGTAACAGAAAGGGCCCAGTGTTAACTTTAAGAAATTAGACCTTAAGGGCTTGTTTGGTCTGAGGGGAGGGGAGGGAAAGTGGGCGGAGGAAAAATTTTTTTGAGTTGAATTTAAAAAAATTAGAGAAGTGGGGTTAAAAATTTTTAATTAATTTTTTTATTCTTTTATCTTATATATTATTTTTATTAAAATTTTATTACCCCACTTTTTCAATCTTTCAAAATTCAACTCATAAAAATTTTTCCTCCCCTCCCTTCCCCTCCAAATCCCTCACACCAAACAGACCCTAATACTCTCCACCTTTTTTATCAAGCATCCGGTTTATGCAATGGAACGCGTTTTTGAGTCTCTTTCATTGGGAAGAAACTAATTGGAGCAATTACTTTGAATGGATCGAGACCAAATCAAAAGGTGCTCATACATAGAATGAACATGAACCCTTTGAAGTCAAGATGGCAATTTTGGATGCAAAGGAGATAATTCCCAATCACACTATCATTTGTCATGACTATGAACAAAAGCCAAGGACAATATTTGTGTCATGTGGGATTATATTTCTCAAAACCTATTTTCACACATGGCTAACTTTATGTTGCATTGTCTAGAGTGAGGAGCATAGACGATTTGAAGATCGTTTTGGAAGAAAATGAATGTGGAGGGAAAGGGACAACAAAAAATATCACATGCAAGGAGGTTTTTTGGAATATCGATGTAGTTGCGTAGCCTTTTGCACATGCTCTGACTTATCTTAAAACACCTTTGCATTTTAGTTTGATAACATTGTGTATGCCTATTATTTGTGTTGGAAGATTGCTTTTAAGTGGGAATGGTTGTTTATTCTTAAAATATGTTTGTCGTGTTGTGTTCACAAGTTTGATCTCCCCATGCATTGTACAAGTAGCACATGCTCATTAAACCTTAATACTAGTAAAATGATAATGATTCGAGTAATTAATTTATGATTAGTAAGATTTTCATTATAAATGCAAGTCAAGTGAGGATAACGCACATGTGCAAGACAAAATTTGTATTAAGAATTCAATAATATTTAGAGGCTCTTATTTTCTCTATACTATAATCCTTCAAATTCTATCAGTTGTAGATTTTAATTTTGTTTCAAGCGAAATAAAGGAGTTAAGAGTTAGACTGAAATAACTACAGGATAATGTTAATTTTTTCTATTTTTGATAATATTTTGAAGATATTATTAGATTTATTTTGCAATTCATATATTTGTACAAAAAAAAATCTCCAATCAAAGTTCATGCTCAACCAGTAAATTAGAGGGAAAATGACACTTACATACTACTTGAACTTCAAATCCCAAACCGGTTGTGTTAACAATAAGAGTAATGGGATTGATAAAAAGAATATGGCAACTGATAACTCAGTTTTTTGAGAAATCACTGATTTAGGATTTTGAAGTTTAAGTGGCATTTAAGAGTCTTTTTTCCTAAATTAAATTTTTACATGCTATGATATTGCAGTATTGTTTTAATATGACAATTGAGATAGTTCAAGTTGATTCAACTTTGGATTTTACTATGGTCTAATTATTTTGTTTTTAATACAGAAAACACTTTAACTGAACTTCTAAAATGGATCGATCAAGATATATAATCAACAATCAATTGGTATATTTAAAATGTTGTGCAAAAAACACAACACGCATCATAGCTAGGTGATAAATCCAGTACTGACATATAATATTTGGGGTCCATAGCAAAGAACACTTCAGATGTATATTTTGCTCATAAAAGGAAATTAACTTTTTGAAAATAGCCTACGAGATTGACTTATTCATTAGATTTCACCTTCATTAACAGCCAACACTCACAATTTCCATACACAATTATCTAGCTCACATAAAATGAAAAAAATAATAAAATAATTAATTTTCTTTCTTCTTTTACAATAACAAGGCAAGCATTATGCTTGATAAATAAAACACTCCATTAATAAACTATTATGAACAAGGGATCCCTGTTGTGAGTTCACTAGGTCCAGAAGAAGTTGCTGCCAGACAGATACCGGTAGTTCCTGTAGATAACAAGCGTCCACTCCCACCTATCAAGCTTCCTTGGCCATGATATTTGTGCATGATATAGCTCCCTGTATACTTGTTTAATCTCAAGGTCCCATTCTAAAGCAATAAGGGACCTTATCTCACAAACATCACTCCATAGAAGATGTATGGAATCACAATCAAACATCAACAGCTTTATAGGATCTAGAGAATCTGAGAATAATTTGACTCCTGAGAGACCCATTTCTTTGCATATCCTCAGTCCTATACCAATCGCACGTACCTCAGCTTTTGTGGATAGCGTACGCCCAGTGTTTTGTTGTAAACCTCTCTTCCACGTTCCTTGGTTATCGCGAATGACACCCCCCACCGCCGCATTCCCCTGTTGATTGATTGAGACACTGACATCAATACGAACAAACCCCAAAGGAGGTAGAACACTCTTGCTGCTAGTTCCGTCCGTAACTTGGAATATTTGGTGTTTGTACTTCCCATTTTCAACTCCCTCCATAAGCTAGTGTGCAATCCGAGTTAGCATCACCTTTGGGTGATTGCAAATACTCTCAAATGACTTTCGACAACGATTCTTCTAAATAATCCAAGTTAGATAAAAAAAATTTCCCCAGCTCCACCTTGAAAAGGATCTTGATATTGGATTACTCCTCATGTTCCATTTAATCCAGTCCTACAAATTACCACTATAAAACACACACACGTATATAAAGGGTTAAGTAAGACTTGCCACACTCTTCTTGTAACCTCACAATCTTGAAGTGTATGAATTATGGATTCCTTACTATTACACTCAAAAGCGCACTCAGGATTAATAGTAGAAACATGTTTTGTTCTCATTGAGTTAGTTGGGATTCTCTCATGAAAACTTGTCACATAAATAACTTTGTTCTTTCAAGGATTCCTAGCCTTTATATGTTCTGCCACATGGATTAAATTTGCTGATTTGATTGTTGGCACGCCATTTTATAAGCTGACTTTACTGAAAAATTGCCATCATTTGATGTCTGCCGATAGAACTATGGGTGGAAATAGGCCAGTCTTCTGCCCTAACAAGCATGGCCTGTTAAGGCACAAACTGACCTAAGCCTTGCCTGTGGCCTGTTGGAGGCCAATTTTCAGGCCTAGGCCTGGTCTGTACACAGGTCTGACCTGACCTGAAGCCTGTTAAAAAGGCCTGAATTCTTAAAATTTTTTAAGTAAACCAACAGGCCTACAGGCCACACTACAAACAGGCCAACAGGCTACAGGCCTCCTTAACAGGCCTTCTTAAGCAGGCCGAAATTTACATAAATTACTATCATAATTCAAAATACATCAAAAAATACAAGATAACAACTCCATAGGCCTTCAAGGCAAGGAGGCCAAAATTACATAAATTAATCTAAAATATATCAGTAAAATACAACAGACAACATCAAAGTATGGCAACTACTCCCAAATCATCAAATCTTCAACATAATTTCTTCTTCTTGTCCAAACACTTTGAAAAGAATAAATCAAATGTATAATATTAGATAATAAGACAATTTAACAAGTAATATCTATAAAAAAAATTAGGTTGAAGAGAAAAAAAATAATCAATCTAGGAGTTGTTTAAAAAATAATCAATTTAGGAGTTTGAAAACAAAAGGATTTGAAATCTTCATCATTTGGAGAATTAGAATCATGAATTGGATGCGGCATATATGAAGCCAAGCCACACGTGTTTCAAGCAACAAGCTTCCAATTCCAAGAGCCAACTTACAACAAACTTTCAATCAATTCTACACGCTTTATCACTAACGAGTCCAAGCTACACACATGGCGGAATCTAGCACTATAATCTTGCAATTTACAGATCAAACTTTATTTTACAGATCGAACTTTTAGTCAATTCCACACGCTTTATCACAGATAAGAAAGTTTGGGAATTTAAATTTTTTCTTTCTTTCTTGTTTTTTTACAGATCCAGCTTTAGGGTTTGGGGATTTAGAGAAAAGTGAAACCCAGATGAGGAAGTTTGGGGTTTGGGGATTTACAGGAAGAAAAAGACATACCTGCGGTGACCAGTGAGTGAGAGTTCGATTAGTCGGCCAAGACCCACAAGTGACGAGATGAGAGGAGAAGATCGAAGAGTGGGCCACAAGATGACGAGTGACGGGGTTGAAAAGGAAAGGAGAGTAGTTGGCTGCCATCCGTTGAGGAGGAGAGTCGAGAATCTGAGCGAGAGAGATTCAAGAGGAGAGTAAGCGTGGAACGGGGGAGGGGAGAGTAGAGAAACAACGGCGGTGGATTTGAGGGTGGAGATTTAAGAATTTAAGGGGTAGGGTTTGAACTTTAAAAAAAATATTATAATAACGGGTCATGTAATACCCCAAAATTTGGGATTGGAGGCATGGGAATAAGCCTAAATTAAATGGACTGCTAAGCCCCAATCTAACAGGAGCCTAAATTTATCCCCTAATGGTTTTTATATCTTTGGGGTATTAAAAAAGTAAAATGGTGAACTTTGGACAATATAATTATGTTTTCGGTGAAATCGCCTATGAGGTAATGAGCTTGTCATATAATTTTGAATGATTAAATGATAAGAAAAAATTATGAAATTTTACAGGATGAAAGTGGACATCTTAAGCTTTAATTTGATAGGTGATATGACTCAATTAGAGCTATATACAAAAAGATATGAATTTTTGAAGTCAGCACAAAAAAACTATGAAATTTCTGGAACAGTATGCAAAGATTGAAATTCTAGGAATATTATCTGATTCCATTCAGCAAACTTCTATATTTTTCCTTGAAACTAGACTCAATAAGGATTCTCTAGGATTTGGAGTCACTCTAATTCGATTTTTCTAGAATTAGTTATGATTTTTCAAAGTTTAGGCAGAAATCTGCCAGAATTTTGTAAAAATCCGAAAATGGAAAAATAATTATTGGATAATTATAATATCTTATAAAATCATATTTTATCATCTCCCTCCTCCCATTTTCGTAAGTTTTGCTGCAACAAGAGAGAGGAGGTGTAGAATTTTGTAGAGAGAGAAGGATAAGAGAAACTTCTTCGGTAGGTTGATTCCTTCGGTAAATCTCTACCTAACGTGTATAACTCCGCTCATAAGCTATTCTTCTATGTGGATTAAGGTGTTGAAGCTCAATTTGGTGTTAAGGAAGATAGGGTTTCAGCCATATCAAGGGAGAGCTAGTGGGAGCTTGAGGTAACTTCCAAACCTTTGTATATTGACTATTCTGGCTATTGTGGACAATTTAATCGGTGAAATTTCACCGGATTGTCCTTGGTTGTAAAAATGGAAAATGGGTTTTCCTAGGGGTTATGCTATCCAAATTGGTACTAAATGGCAGTTGTAACCTAATGAAATAGTCAATAAAGTGGTTAGGAGTATAAAGGAACGTGTTTACGGAGTCGAAACCAAAAAACTCCAATTTTTTCTAAATTCATACAAGTTTCAACCAGCTCTATAAATGGGACTTAGAGTTGGATTTTCAATGATTTGATGATTTCATTGAGTTCAGGAGGTAAAATTAGGTGGGGTTGCAGTTGGGCATTTTTTCGGAAAAGGCTGAGAAAGCATGATTACGAAAATACCCCTAAAACACTGAAATTAGGGTTGTCGAGGGCAACTTCGTCTTTTGGAAGTGAATTTGGTAATTCTGAGTCTGGAAATGGATTTCTTAGGCGAAAATATGTTAGGATAGCCCGGGTTAGAATTTCGAGAAAAGTACAGCTGGACCGAGTACGATGGGACCGGGTCCCTGGGGTATTTTAGTAATTTTTCAACATAGACTCATATAATCCCCAAAAATACTATAGAAGTGTCTAAATAGTACATTTGACATTGTAGGATTGAATATGGAGCCCCGAGCCATTGGCACACAAATCGAGGAAAAAGATTGGAGTTATGGGATTTACCAAACTTGCATGTATTTGATATATTTACTTGTGTAATGATGTATGTGATTGCTTTACTTGATTGTGTAGAGCATGTTTGAATAAATGAAGCTCTATTTCTATTTTCGCTTTAGCCATAGTCTTGTTGTATGAAACATTGAGCATACAGAAATGTCATTATGGGGTATACATCTATATAAAGCTAACATGTTATACACATAGCATCAATCATGCATGCATTATGGTATCTGTTTCCTACTGAGATTCTCTCGAATCTCACCCTCCCCTACCAACAATTTAGACAGGAAAAGACAGAAGATATGCTGAGAACAATGTAGAAAATCATATAAGGGGATTGCAGTGGTGGAACGAAGACAAGCAGATGTTTCCGTTTTACTGGGATGAGTTTAGATACCCTAGTAGCCTTGTGCGGCTACATTATTTGAATTTATCAGGTACGAACCCCTAGGGGAAATTATGTAATTATGTACATATTATCAGTATATTCACGCTAATCATGTGTTGCCTACCGAACCGCATATCGTTTTCCGCGAAGACTTTGAAAAATGTTGAAATTGAGATAAGGGCGTGACAACTCAAGCAAGCCTGACAAGCCCAACAGGCTCCTCAGCGAGCCTGAGCCCGTCCTGTTATGTGAAATAGGCCTAAAAAAGGCCTGAGCTTGTTCTTTTTCTTTATTAAGTCAAGCCAGGGGCCTGGCCTGGTTCCACCCCTAAATAGAACCTATCCCTGCTTGTGCCCTGGGAAACTGGAACCATCCCAATTTTTTGGAACACCTAATTCGGGAGAAATAGGCCCTATTTTTGCATGTCCCAAGATCCACTCGGACGAATAACTTGGTTTACTATATCCTCCAGGTTTCAGAGATGAAAGTTCTTATCAACATACATAGTTAAAGGTTTTTCCAAGGTCGTCCATATTTCAGACCAAGCATTGGTATTGGTACCATCCCTTAGTTTACATGCCACTCCTTTTATGAATACTTCCTAGTCTAAGAAGACACCCTGCCAACACAGCAGATTGAAGAGACTCCTTTTCCACTCTTAGATAGTTTCCATTCCCACAATCATATTTACATCTTATGCATTTTACCCATAGAGCATTAGGTTGTGTAAGAATTCCCCAGCATAATTTCATAAGCAAAGCTCTATTCTGACATTGGAGGTCTTTTATCCCCAACCCTCCTCTACTTTTCTCATCTTTAATGATATCCCAAGAGATGAGATAAAGCTTTCTTGAATCGACGTGTTGGTTCCAAAAGAAATCACAGCTTACTTTTTCAATTTCCATGAGTACTCCTTTGGGGATAAGGAGTGTTTGCATTTGGTATGCCCGAATAGAAGACATGACTAACTTGATTAAAACTGTCTTGCCCGCCTTGCTTAAGAGTCTACTCTTCCAACTAGCCAGTTTTTTTTGCACCTTATGTACAATGGGAGCAAAAGTGATCTTCACCATTCTTTTATGCAGCAAAGGCACTCCAAGGTATTTCCTCAAGTCTAAAGTGAGATTAATACCCAACTCTTGAATATGCCCTATCACTCTACTAGCATATACATTCATGGAAACAAACAATTTTTATTTCTGGAGATTCACTCCATGGCCTGACACTCTACAGAAGAGCTGCATAATCTGTCTAAGTTCCCCCATCTATTTATGGCTTGCTTTACAAAAGAGTACTAGGTCATCCATGAAGAACAGGTGAGAAATGCTAGGACCTCGACAACTTAGCTCCATTGGTTTCCATCCACCTTCATCCACTTAATATCATATGAGCTGACTCAACTTCTCCATTGCTAACACAAAGAGATAAGGACTGAGAGGGTCCCCCTGTCTTACCCCTCTAAAGGGGTGAATGGTTCAGATGGTACTCCATTCTAATCTACTCTTATGGAAGTTGAAGAAACACAACATATTATGAGATCTACCATCGAGTTACTTAACCTAAAGCTTTTTAATGTGAACTCTAGGAACTTCTAATCTAATCTATCATACATCTTTTCCATATCCACTTTAACCGCAACATAGTCTTTACCTCTTGTTTTTTTATGCGTGGTATGGATGGCTTCCTGTGTAATAATGATGTTTTGACAACTCTGTCTTCCTTTTATGAAGCTGCATTGATTTGGTAAAACTACATAATCCATAATGCCCTTCAGTCTGTTGGCCACCACCTTGCTTACTATTTTGTAGGTAACGTTACATAGTGAGATAAGTCAGAGGTCTTTCATATTTTCTAGATGATCAATCTTTGGTATAAGGACTATATTTGTTTGATTAAAATCTTTCATCTTTCCTGGATCTCTAAAAACCTCCTGAACCAAAGCACAAATTTTAGACCCCATAACGTTCCATTAGGTATGGAAAAAGTGCGCTTGGAGCCTATCAGGACTGGGAGCCTTGAAAGCTCCTATTTCAAAAGCTACATTCTTTATTTCTGTGGTGGCTAACTCCTTATGAATCTAATCAAGCTAAATCACATCCAGTAGGGGAAAGTTTCGGAGCCAGTCGGAAGCATCAACGACATCTGTATCTCTAGTATACAACTGGTAGAAAAAATCATATGCCATTTTGACCAGTTTCACCTGATCTTGCACCCATTCCCCATTTTCATCTTTCAATGCTTCAATTCTACTTCGCTTCTGTCTCATTACTGTGGATGCGTGAAAGTATTTTGAATTTTTATTACTAAACTAGAGCCATTTATATCTCGATCGCTGGTACCATAGTACTCTTCCTGATTGCTAAGTTTGACATATTCTGTCCAGAGAGTTTTTTCAAGTTTGAACAATCCATTATAAGGATTTTTTTAGCAAGCTTTATCAATCCCTTCCAGTCTTTTAACAATTTCCCTTTTCTTTTTCGGAATGTTACCCACAACATGTTTATTCCATTATGTTATTGCACCTTCAAACACCTCCTGTCCCTTAGCCTAGTTTTTCCCATCCTAAGCCACAACCATAATCTCAGGAAATTCAAGTTCTAGGCACCATACTGATTGATATTTAAATAGCTTCAGGTGAGGGGGCATTCTTTAACTCAGACTTTGTGAGACCACTAATACTCTGTGATCCGACTTAAATTTGAGATGGTGAAAGGCTTTGTGTTAAGGATGATCTTGCTCCCATTCAAAGTTGTAAAACACCCAGTCCAGTTGTTCTCGAACCCCCCCTTTTTCTTATGTATATCTATCTCCCACCACTGGGAGTTCAATTAATCCACTCTGATTTATACGAGATCGGAATAGGTTTGTTATTCGAGTTGGAGGAGTAATACCCCCTATCTTATCAGTTGCTTCCAAGAAAGCATTAAATTCACCTAAGACAATCCACTTACCTTGTATGGTTTCTGAAATCTTTTTTATATCAGTCCACAAGTCCCTTCTTCCCACTACTGAAGTATCACCATACATAGAAGTTGAGAAAACTTCCTCTCCCGTTTTCAGGTCAACGATCTTACAAAGGAGCAATTGAGTGGTTGAGGCAATATAATCAATTGAGACTTCTAGATCATTCCGCAAGACCCAAATGCCACCTACAAAACTGATGGCTTCCACCCTAATCCAGTTTGTAAAACCCAATTTTCTAACCATTTTCTTTGCTTTGACACCACTAATCCTGGTTTCTAGCAAGCCCATAACATTTATATCATACCTAGTAACTATTTCTTTCAACATTTATGGGAACAATTTACCACCTGCCCCCCGACAATTCCACAAGGCGATAATTATTGAAAATAGATGTAGAAGAGAGTATAGAGAGGTTTGGCACTTACATGTCCTATAGCTCCCATCTCTCCTATCCAAGGCAATGGTCTCATCCTCTTCCCAAGTAGCTTACTTCTCATTTTGGCCACTTTAGAGCATGATTCGAGCTTCTCCCGACAATCCCCTCTTCGGTGCTTTTACGTTTTGTTGGTATTTAGAGCTCACTAGGCAAGTCGAGTCCTCTGCAACTTTGTTATTCTGTGAACTCGCCTCTGCCCCTAAGGCTCTTTCTTTAGTTTAATCACTAGGCTATTTAATGACTCTGGCCTCAGTCGTATTTAAATCCCCTTTCACCACATAATGAGATCGTGGGCATTGAACCCGCTATCTTGCATCTATTTTGGTACGTTGTCGTAATTCACCCTCATCCCTGCCTGTTGTCTTTATGGACTGGGCCTTGTTGCCGAGTTGGGCTTTATATTCTCTTTTTCTTGTATTATTTTGGTGGCCCCCATTCTTTGACTTACACCCAATTTCAAATTCATCTTTCCATTCCCCCTAGGCGCCATCGTTTTCTTTCTCTGTCTTTTATTTCTCTCCTCGTATATCACAATAGCTTTCCCATCTTCATTAATATGGCATGGCCCTTCTCCTACTTTCTTTGTCAACACAGGATTTGCCTCAGTCTTATCTTCTAAGTCTGCTAGGGTTGAGAGATTCCACTTGTAGGTAGTCTTAACACCTTTCTTTCCCCCTCTTGTATTAGTCCCATTCTAGACAAAATTTCCTCCGTGCATGTTGTACTTTGTGCCACATGTCCAACTCATCCCTTTCACCAGTGTCTAGGGCCTAAAAGCTTATGAAAGGGGTCGAAATATGATGACCACCTTTAAACCAATATGTTGTGTTGAGCAATAACCCATGATCCTTCAAAGAGCACCTTTTTATATTTGGCTCCCCAACTTTCATCATTCTTGAAACGCACTACATCGTAGTTGTTTGGGAGGTCAATTAATTCAAAACCACCAAACCCCTATATTTTGCATAAATGCTCTTTTAGCCTATAGCAGTTCGACCGAGCACCTAGTATTGTGATTATTAATGCATTATTCCATGGTTTGCAGCCTTTATTAAAATCTTCCACTGTATCTGGCATGACTAGATATATGTCCATCAGCTTCTTGATCTCATCAAACTATGTCGGTAATGGCCACTCTTGATCCTTTAAGTCAGATAGTAAGGGATCATCTTCCATGTAATATCCATTATGAGCTACTCCAGTAAAATCTTTCCCTTTAAATCCTGATAGAGATTCTTTGTATGTAGCATGGTGTAAGGACCCACAATCAGCTCTTTCCCCTTCTTCTTCCTTATGAAAATCATGACAGCCCTCAGCGTCCTCCATCTTATCACTCATTAGTGCATCTTCTTTGATTTCATTCTTATATTTCTTTGTTGTTACCAGTGGATTCCCTTCATTTGGTTCTTTGTTTGGTGGTATTTTCCGGCAGCTAGGCTCCTCCATCCAAGACAAAATCCTAGTGACACGAATCATAAGAGAGAGAAAACTAAATGTTTCAAGACTCAAGATCTCCTTACTTATGGATTATAATTAATTTTCTAATTACATTATATGTGCCAGCAAATCTGAAGCGAAGTAAAGTTTATAAGTTTAAGGGGTCTCCTCCTAATAATCTAATATTTTAAGATGAGCTCTCCATTTAGCTTTGTGATCATCACTTCGTCACACTAGCTCTTTTGTTAGGAGTTTGATGTTCACATAATGAGCTACTTACAGAATTTAGAAGGTTCTTCTCTACATGAGGCCGAGCCAAAGTATTACGAGAGCCACTTAAATTTATAAATCTCGAGATTTTCTACAAGCACTTGACAAAAGTTGCTTTCATACAAGTCCACAGCAAAATCACTTTCAAAAACCCAATTCAAACACGCTCTAAAATAAACAAAATGCTACCAACCTTTCAAGTAATCATGCAGCTAAAATCGCTTTAAAGCGCGTTTCCATTAACAACCGCCCCTCTTTTGGTTTGACGAGATACAATCCGACCCCCCTATAAATGCTAAAAGCCAGAAGAGTTCTTATTTTTTAGTCAACCATCATCACAAGCAAAGGCCCTGCAGCTCTTTCAATCTTTCATCGCCGTTTCATTATGTCTGAATATCCAAACAAGCCCGCCGGTTACGGATACGGTTACAGTGCGCCTCCATCAGGCCAACCCTATGGCTCGGCGCCACCCTATTCCGCCAACCCCTACGGCGCATCCCAGCCACCACATGGCCAAGGTAACCCTTATGCTCCGGCGGCCGCTCCTTACGCTGCACCCTACGCGCCACCTGGTCAGAAACCCCCAAAAGATAATTTCCAAAGCCACGGCGGCAGCAGCGGGGCCTACCCGCCGTCGTCGGCGCCTTCATACCCAAGTCCCTTCGCGATGCTGGTCCCGTCGGCGTTCCCTCCTGGCACCGACCCCAGTGTGATTGCCTGCTTCCAAATTGCAGATCAAGACGGCAGTGGCCTGATCGACGACAAGGAACTGCAGATGGCGCTTTCCTCCTACAATCAGAGCTTCAGTTTGAGGACTGTTCATCTTCTCATGTATCACTTTACCAACACCAACGTCAGGAAAATTGGTACGCTGTGACATTTTATCTTATCTTCTTTTTTCTTCAATTGATTAGAAAATTCGGATCCGGAATATTAGATGTTCTGAAAAATTAAGCTGGGGGAGAATATTCTCCGGCATGTGGTGCTCAATTTCGCGGCTTCGCCGATCGGGGATCGTCTGCATGGAAGATCCCCGGGCGATGCGGCGGGTCTCCGTTTGGACACGCGGCGGCGAGATGGGTGCTTTTCTTTTCTTTCTTTTTTCTTTTCTCTTTTTTTGCATTGAGTTGGGTACTTGTTTTTTTTAGCTCGAAAGTTGGGTAGTTGCTCCGTAAAAATAGGGTCCACTGGTCCAGAAGGCCCAAGTTTTTGTATTGGGCCAACCTGCATAAATTACGCGGATTTGGTCTGGCCAACTTGTTTTTACTTTTTACCCAACGGTTTGGTCAACTAAACCTCCCGTTTACCTTTACCGATGGGAGTTGGTCTAAGTGATAAGCGGTTTGATTCCGTTTAAGTAAGGTCTCGGGTTCGAGCCTTATGTATACAGAAAATTCTCATTGGGAGACTCTCCCATCATAGCCAGGTGTGTGACGCGGGTCGGATCCGGATGTAGCCAGGATAAAGTTCCAGTGAACCGGGTGGGCAACAAAAAAAAAAAAAAACTAAACCTCCCGGTTTTGTTTATCTCAACTAAACGTCTGCCCCTTATAATATTATTCATATCTGTCTATTTATAGAGTACTCCCTCCGGTACTAATTATAAGACAACATCTGAGAGTTGATATTAGTCCTAATTATAGAACAAAGTTCTAAATTTTGTCAATTTCTTCCCAAAATACCCCCTATTGATACTTTCTCAATAATAATTTAAGAATACACTTGTGTATTCTATAAAGTGAGTAATGCTTGCAACTCATTAATGTCATATACACATCAATTTTAATTTTTTTTTATTTTAAGTTTTAAATAAGGGCATTTTAAGAAAATAAATATGAATAATTAATTTAACAACTATCCTTAATTTCTTTAAGATTAGGTAAATATGTCCTATATAATTAGGATCAGAGGGAGTATAAAATTTATACCGAGTTGTAATATCAATCGCGTGTAACTTTGCTGGCCAAAAAAAATTCCATGTAAGTAGCGTTTTAGTATTTGTCCAAAAAAAAAAAAAAGAAGTAGCGTTTTAGTATGCATGTGTTTGGTATCACTTATTTTTGGATAATAAGTCCTTATTACGCAAGCCGAGATAAAACCCCTTTCACATACTTACCTTGTATACTGTGAATCACGATTTATAACACTTTTTGTCTAAAAATAAGCTATCACAAACAAACACATAATAATAGAATACGACTTTAATGGGGGTTATTTATGCGGGCCCCATGTATTATGGGCGGAATAGAATCCCGGCGTTGGGGTTAAAACTTTAAGAGTTAAGGTATATCTTCCGCTTGGCAGCCCCTTCGTAGATTTTTCCTTATTAATATGCTATTTTATCACTTGATTATCGTTTATTAGATATTTTAATTGAATAATTGTCATAATTGTTCTGATATAAGTTGAGTCAAATCTGGCTGTGAACTGTGGAGTGGGCTATGGTAAAAAATTAATGTGGATTTCGGCTTAGGGGCTCAGTTCTTATTGTCTCTTTGCGAAAAGAAATATTGGCAGCTGACCAGCTGTTGAATACTTGCACTTGATGATTATTTATAAGAATGTGAAAATATGCTTGCCTTTGTACCTAACTAAAACAAACTGAGTTAGCTAAAACCCCACCCTGAAAATGGAGTGAGCTGCCTAGCACATGTCCTTAGCCCTTGTTTTGCGTGCACGTCATGAATTCGAGACCCAGTCTTTACAGTCCTAATATTATTTGTCTGATATTTGGAATTTATTTACGTTTTCTTTCTTTTCTGGTCATTTTAATGCAGGGCCCAAAGAATTCACTTCTTTGTATTACAATCTTCAGAACTGGAGGGTACTTTCTTCTCTGTGAATCTCAAATCGAAATTTTCTATGTTTATTTTACTCACATTTTGAACTCTTGGTCATTTCAGTCCATTTTTGAGAGATTTGATAGGGACAGGAGTGGCAAAATCGATTCATCTGAGTTGAGGGAGGCACTACTGAGCATGGGGTTTGCTGTTTCACCCATGGTGTTGGATTTGCTTGTCTCCAAGTTTGACAAAACTGGTGGAAAAAGCAAGGCTGTTGAATATGACAATTTCATTGAGTACGGTTTTGCTACTTGCCCTTTTCATTGATTATGATTTTGCTACATATACCATTTAAATTTTGTATTTACGATACCCTTTTGGACTGATTTTTTCCCTTTTCCCCTGTTTGCTAATGCAGGTGCTGTCTTACTGTTAAGGTGAGCTCCGAGATCACGCTTAATTTTAAGCTAGTCAGATATAAAATGACATCTTGCAAAAGCTCTTCTTTTTTTTTTGTTGTTGTTCATACATTCATCTTGAATGGTTAATTAGTTATCTAATGTTTAATATTTTCTCCCCAAGTTTGTTTCTATATTCATCTTCTCTTCAAGGAATGATGCACAATCTGCCAATTAATGGCCGTCGGCTTCCGATTCTGATGAAGAGTTAAAAAGGGTCTTACTTTGAATCATGTGACTTGCAGGGACTAACCGAAAAATTCAAGGAGAAGGATACCAATTACTCTGGTTCTGCAACCTTCAACTATGAGTCGTTTATGCTCACTGTTCTGCCATTCCTCGTCGCTTAGAAAGTGTTGGGTTTGCCTTTGTGATTACTAGTTCCTGGCTTTTGAAACTGCGTGTACCTCCTTTCCTTATGTTTAAATGTTGTAAATAAATGAGTTCTGAGATAGTGATATTATCTTAGTACTACTTTGTTTTGTACAAATTACCTTCTCTATGTGTTTGGATTAACTTTTTTTAATAGCTTTTACGGCTTACGAGGTAAGTGTATGAGAGAAATTTTGTTTTGGATTGCACAAGCATAGGTTTGAATGTTTGCCAAACACCTTGAGAGTGTGTTTGGGGAAAGCGATTGGCGAGGCAAACGCTCAATTAAAAGGGATAAGCTCAATTAGCAATTGAGAGAAAAAAAATGAGTGTTTGGATACCATTTTCATCAATTGAGTTTATCTCATTCAATTGAGCATTTGCCATAAGTTATATTTCCTAACTTTTACTGATTTAGCGTTTGGGGAAAGCGTGAATGATTAAAATGTTTTTTTAGATGTGTCCAGTGTGCTATCAGACTTATTGCAATTTTACCCTTAATATACTTTTTCAGCTACAAAAATTAATTTAAACAATTTTTTTTGTGTTTTCAACCCTTAAAATATTTTTTCAACTGTACTCAGTGTATTATTAGACTGATTACAATTTTATCCTTAATGTACTATTTCAGCTTCAAAAATTATTTTAAAATATTTTTTGGTTCTTTTAACCCTTTAAAATATTTTTCCACCCACTCTCTCTTATTATTATCATAAAAGTCACTTTTGTTTAAGTCAATCCAAACAAGTTTTACTTTTGTAAAAGTTATTTATACAATCGTTATTCTAAACATAAATCACATTACACAATCGGGTTTTTACCAAAAATAAGATTACCAAAAGCTAAATTAAGAAATTCTATTTTTCCAATCGCTGTTACAAACACACACTGATATATTAACCATTACCAGATCAATCTAAATAAATCAATCCTATGATGCCAATTTTCCCCAAATTCAATAAATTAATGAAAGCTATTTTTTAAAAAATTTATTCCATCCAAACATTACATGTACTTTTGATCTGCACGACCATACAAGAAGTTCACTTCCCCCTCTCTACTTGTATTTTTACGGTCTCTTAGTATACAACCAGACTGGTCTTCCGTCTAGATCCTGCGTAGGCCTTGAATTTTCCTCGAATCCCTGTTCCATAGCCAAAATTTTAAAAAAATATAAATTACAAGAATTTTTAGCAGCATTTCATTTTTGTTAATCCCTCAGCATCCGAATAAGCTTTTTTTTTAAATTCCGAATATAAATCAACGCTTAATCTTCAAATTTAGTAAAGAGAACTCTTTTAACAATAATAAAAAATAGAGAAACAACCGGGTTGGATATAATGAAAAGAATCCAAAAATTAACTCTATTAGTTTTTTCGGTTATTTTGGTTTTTGTTAAAGACTGAATCAAAAAATAAATGCTCAGCCCTTTATAGGAAAACACTTGTGTTTGGCAAAAATAAAAAATGGAGACAAGTGCTTGATTTGCTTACATCATTAACAGCATCTCTTAATGCTTTGACCTGCTTCCTTGAGGCTGTCCTCACCTATAATGGACGAAGACAACGTATAAATACACAACAACAGAATGGATTGTAATTAAAAGGTTACAAGTTAAAACGAATAAAGGATGGTGTGAAAGTAACGAACCTTCTTCACTATTGTCCAGGTGACCCCTTCAGTGCAAGGTGGAACCGTAAGAGAACCAATGTATCTATAATACTTCCTGCTTCCAAATTTAATGTCTCCTGGGTTTAAGATTCCCAAATCCCTCTCTTCTTCACCGGCTGACTTTATGTGGGGAAGCAGCTGCAAAAGAAAAAGAAAAAACGAATCGCAAACTAACTACTCATTCACGGCCATATGCAATCTGTTTAAGGAATGAATAACTTATACTTGGCAAAAGAATCATCATCTTCGTGTCTACACATGTTCGATTTTATGGGACTGTTAAATCTTGGAGTAGATACAGAAACAAGAAACATGTCAAAACCTTTGAAAGCAAGGGATCCGGGCGGCCATATTTATATAAAATTCCAATAACAGCCAACCTTCCATCATGTGCTTCATGAACTGCATGGAGCTCCAGGTCGAACCTGCAAATCAATCAAATTTGAGTGAACAGAGTCACATAATTAGGAACCCTGACGCGACTGTTCTTATGGATCTTGTGCCCCAAACTGACCTTTTCTCATTCACCGTGTGCTCCGAAGGTGAATGCCAATGGCACTGTAATAGTTTGTAATAGGTCCTGTTTATGTTGATCTGCCCTGCATATCCCTTCCAATGGACCTGCCAAACAACACAACAACACAAACATACTCATAATTCTATTAAAAAATTTTCTGAAACTGTGCCAGAGTTATTCTCGATGGAAGAATTACGCATGAATGAAATGAAAATGGGGCTTACCATGATGTCGTGGCCCCTGTTCTTGAGGACAGCAGGAGCTGGTTTGTAATCTCTCTTAAGTTTGCCCAAGTCTGGATGAACTTGGACCCTTTCGTTTAGAAGATCAATAGGAGATTGCAATGTCCCTGTGCCACAGACTTTCCATTCTGGCTTCAGCTTCCCCCAACTCTTTGGTCCTTTCCCAGATTCCTCTTCATACATGAATGGGTGTTCATCCTCTGTCCAAACACCAAAATCAAATAAAATTCCATTCCATTCACAAAGTAAAACAAACCAGAAAGGAACCAGCAAAAAACTTCACGACAGAGGCATTCATCTCCATTCTCCAGGCATAATAATAACTGCCTCGTCTTTAAGCATTAGAGAAAAAGTAACCAGTACAATCAAATTATGTTAACTACGTCATGCGATCGAATTATTGGCTGTCTACAACAGAAAAACACAAATCGAAGCTCCGTGAGAAAATCACCCTGAATCCGCGTAACGTAAATGCGATTATCTTGAACCTAGATTTCAAACACACATAAAAAACAAAGAATGTAGTCAGAGGGAGATCATACCAACTTCTTCCTTGGGGTCGTCTGCGTGCAGGACGGGAGAAGAACAGAGAATGAGAAGAAGGACGAAGGAGAGGGATTTGGAGAGAGAAAGAGAGGTCATGCTTATTGTTACTAACGGTGCGATGAATGTGAAGAGGCAAAGATATTGTGAGGATCGTGTGTATGTGTAGTGTGTATATATATATGGGTTAGGTACACGAATCTGCGTCGCTCTGAGTGCTTTGGGGGCTGTAGGGGCAGTGGTCAGGTCCTGAATTCTCTCGCCACTACTATTTACGGTCAATAAAATTAACAAATGTAACTATATTTCCTTTTCTGCCCAGCAAATGTAACTAGATTTCCTCTTTCGTTGTTTCTAGGGGCCGAAATAATTTTTTTTGGGAGAAAATTACATTCAAATCCTAAAAAGAAGGAAAATTAAAAAATATTTCTTTAAAATTACAAAATAAAAAAATAATCCCACAAAATTATCAATTTCTAGAGTTATTAATTATTTATTTGTGAAATTGTTAATAAAACCATTTTTTTATTTTATAGTTTTAAGGGATTATTTTTTTACTTCTTTTTTTTTTTAGTACTTGAGTATAATTTTTCGTTTTTCCCCCTCTTGTTTTTCTCAATATTACCATGCTATTTGCTCCCGTTATGCAAGTAGTTTCAACTTCAAACTTCCAAGAACAGTATATGTCACGTCAACTTTGATTCTTGTTGCTAGATTCTAGAGGGCGAGGAAATATTATTATTTTTATAGAAGTTTTTAGTATCCGGGGTTCGTGTTTTCTATATATTACTATCAGTTTTATTGCTATATAGTACCTCCAGCTCTTGGATCTAGTTTTTAGTTTAAATTAAACAAAAAATTGAATCTTATATTAAGGGGAGAAGGACAGAATGTAACATAATTTTACATGAAATTCGTGGTTTAGCTTCCAAAATCACGTCATTGCAGTTTTCGTAAGAGAAGGCAACGAGTCAGCAACCTAAAATATGTCAAAGAACAAAAATCTCAGACAAATGCTTAAATAATAAAGTATTGTATCTTTTATAGCGATTCAATAGCAAATGCGTTAATAGGTGCAAATTGATTACAGTACGTAGTTATGTACTCAGAATAAATAACTTAAAACATAAGTATTAATTTATCTCTAACTCTTCGTTCAATTATTCAGAAAATAATATATTACAGTTACTAGTCAAGATGTACACCCAAGAGTCCTAGCCTAACGCGCCATGACTAGGTCCTAAAATTTCAAACGGTCCCTGGTTGTATTAAGCTTCTGGCGTTCCCCCTTCCAAACAAAAAAAAAAAAAAAAAAAAAAACGGGAGAAGGATGAAGAATTGAAGATTTTGTGCTTTTTGACCAAGGAAAGAATATACTATCAGGGACAGATCATCATCGCTGAACTGAGTGTTTGGAATGACTTAATTTTAGAAAATAAGTACTTATTACACAAGTTGAAACAAAACTCCTCTCACATACTTACCTCATATACCATGAATCATGAATTATAAGCCCTTATTGTCTAAAAATAAGTTATCCCAAACAAACACATAACAAAATAAATTATTAGTCAAGGCATTAACAGTAAAAAGTGGTGAAAACGGAATAATAGGGTCTCTTTTTCAGGTACGTTTCGTGCCTTTAATTTCTTGGCGTGACAGCCACGATGTTTCTTTTGAAATTATCCTTTGATTTTTATGGCTTTTGTATGTGTACTTACATCACAATCCTGTTGGGGAATTATTCTTTCCTTCGTAGTGAACTTCTGGAAGCTTGTGTGAGTGTGATTAACCCCAAAGACTCCCACTACACAAATGTGGGCTTGTATCATTTTTTTTAATTAGAAAGGCCTGTACTAAGTACTAACAGCTTGAAGCAATAAGTAGTGTCTAACCTACAATATGTTACATATTTAAAAAAAAAAACTTTCAGGCTATAATGTCACCGATTGTTTGTTTTACCGATTATATTGTTTATAAGCTGCTTTTTTCGTAGATCGAGACATAACTCCTCTCACATACTTACCTTGTATACCGTAAATTACGATTGAAAAACTACTTTTAAGTATTTCAATCGTTCATCCAAACGAGCACATATGAATGAATATATAGTTTAAAGTTTTTCAGCTATATGCAATGCAACACACTCGTGTGGCTAGTGACCATAACCCGCAGCTCTTATGTGTGGGAATTATATTATTTCAATAAAACTGGAAAAAAAATATTAGTGGCGCTAGTGAATGACCAGTAGCTACTATATATGGGAATTATATTAATCCAATAAAACTCAGAAAAAATTAATATAATGGAGCATATATGTATATATTTCACACTTGAGTACTTTCCTCCTGATTTATAGACACGCATGCCTTGAACTGTTTCATGCATGCGTCTGTTTTCGTTTTGAGAAAAATCCAACTGTTGGCATATATGGTGCCCCCTTAATTAAGGACGCCATTACTCTGGCATCTATAAATAGCTAACTCATCCAAACATGTGGTCCCTCAATATCTATCTACGTCTGATATTTTTCTGCGACTTAAATAGTGTAATTTATGATACATTTTGCGTAACAAAATTGGAATACTAATCCAAATTTGGGCTGGGACGTGCTGAGGTGTTTAGATGCAATCTTCTCATCTGATGAATGTTATTTAATACTATTTCCCAATAAAGGTCACTTCATATAGAGACAAAATACATGCACATCACATGACAAAAAAATGCATGCATATCATGTCTTTTTAATACTATTTCCCAAAAAAGGTCACTTAATATAGAGACAAAATGCATGCACATCACTTAAGGCGCCACACGTGGCCCAATAATACTAACTTTTAGTAAGCACCAAACTTGCCTATTAAATAAAAAAAAAATTTCAAGTGGATTACAATATCCACTCTCCACCAATAAAAATTCCCTTCGCCTCAACCCTTATCTCTTATTTCACTTCCAGCCTTAGTGGTCCTGCGTCCTCCCCCCATTCTTTTTCTTTTTGACTACTCCACTTTACTTATTCTCTCCTCTCTTCTCCATTAAACTATTTTTCCTTTCTTATCTTCTTCGTGGATCCGTCGCCCCCCTCTCCATTTCCTATCATCTTCACACTAAAAAGCACACCTACACCCTCACACGTCTTCATCAATGAATCTACATATTTGTTTTGTTCCAATTACCATCCCCACTCCTGTCCCTTCCCTTTTCTTTGTATTGTCTTCTACTTTTGATCCCCACTCCATCTAGTTGGTCCCAACTGCTCACATTTCCTCCTTCTCCTCACTCAAGATTGCGTCACCAACGGCCAACATGATCCCCCACCCCACTGCACTAATCAATTAAGCTGTAAGTTCAATATGCTTCATTTTTTTTATGTTGTTCTGCTTATTTTTGTTATCACACGCATGTGTATATATGTGTGTGTGTTGATTATATTCTATGAAGTGTTTTTTTTCTTTTTATGACACGCAGTCACACACGTATATATATGTGTGTGTGTGTGTGTTATATATATGTGTGTTCCATTTTATAGAGGTAATATAAATACAAAATCATTAACTTAAACTTGCAAGGTTTTAATGTGACTGGATATATTAAAGAGGTTAGAGGTTTTGTTTTGTTTTTTTCTTGTTTTTTTTATGTTACGTTCTCTTTTAAAAAGAGATGTTCCTTATGACTGTGTTAAAACTCAAAACATGAATTCTCTTGTGAATAATGGACTTGCCGCTGGTGATGGGTATATATAGTAATGGTAGCTCTTTCATCAATTCCTTTCGCATTTCCCTTAGTAATCTAACAGAGATCATTATAAAAGACATTTAAAAAAATGTATGTTATTTAGATGCTATCTTCTCATCTGATGAATGTTATTTAGATGCAATTTCCCAAAAAAGGTCACTTAATATATAGAAAAAATACATGCACATCACATGACAAAAAAAAAAAAAAGCATGCATATCATGTCTTCAACAGAGTTTAACCTCTTCCTTAAATCTTTTTTCAGCTTTCGTCCCCGGCAAGATAGACCCATGTTAGAGAAGGTGGATCAATCATTATGGATTCTGTATGAAAAAAGACAAGAAGATCAAAGCAGTGTTCTGGAAACCGGACCGGCCAGTCCGGCCCGGTAACTGGCGAACCGACCGGTTGGCCGGTCCGGTTTCCATTAAAAAAATTTTTTTTACTATTTTCTTTAGAATTTCATACCAATAAGCCTAAAATTTTCAATTTCTCATCGGTTTGGTCCCGGTTTAGCTCCGGTTTGGCCCCGGTCTGACCCACTGACCCTTAACCCAGTACCCCGACCGGTTCAATACCCGATCCAAGTTTTAATACCTTGGATCAAAGAGAATACCCAATGAAATAACTAAGTGGGGCCTTTTAATCAATAGTCTATCTAAATATTTAATGCTCGTTTGGAATAGCTTATTTTTGGGTAATAAGTGCTTATAAATCATGATTCACGGTATACGAGGTAAGTATGTGAGAGGAATTTTATCTCGACTTGCGTAATAAGGACTTATTGTCCAAATATAAGCCCAACCAAACACACACTTAATTGTTGATGGCCAACTCCATATAGTTGAATAAGGTTTGTTGTTGTGGTCTCCCTCCAGTCCTCTATACAATTTTACATAATTCATGTATTTATTGTTTAATAGAAAGTGATGCTGGATAAGGAAGCTGTCATTTAACACTATATTAACTCATTTGCAATTTAAATAGCCACAAACAGAGAATTAATGTCTACATTGCTTTAATTTTTTAACTAGGCACAGAGTTTAGTATATCTTTCTAAGGGGGAAGGAAAAAACGAAGGAAAATTTTTGGCTCGACTTCATGCACATGATCATGGGTTTACGATGCTTCACAACATTGAACTGATGACTTTGGAGTTCATTAGTAAAGTTGGGAATCAAGATCGGCCCTTGACAGGTCAGGGTCTAAAAGGGCCGGTCCTTTTAGGCTCGGGGTAGGAAAAATTGCAATTTTTTAAGGTCCGATCTGAAAGCATGCAGGCCAGGGCCGACCCGCAGGGTTGGGAAGTCATTTTCATAATATATAACTGTTTTTCCTGTGTTTCTTTCTAGAGAGATATAACTAGTAAATAACAACGATTAAAGTTCTAATTTAACACAAATATTGTTAATATTAAGGTTTAAACAACACTTCTCATACAACAAATAAACACAGTTACTAATGTATAATCGAAGGTAAAATCATATCCATAAATAACTCACACAAATGCTAAAGCATAATAAGGCAAGAAGCTAAATACTCTAACATCTAAGCAACATATACGAGTACGACGACTATCATTTTCATCTTCTTCACCACTATCATTAACTTCCATAAGAAATCATACTCCATTAGGAAAAACAATATACAGTATGATTTTATTCTAAATAGGCAGAACAATATACTTAAAAATCACAATATGATTCAATTAGGTAAAACAATATACTCAAAAATCATACTTTATATAATATAAGGATAGAATGACATATAAATTCAATAAGGCAATTCAAAAAATAAATGTCTAAAGTGAGATTTTAAACGTTCCAAATGAAATTTGGGATGTATAAAGTAAAAAAAAAAAAAATTAAATTAATTTTTTTTTTTCACTTTAGACATCCCAAATTGAGTTTGGGATGTCTAAAGTGAAAATTTTTTTTCACTTTAAACATCCCGGATTCAAAAAGAGACGTTTAAATGGTGCCTTTAGGTGTCCCAATTTGCATTTGGGACGCTTAAAGCTACCCAATTTCCATCCAAAATTACAAAAATGATATTGCATATGTTTTAGATGTCCTTATTTTAAAAAGGGACGTCCTTTGGGATAACAAAATCTATATTCTATAGTAGTGTCTTCTCCTTGCTCAGTATGGAAGCCATAAGCCCATAGTCCCTGTTGATGAAATGAGTGAAGTTATTCAACTTGTTGACTATGGCTTTAGAGTATATGTACCAAAGAACTCTATATATGTAGGTCATATATGTCTCGAGGGTTGAAAGTCAGTGGCCCTATTCTTTCATCGAGCCCTGGGATGTTGAAAATTTGGTTTGGTGTGAGTTTGGCAAGGGCATCATTTGGTGGCTTTGTAATTCCCAGCAACTTATTGATCCTAGAGGCAAATACAATGAATTTCTTCTGTCTCACTTTGGTTTCCAACTCTTCCTCTACAGCTGAACCACCCTCAAAGCAATCCTCTACCGATCCTAGTTGTTGATGGAATTTTGCTACTTGATTGGTGGAGGCAAGGATAGCTCTTAGAAATTTTTAGAAGTGGCTATTCCCCCACTCATGTGGGGATATGCATTTGACACCGGGTAGAGGTTATGGTCATGTCTATCTTTGCTTTCTGCTACTCTCTTTCTAATGTGTAAATTATGTAATATATAAATATATGTGTGTGTATTTGTCAATAATTTATCTTAAGATCTAGTTGTTAATGGAGTATAATAACATTGTCGATCCATATAACTAACATCACTTAATGGAATAAGGTTGGTTACGGTAGTGATAGTAGTAGTATATATGTACTTTCTTTCTAGATATTTCATTTTAAATGCGATGAGTCCAAACTTGACCGTCCATCTGCTATTGCTTTGCCCTAATTGCTCTAGCTGGCCAAAAAAGTCATTGAGGGAAAACATTGTGTTAGAGATGAACCAGTCAATGTGATCCGGAGAGTATTCTGGTAGATGAAAACATCTTAATGATCCATCTTTTTTTTTTGGTTGAAGCTTCTCAAGAGTACTGCATCTTTTTTTTTTTTTTTTTTGTCAGAGTTAAGTCATAAAAGCATCTAACATCTTTTGTTATTGTACTCCATACGGTTTTTGATATAAAATCTACCATGTAGTTTAATTTATTTGTTAAAGTGGATCTTATATTAATGATTGTAGGGAGTATATTCTATGTACTTGAAGGGATAAGAATATACTGATAATCTTTTTCTGCAATGCTTGTTTGCAGGGTCATAACAAATATATATGACACGATCCCATCACTTTCACATTGCCCTTGTTCTTAAATGGGTAACAAAATAATGGAAGTGGAAAGCGAAATGAGTGATGGATCAACTAATGCAGCTGTCATTCACGGTGGAGCTGATGCTATGCGGTGTGAAAGGAACAAGTTGGTGTTTTTGGTGTGTTGGACCTTTCCCTAAAAGAGTGATGATTATGAAAGGGCACGAAATGATGTTATAAAAAGAGGGACAACTCCAAACGGAATGAGTTTCCAGATAGGCACCAAAATCTAGATTGTCTTATGGTATTTGGATGGTCTAAATTTTTTTTTTATTTTTTTGAAAAAAATTATTTTAATAGATACAAAATCTAAAATAAAGATAATCTCTTAACTAACATTTTTTCAAAAAATAATTTTTTTATTCAAAAATCACCCGTTTTAAAAAATTTAAAACTAGATGGTCCAGATCTTAAACGAGCTAGTATGTTTGGTTACACCATTAAGACTATGGTCCTTCGTGTCAATTGCCCAAGTTGATAATAAATATGATCAATGCTTTTTTTTTTTTAATATTTATCATTAAATCTCAACTATTAAAAACTGATCTAATTGTTGAGACATTAATTAAATAGGAAGGTCAATGGAACCAGGGTTAATGAACCCGGACCGGCCGGTAGACCGGTCCAGTTTCCAGTCCAGTCTGGGCTCCTATTTAAAATTTTCTTTAGAATTTTATATTAATAAACCTAAAATCTTCAATTTCTCACTAATTTAACATCGATCTAACCTACTGACCCTTAACCTAATATCCCAACTGATTCAACATCCAGTCCAGATTCATGAACCTTGATGGAAACACTCCTCCCCCTCATTTTCATGGCATTATTTTCCTTTTTTGTAAATAGAAAAGGAGGTTTTTATGGATGAAATACCACGTGGTTTTTGTCCTATGCACTTCCATATGTTCAATTTTAAGTCAGGGATCCATTATTACCTCGACCATTCAGTAAATCGACAAGTGTCCACGGGTGACAGCGATGAATGATGAGGAACGGGAGCCATCTTCACTGGGCCAGCGGGGGCGAGAGTGGGATAGGATAACTCGTCATGATGGAGTCGATTCGGCGCCATTTGGCAAATACCTTGAGATCGGAAAGCTCAAAGACGTGAGACAGAATGTTTGGGTCACGAGTCACGACGCCCTCGTTCACGAGCTTCACGCATGCACAGCGACCCACAGGGGCTCCGATACCCTTTCGGGTTGGCCGAGCCATTTATGGAGTCGGATCTTCAAGTTCCGACTTCCTGGCCCCCCCTCAGGTCAGGGTTTCCTTGTTTCTTTCTGGTAATTTCAGCATCAAGCAATTCCTTTCTTGTGCGGCTTGCAAACAAACCCGATTGACGTATCGCTTTCATCTCTTCCGATATGAACGTTCTCAATCAACGTGTTGTTATATAGTTTGTGACATTCATGTTTCACGCGTTCATGTTCGATTCTTTCTTGTTTAAATTGCACTAAATGGTTATTATTTTCCATTATTCTGAAGATCGATTCTTGATTGCACGTAAATGCTGATTCACATTCTTGATTCGAAAGCTCTCTTCATCTTTTCAAATTGAAAACTGTTGTGAATATTTACAAGAATATAAATACCTTTTTCAGAAGATGAATTTATATGTTGTGTAAAATTTTGGACTAATTAAGTTTTACATGTACTGTTCAATATCATAGTTGGTCCTCGTTAGGAACTAGATATATTTACTTGATTTAATTTTATCAGAGTAATTAAATTAGTTAATTTAACATATAATTTCTAAAACACCCTAATCATATTCCTTAATTCCTTCCTTCACTCCCTTACTTGATTATCCTTGATTATTGTTGATGCAGCATCAATATAGATAAATTAGAAAAAAAATTGTTAAATATGAAAAATATGTTTTATATTTGAGACAAGATCAATTCCAGGAATATGTTCTATATTAAGGACAGAGGGAGTACTAGTTTTGACAAGATATCGAATTCCTTTGGTGAAGTCATGGATTACTTTAGTTCAAATTAAATATTTCTATTTCAAAGATTATGCTCATATAATGTACATGTTTCTTAATTACCAGCATATTTAAAATTGCCTCAACTTTCAAAATTTTGTGGATATCGATCATGCAATCATCAGTCACTATGCATCTCATTGTATGGCTCTTTCTTATTTTAAATTACTATTGAGTCAAGTCACGAGTGAGAAAATCAGCACGTTTAAGGGTTACTTTCTAGTTTGACACAACAATTTTTATCGAGTAAATGTGATCGGCTATTTCCCTAGTAATCTTCCAAACTGAGTATACTGCCCAATAATGTATGACTACTATTAACTCTTACATTTCCTTGATTAGTGTTTGGTTATGTACAATATTTATCAACCGCTTCGCTTTTCCAGATGAGCAATGCAATAGAATCATGCGTGTTATTTTTCTTTTCCATTTTTTGCAGTTTTCATAACCTTGTATTGCCATACCAAAGCTTTGGTGTAGCATATAGAGATCTGAGCAAATCACCTCTACATGTTTATACAAGCACGTTTGGCGGAAAGTTGCAAAATCACATAAATGAGGAAACTATCTTTGGAGCTTATTTTCTGGACCCTTACGTTAATACCCTTATTTAAAATATAGTTTCATCGTATTGAGTGCTGAGGAAAATGGTGAAGGTATTCTAAGACTAATATTCATCCGGCAGATATGTCATCCATAATTTAACATCTCCATGGAAACAAAAACATATAAAACTATCAAGTACCCGCTCTGATTGTGTTTGCACCGCTTTCAGGCTGGACGTTTGCTCGTTGTAGTACTGTTTGGTGCTTGCATGGTGATAGGTGATGGTGTGCTCACGCCCGGTCTGGTGAGATGCCAATCAGGTTTGTAAAATGAGCTTCTCATAAGGCCATTTTGATGTACAGATCAACATGGACGCAAGGTTAGTTATTTGATATTTCTCTTTATTTGATCTCCTTTGTTGGTGATGTCCTTGCTTGTCCAATCCTATCGGCTACGAAGTCAGTTTTGTTTTACAAGTTTTATCTATGTTGTTTGCAGGAGAACTTGTATTGCTCGCCTGTATCATATTGGTCGGTCTTTTTTTTTGGCTGTCCAACATTACGGCACCCACAAAGTAGCATTTATGTTTGCTCCTTTGCTAGTAGTCTGGCTTGCATCTTCAAATTCTTGAGAGAGACTAGTTTGGATGGTTGGAAACCTGGAATTCTCTTGTAGGGATTGTCCTTTGTTGTGCTGGAATTATCTTAGACCTGATCAGGCCAACATAGCATTTTGTCTGTTATGTATGTCCCATAAATTGTTGGTCACTTTTATGCACATATGTTATGGCTTATGTTTTGGACTTTTGGTTAATAAATCCAACTAAATTTTCATTTACGAGACTCGAGAGAATTTTTGAACTCGGACCAGACTAGTTCACCACCCTCTTGACTGAGCATTTCGTGTTTCACCAGTCTGAAGATGTGTTTGCTGATTTTGATTTTTCTAAAAAATACACATTTTCAATTATCTAGACTGACAATTAACTCTATTAATATGTACAATTAATAAAGGCAATTTAAAAAGGAAAACAATAAGATTGAGAGACAAAGCAATTTTTTTGTCTTGAGACAAAATAGAGATCTTAGTCACTTTTACATTTTGAGACATTATTTTTCATATTTAATTCAAATAGTGCAAAATTAATTCTTTAAAGGGAAAATCCCAAAAAAATTGTTAAAATAGGGAAAAGACAAATTAGGGAGTTTAATATTACAAATCTTAGATTAGACATGTGGGGGGAATCTGAGATTTTAAAAAAACATACCGCTGACTACTTAGATACAAAAGAATAACAACTTAAGCATCATAATTAACAACTTTAGTATGCATATTGAAAGCTTGAGCTCTTTAGATGCCAACCACCTTGCAGGCAATATTTTGAAGTCACGTATGTTAGGCGTTACTGACTACTTAAGAATAAAAAATAACAACTTAAGAATCATAATTTACAACTTCAGTATGCATATTGATAACTTGAACATTCCAAATGTCATCAAGGGCAGATTGGCCATTTAAAAATATTTGCAAATCCTAGATTCCTTCCACATATCTAACTTGGGATTTGTGATATTGGACTTCATAATTTATCTTTTTCCTATTTTAAATGGATTTTTTTAAAGTTTCCCTAAAATAAACAAAGGATTTCCCGATCAAAGGATTATCTTGTTATTGCTAACTCAGAAACATGACTTTTCTTCATTATTTCTAGATATATCACTACAAAAAAAACACCTGATTTGCGATGGAATCAGCGTTTCCGACGGAATTTCCGAAGGATCGCTTTTCCGACGGAATGGATTCCGTCGCAATAATAGCGTCACAAAAAAATTTGAAATTCCGTCGGAAATTCTGACAAAATCCAATTCCGTCGTAAATTTCCGAGGAATTCGTTTCCGTCACAATTTAAAAAAAAAAAAAGCGAAAATTATTTTTGAAAAAATAAAATACTTTTTTTTTAAATTTACAAATGCCACGTGCTTGCTCCTCAAAGCACCACGTGTCCCTCTCCCCTGGCTGCCAAGTGTCCCTTCCCCTGGCTGCCACATGTCGCCTCCTCATAATTCCTCCAAATGCCTCTCCTCCCATTCAAACCCGTGACCTCAGGGTGCAGACGCCTTCACGCCCGAATCATTGCTAGTTGCGTTGGAATGAACCTGTGTTATATTATTACATATTATGATATATATAATATTATCATATATATATATATAAACATACACATAATTCATTAATTATATACATATAATTAATTATTAATTAAATATAATATTATTAAAAATAATGAAAAATTTAATAAAAACGAAAAAAATATTTATATATTTAAATTAAATAATTTTTTAATTAAAATTATTTAATAAATAATAACTTAATATTATAAAATATTATTTTTAATATAAAATTATAAATATAATATTAATAACATATATATTAATAAATAATAATATAATTTTAATAATTAAATTTAAATATAATTATTTAATAATTAATATTTTAATTTTATAAATATTATTTTTTTAAAAAAATAATAATTTTTAATTTTTCAGACGGAATTTTCCGTGGCAAATTGCGATGAAAATTTCCATCAGAAAAGTTTGAGACGGAAATTTCCGTCGGAATTTGCCACTAAAAAAATTCAATCAGAAAATTTTCGAAGACAAATTTTGACGGAAATTCCGTCAGAAAAGTTTGCGACGGAAATTGCCATGAAAAAATTTCATCAGAAACTCCGTGGCTAAATTTGCCAAACAAATTCCGTCGGAAATCAGGTGTTTTTTTGTAGTGTATAGCGCATTTGTATATTTCTCCATTCAATTCAGTATCATATATATAATTTTGTGAAGCTGGTAGACTGCGAGACCAATTACTCTTGGGTAAATAAAAATCCGGGTTTGATAGACGTATCCTCGCGAGTAAATAAAAATTTGAGTTTGACATACTTATTTCGTACACGATGCCTCTTAGCTCCCTATTAATCAATCATCATCAATTTTATATATGAAATCTTGTAATACCTACTTAAAAACCTGTTTAACAAAAATGAGTTGGGTAATCACATCATTAAATTAATTTATGTGTAATTACATTAAAACTCAATTAATACCCGTTAAAGTAACTTCCTTTTTTGAAAAAACAATTACAAATTATTCTCTAATATAGACAGTTTCCCTTTAATTCAAAAAATGTGACCTCTTCAATAATAATTGTGGATTAAAATTATACATTTTGTTTCTAAGTTATTCAAATTTATTGGGATATTATTCCCATTCAATTACCATTTTTTATTATTAAAGTCTGAAGATAAGGTAATAACGTAAATTGAATTTGACAATAGACATTAAATCATGAATTCAATTTGAATAAATTTAAAAATAGATATCAAATCATGAATTAAAAATCATAATCACTTAATCGACATTTGGAGACTATAAAAACAATTATGCGTGGGTGTAAATGTTTTTTCCTTCATATCCAAAACCAAATTAGGACATTCTTTTTATAATAATAATCAAATTAAGTCCATTTAACCTTTAACATTAATGTCACATATTTATTACCCTATCAACATATTTTGATAATCATATTACCTAACATTATGTCTTTGCATATACTACTATCGCAATTAACACTTTAAAGTGCAATAGATATTGCTTGTTTCTAAGTAAACCATTAAATTTTCAATAGTAAAAAAATAAGACATTAATGATCTCATTGTCAACAAAATTTAAAAAAAAATGAAAGAGTATGACTCTTGAACCAAACTAGCATTTGAATGCCAGCAGGATTAAAAAAATGAAAAAGAGTAAGACTCCTAAACTAAAATAAACTATACTATATACTAATGCGGGCATTTGAATGCCAATAAAATTAAAAACAAATGAAATAAAATTGGGAAAATCGTTGGTAAATACTAAATAAGCAAATTAATTACTTTTTGCCACCAACACATATAGGATACCTAATTGTCATTAAAATTGAACTTAAAAAGACTAAAAAACCCTTAGTTTGACGACAACATTTTAGGCAGGAGGGAGGAAGGAGAAAAGGCAGAGGAACTCGGTGTTTGAGTATAGTGTAGCAGATCCAATCTTCGTCAAACAGACCTTCCGTACTCCTTCTGACACCGTCCACCATTGTTTGCCGTCTGTGGTTGTTCTCGGGCAAGCAGTGAAGAAGGTCGGAATCCTAGGGATTTTTCTACTCCCAGAATCTGGTGAGAATGATTTGCTCAGTTTGCCTTTGCATCTCAATTTTAATTTGTTCCCCGCGTCATCAGGTTGTTCTTGCATTCCACACTCCTTCGGACGCCGTCCACCATTGTCTGCCGTCTGTGGTTGTTCTCGGGCAAGTAGTGAAGAAGCTTGGAATCCTAGGGATTTTCCTACTCCCAAAATCCGGTGAGATAATTTAAAATGCCTTACTTACTAGCAATGTTCATGCTTATATAGTGCTTTCTAAAATAAATCAACAGGATGAGGCTTTTGAATTTAATATGGTTTAGTGGAAGAATTTTCCTTTATAAAGAAGTGAATTTCAGAGTTAGTAGAGCTCTCTAAAGAGATAAAATTCAGTTGAAACTATGCTGAGTTTCTTGTCTTGAACCCTTTCAAAATGTAATTGGAGCAGACTTATTATAATGGGAGTATATTTAGATGTCATGGACTGTTTGAACTCTACTGTACTCTGTTTTCCTTTTATGCTTCGTGATATATCATTAAGAACCTTCAAATCAACCCATGACAAATACTCTTAAGATTGTGGTTCACTGTGCTGAATGACAAAATCAGGATTTGTGCATGAAGTTTATGAAGTTTATGCTTTGTTCATATGGTGCTTCTCTGTTGCAACTTAATATGAATTCTGAACAACCTATCTTTTCTGCAAAGCATGTCAATTCTGAATGACCCATTGACCTAAGTTTTTTCCCTCTAGCTTAGTTTTGTCTATTTTCTTAATTAAAAGCTCATATTCTTTGAAAACCTATAATGACACATCCACCCAACTACTTTGCTTTTTATCCAGTTACTTTATTTTGAATCATTGTATCTCCTTATTCTCTTCATGGTTATCATGACTCTTTTCCCTAGTTATGTACTTTTCTTCCATGGAATGAAGTATGAATGTATGAACAATTAGAGAAGTAGGATATGTTGGGTACGTGTTATATCCTGTAAGAGCAAGTGTGTGTTTGTATTAGCTTTTAGAGAATAACTTTTACGATTTATAATGTAAGTATGTGAGAGGAGTTTTATCCTGGCTTGCGAAGAAGAGCTTTTAAAACTATGGTTTTGATGGTTTCTAAATACTAACTAAGTCTTTTCTCTTACTGGTTAAAACTAGGGATGCTAATAGGCCAGGTCCCTAACAGGGGCCTACGACATATCCTACATAAAGCCTAACCTAGTCTATTTAGTAAATAGGTTAGGCTTAGGCTCATGCCTATTGCTAAGCCTATTTAGATAAACAGGCCATACCTATTTTCTTAAGGCCTACTCTACAAGCCTACATGCCTAACCTATTTAACCTTTTTAATTTATACTATAATATAAGAATATATAATATCATTTAAATAATTTTATAAATTATTTATAAATTTACCAACTTAACTTTAATTCTAAGTTTCACATTTCATTGTTATTACTCTCAACCCTTACTTTCGCATCAATCATTAAACCCCCCTCTTCTCTTCGATGGCTCGAAATGATAATGCTAACTCACTCACTCTCCCTTGATTTGTGCCGTCCACTAAAACATAATAATTTATATGAGCTTATTTTAGCGCCAAATGAAATATTATAATCTTAGTAGGAGGAGTTTGTACCAATTTATGCGGGAACAATAAAAGAGATAAAATATAGTTTTATATGTTATTTGTTATGCTTGGTCAATTTTATAAAATATATCTCATTAGTTAGTAGACATTAGTTTTTCTTATTCCTATTTGTTCAAACAATTGTTGTCACCAGAGATTTTTTTCTTTTCCTTACTAAGCCTTTATATTATAATGAGAATAGATGTTAAGCTTTTAAGACATGATGTAATATTTTAAATAAGTGTGAAGGCTATTTCTATATGAATTTAGATGCATTAGTTTTAAAGGCTATTTAAAGGCCTATATTTTAAGTAGGGTTTTAAACAAGCTTCAGATCTTGTCAGGCCTTTTGAAGGCCCAGGCACGAGCTTAAAATAAAGCCTACATACAGTCTCAGACTCAAACTTTAAATTTCTGTTACAAGCCCAAATCTATTTAGGTAAAGCCTAACCTAACCCATTTCCACCCCTAATTAAAACAATGTATATGATTATATTTTTTTTTTGGATTACAATGACAAGAGCAAGCTCTTGAGGCCATGGTGGCCGATAAAACAAAAGACAGAAATAGAACTTATAATCCCAAATGTGAGTTGAGGTCAGCTAACATTTGGGTCCGAACAGAAATCTGGTGGGTTTTGCAACAAAGATAGATCGCTGTTTGAGTCCAGTGCTCGCTTTGCCAAAACGTCGGCACATTTAAGCGCTTCTCTATGACAGTGGTGTATCTCCAAGTCCCAATTCCAGTGTATTAATTCCCTGACCTCATCCAGCTCATGCTGTAGGGGATGGTAGCGGCCACCTACCTGGAATAACAATCGAATTGCTTCTAATGAGTCGGTAAAGAGCTTGATCTTCCTGAACTTCCTGGATTTGCAAGTTGGAAGACCAATGCGAATAGCCTGAATCTCTGCCGCTGTTGAACCTAGACTGAAACCTGTACTCTGTTGAAAACCGCAAATCCAATCTCCGGAGCTATCCCTTACCACTCCTCCAACTGCTGACATCCTGTGCTCGTCCACCGCAGCGTCCACTTCGATCCGAACGTAGCCTTCTGGTAGGTATATATATGATTATATTGAGAGGTCTTGACCACCTAGACACCCTTAAAATACAAGCCAGAAGAATTCGTCTTGGAGTGTGTTTGGATGCACTGAAAAAAATTGATTTTGAGGCCAAACCATGGTTTGGGAAAAAATCATCCAAACACTCAAAAAATTTTCTGAATCCATTCTCCAGCTGAAACCATGGTTTGAGAGGCCAAACCTTGGTTTGGTGATAAGCTATTTTTTTGTGATTGTGCAGCAATTTCAATGTACTGTTCTTTCAATGTGATCCTCTCGTGTATTCTGAATTTCTATTTTGTTCTTTCAGGTCGTTGCACAGAAAGTCCTGGAAGCTGAAATAATCGAGCCACATATGTTCACACACATATATGTTATTACTATATATTAAACCACATAATAGACTAATAAAAAATAAAATAAAATAATTTTATATATTTTTGGATATTGTATATTTGACTAATTTTATAATTATAATTTGTTTAAAAATTTATTTCGAATTTTTTCGTATTTATTAAACATTTAATGTTTAATAATGCATATAATATAAATTTATCCCTTACATATAATTATCACAAAAACTAATGTCCTTTTTAGTAATTTAACCATGAAAAAAGCTGTTCTGAACATAAAATCCAAACACTCTTACTTTATCAAACTTACTTTTTTCTCATAATCTATTATGCTCATAATCTATTCTCTAAAAGCTATTCTTCACTTTTTCTCCAGAAGCTATTAAAAAAAGCTAATCCAAACACACACTTGGTTGGATTAGGGGAATCACGTATGAATTTTATTTTATTTTTTATTTTATAAAAATTTATCTATTAAGAAGTATGGTTGAGAAGCCTTGACCACCTAGACACCCTTAAAATACAAGCCAGAAGAATTCGTCTTGGAGTGTGTTTGGATGTACTTAAAAAAGCTATTTTGAGCCTAAACCATGGTTTAGGAAAAAATATCCAAACACTTAAAAATTTTCCCAAACCATGGTTTTGAGCTCAAACCATGGTTTTGCAAGAATCATCCAAACACCTCAAATTTTCTCAAACCAAGGTTTTAAGCTCAAACCATGGTTTGGATCTCAAAACCATGGTTTTGAGAAAATCTAATTTTTTTTTGTTGCTTTTTTTCCTATGTGGACCCCACCATCTCACTCTAATTGGTCATTTTTATTAATGTGGGCCCCACACCACACTTTCTCTCTTCTTCTTCTTCTTTTTTTTTGAATTTCACGAATTTTTCTTTAATCCTTTTTTTTTAAGAATTTTAAAATTTTAATATTCCCTTTTATCTTATAAAACCTATTTATCTAATTTGATTATATTAGAAAAATTAGTTAATCTGCACACGAAGATCCCATTTGGCAAATAAGTTGGCAATGAGGGATTTTTTCACAATTTTCCTAAATCATTATTCTACTCATAATCTATTCTGCTCAAAATCGATTCTTCAAAAGCTATTTTTCACTTTTTCTCCAGAATCTATTCTCCTCATAATCTATTCTCCAAAAGTTAATCCAAACACACTCTTGGTTGGATTAGGGGAATCACGTATGACTTTTATTTTATTTTTTATTTTATAAAACTTTATCTATTAAGAAGTATGAGAATAAATCAATCTATCAAAATCTGTTAAAAAATTTATCTTCGATAAAAAAATTAAATTTGATTTTACGTAGATTTAAGACATACCTTTCTTATTATTTTCAATTTCAATATAATTTAAATCAAACAATACAAATAAATATAAAATTCTGCATATATCTGCATTTATTTTATTATATAACAGGTTTTTCACTTTTTTGCGATTTATAAATTAAGGAATAATAACTTGATATTTAAATAATAACCTTCCGTAATCAGAATATGACTGTTACTAATCGTTAAATAGAGCAAGGTTGCAGTGCACTATTCTTGTCATCGTGTCTCTGCGTCTAGGGTTTAGGACTTTCGGGTAGCACTCTGGTTGTCGATGGCGAACTATGACCTAACCCCTCGGATCGCGCCGAACTTGGACAGGCATCTCGTTTTTCCTCTTCTCGAGTTCCTTCAGGAACGCCAGATCTACGAGGATGAACATATTCTCAAGGCGAAGATTGAGCTCCTTAACAAGACCAACATGGTCGACTATGCCATGGACATCCACAAGAGCCTCTACCACACCGAGGATGTTCCCCAAGGTACTTGCTTTTTCCTTGTGATTTGGTGTTTGTTTTGATTTTCGCTATACTCTGACGGTGAATTCGGTATTTTTGGTCAGAGATGGTGGATATGAGGGCGGAGGTGGTGGCCAGGCTTAAGGCACAGGAGGAGGCCGCCGCACCGCTTGTTGCCTTTTTGCAGAACGCTAATGCCGTCCAGGATTTGAAGGCCGACAAGCAGTATAATCTTCAGATGCTCAACGACAGATACCAGGTTTATTAACTAACGTTTTTTTATGATCTTGGGGATCGAGTTTTGATTTTACTGCTAGACTTAATATTTGCTAGCCCGGTAAAGTAATTTGGACCCGAACATTTGGTCTCTATTCAAAGAATCTCCCCACCTCAAACTTCCCCTATTTTTTAAATAGGTATGTTCATTGGCGGATTGCGAACCAAATTTATGGAATCGTTAGTGGGTTCATAAGATGTAGTTTTGGTGTTTGCGTATGAGTTTAAGGAATTTTGCAAATATTGGCAGTAGGATGGCCAGAGTACACACTCATTCGAAATGTGGTCTGTATAATGAGTGGTGCCATGCTTTTATGGAAGGTTGTCACATGACTCTAGTTTGGGACCTAAATGAATGGTATATCGATCAATACACAGCAGAGCATATTTCTCTAAAATCCCGTTAGATTTTACTTCGGTGATCAATTGCATATGCTTACCTAGGCGATATTGAACTGATTATTTTTCCCGAGTGTGTCATGGCATGCTTGCATGGTTGATTTAGTATACTCCCAATTTCAACTGAGAATCCAATATAATAGGCCTTGATAATGTACTTTGACATTATTGCTCCTTATTTTGCCGTCTCCGACTTTTGATTTTGGTTGTTTAAATTGTTTGATCGAGTTCTGACTCTTCAAATGATTTCTTTTTAACAGATTGGTCCTGAGCAAATAGAAGCATTGTATCAATATGCCAAATTTCAGTTTGAGTGTGGAAACTATTCTGGTGCTGCTGACTATCTTTATCAGTACAGGGCTTTATGCACAAATAGTGAAAGGAGTTTGAGTGCTTTATGGGGGAAGCTCGCAGCTGAGATATTGATGCAAAACTGGGACATTGCTCTTGAAGAGCTGAACCGTTTGAAGGAAATAATTGATTCAAAGGTTTGTTAGATGTTTGAATAGTGGCATCAGGAGTTTTATTTATTTGTTGAAGTTATCTAAGTAGACCAAGCCTTATCTTTGCTGACCTCCATTGCAGAGTTTTGCATCACCTGCAAATCAGGTGCAAAGCAGAATATGGTTAATGCATTGGAGTCTTTTCATCTTTTTCAACAATGAAAATGGAAGGACGCAGATTATTGATCTGTTTAATCAGGACAAGTATGCCTTCTGGACTGAACCTGCTTTCTTCTCTGTCTTCATTTGTTCATAGACATTTCACACATCTCATTTTCATTGCCAATTAAACTGGATACTTTGTTTCTTTGTTGCATAGTATTTGCAATGTTTTCAATCTGACATCTTAAATGGTACCTTTTTAACAGGTATTTGAATGCTATTCAAACTAGTGCTCCACACCTTTTACGATACTTGGCCACAGCATTCATTGTCAACAAGCGCAGGAGGCCTCAATTCAAAGATTTCATTAAAGTTATTCAGCAAGAGCAGCATTCGTATAAAGATCCCATCACTGAATTTTTGGCTTGTGTTTATGTCAACTATGACTTTGATGGGGCACAAAAGAAGATGAGGGAGTGTGAAGAAGTAAGTGACCTTTCTACTGACTACCCAATATAACCCTCTGAGAACATCATGTGCACCGTCTTAAGTGCTAGACATTTCACATCTTTCTTGCTTATAATTTGTCTTTATATACCTACATTATTATTTAAGGAGCTTGTCACGTGCTTACCATTTGCAATGATGCCAGGTAATACTCAATGATCCCTTCCTTGGTAAACAAGTTGAAGACGCCAACTTTTCTACTGTACCATTGAGGGATGAGTTCCTTGAAAATGCCAGGCTATTTATCTTTGAGACATACTGCAGAATACACACACGGATTCGCATGGGGTATGAACCTGCTTTCTGATAACTGATTTTGTAACTCCTTCAATTTTACTTCTCGAATGGACTTGCTTTCAATCATTCATGGAAAGAAACAGTCCTAGAGTTGTGTCCCCCCCCCCAACCTTTAGATAATTTATTGGCCTTCATAACTAAGTATATGCATGAATTTTAAGACCGGTTTCACCAATTGCTTACGTTTCTGACAGAGTTCTTGCTGAGAAGTTAAATTTGAATTATGAGGAGGCTGAGAGATGGATTGTGAATCTCATTCGTAGCTCAAAACTTGATGCCAAAATTGACACCGAAACTGGAACTGTTATTATGGAACCCAATCATCCTAATGTGTAAGTGATCAAATGTCAAGTACTGAATTGATAGATATTGCCTTTCGTGGTTCTTCTTGTGACTTTTCCATATTGACTAGCCTACTTTTACCAATATACCAACTGTAATCTTTTTTGTCACTCTTGATCCTTATTCATTGGAAATTCACTGCTACAGACATGAGCAACTTATTGACCATGCAAAGGCAATGTCAGGGCGTACTTACAAGTTATTCAGCCAACTTTTGGAGCATGCACAAGCACAGGCCGCTCGATGAATATGGCTCATGAGCTGTGTGGAGGTTATTTGCTTGTGTTTTGTCGTTGGATACCTCGATTTTGTTTTATATTTATAATTGCACTCAAATTGAGGGGCTTTAGTGCCTCGAGCATATGGCTTAAAGGCATCTCCCATTGTCAAGAGCAGGAGTCAAAACTGTAGTAGAGAATTCACCTTTGCTTTTACCTTTGCATTCACCTCTGTTCCTAGCAACTAAGCTCAATTAGTATTAGTGACTTATTTTTACCTTCCGGAAGGGAATCATGTTATTTTTTATTCTTGTAACGATAATTTTATATGGCTCAACATGAGATATTTATTTTACAAATTTTTGTGGTAGGCAATCATGTGACTGTTATGGCTGGAAAAAACGAGAGGCATGCTATGGTTTCTCAGTTTTTGTCACAAATTTACTAACAGTACAGAGCAATGTCAACTCAAGTGCGGATCAATCTTCAGTTTGGAGGAGACTTCGGGGATGGATCTTAGATAAACGCATACAACTCAAGCGTTCCCTGCGTAAAAATATTGTTTGTCTCGTTCTCCAGATAAAAAAGGGAATTTTGCCGAACAATAAAGATATTAAAAGTACACGTTTTGTTTTCCATAAAATGAAAAAGGAATATTTTTATTAAATTTAAAAAGGAACAAGTGTAGATCCAGCTTTTAAAATCCCATTCCGGTGAACACATCTGAAAAGCGAAACGAGGTGGCGATAGAATTTGAAGTTCTTTCGAACTTACCAACTAATGTGGAGTTGTTGAATTTGAAGCAAGTCACTGCAAAAATCATAACATTGGAATCACTTCGTCATTTGGATGGTGCTTATTGTGTTTAATTGGGCACAATGTAACGATCGCCTTATTCATATTTTATGGTTAATAAGATGACAAATGAGGCTAAATACTGTGGAGCACATACTAAGCTCAAACCAGAAAAAGTTGACGAGATCCTTGGGTCGGGGGACAAGGAGGGAAAATGAGTTGAAAGATGCTTGTACTGTTACTTGTATCCAACGTTACCCAAAAAAAAAAAGTGAAAATGGAATCATTGAGCGCTTAAATAAACTACTTGTAAGAGTTGTTTCATCTTAACTAAAGGTCATGAGCTCAATCATATGGAAATACAGTAGCATAGGTTGTATCTCTGCACGCCTAAATGGGCTGAGATGTTGTGAAATACTAGGTGCTCTCAAAAAAAAAAAAAAAAAAAGCAGAAGTAGCATCTCCATATTTATTGTTATTTATTTACATAATTCTTCGATTCATTTTTTAATAAATATTTTATTTTCTTGGTCCTTTTCCCAAATTCTTCCTTTAAATAAGGTCCATGAAATAAAAGGAAGAGTCAACAAGGTTCGTGGCCTTCGTGCTCTGATTAATTAATTGCCGAATAATTCACAAACATAAGTCAAAAGGAGTTGGAAAATATTGGCTTTTGAAAGATTCTGTGGCCTGGCCCAAGAAGTGCCAATGGGTCATACTCTGATTTTCTTCGTCTCATCACTTGCCATCTTTTCCCAAAATGCCCTTCCCATTCTTCTCCTGTTCTGTAATGTGCAAGATATTGCTTTGCTCCTCCCTGAACTCGCTCGCAGAACTCTTTGATCCTTTCGTTTTGGCTTTGAATGTATTCTAAACTGTCTTTCCCTTTCGAAAATGGTACGGCGGAAGAAAGAAATGCCACGAGGTAGAAAACTTCTTCCTCTGGTGTAACCAATGATGTTCTATTGTTCCATCTGTTACGAGAAAAAGAGACTCAATATTATTGGTCCGATTAATGGTTGACAAGACAATTGTACGTACCTTGATTGATTTACGGGGTATATGAGAATGGGACCGTTGCTTGTATCCACAAGAATTTTCTCAAACACCTCGTGTGCAAACTCGTGAATTCTGCTTCTTGGGATCAAAAGATTGAGCCATGGATGCGGAATTTCCCACAAGCCCTTGGCTCTTAGCTTCATCTCAGAAACATGTACTCTGTCCAGGAAATCCACGTAAGAAACTTCTGATTGGAATAGTGTCGATGGAATATAGCTCAGTTCTGATAACAGTCGCTCCACTTCCTGCATTTCAAGATGTATAAATGAGATCTAACTATCGAATTCTCAGTGAAGGCCCTCTCTGGTTAATAGCAATTTGCTAATGTTAAAAGATCTAAGTACTGAATTCCTAACCTGATTCATGGCTTCATTTTCGTCTATGTTGAAGTATTTTGCCACCTCAAGACAGTAGAAGGTCCTGCCATCTGAATTGAACTGGCTGGCTTGAACTGGATCTTTGGGATTAAAGGATGATCTCCAGTTATTAAGAATGCCCGTTCTGTTTATGATCACGAACCCTTCAACATAATCAAATGTATTTTCAAGTGATATTAAGTACTCTTGATCCATTGCAAATACTGAGAAGTCTGAGTACAACACCCTAATCCATTTCACCTGACAGAAGTCACGGATTAATGTCCCAAGTAAGATATTTGTTAGGAGGAAGCTTGTATTAATATCTGGAAACATGAATGTACAGTCACCTTCGTTGGTGCCGGTTCAAGAGAGATTCTAGCCCTGGTTATGATGCCAAATTGACCAAGCCCACCAAGAACACCAAAAAAAAGGTCAGCATTCTGGTTCTCTGAGCAGGTAAGCACCTCTCCTTTTCCTACAACAAACATGTTTTGCGTACCAGATTAGTGCTAAAAGTTCAAAGTGATTGTCATGTTAAAAAAGGGTATTATTGTCATTAAGCTACTAAAATAATCTCCTCCTCATGTGAGATTTGATATGCTCCAAGATTTGGCCAGAACCATACTATAATATAATATGATACCTGTGACTACTTCAAGCTGGAAGATGTTGTCGATCTGGGGTCCATGCCTGAAGGCTTGTCCGCTTATTCCAGCATTTGATAAGGTTCCCCCAACAGTAAGATGAAGATAATCTGTCCAAGATTTAGGTGCTAATCCGTGCTTAAGAGTCTCATGCAGAATGTTTATCCATAACTCACTGGCGGAAACATCCACGTAAGGGAATTCTCCAGCATCAACAGTCATTTCCGGTCCCTCCAGTGACTCCATGTTCACAACTAGGCCTTGACATGCTTGTGCCTGACCTTGAAGAGAGTGACCGTGGCCTCTAGCTGCAATCTTCAGTTCTGAAGCAGAATCTGTTTCATAAATATGCTTTATGGTGCGTGAGATATCCAAAACTGCTTTTGGATGCAGAATTGCCAGAGGAGGACAATGGTATATGTTGCCAAAGTCTTTGGCTGCATGTCCATTGTCTTCCAAACTGAAGTAACCATCAAGAGCTAGTGTTTGCAATGATGAAAGAATATCATAGGCAGGAATATTTCTTGGGGTAGCATCACAGTTATTGCTGCATAGGTTAGCTTTGATTGGTAAGCAGTCCAGGTTCACTACTACGAAGAAAATGAAAAATAAGAACTTGCTACGTTCAAAACAGTCAGAAGGTAAGAACCCCATATTTTCTCTGAATTTTTTCTCAGTAGAATAGAGGATAATGAGAGCGTGGCCAAACGAAAGAGGGTTTTTAGGAGGGGCTGGTGTTGGAGTTGCACTGTCACATATCAAAGGGGTGTCTCCTTTTATAACACTGTCACGGGTGTAGCTTTTTTTTATTTTTTATTTTTGGGAAGAAGGCGTGTTCAACGTTTTCAGTGGATTTAAAGGACATGAATCTCTCTGTGGGACTAATGGTTCTCGGACGTGTGATTTGACCCATGTTTCACACTCAACTATTGTCACCAATGAGGTCGGATTTACAAGAATGGGAATGAGTAGCTCAAATATCTATTGTTAGATGCTGAAGTTGATATCCGAGAGAAATCGTTATTATTAGGTTCTAAAGAAAAGGTGTACAATATGAATTCAGCAACCATCTTTCCTTAAAGTTCAAAATATTATATTTATGAATCATTGTTTATATTTATTATTGGGTTAAAGTATAATTTTACCTTGCAAATAACCACTTAAAAGCTAGGTGCCCAAAAATTGTTCGACCAGCAATTTTATCTTAAAAATAACCAAAACATAATAATTTTGTGACCTTGCCATTAAAAATGTTTACTATTAATAACAATTTTTCAACAACCAACATTAGTTTCAAAATATATTGTGAATGATATTATTATTTAAATCTTGTCCTTTTCAGTGTGTATGCGGAACTGTTTATTTAGACTATAGCTGGGAATACAGGCCAGCCCGCACCAACCCGCGGCCTGTGCAGTGCGGGCCTGTGCAGCCCGCGCTTCTGCTGGCTGGCAAAATGCCAACCCTAACCCGCAATGTGCGGGTTGTGGGCCAGCCAGCGGGGCCGCATTTTTTTTTTTGAAAAAAAAATTCATATTTTTTAAAGAGGATTGAAAATATGCAACACGTATATATGAGTAATTAAATTTACCTTTCTAGTATCAATAATTTCTTTTATAAAAATTTAAAAACATAATCTACAATTTAAGAAATAAAGTTATCAAATTTGTTAAAATTTATAAACAAAATATAAACTCATCCTCAAGCAACTAAGATACAATAATTTTGTTTAAAGAAGGGAAGAAGCTAAGATTTTTTCTCTTTGGATTGTGAGATACCAAGATAGAAGTGGAAAACTTATAAGTTTTGTAAAAGTATTATATGTAAATAAAAAATTTTACGGGCCAACCCGCGGGCTGGTCCGTATCAACCCGCAGGTTATGCGGCCCGCAATTTTATGAGTTGGGATTTTCTCAACCCTAACCTGTCAAAACCTGCGGGCTCACAGGTTGAGCCCGCGGGTTGGGCCTATATTACCGGCTCTAATTTAGACTTATATTCAAAATATATTGTCAGTGATATGAGTATTTTCTCTCGAAGCAAATAAATGTCATAATAATGTTATGTATATTGTATATACTAATATATATGGTATACCGAAGTATGCCTAGAGTGGCATTGGACCGGATTATTAATTATATGGGGGGTTTGGGGACCATTTTGACTTTCACGTAATTGGGAGTAGATCAGCTTGAACTTAATTAATTAAATGCATTGTCAGGTTTTGAAACACGCTCCTTTTTCTCACGGGGAGTGATTGCCGGGTCCGGCTCCTACTAGGCTCTACTATCTCAGCTTACTGCTTCGCCTTGCAAGAACTGAGTCAGATATTGCCGGGTCCCCTTCTAGCATTCGCCTACTCACTCGGTATGCTTAAACATTCTTGAACTTGGTTCATCTTAGAGGAATTAAAGCGCTTTATATACTTGATTGAGCTAATAAGTCCTTTATATCAGTTTGTTTGTATCCTTCCAGTATGTTCAAAGAGCTGTGACACAGTCAATCAATTATAATTTTAACTTTATGTTCTTTTGACACTAATAACAACATTATATTATAGGATGAATTAAAGCGCTTAATTATTAGGTGACGTGTGCTGGGAAATTAGGTGGGGAACATCCATTATTGAAAACGATATATTTGTTTTAGTCTTAGGATGTAATGTTTCCATCAGGATGCTGACATTTGATGATTCGAGGTATGACTGGGGCAAGCATTTACATAATTAAGTGGGATCATGTGGGGATCAGTCCACGTGATGATCTTCAACTTAGATTATGCACTCAGATCAGCACTACTACTGAAAGATAAATTGTTTATTTAATCACTCCTTGACTACTCTTGATCCTACAATATAGCTTGGATTCCCCAAATCCTAACATGACATGACAGGGATATATATTTCACTTAACAGAAGCACATGTATATCTTCTCCGTGTAATGCGATTTATCGTGTTCCTGTGTGTGTCAGTAATCTTCCATAAAGCCAAAGAGAAATTAAAGCAGTACGTAGTAAATTAATATATTGCTTGCCATGTATTCGTATATACTTGTATGTGTATATGTATATGTATATGCATGGGTATATACTTCATACCCTCATCCCTTTAAGTGTAACTGCAGCTACCTAAAGTTGAAGTTATTATCCCGGATCCTTAATATAAGATCTCATTTATAATGCAATTTACACTACAAACGAGATCTTATGTTAAGGGTAGGAGGTGGTGTTGAATATTGAAGCATCTCGCTTCATGAATATATGGCAGGGTTAATATGCATATTTGCTCCATAAGTTTTTACCGAGGGGTAATATTGCCTTGGAAGTGTTGAAATACAACAATATTATCCTTTATCGTTAATGTCAATTTTTTTAACAGTCAATGTTAGTTTTTTAAAGATATGACGCAACATTATTACTTTTTGAAACTTTTAGGGTAAAATTGAACCTGAAAAAACTTCTGGAGCAAATTTAAACCTTAACCCTATATGATAATTACAGGCGTAAGGCTTGTTTGTGTGTAAATATACTCTTCCAGTACTTATTACTCTCATGCATATTTTTTCCTAGTTCCCAAACACAATATTTGTCCCTTGACAAGCTTGATGGTGGATTCTTTTGTTTCGGTTCTTGCGGTATAATTGTTTTATTCTGCAGATATATATGGAAACCATGAAATAAAAATCTTGGGAAGAACTGAGACACATCTTTGAAACGTAGAGGAGCAGGTACTGGCTTGAACCACACACATACACAGGAAAAACAATATTGAGTTCACTGAGTACTCGTTTGGTTGGACGAAAATTGAGGGAGAAAAATGGAAAATTGAGATTTTTCAGTGGCGTTAGGCATTTGGTTGCATTTTTATGTGGGAAAATATTTGTTTGGGCACCAATTTTTAGCTATATAATTAAAAATGTGTAGAACCAATTTTCCAGTGGGGATGAAAATGACCTAAAGAAATAAAAGCCTTTTAATGTGACTTTGATATGATATAAAAAACTAAGTGAGGTGTGTGGATCCCATAAATATTTAAATAATATTTTTATTCTAAAGGTAAAATAAATTTTTGACTTATTTTCTTACCTCATTTTCTTCAAATTAAACAAAAATTATCAGATTAATCTTTTTTTTTCTAGTGCAAACCAGACACAAACAAAATATTTTCTATTCCTTTCCATTGCGGCCCTTTCTTTAAGTTATGTTTAGATTAGCTTTTGGAGAATAACTTTTACAATTTACGAGATAAATATGTGAAAAAAGTTTTTTTTCGATTTAAAAAAAAAAGCTTCTAAAACCTTGATTCGGGGTTTCCCAAACATACACTTACATTGATTCTGTTGGCCGCAGGGTTTTGCTCGGGATATTCTTTGGAGATACTCTGAGATTCTGTTGGCCGCAGGGTTTTGCTCGGGATATTCTTTGGAGATACTCTGTGAGAGAGAGAGGGGGGGGGGGGTACATTATATTGTTGTTTTCTTTTGCGTCATTGTTAGCGTTTGTTTGGGTGGCTTTTTAACCATCCCAAAAGTATTTTTTTTTTAATGCCCAAATGTGCTTATGGGTGGTTTTGGTTTTTTTGAAGATATTTGGGTTGATTTTTTTTTAATTTGGATTTTTTTTTAAAAAAAACAGCTTAAACCATAAACTAAAATTTTTTGTTTTTGACTTTTCTACTATAGAGAGGGAAAAGTAGTTTATGAAAGAAAAATGCCAGGTTTCACTTTTTTTAATTGAAAGCTATCGTGGTCCTTATCATAAATTCTTATAGATGAAATTTTTTGTCCTAAATATAAATTTACTTGAAAGTTAATAACCATGGCAGTACTCTAATTTAGGTTGATGCGAAATTTAATTAGTGAGAATCACTTGATAAATTTTTATATAAAAATGATGACAATACTCTGATTTAAGATCATTCTCACCAATTAAATTTTCAGTTGATTTTTCCCCAATTTTCCTAAAAAATTTAAATAGTATTGCAAAATTTTTCCAAATAACACATTACTTATTTTTATTTTTATAAAGTTTATGTCTTTTTCACTGTTTTATCTCTAAACTTGCTTTTTCATTAATCATCCAAACAAGTTTATCTATTTTTCACAAAACACACACACACACACATGGATAATATATATGCATTATTTAATAAGATTTACTTCCTTTTCAGTCATTTTTCATCTAAACTTGCTTTTCAAAATAATCATCCGAACAAATTTCAGTTTCAAAAAAGCCACTTATGCTACTGTCAATCTAAACATAAATCACATTACACAATTTGACTTTTAACCAATCTTAAATTTGCAAAAGTCATATTACAAAAAACCCATTTTTATCATCGTTATTCCAAACACACAATATGGCCTCCTAATCATTGTGCTTAGTGCTGCTTTTTCATATTCTTCTTCATACTTCATCATTCCCCCCTCCCCTCTTTCGATCTTTGATTGGAAAACGTTTTTCAACAAAACTCTCTTTTACCCACACATTATTACTAGTAATATTATTATTACATTGTGCCCAGTGTGTTAATATAAAAATAAATTTACCACTTGACGTGCATCTGTTCATTTCCATATATAGGACTGTGATTGTGTTGATTTGGCATCAACGTACTAGTTTCTTACTCTTTTAAACTGTTCCTTTTTCCATCTTTGGAAGACCTATCGATTTACCAGAATAGAGGAAACGCAGGTATGCTTTTTTCCCTTATCTAGTTATATAGAATATACTGAAAATGATTTAAGAGACTCAATTACAGGATGTATATCTTTTAAACTGTGATTGTGTTAGGTTTTACTTTTAGGGTTGCGTCTGAGATAATATATAGACCATGTGTGTATTTTTTCTTACAAGATGAGCACACAAGTACTATATGAATCGTTGGGCTAATTAATATTGTGATGGATAAGTCAAATGCTTTTGCAACTAAATTAATAACGTAACTTAATTACCATCGTTCAAATGATCGTTATTCTGCTTTTATTTTTGCAGAGAAGCACTATATATAATACAGTAATACAGAGAGTTGATTAAGAGCTGATTGATCCACATTATTAATTATATACATGGTTGTCCTCCTTGTGTTTAGCAATCATTTCCCCGCTTCTTTTTAAGGAAAAAATCATTCTTTTTTGTCGTCTTATGTCTCATACACAATTATTTTATGTTGATTAGAATAATCTTATACTGTCCTACTGATCGAGTCAGTCAATAGTTGTGTCATCCCTAACCAAACATGACGCCTGTATGTACTCAAGTGTGTTGGATCCTAAAACTAAAAAACACTAACGTGTGGGGGCCTGATTATTAGAAGGATATTGATTAATTAATTATGATAGCGAGCTAGATGCATATATCGTTCAAGTCGTTTTCCATTTTTATTTGGTTTTTTTTTTTTTTGTTCACAGGTATAGCTAGCGAAGTGTATGCAGAGTCACAATCATGGCGATGAATATAAGTGGCACATATTTTTTTGGCCGAATAAAAGCTGGGTATCATGGGCACTACTACTTCATGCCAGACCAACATTTTGTCCTGTCAAGTAAAGTTGGGTAGAATAAGGTTACTTCTTTTTACGTTAAATGATTTGGTCTCAAAATTGCACCACAAAGCATGATAGTAAACTTAAAGATAGCAGTGAGCGCTCAGCCAATGACACGAGAACTTCCCTGTAAGTAAGCTCATGTCGTTAGTACATGCATTCAGGTGGACTTAAATTTGAAATCTCCTATTTAAGCAATCATGCCCTAGCCCCTTCAATTACAATCAACACATTTTGATGATACTTCCTCGCTCCAATCCTTAGCACACGAGTTAGAGATGTAGTTGGCAGATATAATTAAGAATTTTAATTATTTGTTACAGATATGTGTTAGCTTCTTCAAATTAGTCATTTGCATTAAAATTATCCTTTTGGTAAAACCCCCCTCATATGTATAATTAATATAGGGATAGTTTGGAAAAGAATTATAAATTTAAAAGACACAAAGGGGATTGAGGTCTTGCATTATGAATTTTAAAAAACTCTTAATTAGCTCTTACATTTAGGATATATCGAAGAGAGTAATTTGCTAAATGATTCTGAATATTGTTTTATTTTTAAAAAACTAACTTGAGAATTATCTCAAACCATTATGAAATATTAAAATGAAAATGATTTGTTTATCTTTTATTGATTGATTAGAGAGATATGTATATATACATGTTAGTAGATGGGTGCCTTAATGGAGAATACTCCATACTAATATTTATTGTATTTAGTTAATAATAATATTATCATAATATTATAATATCAAGTCTCACTATAAGATATATTGCCTCCACTCGTGAAAAAAAATACTTTGAACTAAAATAGATTCATACTCCGGGCCTCTAACATCACATCATCAATATCCTAACAAATCTTGTTAATCATGATAAGACTAAGATTTAAGGGAAAATTTCACCTAGCTTCATTATAGCTAAATAATTTTCAAAAATCCCCGTAACAATATGAAATATTACTACAGTAATTTGGGAAAAATAAAATTAATTGGGGGGAGTGAATGACAAAAATAACCCTCCTAAAAACCTCATTATAATGTAAAAATTACATATTACAAGATAAATGTATCCATTTATAAGATAATCATATGTATTTTATAAGTTAAATAAACTGATTTATAAGACTAATAATTAAAATGACAAGCATGCAGTGATGTTTCAGAATAATGGGGGGTTTTGGAAATTATTTAGCTACATTGGATGCTAGGTGAAATTTTCCCAATTGACTGACTTCAAGAGTGTAAACCAACCAAAAGATGACACGACCTGAGATGATATGAATAGGAGGGTGCCACGTGGTGTCCCATGGAGAGGACCGTATCATAAAAGTAAAAGGGATTCGCGTGTGGGGTCCCCAACACTGACACTGTAGCCTAATCTTGTTTCCCATGTCTGTAAAATCATGTCTGATATCTCTATATGTATATTGTTTCCCCACTCTCTCTCTCTCCATATGTGCGCGCGCGTCAAATCTCGGCCAAATCCGAATAGAAAGAAAGAACCCCAATGAAAGAAAAGTCAGAGAAAAATGTCTTTTTGGCTTCCCCAGTATAAAAAGATCCTGAGGCATGTACGTACGTATTGGCACAAGGATTAACATGTTACTTAATCATATGAATATAAACAGCATTATATTTTTATATTATTATAGCTTGTGTTTATATGTGTATAAATATAAAAGCAGGTCCCAAGTAGTAGGTAGATATTTACTTATTCAGTGAAGGGAAGCAAAGTATTGGCAGATATGAAACACAAACACACACATGATGGATTCAGGATTGTGGAGAATCATCTGCAGCGATACCTGAACCTACTAGTCTGTGATTGGCCACTTAGTTTTCTGAGTGCTCTGCATCTTTTCATTTTTGTCCGTCTCTCGAAGGACAAGCACTCACGCCTTCTTCACTTAGTCACTTCCCACCTGTTTCTTTTCCAAAATACAAACACTAGCTTTGCCAATTTCTTCACCTTCAAGTTTCAACGTGTTACTTGTCTTCTCTTAGGCTTCATACTCTTGTTATATATCCTCCATCAATATGCACTGAAAAAACAAAAATATATATGTACACGTGTGTGTAACGAGTACAAGTTTTTAAAAGACTACACTCGGTGTCCATTATAGCTAGGAATACGGGTAGGCATGGCCTTACAGAATCGGCCCTTCACAAGTTCGGACCTAAACAAGCGGCCTATTCAAAACCACTTCCTGTAAAGTTCCTAATTTTTGAAGCTTGTGGTCTTACAAGACTAGCTCTTCATGGGCTCGGGCCTGAACTCATTTTAATTCAAATAAAATTCACTTTCAAGTTTTTCAATTTATTTATTATTTTTATTTAAATTAAGATACATTATTTTTAAAATTCATAATTTTCTAGTTAAAATAATTATCTAATATCCAAATTAGCCTTTTTTTAGTTTAAATGAATAAACCATTGTAGAAAATAAAATAAATCAAACAATTTAATAAGTGTTAGTATGTTAATAATACTCTATTAAGTACTTAGATATTTCTTATATTGATAATTTGATATAACGATATTACATTTATTAATTTATTTTAAAAAAATATTAAATGGACCTAAAAGGGCCGACCCTACAGGGCTGCAAGGCCGGTCCTACAAGGCCTATAGCCTTACAGGCCCGGCCTTTTTAAGCCTGCTTCCTTTTTGAGCCTTTAAGTCATAGACCCGGCCCTTAATAAGCCCAACCTGATTTCCCGGCTCTAATGTCCATTCTGAATGAAAACACTATTGTAATGACTACTGTTGTTTTTGAAAGAATCACATTCCAAGACCTATTAGCTCTTGGGGTTGGGGAATCAAGACCTTACAAGGCTTCTCATTCAAGCTAACTCTCCCGATGCAGGACTCACAATAATATATACTCCTCTAGTTCTTAATATATAAGTTATATTTATCTAATTTGATTAGATTAAGGAAGTTAGTTAATTTAATTAATATGACATGTATTTTCTAAAACATCCTAGTCATCTCCTTTAATTTCCCCATTCACTCTCCTCTTTGATTATTGTTGAGAAGGCATCGATAAAGATAAATTAAAAAAATATTGACAGATATAAAAATTATATTTTATATTTATGAGCAATATCAACTCTCGATATATGTTTAATATTAAACCCAGGAGGAGTATGTTTTTTGTGCATGCTGCAAATTAGTTATATATTTATCAAACCTCCCCCCCCCCCCCAATAAGATGAGTTCTTAGAACAATCAGGATCATCCTGATGCAGTATTGCATCCATCGGTTATTAGTGCATATATATATATATATATATTTATATGTGCAATATTTGATGAAGTGCAACCAGCTAGCTAGGGAACAATACATAGTGGTAACACATGGGAGGTGGGGATAATGGTGCATCAGATCAGGAAAGCTAGCTAGGGCTACATGGTACGTTAGGTTTGAACAGGATAAGAAAGTATGTGAAGTTCATTAGGGGGTTATATATATATACATATATGTATATCTATACACACATGATAATCCACAGCTTTATATCATCATTCATCTTTTATCTTATCTGTACTAGCTATCCATTGAATCCATACTACGTACTGAATCAACAGTAAATTAAATGCCATATAAGCCTTGCATCACATGCTGTGTTGTACCAATTATCTTCTCTGCCATCTCTTTCAATAATAATGTCATTTTCTGTTGCAGTCAAAAGTTGCATGATTATTATTTTTTTTCCCAACAAGTTAAACCTTTTCACCATCCACTTCTCTATTTACAATATTTGCTTATCCTTTCTGCTCATATATAGGGTTTAGTAAAGCGAAAGACTCGATTTCTCTCTGATGAGAGGTGTGTGTGTAAAAAGATTCGCAGAATATATCTGATGTTGAGTTTTCAAAGTGAATTGACTAGCATATATATATCAGTTGGACTATACATATATATATTTGTGCCTAGCTAAAAAATCAAACTGCATTCAAGTATATATTATTCAAAGAGTTTATTATGAGATAACAGGAGTTGAAGGAAGTAAGTTAGTCCTTAGCAAGCACGAAAGCTACATCCATCACCATCGAGTTTTCCAGTGCAGACACCTGGATAGTGGTCCCCATTATTTCTCCAACTTAAAAACACAACACACACACACACAGATATGAGATATCTACGATGATTGCCAAATAAAGCTAATAATCTTCACCGTATGGATTATATTGGTGGTGTGTGTGGGGCGAGAATAAATAAAGCCCCAGGCAGTTAACCTGCCTACAAGGTTATTATGTTATAGGGTTCTGTTCTGTCCGTCACTTTCTGATGTGAAAACCACTCAACTCAGTCTCTTCCGTCAGCACATCTATATAAGAAAACGACTGTATATACGTGACACTTCCCAAGTACGTCTTGCTTATATATATATTCCCCCACTTATTTATTTATTAAGCACAAAACTAAACTATACATAGTAATTGAACTGTGCATGTGCATGTGCATGAGTATTTTCTGAACCTTATATCTTATTGGTTCGTATATGTAGGGACACAGCCTTATATCAAATTAAATGGTTTAGTGAGTATTTGGGAAATACTCAAACCGTAATTTTAGAAATTATTTTTTATAAGTTGAGATAAAACTCTTTTAACATATTTATCTTATAAATCATAAAAACTATTCTCAAAAACTAATCTTTACACGCGCTTGTTCATATTCATAGATGGGTCCTCATGATCAGCCCCGCCGTCTCATTTACACTGTAGCTACGCGACTCACTGTAATTTGTCACCGTAGGATTGTACGACTAAATTGATAGCAACAATTCCATTATTACCACAACGTCTGGTTCATGTTCACGGTAAATACAGCCACATTTGTTTAAGGAAATAAAAATTCATGTACTCCTTCTATTCTTAATATAAGAATTGATTTAAAAGCTAAATGATTAAGTTAATCATAACATATACTGTATATCATTTGATTATATATCAATTTATAAGTCAGATAAATTGATTTAGTGTGAAAAAGATAAATGTCAATATTTTAAAATAATTTATTCAGCTTCCTCAATTTTTCTAAAAAAATCAACTATCTTGTATTAAGGACCAAGAAGTATATTACTACTCCCAAGAGAACAAAAGAGGAGAAATTACAATAAGTTCCCAAAAAATAATTACTAAAAAGTCTCAATAATAAGTTAGCACTATAAACTCTTTTGTTATTTCCTATATCAGACCTTGTCTGATGTTCACTTAATTATATATATATATATATATATATATATATATATTGTGATTATAGTACTTGCTTAGAATCTCTTGCTTCCTTAGACGAAAAATGGATTGTCTCGCATCATATGGACAAGCATGAATGAAAATGTTGACCAATATTCACAACTGACTCTTAATGCACCACATCATTATGAATTAGGTGGGAAAGAAGTTTCTCCACGAATTTCTCTATCCATTTCCTTTCCACTTAATTTCTCTATTATTAAATTAACTTTTAATGGTTGAGAAAACCCTCAAAGCCAATCAAATGATTAAAAAATTAAGTGGACAAAAAGTGAAGAGAGTGTTTCATAGAGACACTTCTTTCTCGAGTTAGGCAATCCTACCTGTATTATTATTTTTTTTTTGGTAGCTTGACCTTTCCATAGTTGACTCACCAAAGGCACAATACAAATCATAGCATTTATATAAAGTTAAGAATAGTTCCGGGTTATTGATGCTTAATGTTTCCCACCTTTGAGGGTTACGCTTCACTGAGGAATTCCCTCGCTTTCTTCCCGTCAGGATTCATGACAGCGAGGGTAAATAGTAATAGTAACCAGGGTTTTTAAACCCGGACCGGACCGGCCGGTCCAGCCCGGGAACCGGCCGGTAAACCGGTCCAGTCCGGGTTGGTATTTTTAAAAAATAATAATAATTTTTTTAATTTTTCCTTTAGAATTTCATACTATAAGTCTAAAATTTTCAATTTCTCACCGGTTTGGTCTCGGTTTAACTCCGGTTTGGTCCCAGTCTGACCCACTAACCCTTAATCCAGTACCCCGACCGGTTCAATGCCCGGTCCGAGTTTTAATACCTTGATAGTAACTGATATTTAAAATTTAATTGACATCAAACCCGATTAATATATAATATTTTGGGAGACATCGCAATTCACCATGCCTATGATTAAAATAAATATTAACTACTACTCAGTTGTCATAATATACGTGTATGTGTTATATTTAAATTTATTTTTAATATAAAAAATAACGAAAATATGACTTTGCAACTAGGCTGCCTCTCCTCACTTTTCTCAAATTTTTAGTTAAAATTAGACCTGTGTTTCTGCAGAATCACAGTATGATTTATTAGCAAGGGGTCAAAGGCCCAATAGAAGTGTGAAAACTAATCAAGCATGGACGTATACCTAATTCGTGGACTCACTCAAGTAGTCAAGTTTACATAAGGATAAGTTTGTAACAGGATGGCAAAAAAAAAAAAAACGTTTGTAACAGATTCTCACTCAAATACTAGATATGATGAAGTATAATTGGGAGATTCATGATGTTTCAAGAGAGCAGAATGGCTAAGGAAGGCCTTTCAAGATCTTCTCTGTTTGGAGTTGATCCTCATCATGTGAAGCACCTGTGCGAAAAAGATTCTTCTTTTTAATTGGGTTTTAACCCTCACTTGTACTAAAACAAAAAGTTTGGAACAGATTTCAATTTTTATTTGCTTTTGGGCCCAAGTTACAAAATTACGTTTTTGTGACCCAAGACATACAAAGCCCAGAGGCCAGAACTCATATGGTCACCCAAAATCCCAACCCAAAGAGAAAGTACTTATATTTTTCTGCCCCGAATTTTTTTTTAAATAAAAATATTAGTCGATTGATTCTCCCAAGATTAAAAGTTGGTTACTTTAAAAAACAAAACCAATAAAGGTTGGTCTAATTGGTATGACTTATAATCATCAAGTTATAAGTTGAAATCCGACCAACATGAAAACTTATGTGAATAGGAGGTAGCAAGTTAATCAAGTCTCACTTGTATCATCATGCCTTTCCCTTTAAATCAAATACACCATATCCAAGTCCTTCTCAGTGATTGGAAGTTTTCGTCTCATATCGAAGTGAGATAAAAATATGAAACCGAAAAAGGAAAAAGGGGGAAAGTAACCCATATTACAGGTAGCAAGTTATGTTTGTTGCAACGCTATCTTAGATATCAGCCAAGTTTTCCCACCTGGTCATATATGTCAAGGGTTTGATTAAACAAATTAGGACTTAAAGATGGGTCTCCAAAAGCATCCCATGTATCAGGCATTCCCCTTCTTGGTGCAAAAGTTCACTCCATAATATAAATTTATGCGGTCAGTATACATACTCAGTTACATGAGCCCTTTCATCATTCTTCACAAGATAACAGTATACTTGATGACTTGATTCTGAAACAATAATCAAGTCCAAGTCATCTACCTCTTTCCTAATCCACTCTTTGCAAGTGACCAGAACCACTTTATCTTGAATTCAGACCAGCACAAATAATCGTTTCTAAGAGAAACCATAAGCTTGGATAACCTATGTTTTCTTAACATGATGCAATGCTGGCATTTTATTTATTGGTCCAGATGTTCATTTCAAAATCTTCATTTCAAAATCTAACTTAACAAGTCAATATCGATACTAAGTAGTTACAATTACAAATAAGGCCACTTTTGTAATAACTCGCAGTACACAGAACACTTAATGGCTTGGATTTCAAAGCAAATATCATATAATGACCTCTTCAATAACACAGCCTTGGAAGTGACTCGAATTGCAATAGCTTAACCTTCCACTCAAAACAGAACAAGAAATCATATCTACCAGTAATTATAGGACAGTATAACCTTTGTTTTCTTATCATGATGCCATGCTGGCAGTCTTCAATTTCTTAGGCGGGGGGTTTCCTCCAGCGAGAAGCACATACAAATAAAAGCACAGCATTGCAGAACTGAAAACAAAAAATTTTATCAAGCAAATAGGATTCAAAATTAGTGCATGCTAGCAAACAAAAGGCCTGATAAACTATTGACAATTTCAAACCACAAAAATAAAATTAGTAAGGTTGGAACTTGGAAGCCAAGTAGTGCCGTACCTTGTAATAGCCATGAAGCCAGTTGGAAACAATTTATTTGCCTGGATTGGAAATAAAAAATAGTGTAAAATAATACTGGCAAAAGATGAAAGCTGTTTTTGTCTAAATAGATAGATGTATTACCAATGAGTAGGCCTGAAAATTTTTCCAGATAAGAACCCCTGCCAACGCTGCAAAATTCAGTAACAAGAGGTGAGATGAAATTGTAACAAACTCAATAAACAAGTTAGGGTGCTTTAACACAATGACATCACATACTTGCTTGCCCCAGAATAAATGGCAAACTAGATTTTCCATTCCTCCAGACCTTCAAGCTGAAGGTACTGAGGAACAATAAAGCCCCTCCAAAGAGCACACCATTGCTCAGTGTTGCAGTACTCCTTGTGAAAAGAAATCCAATAATTCCCCCACCAAGCACAAATCCACCTGCAACAGGAAACACATATTAGATAATGCATCACATATTTGTTTAATAAATGCAATAGGGTAACGCATTCCGTGTTGGCATTAATGACATTCTACTAAGGTCACCCAGACGCCAATGAAATTCAGTACTCCGTTGGACAAGAAATTCCATCTTAAATTACTTTAGAATATTAAGTTTTAATAAACCATATTCTTTAAAACAATACCCTGACCCTTTATTAACCCATTCTTGAGGTAAATCAACGCACTGAATCAATCAAACCTTCAAAGATTTCTCACTCAACAACCTTAAAGCAGAAAGTAGATAATTTTCTTTCCAGAATGATCTAAGTCAAGCTATTTACTTCAGTTTCCAAGGGTCTTGCAATAATTCCCAAAACTCTACATCTTCTATCAACATGAATAAAATATTAAATAGCCAATAATGATAACATTATTCAAAGACTGCTGTAAGTTATTGAGTGGTCTGACTAAGTAGAAAGGGGGGGAAATGAGGGGAAGCCATGTGCTCAAACAAATACATTAATTCAGAGAGGCGTGCAAGAAAAAAATAATTTTGTGGGCTTCAGTTCTGATGGAACTAGAGACACACCCAGCACACAAACATTCTTTTGTCCATTTGTAATAATAGACAACAAGCACGTCTCAAATCAATAAGCTATTAATAACCTTTTATTGATCAAATCACAACCAACAAAGAATCATGTAACATGCACTATCTCTAAAAATCACTTGACATGCAAATAATCAGCCAAGGAACGCTTACCAAAGGGGATGCCTAAACAAAAATCATGAATCTTTGCAGTTTTTTTCTGCAGATTGACAACTTGTTCTGGCTTTGCCTCTCGAACCCCTGTGTTTTCAGCATCCTGCTTTTCGATAGTTGAGTATGACTCTTGCTTTTCTTCAACATGCAATTTTGGAACATCAGATGTATATCTCAATGCATTTTTGGTATCAGCACCAGTAGGATCTGTGCCATTCCCCTCGAGACTCATAACAACTGATAACTATATCAGATATTAGAATCAGGATCAAATAATTGTTCTGGCAAACTTGCATTTAACAAAATAATCCACTTTGCAAGCCTGTTCATGTAAATTCTATTTATTCTATTTTGCACTCTACAAGACAAAACTCTTCCCATGTATTTATCTTGAACAATGCAAAATCACTTGAAATAAGCTAATCTCAATACTACCTCCGCTCTTTAATATAAGATCTCGTTCTGGAAGCAGTACTAGTTTCAAAGATACGGTAAGCAAGGGTGCATGTCACGAATCATTCATATATATCGTGTCTACACAAATTTCTAAAACTCTCTTCAGCATCCTCACTACAGTTACATGTACAAGCAGTCAGGCATGTTTGTCCAGTGCAGCCATGACCAGAAGCATAAAATTAAGAAAACCAATTGCAAGAACAAAATGGTCCATGTCAATAGTTTTTAATTACATTTGAATCATTCCCGCGACCCACTCAATTGGAAGTTAGCTATTCCAAACTCGCTGACCAACAAAATTTATACTTTTACAAACCTTCAATTATTTTTCTGCCATTTCAATGAAAGAAGACCTTAACGACGGAATAGAAGAAGAAAACTGAGAATCGAAACTGCGAGATGGGATGTACCTTAAAGCGAAGTGGTGGACATTGAAGCGAACGTTTTCGCAGCTGCAGGCTGCGACCAATGGCGGGGAAGCACGAAAGCTGAGAGATTGTAGCAGCCATCACGGTATAATCAGTACTCAAGACAAAGACTCAGGCTTCGTTTACGGCGTCGCTGCAGATTTTATTGCGCAGATCTCCAAATCAAGGAGACAGGAATAATTTTTTAACAAGTAAAAAAACCGAAGGGCTTCCGTTCCATTCCACGATGTCCGAGTTGAAATTCTAGACCCTGCGGTCCTATAATGTTCATGGCATCTGAGGTATCTGAGGTTGATTTTGGTACTAATTATAAAATAAAATTTTTATTTTTATTAATTTTTTTAAAAATATCTTTTATTGATATTTTTTTTAATAATAATTAAATATAATAATAATTTAATAAGAATATATCAGAAATTATTGAGGGAGATTGATGACACCGGACTGTATGAAAGCTTGGAGAAGTTGTGTGTGAGGTATGAGAGGTACAAGAAACAACAGAGAATCAATATAATTGGATGTCATTTTAAATTTTAAATAAGGGTATTTTAGGAAAATAAATATGATTAACTGATTTAACCACTATCCTTAATTTATCCAAAATTAGGTAAATATGTCTAATAATTAGGACCAGAGGGAGTATATTTTATGAAATATTTTTACGAACAAATTTCAAATAAATACCACATGAATTTATAAAACACCAAAACACATGAAAATATAACAAATATTAAATTAATGATGGCAAAAAAAAAATATTAAAGTGTTGATGATTTTATCATTTTGATCCTCAATTTTTTTTTAAAAAAAGAAAAGGCGTCCTTGCTGGAACACCTCCAATGGCCGGACTACCTACACCCACTGGCGGCTTGACCTCAGGCCACCGGAGCTATCGAAGCTCTAGCACCGGGGTTTAATTTTTGGGGGTGGTGTTTAATTTTTTTTTTTTAAAAAAAAATTGAACCAAGGGCAAATCCCACCTCACCGCTTTGTCAAAAAGCTAGGTGGCCATTGAGTATATATATGTATAATATAAATAAAGGTGTAATAGTTTTGACAAAATAAGTAATAGAAATGATTAAATGTGTAATGATATTGATAAGAGGTATAATTGTATTAACTAAATGAGTTATGACGTTGATTAAAAGTATAATGATATTCATTAAATGAGTAGTGATATTTATTCAAGGCATAAATAAGCTGACTAAAGGCATAATGGTTAGGTGTGGGCAAAAACCTGATGGTCCGGTCCATCTCATCCCTAATTAATTGACTAAAAGCGTAATGACATTGACTGAATGAGTAATGGTATTGACTAAATGAGTAGTGAAATTGACTAAAGGCATAATGACATTAACTCAATGGGTAATGATGTTGACTAAAAACGTAATGGTATTGACTAAATGAGTAATGAGATTGACTAAAGGCATAATGACATGTACTCAACGAGTAATGAGATTGATTAAAGGTATAATGACACTAACTCAATTTGAGTAATGTCATTGACTAAATGAGTATGATATTCACTGAATGAGTAATGGGATTGAGTAAAGACGTAGTACCATTACGTATTTTGTCATTTTCATTATGTATTCGACTAAAGATTGGAGGTCAGGCCGCCGGCCCGTAGTGCTTCGACAAAGGCACCCTTCTTTAAAAAAAAAAAAAAAAAACTGAGGGGGCATAATGTTAAAATAATCAAGAATTTAAAATACTAATCTGATACTTATCATATTTATGTCATGCCCATGTGTTAACAAATCATTTGTAGATTTATAAATTCACATAGTATTTATTTTTTATTTAGGATTTTCCCTAAATTAAATGCACCGTTGTTTGATAAAATGAATAATTGGGAAAAATAAAAAAGCCGCAAGCAACCCGCCAAAGTTCACCAAGGCTCCAAGAGGTCCCGTTTCCCTCTTCCGAGCGGCTCGTTCCTGCTCTGTGACTGCCAAGTCCAGTTCAGTTCATCGGCATATATAGGGCTTGCCCACTCTGTACAATTGGAGCCCTGTTCACTGTTGTTTAACTGGGTTAGTCGTCAGAGGCGTGGCGCCGTGAGGGTGGTGCCGGAAGCTCTGAAAATCAGAATGTCATTCTTGACTCGCCTCAACGCTTTCGCAAGAACCCTCTCCTCCTCCTCTCTCTTCTGCACCTCACTCCAGGTTCTTCTCTAAACAGTTTCTTTTTCTCCCTCTGTGACTGATAGACTACTGAGTTTTCAAACTCGTGAAGGTTGCAGCTTACTCTTTGGTGTTCTTTTGGTTGCGGCGCCTTCGTGTGCGTGTGTTTTTAATGTCCGAAGTATATTCAGTCCACAGATAGATGGCTATTTATGTATCTACTTTTATATCTTTCCTTCTTTTTCATTATTTTTGTCTCTACAGATAGTCAATTTCCTTCATTTTCTTCCTGGAGTTTTTGTGGTTTCTTTTTTTAAGTCTTCTCTCATCAATAAATTGTCTAGAGCAGCTGTTTTTTTTCCTCATTGTAAAGAACTTACTCTATTCACAGTGCATTCCATGTTTTGTGTCGGATAGAAATTTGCGACCTCGAATAGGATTTTCTATTTTTCTCAGCTTTCCCATGTTTCATGTTCAGCGTTATGACTTTATTTACTTGTTTTACGCTGAGTTTTTTAATATCTGGACATCTTATGCTTGATAATTTATTAAATTGGATGTCCTGTGTCGGAATCTTAACCCCGTGAATTCTTTGATGGTCTTGATTGTTTCAGTGTTTAATTTCCTGTTTGGTTCGGTTAAATGATAGCATGACAACAATGTGGGTGCGGCCACTATTAATTCATGTTTGGTTTTTAACTGTATTTTATGCTGGCAGTGGAGATTGGAGAATTATTGCTTGAGCTATTTGCTTGTTATTACTCCCTCCAGTCCTATTTATAAGCAACTTTCTCTCTCATAGGGCTGATCCTTTTATAAGCAACTTTCACTTTTTGTCTGAAAATTTAAGCTTCTTTTTCCTATTCTATCCTTATTAAATACTCATTATTTCTCATATCTTATACTCATTATCTCTCATACTTTTTATTTATTCTCTCTCCTCTACTCTTTCCATAAATAGGGGCATATATGGAAAAACGTGACTTTTTGACACACTTATTACTTTTAATTACATGTTCGTTTGGCGCAATTAAAAGAAAGTTGTTTATAAATAGGACCGAAAGGAGTATTTATTTGCACAAATTCATTTATTATGTTTTGTTTACTTTGGTCACCAATTGACATTTTGTTTTGTTTTATTTGAATTATGGTTTCTCTCAGCATGGAAGTAGAGGTACAATAACCAGGATGGGCATGAAAACCCGCTCAGTTTCTTCTGTAGGTATTAGCTCCCATTTCTCTGTCTGTACCTTTTTGTCCATGTTATCCTTATATTGGCAAGAACTCCTGCTGCTGCCTCTTTGCCTATTTTGTTAGATATGACACCCAGTTATTATTTCTGTCTCTTCACTGTATGAGAATACGAAGTTCTTATTGTTTACAATCATAAATGATATGGCAAAACTACTGAATATATATGTGTGTTTTAACTGGTAGCTTCATTATGCCTCTATTTAACAGAACCATGCAAAATTTTTTTTATCTTTTCATATTTAAATTGACTTAGAGGAGATTTTCCAATCTTCTGTTTTCCTATTTTCAGTTGAAGCTTCAGATTTAGAATGCGATCAGATCGATGAGGATGTAAAGGCAACAGAGAAAGATTCTGCACTACGCTTAGCTGTTTCACAACTTGCTAATGAGTTTACCAGAGAATCAATGTTATCTTTGCGGAAATTTTTTTGTACACGTCGTGCACATGTGATTCCTACAGGCTCCCTGAAGCTGGACCTAGCTCTTGGAGTTGGAGGGTTACCAAAGGTATTATAAAACTAGCGCAATAATCAATCAGACAAATACCTGGTGTATGAATGCGTCACACATTCATAGCTATTAGACTATGGATCACATGTTTGCAGGTTGCTGATGGGTGACATAAGTGGCATAGCACAGCACATATACTTGCTATGCCTTGGCTTTGAGGGTAAGATGGCCACAAGTGCTCTGGCTTTATTGACCTTCATGGGTCTGGAGCAGGCCTTAAAAAGGCGTTTTAGCTGTAACTTGGTGTTTAAAATCTAAGAAATTAAGTTTGAGTTCGGCTGCCCAAAAAGATTACAGATTTTAGTATACAGCCAAACTTTGTTGAGTTATTCAGAGAAGGGATGTTAGATACTTAGTTTGGCCTTTCTTCGCTGTCATTTACAATCCCCCCCCCCCCCCCCCGGGAAAAAAAAATGTCCACAGTCTAAAAGTGGGATCCATAAAGCTAAGAACAGATTCTTTTACATACTCTATAATTTATAAATGTTGAGTATGATTTTTTTAATCATGTGACTTGAACCTTTTAGTTTTCAACAATTTCTAGGATGTCTGTTTTTTTTTTAATTTTTTTGTGCTTGTTGTCTTCTAACGACTGTTTTCTATCCATGGAAAGGACTGCCATACTGCAGCCTTGCATGCTGGTTAAATGCATGCAATTTTTATATGGACGATCATGCTGATGTATATATATCCTGTTGTGTATATTTTAAACTACTTTGTCAGTTTCTTAATATAATCTTAAAATAAGATTCAATTTATGATGTGAAAATAGGTCTTCTAAAAATTAGTGATGGTGTAGAGATTGGAATGTACAACTTCATAGCTAAAGCAACTATAAATAGTCTGGTTTTTGAATAGTCAACTTTCTTCAGATGGTAGAACTTGATTCATTTAGCTGGAGCTAGCTAAAGATTAAATTTCTATCATATGTACCCTTAGCAAAAATCCTATTGAAAATTTCAGGGTAGAATTGTGGAAATTTATGGTCGAGAAGCAGCTGGCAAGACAACACTTGCACTTCAAGTTATAAAAGAAGCCCAGAAGCTTGGAGGTACCTGTTGGCCATTCCTAACTTCATTTTCTCTAAATCCTTTTCATATAGATAATTGACTAGGTCCCCCCCCCCCAGGGTATGAATTAAGCTGCTAAATTGTTCTTTAAGTCACAACTTCAATTATCATCAGTATGAAACTACTCTGTTACAGTGACTTGAATACTGAGCATGTTTGACATATCCCATTTGAGCATCGAATGCCATTTTTCTACTGAGGAACTGTAAACTTGTGTTAAAATCCTACACTAGTATGAAAACTAAATGGAGTTTAAATTTTCAGCTCGTCAACGGACACATGAGATGGTCAATTCTCTTCTTTTCCTGTATCTGTTGCAATCGTGTTGCTGTGGATATTGTATCCTTTCATTACTTAATGAACTTCTATTTGTTCTGCTGGCAGGATATTGTGCATATCTTGACGTAGAAAATGCATTGGACCTTTCACTTGTAGAATCAATTGGTGTAAATACTGAAAAACTTCTTGTCTCACATCCTGATTGTGCTGAAAACTTGTTGAGCATGGTGGATACATTGACGAAAAGTGGAGCTGTGGATGTGATTGTAATTGACAGTGTAAGCGATTAATTTCCAGTGTTAACCTCTGAATCATTTGGGGATTTGGATGAGTGGAGTGGCTTTTACTCAATACCAGGGTGGTTAAGTGTTGAATTCTGAACTTTGAGAAGCTTGGCTCAGCCTATGCAATTTTATAAAATGGAGAAGAAAACTCTTGCCAGACCTCAATTAATTGCTCCATTTGATGAGAAATCCTGATCTTGGTAAAATTTTTGCAAACTCGGTCCATTTACAGTCTGTTAGTCCTTCATGAGACTTAAAAGCAGTATGTGGCTGTTAAGATAACAGCCTTATAGAAGTGTCTGCATAGTAATGGACTATCATCCAAATGGTTACATTTCCTTATATTTTCTCATTTAATGGGCAATACTGTCTCCTGTATGAATTTTCTCTTCCCCATACATTTGAGAATTTGCCTTCCCACTGCTACGCATGCAAACCATCTAGCATGATGATAACTTACCTGGTGTTGAGCTACTCTGATCTTAACCTAATAAATTTGAATCTGTGTCCTTGTTTATTTTGATCGGCACTAGCTGCATCATCACTTCAAAAAAATTAATTCCTAATGCTCTAGTGTTAAGGTCTCTAAATCTGTTACTTAAATCTCATGATTACCTGTATTCTGATTTTTGAATGCAAATATACTAAAGAACTAGGCGTGCCTTCAGTGAAACACACCCCCCCCAAAAAAAAACTTGGTACCCATGCTTTGTTATGATCAGGAAAGACCCTAGATTCCAAAGGAATTTTATTTTATTCTGCATCCAATCCCATTTGCAACTCAGAAAGCCATACTTATAACACACTCTAAGTTCAGGAGCTTAATAGATGTTCAATTGAGCTCATCGAGTGAGTCAGTAGGTTTGAGCATGATAGATATGGTGTTTGTATCCATGACATTTATTTTTCCGCACTTCACTAAGAAGGTTTTATCATTACAGGTTGCTGCCCTTGTCCCACAACGTGAACTTGATCAATTAGGAGTTGTCTATAAGCGAGATTTTCTGAAGCAATTAATGACTCAAGCACTACGGAAAATTCATTATTCACTGTCTCACTCTCGAACTCTTATCATTTTCATTAATCAGGTCATAGCCAAAGTCTGAATATATGTTAAATTATGTCTTGTATGGATTTAAAGTTCATTTCTTTCATATACAGGTTAGATTAAGTCCAAAATCAGGCCAGGCATATGGACCTGTTGAAGAGGTTACTTGTGGTGGAAATGCCTTAGGATTCTATGCAGCTGTACGCTTGAGACTTTCAAGAATGGGGTTGTTGAAAACTGAGGGTCAGGTAATTTCTGTTGGTGTTTTTGATTTCAAAGTGGGATTGACTGAGACTTGTCGTTCCTGCCAACTGAATCACTATTAGTATCAATGTTATTCGTAAAACTTTTGGGCATTCTCTTTCCCCAAACTCCTCTATTTTCTTTAGCTTTTTTGCAGGACTATATCGAATGGCACTAAATATATTTCTTCTCTACTCATCAAGATGCCTGTTTTGATTGTTTTCTTCTCCCTCTTGACATCTTCAGCCAGAGGGTCTTGCAGTCTGCGTGCAGGTGGTAAAAAATAAACTGGCACCTGCAATGAAAAAGGCTGAACTGGGGATCAAGTTTGGAAGAGGATTTTGCCTTGAAACTGAGGTCTTAGAGTTGGCTTGTGAGCATGGAGCGATTGTGAAACAAGGAGACGGCTACCTTATTGAAGGTTTGTTTTTTGATAGTAAACTTGCAGCTGAACGTTATTTGGCTGAAAATGATGGGATTCTTGATAAATTGGTCGCGTACTTGAGGCAAGTTTTGTTTTAAAGATGTGATTCACTTTTGAAATGGCTGACTTCTCACAAGGATGCTCATTTCCATACTCGGCTGCAACCCTCGAGCTTTGCAAGTGTGCTCAAGACGTCCGTATTGCCCTTAATGAGCTTCCATCATCAAATAGAGGAGAGCAGACGGGCATTTCTAAGTGATAGGTGTGTCTTGTGTAGTGACGAGAAATTATAGCTTTTATTGTGTTCACTGCTGCTGCAAGCTTACTGATTAAATAGGACACTTGAATTGATTCAATTAAAGATGTATAGTTGTCAATATTCTCACTTTCCATTTATTTGAATCAAGATTTTCAAAATATATATGATGAAACATTTCGATTCAAGTTGCTTCATTACAGTCCATAAATTTTAGAGCAGAATATCTGCTGAAAACCTTTCCGAAGAAACGGAGAAAAACCAAATTAATTAACAATACAATGGTGTAAAGAAGAAGGATAAAATCCAAAAACCAATTTAGACATGTAATATGTACCCAGCAGTAACATTGCCAATCCTCAAAACCAGGAAGAATCCTTCAAGAAGCCATAATGGGAAGATTCAACACAGCAGCCCAAAAAAATAAAAAAAGGCATGTACATTTGTGAAGATTTCGTCAGAATGTGAGCAAGTTGAATTGCCTCTCTCAATCTCTAGCATACCAGTGGCACAACCAACCTTGCGAGTTTGCCTCCGCATCCTTCTGACGATTTCAGCAACACATTCAAATGATAATGATGGTGATCAGCACTCTAACATCTCTGCCAAAAGGCCTCATTGTTTGTATTGGTGCTGGCAGGCGCACCATAACGAGAAGACCAAAAAGATATGCCTTCCTTGTGAGGCTCACTCTGATTGGGGAATAATTCCAGAAACTCTGTTCTTTGCCTTGGTGTGCTTATAGATCTAGCCTTTGCCTTGGCAGATTCCGTCACAGCCATGTAAGTTGGGAAAACTGGAGAATTTGGCATGAAAATATCATCTGCAAGTGACACTTTCTTTATGTGAGAAAATGATTTCCTTGGAAGTGAAATCTGTGAAATCAATCCTTCCTGTGACTCTTCTCTTCTCACGCTCTTCAGTGAGACTTGTGTTGAACCATGCGAGTCTCTTGATTTTGAGAGAAGATCTGGTTTGTGAAACACATCTCTGTTCATTGTTTCTTCCTGCAGCCATTGTCGCAGTGTACGGCAGCTCTCTCTTCCAAAATTCTTACCAGGCCCATATTCTTCTATCATGTGGGAATTTTTTCTCTCCTAAAAAATATAATGACATGGAAATTCTCAGTGATGTGATGATTCTGAATCATTGTCATGAAAAAGAGGACTCAGAAGTAAGATGAATTCAAATGAGATTACCCTGTGCGAGAACGAATACCGTTTCATGCGTTCTCTTTTGATAGTGGCCTCTTGTTTCCTCAACCATATGGCTTCTATGTCTTCTTTTGAATGCAAGCTGCAATCCCAAGTCCTTTGACCATGGCAATCAGGACAGAATGGCTCCTGTGGATTAGAATAAACGATTTGTAAGATCAATGCAGATTTGATATACTGGTTTATGGTGTCAAAATTATCCAGAAATGGGACCGAGTCCTAGAATGGAGTTCCTGAAGCTCAAATGCACGGATTAGGGAATTTCACTAAACATGGCGTTAGTAAGTTGAATCAGTAAGAGGACAGAAAATGTTGAAAAATCAATTTTTGACTAACTTTTTGCTCCCCAGTTGGACATATAAACAAGTCAGGGATACGTTTTACCTATGATCAGTTTGGTCTATAAATATATCATAGATTAACTGCATTTGAAATTTTTCTGTATTGTCTCATAACCCATATTCACTGGAAAACAGTTCCATATGCCTACCTTAATCTCCCTCTCTTCCAACTTCTTTTTCTGCCTTGGAAACTGATTGCTCTCGTCATTCTTGTAGCTTTTTTCTGCAGTAAGACTGTTTCTTTCAAGGATTTCTGCCAGCTCTCTTGCACTGGAAGGCAAATGCTTCAAAGTGCTGAACACTTGACGTCTCACGGCTTGACCACGAACTATAGCTTGAAGTCTCACAACTCCCTTCAATGCTCTCAATGCTTTCCTAGCCTAATTTCCATTTTCAAATTCAAGTTACTTAAGGTGGAACTCTGCATAGAGATAACTTCACATTTTCATTTTTGAAACTAAGTTCTGGGAAGCTTACAAGATGTCCGCGGTATGCGCTTTGAATTTTAATGGCAGCCAAGCTCCGGTCGCCTTTGGACAGATGAGAATAGGAGCGGGAAGAACCGGTTAGCCGGACAACCTCAGCAGCAGCATGAGCAGCAGCAACAGCAGCTTCTGCAGCAGCTGCTGTTGCAATAGCCACAGACAAAGCATGCTTTCTCTGCTCTTCTCTTGCTTTGGTAAGTGCTCTGTTTGGTGCTGTAAGTGTGGGACATTGTTTCAGCCTAAATCTTCCAAGATTCCATCCCCATTTCTTTGGCTTCTGATGAGATTACAGATTAGAAAATATATATATATACACGCACCAACAAAACAGGTACTGTTAGATACATATTTACTATTGTATAAAAAGGTTCCAAGAAATGACTTACTTTGTCCTTTGACTCAGGAGTGAAGAGCCTTTTCACCCATCCGAACCTGCACTTCCACTTTGCCATGGAAAGTTATGACATCATATAAAGCAATTTCTTCCTCTTACACCATTATCTACTTCTCATTCACTTCCTATACATTTGATATTGAAGAATCAGCGGGGGCCAAAACCAATAGTAAAATTCAGGTACTGAATAGACAAAGACTTTATAATTTCTAAGTGGTGATCAAGATGTTTGAGTCCCCTTTATTCTGCTTTAATAGCTCATCTTAGATGTTCACCAATTTATCAAACATAAAGATATCCTACAACATTAAGTGCAAAAAGAAAAATCACAATTTTATATTTGGTAACCTGAAACTGAGGCATTGAATCAAACGAGTTGGTTAATGGTCAATGTTTCATGGAGAAGCATGGTGAAGGCAAACAAAAACTACAATAAATGAAAACATATGAAACTCATAAATCCTTACTCTTATCATGCAGCAAGCCCTCAAATCCATCTATGCTAGATTTTTTTCTGGTAAATTCCAAATGAGTTTCTTTTATATGGATGTGGAAAAGCACCACTTTCTTCCTATTTTTATCTCTGGTATCACTTGGAGGAACATCAATATGCTCAAAATGCAAGAATGCAAGAAGCCAAGAACTGCATTGGGAAAGGCAAGCCGATCGATGACTATTCCAAATGATGTGGTCTATGCATTTAGGCTTAGATGGATGATAGCTTTATAGCAAGTTCATTCAACTTCATGGGGGTCCCTCTTCTCTCTCTCTCTCTCCCCCAGCCGTCAATTTTACAACTTGGGTCCTTTTCAATGTCTACTTTCATCAAACTTAGTAAAATATACAGCTACCAAATTAAAGAATATTTTCTTCTTTATTGTTCCATACTTCAATCATAGCATATTAATTTTGTTTTTCCAATTCATATTCGTATTAAGCTAAGCCTCTTGCACCATTGAACTATCACCATATGAATTTTACTATTTGGGAGAAACCAAAACTTGGAGCTCTTTTTGGTCAAAGATGCAAATAGCACTTTTTCCACTGTAGAAATATGCACTATCCACTCAAGACAATTTGACCTAAATCATTGCCAACTACCCAACTACTAAGTCATAATGTTTATAAATATCAGAACTCCCATGCACATAACCGTGAAACTGTAAATCACTAAATTTACTGTTGGAGGGGACCAAGATCAACATGTTTCATATATATTATCTGTATGTTTTCTAACCCTTACAAGTATCAGAGAGAATATTATAGTTCTGAAACAGAGCATCGAAATGCTCATAGAGTTAGAAGAGGTTCTTTCTTTTATCTATCTCTTTTGGTTTTTTTGGTAGGTTATTCAAATATCTGAAATATGGGCCCAGTGTCCCTCCATGGTACTTGATGTGAGCACGTTTCTGACTTCTCCCAAGAGAAAAACACAAGGTCGAGACCTTCAAGAGTGGTCCATGGCCATGAATAAATATTAAGCTGCAAAGCCCAGAGCCTTCCTAGTGTGGTCCAAAAACAGAACAAGAATAAGAAAAGTCATATTTTCAATGCACAAAATTTTATTAGATTCTCTTTCTTTTGCATGAGTTGCTTAAAAATGACAGAGGAAGGACCGGGGGGGAAAAAGTAGTTTTCGTGTGCTGTCTCAATGACCCATCAAGATGTTGATTATGGGGTTTATATATATAGTCCGAAAAACTTTGCTTTATACCTACTTGATAAAATTGCTGAGCTGTCTCAAACATACATGCATGTTCACTTCATTAAATTGATAAAACCAAAAATATGGAAAAAGCACTTTCCCATGACTTTTTCTTAATCCAGAAATCCTCATTTCTAGTAACTTCTGTGACTAGTAGGTAGGCCATTATTGTAGTGATGTTCATTGAACTCTATCTAAATTGTATCTTTGCTACCTAAATACTACCTCCATTACGGTTTTTAATATAACATTTAGTTGATTAATTTGAGGAGATTAATGAAGTTAAATAAATAACTCAATTATAACATATGCTACATTATGTCTCCAAAATACTTACATATATCATTAGATTATATATAAGTTTATAACTCACACGATTTAATTTGAAAAAAAAAATGATAAATTTAAATACCTTGGAATAATTTATTTAGTTTCCTTAATCCCTCGAATTAGTTAACTAAGTCTTATATTAAAGATAGAAGATAGTATATTATTAATCTAACACACATTTACAATCTTCTTATCTTAATGTGGATAGCATGAAAAACACTTGTTTTGCATGCCTTTTGGTCTTGAGCCTGATGTGATAATTAAGTGCAGATCATTAGATTATGGGATAATCACCCTTTTCTTAAGGGGAAAAAAAGTGTACGTGGGCCAACCAATGATCATCTTGAGTCAAAAAGAAACTTTAACCTTAAGCATGCATGGATATTTTAACACGCAGCCCTGGTTTGATAAAGTAGATGCATTGCTTTTCTTTTTTGGTAAATTAAGTATTTAATTCTGAAATATCACTTTTTTCTTGAATCTAATATAATTTTCTTACATATAAAGTATTTTAATTTAATCTATCAATAATTTTACTTCATTAGAATAATTTTTTATCTGAAGCAAATCATAAACACATGCTAGAATAATTGACATAAAATAAATGAAATACAAATTTGAATCTACTCCTGCTTTATTTTCTTCTGTTTTGCAAAATACAAATATCTTTATATTGGAGGCAATCTTGTTCAATACACCATTGAACACTAAATATAAGCACATCTTCCAGTAGAGATTCGAATCTTAATTCATCATATTATGAGTTGCTAACCCTTTTTGCTATGATTTTTTCTTGATTTCTTAGAGCTCATCAACCTCATTGTAGAAGCCCGGTAAAAGAATTTTGTTTTAGGGAAAATTAATTGAGGCTTAATTTTTTATTTTTGTATATGAATTTATTTTTAAAAGACAAAATAAAAGAATTGAAGGATCGTTCTTTATCTCTTTCTGAAGTTGATATTATGAGACGCAGCTTTAGGTTTTGTTCAATGTTCCAAACTTCCTGTTGCCTTTATTAATATTGTCATGTTAGGTGAAATAGCCTACTTTCACATGAGGCTGTCGATTGAAAATACAGAATTATAACAAATCACATAATTCATAAAAAATTAAGTTAAAATCACAACTAATTACTTTTGTTATAAGAAATCACAACTAATTACCAACTCAACAGTTTGAGAATGTTAATAACTTTTTATGCATTCAAACACATGCTTTTTGTAATAATTAAAACTTCATTTAAAAAAAACAAAGTAAAATCTAAGTACCCGGATTATTCTCTTATTTCTTTCTTTCTTTCTTTTTTAATCCTAAGATGCTCTTATGTCGAATTCACAAAAATATATACAATATTATATTTTTGTTATAAGACATCAAGGGGTAAAATTGTGTAAGAACTAGACAATTAGAATGTTTAGTCATAGACTTATAGTAGCTCCCCTCCTTTAGTAAAATTTGCTGTTTTAGTCATAGACTTATAGTAAAATTGTGTCCCGTTTGTATTAAATTTAGTGCTCATTTAGATTGGTGATTGGAATGCTTAAAAACAGCTTTTCAATCGTGATTTATGATATACAAAACAAGTATGTGAGAGGAATTGTGTCTCGACTTACGTGAAAAGCAGCTTATAAACAGTCTGATTACTAAAACAAACATATCATTAAAAAACGAATGGAATTATTTACTAATTTGGGAGCAATATAAATTTTTATATTTTTTATGGTATTAGCAACTAGAGTATCAGTGTCCTTGCTTTTTTTATATTCTTCAAATCGCGTTTAGCCTTGTAACTGGAGTTGGGAAAAAACAAAAGAAACTAGCGAAGCTATCACCTTGTGTTTTTTTAAGGGCTTGATTTTGATTGTTGGTTACAAAATAAAAAAAGGGCTTATGGGCCTAAACCCTCATGAGCTTAGGTTCAGGCCGGGCCATTTCTTTCTTCTCCTCCCCATCTCACAAAATTAATTCATTTAAAAAAAAAAAAAATCCATTAGAGTTCATCACGTGTATGTGGAATACAGTTTAATGTTTTTTAGAATAAAATTTTATTTATTTTACAGAATGGTTTTTTACCTAATTTTATTTTAATTGAAGCCTATTAATTCCTAGGAGAATCTTAATTAAATCCATTTGATTAAGGAGAGGACGGGAAAGATGGGGAGAAAGAGGAATTTATGGTTGAGGAAGGAGGAAAAGTGTTACTCCCTCCGATCCTAATTATAAGATAAAATTGAATTTTTTGAAGAAATTAAGGAAGTTAATTAAATCACTTTAGAATATTTATATTTATATTTTTTTTCTTCAAACTAATTAATTAGATTAATAAACTGATATATAATCTAAAGATACTAAAAATATCAATACTCTAAAGTGATTTAATTGGCTTCCTTAATTTCTCCAAAAAAGTCAACTCTGTCTTATAATTAGGACCGGAGGGAGTATTAAATTAAACATTAAGGGATATTGAGGTAAATTTACAAGATTCAAAAATTCCAAATTAAGCCTCTTGATCTGATTAAGAATTTGTTAAAAGTATAAGTCTGAATTTCAAATATTGGGGGTAATCATGTTCGAAGCATTATCGGGTATTAAATGTGAGCACTTCTCTTAGTGAGAATTCAAATATTGGTTCATCACGTTGTGAAGGAATAGCTTCTTCCACTAGATCTAACCCCGTTGGTAGTAGACCCCGTTTCATTTGAAAAACATGATTATATTCACCGGCCCTAACTCTAATAGGTTAACCATCCAAGAAACAAGCCGATTAGGATTAGGATCAAAAGGGCCTGTGCCACAGCTTCAGGCAAGACGCAAGTACACTCCCCAAGTGATGGCATGAGGCCGAAGGGAGAAGTGAAAATTAAAGTGTGGTTTTGTTTACACCTTGTGTGTGGGTCGGGGTTGAGGGGTCAGCTTAATAACTGAGTGTGAGTATTGACAAGTTGTTTCAACTTTGAGAAGCAGGCAGCATTGGTGGAGGCAGTGTCAGGTTGAGCTCCATTTACTGGGCCCCGCCCGTTATTTCATAGCCCTCTTGTCATTAAGTCCTTCGTTGTTATATATAATGTTCGTTTGTGATAATTTATTTTTAGATAATAAATATTTATAAATCATGATTTATGGTATACGAGATAAATATGTGAGAAGAGTTTTATCTTAACTTACGTCTTTATTGACCCCCGATAAACAATACCAAACATACACATAATGTCCTTTAAATCAATTTGTATAGTTAAAATCAAAGGGGTTGGGTTTTACAGGAGTGGTTAATTTCTCACAACGTAGTAAATTAAGGTTCAAATCTCTATCGGGAGATGTGTCCATATTTAATGCCTGACAGTGCTTCAAATATGATTGCCTCCAAGAAGAGAATACATGTGCTTAGCAAAAAAAAAATTGTATTGTTAAAAAAGCAGGTAAAATTAGTTAAAGATAATAAATTTACGACAAATATACTTTTTTTCCCTAAACATGCTCCTATTTATTAATGAGTAAAAAAAAAGAGTGTTAATAAGAAAAATGATGAAAGATAATGAATAGAGAAAATATGTTGAGTGAGAATGAATAGAATAAGTCAGCATTTTAGTTAATGCAATATATTAAATTAATTGAGGGTAAAATAGGTAAAAATATATTTATTAATTAGGAAAATTCAAAGAGGGCCTTATATAAAGAGGACAAGTCTATTTAGTGCTTGTCTAGATTAGCAGTGAAAACTGTTTTTCTGACGTGATTTATGATATACGAAGTAAGTATGTGAGAGAAGTTTTGTATCAATCAAAAACCGGACGGGGCAATGAACCGGTCACAACATAGATTTAAGAGTTAATGAGTCAACGGGGTCGGACCGGCCATATTAAAATATTATAATTTATTAGTGGTAATATATATATATATTAATATATTTTTAAAACTTCTATAGATAAAAATGAAGATCTTTAGGAAAAAATGCTTAAAATCTATTAGTATTAATTATAATGCATATACTCATACAATAATATCTCCTTTCCTATAATTATTAGATCATTTTAAATAATCTTTTTCATTATCTTCTTCTTTTTTTTAAATTTATTCTTTCTTTACCTACTTTTGTCTTCATTTTGGTATCTGACTTTTCATTTTTCCCCAAAAAATAACACAAAATAATAATTAAAAAAAGAACCGGTCCAACCAGTTAAACCACTGGTTTTCCCGATTTTAACCAATCCAACCAGTTTCAAATCGATTCACAGTCCAATGGGTGACCTAGACCGAACCATTGACCGGTTCCCGGTTCAACCGGTTGAATCGGCCTGTTCAGTTTTTTGTTCATTGGTCTCGACTTATATGAATGTGATTTTTAAACACCAACTCAAATTGGCCTTAAAAAATAGGACCTTATAATCAAGGACGAAGTGAGTGCTATCCAAACTAAGATTCTGAAACCCGGACCAGCCATTGAACCAGTCAGGATATTGGGTCAAGGGTCAATGGGTCAGATTGGATCAAATATAAGCTAACATAGGGCCAAATCGATGAGAAATTGGAGATTTCATGGTTATTAATATGAAATTCTAAAGAAAATTTTTTTTAAAAAAAACCTGAACTAGGTTGACTCCATAACCGAATCAGTTTATAGGCCTGTTTGCCAGTTTTCAGTCCGCACTTCAAAACCGTGATCCAAACCCTAACCTATTATTACAAACGTGCATGTTTACTTCCTTAACTATATCCAAGGTTTTTGTTTGATCATTTATTTTTTATTTTTTGAAAAAAAAAATCAATTTTCAGTTACCTAGCCCAAACACGATTAATGTGTATAAAAAAAGGCCTATCACTATTAATCTCTGGTAATGATTTTTTAAACGGTAATTGATATTTTAAAAAATATCAATATTTGAGAATATTCTGTGAACGTTTAAAATTCCGCTGTTAGCTCTTTTTTTTTTTTTTTTTTTTTGTTGCCAGTGACATTAAAATTGAAGGACTTAAAGGGAAAATCACTTAAAAATATCGCCAAAATAGCTAAATTCCAATTCAATGCTGCGAAATTCTGAAATCCTGATTCAGTACAGTGTCACTACGGATAAACAGTACGGGGGTGCAAAAAGACGATTTTGCCCTTTAGCCCTCCCTATCGCCACTTCAAAATAACAACACAAAACTTTTAATTAACAACTCGGGATTATTGATTAACAACTCCGCTTTATTCTTTCACATATTCGTATCTAAAAAATATAGTGTTGTTAATGTAAAATACGGTGTTGTTAATAAAGAAAGAGGTGTTATTATTAGCCCTGAGACTTAAGTTACGAAGTTGTGAAATAAGAAATGAGAGTTGTTAATGTAGAATATAGTGCTGTTATTGTTAAAGTAAAAAGAAGAAACTGGAGTTGTTAATTAAAAGTCTTGTGTTGTTATTCTGAAATGGCGAGAGGGAGGGATGAAGGGCAAAATCATCTTTTCGCACCCCAGCACTGTTCATCCGTATTGACACAGCGCTGAATCAGGATTTCAGAATTTTGCAGTACTAAATCAAAATTTAGCTATTTCGACAGTATTTTTAAGGGATTTTCCCAGACTTAAAAGATCATTTTACCGTAATACATTCCACTTTACAACGAAATAAAAATCATAGAATCTACTGAAAAATGACCATATAAAAAGATTAATGTAAAATAAGGTAAAATTAAAATTTTCTGTTATACACAAATCCTTATTTTACATTAATTTTCGAATTCGGAATTGGCATCACCCCCGTAATCTACAACATTGGATGCTTGGAGTTCAGTAACAAAAGGAACACACGAGCTCTCTTTTTTAGGACCGACACTCACCAAATTCCTCTTACTTTAACTGTGTCTGTGTGTACTTTTCCGGCTTGTTTGGTATGAGAGGAAGGAAGGAAAAATGGGTGAAGAGAAAATTTTTTTGAGTTAAATTTAAAAAAAAAAGAGAAGTGGGATTAAAAGTGTTTAATTAATTTTTCTTACTATTTTATCTTATATATTCTCTTTATTAAAATTTTATTATCCCACTTCTTCAATTTTTTAAAATTCAACTCATAAAAATTTTTCCTCCTCTCCTTTCCCCTTCAAATCCCTCACACCAAACACACCCTTCAAGAAATCTTTAGAAGTCCTTCACCTCATTTTTAGCCAACGCAAGGGTCGCCCCATCATTCAAGCATTTTTCTGTGGGTATTCTCAATTACCGTGCCTTCATTTTCAGCTCTATTCAAAATCATAATGCGCCACGCTCATTTTTATGCATATACACCTGGACACATGTGGTTGATTAATTATATTCAACAACGACAATTTCAACTATGTGTCACACTGTCATTCCCACACCTTTTATATGCATAAATAAACTAATGTGGGCCACCTGATGTTTGGTTGAAGTTTAAGAAATAAATCATACGGTCCTATATAAACTCAGATTTTTTTTTTTGACCTGGATATAAACTCATAGATTAAACAATGTGATTTGGCAAGATTTTTAATAGAGAGCATATGATAAGGCTATAATTAATTAAGGATTAATGTGCATCTAATATGGTGCATACAGCACTCTAAAGTATTTTGTAGGGTATCAAACATTCTAAAATATTTTTTAAGTGAGCTTAACACCTTAAAATATTTTTTCCACCCAATACCTTGAAGTATTTTTCAAAAGCGTCCAGCAATTTAAAATATTTTTTTGGTTTGTCCCGCGCCAAGGCATAAAAAATAAGTTAAAATGTTGGACATACCTAAAAATTAAAGTATTTTAAATATGCTACAAATTAAAATACTTTATGATGCTAGATGTATTTGATAAAATATTTTAGAATATTGGATGCACCTTGCATCTTAATCATATATTCCTTTTGGTTCTTAGTATAAGATATATTTACCTACTTTGATTAGATTTAGTTAGTTAGTTAAGTAATTTATATAATATATATTTTCTAAAATATCCTAGTCATCTTCATTAATTTCTTGATTCTCTGCTCTCTTCCTTTTGATTATTGTTGAGGGAGCATTGATAGGGGCAAATTAAGAAATGATTGACAAATATAAAACTATGTCTTATATTTATTATGATCAAGATCAACTCTCTAAATATATCTTATCCATATATATGGAAGATGAAATGTTTCCGTCCGTCATCAGAGTTTGTTAGAGTGACCATATACAAAACAACAATAAGTAGCCATTGGAATTATGTTGTGATCGTTTGGAATAGCTTATTTTTGGGTAATAAGTGCTTATAAATCGTGATTCACGGTATACGAGGTAAGTATGTGAGAAGAGTTTTATCTCGGCTTACGTAATAAGCACTTATATTCAAAAAATAAGTGTTCCCAAACATGCGACCTTGCTTTTGTACTTTTGCTAAGCAAAACGGCCATGACGTTTCCACTTTTCCAAAATTTAAAATAAAGGTTAAAGGATGCTTTTGATCTTTTATATTTTACTCGAGGGTTCATTTTAGTTCCTTAAATTTATAAAGTGTACCTTTGATCCTTAAAATTAAACACCATTAATGTTATTAATGAAAAATATTGACTAGGTAAAGTTAAGCGGTGATTGTGTAATACTGACTGAGCAAACTGGCCACATGTAACAAAACACCTCATTTAATTTTAATCCAACATTTATTTAATTTAAATTAATTTTTTAAAATAAAAATTTAATTTAAATAAATTATTTTAATAAGTTTCTTCATTCGTTTTCTCTCTTCTTTCATTCATCATCATCAAATCCTAATCTTATAGTGCAACCCTAAACCCTAAACCCTAAACTCTAACACCAGCACCATCTTCATCTTCATCTTCAATTGCTTTGTGCTATATGATTCCATGATTCGTATGTTCAATTAGGAGTTAATTTTGTCTTATTGGGCTCCAAGTCTTTTATATAGTGCCATGCTAGTTTCAACATGCGGGCGTAAGTGCAGGTTCTTACCTTGGTGGGTGACCAACTGGATTATGGCGTAGACAACAGGCTTATTTGGTTCAACGTTTTTAAAAAAAATAAGTTTTTATTATGTAAGTCGAGATAAAACTCCTTTCACATACTTATATCGTATACTGTGAACCACGATTTATAAGCACTTATTATATAAAATAAGCTATTCCAAACAAACATAACATATATGGTGCATTTTTAACTTTTAAGCACCTGTTTCAATGAGGATGGATTGGGTGTTTGGAATAACAATACATCCAATCATCAGGTTGGCATTGTCACTCTGATTCATTCACTTTTAACGCTATTATCTCCTGGGACATGCATGCTTGTCTCTAATATATTTTTGACATTGTTCATTCCAGGCTGTAATGGCTATGAGGGATTCGATCAAGCGTCACTAATAGCTATGCTATGGAATATATTTCTTTATGAAGATGAAGAAGTGTGCTGCTGTATTAGAATGCTAGGGTTTGACGCCGAAGAAAGAAGAGATAAATCGGATAAATAAATTGATTAAAATAATTTATTTAAAGTAGATTTTCATATAGAAAATAAAAAATGTAAATTAAGTAATGCCATGTAGGATTAAAAATAAATGAGGTGTTGCATTGCAAGTGGATAGTTTGCTCAGTTAGCATTGTATAGTTACTATTTAACTTTATCTAATCAACATTTTTAGTTAGAAACATCAACGGTGTTAAGTTTTAAAAATTAAAAGTACACTAATAAAATTAAGGGACTAAAACAAACCCACAAGCAAATATAAATGATCAAAAGCATACGTTAGCCAAAAATCAATTACATTAGTTATTTATAAAAATTTGGGTTGATTTCTATAAATACCCATTTTAATTAATTTTCTGTATTATAAACTATCCTTCTAATTAATGTTTTAAAAGCCAGACCGGACGTTGAGCCGGAAAGGTAAGCAGGTTAAAGTTCAACCGGTTGAGTCGTTGAGCCGGATCAGTGACGTAATAATTAAATTTTAAAATATTATATATATATTATAATAATTAATCTTTAGTTTAATTTCATATGAAGTTAGTAAAGTCACAAAACACCATTTAAGGAAGAGCATTTAAATCAACCATTAACCTAACAAAAAGCACAAATAATAATGATTTCATGTCTTGTTAAATATTGGTATTTGGTGGCTCTTGATTGATCAAAACATAAGTTTCTTGAAAAATATTTGGACAAAAAATGTCATCATCTTCTTGAACAAATATAAGGCTTACACGGATATTTTGCTAGCCAATAAAATCCTATATATACAGCTAAACAAAACTGGCAAAACATACACTTATAAAATATTAAAACCTGACAACAAAAATTAAAATCAAAATAAAAGATGAAAAGATTTCTACTGTTCTACATGTTTTATATCAAGTTCCTTATATCTAAGATATTAAGTTCTCTTATCATATATGAATATATCCTATTAAAGAACTTGATAAAATGGATACAAGAAATTTGACATAAGTATTTTTTATATAATAATATATTATAATTTTGGATAACAAATAAATGAAATTAGATATAGAAGAAATTAATTCAAATTAATTGAAATACATAAGATCTTTAATACTTATCCTTTAGTTGGCAAAAAAGAAAATACTTATCGTTAATTTGTTTGACGAAAATAGAAAAACTATTTATTAAGAACTTCAAAAATAATAAAGGGATTTTTATTAAAACTAAATATTTCTTAAAGAATTATTAGCTGGCTTGCATGTTGTAGAGTGTAGACTATTGAAGTGTGCAGACCTTTCTCTTCAGTCACGACTCACGATGACAAGTCTCAGACTCACAAGTCACAATGACTTCCTTTTTCTCTCTCCAGCAGGTGCATCTTAGTCTTTACATTTTCTCATTGTTTTCTACGGTGAAGGACGGCCATGGGGACTGGAGAAGAGTGAGAACAAATGAAAAATCGCCTTTTTTGTTTCATCTCAACAATAGAATCAGCTTTGCATTTCAGATAAGAGTTTCATCCCTCTTATCCAATGTTCTTATATCGTGTTTTAATCTTCGGCATCTCCTTCCCCCTCTCCTTCCCTTCTTTCAGAAATTTTTCTACATTTTATGTCAGACTCATCTGGTTCTTAAATAACCGTTCCGGGTAGCGGTTGGATTCCGGTTAACGGCTTAAACGCCGGTTTCGGGCGGCCAAATCCGGCCTAACTCTTCAGACGGCCTAACTATTTGAGCCAAGCCATTTCTATCTCCGGCCGACAGTCCAACCGTCCGGTCCGATCCGGTTTAGCAAACGTTGCTTTTAATAGAATGCTTATAATATACGTAATCAATAGCAACAAAATTTGAAAAAATAGTATATAAATTTAGAAGTTAAAGATGTTATATTTATGGCTCATTTACTGTTTTTATATTTAGAAGAAAAGAGCTTTTTTTTTTTTTCCCCTTTTTGGCCAACGCTAAAGGGGCATTTATAGATTTTTTTTATACAAGGCCATTAATTGGATATTGCATTACTCTAGAAAACTAAGGGCCTGTTTGATTTGATCTCATTACATCCTGTAATACAATACAGTACGATGCAATAGTAATGCAATGTAATATTAATTACAAGGATTGCGTTTGGTTTGATTTTTAAGCAAGATGCAATGAATTAATATTTTAACAATTATTTAAAATTAATATATTGCACAAAGTCTAGTTTACCTTTAATCTAATCTTTACAGAAAAAATAGTTAAGAGTCGAAGGCGGCAGAGATGGAGGAGGAAGAGGTAGTGGCTGCGGCGGCAGGCGGGTGACGGCGACGGCGGCAGTAACGGTGGGGTGGGGGTGGGGGTGGTGGTGAGTAGAGGAGGAGGAGGAGGTGGTGGCAGCGGCCGGTGGGGGGTGACGGAGGTGGGTGGAGGAGGAGGTAGCAGGGGCGACGGCAGCAGCGGTTGGGGGGAGGAGGAGGTGGCAGTAGCGACGGGGGGTGGTGGAGGAGGAGGTAGTGGCAGCGACGGTTGTCGCAAATGAAATGAGATAAGTGAAATAAACACGTGAAATTATAGGGTAAATTAGACTTTTTTAATCATGTGATGGGATGATAATAAGGATTTATAGGGGGAGGTATGAATGTGGATTACCAATTTTTTGATAATCATCATTACCATGGTAAACCCTAATACCTTGCTAAAAAATAACCAAATACTATTCTCTTAACAATGCAATCATGATTACCATTGCAGGCATGTAATGAGGTTGAATCAAACGGGTTCTAAGAGAGTCCCTCCGTAAGTAAGACCCTTCCTCAAAAACTTCATGCATCCTGGGTGGGGAATCAGAAGAAACACTAGCACTTCCAACAACTGGTGAGGGCATTCATAGATTTTAAAAACACACACAAAGGTCGCCTAGGATTCTATCTTATCTTCGAGGTTGATGGTTATCAAATCATTAATATTAATTATGATTAGGACCACGCGACATGTACTTAAAATGGAAAATATGGATCTTCTGCTTTGCATGGGTATCGTACTTTTGCTGTCGGTGATCATTCTCTTCTATTAATAGTTCACCTGGTTTAATTTTGCAAAGGTATTGGCTGTATGCCTTTATGTATGTGAAATTGAATGTTCAGATCTTTTTTCGTTTATTCGTTTTCATGTCATATTAAATTTAGGGCCGTGACGGGTAAAACATGCATGGCTCTTTACTAAATTATACGCAGCAGACTCGTGATTCTGATAGTAATGATTAACCTTAATTCATATAGTATGGTACCTAAAATACTCTAAACATCCTTTCGTATTATCTTAATTATACATACCTGATCTTTGTCTTTAAAACTCATATATCTCTCTTAAAATTAAAACATGTGTTACACAAACCCCCCGGATCTTGAAGATTTTACTTCCATCAATTCAAATGTTAACTTTGACTTATAAATATTTTTTTTTGACTAAAATACCCCTATTTAACATAAGAATTATTTAAACATTTATATTGACTATAAACATTATACAACCAAGAAGTAATTCTAATATATTTTCTTTCAAAATATCTACTATATTATAGAATTTATTAATTTTTATTATATTATAAGTTTTTTAATCTTTTTTGGTATATAAAATTTTATATTTAATTTTTCATCATATTTGTCTGAGATGATAAAGGGTAATTTAGTCAATAAAAATTATAACTAAAAAATATATTTTTGAAATCATTTTAGAATATTTTTGAAAGAGTTAGCAGTTTGGATTTAAGTGTAGATTTTGAAAATAGAGACGAGATCTGTATAATTAAAGCAAAACATAGGAATGATCAAAATATTATGCTCTACTTTATTTATTTATTTAAACGTGTTATTACAAGGTAAAAGTTTAAATGGGGCATTTAATAGAACGTAACTATGAATATGAACCACGTTGAGAGACAACATGAAAGGGACTACTTCAGGAAGATGTAAAATAAGAAACAATTAAAGTGAATAATTAATGCATACAAGTTGGCCAAAAAAAACATTAATGCACACATAAACAAGCGCACACTCCAGATTTCGAAGTAATCTACTTACTCGTCTGTCAAATTGAAAGGCTCAATACTTGGTAAATCATTTTATGACGATTCTTAACCGTCATGATAATCAAAAGGGTTAAGGTGTAAATTTATTAATGAAGTTTTGTTTGAGGAGCGTCTGGTATAAATATCTTTTAGAATAGGCAAAAATACTAATGAATAATTAAAAATGGGCATCCACCACAAAAACCGTTAATCCATACTAACGGTGTTAAATTATAAGAGAAGAAAGCTCCTAACGGCGTTAGTACAGATTTAACGGTTTTTGTGGTGGATGCCCCTTTTTAATTGTTCATTGGTATTTTTGGCCTTTCTAAAAAATATTTGTGCCGGACGCTTTTTGAAAAAAACTTCGTTGGTAAATTTGCACCTTAACCCTAACCAAAACAGCTGTCGAATAATTACATTTTTATAGAAGTGTCCATTTTGTATTAGACGAAATATTAGTCAAGTAGATGCATAAAATCTGCTTTGGACACAGATATGTTAAAGCTGTATGAGAACATGTCAAGTATATAATTATGTAATTTATCGGACAAAAAAATATAATTATGTAATTTAAAGATTAGACCCAGATATAATTTAACTGTTTTTGTTCCGGTAAGCTGTCATAATCAAAATAATGAGCATGATAAAAATAAAATTATTAATAATAAGTTTAATAGATGTATATTTCAATAGTAAAATATAAAATGACGTATAAAATTTTTTACAAATTAAACTTAAATATTTATTTTTATTATTAGGAAACGTTACCGGGAAGATATAGTATGAATTATAAGCGCAAATTATTGTTACATTATGCTATAATTTTTTTTTATATAAAGACAAATTTCATTAAACGCACATTAAGACGATTACAATAAGCTTGGGCTACAGTACATCAAAAATGAAAGCAAAACTAAGCAGCCCAAGACAACACAGCAGCAAAACAAAGAAACAAACAACCAGAAACTAAAAACGGCGCACATGAAGCAACAAAAAAACAAAGTAGCAAGCGACGTTTGCAGACAAGAAGGTTCCTAGCCACCAAAAGAGAGCCACCAAGAATTGCCAAAAACGCAGATGGAACCAAGAAGGATTGAGTAGGATATAACATAGGGGTGTTGCAGTATGTCTCCCAGAGGACATGGCCACTTGAGTGAACCAACGTGGTTTGAAGCTTCCCATAGGTAGAGAAAGTAGGCAACTAGACAGGTCTAGATGCCAAAAAAAATTAAGAAATGAACAAACCTGAGCTCCAGCTAACGCGCGAGGAGAATTTGATGGTGAAAGTTACAAACCTACAAAAACATACAGGCAGAAACCAGACAACAACATAAAGGAAACCAACAAGCAACCTAATAAAAGGAAGCAACACAGCAGGATGGACCTCCAAGTGGCTGCTGAGTGACTTAGAGGTCCCCAGTAAGATCATCTAGATGTGGGGAGCTTTTTGGCACAAGCTTCGCTAAAACCCAGAACATAAGCACGAATCTCATCTAATTTACGCTTGCGGCTAAAGCAACACTGCTCCATGGTATGAAAGTAGAACACCTTAGAAATAAAAAGCAATTCTTACCGATGCCCAAACAAGTAGAGAAAAATATTAGGAATTGCCACCGTTGCCTTCAGCAATAAAAGAAATCATGAGGAGGCTCTTTCATCTAACAAATACGGAAGCAAGAAGGAGCAAGAGCATCCTTGCGTAGAGCAACTAACTTGATATACTTAACTGGAGTCTCAAGATGGTTATCGGCAGCCCATTTTCTAGAGACACAAGGGTGGAGACATGATGAAGAGGCTTGAAAATCAGGCTAAGCTGAACATGAATCGGCTTGACCAGAGGTGTCAAGAGGAGGATCATGAGCAAAATAACTAGCCCAAATCTTAAGTCCAATTGTGCGATGCAAAAATTAATAGTTGCCAGCCGAAGAAATATGACCCGACTTGGAGCCTAAGACCCTAGAAGAGATCCGAACACCATTAGCCGATTTGTGTAAATACCCCGCCTAAGGACACGAACCACAGGGCACTACCAGGATCGGCTTGGCACAACCATCCCGCTACTAGGACACCAAACAGGATATTTGCACCCCTTTGTGCATGTCTTTCGCCTCCCTAGAGCTCGAAGCCACAACCTTGGGGATAAGATCGCTCTTATGTGAGACTTTGGTACCATTAGACCGATCCTGGTAGTGCCTTGTAGTTTGTGTCCTCGGACAGGGCCGTTACATAAAAAGGTGCCTTTTTATGTAACGGCCCCACACATGCAGCTGGCCTAGCCCACATAAGTGGCCATATAGGCCCTCGGTAGGAATTGTCCCCTCCTCTGCACCATACAGGTGCTTGGGGATTTATTTTGCTTTCCCATGGGATCGAACACACTACCTAAGGATAAGTAGTGCGCCAGGACCCACTTGGTAGCCACTTGCACTACTGGATGACAAAAGAAGTCGAAATCCAAAGACCACCAGTAATAGAAATCTTAATACGCAAGCCCCCAAAACAGGATGATGAGCGAGAATCAAACTCTAAGAAGGTGCCAAAAGCATTACCAATACAACGAGCAACCTCTAACGTATAGCAATCAAGGGGAAGATCAAGCACCTGCATACAAGCATGAAAGGTCGAGAAAGACACCATAGATAAGGGGGTATCCAGTTTCTACTCTAAGACAACAATAGAGAGCCCTTGAAGCAGCCAAAGAATGAAAGAACAGTTCCGTGAATCTCGAAAGTGAAGAACAAATCAATTCTAAAACTGTTGCACAATAAAAACGTGATATTGGAGGCACTAGTGCAAATCAATAAGGGCCTGCAGCTTACAAACATGAATAGGTTGGTTAGAAAGAATTTCTGCAAATAAAAAGTGTTGCCGACAATAGTCCAAGTGCTTGGAACTCGCAGATGGCAAAAACATAACAACCAGATAAGAAGGCTAGAACTGAAACCAGCAACATGAACAAGGAAACAGAGCACCGAGGAAGCAAAAATGAGCAACCGAAGCAAAAGCTAGAGTAAGCAGAGAAGAACCACTGCCTTAAAAGAGAAAAATTCTCTCCCCACTTCAATTCATTAGCTAGCCTTAATTTAAGTTCAAATCCAATCATTGTGCTGTAATTTACGTAGAGATACCATGTGAGATATGATGCGCTTAGGGGTGGAAACAGGCCAAGCGGCCTGTCAGGGGCCTGTAGCTTGGCCTGTGATTGGCTTGTTCAGGCCTGATCTGTTAGGCTAAAAGGCTAGGCCAAGGTCAAAACAAAAGCATGTTTTGCTTAATAGATGTTTTGCTTAATAGGCCAAGCCAAGGCCTATTGACAGGCCTGTTAGGCTGGCCTGAGCCTGTAAAAATATTTTTAAGAAAAAAATCAGATAAGGGTTAAAGGATAATTTCATCTGAGCCTGTAAGTTTTAGCCTGTTTTTGACCTGTTTAAAGAGGCCTGTTAAGGAGGCTTGTTTTCGGCTTGTGGCCTGTTTTGCAGTGTGGCCTATAGGCCTGTTGGTTTGCTTAAAAAATTTTAAAAATTCAGGCTTTCTTAAACAGGCTTCAGGCCAGGCCAGACCTGTAAATAGGCCAGGCTTAGGCCTAAACATTTGCCTTCAACAGGCCATAGGTTAAGCTCAGGCCAGTTTGTGCCTTAACAGGCCTGGCTTGTTAAGGCAAAAGTCTGGTTTGACCTGACCTGTTTCCACCTCTAGATGCGCTAACATGATCAGACTCAATTTTTTCTTTATAATAATTAGACTCGCAATAACCCATATTATTCATTACTGCCAAAAAAACCCACATTATTCGTGTATTATTATAATACGATCTGTAACATTACATATTAACATAAGTAATGATCCAAAATCAGATTTTACAGACAAGCATTTAAAAAAAAAAAAAGGTGTATGGATATAACATCATATGGTCAGTCATGCTTCTATGGTGCTTGCCCATGTAAATTTCGTGATAATATGTCAGTTTACACTATCATTCACATCAATATCATCAATCATTAATATTGGAAATGTAATCATTATTTAATATGGATTATTTTTTTGGTAGAATGACAAAAAAGACCTTTGAAATTGAAAAATCTTAAATCAAGTATTTCTCAAAAAAAAAAAAAGTTGTGAATTATTTATTAAATCTCATCATTACTTTATCAATTATTGGCAACAAACTTGATTTGAGATTTTACAATTTTAAAATTTATTTACAGTCATTTTCGGTTAATTTTTTGCCCGGAATGCAATATAGATTATTGGGCTATACTCCATTTGATCTATATTATAAGACATCTTTTAGAAAGTGTTTTTGGTCTAAACAAGGTATTTGTTAGTTTCTAAGAGTATTAATTTCCCCCATATCTAATAAGGATGGTAAGAGTGTAAAAATTAATATGATGTTATAGTTTAGTTAGTTAATAAAGGCAACATTGAAAATCATTTGAATTTTATAAAAAATTTAACTTCTTTAATTATTTTATTGATATATGTGAATTAATTAGAAGGGACTTATATTTAAAGAGTGAGTAGTGTGTATGTATCTAGACAATTTTGTGATCAACTTGCTAGTAGTTTTAATGTTTTATAAATCGCATTGATTTTCAATTCCACCAAGGGTATAATCATTTGGGCTTGCCTCTCTTAAGTCTCAACAAATGAGTTTTTCAGGATTCTAACTTATGTTCTCTTCTTTATAGATGTTAACTAACAGGTTATTAATACCTTTCTTAAACCTATGCTTTTATTTTCTAAATTTTTCATATAAATTTCATTTATTTGATTGAGCTTTTCATGAGAGTGGATAGTTCTTTAAGTAAATAAAAAATCACCACATATTTCATTATTAATTAACTTAATTAATTTTCATGATGTATAAAAACTTGTGTATATGCTCAGGTCCAACAAAACTTGGATATATACAATTTTCAACACATCAAATGATCAAAATACTTTTAAAAAAGCCGGCGCGAATCATCTTACAATCCAGGGAGCACACGGTCACGGCTAGGACTGGTAATTCGGGCCGGGCTGGCAGGCCAGCCCGTTTTTTTGAAACGGGTTCGGGCCGCCAAAATGGCGGCCCGATTAAAAACGGGCTCAGCCCGTTTAGCCCGCGGGTTGATGCGGGCCAGCCCGCGGGCTGGCCCGCTTAATTTTTTTTTTTCATTTTTTTTATTTTTTTTATTTTTTTTCTCAAATATCCTTGATCCCTTATCTCATTTTTCTTTGATGATGTGTTTAATTAATTCCTCATACTTTTTATTTGACACTTATTTTCATATTATATTTATTTATTATACTATTATTAAATTAAAAAGAGATGTATTTATATAGTTTTGTGATGTAAATAGATTAAAAAAAAGGAAAGTAAGAATGAAATTGATTTCTTAACACAAATGTATAAAAGAAAAGAAGTGTGATATGAGCGGGTGAAAAAGAAAATATTAAAAATTTAAAAAAAAAAAAAAAAAAATTGGCAGGCTGGCGGGCTGGCCGGCCAGCCCGCGAAGGGGGCGGGCTGACCCGCTTCAGCCCGCAACCCGCGGGCCAGCCCGTTTTCCCACTTCTAGTCACGGCCTTCACGCTGGTCATGAAATCAAAATTACAGCTAAAAAACCCAAATTTGAGAGAGAGGGGAAAAAAAAAAAACGCTGGATTCTATTCAAAATCTGAAAACTTGTAACCTAAGTTTCAGACTTTTGATGTGTATCCCCATGTTAATCCGCCTAATCTCCGAGAGTTTACGAATCCCTAGCCCGTTTGAACAGCCTTAAATCCTCAGATCACTGAACAGTTTCACCGTCAGTGATTGAATAAAGAAAAACGCAGAAGCGTTTCATGAAAATCAGAAAGAAAAGGGGAAAAAAGAGAGAGAAGGAAAGAAAATAAAGCGGAGGTGTCGAGTGTGTAACTGATTGTGGTTTGTTTTAGGAAGGAACAGGAAGGAGGGTTGTGCGAGACACCGTTTCGATTTTGGCACATAGTGCGTCATCGTCAGCGTCTGGTAATCGCCTTCTCGAAAAAAAACAGTTTTGAGAGAGCGAATTAGGGACTTGGTCCTCACACCCGCGCCGAGGGGAACCAAATTAGAATAAGGAAGCACCGATATAGTAGTAAATCTCAATACTATGGGCTATAAATACTGATCTTTTTTTCCCTTTCTTTCTCTTCATCCATGTGCATCTCTCTTGAGCAATCCCTGAGGAATCGTTCCTTCACTCCTCGGAGCGTTTCCTCTCTCGGGGGTGTCCTTACACTCCCTCTTCTCTATACACTCCTTAATTTCCTCCTATTCTTCTTCTCTCTGCAGAATTCAGTTATCCCTGTTTGATTGTCCTTTTTGTTTCTCTTTTCGGGTCTCTGTTCTGTCCATTTTCCTCTTCTGGGGGTGTTCTCCTTTGGTTCTGGGTATGGCCAATTGGAGAAAACAACAAGAGGCCAGGCGTCATCAGGTGGGTCAGTGGAACAGATCATACAGCAGAAAGCCTCCTCTGGGTTAGTATATATTTATATTTGGTCTTTATTTTTGGAGTTGTTGCATGAGTATCTGGTAGTTCCCATTCACACTATTTTGTTTTCATAAGGTACGGAATGGTGGGGTGAGTGATGAAATTGTTTGACGTGGTTTTTGTTCGGGTCAAAATGTTAACCCTGCTACGAAATTTCGGATTGGGTTTTTCTCAAGAGGCTTGGTTCCCCTCAAAATTTTTAGCATCATTTTGAAGTGGCAATTATTGTTTTGTTGCTTTTCTGTGCTATATGTTTCTGTAGATTGGCTTTAACCATAGCGTCTGTTTGGGCCAGAGCTTGATAATCTAATATACTTGGGTGTGGCTCTCAAGTTCTGAAGGGCCTGTGGGGTTATGATGAGGAATTTAATTTCATTTGTTTTGTTTTGGCCCCCCTCTAAGAAAAGAGGTTGGATAATAATGAAGAAAGGGTTTTAAAGTGTTAAAGTTCTGTAGTAGCTTTGGTTGGTAAGTTGGTGGTTCTGATTTCTTCTAGTGGATGCTTTGCATGTCCGTTGGGTTGATTGGCCCCTACTTCATTGATTTATCGCTCTGGAGTTGCTTTAAGATAACTGATTTACCTTCATTTATTTGATCTTCTGCACGTCCTGCCCTGCTGCAAATAAGGTTGCTGTCTATTTAGAACTCGAGCTACCTTGCTCTTGTCTTGCCACTTCGTGTGTTGATTTCTGCCGATTGATTCATGCTGTTGCCCTTAAAAAACTGATCACCTTGACTGTACCATTTTGTATGTTGATTTCTGCTAATTTATTCATTCAGTTACCTGTAAAAAAGAGATCCCTACTTCCTGAAATTGGCAAAGCTTATAGATACATAAAATTCCATTTTTGTTGGTTTTTAAGTTGGTTTATGTTATATTTTAGACTGAAACCTTCTTGATTTTGGCAATGTCAGAGTAATTATCTAGTGATTGAATCTTTCTATGATGTGTTAGAAATTAATCACTGACTCATTGAGCTATCGATATAGAAAAAACTTTAAGATTACAAGATTTCCTTGTGTTAGTTGATGTTTTGTACGTTCTCTGTCATGGCTTTGTCGATTTGTGTCACGTGTCGGGGAGAAACCGTCTCACATTTTGGTAACATCTAAATAGGTATCTATCAAAAAAATCTTACATTTTGGTAACATCTAAATAGGTATCTATTAAAAAAATCTTTTGATTACATGCGGAGAACAAATGGCGCATCAATGAATTTTTTGATAAAGCTGTACGATAACTAAATTTCCTTTATTTGTGGACTCTGCCCCCATTCGAACACAATTTTTTGTCATGTTATGAAACCAAACTGTCATGACCAAGGCAATGTCTATGCAGACTTATATTAGTTGAATCCTTCTATGAAATGTTTAAATCAATTAGCAGATGTTGAAGAAGTAATCCTTGTTCGGTATAATATCAAAACATGCTTTTTTTCCCACTAAAGCGTTTTCTCTTCTTCCATATTGAAGAAGTAATCATTGTGCTAATCATATTTGTAGTTTTAGTCTGTAAGACATTCTTTTCTTCTGTCTTGTTCTAGCATGATTATAGGTCCTTTCGTGCGTTGAATTGAGCTGACAGCTCTATTTTTCTTGATATGCGGCAGATAGGTGGGAGGCCAGAGTACCTGCGTGGGAAAAGGAATTTTGTGCTGTAATTGGCTCAGTTCCATGGCCAAAGGTGGTAGAAACCAAGAAGTATATCTATCTACATGACAATGTGGTGAAGTGGGATGATTCTGCTGGTAAAGAGGCATTTGACAATGCTAAAAAGAAGTTTTGGGAAGAGATCAATGGGCTTCCCTGCGATGTATCTTTGCCTGACCCCGACTTGCACATTGAACATGTAGATTGGAATGTGGCAGTCGACCCTGAGCTAATTCTGGACTTGGAACGAGAACCAGTCCCCAGTGAAAAAGCTAGTGATGAAGTTGTGATTCTCGATAGTTCTCACCTCTTGGACCAATCATTTTTCTGCACAGGATGGGGGGAAGCTGAAGTCATAATGCCTACAGGTTGGGGGGAAGATGAAATTGCACCAACTGCAGGTAGGGCGGAAGCTGACACCCTGCAGCCTCCAGTTTGGGGGGATTATGGTGTGAATGTGAATAAGCGGGTAGACAACTGCACCGGGTGGGGGGATCCCAATCCGAATGTAAATAGCAGTGGTCTACTTCAGGATAATGTTCCTGTTCCTCCTCCTCCTACTGGGTGGGGGTACCCTAACCCGAATGTAAATAGCCAAATAACTGGATGGGGAGAACCTGAGGCAGATCCTCCTAAAGATTATCATTTTCCTCCTCAAGGATGGGATCCCGACCTGAATGCGTATGGTGGAGTAAATTCCAGCACTGGATGGGGAGAGGCTGAAATAAACCTTCCAAAAGATACTGATACAGGTGAAGGCTCCTGGGAACAGTATCATGTCCCTCAAGAACCTGTGAAAGTATCTGAATGGGTGAACCAGGAGAACGATTCCTGGCAATGGAAGGAAAGACAACAGAGTGGCTTTCAGAAAACTGGCAAAGGAAGAGGCATTATTGGGAATTGGGGAAGAAGCTCTGATGGAAGTAACAAGAGGAGAGAACAAGTATCTTTCAGACAACAAAGTGGCTTTCAGACCAGTGCTTATCATGGTAATGAGAATCAGATGGGTAGTAGAGGAAGGAGAAACAATAGGGGAAGAAAGAGGGGTGGTTTTGGTTATGGCCGTTCTTATGGGGACAACATGGCCACTGCCAGGTGGGAAGTGAAGACAAAGTGAGCATCAAATAACGAGCTTGGACTGCAAGGAATCCCATGGATTTAAACTGGGAAGAGCCTGTTTGAGTTGATAAGTTGCTGTTTCGGGAATATTTGGTAAATATGATAGGATTTTGCGGAGAGTCAGCATTTTCATTTTCTGTTTTACTTTTACATCATATCTGGAGGTAGCCGTTTTTAGGATATGAACATGACCTTTTCTTTGAGCTGAAAGAGTCGTGTTCTTAGGTATGTTCAGAGATAGAGAGCTCTTATTCCCGATTGTTTTTATGTTTGTATCCATAGCCCGTCGATAGCTCGACAATTGCGCCCCCCCCCCCCCCCCCAAAAAAAAAAAAGGAAAGCTTTTGTTGATAGGTGAGTTGTTCGTTGATATATTTTGGTATAGCTAAATCGTTCGTTCCTGCCTCATTGATTCTGATCTTTCTGATCTGGTTATTCTCTCAGCTGTCTTTGTTTTGCCAGAATCTCTCCTTGCTAAACTATATAGTAGTATATATTTTCGTCTAATGCATTGGCACTCACACAAGTAAAGCTATTTGTCCCCGCTAGCATACAAGAATTTCACAGAAACCCTATTTTTAATAGGTTTTAATGGTGAAAATAGTCTGGGTATTAGGGATGGAAATAAGCTAGACCCTTATCAGGGGCTTACAACCTTACCTGATCAGAGCCTAATTTGGCCTGGACTGTTTAGTGAACAGGTTAGGCTTCAGGCATATTTAGAGGCCTTCTAAGGTAAATAGGTTAGGCATTTAATTCGAAGCCTTGTCTGAAAGCTTATAGGCCTCGCCCGATTGATTTATAAAAATATATTTTTATCACACACATATATTCATATATCATATAAGTGGTAAAATCACTTTAATATCCTTAGGTTAACTTAGGTTAATTTTACTTGTGAAACCCTCCTCCCATCATACATTTAGGGTCTGTTTGGTGTGAGGGATTTGGAGGGGAGGGGAGGGAAAATTTTTATAAGTTGAATTTTAAAAGATTGAAGAAGTGGGGTAATAAAATTTTAATAAAGAGAATATATAAGATAAAATAGTAAGAAAAATTAATTAAAAATTTTTAACTCCACTTCTCTAATTTTTTTAAATTCAACTCAAAAAAATTTTCCCTCCGCCCACTTTCCCTCCCCTCCCCTCAAACCAAACAAGCCCTTAGCGGCAACCGTGAGGAGCACTTAGGGCCTGTTTGGTTGGAGGGGAGGGGAGGAAAAATGAGCTCCTCCCCTCATTTGGTTTAAAATTTTGGAGGGGAAGGGACTAAAAATCTGACTCTCTCACCCATCCCCTCCCCTTATTTTGCTCCCCTCCAAATTGGGGTTTTTTTTAGGGGAGCCAAATTTTCTGACCAATTTACCCTCATATTTCTCTGGTATTTCCAGTTTGGTCTTCAGGTTTTACTTTACTGTGCTCCTTCCTTTGGTCTTTCTGATAGGTTTCTCCCTTCCATTGCGGCAACTATTCCTAATTCATCCTTTTATTTCTTCCAGTTCCACATTCCTTCGTGCCCAAAGGATCTTTGCATTTTTTTTTACTCAATAACCTCTTAATTCGGAAACAAAACATTTTTCAACAAAATATAAATAAATAAGTAAAAGGGAGATCAATTTGAGTTACCAACAGTTCTAGCACTACTCTCTTCTGGTTGCTCCATTTTGATAGCAAACATACGGGAAAAACATGAGAACACAAAACTACAAGATTTGTTTTGAGAAAACTACTTAGATCTCTGCCTTATCTTTCTGCGCTTCCTCTTCAACCGCCTCATACGCTTCTTCTTCCACTTGGCTCTCTTGATGCACAGAAACAGGCATCCCTTCCCTTGCTCACCTCATAGTGCTAATGGCTCCCAAGGAATGAGAGCTACGGAGAATAAATTGATCTTTGCGTTTTTTTTTTCGTTCTTTCCGATGGATCTTTGTTGTTTTAATTTTTTCAAATATATTATTTTATTAATATATATATATATATATATGTATGTATGCATATAAAAGCTGGGGGACATGCAAAATATCTTTGATGACTTGTTTTTTTTTGGCCAATAACTATTATATATTATATATTAAAGCTAGAGGAGAAAACGATAGTGGAAGAAAATTAGAAAACCAAGATTTTGTTGTTGTGTTTTGAGCTGGCCAACTTTTTTCTAGATAAGTGAATTTTCATAAATTATATAATTTAAATTGAGATTTGTGATTGTGTCAATGAGAGTGAATTTTCATAAATTATATACTTTATATTGATGTGTAAATTAATTTAAATAATTTATATGTGTAAAAATATATAAACTAATATATAAGGGTAAAATGGTAAATTAGATATTATTTCTCCTCTCATTCCCTCTTGAACCAAACAAATAATCATTAAAAAACCTTTCTCTTCCTTTCCCTCCAACCAAACCAAACAAGGTAACCTCTTATCCTTCCCTTCCATCCCCTTCCCTCCATTCGCTCCCCTCCCATCAAACCAAACAGGCCTTTAATGTTCATACGCTGACCCTCTTTTGCTCTTCCACCTCACATCGTTGATAGCCGTTCACCCATCCTCATCCTCACGTTGCCATTTCTGTGTCTTGTATGATCGCCTTCTCCACGCATTGTGTTCTTCCCCCACCAATGCCACTACAGTTCCATTTGCGTTCCTGATCTCTTTGAACAAGGAAAAAAGGGTTGGCATTTGAGATTTGTGAAATTGAGTTGAGGCATTGGGTTTTGACTTTACATGATTTCCATATTTTTTCATGTATTTTAGAATTTTGCAGTTGTGTAAACCTTGAAACTTTTTTGTCGGATGATTTAAGTTTTCTTCTTGGATTGTTTGTTTTCTCTCATTCCTATCACTTGTCAGGTTCTAGCATCATATATATATATATATATATATATTATAGTTGGTTGTTGTTATTAGAAATGATTATTGTAGGCTTTGATTTTCCTAGCTTCTCAGATTCCTTAGTGTTATTCATTTGAACATTGTTATCATGCAATAAGAAAGTGACGTTTGCATTGCCATTGGGATCTGCGATAGTCAGTGTTATTCTTTTATTTAAATTAATTCCTTTACTAATGGCGTTTCTATCTGTTGAGTGTTGATGATGAAATTATCATTTGATCTCCATTCTTGCGTTGTATTAGCCATTGTCAGGATTGGATGTCGGGACTTTAAATCCCATATAACAATTTTTTAGGATGTGCCATGGGTATCAGAATAATTTTTTAGAATAATTTTCAATAAAAACCAGATTTTATTTCAATTAATGTAACTTTTAAGTTTTAAATAAGCTCAAAACCTATTTAAAGGTACAATTTGTGAATATGTTAACATTGATGCCTATCAAAATCCTACATTTTTGTGCCTACTAGTAGGCCTTTGACGGCTCCAAACCAAATCAAGCTTACTACAAGCTTTGGCTTGAGTTAAAAGAGTAGCCTGAGTACAAGCTTAGGCTTTAAGCCTATGTTATAGATTTAGACCTATCTAGTCAAAGTCTGACTTGACTTATTTCCACCCTATTGGATATGGAGTATGAAATATAATGAAGAAATGTTACCGTGAAAAGAATGGATTAATGATAGAGGTATATTAATATATTCCTATACATATGATAATTAGCATTATAATGATGCTCAAATTATTTCCATAATAGGCAAAATAAGAACAGTCTTCTGAGGTACAGTAGAAATTAATTTATTCACAGCAGCAGTTAATGAGTCCTAAATTTTGATTAAAACACGAAATTTGATTTTCAGTACTGAGTTGATTTCCAGGAATCGTTACTTACTATTCCTAGTTCCCCTAGAAGATGTAATTCATTAAAAGCATTCATTCTATACTGAGAAAATTTGGCATAAATTTCGCCGCTGATTAGAAATCGCAAATATCTAAACCCGTAAGCTACAAAATTAAATGCAAATATCTACATTTAAAGCAGACAGTTAAAATTTTCAGGAAATAATTTCCGGCTCCTCTGAGCTGGGTTCAAAAGATTTAGAAGTTGATGGCACCAAAGAATCAGAGAAGTTTAAAGGACTATACTTCAGAACAATTTTCAATCTCCGAATAAGAGCTTTGTCGTTGTTACAGAAACAGGATGGTGCAACAATCCAATCAACCTTTTCTTTCCTCAAACTCTTCATTTCAATGAGCATATACAAAATTTTGGGTCTTCAAGGTATTTCCGGAAAATAGTTGTGTCAGTGTATTGATTTAGGTGGATACGAAGTTCATAACTCTTGAATGAAACCAAAGAAAATTGAAAAAAAGGCACTCCCTCATCTCATAAAATCTATATTTCCTCAATACAGTTTTTCTACAAGAATGATTATACAACAACCTAGGCACCTACGTTGGTTTCCATGAGTAAAACTTTGTTGTGCCTCATTTGTACCATCCAGCAAGGAAATACCTCAGCACGAAACAGAAGCAGCATGCAACAGCCTGTTTATAAGAGGGTTACAGGAGAAATGAGCAAATATCCCATCCAAAAATTCTGACTGAAGCAGGAAAAAAGTGAAAATTAATGCATATTGCATCAGCATTCAGATTATACGCTGAAATAAAATGCAAGTACTCATCATAGCCATGGAAACTGGTTCAAATTTTCATCATACGGGTCATCTGCATACTTATGAGAAGTAAAACCCCTACCATAGTTATAGGCCACTTAATAAGTAAATCTCACTGTAATATGATTATGATAGACATTAATTGGTATTTGACGGTTAATTTGATGCAGGCATCATGTATAAATAAAAAGAATCAATTAGGAGTAATGACACTTAGGTCACAAATCAATTGAATGGCAGTTAAGTTTTAGAAAATTTTGCGGAAAAATGAGTCACAAATATCGCTTCAGATAGTAGCAAGTATGACAGTATCAAATGCAAATCTGGATCTGGCGCTTAAGTCTTGCATGTCATTTTCAATAATCTTAAACTAACACCCGCATATTTGCAACTTACTCCCTTTGGTTTTTAATATAAGACAAATTTATCTAATTTGATTAAATTAAGGAAGTTAGTTGAGTTTAGTTAATATGATATGTATTTTTTAAAACGCTATAATCATCTTCTTTAATTCCCTCCTTCCCTTTCCTTCTTGATTATTGTTAAGGGAGTATCAATAGGGGTAAATTAAGAAAATATTGACAAATATGAAAACTACGTCTTATATTTAGGGCCAAGATCAACTCCCAAAACATGTGTTATATTAAGAATAAGAGTATTTTTTAACAATATTTTTGGGACCTATCATTAGATTAATCTTTTGAAACCTAAGTGTCATTGCTAAATCAACTGCTTAAACATTTCTAGGAAACAACAGACTTCTAATCAAGTTTAGGTTAATTTTTGCACGTGAGCATAAAAATGAATAACGCATTTCCCATGTCAATGTGTCTGGATTACGCCTTCCAGGCAAGACCAATGAAGCACGAGTTTTGCTTAAATCCCAAAGTTAAAGAAGTAAAGATGACACCCACCTGGAAAACAAGAAGATAAATACAAAGTGACTTTTCAGACTTCCGGCCAAGTTGTCTCAAGAAAAAATTAACGAGTGTCCCGTCATTTGTCCCAGTCAGCAGTCCAGTTTGAGGGTCAAACCTAGACAGAAGATGCACAAATTTCAACCAAATAAATATAAGCAAGATGTCTAAAAAAAGTTCCCACAATAAAAATTGGAAGAGGCTGTCAAAGGCTACCTTGGTAGGCGATGCCTGGGGCACGGAATATAGCCGGAGAGCTGGAGAAAAGCATGTTATATGTCATACACATTTAGAGGAATTCTATATCATAACAAATTTTTAGTGCACACACTCAGAGAGAGAGAGAGAGATTGTGTAATAACCTGGGGCAGTGACAAGAGAAAGTTCAAAACTTGAGGCAGGAAGAAAATCAACAATGTTTCACTGAAACAAAAATTAAAGTTAAGTTAATTATAAGGTAATTAATAACCAGTGATACAAGATGATAAATCAGAGTAGAATGGACTTCATATGAATGCTTTGAACTTAATTGTTTAGCTCTGTTCCTGTTTCTAACAAATAAACAATTAAGTCAAGTTTACTAGGAAGTTTATGATTACATGAAACATGCTTTCCTCTTTTGGTATTTTGTGATTAGCATTCCAAAATTCGACTTCTTGACTGAATCTTCGTGCCCTCAACAAATGTCTTATAGCCCTCACAGATGAGAGCACCCTTGGAAGCTTGGGTGACTATGAGTTTTGAGTGAAGAGTTTATTCAAGTCAGACCAGCATAAAAAGGAAGTGTCTAAGTTTCAACAATTACAAATTTTATTACGTTCCTAGTATAGTTTAGTCATACTTATCATACCAAGGTACCCTTACACACTCGCAGGGAGAGCCAGAAATTGGTTCTTCTTGAGAAGAATAAAAGTGTAAGGTTATACCTATAATGGCCTAAGATCCCAACTACAGCCATGGTCATTCCAGCAAAGTATGTATAAGTGTCTCCAACAAAAACTGCAGAAGGATACCTATAATGATCAAAACAACTTACTGAATCAGAAAATTACTCTTATTAAGGAGAAAAAAAAATGATACATATACAGTATTAGATACCAGTTGTAAGAAAGCAGAGCCAAAGAGGTAGCTAGTAAGGGTTGAACTAGGTAGATAGAGAATCCATGTGCTTGCTTATATTCAGGATCTGTTGATCCTCCTATTTGCATAATATTGTGTATCACGATCTGCAAACCCATAGTAACTATCATATTCCACAGCCAAAATAGATTTGATTTAATCTAACATGCTTTATGCTTACAGCTGAAGCAATAACCACTGTCTGCCCAACTTCAAGCCCATTTATCCCAGCATGAATATTGATGGAATTTGTGCAAAAAACAGCCAAGAGCCCCATATATAGTTTATATATCCATCCTGCCTCAAGAATAAGTGGTCAGAATAGTGAAACTATGAAGCAATTAGTATTTCTTTAAAGTGTCTTTGGAAGGTAAGGGAAGCTTACCAAGATCCAAAATTTCTATCCCAATATGTGGGGCAAGTGGCTTTGGTATAAGTATAGTTGTGTGACCAGCATAAGCCATCAACAAAGGAAGTGCGGCAATTGATGGGAGTAGTAATTTCCTGCTCATCCCAATAACATTACATTACAAAAACAATAAAAATGAGTGCGTGCGTACATGTCCTGGCAGACAGACACAAACCCTGGGAAAAATACTAAAAGATCATATACTCACACTCTCCATGGGACATCAAGAACATCGTCAACAAATCCAAGCAATGTCATGAAGCAGATGCATGCTAATGCTGCATTGTACTCCACAAGCCACTGCATTATTACAATAGTTTGTAAATCAAATCATCAATCATGAACTTGCACCAGTCACAAGATGTCAGATTATCTTGCTCAGAAATAATAAAGAATACTTACATTTGAATCTGCTGTGAAGTTGAAATATTGAAATAAGATTGCCACGACCAAGAACACTATACCAACAACTATGCCCAACGACTCAGGCCTACACAGAAAATAGCGACATTGTTAACTGAAACGAAAATATAGGTTGCATATAGGGCGCTAACAGTGCTATGTCCAATTGGATTTGACTTTACCACACCAAGCTTGGGAAGCACTAGGTCAAATGGTTACTAAATCAACTTATGATGCAAGAGTTAACTATAAGTCCCTATTCCAACTAAGGCCCTGCCGATCCCTTTGCATCTAATGTTTTTAACAACTAGCACCATTATTCAATATAAATCTCAATCTCATCCATTTCAATAACCGTTCTTGCATTCCCTCACCCTTCCACACAGGAACATATAAATCTCTACTCTATGTGCCATCCATTCAAAACATCCTCAATAATTTTTTCCCTCACTTATTCATCTGAATCAGTTAACTAGGCAAGACGATAGTCACTATCCTTCCCAACCCATGGGAATTCAGAAAACTCATCGAGCTATTTCTTCATTTTCTAGTAGCCTTACAGACCTCATCTAAAGTCTTAAACTAGAAAGTTACAAAATTGGAAGCATACAATTGAAATAGAATTTCCCTTTGAAAAAGAGCAAGTCCAAATTCCAAGAACTTCAATGAAAAACTTATGGGGAAAAAACTATTCGTAAATGACATAATTGATTCAAGTGATGAATTCCCATACCAGTACAGAGGTATTTCAGGAAAACATCTTAACATCACGGAAATCCATATTAGTAAAGAAGTATTCCCATAACTTCACATTCTAAATAGGTAAAATCAAATAGAAGCAATAATTATGCGGCACACGAAGAAAAATTGATAAAAATCACGAATTTATCAGAAGCTCACAGTATCCTTTTTTTCGATAATAATGAAGGATAGCTGTTTTATTCAAAAACTGACCATTTCATACTTCTATGAAATTTAATCAAGAAATTCGAACCCTGCTAAAGTATTAGAAAGGTTAACATTTCCCTACAATCAATTATTGATCAAGTCCTGATATTATTCCAATTATATATATATATATATATATATTCATAAAAGTCACATATAAATTCAAACTGAGGTAAAAATCATAACGCGTAGGAAAAGCATACTCAACCGGAATGAAAGATATCAAACAAAATCCAATTAGAAATTCGATCCAAAATCAAATCTAGAAGAACATTAGTGCACAGATTTGATTTAAAAGCCAGAAAAGTTAAACCGGAGCTTAATTATGCAGAAAACGCATCGAGAACCAGAATCCACCAAGTAGCTCCTTCATTAATCTACGCGGAAATTAAAATGAAATGAAATCTCACACTTTGACAGTGCCCTGATCGGTGCCCTTCTTATTGATGTCATAGCCAAACAGATTTCGCCTGAGAACATATCTGGACGCCACGGGGATCAATTTGACGGTCACAAAGAACCCAGCAATGCTCATCACGGCATTGATGAGGATGGATCTCCTGAGCTCAGGCTCAATGTTGTAATGGTAGAAGATGAGATACAAGTAAGGGATGAGGAACAGAGAGAGCTTGAAAATGAGGCCCCATTTCGGGGGTGCAATTGGAGATTCAGAAATGGCGGGCTCTTGGGGTTTTCGCGGCGTATTTTCCTTCACAGGGGTTTCGGCGGAGGCGTCACTTGAAAGTCTCTTCCGAGGAGCCATGGCAGTGTTCCCCTGAGCCTTCCACGGTGTGCGCCCTTCTTTTATATGACGCAACGGCGACGCTGAAGGTTTCTCCTAGTTGTCACACCACCAATCCCATAATGCCACCTCACCAATGTTGTCAACGTGGCATTGCCAGAATAAACGTTTAATTTTAAATTCTTAAATTGTCTTCCTAATGCTTTCACTATGTCCAATTTAAGACCGAAGAGGCCTTTTTGATACACTTTAAGACCGAAGAGATAACTTATTTACGTTTGATGATTTTCCAAAGGAGTAATTATGATTCGTCCCATCACGAATACTCGTAAATTTGAAAATATTTAATGATAAAAGTATAAATTAATTCGTTATTCCTGTAAATTTCTAACTTTATTACAATTAATTTTATTAACAAATATCAATATTATAATTGTAGACGTTAGAAAATATGGCAAAATGCTCATTCACTTTTTTTTTCAACGGTCTAGCTCAAACCTATAAGCCTCTTACCGTAAGCTAAGCGGAATCGGAAGCCTCAAACTTCGAATACCCAAAAAATTCAGAATCCTCGATTTGTCAAAAGTCAAGAGTTGAACAGTATTTATATATCAGAACTTTATACGGTAGAATATACCTAAGCCACATCATCCATGTTGCCAACATGGAATTGCAAGAATAAACGTATGATTTAAAATTCGTAAATTAATGTATAACATACAATTTATAAGAAAATGATGTATTTATAATCATAATATCCTGCCTCATGTTTAGCTGTTATGATCCACTCTATGATTTATGAAGTGTTTCCTTACTTAGTCCAGGTGTTTCTTCATCTTCTGCGACCATTATGTATAGTCAAATTAATTTTTTTAACAATACATTGAAGATTCATTATGCAGGGTATATAATATTATGAAAGAGATAATAAAAATTCATCACTACATTTATAAAACTTACAGTAAATCATATTATCCATATTATGAAAGTTTTGAGCAGCTTACTTTGTAAATCCAGAAAGAACCTCAAATTGACAAGTTATGAATATTTCGGCCGAAAAATATTGCGTATGAACTTAAGCACACACATTCAAATAAAAATCTTTGTAGAATAATCAAATTAGCAAGATGCCAAGACCTTTCACAAACTACTATATATATAACAGTTTTATCATAAAAGACTTGGAAGAGAGAAATAATCAAAGATAAAGTCAAGTATGCAAATACTCGCTTGCCAAATTTGTCTTTAAATACATAAAAAGAGACCATACATCCCAACATATTAGAAGCTAAAGCTAGAACGCTGAAATTAGCAATGCATTCCATGTTTTGCTTGGTTTACTCCCTCCTAGCAAGACCTGCATTTAACATAAAATCTTCCCGCTAGTCTGTGAAATCCTGCCCCAAGACCAATAAGCTGAATCTCGGCAAAATTCTATAAATTGCCTGTGACAGGATCTGATATCACGTACAAGTAGATGAAGCTAGAATTCCTTCTCTGAACAGAAAGCTAGAGCTTATATTTAAAAAAAAAAAATGATGTAAAAATCAGTAAGGAAAAATTTAAAGGATCTCTTACCATTAGGTTTGTTCTTGGAATTCCATAAACAGGGTTGTCCACATCTCTTAACCAAAACAGACTGATTATCCGAAGCAAAAAGGGCATTGGAATGCGTATGGCGAGCCATATTCAAAACATCCAATACTCTGAAAGATTAGCTTATTCTGGGAATACCAATAAATTTGTTACAAGAATCCAGTTCAGTCCAATGAATCAAACCAAAGGTGTAACCATTGTTGGATATTTTTTTGGATGCTCTGAAGGAATAGAGGAGAGACGAACCCGATTGCCATTGCAAAGTTGAGCTGAATAGAAATATGAAACAAAATTTATTCCTACTCTCCTTGGAGGTAAATCTGAACATTACAACTATATATAATGAATGTCTAGTCTGACACATTCTAAGAAAGTTGTCATCTAATAAACTCAGGTCTTAAAGTCCCTGAAACTCTGAATAATAACCTGCGATTTTTGAGAGAGAGGGAAAAAAAACAAGGTTCTGAATTGAACTTACAATGGGAACATACAGGGAAGTCCACAAACAAAAGACAAGCTCCAAGCAAATGAAAAAAATTGCATGGGACCCAAGAATAAAACGACAAGGCTCATATAACCTAAACTAAAGCCAGATACAACATGAATGGTGTAAACAACAACCCAAGGTCAGAGCTGCTTTAACGCTAAAAAATACAAAAGTTTGAAAGATGAGAGTAGGCTAAATGTGGAGCCAGGTTCCAGTGTCTTGGCCTCAGAACTCATTTACCCTGCTTTTGCAGAAAAGAAAGCTCAGCATGAAGACATGGTTGAGTCTAAAGTCGATTCATCAGTCGCCAGGTGAAATGACGCATCTTCGTTCTAATTTTAATTCCCCTCAAGTTCAGCCAAACCAACTATGGCCAATGAACCTTTCCTTCCACACTGAAACACCCATAACCTTGAGATAGGAGATTCATTGCAGACTCTACCCGAGATTGTCAAATATAATTTCAATCTAATGGTATGTTAAGTGCTGGAATAGCTCAGTTGGTTAGAGCGTGTGGCTGTTAACCACAAGGTCGGAGGTTCAAGCCCTCCTTCTAGCGCATGTTTTATTTTTGGATAAAAAACACGGGCCATGTCAGAGGGACTGCTTTTAAAAAAACTAAAAAAGTGCGAGCTAGTATTTGCTTATAGAAAACTAATAAATTCCAAGAAAATAAATATCCACTTGCATTATTAATCTTGAACAAAATGTCTCTAGACTCTAGACAGGCCTTAAGAAATGAATAGAACAATAATGCACACAACTACGTTTATCTGGAATTCCCAATCAGTGATCAATTTTTGCCCGTTTGGCTAAACTAGCTAGCCATTATTATTCGTGTTTTATATAAATATATTCCAATTCCGTATTGAATGAACCCTTTTCCACCAAAAATCATAAAATAATTTTTTCCGTTGGAAAAATGTAAATAGAAACATTTTTATTTCAAACAAGATGTACATAGAAAGTCTTTTGTTGGCAAAAAATTGCAAAACATCACGCATACAAGAAAATGTTGGAATATCTCACCTGAGAGAAATAATTTATTTATGACGTCTTGCACCAGTAGCTAAAAATTTACAATTTGAGGCAAAAATTAAAAATAATTGTTAGTAAATATATTGACATCCCTCTAGTTTTATTCAATACGGTTAAAAACATTATGTTAGATATTGTAAAATAAATAATTTTATTATTTAAAATTATCAACTCGCCTTCATAATCTGATTGTTCTATCCACAGCTCCCTCCAATTAAAAGAATTTTAAATAATTAAGTATAAGAATATTTGAATAATGTTTTGAAAAATACTATATTAAAATTAAAAAATTTAAATTCAAATAAACATAAATTTTATTATTTTTTTAAAAAAATTACTTTTTCATTTGCCCTCTCATGAATAATATCCGTTGCTTCAGAAGGCTGGATCTGTGAATGCAGGATCTATTAGGCTATAGAAACAATGCGAAAAAGAATGGAGGACTGTCAATTCAAAAAATTGGAAAATTATTGCAATGAATAAACAATTTCAAGTTTCAAAATAAATTCAATTGCAAAAAATAAAAGATCAAAATAAATTCATTTATCAATAAACAAGCCAATATTTATTAAGAACACTCGTGCAATAGCCAAGTTATAGAATGATGAGGTTAAAATTCACAGACTTGGAGCTTACAAGAGCCGAGGAAGAATAACATCAAATTTTATACCTCCATCAAAAAACTTCAGTGCAAAAACCACAATACCTAGAGATTTTGTTTTATTCTTGAAAAGCCAAAAAGTTTCAAAATACGCGACACTCACTATACAAATGTAGGTAATCTAATCCATGTGCATAAAAACAAAATCAAGATAAAAGAATGGAGGCGGACTATCAATTCAAATAATTAGAAAGCTATTGCAATAAATAAACAATTTTGAATGTCAAAATAATTCAATGCTTGCAAATTCAATTGCATTAAATTATAGTTTCATACCTGAAAAATCCTTGTCTTGTGTGAAGCTATCTGCGCAAGTGTAATCATAACCTCAACCGACATTAGGTGCCATCTCAAGATCTTCCATCACATACACACATCTTGCGCTTAAAGCCAATAAATTCATCTAACCCACTTGATAAAGATTAACAACTCCCAACAATAACCATCCCTTGTGCACTTTTTTATTGTTTGTCATTTGAACCGGTTTGAATTACACTAATTAGCTAATGGCCTACTGGAATAGGAATTTCCCTAAATCAAATGAACCCTTTCCCTCCACTAACCAGAGACTTTAATTGCCATAAAAAAGCAAAGATACACAGAGGTATTGTAATATAAAAAAAATAATTGAGTAATATATCATTTTTTATGAGTAAGGATTCATGGAGATATCAGAAAATCTAAAAAACAATAAATAATAATCACTTTTTATTTTTGTAACCAAACGAAAAATCACTTTTACTGTATAAAATTTCTACAGAATCACCTTTTAAAAATCTCAAAACTAATTACTAGATTACTTTCATCTGAATCAGAAATAAAGGATCAAGCATATACATGTTAATGCCTAATGTACAAATATTATGAATTTCACCTATACACAGACATACAAAAATCAGCAAGCACACCACAAACCAGAAAGGACCAGAAATGTCTAACAGCAGAAGGACAAAATAAATGACATCTGGTATTTGAGATTATAAAGTATTAATTAAAATTGGATAACCAGCAAACTCAGTGGTGGAGAAAAAATATTGTCGGAGAGAAGAACATTATATCAAATTATTCTAGTTCATTAAGAATTATGTCATGCTATATAGAACAGAACTTTAAACATGGATAAGCATAAAATTCAGTATGCAAAGTTTCTATATGAAAAAAAAATACCAAATGCCTTGTAGCATTAATCATATGTGAACAGGGGTGGAGAAAAAATATCTGAGAGAAGTAGCTATTAGAATATGCTAGAACACAGCTGTATTGTGTTAGTTGTGCTTAGCTGGCACATTCAGTCCAGAGTTAGTTTCAGACTTAAGCATAGATGATCACACGTGTACACAAGCATGCCCACTTGCTATACTCAACTCTTCTATATAATCCATGTACACGCTCTTAAGTGAACAAGATCCAGATCTATTTTGTTCTCTATATATCCTATTTTCTAGTATGGTATTAGAGCTTTGACGACCACCGTCAACTCCGATCCCGGTGACTAGAGCAATTTTAGACATTGTCGCGTGGTGATCTCCTTTTGGATTGATTACATAAGCAAATATGTCATTTATGTCTGGATCAAACAATTCCGTCGCCATACCATCTCTTGCGACTCCTTCGAGCCGTGGTTTTTCGAATAAGAAGATACAATCAAGCTCAATGATTCCAATTTCTTGTTGTGGAAACAATAAGTTTACTTTATGGTTAAACAACACAGAGTCTATTCTTACCTCAACGGCATAGTTGTTCCACCGCCGGCGAAGATTAGAGGAGACGATGGTTGCAAGGTTTCCAATCCGAACTTTGAAGAGTACAAATTGATCGATTCTGCTCTTGCATCTTGGCTTCTCGCCTCTGTTGCATCTAATATACTACCTGATCTTGTTGGACTCAACACTACAGCTCAAATTTGGGGAAAATTGAATCAACTTTTCTCCAACAAATCTGATGCTAAAATACTATCCTATCGCAATCAGCTGGCGAATCAATGAAAGGGCGATCTATCCACAAGATTATTTGGCAAATCTTAAATCGATTTGCGATCATTTAGCCATGCTCAGGGAAAAGGTGGATGAAGCCATGCATGTTTTGCATATTTTGAACGGACTCACAGCGGAGTATGAACATGTTTTGCTGTCATTAATGCTTTGAGACCTCGTCACAAGGTGTTTCTCACCAACATTACTACTCATCCGGTGAATCTTGTGACGTAGACACCTAAGGCTGTAGTGAAAAATTCAGTCACTGCCAGTGATCCGTATGCTGATATTTTGATGATGAAGATCCCTTTGCCGTTGCTTATCATACTCAAGGACCTACTACAGGTCATGGAAACAGAGCAATTCATCCTCCGAGTTTTCCTCGAGGAGGAGGTCGCGGTAATGGTCGTGGACGAGGTCGCTTTAGTAATTGGAGGTTTCTCTGCCAAATCTGTCATAAGTCTAGTCACTTGGCTGATCGATGTTACTACAAGTATGATTATCCAACCCTTATGGTTCTTTTAAGGTTCAGGCCTATTATGCTGCTGGCTATGGTATACTTGAGTTTTATTCTCCTTTTGAATATTATCCTATTCTTGTTGAGTCCACTGCGTCTGCTTCATCTTCAAAGTTGCCTACTACTAGTTTTACTATGGCCAATCCTATGGCACATGTACCATCTTCTGCTTCTAAAATTACTATTCCTGAATCTACTACCTCTAATTCTGCTCCTACGGCCCAAGCCTTTCTTGTAACACCTGCCACTGTTGCTGACTCGGCTTGGTATCCTGATTCTGGTGCCACATAGCACATTGCTCATGATGATTCTTGTTTTGCACCTAACTCAATTCTCAATGGTATAGGCACAGTGCAGGTTGGCACTGGTGAGTTATCTCCAATACACTATTGGTAAAACTTATCTCACAAATCCTAGTTCGCAGTTTACTCTAAATAAAGTTCTTTATGTGCCCAAAATGAAGAAAAATTTATTGTCTATTGCTAAGTTTACTCGTGAGAATAATGCCTCTATTGAATTCTTCCCTCGCCATTGTATTAATAAGAATCTGCGAACTCGTCAACCCTTGATGTGTGGAGTTGAGCGACATTGCATGTACCCTCTACTAGCAAAGGTGAGCTTTACCACTGGTTCTACCTCTTCGACAGTTGGCTTCAAGACACCACAAGCTTTCAATGTCTCTGTTGATTCTCTATCTCTTTGGCATCAGAGATTAGGTCATCCGTCATTTGATACTGTTACGGGTGTCCTTAATTGTAATTCCATTTCTTTCACTTCTTTAGAGAATAAGAGTCTTTGTTCAGCTTGTCAATATGGGAAAATTCATAAGCTCCTATTTCATGCTTCGACCACTGTGTATCAAAGACCATTGCAATTGATAACCTGCTGGGTTGGACAAGTTATGCAGGTTACTTGTTTAAACTCCAGAGCAGCATAAAATGATCAGAGAACATAGATTCAGATCAACAGGAAGGCTGAAGAACAGAAAGGGGAGGCAGAGAAAATGGACTCAGAGAGAAAAGGTGGAGGAAACCTGAGACTGAGCACCATTTATTTTCCGGTTTTCTCATGTCACTGGCCGTCGATATTGATGATAAAGGTTTATGACGGAGTCGCCTGGAGGCGAGCCTTGAAACTCTTCGATAGACTGGATCTGAAAGCATACGATAACGGGACGGAGAACTCAGTGAAGAAGAAAGAGAGCGGTACCTTTTATTTTCCCACATTTAAATAAAAAAATTAAAAGAAAAACTCAGTTCAAATGGGGCATAGTACAACGTATTTAATGTGACAATACCGACCATTAAACGCATTGATAGACTAAGGGCTGTTTTCTATTGGGAATCGCAAAAGGCAAGTTCAATCTTCAAAATCGGAGATAATAGGCTAATTTTTTGGCAAGAGTTTTGTCCCTTTTTTTATGTTTCTTCAATGGAATCTGACTTTTTTAACCATTTAACCACCCTTAAACGCATGTACTCCGTAGTACATTTCTCATAAACATTATTTCAATTTAATAAACAATATTTATAATTAAATATACATATTTAATTAAATTAGATTATTTTAATCACAACCAGTTTAACCTTGGGTTGACCCCCGATCTGATCCACTAACCCTTAAACCATTGTCTCGATCGGTTTATTGTCGGGTCCGGTTTTTAATACTTTGTTATTGATACATCCTTTGATGGCTGGTTTCTCATTATCACAAGGCCAACCTCCACCAACACATCAAGCTAAATTTGCAAGGGTTGGGATTTGAGTACATCTTTGAACACACAATAAAGATGGCTTATATTAAATCCCTTCTTGCTACACTAATAGAGGCATATGATGTCAACATCAGGGCCTTTTAGATTGGCCAAAATAAATTAACTATTTTGGCCTCGAAGATGTGTTAATGATAATAGGTTTATCAATTGATGGTAAACCAGTTGTTTTAAATCCGAAGGCCTCAAAGCTATTAGTGCAGGATGTTAAGGGACTTGTAATTATGTTGGCATTCAAAATTTGATTGATTTTATCAATAGTGTTGATGCTGCAAATGCTGACATGGGATCGTGCAAGCCGAGCAGTAGCCCTCCTTGGCATAGGATGCACGATCTCCCCAGACGTGGGGAAATGCAGGGTCCACAAAAAGTTTATTAATCTACTTAGGGGTAGGAGAAATAAAAACTTACGTGCGGGAAGTTGCAAGCTGGGCGAATCTTCACTCAAGCTTAAAAGCATGCAAAGTAAATAAAAATCACACTAACCTATTTGGTTGTGTTTGGGTTACTGGTAATCTCTTTGATGTATTTTTTAATTTTTTATATTTTTTAAAATACATTTATTTGTTCTTATAAATATTTTGAATCTGAACGTTTACTTTGTTCCGTTTTTCTTTTTGTAGATATTTGATATAACCTACATACCGAAACTGGTGCCGGTTTGCTTTAAAAACTTGCAAAATGAGCAAGTGAAACCATCCTTTGCACTCATGCTGCCATGGGTATATAGTTCCACTTCCACATGCTGCAATTCCTGAAACAAACTATTGCCACTTTTGGTATATGGTTCATAACAAATTTCTAGAAAAAAAGGAACAAAGTAAACATTTAAATTCAAAATATTTATAAAAACAAATAAATGTCCTTTTAAAAATATAAAAATTAAAAAAGGCATTACTAATAACCCAAACACGCAATCAAATAGATTAGTGTGGTCTTTATTTATTTTGCTTCCTTTCAAGCTTGAATATAGATTTACCCAGCTTGTAGCTCCTCCATGCATAAGTTTTTATTTCATCTACATCCTTAAGAAGATTAATGAATCTCTTATAGACCTTGCTTTTCCCTGCATCCTGGAAGATAATGTTTCCTATGCCAAAGAGGGTTGTTGCTTGACATGCACACTGCAATGTCTCCTCATCAGCATCTGCGCCATCAATATTATTGATAAAATCAATCAATTAAATCTTGAATGCTAATAATACTATTCTGGGGGAGAACCCCAACAGGTCTCACAACATCCTCCTCTTCTAGATTTGGAGTCGACTACTAAAAAACAACTGGTTTACCATCAATTAGCGAACCAATTATCATTAATACATCTTCAAGGCCAAAATATAATTCATTTTGCCTAATCTGAAAGGCCTCGGTAGTGGCATCATAAGCCTCTATAAGTGCAGCAAGAAAGGATTTAATATGTGCTATCCTTATTGTGTGTTTAAATATATACTCAAATCCTGACTATTGCAAGTTTTTCTTAATACATGAGTGGAGGTTGAACAGATAATAATAAGAAATCAGCTCTCTGGGGTTTAGCATTTAATTTTGCCTCAACACCAATGCAGTTGAAAAAGGTTTAAGCATTCAAATCTCATCAAGTGCAAAAAGTCTTTAAATCTTAGGGCAGTAAGGCAAAGGAAGCCAAAAGGGATCAAACATCACACCTTGTTTTTAGTGACTCAATATCCCTTTCAAAGTGTTACCTTATTGAGCGAGGTAGGAAAAGTACAAGCCTTAGGGTAGAGTGGTAACAGACATTCTGTAACCTAAAGAATAACTAGAGGCCTCAAGACATGAAAATTCAAACAAAAGAAAGGATAAAGTGCACTACAAGTGAGCTTGCCTCGTTAATAACCACAATGTCCGTATAGGCTATAATGTACTCCAAACACAAGCAAGGATAGGATTTCTTGAGAAATTTGGGGAAATGACGATAAAGAATCACAGAGAACCTAGTATCCCGTTAGCAATTCAAGAATTATCCACGGGCCACACGATAATCATTGAGAAATCGGAGGGATTACTCCTTACTAGGTCATGATAGCTCCTTTGTTTGAGTAGGACAAATATATTCATCACCTACTTCAACTCTCATTACCCCAAATTATTAGAGCAACCAAAACCTCCACTTGTGATGAATAATCATAACCTCAACTGACATTAAGTACCAATATAAGGCAAGATTTTCCACACACACACACACACCCCTCCGAAGTGCCTAAACATCATAATCAATTGCCAATAGCCCACTATCACATCTCGCAAAGACCAATGTCCCTTGAAGGAAAGAAACAAGTCAACCCCCCCCCCCAAAAAATACAAAAAGGTTGATGCTCCAAATGACACCTAGCCCTTGCATTTAAAAAACTGCACTTTGAGACAATTATTAGAAAAGGAAAATGCACACCTTCTTAATCAAAAAGACATCACACCTTGTTTTCAGACTCCAGAATCCAGATCCCTCCAATGATACGATTATGAGTGAGGCGGGGAAAACTCAAGCTTCAGGGTAGAGTGGTCAAAGGCATTCAATGACCTAAAGAATAAATAGAGACAGCATGACATGAAAATTTGAATAAATGAGAGGGCGACGTGCATAAAAGGCGAGCCTGCCCCATCGATAACCATAACATTTGTGTAGGCTACGATGCACCCCAAAAACAAGAGAGGATAAGGTTTCTTGAGGAATTTGGGGAAATGACAACAAAGAAGCACACAGAGCTCGGTATCCCATTAGAAATTCAAGAATTGTCTTAATGTTACACATAATCCGTACGAAATCGAAGAGATTACTATCTACCGAAGTCATGGTAGCTCCTTTGTTTAAGTAGGATTAATCAATCGATTGCCTACTTTTACACGTTACCTCAAATTTTACAAGCAACCCTAATCCTCCTCTTGTAATGAATAATCCTAGCCTTAACGTTAGGTTCCATCTTAAGATAGGATCTTCCATCACACACCCCCCCCCCCTCTTGATCTGCCCTAAACATCAAAATCAATTGCCAATAGCCCACTTCACCTCTCTCCCAGAGACCTATGCCCCTTAAAGCCAAGAAATAGATCAACCCCTCTATATGCAGAAAGATTGACAACTCCTAACAATAACCATCCCCTATGCTAAAGGGCTGCACTTTGTTATTGTTTGTCATTTAAACCAGTTTGAGTTGGAATAATTAGTTAATATTAATGGCCTACTTGAATGGTCATTTCCTAGAATTAAAGGAACCCTTTCCTTCCACCATTTAGACACTTAATTATAACCTTAATACATATCAGCCTCATTTGTTTAGGCTTTTTTCCATGAAAAATCACTTAAATTTATGAGGAAAAAAATTGCTTTCAAGAAAATTAACCGTGTTTGTTTAAACTTTTGAAAACAATCAAAATTTCAAAGGAAGCAGATTTCGAATTATTTTGAGGAGCTACTTCAAGCTTTAAGTAGCTTCCAAAAATAATCAGATGTTGTAGATAAGAGAGAATGTCATAAAAATGCAACAATGCACAGAGGTATTACAAAATTAAAAAAATAATTGAATAATATATCATTTTTTATTAATAAAGAATTCAGGGAGAAATCATCATAAAATATAAAAATCAACAAATAATAATCACCTTAAATTTTTTGTAACCAAACACAATAATTTCTGCTGTTTAAAAAATTTACACAGAATAAATCAATTTTAAGAAAATCTTTAAAAAGGCTTTTGAAATCATGGTTTGGGGTTTACCCCAACACACACTAAGAGAGAGAATCATAAAAATGTGGAGTTACGATGAGGTATTGTAATATTAAAAAATTAAAGAATAATTAAATATTATATCATTTTATATGAATAAATATTCACCGAGATATCATCATAAAGTCTAAAAATCACTACATAATAGTCACTTTTTTATTATTGTAACCAAACACTATAATTTCTACTGTTAATAAAATTTCCACTGAATAAATAACCTTTTTAAACATCTCTAAACTAATTAAAAATCACGTATTTTTTTAAGCTTAAACAAACGGGCCCATTATATTCTAATATACAATAGAATCTTCCGACACATGGCTCTCAATTTGCCCAAATGTTCATAATTCACTATTACTATATTACTAACCCTTCTGGTAACTTCAGCCTTACAATTCCAATAACCACATTAAAACCTCCCAATTAAAAAATTTCAAGACTCTCCATGGTTGTTAGTTAAGCATTAGCAAAAAAATTCAGCAAGCAAAGTTTCAATATTGAAAACATATACCAACTGCCTCATAGCATTACAAAATCATATGCAAACGAGAGTAAAAATATTATCAGAGAGACGAAAGCAGTAAAAGTAACAAGGACCAAAAAACAAAGACAACAAGACCTAAATAAACGATATTTAACATACCTATACCTTCATTCTGCTCCTCCTGTGAGTCAGCACATATTTCCACGAAGGTTGATGGATTATTTAGAATGTCTTCGCTACCATATGCACTCCCTTTGGAACTTCTTCAAACTTCTTGACCCCTTTAGACGTCCATGTCGTTTTCTCAATGCTGCGTTATCTGTTAAAGAAAGAGAACATACAGGATATAAGACAATTGCTAGCACATCCTTCCACCAAAACAACAGGTTAACAAGACAGATAAAAGAATGATAACGTAACAAATGAAAGTTGTAACTCTACCTTCCTGCGTCTATGAGACCTCCCTATGGCCATCTCCAACTTCCACTAGGTTTTTATGGATTAGCTGGACCCGCCAAGTTGCCAACTGCATCCTCTTCCCTTATTCAGAACTGTCAGACCTCTTGGTTCCCCCCAAGTCTCTTTCTTTTAGGTAGGATACTTGTATCTATAACAAACACAAACGAATATAAAACCAGAAGCATTAGCTTAAATGCCTCCTAGCTTCCTTAACTAAGAAAATTATAGACGAAACACTGGATATAAGTAATAGCATACATATGCCCCTCGCTGTTTCACGGACATGTTTGCTCCTTGTGAAAGAAGAAATAAGAAGGTGGGGCATTAATTAATTATTCATTAAATAATACAACCAAACAGGGGGATAAAATATAGACACACACACTAACCCATAATTATAGCAGCTCTAAGCCCTGTGCTTCCACCATCTCCTATGGATAAACAAGAGGGGAAAACGGCTTCTGTCCTTTTTCCTCCAAAAAAAGAGGACGGTCCTTTTCTTCCTGTGGGCTGTCGGATTGAGATCTCAACGGTCCAGATGTAATATATTATAAAAATATTATTATAATATAATAATATTAAAAATTTAATATTATTATATTATAATAATTTTTGAATAATATATTAAAAATTTAATATTATTATATTATAATAATTTTTGTATAATATATTAAATCTGGACCGTTGAGATCTCAATCCGACAACCCACTCCAGGTCTGAGGGGTCCAAGTGGTTATTTAAGGGTCGCGCCAAACCCCCGTCCTCACTCGTTAATATACTCGTCGGAATTCCAAACAGTGATCATTTTTGGGTTAGGTAGCAAATTTGTCCCAGAAGTATGGGTCCAGGAGCAATTTTGCCCTGGAAGTTTTTTAGGGATCAATTTCGCCCCAGAAGTTTCAAAACGCGGCAATGTTGCCCTTTTCCGTTAAATAACAAACGTTGACCGTTAAAAAATTGACATTGACTATTAATTTTTTAACGAAAAAGGCAACATTGCCATGTTTTGAAACTTTCAGGGCGAAATTGATCCCCAAAAAACTTCCAAGGCAAAATTGCTCTTGGACTCATACTACTGGAACAAATTTGCTACTTAACCCAATCATTTTTTGCCCGTTACGGTCAAACTAGCTAGATGTAAATAGAAACAAGTTTTCTGATACACATTCCATTGAGACTTTTTAATTTCATACAAGATGTAAATAGAAATCTTTTGTTGGCAAAAACATTGAAAAAAATATATTACCCATGCAAGAAATTGGTAGAATATCTCACCTAAGAAAAATAACTTATTTATGACATATCACGTCTCTAGATAAAAATTTGTAATTTGATGTAAAAAATAAATAATAATAATAATAATAATAATAATAATTAAAAACTTGTTAGTAAATATATGGGAAGATGACTGAAAAAGAACTTTGAAGTTGTAAAATCCCAAATCAGAAATTTCCCAAAAAATGAGTAGTGAATTGATTATCAAGTTTCGTTATTCTTTTATCAATTTTTGGTAACAAACCTAATTTGGAATTTTACAATTTGAAATTCCTTTTTTTGTCATTTTCCTAAATATATTGACATCCCTCTAGTTTAATTTAATACGGTAAAAAGTATTCTGTTAAAATTCCTAAAATAATTAATTTTATTATTTAAAATTAGTAATTTGCCTTCATAATCTAATTGTCTATCCCTAGCTCCCTCCAATTAAAAGAATTTTAAATAATTGAATATTAGAATATTTAGCAACCAATGAGTATAAGAATATTTAAATAATTTTTTTAAAATTATTATATTAAATTAAAAAATTCAAATTCAAGTAAACATAGATTAAAATTAATCAATTTATCCTTCATTATATTAATTAATGAAGCATGGGTTTCTGTTTAAAAAAAATTATCTTGAGTTCATTTGCCTTCTCATGAATAATATCCATGGCTTGAGAAGGCTGTGGTTCTGTGAATGCAGGAACTTTTAGGGCCTGTTTGGTTTAAAAGGAGGGGATGGAATTGGAGGGGCTCATTATCCATCCCCTCTAAAACCCCCCAATTTGGGGGGAACAAAAATGAGGGGATGGGAGGGATTGAGAGCCCCTCCTTGGGAACCCCTCTCCCCAATTTTTCAAACCAAATAAGGTATGAGGGGAGGGGAGGGAAAGTGGACGGAGGCAAATTTTTTTGAGTTGAATTGAAAAAAATTAGAGAAGTGGAGTTAAAAATTTTTAATTAATTTTTCTTACTCTTTTATCTTATATATTCTCTTTATTAAAATTTTATTACCCCCTTTCTTCAATCTTTTAAAATTGAACTCATAAAAATTTTCCCACCCCTCCCTTCCCCTCCAAATCCCTCACACCAAACAGACCCTTAGGCTACAGAAGCATGAAGACATTCATTCATTTTAGGAACAATGCGAAAAAGAATGGAGGAGGAAGACTGTCAATTCAAATAATTGGACAGCTATTGCAATAAATAAAAAATTTTGAATTTCAAAATAAATTCAACGCTTGCAAATTCAGTTGCATCAAGTAAAAGTTTCATACCTGGAAATTCCTTGCCTTGTGTGAAGCTATCCGTGCAAGAGTATCTCAGACATAGTTTCAATCAGTAATTAACTTTTTCAGGTCGAAAAAAGAACTAGAAATCAACTTTTGAAAAAAAACACACACACACCCACTCTCCTTATTTAGGACATCCACTTTTATTGATAAAACGTCACAAAATGTCAAATTAATTTTATTTGGATGGTGGACACCACATGGGGGTATGGAAGGCTGCTCTGTAATATGTTCCTACAAAATTTCAACGTTATAGAATTGAAAAGCCACCACTAGATGATTCGTTTATCAATAGACAATAGGTCAATATTTATCAAGAACACTCGAGTAAAAGCCAAGTCAATGAATAATGCAAGCATCGAGGTTCAAATTCATAGGCTTGGAACTAGAGAGTAGGAAGAATAACTTCTAATTTTAAGAAATTTATAGCTCCATCCAAAAAATTTCAGTGCAACAACCACAATACTAGGAGATTTTAATGCACAATACGCATGTTATTCTTGAAAAGCCAAGAAGTTTCAAAAGTCACAACACTCGCTATACAAATGCAGGTAATCAAATCCCTGCGCCTAAAAACAAATTCAAGATAAAAAAATGAATGTAAGAGACGTCGTTCCTGACATGAGTCAAGTTTGAAACCTGACATCATATTAGGAAAGCAAATAAAACAAAATATCTTTGGCCAAAAAAATAATAAAACAATTTAATCAATACATTTCAACCATCATCGTAAATGAGCGAATCCACAAAAAAGACAAAACATATGATTATAAAAATTTCTCACAACAACAAACATACAACAGAGTCTACTTTTCAACAACGAACAATGGTTCGTTATGAGGAAGAAACTCAGAACCACTATAAGGTGTAAGTAGCAAAAAGAGATGACTCACGCCTCTTATTAATAGACTCAAGAGCCCTCTAACCTATTATCTTGAAGAGTACAACGCAAAAGAAAAACTCAAACCCCCAAGGGTAAAAATGATCAAAAATATTCAGTGATGTAAAGAACAACTAAAAGGAAATCAAAGGGGATAAAACATCGCACCTCACTTTCATAAACTCCAGATCCCCCCAACTTCTTACTATTATGAGCTAGGTGGGAAAAATTCAAGCCTATGAGAGGTTGGAAAAACTCAAGCCCCAGGGTAGAGTGGTCAAAGGCATTCGGTGGTATAAAGAATGACTAGAGGCGGCATGACATGAAAATGCGAACAAATGAGAGGATGACGTGCACAAAAGGCGAGCCTGCCCCGTCGATAACCACAACGTTCATGTAGGTATGATGTATTCCAAAAACAAGCAAGGGTAGGTTTTCTTGATAAATTTGGGGAAATGACAACAAAGAAGCACACGGAACTCTGTATCCCATTAGAAATTCAAGAATCGTCTAAGAGCTACATGAAGTCCGTGAGAAATCAGAGGGATTACTCCCTATCGAAGTCACAATGGCTCTTTTGTTTGAGTAGGATTAATCAGTCGATCGCCTACTTCGACACATGTTACCCCAAATTCTACAAGCACCCTTGACCCTCCTCTTGTAATGAATAGTCATAACCTCAGCCAACACTAGGTACCATCTTAAGACAGGATCTTCCATCATGCACACACCTCTCGATTTGCCTTAAACATCATAATCAACTGCCAATAGCCCATTTTTACCTCTCCCAGAGACCAATGCCCCTTAAAGCCAAGAAATCCATCAACCCCTCTTGATACAAAAAAGCTGACAACTCTTAACAATGACCATTCCTTATTATAACTTTAAAATATATTGGGCTCATTTGTTTAACTTTTTTTTTTTTTTTGAGAATCACTTAAATTTATGAGGAAAAAAAATACTTTTATGAAATTTTAACATGTTTGTTTAAACATTTGAAAATAATCACAATTTGAAAGGAAGCAGTTTTCTAATTATTTTGAGAAGCTAGCTACTTTAACCTTTAAGTAGCTTCCAAAAATTCAGTCCAAAAAAAAAAAAAAGTAGCTTCCAAAAATAATCGGATGTTGTAGATGAGGGAAAATGTCATAAAAATGCAAAGATGCCCTGAGCATGAGGTATTGTAACATTAAAAAATAATTGAATAATATATATTTTTAATGAAGAAAGAATTCATGGATATATCATCATAAAATATAAAAATCAATAAATAATAATGACTTTCAATTTTTGTAACCAAACACAAAATAATTTCTGTCGTTTGTAAAATTTATACAGAATAAATCAATTTTTAGAAAATTTTAAAACGAATTAAAAATCACATATTTTTTAAGCTTAAACAAACGGGCCGTTATGTTTTAAGATACAACAGAATCTTCCAACACGTATATAGCTCTCAATTTGCCTAAGTGTTCATGGTTCAATATTACTAAACTAGATTATTTTCATCAAAACCCGAAGCTTCAGGTCAAAAAAAAAAAAAATCAAAACCCGAGACATGTTAATGCCTCATGAACAAATATTATGAATTCCACCAATACACACAGACGTACAGAAATCAGGGAAGCATACCACAAACCAGAATGGACCAGAAATGTCTTAACAGCAGAATGACAAAAAACAAAAAGAATGACAACAGGTATTTAAGGTTATAAAGTATTAATTAAAATAGGTCCAATCTAAGTTCTGATATTGATCGAAGAACCAACAAACTGAAGGCATAGAACATTATATCAAATTATTCTAGTTAATTAAAAATTATGCTATGGTATATAGAACAGAATTTTAAACGCGGAAAAGCAAAAAATTCAACATGCAACGTTTCTGTATGAAAAACATATACCAAATGCCTCATAGCATTACAAAATCACATGTAAACAGGGGTGATGAAAAATTATTATGAGAGAGAAGAAAGAAGGAGCAAAAGTAACGAGGAGAACATGCAATAAGAAAGTAGTAGTAGAGTGAATAAGTAATTAAAGTTGCTCCCAGCCACCATCTTCTATAATAGCATGTTGAACAACTAAAAACCTAAATGGAAAATAACATATTTCATGCTATTGGTAACAATTTTTTCAGATAGATAAATATCCTGTTCAAATAGAAAAGCTAAATTTACATATAAAGTCTAATAGCTTTTGCCTCATAGCATTAGTAATTACCTGCCTCTCGCTTGCAAATAGGGCGTCCAGCTTCCCATCGGCACTCACTTTAAACTTCTGAACCATTGACCCGTCTTGATGGCTGTGTCCCTCGCTGTTTGATGCCTTATCTGCATTTGAAACAGAAAACATATCTGCATCTGAAACATCGTCCTCGGCCTCGACCCTTTCTCTTTGGCACGACTCAACGATCTGAATTAAAATAAAAATGAGTGTGGAAAAAAATGTGAGCAAACACCAAAAAACACAACAGGAGTTGTAAAATTATTCGGAATGATGCAAATATAAACGTTAGAACTAAGTAGAAAGGGGACAGAATGAGACTAACAGACGAGAAACACCGATCGTAGCCCATACTGACGTCTCGGTGTTTTCGGATGCCGAAAATTTAGAGACGAGAGCGCCGAAAATAGAGACGACAGCCCAGGCATCAATCGCCTAAGAGGGAGAAAAGAACCGCGAAAGGGTTAACCCAAGAGACGCGCCAACTCAATGTTTCTTGATGGGCACTCAAGGGGCGCGCCAAACCACCGTCCTTAATTCTTCAATATTATTCCAGCTGGAAATTGCCAATCAGTCATCAGTTTTTGCCCGTTTTATTCCAATTTCCTATTAAATGAACTGTTAATAAAATTATTTTTTCCTTCTTGAAAAATAGGCTCTTCTTAAATATTTAAAATTAAAAATGTTGTCAATTATTATACTAGATAATTTTAAGGATCATACTTACACCTGTGCTATTTTTTTTTATATGGGTTTAAAATTAGGAAAAACTATTGAGAATGACGAAGAAAAAGAAATATTTATCCATATAGACCTTAACAATTGTAGTTATTTTGAAGAACTATAAATTAAAGTATAAATCTTCAATTCTAAAATTAACCCCGACTAGACTCTCTAAACTTTTTCTAACCATATCTTAACTATTTGACAGTTAGTTACCAATTAATGTTTCTCATCAAGTGTTGTTCTTAAACTGGATTAACTTTTATTTAGAAATGAAGATTCATATGACATTGGCAGTTTATTTAGGAATTAAGGTTTGTTTAAGCTTTTTGTCCCATGAAAAATCACATTTTAAAAAAAAAACTTTCTATAAGATTTTTTTGTGCTTTTTTAAGTTTTAAAAATAATCAAATTCTAGAAAGAGGTAGATTTCCAATTTTTTATGGATTTTAGATGCTATTTTAATTTAGATAACTTTTAATATAATCCGATGTATATGAGATACAATTTTATAAAAAATTGATTTGCATATAGAATTTTTATTATCAAAATATACATAGAGATATCATTAAATTTGATAACTAACTATCAAACAATTGAGATAACGTTAGAGGTTAATTTTGTAAATGTAAAACCTTTTGTGGGCAAAAAAAAAAAAATTCCCTAGGCCACTTTGAGGTCAACTGGTGAAATTTATTTTCCCCAGTTGACCTACTAAATTCTTTTTATCATTTGCAAATTTTTTAATGAGATTAATTTTTGGAGAATAGCTTTTACGATTTATGAGGTAAGAATGTGAGAAGGGTTTTATCTCGATTTGTGGAAAAGTGCTTCTAAAACCATGATTTCAGAGCTTACCAAACACGATTAGAAAGCATCGCCCATGCGAGAAAATGTTGGAATATTTCACCCGAATCAAGAGTATTTAATATCTTTGATTAAAAAAATCAATAGTAATTAATATTAGGTCCATACTTACTTCAAATTCTTTATATCTATTACGTCATATTCACCAATAACATACTATGTGTCCTATTTTTTTTTCATATGGGTTTATTGTTAAATGATAATAATTCAAAAACAGAACACGGAGTCTCATATTATTGAAGAATTTGACGAAATAAATATAAAAAACCTTATCTAAGTATTTTCCTTAGCATTATAAATTAATTCAACGCCCTCTTTTGTTACCTTTTTGATGAAGAATGCAACAACACAAAACTACACTACATGACATGAACGTGAAGAAGAGACTACACTACCCAAATCCTGACGCAGAACATGGGCGACGGAGTCCGGAGGTTCCTCAAACACAATGTAATCCATGAACATATGCGCTGCCTCCTTAGTATATGTTTGAATTGGTATTTGAAAAATACGTTTACGTAAATCAAAATAAAACTCTTCTCATATACCTACCTAATAAATCACATTAAAAAAGTAGCTTCTACCACTAACCCAAATAGGCACTTGGCCAGATAGTATGCAGGGCTGTTGGCCAGATAGTATGCAGCTCGATTTGCATTCCGAAGGCTTCTTTGGTTGTTTTGATAACATTCACTGCCCTCTTTTTTCATAATGAAAAACCTTTAGAATTAAAATCCAATGACATGAGAAATAACAATTTATTCATGAGATATCATATCTCCCATCACTTGTTATATTAAATTCGCCATTCGTAAATTTTTTACACATGCGTTTAAATATTATTTTAGCTAACTTATATTGTTTTTGTTTTTTTGCCAACTAGTTATCTTATTTTTTTTTTTTTTACCTGAATTAAATTATATATTTAAACTTTAAACATTACTAAATACATTGGTTTACATAACAGTCATAACTAAAAAATTAATATGATAAAAGAAGTTTAAAAATGCATGCACTAAAATTATTATTTAGTACGCTAAATAATTCGTAGACAATATTTGTGTTAAAGGCATTTTAGTCTAAAATATATTATTTAACAGCCAATAAATGAGAATGGAATTTTAAAGATAGACAAGAGACCCAAGTTATAGGACTTTTAAAAGTAAAAATCTTGATAGATGTTCATATGATTTTAAAAATAGAAGAACGTTCTTTGTAGTTCTTTTTTATACATAAAAGTTTAGGTGAGTTGGATTTCAAGAGCACATCAGGGTTAGTACATGCCTCCAGACTCAAAAAGCTCTTATAGAGATAATTACAAATCACCTACCAATAAGACTCTCACATCGGCAAGATTCAAACTGAGAACCTTAATGGTGGGTAAATTGTACGTACCTTTGTAAATACTCTGAGCCCAGAATCATGCCTAACACTGATGAACCCCCAAAACACAACTCATCTAAACTTTTATATATGAGGGGAAAAAACAGGAATGAACATTAGTGTTTTCACTTTAATACCAATTACATGTTTATATTTTTTATGCCATAAAACAGGAATCCTTTTTTCTTACCACAAAAAATGGAATTAATACAGTCAAATAATTTCATTATTTATTAAGGGTATTTTGGGAATAAACGCGTTAACAACTTTCAAAATGACTTGTAAAATAAAAATTCAAAACTCTTTTATATACAAACGGAACAAAACGAATCACGTTTGGGAGCCCCTGGGTTGCTAAAGTTGCACTAGGGGGTCTTGCCCGTCTGACTGGGTGCTGCAACCACCAAAGGAATTGCGAAGACTTTTAGAGAAGGATGCATGTAGCTTTTTGAGAGCCCGTGACTAATCTTACTCTGTGGGGTTGTGTAAATATATTATGCTTTTAGCTTTCAGACGTTTATGGTATGTAATGAGAACTTACGTTTAGTTTTTATAAATGAATGAGATATTTTGAATGGCAAAAAAAATACAAACGGAACAAAATGAATCATGTTGTAAGGATTGAATAGTGTTTTGGTTTTAGTGTTGTCTGGTGCTGTGTGTGTTCAATGGTTTGTTGAGCGTTTGTATAGGTTATATATATGGTCTTGGGTTGTTGTGTTAAGCCCAACAGGTTTTAGGTAATTGTATAAATAGGTGAAGTTAGTCTTCAGATTGTTTGTAAGAGATAGTATTTTCATAAATGGAATTATTATTTTTCTCTAGAGCAGTTTGTGTTGGAGTGTAAAGGTGAGAGGCCTGGAGTTTTACATGGTACAAAAGCCATTAGTTGGGTTGTCTTTCAAGATATTCCAAGAAGGACCCAAGAAAGCCCACGTCGGCAGCCCATTTCCGTGATCAACCCAGTGGTTGTTTTTCAAGAAACTTCAAAAAGGAGCCAAGAAGGCCCAACCATTCACTCGGCCCATTCCCTCCACCACCTCTGCTCTCATTTCTGATCCCCTTCACGCGACGGCTGGCAGCACTCGATCACCTCCACCCGTCCTAAACGTCGATCCCCAGAGCTCTCCCTATCCTTTATCGTCTTCTCAAATGGATGCAAGCAAAGCCACCGGTGACTCCCTCTCTTTCCACGATTCGCTCTTTCTCCACCCGTTGGACACCCAGGGGACACTGTTGTTTTCTTAGACCCTAACCGGAGCCGACAACTATACGATGTGGAGTAGGGCGATGTTGATTACTCTTCGTGGGAAGAACAAGGTAGGTTTCGTAGATGGCAATTGTATGAGAGACAAGCAAGATGAACGCCTTCACTCTCAGTGGAATCGGTGTGATGCCATTATATTCTCACGGCTTTTGAGTTCACTTTCTAAGGATCTTCCAATGGACTGATTTTCTTTTCCAATTCGCATCTTGTTTGGCTTAATCTTCAATAGCGTTTTGATAAACGTTCTGGTTCTCGGATCTTCACCGTGCACCGAGAGATCAATTCCTTACGCCAGGGCACTTCGTCTGTCACAACCTATTTCTCTCACCTCAAATAATTTTAGGAGGAGCAATCATTTCTTGTTCCAATTCCGTCTTGCACCTGCGCTACATCCCAAGCGTATTTTGAAATTACTCAACAACAGAAGCTACTCCAGTTCTTGATGGGTCTCAATGAGACGTATTCCCAAGCTCGAAGCCATATCTTACTTATCCTTCACCACCAAGTGTAAATGATGCCTATAACATGATAGTTAAGGATGAAGCTCAACGTCACATAGTCAGCACTAACCGAGCTCCATCCCCTAAAGGTATCGCTATGGCCATACGTAATAGGTCTCGTGGGCCGTGGCAGAGGTTGAGGCAAGGGAAATAATGTCCCTGAATGCTCTCACTGTGGGAAACGTGGACACCTGAAGGAACAATGCTATCAAATTGTTGGTTTTCCCCCCAAAATTTTCGTGGCAACAAAGGGAAACAGTCCAAAGATTCCAATCAAATTAGTACCAATGCAGCATATGCAGCTGAAGAAAACTCTTCCCCTTCCACACCTGCGGTGCCTACCTTCACACAAGACCAATACCAGAAACTCCTTCATCTTATCAATCAGGATGAAGCACCCACTGTTCATGCCCTGACCGGTACAGGTTTGGTTGTTCCCAACTCATTTATATTTCACAGTAATAAATGGATTTTAGATTCCGGTGCTACGATACATATGGTAGGCGATTTGAATGTTTTAAATAATTGTAAACCATATAATGGACCTATAAAGACCATTCGCATACCTGATGGGAATTGCATGCCTGTTAGTCATATAGGTGATGTTCATATTACTGATGACATAGTTATTCGTAATGTTCTATATGCACCTAGTTTGCAATTTACCTTGATCTCGGTGTCTCGCTTGACTACAGAACAGAACTATATTATGTGATTTTTCCCTGATATTTGTATCATGCAGGACCTTCAGGTTGGGAAGAAGAGACTGATTGGTAAGAAGGTTGCTGGTCTTTATGTTCTGGATGTTTTAAAATGCTATAATTCTTTGAATTATGTCCTGTGTAACAGCATGTGTAACAACATCGAGCATAATTCCATTGATGTAAGCCTATGGCATAGTAGATTAGTTCATGCACCAATCTCTGTAATGAAACACTTAAGTATCATTGGGAATAAAGCTGATATGAATAAAGGTTGTGAAGTTTGTGTGCAGTCTAAACAAACAAAGTGTCTTTTTGGGTCCGATTATATTAAATCTAACTGTTGTTTTGAATTACTTCACCTTGATGTATGGGGTCCTTATAAGACACCTACACATAAGGGACATCGTTATTTCCTTACCATTGTTGATGACTATTCAAGAAGGACTTGGATATTTCTCATGCGACATAAACATGAAACAATCATACATATAAAGAATTTTATTGCCTATGTTCTCACGCAATTTTCCACTACGGTTAACAAAGTGAGGAGTGACAATGGCACTAAGTTTACTAACAATGATTTGAAATGTTTCTTTTAGAAAAAAAAGGCATAGTTCATGAAACTTCCTGCCCCCTGCACTCGAGAACAAAGCGAAGTGGTAGAAAGAAAGCATCGCACCATCATGTAAATTACTAGCGGCCTTATTTTGCAATCCGATAAACCGGTACGGTATTAGGGTGAATGTGTGTTAATGGTTGTACACCTAGTAAACAGAATTCCCTCTAAAGTACTTGACTATAAAACTCCATATGAAAGGGTTTATGGGGTAGAACCTGATTTGGGAAACTTAAAGGTATTTGGTTCTTTAGCACATGCTACTAATTTAAGAGCAGTTGATAAATTACAACCTAGATCTATTCCTACTGTGTTTTTAGGCTATCCTGAACATCAAAAAGGTTTTCTACTTCTTGATTTATGTCATAAAACTATATTTGTTAGTAGACATGTTAGTTTTATGGAAGATAAGTTTCCATTTAAGGATCGCCTAGCTAATAACATGTCGCAAGTAGGTATAGACTTTAAAGAGATGTTTTGGTATGAACCTATTGAACTAGGAATTAAGAATAATACTACAACTAATCATGTTGATTCATGCACCTCAAACAAAATTGAGCTAAAGGCTGCTGCACCTTCTGGCCATAAAAACCAAACAGTGGTTCCTACACCTGATCTGCCTAGGACTAGTAGGGAAAGGAAACCACCCATATGATCTAAAGATTATGTCTGTGCATTAATGAAACCTGTAATAAAATGTGCTTATCACATTGCTGATTATGTGTCATATTCCAATATTTCTGCTGATCATATGTGCTTTCTTTGTACAATTGATTCTCTCTCTAAACCTAATAGTAGAGCCAGAAAAACGGGCCGAGCCTGTCGGGCCGGCCCTTTTAGGCCCTGGCCTTTCAAGGGCCGGGCTTGTAAATTGTAGCCTGAAAAGGAAGTCGGGCCTAAAAGGGCCGGCCCTATAGGGCCTAGGGCTTAAAAGGGCCGGCCCTTTAAGCCCGTTTATCGTTTATTTTTTTTGCTTGGAAAGGGAATCATGTTACATTTTTGAATTACCTTATTGATCTATATGTCACTATGTCCTCATATTGTATAGAGTATGATTTTTGAGTATATTGTTTTGTCTAATTGAATCATATTGTGATTTTTGAGTATATTGTTCTGCCTATTTAAAATAAAATCATATTATATACTGTTCTCCCTGATGGAGTATGATTTTTGATAGATATTGTGATTATTTGACTACTTGAACTTATTACTCAAAGTGAAACACAATCAAATGTCCTTGAAATTGATGATAGTGGCGAAGAAGGTGAAAATGATAGTCGTCATACTCATGTTGCTTAGATGTTAGAGTATTTAGCTTCTTGCCTTTTTATACTTTGGCTTTTGTGTGAGTTATTTATGGACATGATTTTACCTTTGATTATACATTAGTAACTGTGTTTGTTTGTTGCAAGAGATGTGTTATTTAAATCTTAATGTTGACAACATTTATGTATTAAATTAGAAGTTTAATCGTTGTTATTTACTAATTATATCTCTCTGGGGAAAATACGTAGGAAAAATAGTTAAATATTATGAAAAGGACTTACGGGCCCTGCGGGCCGGCCCTGGCCCTGATCCTCTCGAGCCGGGCTTTAAAAAACTGCAATTTTCCTGACCCCGAGCCCTTTAGGGCCGGCCCTGTTAGGCCCTGGCCCGTCAAGGCCCTGCCCTGTAGGGCCGGGCCGGCCCTGATTCCCAGCTCTACCTAACAGCTATGCAGAAGCTATTAGAAGTCCAGAATGGGTAGAGGCAATGAGAGCTGAGATGAATGCTCTTAATGCCAATAAAACATGGGATTTATGTCCCCTTCCAAAGGGTAAGAAAGCAATAGGATGCAAATAGGTTTATAAGATCAAATATAATTCTAATAACACTATTGATAAATATAAGGCACGTTTGGTTGCAAAGGGGTTCACCCAACAAGAAGGAATAGATTATCATGAAACCTTTTCTCCGGTTGTAAAAATATTTACTGTGCATATTGTACTTAAATTGGCAGCAATAAATAAATGGAAATTATATCAAATGGATTTCACAATGCCTTATTGCAGGGAGATTTAAATGAAAAAGTGTATATGAAAATACCTCAAGGTTTTGAGGCTAAGGGGGAGCGTTTAGTATGCCGATTAAATAAATCCTTATATGGCTTGAAACAAGCCTCCCGGCAATGGAATATAAAGCTCTCTAAGGCCCTAATAGAAGGGGGGTTTTAACAAAGTAAAAGTGATTATTCTTTGTTTGTTAATAATTGTATCGATGGAATTGTTTTAATCTTAGTTTATGTAGATGACTTGTTGATAACTGGTAGTTCTAAAATAGGCATTAGAAAAACGAAACAGTTACTACATGAGCATTTTAGAATTAAGGACTTAGGATTGATGAAATACTTTCTAGGTATTGAGGTAATTACATCTAATGAAGGCTTTGTTTTGTCTCAACACAAGTATACACTGGATCTTCTTGCTGAAACAGGTATGAGCGGATGTAAACCATTGAGCATCCCTATGGCACAAGGTTTAAAGTTGGTAAGTTTTGATGAAACAAAGAATTATCCACAATAGATGCTTCCAAACCCAGCAAGATATCGAAAATTGGTAGGAAAATTAATTTATCTAACCATGACTCGCCCTGATATCTGCTTTTGCGTGCAGGAACTTAGTCAATTTATGCATCTTCCTATTAAACATCATATGGCAGCAGCACGGAATGTCCTACGATACTTGAAAGGGACACCAGGTCTCGGTTTGCTTATCAACTGTGAAGGAAAACTGGTTTTGGAGTGCTACTGTGATGCTGATTGGGCTGCATGTTGTATGACTAGAAGATCGGTTACCGGCTACCTTCTGAAATTGGGAGGTTCCTTGGTGATGTGGAAGACCAAGAAGCAGGCGACAGTGTCAACATCCTCAGTTGAAGCGGAATATAGGGCGCTACGAATGGCTGTTTCAGAAATAATGTGGGCAAGAGGATTGTTGCATGATTTGGGGATTACCCATTCAGATCCTGTTCAGGTTTACTATGATAACTAAGCTGCTATCCACATTGCAGCCAACCCAGTGTACCATGAGAGAACAAAGCATATCGAAGTGGACTATCACTTCGTTCGTGAGAAATAGGAGTCAAGAGAAATTGATTTAAAACATGTTAATTCCAGAAGTCAACAAGCTGATTTACTCACCAAAGTAGTAGGAGGTTCTGTGCAACGGGATTTATTGTTCAAGTTGGGCACTTTTGATTTGTTTCATCCCCAACGTTGAAGGGGAGTGTAAAGATTGAATAGTGTTTTGGTTTTAGTGTTGTCTGGTGCTGTGTGTTCAATGGTTTGTTGAGCATTTGTACATGTTATATATATATATGGTCTTGGGCTGTTGTGTTCGGCCCAATAGGTTTTAGGTAATTGTATAAATACGTGAAGTTAGTCTTTAGATTGTTTGTAAGAGATAGTATTTTCATAAATGGAATTATTGTTTTTCTCTAGAACAGTTTGTGTTGGAGTGTAGAAGTGAGAGGCCTGAGGTTTTACACACGTAATCCCCTCCTCCATCATCTGGGGCCAAAATGAGGGAGTGACCACGAATTTATATATATATATATATATATATATATATATATAACACGCTTCGTCCGCCTCCACAGAAATGATAAATCCGTTGATCCTCAGTCTCGTCATTTCTGTTTATGCTCAAATTGTGCCGACCATTCAGATTGGTCCCTTGAAGTTTATTATTTGAACAATGAAGGCAACTCACCAAAGGAGCCAAGCAAACAATACTAAACACTCCCTTCCGGTTACACGTATAGGCCCCCTTGCCATGTTCAAATTTAAACCAGTCCCCAATATCAGTAGACAAGAATCTATCATGACAAGAGGATTTTATAATGCTTCCCCAGAAAGATCTTGTTTCACAACAATCCCTCAGGACATGAGTCCCCTGAGCACAGTGGCATGCAAACCATCTCTGAAAAAGCACTCCAAACCTTCAATATAGCCAACAACTTTTATCCCTGTACCATGTCTCCAATAGTCTTACCAACCTCATCGAGCCCCCCTCTCCTGCCTCCGCTCTCTTCCGTCCCCCTCATCCAAATCTCCTCTGCCGTCGGCCGGCCTCTCCTTGCCACTCTCCATCCCTACCCCTAGGCTCCAATGAAATACAAAGTTCTTCCAGAGGATGACTTGCAAAAGTTAATGGAGAGAATATCATGACCTGAGGGCTTATATTCTCCCATAGATTTTACAAGTAAAACTTCAACTTGAAATATTTGTTGCCCAAAAACGATATTCTAAAATTATTTTCAAAGTGAGGGCTTATCTCCTCCCCTAATTTTTTCTCTCCCCTTTTAGCTCAACAACTTTTTAATCAAATCAAATCGCTTCATTATTCACAAATTACATTCATTGTCAAATTAATCATAGCATCATAGCTTGACTTTTGGAATCACAAATTGTACTAAATACATACCCTTTTCATTTTTTTTTTCTAACATTGAATGTGCAATCAACTGCAGACTTAGCCTGAGATCGGAGACTTGTATTGACAGGGGCCTAGGAGATTTAGACCTTAGGATGACAGGAGTTTCTGATATTAACATGAGCTGCAATGAGGGATCCAATATTGCCTTCCAAAACAGAATTTAGGTCTGGCAACTCAATGCCAGTCTTTTTATCATGCACTAGCTTGTACGGATGAGACACATACCTACGAGTTTCTTCTTGCCATAGATTCACGATGGCATCTTTCCTTATACCACTTATCCCAGAAACTCCTTGTTCCCTCCCTATCACTTCAAGTTTAGCGTTCAGTCTATTAAGCGCCTTCATCTTATTAGCAAAGAGGGTTCTCTCACCTGCCCAACATACTAAGCTTCAACATCTTGTGCAGTTCATATTAAATTTCAAATTCCAAATGCAGGTTCTGATTTAAACTACTATAGCATTAAATTCCAACAACAGATTCAAGACAGGAAGTGAAGAACGCTGTTACATGACACTAAACATATTAATAACTGAATACCTGATGATTCTGCACTTATCCCAGTAGGTTGATGCTGAATGCAAACTCTTGACTCAGTATGGCTCTTCTGTTCTCCAACACTTGAAGGTGATGAGATAATCAAATCCTCATGATCAATTTCCAGGTCAGATGAATTTTCAAGGAACATAGGAACAACATCCACAACTGCTGAGCTGGCCTACAAAATTAAATTTTTGCAAACAAAAATGACACAAAAATTTCATTATTTAGTGTAGTAAAAAGGTAACGACATTGACAAGAATTCATAAGCCTAGATTAGATAAAGCCAAGCGATGATTGTATTAATATGGCAATAAAGAAGCTGAACCTCATACTGTATGCAATCCAATCAAAATTATATATATGACAGCTTTAAGATATAAACAGTTCTGGGCATGTTTGTTTTAGCGATTCGATTGCTTATAAGTAGCTTTTTAATAGTGATTTACGGTATACGAAGTAAGTATGTGAGAGGAGTTGTGTCTCGATTTACGTAAAAAGCAACTTATAAGCAATTGTAACGCCCAAACAAACATGCCCTCTGAATCTTCCATCCAAAAGTTATAGAATCTGTAAGTTAATTGGTATTTTAAAGTAATGATGAATGATTAAATCTCACTGTCAATTTCAAAAAGTTTTTAATTTTCATAAAGTTTTGAACCTGATTATGATAATCTTGACAAAGTGAAAACTTTCTTAAAAGCATATCAGATCTCACAGTGAAATTAGCAAATTTGGTCCATATCCACTGAAAGAAGGGCAAAGTTTCATACCAGGCATGGATGGAAGTCGATTTTAAGATAGAGTCCATGGCATAGGAAATGAAATAGAATAGCCAAAATGATACTGACATTAAAACTGTTGCAGTTCAACTATCATGGAATTTATGAAACTGTGCTGACAGTGAACCACGTTCAAATAAACCAGACACAGCTGGTCACAAAATGATCACTTCTTAAAACCAGTTTAGTGAGAGAAAATTGGAACTAAAACTGCAGATAAGGCACTAAAATATTCCTCACCAATGATGTTCAATGTGAAGGCAAAGCTAAGTCAATGAAAGAGAAACTACAAGTTTACTAGTAGGTGGGACAAAAGTAAGTGTAGTCACCTCCAGCAGAGAAGATTCATCCAAAGAACTCCTTATCATGTGGTGAGCTCCTTTTTCTCCTGAAAGATAACCATAAGCATACTCAAATTCAAATTCTACAGTTGCTGAGTCAATAGCACCATTCTCGAACCGGCATGTATCAACTATTCTTCCTTCATGACCTTGCTTTTTGGCCCACTTAAGATACATACTTAGAAGCTGTTCTGCCCAAAGCTGTATTTATGCAAAAGTGGGTCAAAGACTGCCAGAAGTGCATGTAAATAAATAGCCAGAGCGCAGATAATATAGGATCACAGTTTGGACTGTCATCAACCCAGTTTTACATTGGCTCAGCTGAAGATTCAGATTTATTAGAAAGAACAATATAAAAATCAACACAGTCCATGTATTTTCAGGCTTATAGAATATCTGCCAAAAATTGCCTCGCCTATGTGAGAATATGCTCTGAAAAATCATAGTCTGATTAACGGAAGCCTTATTCATTTGTTCATGGTTCAGGATAAAACAAGAATGGAAGATTGAAATCATGCAGAAATTTCATTAAATACTAAAGAATGTCACTACTTGACAGCCTAAAAAGAACACACGCATCCATTAAATCGCATATACAGTAACCAGCATATTGAACTAAATTGCTGTAGAAAGGACTAAAGAAGTCATTGGTGTTTATGGATATGGTAATATGGAAAATTAAGTATTTAGGTTGTCGGTGAAACTACTCATTTACAAAGGGCATGTGAGGGGTAATGTTAACTTTAGTTCCAAGGGTGCACTCCTTGAAACAAGACCAAACGTAGCATGTAAGTTCATTATGATAATGAAGTGCAAAATTAAGTTCACCATAAAAAAAGGTGCAAAATTAAAACATACAATTACTAAACCTTATGGTGGATGCCTCCAGTCCCAGCTTTAATAATCAAACAAGCTCCCTCCAGATCAAATGGGCCCTTAAGAAGCTTAGACGTCTCATATCGATCCAGAATCTTGCTTACATCCAAAGATGCATCATATGCTTGCTTATAAAGCCCATAATCAATAGCATTCATCTCAGCCAACTGAGTAATCAGCTTTGCCTCCTCCGCCTGCAGAATACCAAGAAAATAGAACACTGAATCATTTATTTTTCAGAAAAAAAAAAATAGAAAAGAAGAAAACATATAAGAATATAAACTAGTAGAATGAGATTGGCTACATGGTTTTAGTGGTTACAGAAAACATTATGTTTTTTATGATGCTGAAACTGAAAGGGCAGTCATGTTATAACTTCATCAGGAATTCACCGCATTTTGGTTTCAACAGAATGGTTGATTGATGATTAGGGAACTTTACTACAAAAGGAAATTTATAGCAGCTACAGCTATGAATGAATGAGTAATCAAAGATGTCATTCATAATGTTAGTTATATCTCCAAGCTTCATAGAATAGCATTCAGACTATTCATTAATTTCTTTTTACCCGCTTCATTCTTAAATTCATTGCTATATTTAATTCATTATCAATCAACTTATAAGATTCCAAAATATCAAAAATTCATAAGCTAACAAATCATTAGCAAACCAACTGTTTCAAATAGGGAATAAAATAACTATTTCAACCAAACTTCTGATGAATTGATGTGAATAGAGTATAACCTTAAATTTTAAGTCCTTAAGAGCATCAACCACTTTGGCACTGTATGCTAACTTGACTAGAATGTCATTGGACTTATTAAGATCATCCCATAGATCATAGTTACGTATCATTTCTTCTTGTTCAATCCATCTTGCTTCTTCCATTTCCAAGGCAGTAGGTGCAAACATTTCGGCACGAAGTACTGCATCTTCAATTTTCCTTCTTAGAGAAAATAAACCTGATTGTATTTCAGTAGGTTGTCAGAAAGAAGTGACGCCAAAGAATTAAGCATCAGAGGAATAGTAACTGTCGCTAGCCTGACAGTTATGGGTAGGTGTAAATAGCTAAAAGTGACTTGTAGTTTGTGGCAGAGGGGTATCTGAAAAAGTAAATGTCTATAGGCTACCATTGTCCACATTAAAGCATTAATAGCAAAGTCAATTATATTCTTAAAAATACCTATTGCCATAATCAAACACCAAGATAAAGCGTTCCAGAAAGAAACCACACAACCAGCACTAGCCCTGGTTATCTTCCAAAAGCTTGAACAGAAGGTATCTCCTTCCGTTTCTATCCTCGGTTAGTAAATCGCACATTATTTACTTAGAGAAACTGGGTCCATTGACAAACGTTTCAGCATGATCCACACATCAACCATAGAAACATGAAATAGTTTCAAGTTCCTGTACGTTATTTTGTGCAAAGAAAGCAATATGGAACATACCCACTTGTTCGTAGACTTTTTTCTTGTCAGACATGGAATGACAAGCTCTAATTCCCAGCTGAGTACATGACTTTTTCTTTCTCAGAGCAGCCTGCAAGTTGGCATTGAAAGAAGCCGAATAATCATAGGCGCTTCTTACACAAGCACGATCAGAGACGAAGGTCGCCATTGCTACGTTTGGATGCTACAGCTCTTTCCCCAACTTCTGTCCTTATCCTCCCTCCCTCCACCGTCTAACCTTGAGATTCTTATCTTCAAATTCATTTCAGAAAGGCGTTCACTGCCGAAGAAAACAAGTGGACTAAAACATAGCCACAGCGGGGAAGTGGATAGTGAATTGCCCTTGCTAGTTGCCGCCGTTCACAAGAACGAATATCCTCTACAAATTAATTACAACCAGTCAACCACTACCGGATAAATTACAAGGGGAAAAAATGAGAAATGAGAGGAAAAGTTGGAGAAGTATAGTATTCTTTTTTATTTTTATTAAAAATTATAATTTTATTTTTAATTATTTTTAATTTTTAAAAAATATAATTTTAACAAAATTGAACAATGTGTAATGTTTTTCCCTGGATATCTATGCAAGTTGTGAAAAATGAAAATTGAGAAAATTTTTGTTTAATTTTAGCGAAATTTAGAAATAGAACATGGGAGGAAATGTACGAGGGAATGCAGAAGATTTTGTTAGGGATATTTTAGTAGTTTAATTTTATATTTTTGTATTTGGCCCTTATAAATAATTATAATTTTTATAGCCTTTATTAATAAATATCTTTTCCTCTAGTCCTTCATTATAATTTTCCCTTAATTCATTGAAAATCCTATATAAAAATGCTTGAATTAATCAAATTTTAATTTGGGTCGTTGATTCTTTATAAGTGGCATGATAGTGCTTCTCAGACTCTTTGAACTTACCACTCACATGATCACAGTAGTTTCTTTTTCCATTGGCTTCTTCAACATGTATTGCTCCCTAAAAATGGTCTCTTGCATAGGTTTAAAGGATTCTTTGAGTCCAAGTTATGTATCATAATTAGGAATTTAAAATTTGGATTAAATTACCTTAATATCACTTAGTTATTAAAATAGCAAAATTGAAAACATAACTCTACTATTTGCTTACTATCAGAGGCCTAAAGGCAGAAAATTTATCGAGAAATCTGCAAAGTCAAAAATTCATCGAAGGAGGCAATTGTAAGTTGGTTTAGTCTTCCTCCCTTGATCCCTTTGCACTCATCTACAAAATCCTAGAGAATGAATTGATTTCCTAGGCTGTGTATATATTATTCACAAAATCATTGGCGTTAATTTTGATTATTATTCACGCGGCAAAAGAGGCAAGTGTGAGTCAGTTTAATCTTCGAAGGCCCAAAAAAAATCGGTTTAATCTTCCATTTGGTTCATGTGCTCCAATGTCTATATGATGTCTTTTTGTTGTTTTCATGCTAATCGCCAATTTACTCACCTTTGTGTATTAGATATTACTCACCTTTATAGGCATAGTACTACTATGGACAAGGTAATTTAAATTGATTAATGGATTAATTTTAACATTTTTATTTGCCTTTTTCTGGTAACTCCCATTTGTATAATTTAAATTGATTAATGGATTAATTTTAATATTTTTATTCCCAATCATACTTTCTAAGGAATTAATTGATAGAGCAAATAATAGGGATATATTTTCAATTTTTCTGTTTTAATAATTAAGAGATATGGAGATAATTTGAATCAAATTTTAAATCCCTAATTATAACGTATTACATATTATATAATTTGTTAAGTTTAATGAATCAAAACAGGATTTGGTAATTCAACCGTTTTTATATGAATTTTCTCTTAATTCATATCGTTAAAGAATTTAATTCTTGAAAGAATTCGTATAAAGCGTTATATATAAAATCAAGATAACTTTTTAAATAGACAGGAAAATACTTTTTGGTCTTTTATGCGATGAATATTAGCTCAATTCAACATATGAAGACAAAGCATTGTGTATTACTCTCATTAATGGTTAATATAAGATATATTTATCTAATTAATTAAATTAAGAAAATAGTTGAATTAATTATTATGATGTGTATTTTTAAAATATCCTAATCATATTTCTTAATTCCTTCATCCCTCTTCTCCTCAATTATTATTCAAGAAGCATCAATAAGGAGAAATTAGAAATGATTAACAAGTATAAAAACTATGTCTTATATTTAGAACCAATATCTAACTCTCCAAATACATCTTATATTAAGGAAAAGAAGAGTATTAATTAGTAATTATTCAAAATACTGGAAACTGTCGTTTAACATCATCATTATACCAAGATCAACGACGGCCAAAAAGTGGGGAAAGTGCCTTAAGATTGACAATTTAAAAACGAGATAAAAAAAAAATATCGCTCACATTGGAGAATTCAATACGTTAAGGATAACAAAACTTTCTTCCATTTCTCCAACCATACAGGTCACTTTTTCTCTGTTCATCTCAAGTAGATTTGCAACGTCTTTGACAATATCAACAAGAAATCCTGTTATCAGCCGAAAATCAGAACAATTTCTGCAGGCTACCTTGTTACATAACCCGTATGGTTTATTTTCGAGCACAACTACAACTACCTTTCTGGTGGCATAAGTCCGTTGGGGGGGGGGGATATACAAGGGCAAAGATAAATATGGCCAAATTATGCATCACAAGAAATAATGTTAACTTATCACCAAAAAAGAAAAAGCAATCATGTTAACCATCACTCAGCAAGCCACCATCCTCACAAGGACTCAGCAAATTGAAAGGCCTCCATGTCTAGTTCCTGCCTCATGATACAGTTCATAAACCACTCACTACTGAATGTTCGGATCCCCTTCTTTGCAGCTACCATTGCTTCTTCCATATCTTCTTCACATGTCACAAAAATGGTTGAGGATGCTTCATTTACTTTCTTCAACCCACAAATAACCTGTTATAAAAATAGTGGAATTTGTGAGAAATTGAATATATTTATCCAAAGCAAGACTTACGCGAGCAGGCAGCAGATGCAAGATAATTCTCAAAAGTTGTTTCCCTGCTGTATGGAAAGAAAATAGGTACTAAGAAATAGAAAAGGAAAGAGGCTCATGCTGGGCATTAAGGAAAATTTATAAGATTAAAAATCTCAATTAGCCATGAAATTGATGGTGCCACTTCCCAAGGGTACAATGTGTAATTAGTTTTGTGAATCCCAAAAACTTGTCACATTAGGTAACCTCAGAGATAATGCCTTGAAACCAAAAGATGTTAGTCATGAAGAATGGGGCTAGATTCCACTGAAACACAATATTTTAGGTTCAAATTTATGTAAACATTAAAAACATCTTTAAGAAAACTAGTGGAATAAGGCTTTGTTATTATATACAAAACACCTATAAGAAAGCTACCTCATATTTAAAAATTAAAGCACGACCCGGCTTGATGCAAATTAGTTAAAGTCTAATATGGCTCTAGATATGGGTGGTTTGCTATGAAAAAAGAAAGATAAAGCTAAGGATAAATCTCTCTCTCAAGAAATTCAGCTTTTTCATTATTCAATTCACTTTGAAATTCTAACCTTATTAGTGATATAGTTAAAATGAGAATCCAAAATTAGAACTAATAGCAAAACAGCTTAATCTTTTGAGAATAGAGATCTTCAGAGCATTATTCTTAATAGAATTAAGTAATGGGGCTTCGGGTTATGGAGAACGAGTAAAGAATGTCCTCAAGAGGCCAAACAATATGTTTTCATTTGTGTGCGAGGCAAACAGTATATTTTTGTGTGCGTCCGTGTGAGAGACAGGTCAAACGGTATGTTTTCACGTGTGAATGCGCGCATATGCTTGTAAGCTTGTTGCACCAAATGAGAATTTGTATTCAAATTCTTCATGCGGTTAGTTCTCAGTAGTGAATATAAGATGCAATATTCTACTAAGCCAAAAGAGAAGAGGGAAGGGGCAATTTTCAAACACATACTCTTATTGTTTTCTTAAACCATATACAAATTTCAGTGAAAGTACTAGTACTCACATTGCCACCAGCAGAGCTCACAATTGCAGATAGTGTTTTAGCAGGAGGTTGAACATGATCTGCAATACACACATTGTACCCCTTGAACAAAGCTCGGGGGTTGGCTTTTGCTCGGAAAAGTGCACTTTCTAAATCAGATCTGTACTTCAATAGATAATCCTCATCATTTAATATGTAAGCCAACTCATCTGCATATAGGTTTAGAACAAGTGGTTATATTGTCAAATGAATAAAAATCTTTTAAACTAGATTAGTTGGTTTGACCTACCAACAAATTTTCCTTCACGGCAGCTTTCTTTTAACCAATCTGAGGAGACCACCCAAGCCCTGTGTAGTTGACAACATCCACATGAATCATATAAACATAGAGAAATCCTTAGCTGTGAACAACACACTTGAAGGCGAAAAAGAACATGATACACACACTAACTAAGAATGAATACTAGGATATCATCATATGCACAATAGTAATCAAATCAAAAGTAAAACATAAAAACAGAAACTAGTGCTTCGGAGATTAAAATGAAATACGAAGGAAAACTATTGTATGATGACAAAACGACAAACATTACAAGTCTGTCAGAGAGAAAAATTGAAAATGTAATATAAGATCAAATCAAATTTATTTCATATTTCTTTTTATGAGGTTTGTATTTTCAACAGTGAGTTGTCCAGTAGCTAGTTTAGTTTTTCCACTCATTGTTCACCTAAGCAGATAGATATCCTAAGATAAGTGTGCATTTAAGTGCATCAGACCCTACTCCAATTCCTACGAAGTAATCTTGCAAACGGTGTCCCCTGCATTTTCTGCCTTTCTGGTGTTGGTTAACAAGGTCTACTGGATAAATTTACTTAACAGAAATAAGCTTTTTCAAGACAATAATAAATTTAATAGTTGAAAAAAATATATACTTTTATTCTGCGATCTTGACAAATTGTCAACACTACTATAAATTTTCATGAATATTACCAATTGAATTAAATTAAGATGATTAGATGAATAATAACTATGCAGAAGCCAGATAAAATGGTTCAGGTGGTATAAGAGGAAAATACGCTTATGTCCGAAAAACGTACAAGATTCAAAACACTCGTACTCAAAGGTATTCAAAGATGATGAAACGAAATAATTTGCTTCATTGAAGAAACAATAAATATGCTTACCCACCAATATATCACAATTACTAGAAAAACAAAGGCTCCGATCATCTCAGAATGAAAACTATTTAAACAATATATTTCAGCCACAAATATTTCCTCTAAGAAGCTAAGCAAGATGAGTGTTTAGAACTAACCCTGAACAGAGGGCAGTGCAGAAATTCAAAGTTTTCCTCACTTTGCCTGTGACAACATGTGTGGTCATGCTTCCTTCAGAGGTAACAGTGCCACCAAGGGATTCAATTACCTTATAAGAAGAAAAATGATGTCAACACTTCATCCATGAAGTAACCTTCCAGGAATTTATTCCATTATAAGAGAAAAATAGTTTTCAAGAGATTCAATTTGAAACCAATTTATTTCTAAAAACTTTCTTCCTCCCAAATATGGTGAATCAGTCACTAACAAGAAAGAACGTTAATGCATTCAGAAGGAACAAAGAATATTCCTGTACAAAGGACAATTAAAGTAAAATGCCAGTACCCAGTACTACCAATCCCATACAGGAGAGTTTCTCTGGTAATGCAACTATCAAACATACCTTTCTAAGGTGCGTTTTCTTAGCATCATCAGCAATATTCATCAGCATGATTCTAAAGCATTGTTTAGTTGATAGCTGTTCATTGTTGACTTTAGCTTCTAACTGTAAATAATCCCCTTTGAGTTTCTCAGAATTCTTTTCTTGGACAATCAAAGAATCGTCACATGGGAGCTCCATTGACCTTCTTCCACTTGAAACGCCCCATGAGCATCCCACAAAACAAGAATTAGTCCTATCAACCTCTGAGACAAAACCCCAGCTAGACTCAGATCTACCATCAATTAAATGGCTTCCTTTCACTCTTTTTGACTTTAATGATGACAAAGAGGCTTCCCAAATCCTCTTTGCACCTTTCGTGGAATTAGAACAATCCTCCATTTCAGCATCAATTCCATCGTTTGCAAGTCCTGCAACAGCAGGCAATGTGTCACTATCTGCACCAGAAAAGAACTGCAATTGTCAAATCTTGTTTATGGAGCAAAAGATACCAGAAAAATACAATGTCAATCAATTAAAAAGACCTTAGCGAAGAGACTACCATTGCTCCATTTCAATATTAAATAACAATTAGATTTTCGAAAATACCCCCTAATAGGAGGGAGAAGCACAGACAGACAGATTAAAAGATACGCCAGGAGAAAACTTACTGCTCAATTTATCAAATTCACTTGAAAATCCATCATTCACCAAAGCCTTAGGATGGCTATTCTCCATATCATCTGTTCTATCAGTAGAGTTATTTGAAAAGTTCAAATCAACGTGTAACTGTCCTGTAAATTTAAGCTGGTCGCTCTCAGCATTTCCTAATGTCAAGTGATTTGGATGTTGTCGTGCCGGAAGACATTTCACAGAATTAGTAGCATCAGCTGAAAATTCCATCCTTAGATGGCAAACCATGAGAGTAGAACCGCCAGGAAAGCATAATGCTTTACGAATACCAGCTTTTATAGGCAACCTGCGAGCTCTACCTTTGGTGTCCACCTCTGCTATTGATATAAAACCCTGCCATTCCAAAGTTTTTTATAATACAGTACCATTAGAACTCAAGAAACAACTTTCACCTGAATTAGGAAAATGTATGGCTCTATATTTAGCAAATTGCATGAAACACCACTGACTATTCACCTTACCATAAAATTTGCGATCTCTGGATAAGTGTTATACTAAATTTGTTTATTAAAGCATTTAAAGAAAGATTAGAAAGTAAAATAACATTCAGTTAAAGTATACAAGATATGACTATAAGATGCTTCATAATCCTATCCCGAGATGTTTTATTTATGATACCTCGTTAACCCTTCACAGAAAGACTCAAAAATGAAACATCAGTCTATAGCAGTAAACAACCAGATGTGACTATTAAGATGGTCCACACTCCTTAGATGTTTTAATTATGATTTACCTGTTTAAGCCAAAACCCTTCAGATTCTCTGTCTCCCCAGCAGAAAATTGAACGAATACCAACATGTTGAAGTCTCTTCCGTAGCTCTACAAACAACATATGACCAAGACCCTGTAAAACATTAACTTAGAAAGCTTACTTGAGCCAATAAGTCGGTGAAACTTACTGTGCCAGAATAAAATGGAACTTAAACAAAAAGCAGAGGCCATGTGTTAGAGAATTAATAAAGCGCTTAAGATATTATATAAGCTGCACCATCTTTATACTTGAACAGTTTGAAATTCAGATAAACTTTAAAATATCAGATCCTTCAGAAACAAGTTTAGCATGCAATTTGAACTTCATGTGTTATATACCTCACTTCTCCCAGATTTCACAATGGGCCAGTGCTGGTTATTAAGATGGTTCTCCTCAAGGCATCATCTCTTCATTATAAGATATAAAACCAAGAAATATACCTCACTTCTCCCAGATTTCACAATGTGCCAGTGCTGGTTATTAATATGGTTCTCCTCAAGGCATCACCTCTTCATTATAAGATATAAAACCAGAAAATTACCATTGGAAGCTTTCAAGGAAACCTTGAAACCAAACCAAAAACAAAAATAATGCTTCTTCACATTAGTCATTACAACTTCATTTCTTGAAAGGACCCTAGTCATCATGACATCATGATATTTTGAAAAGAGAAAATTAAAATAAAGAAGATGTAAATAAGAAGAATTAGAACAGACCTTGCGTTGATGGATTGCACCAACCGCTGCAAGTGGGATCTCTGCATACTCTGTATCTGCAGGGATTATTTGATACGTAATGGCAGCTATAACCTACATAGGGACAAAAAGGATTAATAAAGAAACATATAGAGTTTCCTTAAGCCCACTGATGCATTCAGCTGGATCATTGTAAAATGGAAAGAAGCAAATTTTTTCTATTAATTCTAAATTGGTAATTCCAGGTGGCCTTTAAGAGGAAAAGGAAAGGATCTGCATGAGATCAACAAGGTCACTAGATAATGAACTTGCACTAGCGAGATTAAACCATGCGCCCTAGTTCAGCTAGCAAACACACCTTTCCAGAATTTCCAGCAGAATCAGATTTCAGAAGCAGTGTACGATATTTCCTGCAGGTATAAGCAACCAATAAATGAAAGTTTCTTGCACCTTTCAACTTACTTGCAACATGTATATAATCTTAAGGCACCAAGGGTAAAAAATTTTCCCCTTGTAAATTACAATCAGCATGATTAATGAACTAGCACTATAGGCGTGGTCGAACAACTATATCCATTCAGGGGAAGAAAGTGGAATGAGAAGAACGTAATACCCATTAGTTACGCATCTTTCTAGAAATTTCGATTGCTTTCCAGTATTTGCAGCATAATTCATTCCAGGGAGTTCTGTCATATACATCTGCAATACTTCCTGCCAACCCATTTACGGAAATACTTTATGTACAGCTGATAATATACGAGAGCGAAGAGAAAAGATCTTGTAAACATTGAGACTCGCACCATAAAAACAGTCTCACACAGAGAGAGAGAAAGTTTTACCTGCAGGTAGGATTTGCTAGTGCTCTCAGCATCTTTAGGATTAACAAGGACAAATTTATGATCTGCATAAACCCAAAAAGTAAAAAATAAATAAGAATAAAAATATTATCGGATTGTAACAAAGACTAAACTGTCAAAAGTTCATCGGGTTGTAATAAAGACTAAACTCTCAAACGCTCTATGCAATGACATGTAAATGTAACATTTCACCTCTTTCTTCGAGCTTAAAATTCTCTGGATCATTTTCGCCTTTCACAACTGCAAAATTGGAGGGTAAAAGACCAGGAACAATCTTAGTCAAAATCCTAATCAGTCCCCGTTTTATGCTTTATGTTTCTTAGTGGGAAAAAATCACTATCACACACCTGATACGTTAATCTTCCCTCTTGTTGGAAGAGAAATTTGGAGGCTGTTTGAATCCGACTTAGAGGTGAAACTTTTGGCCTCAACGATAATCTCGCAGTTACCTGTGAGAGGAACAATGTCGAAGTCCAGGTCAGAAATGGAGCAAAACAATGAAAAATGTTGCATTCTAGGTTTTACCGATGGGAATTGGAGACGAAGGTGCTGTTTTTGGCGCCATAGTTTATGTGTTGTGTACTTGTGTGTCGTTGGCGCACTGGGTTAAATACAACTTCCATAAAAGGCGGGAGCAAATGGCGGTGCCCATTTTATACAGAAATTCCAGTGGCATTTTCGTCAATCTATGGACCGAGGGCAAGCTAGCCTTTTTTTATTTTGGGCCAGAAGCCAGTCTAATCTATCGAATCAAAATAAAAAGCAAAAGGACATAAGGACCAAAGAAAAATAACAAAAAATAAACACATCCCTTCTGGAGCATTCATGCATATGATGAGTTTTACTTATTTGACTTAACGTTTGAGAAATAAGATCATATAATTTGAGATAAAATTTTTTTTAAATGCTTATTTTTGTAGTTGTAAATCACGTTGAAAAATAACTTTTACCGCTAATTTATACCAACACTTTGTGGAGTGAGTGGAATGCTTTAATCTCTGGCCCCATCTAGCTTAAAAGGTTGAAAAAGATGCCTTTTACGTTAAGCATTTAATCATTATTTATCTTTTCTTTGTTCTATTATGTGTTTGTTTGGAATAGCTTATTTTTAGACAATAAATACTTATAAATCGTGATTCACGGTATACGAGGTAAGTATGTGAAAAGAGTTTTATTTCGGCTTGCGTAATAAGGACTTATTCTCTAAAATTATGTAATCCCAAACACAGGCTATATATGAGGCTCTAAGGGTGTTCAAGATTTTTCTGTCCTAGTCACGGGCAAATTGGGACGGGAAAATCCCGTCCCAAAAATTTTCAGGACGGAAAAAGTTGGGATAGAGAGAAATTAGGTTTAGGATAGGATCGAGACCGAGAATGAAATTTTCCGATCCTGTCTTGAATATAAATATTATATTTTTAAAAAAAATTACCCTAAGTGCCCATTTGGTTGATAGAACAGAGATAATGTGATGTAATAATAGTTACATGAATTTGTTTGGTATGTTATAAAGGAGAGATGATGCATATGTATAAAAATATTTGGTTAGATTACATCGAACATGCAAATATATGGAAATAATATAGTGAGAGATAAAATTACCCCTATCTACACATATGTGTATAATGTACACATTAGATTCACGGTAATTTTTTTTTTTTTAATTTGTGCAATATACACGTTGGGTTCATAATAATTTTTTAATATTTAATGGTAGAAATATTATGCAGTGTAGAGGTAGGGTTCTTGGTAACATTTTACTCCCTCCGGTCCTATCTATAAGCAACTTTCTCTGTTATAGGGCTAGTCCCTTTTATAAGCAACTTTCACTTTTTGTCTGAAAATGTAAGCTTCTCTTTCCTATTTTACCCTTATTAAATACTCATTATCTCTCATATCTTATACTCATTATCTCTTATTTTTTATCTATTCTCTCTCCTATATTCTTTTCATAAATAGGGGCATATATGAAAAAAAAATACCATTTTTATACACTTATTGCTTTTAACTACCAATTCATTTTGCGTAATCAAAGGAAACATTGCTTATAAATAGGACCGGAGGGAGTAATATTTAATGCCAAATGAAATATTATAATCTTAGTAGGAGGAGTTTGCCCCAATTTATGTGGCCTGGGAACAATAAAAGAGATAAAATCTAGTTTTACATGTTACTTATTATGCTTGGTCAATTTTAAAAAATATATCTCATTAATCAGCAGACATTAGTTTTTCTTATTCCTATTTGCTCGAATAATTGTTGTCAGTAGATATTCTATTCTTTTCCTTACTAAGTCTTTTTATTACAACGAGAATGTAAACTAAGCTTTTAAGACATAATGTAATATTTTAAAACGAGAATTGTGAAAAAAGACATCATTAGCAATTTAATTGTCAAATGGGACCTGGGAAGATATCTGCACATAGAGGGAAGATTTTGTACACATAGGGGAAGTTTTTGCACACGTATAGGGAAGAATTTTGCATACAGGGAAGATCATCTGCACACCAGAGAATATATTCTGAACACGCGGAAGATAATATGCACGCGAAGGTTCCATTTAAAGGCCTAAATTTTACATAGGCTTTTAAACATACTTTAGGCTTTGTCAGGCCTTTTGAAGGCCCAGACTCATACATAAAAAAAGTCTACATACAGGCTCAGGCCCAGGCCCAAGTTTTAAATTTTTGTTGCAGGTATGGGCCTATTTAGGTAAAGCCTAGCCTAGTCTAGCCTATTTCCACCCCTATATGCAGATATGTCATTGTGTTAACATATGTTTTTGTAATGCAAGCATACCATGCATTTAGCACTTATCCTGCATACATATTAGTACTGTTACCTAATGAGATTCTCTCGAATCTCATCTTCCCCTACCAACAATTTAGACATATGAATACAAAAGATATGCAGAGAACAAATAAGAGAACCATGCAAGGAGATTATAGTGGTGGAACGAAGATAGAAAGATGTCTCTGTTTTACTAGGATAGGTTTAGATACCCTATAGCCCTGCGTGGCTACAAAGTTTGTAATAATTATGTACGAACCCCTATGGGGAATTTTTGTGATCATGTATATATTATCAATATATTTATGTTATTCATGTTTTGCCCATTGAACCGCATATAATTTTTTGAGAATACTCTGGTAAAAGTGAAATTAAAATAAGGGCGTGGCATCCTCCATATCAGGGGAAGGTTTGAAGTCAGTGGAGACGGGGATATAACATATGTTGGTGGAACGGTCAAATCTAGAACCATTAAGGAAGGGACAAGTTTAAAAGAGTTTAAAACAATGATATCCTCCATTTTGGGAAAATAGAGTGGCGGACTCGTTATGAAGTTCATCAAACTATAAAAATTTGCAAAAATCCTAATCCAAGCTTATCAATGCATGGTGGCTTGGGTTCTTTTAATTTTAGAAAATGCATATCATACTTTTTTTTGTAAATCTAATCAGATAGAAATCCAAACCACTTGATTTTTTGCCATGGTTTGTAAATTTGCTGGTTCTTTCTTGTACATGCATTTTCAGATGTAAATGAAGGTTGGATATAATATGGTTTTGTATCTTACTTTCATTTATGAAAATTTGTAATCTGATGTAATTTAAGTTGTCAATGTATGGACTGAAATTGTCATTAGACAAGTCAATGGGCGCCTATACAGTTGTTAATATATATATGCAGTTATGTTTACATGTAGCTCACTTTCATTTATGCAAAGTTATAATCTGATGTAAATTTTGTTGTCAATGTATGGACTTGGGGTTGTTGGTAGAGGCCACTGGAGTTTTCTAAGTATACTGATGAAGTTGTTAATATATATATTCTATTATGATCACATTGAAAAATTATAGTTTACGTCCATTGACTGGTGAATGGAGCCTCCTTGGGTTGACAACAAAGGCCCCTGGAATTGTCAGTGAAGACTATTTGACTTGTCAGGGGCAAGACATTGAGTTGTCAATAGATACCCTGTGACTATAAAGCCTCATAGACTTGTCAATGAAGGCATATGGAGTTATCAGTGGAAGCTCCTTGACTTGTCAAAGGCATGTCGTTCAGTTGTCAATGAAAGCTCTATGACTTGTCAATGGAGCCTCCCGGACTTGTCAATGCAGGCACATGGAGTTGTCAATGGAAACTGTGGTATTATGCAAGCAAGAGCATCAAATGTGCATACTGTAGCACAAACTTTAACGCATGAAAATAAGTCTATAATTCATAAATATTCAGAACGTCTCAAGTACAAGTTTGAAGTTGCTCAAACCCAAAAACATATAATCCATATAATTTGACTACACTTGATCATTACAAAAAAGCTACCACATTTACATTTAGTGTGCACATAATCATTACAATCCCCTAATGGAATGTACAATTCAGGTCATCATATGTTATATCCCCGTCTCAAGTACAAGTCCACCTCTCTCTTTTCCTAAAACGGAGGATATCATTGTTTTAAACTCTTTTAAATTTGTCCCTTCCTTAATGGTTCTAGATCTGAACATTCCACTAACATATGTTATATTTCCATCTCCACCGACTTCAAAACTTCTCCCTATATGAAGGAAACATAGTAGATTCTTGTCAGACGTGATAGTCATCACCGCTGTCCATCTGCGCAAAATAATTGTCATTAATAACTGCAATAGCCTTATTAACAATTGTTGCTGGCCACATTAACAACACAAGCAAAACATTATCATATGACATATAATTGTCATTAACAAGTTTATCAGCTCCATTGACAACTATCACTGCTCCTATTAACAACACATTTTTCCTATGCACATCAAATTATATAGCCACAAACATTTCAACCTCATATTCATTCCTTAGCTCTTCTATTGCAGAGACACATCGCAATGAACCAGAAAATAGAGCATAATGACAACAAAAATAAAGCATACTAAACCATGCCCAAACACATTGAAACTTTAGCCAAAGCATACCCATTACATTTAGTATGTCTGCCTTTATAGTTTACAAGCATATGGAGGACAATACCCACAAAAGGCGGACAACTTTTTCCATTTTTTCAGGACAAAAAATAAGATGAATCAACAAAACTTATAGTTGAAAAAAAACATTTACACATGACATATAGTTGTCATTAACAAGTTCAACAGCCTCCGTTGACAACTATTGCTACCCCTACTAACAACACATTTTTTCCTACGCAAATCATATTATGTAGCTATAAACCTGTTACCCTCATCTTCATTCCTTAGCTTTTCTATTGTAAAAACACAGCACAGTGAACCAAAAAATAGAGCATAATGATAGCAAAAAAAGAGTATACCAAATCATACCAAAACACATTTAAACTATAGCCAAAGCAAATACATTGCATTTACTATATCTACCTTTTTAGTTTCTAAGCAGCTAGAGGAAAGTAAATGGAAAAAGCGGTCTCCTTTTTCCATTTTTCAGGACCGAAACGAAGATAGATTAAGCTAAAATTTATTTAACCACTCAACGGAAAATATGAATCAAATGGAATAATGAAGACAATAGAGTTGTTAGCATCAATTCCATACCTTACTCTTCAATATTTGCTTATGATCTTCATTTCGTTCTTCACGCCATTTCTAGAGTTGTTTGTTTCTGCATTTTACCCTATTTTCCCTTCCCTCTCTATTTATCTAACAGGGGTATCTTGGACTTTTGCCATTTCCAATTTATTACATAATGATCTCATGGGACTTAAGAGTAATTTAGCCATTTCATGGGACCATTTCTAAATATTTTTGTTTCTATGGGATTATAGTGTAATTCTCCCATTTTATTAATCATAATGCTACCTCTGATCCTTAATATTTTTCTATCTACAAGCCTAAAGGGTTGAATGCACCTATGTCAAAGCCTACAAGGAGCAAAAAATTGAAATATTGGGAATATCGATCAATTTGTAATTTTAATTTGCTTTAAATATTTAGGTGGGCCTAATTTGTATAATGTAATATTTCTATTTTTTCTTTCTAAGTATAGGTATCCTCCTATTGAAAATAATCCTATTTGAGGTACTGTCTAGCACTAAATATAGTCACCTCTTCTGGCAAGGATTGTAACCTTGATTTGCCGTGTTATAAGGACTAACCCTTTTTGTTAGACCTAACTCCCGTTGATTAATATTTCTATTTTAGCAATTACAAAGGAAATACACCCTATTCATATCAAAATTAGGCCAAAATCAATACTAGAAAAAACCTGGAAAAAAAACAAAGTCAGAATTTTTGGGAAAATCTCATCTCAGTCTATGATTGGGATCAAGACAGCAATGCTGTGAAATCCTTTCCTTAAACCTCAACTATCCATATACTTAATCAAATCTTCAAATAATAACTAATACTCCCTTTGGTCCTAATTATAAGACAAAGTTGACTTTTTTTGGAGAAATTAAGGAAGCCAATTAAATTGCTTTAGAGTATTTTTCAATATAACTGGAATATATTTTTACAAGTTTTAAGCCTATTTTGATTAGATTAAAAAAATTAATCAAATTTATTAATACGACATATGTTTTCTAAAATATCCTAATCGTCTTTTTTAATTCTCTTTTTCCATCTTCTCTTTGATTATTATTAGGGAAGCTTCAATAGGGATAAAGTTGAAAAAGATTTATCAATATAAAAATTATATCCAATATTTAGGACTCATTCAACTATTCAAATATCTCTTATATTAAAGGTTCGGTGAGTATAAATAGATGCGAGTCAATTCCATAAGGCCACTTGCCATCCCTAAAGAGAAACTGAAATAAAGTGACAATATGGCATAATGGATTCTGTCCCCCCCCCCCCTTTTTACACTTCTATAGCGCTTGTTGCAGCTCTTGCCATACAAATTTGTTTGACAAACTTTTCTTTTTCTTTTGTTTTTTTAACTTGATTGTTTACCAAAGGAGACTTCGGAAACAAAGCAGGATAGGAACAGATGAAAAGTTGAAACATTGGCTATACAGAAGTTACAGGAAGGTAAAAACTACAGCAAATATAGTGAGTACTGAGTAGCTTAAATGACCGCCAGCCCAAATCTCGTCAAGTTCAAAGGGGTCAGGTGATCAGTCCGGTTATTGGATGCACAGATACTGACACCTTAGGTTGCTTACGCGGTTGGTGGCTTTGCTCCATGCTCCGTTTTCATAAGAGAGTTGGGACCAGTTTTAGCTGAAAATTGGAAGTTCATTATTACTGTAAACCGCAATATGAATTAGACAGATTACAGATGCAAGGAAAGATTCAAGCATCTCAACTGCTTCATCGAAATAACTGGTGAATTAAAATTTTCAATCTGAGCCTCCCATAGGACCCCCAATCCAGAAATTTTCAATAGTCAAGTTATTAATTAAATTAACAACTTCTCTTTCTTACCTTCAGCCTCAGAAAATTGAATGAATTCCTCAAGCTGGGCTTCCATCACAGAAAGATCTTCATCAGCGTCAAGATCAAATGTATCAGGCAGCAAATCAAGCACATCACTGCTATCAAATCCATCCTCAGCATTGTTATAATAGCCTTCCTCATACTGTTGTTGGCTGAGCCAATAGTCATGGTACCATGTCAATGTTGTTACCAGCTGCCACCATTCTGGAGAAAAGTCCTCCACTTGGCGGAAGGCAGCAGGAATGTAGATAGGAGCATTGGGATTTAACTTTGACCTTCCCCCAGAGAGTAATACCATCTTTCGAGATTGACTTAGATCCTTGTTCTTTATCTGTGTCACCGGGCACATGGACAGATCAGTAACAGTATAGGGCAGGAAGAAGAGTTGAAACGAATATAACACACTAATAACAACATACACACAGGCCCACGCAGATTACAAGAAAAAAACCCAAGTGCAAACAATCCCCTTGGCAAAGCAACGTAAGCTTGGTATTCTGTAATTACTTTGAATGACAAAAGGCATAACCCGATAACTCGAGGCTACGTTGTTGGCTGCTTTCAGATCAAAACACAGAAGTCACTCATATTTTCAGACCAAAACAATTCTTGCCTCCTTTGCAGTTACGACCTCAGCAAAGTCATTATATTTCGAAACCTTCAAAGTTAGCACCCGATCGAAGTGAACAGGCGACCCCAGGAGTGAACCCTAAGTGCTTGATCGGAGCATGAATTTGTTGACGCATTTTATTTTTTAAATTTCGCCGCATGATTCAAACCATATGAACCAAAGGGAACAAAGATAAAACAACGAATTTGACCGAGTGGTTGACAATTCCATGACTCACACGAGCATACGACCAAAACAAATAACATACAATTCATCATTGTGTCCAGGGCCAAGTCATCATGAATAGAACATGAGATAGGAAATCCCAAATTTCGAGCAGATAAGTCATGAGGAAGCCGAAAGATTGAAGGCATTTCATAATCAGATCGATCGGTTCATCTGCTAGCGGAAAATTAAATCGATCTTCGCGAGTCTCACAAAATGCAGCGGCAAAGAACCAAAATTACCGAACCATTTCAAAACAAAACTTGCTCCTATAATTTTCATCATCCTTCGTGATAAGAACCTAATTCTTGAAAACCAGTGAACCTTCAACACCTCAATTTTCCCCTCAGTTCCATCTCCTTCCCCCCGTAGCCAAACAGAAATTCAAACACAGATATTTCATATAAAAAACGAAAACCCTCGGGATCGCGAACAGATCGGAGAGGAGAGAGAAGAAATTACCTGCAAGAAAAGAAAGGCGACGACTTGTTCGGACCAATCAGCGAAGCAAGAACGCGTAGAGAATGCGAAGTGGATAGAACCAAGTCGCGAAGAAAATAAATAAATAGACCGGGCAGGGGTTCCGAGCCTGGAAGGCAAAGGCTCGGAACGAGGTGGGGCCCGCGGGTTCGATTGAAAATTGAAGTAATGCACCGTTCACTGTGCACCTTCGGACGCACCCGGGAGCAGCTAGTGGGGTCAAATAGAATGGTCCGTGTGAGGCTAGCCATTGTTTACTCGCTTTGCTGGCTTTATAGTCTCCATGTCTATTCGTGTTTCTCGAGATAATGATAAATAAAACTCGTCCACAGGATAGTTTATGGTGGGATCGAGTCATTTACTAAATCCCACCAATTTTGCTGGGTAATAATCCTCGTTTTGTCGCACCAATTTTGGTGGTAATTCTAGGTGCTACCGCGGTTTTAGTGTTTTACTAAAAAAGATTTTATTTTATTAAGACTTTTATTAATGATTAGTGACCTCACCTGACCCTTTTTAACGCAGGGGCTGGTGTTAATCTTGACTTCTTTGAGCTACGAATAATGGTAGCACATTTTGTCCAAAAAAAACATAATGGTAGTACATATGTCTAGCATGGTCCAATTGTAAGTGTATGTTTGGATTAGTCTTTAAGAATAGTTTTTATAATTTACGAGATAAGTATATAAGAAAAACTTTCTCTCATTTTACATAAAAGAATTTCTAAAACCTTAATTTTGTGGTTTATCAAATATGCATTTAAAGAGACAAGACCTTAGTGATAGTTCTACGTTTTTTTGTAGGTACAAAGAAACATTTTTATTCAACGCCAACTATTAATAAGACATTTCCTTTTATTTGAACAAGTGTATTCTTAAATCATTTTGAATTTGATACTACTCCCTCCGATCCTAATTATAGGACAATATTTGATAGTTGATCTTGGTTTTAATTATAGGACAAAATTATAATTTTTGTTAATTTTTTATCAAAACATCCCCTATTGATACTTTCTCAATAATAATTTAATAAGAGTAGATTGAAAGTTGTTGAGGGAGATTGGCGACGCAGAATTGTGTGAAAGTTTGGAGAAGTCGTGTGTGAGGCAGGAGAGATACAAGAAAAAATAGAATCAACTTAATTGGATGACATTTTAAATTTTAAATAAGGGTATTTTGGAAAAATAAATATGATTAACTAATTTAACCACTAACCTTAATTTCTCCAAAATTAGGTAAATATGTCCTATAATTAAGACCGGAAGGAGTAATATTTTTTAATATTTAGAATATATAGGATTTTTCTCTCTCTTAGCAAGCGTGTTTGTTTAACTTGGGATTGCATTCTCTTCTTTATAAAAACTAAACACACTCTTTAACTGTACCACACACAGCACTTTAGCATAATGCTGTGGCTCTGATGAGTAATAAGCCACACCATTACTCAGATGCCCAAATTCTTGTTTAAAGAATTCATTCAGGTGAAGTTAATTTTCGAGCGTGCATCAAAATTACGCACACTGGTGATCTCAAATATCATCTCAGCATATATAGCTGTCATGTTCTTTTTCGAAAACAAAGAGGAATGGTAATTCAGTAAACTAGCTACTTTAATTTTGATGGCAGAAAAAAAAAAAAAAACTACTCTAATTTTATACAAGTTCATTATGATTTTTCAATAAAATTTAAATACGTAAATGTCAATATCGGTATGCTATAAAATAAACGGCTCATCTCTTGAACTATATGTACGACGTAAAAAAATGTGTCTAGTCAATTATAAAAATATGGAAATCATTCACCTATTACACTATCGAATTTTCATTTTCGAATTATCTGTTTGCAGTGCATTCATGTTGCCCATCTGCACGAGATTTGATCTGTTTTACTTCATTATTTGAGAATTGAAAGTCTTGTCGATAATGAATGGTGTGACGCTGATTTGCTTGGACAACACTCTTTGAATCGACTAGTCCCGTCAATTACCTACGATGCAAGGCTTAATCAGTTGCCACTCACTCCTATCATGAATTTAACAACATGTAAAAAATAAAAATAAAAAAATTTATTTTGATCCTAAATATAACCTTCCAAATATTTTATGTACTCGTGTTAAGATGTTCTCCCATTAAGATAATAGTTTCAAATGTAAGTTATTAAGACTGGTGCTTAAGAAAATCACCACATATTTTTTTTATAAATAACTAATAGAACTAAATTTTGTGATTTTTGTAAATTAGTTATGCAACCCATATATTTAAGACTGAAAGGAATAATAAATTGCACAAGCAAATATTAATCAAGCCAATGAAGAGCCTACCCGTAACCCAATATGAATTCAAACTCCACTACTAACGCATTAATGCAATGACTTTTAGTGAGTGATTTTTGAGTTTAGACATATAACTTAACTTTTTCATATGATACTCAACTTGCTTAAGCTTTAGAAAAACGACAAATAAAAGATTGCATGGATGAGATGTGGGAAGCAACTGCCCAAAAATGGTGCTATGATGAGCTTTTTATGCACATGGGCTTGTTGGTGGCTCGGCCGAACCCGGATGGATCTTGGAAGGTGGAATGGAGCCTTCACTCATGAAAACGCGTTTAAAAGTGGACACTGTTAATAACGATTATCTTGAAGCGTGGCCATGTGTAATCATAACTAAAATCTCTTCAGCATTCTAACTTTTGAATTCAAAAGTGATCGATAATCATGAAAGTTGTTTTGTGCAGCAATTACACCGTATGATAGTATATTAAAATGCTTCATTGAAGGATGATTATGCCGGTGAACTGACCCTTATACAACTATCGTCCATGTCAGTTAACGTTGCTAAGCTTAAAGCATCGAGAATATTTAGATTAGACGAATTAATAAACGTATCATAATTAAGAGACACCACAAGCATGCACAAGTTGACCCACTCACCCACCTGCATGTAACACCCTTGACAGACCACCTTTTTTATCCTTTTCAAAGGCGTATAAAGTTTTTTTTTTTTGGGAATGCCAGCGTTCGAACCCGCACCTTGCGGTTTTAAAGCATAGCATTTGAACCACAAAGACATGAGGCAGCTAGCAAGGCGTATAAAGTTTTTTCTTTTAATACAAGAGAGAGCATATTGCTCGAAAAAACTAAAGAAAATTACACCGTGGGGGATTGATTCTCATACAATCGTCAGAGCACAAAGCCTACAAGGGAGGCGGGCATGTATTGTATATTGTTGAGGAGGATAGTCCTTCTTTTGCCAATGCATCGGCCAGTTGGTTCTGATCCCTTGGAGCAAATTGGATAATTAAATCCCATTCCATGCGCATCAATCTTTTAATGTCCTCGTATATCAGACTAGCGGTGGTTGTATTTTGACTTGTATTGATCATATCAACTAACAGTTCTGCATCTGATTCAATAATGACTTTTTTGAAGCCTTTTTCCAATGCCATTTGAAACCCTCTATATATTGCCCATTCCTCCGTATCATGAGAGCTACATAGGCCCAAAAATCTGGTAAAGCCGACAATCCAAAGACCAGTGTGGTCCCTAATAATTCCACCACATCCTGCTTTGTATGATGAATGAGTCATTGCCCCATCAACGTTAATCTTTACCCACCCAAAAGGTAGTAGGGTCCAACGTGTATCTTCGTGAACCGAGGGTGTTGTAGTAACCTGTAGTATCTCATTGTATGTCACATAGAATTTCCATGATACAAGGATGGCGTTATAGGGGTTAGGAGGTTTGTGAAAAGTAATGTCAAAAGTCTCCTTATTTCTCCAATGCCATAATTTCCAACAAGCTACTCCCCATAACAAGTCCCAGTCAGGGATAATATCTAATCCTAGATTCCTCTTAAGATTCAAATCAATCCAATCACGTAGCGATGCTATAAAGAATTGAGCGTAATACCTGGGTTGTAATGCTTGACTCCATATATTCATCACATAGGGGCAGTCTTTAAGGATATGCAGAGCATCTTCCACACCATTGTTACAAGCTTGACACATTGGTGATGCATCTGACCATGTACTTCTCCAGGCGTTGGTTGGGAGTCTGTTATGGAATGTTTTCCATAAGAAAACTTGTACTCTTTCAGCCCCCCTCCATTTCCAAATTCGTTTGTAAACTGGGCTATAAGAGTTTGGGGGATTGTGTTCAACAATAAAATAAGCACTTTTGACAGTAAAATTTCCTGTTGCTGTTCCATTCCAGATCATAGTATCATTCCCAGCATCATTTCTAGGAGGGATTGAGGTAGTTAATCTGATTATAACCTCACTTTCTACCATGTTAGTAAGCCGATGGAAATCCCAGTTGCCATTGATCACCCAATCTATCACTGTGCTATTCTCCTCCATCAAAGTTAATTGTCTAGTACATAATTCTTTAATTGCTTTCCCTTAAAGGAGCCAAACATCATTGAAAAAATTAACAAGTCTTCCATTTTTCACTTGCCATTTCAAGCCTTTTTCAATGATGTGTTGTTGGTCACAAATAAAGCGCCATAAGCTAGAATCACCTAGTTTACTGTTCAAAAGGTTTTGCTCACTTCGAAACATGCATTTGTTCTGCAAAACTTTTGCCCATAAGCTTTCTGATCCTACTAACAGATGCCATGCCAATTTTGCTCCAAAAGCATAGTTCATTGAAGAAAGCTTTCTAAAGTCGAGGCCCCCATGAGATTTTGGTAGAGTAATCGTTTCCCAACCTACTAGGTGAAAAGTTTTACTACTTTTTGTTCCCCATATAAAGTTTCGTTGGATCTTTTCAATCTCATAATAGATAGTTATTGACACTTTAGCAACCTGCATCGGAAATAAGGGGGTGAGCTAAGCATGAATTTTGCTAAGGTAATCCTCCTCGCTATTGATAGACAATTAGCCTTCCATGACGTTAATTTGGCTCTGACTCTCTTCACAATGTAGTGGAAGTTTTCAGTCTGTCTTTTCTTTCTAGATAAGGGAAAGCCCAGGTATCGTCCTATTTCAGTTGTAAGTCTCATGCTAGTGATATTCAGTATTTTGTTTCTCATACTGTTTGGCACTTTCTTTGAGAAGAAAATAGACAATTTTTTATTGCTCACCTTTGCTCCTGATGCTTGACAGAATTTGTCTAAACAAGCCATCATAGTCAATGCTTGCTCTTATGTGGCCTCTCTAAACATTAATAGATCATCGGCGAACATTAGGTGGGATATAGAAGGCCCTTCCCTGGTTATCTAGATTGGCTTCCACTGGTTTGAATCAACTGCATCGCTTATAATACGAGACAATCTGTCCATATACAAAACAAACAAAAATGGTGAAATTGGATCTCCTTGACAGAGACCCCTCTTAGGTTGGAAATAAGCAGAGGAAAACCCATTCCACAAAACATTATAAGAAGTAGTAGAGATGCATTGCATTATAAGATTAATAAAAACCTCATCTATTATGGCCTCCTTAGAACCAGCTGCATGAAATTCCAATTGACCATATAGTATGCTTTTCGAGGTTGATTTTTAGATCCATGAAACCCTTTCTTCCTCTTGATTTATGCATTATATGAAGTATCTCTTGGCCAAGAATAATATTATCCTAAATATGTCGCCCTGGAATAAACCCAGCTTGATAAGGAGAGATGATATAATCCAATAAGCTCTTTATTCTTTGGGCAATAATCTTGGTTATACACTTATAATGCATGGAGCACAACAAAATAGGGCGGAAGTGTTCAACCCTTTAAGGAATATCTCTTTTTGGAATAAGGGTAAGCAGAGTTTTATTAGCCTCTGCTATTGCCATAGAACCATCAAAGACAGATTTGACAAAAAGGCACACCGTACTTCCTACTGTACTCCAATTCTTTTGAAAGAAAATGGGTGAAAATCCATTATATCATGGAGCTTTGTAAGGTCCCATAGCAAAAATTGCCAAACGGATTTATTCATCAGTAGGCATAGCGGCCAATTGGATAAGCCTAATTGAGTCAATAACTGGGAATTTTGCATTAGTATTCAAAGATACAGAATCATTGTTTTCAGACTGAAACAAATTCTTGAGATAATTTGTCACTGGTCCTTTCAACTCTTCTTCATTCTCCACCCAATCACCATTTGCATCCTTTAATGCAAGGAGTTTATTTCTCCTCATTTTATTTCTCCTCCTTCTAATATTTGTCTTCAAATAGTAATATCGGGTATTCCTGTCTCTCTGGGATATCCATTCTGCTCAGGAACTTTGGAGCCATTTTATCTCTTATAGTTTAAGGACCTCCTCGAGTTCCTGTTACAATTCTGTTTCAAGAGTACAGAGAAAATTAAAATAAGGATATGATGGGGAATTTTGAATACCATTCAACCAAGCGAAAATAATGTTTTTACTAAGCTAAAGACTTCTTTATTCCAAGAAGGAAGCACGCCTTTCAGATTTTCCAGATTAGCATTAATATCAACATGTCCATGCCAATTTTCATCAAGGAAGCTCTTAAAATTATCATGAATTAGCCACATGGCTTCAAACCGAAAAGGACGTCTTCTATGATTTGCTAAATTGTTGAATCCCAGAGACAAGATTAAAGGATTATGGTCTGAGAATTTAGTACGAGGAAGTACCTTGAGGAAGCTCTTAAGCATTAAGGATAAAAAGCTAGAGTTTTCGAGTGCCCGATCAAGTCTTTCATACAATCTTGTGAAGCTGCAATTTGGGGACCCCTCCAAGTAAATTTTGGTCCAGAAGCACCGAGATCAGAGAGGCCACATGTCATGATGTTGTTATTGAAACAATTAATACGTGATGTACTACCAACAAATCCTCCAACACGCTCATTGAGATTGCTAATATCATTAAAATCTCCATACACAATTCAAGGTTTAGATATACCCATTGAGAGGAGTTTCAATCCTTCCTATAGAACCTGTCAAAAATTTAAGTGAGGGATCACATATACAGTAGTTATATAGAAAACTGGAATTCTGACAATGCTACATTCATAATGGAAATATTGACGATTTTCTTCAATAACACACTGAGATATGATCAGATTTCCATGCCGCAATGATTCCACTTGATTGACCTTCACTTGGGATAAAACGACACTCGTCAAATCCTAACCCTCTAAGGGCTTATTTGGCATGAGGGGAGGGGAGGAAAAGTGAGCGGAGGGAAAAAAATTTAGTTAGATTTAAAAAAATGAGAAAAGTGGGCTATAAAGTTTTTAATTAAGTTTTCTTGCTCTTTTATCTTGCATATTCTCTATATTAAAATTTTGTAACCCCAATTTTCTTAAATTCAACTCATAAAAATTTTCATTAAGTTTTCTTGCTCTTTTATCTTGCATATTCTCTATATTAAAATTTTGTAACCCCAATTCTCCAATTTTCTTAAATTCAACTCATAAAAATTTTCTCTCCCCCTCCCTTTTTCTCCAAATCCCTCACACCAAACAGACCCTAAGGGAAGGAAATTATGAATGAGTAGAGCATTTTGTTTCAACAAGAAATATAAAACTGGGCTTGGGTCCATTAAGGACCAATTTTAAATTTCTTAAAAGGCTCTTACCACATGAACCTCTTGTGTTCCAGTAGAAGATTTTATCCATAAACTTGGGCTTTGTTTTAAAGGATGTGGCCCTATCAATAATCACAAATCATTTGGGTCTCAGGAACTATTGTTCCAACACCCAATTCGCTATTTGTGAACTCTGGGGATGTTGGGCTTGCACTCACTAGCTCATTAATGCCTTCTCTAGGGTCCAATCGCCCTTAGCGTTTTCACCCAGTTCTATTGGATCCGGAGGGTTTAGGTTAGGCATTGGTGTAGGAAAAACTTTCACCAATGCCAACTTTTTGCTCTCCTCTATGTCTTCTTCAACCATAATATCATCGTTCCTTTCATCATGGCCCTCCCCCATAGTAAGCAAAAACACATGTCCATCATTTGGTCTATCCGCCCCTTGTTCTTCTCTCATTCTTTTCTCTATCCTCCTGGTACTACTCCTCTGTTGTACCTTCTCATGCAGTGCTCTTTGCACCACCTCTATTGTCCTTGTGTCATTTTTGTATTGCCCAACGATATTCCCCTCTTTTTTCCCTTTCCCTGTACGGACCTGATAAGATTATGTTTTTACAAAGTTTCCCTGTCTCCTTATCCCATTTGCTGCTTCCTCTACTATAATGGGAGCATAATTAGGATTATCTTCATTAACTGACTCCATGTCAGCTAAAATATTAAATCGCGATCCTGATTTTTCCGCCCCTGTTTGATCGTCGGCCTTGTCTTTGGGTGTCTGCTGGCGACGCGTTTTCTCGACAACTTGCCATTACTTTGTCACCAAAACAGGGTCTTGAGCCCTCTTCTTGCTGCTCATGTTTATCTTCTTGCATTCCATTCTCATTGGCGTTGGAAGAAGTTTTCCTTAACAGACATATCTCTTGCCTATGTCCATATATCCCGCAATGGGTGCATAACATGTATAGGCCTTCATACTCAAAGTAATGTCATGGGAACCAAACATGAGTTGTTTGCCTAACTCAACCAAAACACAAATTCTGCCAAAATGCCCTCGGAGTTGACAAGATGTATTCATGTATACCTTAAGAGTTTTGCCAATCCTATTACCTATACATGTCAGAGCTTCCTCATCATAATATTCCATAAAGACTCTCGGAATTCAAACCCACACTGCCACTTTGCTAATCTCTGCTTTATGTGGTTTTAAACAGGTTCATAAGGCTGCACAGTCAAATAATGATCGAAAATCATCCATGAACCCCTGTTAAGGCATTAGAATAATTGTTCTTATTGGAAAATTTAACCACAAAATATCCATGGCCTATATTGATTACATGCACCATTCCTTTCCTTGCCCATAGCTTGCAGGTGAGGAAGCAAGGCTTTGTAACCAATCGGTCTTCCCAGTAGTCTAACAATGACAACTTTGCTCCAAGCTTTGTATAGCCGCTTCTTCATCCTTTCAGAAAAGGTGAAGGTTGGGAAGTTCTTGTTAGGATCTTCATCCGTATGACAAACAGGCTCCTCATTCTCTGCTTCCTGATTGCTTTGAGATTTTTCAGACGTGGAATCATCAGATAACATGTCCTCGTCTTCATCCCCTGATAGTTCTTCGTTTCTGGTGACCCCTTTAAGTTTGTCTATAAAGGAAGGTCCTCCTTCTTCGTAAGTATTACTTTTGTTGCCCAACTTCGGCCAATTTCCTTGAAGGAAACCACCATTTTTTGTTTTCTTTGAGCTTCATGCAAGAAGGTCCTCCTCCTCACTTGATGGAATAGCCAGCGCCAATTTTTTTCCAGAGAGAACAAGCGCCATTCTACCACAAAAAATAGTTAGCAAACAAGAATTGACACTAGTAAAGATGGCAAATGACCAAAATCAAAAAAGAACAGTATGGGCTTATTTGCCAACTATCTCTCTCTGCAAGGCATATAAAGTAATACACTGACAACATGAGATTATGTCATGGCGACGGTGAATGGGCCTAATGGAAAGAAATGGGTCAACAACTAATGTGAATGGGCTCAGAGGGATGGAAACTAAGAGTGTGTTTGGATTAGTTTTTGGAGAATAAATTATGAGGAGAATAGATTTTCGAGAATAGATTCTGGAGAAAAAATGGAGAATAGCTTCTGAAGAATAGATTTTGAGCAGAATAGCTTTTGGAGAATAGATTATGAGTAGAATAATGATTTATAGGAAAATTGTGAAAAAATCCCTCATTGCCAACTTATTTGCCAAATGGGACCTTCGTGTGCAAATTAACTAATTTTTCTAATATAATCAAATTAGATAAATAGGTTTTATAAGATAAAAGGGAGTATTAAAATTTTAAAATTCTTAAAAAAAAAAAAAGCGATTAAAGAAAAATTGGTGAAATTCAAAAAAGAAAAAAGAAAAAGAAGAGAGAGAGTGTGTGGTATGGGGCCCACATTAATAAAAATGACCAATTAGAGTGAGATGGTGGGGTCCATATATGGAAAAAAGCAAAAAAAAATAGATTTTCTCAAAACCATGGTTTGAGAAAATTTGAGATGTTTGGATGATTTTTGCAAAACCATGGTTTGAGAAAATTTTTGAGTGTTTGGATGATTTTTTCTCAAACCATGATTTGGGCTCAAAATAGCTTTTTTTAAGTGCATCCAAACACACTCTAAATAGCAAACAACCCCATACATGAGAGTATAAAACAGAAGGGAACGGGAGGCCATAATTGTTACCACCTATAATTTTTAATATAAGATATATTTCAATAAAAAAAAATTAGAAAGTAGATTTTATACTAACAAAGTTTCTATCTAGCTGAGCGGTGTGTCCATCATTACAAGCTACATATGGATCAAATTCACGATCTTCCACCTACTGGAACTTTCATGCTAGCTGGCAGCAAAATCCCTAGTCAACAGTGGACTCTCCTCCAGCGGTTGACAAAGCCGGTGTTTAGTCGAACCAGTTGTTGGGTCTTGCCTTTTTTATCCATTGACCCGAATTAGCCCGGAAAGAGGTGGGTTCACCTAGTTGCCCAGTTCACACCAAGGCCCTTTGCCAGAAGTTTGGACGAAAATCCAAGTTCTCAATCTATATTTTTTATTCTCTTCTTACATATATAGTGTGTGTGTGTGTGCAAGTTCACATAATCACAAAAGAAGCTGAAATCGCCATCAGACAGGCGCTTTATAAAACATATTAACAACAATGGAGAGAACTTGAAACCACAGCATCCCCTTTTCTTTTTCTTTTTTGGTGGGGGGTTTTCTAATACTCAATACGGCCTTTAATATCATATCTAATTGACTAGTTTGATTAGATTAAGGAAGTTAGTTAATATATTATGTGTCTCCTAAAACACCCTACCTAGTTAACTTATTTAATTCTTTCATTCCTCCTTGATTGTTGTTTGTGGATTAGGAGTAAATTAAAAAAATATTGATAAATATGAAAAATAAATTTTAAATTTAGGATTAAAATGAACTCCCTGGACATGTTATATATTAAGGACCGGGGGAGCTCTAGTTTCTTTTCTTTTGTTTTTTTGTTTTTACCACCGAGGGAGCTCTAGTTTCTGATACAACAATGGTAAACGAGGGGAGAGTATGTGTGCGTGTGTTAAATATTAGTGAATGATTTTACCAAAAAAAGAATAGTGAATGAAAACTATAGAACCGAAAGTGGTAGCTGAAAGCAGAGAAGTCCGATTTGACGCACGAGAAGTAGATGCCCCAAAATGTTGGTGGAAAAGTAGGGCTACTTATGTGTCAGCCACAAAATTATGTTCCCTTATGTGGTTGGTGGTGGCATGCACGCCGAATAGCTAACCAACCATCACATGTTCACTGATATTTTAATGCAACGCCTGGTCCTCCTTTCTTCTCAGCACAGTCCAACTCACTCGTCAATTCAACTCTCTCTAAAGTCAGCTACTTAACTATTACTGCATTAAACCTTATTCATGCACTTCTGCTTGCGTCAGCAAATGTTATATTCAATGTTCTACTATTTTCTAAACTTCTATTCAAACCTCTGTATATTACTCACTTTTAATTTATTATATTTCACTCATCCCAGCCGCCCGCCCCTGACTCTGACTTCATTTTTAATCTGATTCTTTAAGGTTCTGGCTATGAGCCTATGACTATGTTTTTCTTGACCAAATTCTTGTTGTGCTAGTCATACTATTCTTATTTAATTAAAGCACTGATTTTTTGACTTTCATTCTCCAGTAATTTAAAGACGGCGAAAACAGAGCTTGAATAAATGAAAGAACTTCTGATTAGAACCAGCGATGATCATAGACGATTCATATATCAGATTTCGTACTCAAAACTAAAAACACGTGTCCGATATCAGATTTCGTACTCAGAACTAAAAACACGTATCTGACATAGAGTTTAGGTGCAAATCTGTTCCAATAGTTTCACTGAAAAGCAATATTACCCTATAATTTTTTCAGGTTTAATAGTACATTAGAAGTTTAAAAACATAGTAATGTTATTCTATTACGTTAAAAAATAATATTAATCATTAAAAAATTAACATTAACCATAAACTTTTATAATAACATTGATCTTAACTCGTCTAATATATTTGGCGCTTTTTTATTTGTTCTGATTTGATTTGTAAAAGAAAATATAGATAAAGATAATCTTATATTTTCTCACTATAAGACATGCTTACCTAATTTTATTAAGAGAGCATTGTTAAGAATAAATTAAAAATATATATCCAGTATTTAGAATGAATATTTACTCTCTAATTATATTTAATGGTGGAGTAACTTTAATCGTACCTAAATTCGAGGCGTTCATCAAAATCCAAAAGGAGCCTGGACTTAACAACCCAAACCAAACAAAACAACGAGAAGCACATTCATTGGATATTCGCTTTAGAAAATACTTTCGCGAGGTACACGCCGTTCTATATTCTCCAACACGAAGGCTCTTTCTATATATATATATATATATAACGTCCTTGATTTCCACATGGGAGTAACTATTCACTGTTGACGATTCGGAATAATCAGTCCCTGCATTCTGGAATCTGAAGGCTGAAATTACCTAACTTTAACGTCCCCGTTTCGTTAATTTTCCGTTAGTTTTGATTGTTTATTGCATACAGAGCTGTCTCTGTTCAACTACACGTTCGTGTAAATTATTAAACCAGAACCATAAAAAACTCATTAAGATAAACTAATCCAACGAAGAACAGTTACATTACAGTAGACGGAAAAGGATCAAAAAGAGAGAAAAGTAAGAGCAAACGTCCATCGTAGAATATGTAATAACTCTAAAAAGAGCTTCAGGGTTCATATGAAGACGATTCAAAACCCTGAATAAGGAAATTTACATAAAAAGAAAAGAAAAAAAGAGGGATGAATCGTAAACATTGAGATAATCTTTCCTCGGGAGTTACGGCGAAGGCGAAATTCAATTATTGACAGAGTCGTCGCCGTCTTCATCAATGAAAACCGCCAAAGAGAGAGGGTTTATTGTGTATCTAGATTGCTTCTTCTTGCGATTATAAAACAGAGCATGTTTAGAAGGTTGTTGTTGCAGCGGCTTCGTCTTCTTCTGGTTCTCCTGCTGACGAAGATCTTGAGACATTTCAAGATTGGGGTTCTGGAACGGAACAGTCGAGGGTTTAACAGAAGAAGCAGATTCGACGGAGGCAGGAGAAGGCTGAGGACGAGGATAGAAGAAATCAGTGGGGAAGAAGTTGTATTGTTGAAGACCAGCCATGGAGGAAGAAGAAGAAGAAGGTGAGAAAACAAAAAGGGTCTTGGGGGAGAGAGAATTATGGGAGTTTGTGAGAAAGATTTTTGGTTTCGTTGATCTAGGCAATTAAAATAGGGAAGGGTATTTATAGACTGGGAAAATGGAATCCACGTTCCCTGTCGAGTGCTCATCCAAAAGATGAGTATGGAATGCTCATCCCGAATTAAGAGATTTTTTTTAGAAAGTCATCAATTTTTTAATTTATTTGAGTTAAGCTGTATTTAACTGCTTGAAGTATTTTTTTTAACTATTAAAAAAATATTGTAGAATACTAACTAATATAAAAAACATATTTCAGGATATCAGGTATACTAAAAATTAATTAATTTAAAATATTGAAAGTCATATATCATTTAATTCAAATAAATAATAATAATAAAACAAAAAAAAACTGGTTTTCTCATCCCAAAATTAGGGAATGAGGATGTCCTGCTAATAGATGTGATGAGCAGAACATGCGGATCCCAGAAAACACAGGAGTTTTTCTTTTATTTGTGGATGATTATGAGGTGTTATTCGTTTATGTTTAATTTAACCGCACGTTTATCGTTAATTATATTACGTAATTATTTATCGTATCAGTTCCTATCTCATTCCCATGAAGGTTCGGATTCGCGTATTTGGAATTTTTTAGTTACTAATATTTCCATCACATGAAAAATGCTAAATACAGTGAAAATACCAGCTTATCATAAGTGTGATCGCGTAGAATACAAATTTTATCAGGGAAGATTTTTAAAAAATACATTGAAAATATCAAAATACTGAATTTTGGATCTTATCAACATCTTATATTAGTTTTATTTAGGGTCATACTTACGTCAAGTTCATTATATCTATTACATCAAATTCTTTAATCACATAAGATCATGTGTCTTAGTTTTTTCATATTAATTTATAGTTAAATGATTATATTTCAAAAACAAGACAAACGACTGCATATAGTTGAAGAATTTGACGTAATGAATATAAGGAATTTAATTTAAGTATTTGATTTTTACTTATTACACTTCATCAGCTATTTACTACTCCCTCTGATCCTAATTATAAGACAAAGTTGACTTTTTTGAAGAAATTAAGGAAGCCGGTTAAATTACTTTAGAATATTTATATTTATATTTTTTCCTCTAAACTAATTAATTTGACTAATAAACTAATGTATAATCTAAATATACTAAAAATATAAACATTATAAAGTAATTTAATTGGCTTCCTTAATTTTTAAAAAAAAGTCAACTTTGTCTTATAATTAGGACCGGAGGAAGTATATCGGATGAATAAATGATGACTTCAAATTTATCTTCTTCTTTTTTCCTGGACTTCAAAGTTATGTCATTTAAAACCCAACATTCACTCCCATATAGCATTGTTAGTTTTATAACAGTACCATAAATCTTCCCTTTTACTTTATTAGGAACTTTCATATCACAAATAACTTATGTAGCTTTTCTTCATTAGCTTGAATTTAATGATTAACATCTTTATCAATTTCAGCATATTATTGTATAATTGATTGCAAATATCTAAATTTTGCCACTTATTGAATGGTTTGTTTTCCCAATTTAGCCTCTACATCATTTGTCAACTGTCTCTTATCAAACTTACAATGCATATATTTTATTTTACTTCTATTTAGACGAAAACCTCTTAAACTCTGCTTATGTTTTATAACCGGTCTCAAACACGGGTAAACAAAAAGGGGTGTGTTAAGCCCCAATAACCAATATGAAACTTGTCGGATCTTTTATGAATTTAGATCAACGAAGAAATTCTATTATGATAAATCATAAAATTATAATATAAAATAAAGATTGGATTTTGACTAGTTTCATTAAATGAAATTTAACTATAAATGACAATGAAAATACAATATTTTGATTATGAAGCATTCAAATAAATAAACAGTAAATATAATCTTTATTGCTTCAAATTTATTCTTATTTTAGTTTTAGTTCCTTAACTTCTAAACCATGGTTTTTGATTCTCCCTGGCTCAAAAGTGGTGAATTCCTTAATTAAATTCATCAATAGCTTGATAGTGTGAATATTTTTACTTGATAGATGAAAGTTGTCAAAACCTAATAAAAAGTTATGAATTTCTTAACTAAACTTGTCATTGGGATTTGGTTAACGATAAAAAATTAACACGTACACAAAGACACACACACATATTTGTATAATATGTATTGAAAGCCTTTAGGCCACTAACATTTTGGGCAAACAAAGTGGTGGTGCCAGCAATATTTATTCCTGCTGGAGCTCCTACGACGGGTGGGGTATAGATAATTTTGTCATTTTTTTAAATTTTAAAATGATAAATCTAGTCTAACACTTCTTTAATATTATGAATATTAGAAACACATTTTTATCTTTTAGCATTTTAAAGTTCCTTTATTGTAATTTTTCAAAAAAAAAAAAAAAAAAAGACCAAGGGTTCTCATTGGGAAAAAGAAAAGAGGGAAAATTTCATTGAGCCCATGAGAATATGACATAATTTTAGTCAACTTTCAAAACTTTATGAAACTTCGCTGTACTTCAAATGGTCAAAATGAAATTAAGTTATGTGGATGAAAAGACAATTATACCCTTTTTTTATTTTTTCTAGAAGGGCACTTACAAAATAAATAAAGGGTTTCAAAAGAATTTAGGAAATTAAAAATATTTTGGCCATTTACAAGACAAATATGAAAACCCACAAGTCAAATAAAGACATTTAAAAGACAAATAAAAAGATTCAAAAGAATATAGGGAATTAAAACATTCTGGCCACTTATAAAATAAATATGAGTATTTATAAAATAAATAAAATAATTTATATGATAAATAAAATAAGGGTATCATTATTTTTTCATCCGAAAAATTAATTTTATTTTGACACAAAAAAAATACAGCGAAGTTTTAGAAAATTTTGGTGTTCGAATGAAATTATATGGCCTCTTGGGGCTAACTGAAATTTTCCGATGGAAAAAAGGAATATGGATAGGGGGTTCAAAGTCGTGCTCGTGGACTTCGCTGCTTGTTACGGATAAGATCGTAAGAAATTAGTTCATTTTCTCCGAATAGGAAGAAAATTGCTAACTTTCGCCATCTCCCCGCATCCCTCCCTCATTCCCCTTTCAGATCAATCATTGAATTTCCATCCGAATCATAACGCACTTTTGCTGATTTTGGGCCTCGCTGCCGCCTGAGTAATCTTTATTTTCTTCCTCATTCTCAGGGATATAACTGTTCTCCTCTGAATTCTTGGTTGGCCGGAAAATTTTTCCTTTTCAGCCATAATTTTCTCTTGGGACCTTCTCCTTTTAGCCCAGATCCTCTAGAATCTTATATTGGCTTGTGGTTTTGGTTGCTTGCTTCTCTACCTCTTTTGTGTGTATAGGAAGTTGGGATTTGGGAGGGGAGATTTTGGTTAGTCTGAGAATGTAAAAGGGGTGGAATAAAGGATTTTATATCTTGTTGTTGGAAACATGTGTAACACTCTAAATTGTTTTATATATGAAGTCTTCGGAGGTGACCTTGTGAATTATTTCGTGATTCCTGTGTCAACATATATGCCGTAAAGTAGAGCCCAAACAATATAATTAGAACTTAGGATTCTCGTAGTTACCTGCTTTCATCAGGTTCTTATAGTATTCAGTGTTCATTTGTGAGAACATACTGTTTGCTTCTTACTTTTAATTAACAAATGGATATAAGTAATGAGGCTAATGTCAGCCCCTTTTCAATTGGGCCTTCAAGTTTTGTTGGAAAAACAATTGCCTTTAGGATTCTTTTCTGCAAGTCTATCTCACATTTGGGGCATCAGATATTTCGTCTACTGTTTGGTCTCTTCTGTAGTTTCAGGGGATGTATAAAACCCGTTATATCATGGTTGCATCCAAGAAATCCTCAAGGGATATTAGCAATGATGACAATAGTTGCTTTCTCTTTGAATCGATACACAAATGTGAAAGCAAGGGCTGAAATGGCATATAGGAGGAAATTTTGGAGAAACATGATGAGATCTGCATTGACATATGAGGAGTGGGCTCATGCAGCTAAGATGCTTGATAGAGAAACACCAAAAATGAATGAATCAGACCTTTATGATGTAGAATTGGTGAGAAACAAGCTTCAAGAGCTCCGCCAACGACGTCAACAGGGATCGCTTAGAGACATAATATTTTGTATGCGTGCTGATCTTGTTAGAAATCTAGGCAATATGTGTAATTCTGAGCTTCATAAAGGTAGGCTTCAGGTGCCCAAATTAATCAAGGAGTATATTGATGAAGTATCCACACAGTTGAGGATGGTATGTGATTCTGATTCAGAGGAGCTTTCATTGGAAGAGAAGCTAGCTTTCATGCATGAAACCAGACATGCATTTGGGAGGACTGCTTTGCTATTAAGTGGGGGTGCTTCCCTTGGCGCTTTTCATGTGGGTGTAGTGAAAACACTGGTGGAACACAAACTCTTGCCCAGAATAATTGCTGGTTCAAGTGTAGGTTCCATTATGTGTTCTATTGTTGCTACTCGTTCTTGGCCAGAGCTTCAAAGCTTTTTTAAGGATTCATTGCACTCATTGCAGTTTTTTGATCAAATGGGTGGAATTTTTGCCGTTGTTAAGAGGGTCACAACATTTGGCGCTGTCCACGAGATCAGACAGTTGCAAATGATGTTGAGGCATCTGACAAGCAACCTTACATTTCAAGAAGCTTATGACATGACAGGTCGAATTCTTGGGATAACTGTTTGCTCGCCAAGAAAACATGAACCTCCCAGGTGTCTCAACTATTTAACTTCGCCTCACGTTGTTATATGGAGTGCAGTCACAGCTTCTTGCGCCTTTCCTGGCCTTTTTGAGGCTCAGGAATTGATGGCTAAGGACAGAAGTGGAGAAATTGTTCCTTACCACCCTCCATTTAATTTGGGCCCAGAGGAGGGATCCTCACCAGCACGTCGTTGGAGAGATGGTAGCTTGGAGATTGATTTACCTATGATGCAGTTGAAAGAGCTGTTCAATGTCAATCATTTTATTGTCAGTCAAGCCAATCCTCATATTGCTCCATTGTTGAGATTGAAAGAATTTGTAAGGGCTTATGGAGGCAATTTTGCTGCCAAGGTAATTTAATTATGGACTCGCTCCTTTATATGAACAAAATACACAGTATACTATGCACATATTCATGGGTCTATTGCCAGTACATACCATTCCTTATTGCTTATTATATGAGTTTTCTCTGTCGCATTTCCAATGCCTATGTAATGTATTATCTATTATTAAAAGGTCGGATTTCCTATGTGCTGTTGTTTGTTCAACCCGTGCTTCATTCTGATCCAATTTAGCTATGGAGGTTCCTCTATGTGTGACTAAACTATGTGAATTTTTCATTTCCTTTTATCTGGTCGTGGTCTTATTGTTATTTGGGTGTTTTTTTTGTGCGTCAGTCCTTTTGTATTTCCGAAATATATGCACATATAATTGCTACTTGTGGTACCAACCCTGTGTTGTTTCATAACCTCTCATGCTACACTCCCTCTTCCACTGTTTTGGGTGAGTTATGCCTGCAGATTATGTATGGCTAACAAGAGATTGTTACTAAGAAAACAAAAAAATATGTGTGTTGTGTGTGTGTGACAGGGAGAGGCTGTTACTATCTTGTTTGAGCTAACATACAACCCTGGCAATTATTTGTCAGTGGTTCAATCCCTTTTGTGGATAGTTTATTAGTGGCCTTGGTTTTTTTTTTTTGGCCAAAGTGACCTTGTATTCTAAGTAATGCAAGCTATATGGATCGCAAAGACTAATTTACTCTCAGGAACTTGAATTTTGCTTCCTACATCTGTGACCTAAAGAATGGAAGACACGCCTTGTAATCTTAGTAAAAGCTGCAAATGGAATATTCTTGTATTTAAGATGCAGCTTACATATTTTTGTCTGTTAAGCACTTGATTGGGAATAATATTTTGTGCTCTTTTGTTATGAATTGTTGCTTCTAAGGTACCTGGTTTACAATTTTACATGTTTTCCAGTCGATCTGAAATCTGTTCTGAGACTGACATGGATTTTGATTCTGTAGCTTGCTCATCTTACAGAGATGGAGGTGAAACATAGATGTAATCAAATACTGGAACTTGGTTTTCCATTAGGTCGATTTGCCAAGTTGTTTGCTCAAGACTGGGAAGGTGACGTAACTGTTGTTATGCCTGCTACTGTGTCTCAGGTAAACGCCCAGAGATGATTTAATATCAGCGAGCCATTTATGCAAAGCAAAAGAAATTTTCTAAGCTATATATGGTTGTTTCAGAAAAAATAACTAATGTCTATTGATTAAGATTGGGCTAAATCTCTACTCTTTCTCCTTAGAGAGCTCATCATTCTCTTTACATTTTTTTTCAGCTTGTGGAGGAACATGATCCTTCTTATCTGTATTTCTTTCTTTCTTTGTTTTTTTTCTTCTGATGATGTCTTATTTACTAGGAAGAAGGTGATGCCTTGATTTTACAAGTGTTATAGATTATATTATGTCCTGCCCTTAATAGTAGATCTTGTTCGTGGTGCAAATTGAACTACGAAGGAGATCTTATTCATTGGCCTTCACTTAATAGCAAAAATTTTTTAGTTAATATGACCTTTTAGCATTGATATCAGAACATCTGTGATTGAATGGTCTGAAGCTTGATCCTTATCACCTCCATTCTTTATTTGACTATAAGCTATTCAGTTTTCAATGCCCTTTGTATTGGAGGAATCTAATGATGAATTCTTTTTTTTCTTTGTCTTGCACCAGTACTTGAAAATTATCCAGAACCCTTCCCTCGTCGAGCTTCAAAAGGCGGCCAACCAGGGGAGAAGGTGCACTTGGGAGAAGCTTTCAGCCATAAAAGCGAACTGTGCAATTGAGATTGCTCTTGATGAATGTGTTGCCGTGCTCAACCACATGAGAAGACTCAAAAGAACATCCGAGAGAGCATCCGCTTCTTCTGCTTCTCATGGTCTGCCCAGTACTGTCAGATTCAGTGCTTCAAGAAGAATCCCTTCGTGGAATTGCATGGCACGAGAGAATTCTACGGGTTCCCTCGAAGACTATCCAACAGATTCCTCACTGCATCAAGGTGCCGCTACTAAGAACTGGAAGACCCACCGTAGCATACATGATCATGGAAGTGACAGCGAATCTGAAAATGTTGATCAGAGCTCTTGGACACGTTCTGGTGGGCCTTTAATGAGAACTGCTTCAGCAAATATGTTCGTAGACTTTGTCCAGAGCTTAGATTTTGACACTGAGCTAAATAGAGGCATGGCAGCTTATTCGAATCGTCAAGCGGCTCAGTCCAACAACATTTCTAGGGCATCGACACCTGACAGCATAAGGGTGAAAGAAGGTGATTTTTTGCAGCCTGAGAGGATACATAATGGGATTGTGTTTAATGTTGTGAAGAAAGAAGACTTTGCACAACCTAGGACCCATGATCTTGAGCAGCACGATCCCGAGGTTGCTGAATGTGTCGTCCAAAGTGATTGTCCAGGCAAGGAGATGGATGCCGCTAGCTCGGCTTCTGATAGTGGAGATAATGATTCTACAACAGCCGATTCCTCAGTAACTGATCATTCTACCACTGACGTGGCCAAGGATCAGCGCACTTAATCCTGAAATTTCTTCTTTTATTAGTGACTTTTAAATATTTTTAAGATATTTTTTTCTTCAAAATGTAAATATCATCATATCTACCCTACTTTTTATCCTTCATTTCCCTTCTGCATCACATCTTCTCTTCTGCTTGGATAAACAGAATGGAGATAATCACAATCAGTAATAAGTATTTGTCTGGGCATCTTTTGAGTGTTCAGGTGCAGTTTATACATATCTCATGCTCTATGGTATAATTAAAAATCATATCCTAATTACTCCATTCAAAATATATATTTTATCTTTCGTTAATCTGTCTTGTCTCAAACCTCCTCTTAGCTGTAAGCCTTCAAAATACATGGGGAAAATTTCTCACGCCTTTTACTCCTTCATTCGAGCCGCTGTCTCATGCATAGGTTAGCGACATGAAATTTTTGTTATATACAAGTTATAGGCTGCAATTTTTAGAATTATCACGGCTAATATAGTACTCCCTCCGGTCCTAAATATAAGACAGAGTTATTTTTTTTTGGAGATATTAAAGAAGTTAAATAAGTTATTTAATTATATCATGTGTTATGTGTTGTTAGATTATATATTAGTTTATTAGTTAAACTAATTAGTTTGGAGAAAAAAAATAAAAATACAAACATTTTAAAGTAATTTAATTAGCTTCATCGATCTCTTTAAAAAAGTCAACGTTATCTTATATTTAGAACCGGAGGGAGTATTACATAGTCAATCAATCAAAAAAATGGTACTCAGGTATATAATATTACATATGCAAAAGTGTGCTTGAGCGCAGAAAAAATTGATCTTTCCAGCTTGATAATAATTTTTTTTCCAGTTGTCACCAGCGTTTTATTATGTGCTTCGTTTTTTTATTGCAAAGCAACAAAGTGATTAATATCCAAACAAAAAACCTGAAGAAACATGCCACTCCGGTTTTATTTATCAGTTTAATTAGGGAATAAATTTTGATTATTATTATAAGTCCACTTTTAGGTAATAAATGAGAGCATTACAAGTTTATCCGTATTAACTTTAATAAATTTTAGGTTGATAGAAGAAATAAGAGAAAAATACCTAGGGGCGAAATTAGAAAAAATTAATCAATTTAGTTCATATTTATTGAGTTAACTAACTTTCCTTAATATATAAGAATTAATTAATTTTGACTTATAAATAGGATTAGATGGTAAGTTAAGCATTAGTCATAACTAATAAATGGGCAATATATTAAAATTTGAATATTGTTAAAATAGAGATGCATAAAGAAACCATTATTCGATATATACTCATGGTTTACGGCTGAAGATTAGTTGACACTTTCATGTAATAAAGTAATATGGTTCAGGGACAGAGAGCATGAAGGAAGAGGGACCCACTGTTGTATTGATATGATTATGAAGGGAATAAAAGAACAGTGGCAGTTCAAAAGTATGTAACGTGCTTCCACTTTAGCAGGGGTCAGACTCACTCAGACGTTGAGACACGAATGAGAATATTAACAAATAATAATACACTCAATGGAATCTGAAAAGCTGAGATTATATGCAAGACCTGTGATCATGCTTGTTCCTGAACTACTCTTCATTGTTTAGTGGATGAACTCGAAGCTTGACTACCAAATCGGGAGAATCACAGTTTAGTGCGCGAGTTGATATCCGAATACATTCCTCATTCTGCACAAACACCGCATGTAATTGGATCCCAGTGTGAGTGATTGAAGCGACAACTAAAGAAAACCAGTACTTCATCACGCAAATATTCCTATTTCCTATTCAACGGCTTCGATCACATTCAATGTTCATCACAATAATGCGAATTATACAAAGTTAATATTTTTAATTTGAAATTTTTTAAATGAAAATTTTATTTTTATGAGTAGTGATATTTATGAGATTATTTTTATTTTAAAATTTGTACATATTAAAAAAGTTATTTAAAATATTAATGTTGTATTAAATTAAATCTGGATCATCCAAAATCAATTTAGACAATCCAGATTGATGGTGAGCACAGACAGAATGTGTTCCTTTCATGCAAATAGGCTTCAAGTCACTCATTTATGTTTTTTTTTTTTTATTTTAATTTTAAATGAGTTGGATCCCATATGTTTATTTATGTCAGGGTATACATGGTTTAAAGCTCGAACAGCGCTTACAAGGTTATTTACATATTATTCACTAACAAATTTTACATATTAAAGGCAAAATTTAAATTCACGAGTGGATTATGAGTCAATTATTTAATAGTGGTATTAATATTTATTAGTTTTTATTGTTATTATCATTATCATGTTAGGAAAGTGGAGCGGGGGCCCAACTCCACTATAGTCCACAAGCCCTGCCACCCCATGCAGATTTTTATTCCCAACACTGTTTTCCTTTTTGTTACTCCAATGGGTTTTTTTTTTTCTTTTTGGGAAAATTGCAACAATGTCCCAAGTAATAAAATTAATCACAATCAGATCTTTTAAAATAATAAAATTGTAATGAAGTTTCAAGCAACCTGTCTAATATTAATTCCAAATGTTAAAATATAATTTTTTCCCTTTTTAATTCAAACAAAAAATTTTGAGGCTTATTCGTTCGAAAAAGTCGAAGCCCTCGCCCTTTTTAACTTGAAACAAAAACTAGTACGTTTTTCTTTCTCTTAATTGACAAATTACAGGAGTGAAATAGTATCACAATCTCGTTTGATTTATTTTTTTCTATTTTAAATGACAAAGGGATAAAATTATATTTTCACATTTAGAATTAATATCACCCAAATCCCTTGATATTTTACTCTTATATTATCCCGAGAATATTCTAAAAAAGAATCAAATATAATTAATCATCAGAGTGGAGAACAAACAGTCTTTGTGGTGTCATTAGAGGATTGTCTCTCTAATTATGAGTGTCTCCTTTGCCATTGCCTAAGCTCCGTCCTTCAGCTGTCCCTACAAAACATCACATGGCTCTTCCCACCCAAGATGTTTGGCATCAAGCATGTGTTTTAGTTATTTATTTGTTAATTTGTATGAAATATCTTTAAAATTGAACCATATTAGTGCTCATTTGGAATAGCTTATTTTTAGGTAATAAGTGCTTATAAATCATGATTCACGGTATGCGAAGTAAGTATGTGAGATGAGTTTTATCTCGGCTTACGTAATAAGAATCTATTGTCAAAAAATAAGCCCAACAAAACACACACTTAGTTTGATAATGAACACACAATTTTGTCGAAATAATAAAATTATTAGCAAACAAACACACTAGGTATAATTAAAATTTTTTATATAGATTTAAATTTTATAAAATTGATAGCATGACTCGGAAATAAAGGCTTGTTTGTTTAAGCGTTTTGTACAGGAAAAACGCACTTATTACGCAAGCCGAGAAAAAACTCCTCTCAATTACTTACCTCGTATACCGTGAATCACGAATTATAAGCACGTTTTGGACAAAAATAAGCCATTCCAAACGCACACTAAGATTATTCCATACAATTGAACATTGTTTGTTTGTTGTCCGTGTTAGACGAGAATGGAATAATAGAGATAAGCTATATGACAAAGAATAAGACAGAAAAGTGAGTAAATGTAAATAGAGCTTTTAGCCTAACATGCATGATATATCACCCAATCATCGTTTCTAGAGGATTAAGATCTTAACATGTATGAACAGATCGAGCCTCCAAACACCAAAATAAGTATAAGAAATACGCTAGGGAATATACTGGGTATCTCTTCCAGTTGTTGTAAGGAAAAAAAAAATCCCCTTTTAAAATGAAAAAGAAGTATAACTCATAAAAAGTAGTGTATATTTAAACGAAATTAACTAGGAATTGGTAACCAAGTCCAAGATATACACTAGGCCACATCGCCGAAGACATTTTGTGAGGGGATAGGTCAAACATGTTGTTAGAGAAAAAGCTGTCGTTGGGCCCAATGAACACTTGGCTTTAATGTGTAACGATCATATTCTTCGTTTCACTTTCACAACTAAACGATAATTCCCTTTTCATTTATGGGAGTTGGTGTAAGTGATAAGTGGTTTGATTCCGCTTAAACAAGGTCTCAGGTTTAAGTCTTGTGTATACAGAAAATTTTTATTGGAAGACTCTCCCACCATAGCCAGGTGAGCGACGCTAGTCGAATCCGGATGTAATTGGGGCAAAACTCCGGTGAACCGGATAGACAAAAAAAAAAAAAAAAGACAATTCCCTTTTCTGTTCCCACAACTTGACCCGTTTCAAAGCTCCGGGTCTAGACCGTGTTTCTCGTGCCCATACATTTTCTTCTTCAAACACGCCAACTCAAGCTTATTTTTTGTACTAATTGAGAAATTAAGGAAGAAATAAGATAAAATAACTCCACAGCTAAGCGTTATTTGATACGGAGTCCTGACTGGTTAAACTAATGAACCAGTAAGCGTAAGCTAGTTAATTGTTCCATCCGATTAAATGTTTAAGATAGGTTGATCATATCACATTGAAATTTATATTTTTTTGAGTTAAAAAAACATGGAGGGGGAGAATGGATGATCTTCATATTTGAATTTTAATAACTATGCTGTGTTACGTTGGATCATACATATAGATTAATATTTTCGATTCAAATAATAATCTTTTCAATATTATATATAAATATTTTTTGTTGTATTTGATTAAATTATGTTGAGTTGATCTGATTCAACCAAAATATACCTATTCTATACCTACCCTATAAACATGTCCAAAAGATTAGTTCTTTCGACCCGAGTCCAAAAGATTACTTGAAACCCAGGAAAGTTGAAAGAGACGGAGTTTGTAAATATATTTGTCATATTCTTTTATAAGTTGATAAGTTACTGATATAATAAAAAATTAACGAATGTGGCGTAATTTCGGGGCAAGTTAAAAGAATGTTTAGAAAATGTGGATGCCAGTTTCATGAAATTGATTGGAGGGGCACATGCCATCGCTCTTAATTGCGTAAGAATCGGGGCGTCTAAAAGACAACTTGGTAACTCCCATGCTGTAAAAGGCAACGTTATTGACAGAGATTATACTTCTTAACCCTTGATTTTTAGGAAAAATTCTAAACAAATGTTATTTGAACCTTAAAAACCCTAAAAAGCCTAATAACACACAGAAAGGATAAATAGGTCTCAGGAAACTAATTTAAAATCTTAAAATGTTATATTTTTACTAAAATATTCTTCAAGTTTTCTAAAAAAAAAAAAATAACACTTGCCGGTACCAGAGCTCTAACGATGTGGCATGTTACTGGAGCTCCGACATTAGTGCCCGGAGCTTCAGTGACAACTTACTCTTAATAACATTTAATAAAGCTTAAGAACTTCAAATAGTCACTCTCATTACTCAAGTAACCATTAGTAATGAGATTGACTATAAAGGCAATGACACTTTGAGTGTAACCATTAGTAACTTTGAGAGCGCAATTTGTCAATCACTATTTTCAAGTTGTCATTACATTTATTCAACCTATTAATGATGACGAATAGGGTTTATCCCTATACTAAAATAGTCAATGTCATTACTTAAGTTTTCACTAGAACTCTGGCTGCTGGCGTCCCGCCGACAAGGGTTTCTATCCTTTTTAAAGAAAAAAAAACTTGAGAAATATTTTGATAAAAGCACGACATTTCAAAATTTTAGAAAAGTCTCTAAGGACTTGTTTATCATTTACTCGTGTTAACAGAATTTTTGAAATTTTTCAAAGTTTTAATAATATCTATTTAGAATTTTTCCTAATTTTTACTATGTTTGGTGTGCGAAATTTTGTCAATCTTCATTCTTCAATGCCAACACCCCCCCCTTTTTTTTTTGCAAAACACAACTTTATTTACAGAAATTACACCTTTCAACATTTTAGATCATTATTCTATTTTAACGAAACTGTAACGGATTAATAAAAAATATTTTCGAATAAACTATAAATTTTTTTTTAAGAAAATACACGATCAAAGTCATTAAATGTAATCACAATTTTTATCAATAAATAATTTCAATTTTATTGTAAAATTAATAAATATTAGATGTCTTTTGTTCTTCAATGATTTGTTATTTATTTATAATCAGACTGGTGTCTATTATTTATTTACAATCGCTATTCTTCAATGTCTTTTGTTCTTTCTTAAGTCCAGGGTGTAATTCCCCCAACTCTTTCTTAAACCCTAACTTCCCCTGGAAATTGAAGTCACACATGGATTGAGGAGAAAATAATTTTATGCTGCAATATTTCATGGTATATATTGTATGTGTTATCTTGTAGTCATGTTATTTTTTATATGGCTATCTAACTGAATTTTAATAAAACATTAAGCTTAATTATAATAGCTTACCCAAATATTTTTTCTGCATTCACACATATTACTTAAATTTGAGATGGGATTAAACGAGCACAAACCCAGGGCCCAATGCAAAGATCATGCTTTCCCACTACAACCGAATTCACGTGGCTTCCGTTCCGTATCAGTGATTCATCATTTTTTATTCTATATTTGATTGACGCCTAATTAAAAAATTGCTAAAAAAATTTACCATTGAAGAGTTTACTGGCTTAAGGTCCCGAAATTTTGTTCAAAGGCAGATGTCTTTTAATTTGTCAGAATGAAGTTTGACCGTAAAATGATCAAATTATTCTTGGGACCTAAATTGGGGAAATAACTTTTTTAAAAGAAAAACATGCAATTATAAAATCATCCAAATTGCTCTCAGTAAAGCGAAATGAAAAAACAAAAGAAAACATAAAATGTTGTGTCATTTAACTACCAGCCAACCCAGGTAATTAAACAAAATTTAAGTGGATGGTTTTATAACAATTTTCTCTTGTTAATTTATATTTCCTTATTCCTCCAATATTAATAATACATACTCGTACCCGCCAATGATTAAGCGTGATGGAGAATCACCAGCCTTCCCGGCCTCATCATTATTTATGCCCTCTATCACGTGTCTGTCAGATCTTCCGGGTCCACTAAAGAATATACTCCTCCGGTCCTAAATATAGGACAAAGTATTTAGGACCGGAGGTAGTATATGTTTTGGATCTGACACAGTAAGCTCCTCATGATATATTTTCTGTCTTAAATATAAAATAAAATTAATTTTAAAAAAAATTAAAAAATTAATTAAATTATTTTTTAAAAATATATTTTTATTTTGTTTCTCCAAACTAATTAACTTGACTAATAAACTAATACATAATCTAAGAATATATAACATATGATATGATTAAGTAACTTCTTTAACTTCTTTAATCTTTAAAAAAAAAATCAATTTTATCTTATATTTAAAACATAGAGAGTATTGATTAGATAAAATAATTTCGTATGTACAATTCAATTTATATTTAAAACTAACGAGTTTATTATTCATTAATAATATTTTGTTTAATTGTTTGGAAGTCGGCGTAACTAATTCTCAAGGCAAGGACGTCATCGTTTGATCCGGGTTGAATGAGACGCTGCCTGTGATGCGTAATGGACTACATGATATTTTTAGTCTGATTGAAAATATCGTGATCATTTTTAAATTATTACTCCCCTAAATATCATGGAACAAAAAACTGGACCGGACCGGCCGGTTCGACCGGTTGAACCGGGAACCGGTCCTTGGTCCGGTCTGGTTTGATCAAAAACCGGTCAGACCGGTTGAACCGGTCAGACCAGTTGGACCGGTCAGAACCGGTTAAAACTGGTAAAACCGGTGGTCCAACCGGTTGACCCGGTTTCTTCCTTTTTTTTAAAAAAAATTTTCTAAATTTTTATTTTGTGTTTTTTGAGGGCAAAATGGAAAGTTGAAGACTAAAATGAAGAGAAAAATAGATAAAGAAAGAACAAATCTAAAAAAATGAAGAAAATAATGAAAAAAATTATTTAAAAAGATATAATAATTATAGAAAATGAGATATCTTTGCATAAGTATAGGTATTATAACTAATACTAATAGATTTTAAACATTTTTTTTTCTAAAAATCTTTATTTTTATCTATAGAAGTTTAAAAATATATTAATATATATTATCACTAATAAATTATAATATTTTAATATGACCGGTTATGACCGGTTCAACTACCGGTTAGACCCCGATTGACCCATTAACCCTTGAACCTGTGCTGTGACCGGTTCATTGTCCGGTCCGGTTTTTCGTTCCTTGCTAAATATAGAAGTTAGTTGCTGCGCTTTTGTTTCAGTCGTAAACACAAAATAATAATATTTATTGTTTCTCATGTTTATTATTTTTATAAGGTTAAAATATACTTTTAAATTTAGATTATGTTCTATTTAGTCATTTAACTTTGAAAAATGTGTTTTTAATCCTTTTAAGTTAACCTCGTTAATTTTATTAATAAAAAATATTGAGTTAACAAATTTAGAATGTCAGCTCAGTAAATTTAAACGTTGATATATTTTTTCAAAGAATTAATTTTAGTATTAAAATATTAAAGTAATATATTAAAGAATTAAAACATGGACTTGTTAGCATTTTAAATTTGCTGATTCATCATCTTTAGTTAGTGAAATTAATGGTATTAAATTTAAATGACTAAAAACACATTTTAAAGTTAACTGACTAAAACGGAACTTTGTCTAAATTAAAATAACCAACAATATATTTTAGCCTTTTTTTTTAATTATCTATGTGGTTAGATTTCTACATGATATATGAGTTATGTTGATAATATTCTGATACGAATAATGAAAATAGGGGTCACTCAAGAAAAATTAACGCACATATGTATGAATAATTAATTTATCTTTTTTTTTTTTTGTCTGCTTTAGTTTATTCGTTCATACAGTTAAAACTGAATCCAGTGTTAATTGTACGCGGTAAGAGAATGTATTTAGTCTACTGGTCTTAACAAAAAATAAAGAATGTATTTAGTCTTTTCACTCTTTATGAAGCTTTATTTTAGTCCCCTAGTTTTACAAAAACATATTTTTAGTCATTTAATGCTAATATCATCAGTCTCGACTAATATTGTTTTTTTGGTAACAATAACTGTTTTTAAACTAAACTTGATATGTTAGCATTTGAAAAGATTTCTTCAACGTTTAAAATTTCAACAAATGTATACCTTTGCTGAAAAATTTTAAGCAGAGGCAAGTTGTTGGAACAGAGGGTATATAAAAATCAACTTCTTATCTGTTCAAACAGCGTTGAGGTGGAAATAGGCTAGGCTCCTGATAGAGACTTATGCCCTAACTTACATAAGAGCTAAAGCATAACCTTACCTATTTAGTAAATATGTCAGGCTCAAGCGATTGCTATGCCTATTTAGATAAATAGGAAGGCCCAGCCTATAGACTTACAATCCTAACCTATTTATTTTTTCAAATTTATAATAATATAATCCAAATAATTTTATAAATTGTTTATAAAATTACTAACGTAGTCTTAATTATAAGTTTCACATCTCATGCATCGTTATTCACGCACACTTAACCCTCCTTACATTCATTAATCATTTGCTCCTACCTCTTTTCTCTTAGATTGCTCGAGATAGCAACACTAACTCATTACCTCTCCCTTGATTTGTGTTGTTTGCTAAAGCTAGCATAATGACGGATTAAGGTGCAAATTTGCTCCCAAAGTTTTCGCTTTGGAGCAATGTTTGTTACCCCATAAGTGTTTTTGGGTTCAATGTTGCACAAAAAGTGTGAAAAATAAACAATGTTGCCTCTTATCATTAAAAAATCAATTGTCAAAACGTTAATTTTTTAACGGTACTAGGCAACATTATTGCGTTTTGAAAATTTCGGGGAAACATTAAATCCAAAAAAAAAAATAAACATTACTCTTCTACCAAAACTTCTATAGAAAATGTGCATCTTAAACCCATAATAATTACTATAAATCTATTTTAGTGCCAAATTAAATATAATGGTTTCAGTATGAGGGGTTTGTCCCAGCTTATGTATGAAAAGCATAAAAGGTAACATTCAGTTTGACATGCCGCTTGTTATGATTGGTTGGTTTTCAAAAATATGTCACTAGTCAACAAAAAATTGGTTTTTCTTATTCCTACTTACTTGAACAACTATTGTCACTATATTACGATGAGAATGGATCCTATGCTTTTAGGACCTGACATAAGATTGTAAATAGGCTTGAAGGGTAATATATGAATTTAGAGGTATAGGCTTTTAAATCTATTTAAACGCCTGCATTTTAAGTAAACCTTAAAAAAAGCTTCAGGCCTTGTCAGGTTTTTTGAAGGTCCAGACTCTGGAATAAAAAAAAAAAGCCCACGTACAGGCTCAGGCCCATGCTTAGGCTTTAAATCTATATTATAGGCCCAGATCTATTTAAGAAAAACATAGTCTAACATATTTCCACCCCTATACAGAAGCAATCACCTTGATGAATGGATGTGATAATGATATTGTCTTGGGGATATAGCAGACCATGCCAAGTTATTGCAAGATATAATATAACTGTTATGAAAATAAAAGAAATACAGGATAAGAGAGTAAAAGATAAGAGAAGAGAAAATTTGAGAGAGAAAGTGGAAGCAATTCTCATTCAATGGAAGCAATTCTCATTCAATTTCTTGTGTTTCTTATGATTATAATGCTTCATACAATGTTTTATCTACTGACCTTCAAGAGTCACCACCAAAGATCACCGCTAAGATATAATGAATACTGTAATTGATACTGATGAATATATATTAGATGACCCTTCATATCGTTCATGCATTTGAATGTATATTACATAACATTTTAGTTTCCCAACCACTATTCATAAAATGATGACTATAATATGAAAAGTGAAGGATTAATGAGAGTATCCACATAATTAATATAGGGAAAATCATTGTCAGGTCCCAGGCAAGCAAAATATTCACAGAAAAGTCCCTACGCAAATTGAAATATGAGAAAAGTCCCTAGGGACTTTTCTCATATTATTTTCTAAAGTCAAATGACACACATGCCCCTCTTCTATTTTTCTCCCTCTCATGTTTTCAGCTCACTCTCTCTAACGTTTTCAGATTACAAATCTGTTCTCAATATCTGCAGATTCAGTTTTTGCGATGGTGAAGGGTGAAGCTTTGAGGTGGTGAAAGATTTGTGGGATGAGAAGTAAGATAGAAGGAATAAGAAGATGGAAGGAAGGTGGTGGGATTTTTTTGATCTCAAGCTTCCGCCATTTTTAAAGAAGGAAGGGATGAAGGTGATGATGATGATGAATAGTCCAACCTCATTGTGCTGTGAAAACGTTGAAATGGGAAAAATTAAATTGTTGTTAATTTCCGCAGCAGTAGTTGTTAATATAACTCTAGTAGTTGTTAATACGGAAAATGAGGTTTGGGCGCCATTTTGCTCTGTTTTTGGGAAAGAAAACAGAGGAAGTGGTGTGTTTTAAGTGGTGGGGCGCTATGAAAATGCTGATATGGAAAAAATATAAGTTGTTGTTAATTCCCGCAGTAGTAGTTGTTAATATAACTCTAGTAGTTGTTAATACGAAAAATGAGGTTTGGGCGCCATTTTGCTCTGTTTTTGGGAAAGAAAACAGAGGAAGTGGTGTGTTTTAAGTGGTGGGTGCTATGAAAATGCTGATATGGAAAAAATATAAGTTGTTGTTAATTCCCGCAGTAGTAGTTTTTAATATAACTCTAGTAGTTGTTAATACAGAAAATGAGGTTTGGGCGCCATTTTGCTTTATTTACAACACGTCAAGCTTCCATTTACAAAATGTTGAGTCTTTTTAACAACTTCTACCTCACATTGGACAGAAATAAGGTTTTCTCATGTTACTTAAGCGAAGTGCTTTGTTTACAATCCGTCAAGCATCCATTTACAACACGTTGAGTCTATTTAACAAGTTTTACCTCATCCCACAAATCTTTCACCACCTCAAAGCTTCACTCTTCACCATTGCAAAAACTGAATCTGCAGATATTGAGAACAGATTTGCGATCTGAAAACGTTAGAGAGAGTGAGCTGAAAACGTGAGAGAGAGAAAAATAGAAGAGGGGCATGTGTGTCATTTGACTTTAAAAAATAATATCAGAAAAGTCCATAGGAACTTTTCTGATATTTCAATTTGCGTAGGGACTTTTCTGTAAATATTTTACTTGCTTGGGACCTGACAGTGATTTTCCCATTAATATATTCATATTAATAACCAAATTATTTCACAGTTTTAGCAGTAATTTTTATATCCGTGACCTCCCTTGACCTTTTCGTCAAGTGGGGGAAGGTGACGAGGAAATCTAGTTTTATTTTTTTTTGCCCAAATTGAAGAACTTCATTCACTAGAAATCAAATTACAGACACAGAAAGTCTGAAACAAACCAAAACGAAAAACTGAAATTAAGCTTACAGACACACCAGATACTACCAAAACCAAAGAACCAACTGCAGCCAAGATCTTGCAGGTCAAAGGTATGGGGTCATTTTTCACTCCACTATGATCAAATGAAAGGGCGATAGAGGGTGGTTGTCCAAAGACATGCTCACCTGAGCCCACCCTCTTTGGTGCCAATATCGCTGCAAATTCAAACGCAGCTTTAAATCCACCGCTTATGAAAGGAGAGTGGTTAAACATCTGGGATTTGAGAACAAACCCCAGAAGAACAACAATCATAGTAGAAGAAAGCCAACCTCCCACACAACCAACTTTAACCCACAAAAGAAGGCAAAACCAACAACACCCAAACATCTGTAAAAGAAAAACAAGAAACAAGATTGAAAGCAAAAACATCAAAATTAACAGGGGCGACCAAGACACCAAAACCATTACCAAAGATGCCCCCCAACTTTGGTAGAACCAAGCAGAGGAACTCATGGTGGCAGGGTGGCTGTAGGCCAGCCACCAGCCATCAGAGAGAAATGTGATGCAGGATTCACCTCTTTCAAACTCAAGCACAAACCATTCCATTGCTTGTGCGCATCTGGCTTGGGGATCTTCAGATTCTTGTTCCCGACAATCTTTGAAGCTTTGGCCACCAACAGATTCCACAACTCGTTTCCGTTCAAAGTCAAGCCCCAATCCTTGATCTCACCCATGTCGGACGAAATCTCGAACAAAAACCAACACCCACCGCCAATCACCGTCACCATCTCTCTCACAGTGGGAGAGATCTAAACGAAGACGCCAAATAACTCCAGCAACAAAAAGCTGAAAAAGAGCTCTCACGGGGGAGAGAGAACATATGAAATCTAGTTTTATTTTGCCATATATTAAGAGATGATACTGTGCTGAAGTAATAGTATTCAGTATTTCATTAAAATAACATTCGATACAATATTGGGATTCTATAAAATCAATCCTCAATTAATTAAGTATCAGAAAAGGCATGTCCATCCGATTTTTTTAGTTTAAAATGGCGTTAGTTCACAATAAATCAAAGAATACAAACAGCTCAAGCGAGCTGCAAAATCACAACAAGTGGAATAATTTCCACCATTAACAAGAAAACTTTATTCCATCGTCCCAAAAGAGGAATAAAATCACAAGAAAGCAAGTCGATGGCACAAATTCCCACAAGTCACCTCTAGCACCACCAACAGTCCAACACCAACGTCTTTTTGATAGCATAGTCAGAAAGTTTTTTTCATAAAAATCCATTAACTAAGTTATATTATTTATCATCCGATATAAATTGTATTCTTTATGTTACAATAAAAAATCGATTTATGAAATAAAGTCAGTTGTATGATACTATTTGGTTACAAATGTTATAATTAAATAATTTATCTAACCTTTTTAATCTTTTCAAATTAATTAATTGTGTGTTATATTAAAAACCTATGTAATAAAAGACGTCATATATCAATCTATAAATTAAGTAAATTAATTCACAGAAAAATAAGAAATATAAGAGATAAAATGAACAAATTCTTATACTCTGTATTTAAGACTATAATTAACTTTTATATTTAAGACCAGCAATAATAACTTACTTTAAAATATTTATATTTATTATCTTTCTTAAAACTAATTATTCCGAATCAAATAGCACACATAAATATATGGCTAAAGTACGTGTTTGGTCCTATATGCTTGCATCATGTTTCATTTTAGTCTCTTCAATTTATAAAATGTATTTTTAGTCCTTCAATATTAATATTATTAATCTAATCTAACGGAAAATATTGATTCATTAAAGTTAAGTAATGATTACGTAATTAAATGTTGAAAAAGTGTGCTTGTATTTTAATTTTTTAAACATATAATGCCTTATATTTTAAATCGGGAAAATTTAATTTAAAAGATTTAAAATTAAAGCCACCCTAAATGCTTAAGATTCATCCCTACGACAGAGACTAACACTCGTCCCTGCAAGTCTCGACGCACACTTACTAAAGAACTGCATAACAAGACAACCCTCAAAACCCCAACATTAAAATATGTGAACAAAAAAAAAAATTCAAAGACTCTCTCCTTAGATAGATAACAGTTTACAAAAAAAGCATAAAAAGATTGAATTCTTTGATAAAATTAGGTAATAAATAATCAAAGAGGGTGAAACGTTTTCAGATTGAAAGAAAAAAAAGAAAGAGTGTTGAATTCTCCTCCTCATACTCTCTCCAATATCATAAGTAGATACAAAAAGCACAGAACTCATTCTTATTAATGCGAAAGTTTCCACTTTTTTCTTTCGCCAAAGCAAACTTTTGCACCTTGCACGATCAGACGAGATGAATTTGTCGCTTAGATGAAATCTAGAACGTTTAGGGTTGTTTTCATTTTAATTTTTTAAATTTCCATGAATTGAAGTATAAAACATTAGTTAAGAGAATTAAAATGTAAGCCTGCTTCATTAACATTTAATTACACAGTTATCACTTAAATATGATAAGTCAACATTCACCATTAGATGAGACTAACGGTGTTAAAATTGAGGGACTAAATATGTACTTTATAAACTTAAGGGACTAAAATGAAATCCGATGCAAACATAAAAGGACAAAATGTATACTTTAGCCTAAATATTTTATAAAGAGATAATGTAATATATGTTATAATTAAGTAATTTATTTGGTTTAACACCCCAGATTTTATATTCACAAAAAATATAATGAAATTAGTTGAGAAATTCAATAAAATGGTGAGGATTCATTAAATTTGGGTCTTGTGAACTTTGAAATATTCATATTCATAAGGAAATAGGCAAATTAATTCAAGAAAGGAATTAAATTATAAAGGTGATAGCAAAATCATAATTTTGTCAATTTAGCCTAAGATTAATTATTTTCTAACTAATTGAATTTAATTTCTATTAATCAAGAAAAATAAAGGAAAATGTATAATTGGATTATTCTTGATGGGATGGATCAAGAATTATGAAATTACGGGAAATTATACATAATTCATTTTTATATGAATTATGGAATTGTTGAATTTTTTTCTTTCTTTCCTTCCCTCTTAGAATTTCGGCCAACACATGAAAATAAGGAACAAGAAATGGGTTTGGTTAGAATAAAGGGAAAAGACGATGGTTGGTGTAACTATAAGGGAATCTAATACAAATCTAATTGAAGCCAAATGATGAAGGCGTATGGCATAAAGTAAAAGGCATGATGAAGGAGTATGACATAAAGTAAGAGGGCATGATTGGAGGTATGTGAGGAGAAATAGTGCATGATAGGTGGTACAATTTTAACCCTTGATGAGATCAAGGGCTAGGAAGAAAGAAGACCAAATGAATAAATATTTTCTCCTCCCTCTTTCATGCCGTAGTTAGGCCAACCACAAGAGAGAGAGAGAGAGAGAGAGAGAGAGTTCTTTGAAGATTAAAGAGAATGAGGAAGAAGGTTAAGGTAAGTAGTTGTTGATTTAGTGATTTGGCTTCCTATCCTTGTGTAACACTTCCTCTAAGGTTATCTTCTTCATGAATACATGTGTTTAGCAAGTCAAGTCTCCAAGAAAGACAAGGAGTTAAGGTGCTAATATTGGAAGCAAGAGGGTGACTTCATAAACTTGCTCTCTTATGGCTGCGGTGTTGTTGTTGTTGATGTTTCTTGATTTTTCAAGTTTCTTGGTTGAGTTGAAGAATGGGAAAAACTATAACCCTAAGGAGTTATGTTGCCCAAATTTTGTTAAATCATGATTAGAATGTGATTAAATAAGTTAATAAGGGATTAGAAGTGGAAAAGTACAAGTTTTGGAAGTCAAAACACAAAAACTCTATTTTTCCATTTTTTTTTACCAATATTTTGGCCAAGACCATATCTGAGGGAAGGAGCCAGATTTTCATAAAATAGATAGTTCTATTGGATTCAGTAGGCGAAAACAAGCGGGGTTCTAGTTTGTCACTTTTTCGGTGGAGGCCGAAAAAGCGTAATTACAAAACGCTATTCAAACTTGAAATAAGGGTTGTCAAGGATTATTTCCTAATTTCACAGTAAATTTGGTAGTTTTGAGTCCGAAAATGGATTCCTTGAACGAAAATAAGTTAGGATAGCCCGAGTCAAAATTTTGGGAAAACGTGCCATCAGGCCGGGTATAATCGGGCCCGGATCCTTGGGGCATTTAGGAAAAATTTCACCATAGACTAATATAACCACAAAAAACACTATGAAAGTGTCTAAATAGTACGTTTGACGTTTTAGGACCAGGTAGAGAACCCGAGGGATTGTCAAGCAAATCAAGGCACATTATTTAAGGATCAGGGAAGGGCAATTAAGGTAGGGAACTTACCTCTCCCGCATGTATTTGATATTTGTGCTGGTGTATTGATGCATGTTATTACTTTGCTTGATTCTGTGAAACATATATGATTAATTGAAGCTCTGTTTCTGTTTTATGCTATGGCCATACGTATATTGTTTAAAACATTGAGCACGTAGATATGTCATTGTGTGAGCATGAGTTATGTAATGTAAGCATGTCATGCATTAAGCACTTATCTTGCATGCATATTGGTATTGCTTTCCTACTGAGATTCCCCATAATCTCACCCTCCCCTACCAACAATTTAAATAGGAGAAGACATAACGTATGCTGAGAACAAAGAAGAGAACCACACGAGGGGATTGCAGTGGTGGAATGAAGACTGGAAGATGTCTCCGTTTCACTGGGACGGGTGTAGACACCCACATAGAGCTGCGAGACTACATTAATTGTAATTATCAAGTACAAACCCCTATGAGGAATTTTCATAATCATGCATATAATATCAGTATGTTTATGTTATTCCTGTATTGCCCACTGAACTAAGTATCATTTTTCTCAAATACTCTAAAATAGGTGAAAATAAGATGAATGTGTGACATTTGGCTTCTTCAATTCCTGTAAACTAATCATCTGGTGTTATATTATGAATATATCACTCTGATACTTATTAAAAAAAATCCATTTTTAACTAATTTATACATACTAAGAATTGTTAGTTAAGTTTTAACAAAAAAAAAAAAGGGATTGTTAATTAAGTCATTAAATATGGTTTTAAAGCTTTCAAAATCTACCTTTATTAAAAAAATTTCTCTTAACACATTTAAAATCAGTCCCACATCTTTCTCCTCTTTATCTCTTTCCAAAAATAATTAAATAAGTGTAAAATTGAAAAACAATTATTAATACTCCCCCGATTTTTAATATAGGATATATTTAGAGAGTTGATCTTTATCTTAAATATAAGACATAATTTTCATATTGGTCAAAATTTTTCTAATATACCCCTATTAATATCCCTCAATAATAATTAAAGAGAAGGGGAAAGGAGAGAATTAAGGAAGATGATTTGAGTAGTTTAGAAAATACATATCATCTTAACTAACTCATTTTATATAATCAAATTAGGTAAATATATTTTATATTAAAAATAGAAAAAGGAACATGTAAGGGCACTTTTTTTTTTTTTTGTGCGCCATCCTATGTAAGTGGATTTACATTTAAGACTAAAAGTTTCTTTTAATATTAGATTTAGTGTGTGTTTAAATTAGTTTTTGAAAATAATTTTTATGATTTATAAGATAAATATGTAAGAGAAATTTTATCTCGAATTACACAAATCTAGGTTTAGAAAGTTGTTAAAAACTCACTTATAATAAGTACAAGAATGAGTATCTGTATATTTTCCACCGCATTGGGCCCACAATATTAAAAAAAAAAAAAAAAAAAACTTCCGGCCCCCCGTCTTGAATTGCTCATAACATAATCAATGGGAGTGCTATTATCTATACTGGCAAAAAAAAAAAAAAAAAAGTAGTATTATCTAATCAAAATAACATACTCTATAAATATTTATTAAATCACGCAAGATGAGGAAACTTCCTGGAAGTTCCCTGGTGCGACCCTGATGGTACTTCTGCGCTCCCACCATTTAACCCCTCCACCTTCCTCCCTCCTTCCCCTCAGACCCCTCCCTCTTCTCTCTTCTTCCCTTTTCCTCCATTTTCTCTCTCTCCTCTCTTGTTCTTCTTCAATTCCACACAATGAAGCTTATCAGTCTTAACTCTAAATCTTTCCGGCTCAATCCCAAACAACTCTTTCGCTCCGCCGCCTCCAGATCCGACCCATCATCCTTCAGCTCTGGAACGACGTCGTCGTCTTCTTCCGACGACTCCACTCACAAGCCTGCGCTGGGAGCCCCCGGGTCCACGACCCCCACCAGCGTCTTGCCGGACATTTACCCCGACTGGGCTGATCTGTCGACTGAAATTCAGTCCGATTTGGCTCAGGCTTTGAGGCTCATAGACCGAGATGACGACGGCATCATCTCGCGAGAAGAGCTTGAGGCCTTCCTGACCCGGCTCGGAGAGAGCCAGGACGACGTGGCAATGATGCTCAGTGACGTAGATCCTGAAGGACGGGGGTGCATCAGCGTCGAAACGCTCATGAACCGGGTCGGGTCGGGGTGCGGTCCGGCGCCGGACTCCAACGACTTGAAGGAGGCCTTCGAGGTCTTCGATGCGGATCGCGACGGGAAAATCTCGGCGGAGGAGCTGCTAGGGTTTTTCAAAGCTATCGGGGACGAGCGGTGCACGTTAGAGGAATGCCGGCGCATGATAAAAGGGGTTGATAAGAACGGGGATGGATTTGTGTGCTTCGAGGAATTTTCTCGCATGATGGAGCTGCAGAGATGACTATGATTTGATGATAATAAACGGTCATTATCATATGATGATGTAGCTCTATAACCCTGATGAAGTAAGGATGGTCATGTCAAGTAAAAAGGAATGCAAACGTTATTTTTCTCTATTTTTTATCCGGAACGTTTAATTTTCTCACAAATTTGGGTGTATAGTGTTCGAAGCTAGAGACAACCTAAAAGAAAATTGATGATCCATATATTGAGTTTTGGGTCATCGTGGTGAAATAAATTTAATGCAATATATATATATATATATGTTATATTATATTAAGAATGGTCTATTTTAGGTAGGGGTGTTCGGGATCAGGACGAGATTGGGAATTTCCCGATCGCGAAAGGTCTTCGGGAACTAAATTGCTTTCCGATCCCGATTTCAAAAATTTCCTCTCTCGTCGGGACGGGAAATTCCCGAGTTTGGGATCAAGAATTTCTCGAATTCCCAGCTTAAAAACAATATGCCATGTACAAATACCCCCAACAATGACATCTATTATACTATAATGACACAAAAAACACTATATGAAGTTCTTCAACTTACAGTGATCACCGATCACAAAGTCACAACTTCAAAAGAAAAGGCAAGCCCAAAATAAGCATCATTTTATATGGTTGCAGCAAAGAAAAGGCAAGAACAGTGATCACTGTTCACACTTTCACAATAATAAGATCAAAGCATAACAGTCTAGATGGTTATAGAGCTAGGGTATTTGATAATGAGATCTGGAAGATCGACCAAAGCAGGGCAGTACCGTCGTGAGTAAGGAGGGGAAGACCGAGCAGGGCAGCACCATCGTGAGTCGTCCATCAAGCACCAAGAGCGAGGACGCCAATGAGGGGAAGACCGGAAGACAGTGATGCAAAGAAGACACGGGAAAACCGTAAGGGAAGCGAGGACGCCAATGTAACACCCCAAATTTTATTCACAAAAAATATATTATAATTATTTAAAAAATTCAATAAAATAGTGAATATTCATGAAATTTAGATTTTGTGAATTTTGAAATATTCATATTTATAAGAAATGGGTAAATTAATTCAAAAATTGAATTAAATTACAAAGGGGATAACAAAATCATAATTTTGTCAATTTAGCCCAAGATTAATTATTTTCCAATTAATTGGAGTTAATTTCAATTAATCAAGGAAAATGCATAATGAGATTATTCTTGGTGGAATAAATTAATAAGTGGGAAATTAAGGGGGATTATATATAATTCAATTATGTGGATTATGAGACTAATGAAATGCAAAATTTCCTCCCCTCTTCTCTTCTAATTTCTTCCATGCATAAAAGAAAAAGGGAAAAATATTAAATATACGATCACATGCCATAAGAAGAAGGAAATGATGACTATAGTTGAGTGAGTTAGTAGATTAAATGTTGAGTGTAAGAATGGGAGCAGAAGCTTGAGTGAAGGAGTGAAACACTTGAGTGCTTGGAAGAGGAAAGATATGATTGCATGGAAGAGTATGGATATAGAGAAAGAAGCATGAGCTAGTGGGAGAACAGAAAGGGAGAGGGACGGAAATTTGAAGAGCAAGAAAGGGAAAGACCAAGGATTCAATTAGTGCAAGTCAATGAAGAAATTATGAGGTAGAAGGGAATTGTGACAAGTGTCACATTAGGAGTCATTGATTAAATCAAGGGCTAAGAGGCAACAATAAACAAAATAATAAAACACTTACTCCCTCCTCTTCCAAGCATCATTTCGGCCAACCACAAGCAGAGAGAGAGAGAGAGAGAGAGAGTTTGTGAGTTCTTGGGAGAGTTAGAGAGCAAAAGGAAGCAAAAAACTAATGTAAGTATGGTTTCTTTGATTTTTCTTATGGCATTTCTTTAGAATCCTTTTCTAAACTCTTGTTTCTCATGAATCTATGGTGGTGAAGACACATTTTGAAATCAAGAAGAGAGGGAGGAGGAGCCTAGAGTAAGAGAAAACCAAGAAGCCAAGAGGGTAACTTCATGAACTTGCCTTCTCGAGTTGTTGTTGGTAATTGTTGTTTGGTTTTTTGATTTTTGGGTTGAGTTGTAAAATTAGAAAAGTCATAACCCTAAGGGGTTATGTTGCCCAAAATCCTTTTAATCATTATGAAGAAGTGTTTAAGTGAGTTAATCAAGGATTAGAAGTGAAAAAGTATAAGTTTTGGGAGCTAAAACACAAAACCTCATTTTTCCATTTTTCCCTAATATTTTTGGCTAGCACCAGATTTGGTAGTAGGATTTGGATTTTCATGAAATAAATGGTTCCATTGGATTCAGTGAGCAAAAATAGGTGGGGTTACAGTTGGGCATTTTTTCAGTAGAGGCCGAAAAAGCATAATTGCGAAAATGCCACTAAAATCCCTAAATAGGGGCTTCAAGGGTATTTTCGAAATTTGACAGTGAATTTGATGATTTCGAGCCCGGAAATGGATTTCTTGGGTAAAAATAAGTCAAAATAGCCTTAGTCAAAATCTTGAAAAAACGTGCCATCAGGCCGGGTACGACAGGGCTAGGCAGGGGTCCCGAGGGCATTTTAGTAAATTTTCTCCATAGACTAATATAACCACAAGAAACACTATGGGAGAGTCTAAAATGATACTTGGATAGGTTATGACCTATTTCTTGTGCATTTAATATTTTAGGACCGAGTCGAGAGCCGGAATGACATGCTTTACGAGACACCGTTAAACAGAGGATTATAAAGTGTTGAGGTAGGGACATTGTCCTTCATACATTATGTCATAGTTATATGATTGTGTGGATGCCAATGTTTGTAAATGCGCTTTATTAATCAACACGATTTGCCGAGAGAGAAGCCAGAAGTGTCAGAGGCACTTACACTGGAGTTGGTGAAAACCTAATCGGTGCAGAATAGTGGGGCTGGGCCCTACTCATGTATACATGCAAATGATATGTTTATAATGTTCATTAATTGGTGCATACATGACATATATCATATATATTTTTCGCATTCTCTATGAATGATAACATGTCTTTACGGGGATTCTTCGGAATCTCACCCTATTTTTAAACAAATATCTCAGCGCGTACCAATGGGGGAAAGGTCAAAGGCGTTGACATCCGAAAGTGAGCGGCATGTGTCTCGAGGCAAGGTCAAGAACGTGATTATAATTTAGCCTATGTTTTGTCATTTTGAGGAAATTGTAAATATTAAGTTTCCGCTGTATTTTCTATTTTCGTCGACGAACAATATTGGAATTGTAAAAAAATATTTTTATCAGTATAATTGTACTTTTCTGTATGCCTATTGAATTTCGTCTTTATTATTATTCGATTATTGAAATGGAAACGGGTGTTGACAATTGACGAGGGAAGGGCTTCAAATTTGGGACTATGCAAGACTGAGAGAGCGAGAGTGACAAGACAAGGTTGTGATGATTGATGGAGATCTGCTTAAGAGTTAGGAGTTGAGTGCTTCTTTTTTCGGGCTGAAAGACTTCAGCAGTTGAGTTCTTCAGTGCTTGTGCTTCCTTCACTGGTTTGTGGCTAGGCACCTGGGCTGATTGGGCCTTTACCTTTAACTAAAAAAAAATACACACAGTATATTATTTCGAGATCGAGAAATACAACTCCTGATCTTGAATTTTTCCTATCCCGATTTACTCGAGATCGGGACAGGAATTTGTTGAACACCCCTAATTTTAGGGGTAGTATGGTGTCCAGTAGTTTGGTATGTCAACCATAAACAGGTCAAAAATTGTCCTGCCCAGTCTAAAAAACGTAGCCTAAAAAAATTTGGGCATCTTGAGGCTGGACTAACTATAGGGCAAGGCCAAGCATTGGACTAGGGGTATCGCCATGTCTAGAAAATTATATACAATTTTATTTAAAATATATATTATTTTACATAAAATAAATAGTATTCTATACATATTATATATATAGGGAGCATGACATTCAGATCTCGCACAAGAGGAAGAATGAAGAACTGGTCTAATTAACAAGTCTAGGGGTTTCAATTAACAAGCCTAGGGGCGTCATTAATAAGTTCAATGGACTATTTTTTCACTTTTGCTCTTGTGTGGGACCTGAATGTAATTCTCCTATATATATATATATTATTTCATTTTTGTGGAACATTTTATATTATTATTTAATATACATCCATCATAGTTTATATAAAACTCATTATTTTTTGGATGGACGTAGTTTTTTTATTTGGATGGATGATACAAAGCATTAAAAAGTTGATATTAAAGACAAAAAATTGTTTATTTGAAGGCTTTATCGCAATTGCACCTATTCATATAAATTAATATTCATACACAAGTACATATTACTTCATTATTTGTTATGTAATTATTAAGATATATGATAGTTTTTTTTAATGTCAAGACTAAAGGTATAGGTTATTTTGAGATATCTCAATGTTTGAAATTATGGAATGTATTTAAAGTTTTTAATAGTATTTATTAGGTATAACTGGAGTTTTTGTACATATATTACCAGTTAGGTTACGACTTGGGTTAGGAAGCCAGCTCTGTCCCGCCCACTTTTACCTTGCTCAAAATAGTTAGGACCTCTATCGAGTAGGATAGGGTATTGGGCTGTAAAATACAGCCCGTTCATCTTTTAGGCTGGGCATTAGGTAAGGGTCTCATCCTGCCTAACCCTACCCATACCCACCCCTGGCCTGTATTAGCGAAATATAGTTGTTAGCAAACATTTAAAGTTGATCAAGTGTATGGATAATTTATCAAAATCAGTTAACGGTTTTGAGTGTGTTTGGGCCATTTGATTTTATTTCTATTTTTTTTTTTTGAAATCAATAAAAGTTATTTGGTAAACTGTTTTCAAAAAATTGTTTAAAACAGACAAAAAATTGATTTTACAAACTAAAAAACAAAAACAGATTTTACTTATTTTTTGTTTTTGTTTTCTTATTTTTTATTTTTTGAAGCCATCATTTATTCACTGTCGATATTATACTATCAGTGACAACAACTACCATGTCACCATTGACGACCGTATTATCACATCACTTCAGAAACATATTTTTCAAAATAATTATCAAAACAGATCTTTTTTATTTTTAAAAATTATTTTATAAAACTGTTTTTTTTTTAAAAAAAAATAGAAAACAGAATCAAGCAAATCTTTTATTTTCTTTTCATCTTGGTCTTTGGTGCATGCAAGATGCCTCTTTCCTGAACTTTATGGTCTGATCTGTCCGCTGAAATTCATTTTTTTGCACTTTTTAAATTTTCCTGTATATGCGACTTATATAGAATACTGTGTAAGAATTTATGGCTGAAGTATTATCGGCCTATTTCATTTAATTTTTAAAAATGTTTCTATCTGTATCTATTGTCTGTACGTAGAAATGGAATCATATTGCCAGATAAATACAAGATTGGGTACAGACGAGTTTTGCCATTTTTCACCTGCAATTGAATGCGCTCAACTACTTAGCTGACAACAAATTGAATCATCCGTCAAAATTTAGGGCCCATTTGGTGAGATGCAGAAGAATATGGTAATGATAATTAGAAATTTATTAGGAAAAATTGTGAAAAATTTCCTTATTGACAATTTATTTGTCAAAATGGGACATTCGCGTGTAGATTATCTTCCACATGTGCAGAATATCTTTTTTGGTGTGCAAATGATCTTCCCTGTGTGTAAAATTCTTCCCTATACGTGTGCAGAAATCTTTCCTATATGTGCAGAAATCTTTCCTCCGTGTGCATGTATCTTCCCTCCATGTGCGAGATATCTTCCCAGGTCCCATTTAACAAATAAGTTATTAATGAGGATCTCAATCTATTAGTACTTTTACTGAGATTGTTTGGCGCCAAATGATAGCAATGATGATTAAAAATATATCCCATCACACTTTCTTTAAAAGCATACCAAACCGTACCAGTCGTAATTAATATTGAATTGTACTCTAAAGAAGGTTGCACTTGAACGAAACGGATCCTTAATTTTTTTTACAATGGACGCTGACTCTGACTATCAATAACGAGACGTCTAAATTCAAATAACAACAGCTACATTAATTGACAAAACTATTAATATAATTACAGCATCAGAAAGATATCTCATACACAGATATAAAAAAATTAAGTCTTAGGTTTTATATGATTATGTATTCATGAAGTATAAACATGTGAACAGAACGAAAAACATTGGAAAATAGGTGACCTTGGGTGGGCGCGGTGGGACCGGAAAGGGGTCAGCAGGTATCGTGGGCCATTTAGATCCATAAATATAATATTCACATTTTGGTTGTTTTTTTAAGAATTACTACGAAGTTATAAAAAAGAGATTTAATAATACAAAATTCTCAATGAAAAATAAACATCTTAAATCATATGTTATTTTTTGCACTGAAATTGGTCTTTTATGCTTTTCAGTTGTTATCGAGATTTTTGGGATTTAATTCCTTCCATTGGACCTTAACTTTTTCAGTTACCTGTGTTGAAGAACATGCATAAGAAAGTCAATTAACAACAATATTAAAGCTCTTAATTGGTGTCAGCTTATATATATCAAAATATACTGTTGGTTGTATTAATTAATTGTGCGTGCCAAACATAGAAGGCGTCACTTTCAGGTTCGCGTTGATAGTCTTCTAATGGGTTTGATATATAGACATTGTAGTTTTGACCATGCCTACTAACCTTTTCAATTTTTCCAACTTTTGGGCGTTTTGCTCTTTCCTCGAAGTTTCGTGCCTTTTATTGAAAACAAAAACAAACAAATTTCTCGTGATTGCTGTACTCCGCGTGTCCGTTATGCCGCCTTACGCCGCCCACGTCGCCCAGACAGCCATGTCTTGTATTTTAGCAGTTATTTTAAAAGGGAAAACAAATAGAAAAAATATTTTAAAATTATAAAATTATAAAATTCTAAATTAGGTATTTCTTTAAAAATGAGATGTGAATTGCTAATCAAATTTTATCATTCTCTTATCAATTTTTGATAACAAATCTGATTTAGAATTTTACAATTTCAAAATTCTTTTCATGTTTTCCCCTTATCTAAACCTCAATTTCAACCTGCATCTTTGAATTTCTATTGGGAAATCTCACTCAGGGCATAAGAAAGAAAAAATATAAAAAATTTTTAGTGTATATTTCTTAATAAAAAAAAGCTTCATTGTAAATTCTTCTATAAAAAAGATCCCAAAGAACGTCAGTAATATAGATTTTAAATGTGAACTTTTCTTATTGATAAATGTATGTTATTATACTGACATGTCATATAGTGGTTATTGACAAACTTATTTATGTTAACCAAACCAACTCCCCTTGATAAATGTATGCAATTTTATTGACAGATCATAGAATGACCATTAATAAACCCATTTATATTAGTGAGGTCCCTATGATATTTTTTGATAGATGAATCTACACTATGACTTTTTCAATTGAGAAATCCATACAAAATTTTTTGATATTTTTTCTGGCCTTTGATACCTGAATGAGATTTTCCTATTTCTATTCACTCTTCAACTTGTATTGGGAAAAAATTATATCAGTATTAAAAGGTTAGAAGGCTGGACTCTGGAGTACGAATCCAAATGTCAGTATGGTAAGCAAATATTATTATTCGGGTAAAAAAAAAAAACACTGACCGAGCCACACTGTTAACTTATTATTTCTTAATGAGTAATATTGCAAGGTCGAAGAAAAAATCAGCATAGTTACCTCGTATTTTCCACAGACCACATCACTGATTACAGCCCACAATTTCGGATCCAATCTACCACCCTAGGCGGGCCTAAGATAATGACCCAATTGATAGCCCATTATTTGTCTTTTCATTTCACTTGTCTGTACAATGGCCAAGACCACCAGGCCCCGCCGCCTCCTCCGTCGTCGTTGAGAAACTCCTGCGTTTCATGCCCAACCCCAATGAAGCAAAGTCTTGTTAAGCCCGAGAGGCATACGGATCCACGGATCCCATAGCACTACCTTTTGCGATTTGAGTTCTGGGAATCAACTTCATGCTGAGATTGTGAAGTTTTGCTCAAATCCGGGTTCTTATTTGTAGATTAATCTCTTGCAGGTGTATGACAATTGTGAGGTTATTGGGGATGCAAGGAAGGTGTTCGGTGAAATGCCTAATAGAGACGCAAGTAGAAACTCGGGGGAAAAATACATTTGTCTTTTTAAAAGGAAGGTCGCAAAGAGCCCAAAACCTTGGAAAAACAAAAGCCTTATAATCACTGTGGAACTCGGAAATTATTTGCAGTGGGGTTGTCCTTGGACTTAGTTGAGTGTCCTGCATGTAGCTTTCATCCCCAATCTCTCTTCTTCACCTTCCATGCTCACACTATGGAGCATCAGACGAATACACAAAGTCAGGTCGTCTTTCTCCGCTATGAGATTTCACTCTACTCACGCACTTGAACTTCCAATTCATCAAGAAGCCAATAAGCATATACCAGAACAACCCCTAACCCAATCCCAGATCAAGACCCTAGTTCTCAACAACCACACTCACGGTAAGTTCTTCAACCTCGTTACCAATGTCGTTGCTTTGCCCACATTCCTCCTCACTGCTTGTCACAACCTCGCCACCCCACATGCCCGCTGTGCCCACGAAGCGCCTTCTTCACCTTCCCTTATTGAATCGATCTCAAGGCGAATCTCCATTGAACAGATGGCTCGGGAGGTTCGCGAGAATAGGTTCGATGTCGGAGCTTGCTGTGTCTCAATACCACCTTCGAGGAAGAACGGGAAGCCTTTGGTTTTTCCAAATTTGAAATTGAAGGTGTTAATTGAGGCTATTAGGATGGTGTTGGAAGTGGTGTATGATGAACGGTTCGTGACTTTCGCTTACGGTGGCCGTGTCGGAATGGGACGACACACGGCTATAAGGTACTTGAAAAACTCGGTGCATAATCCTACCTGGTGGTTTCCTGTTAGCTTTAGTCGCCAGAAGTTTGATAAAAGTCATGTAGATAAGTTATGCTTGTTTATTCAACATAAGGTAGAAGATAGTATTCTGGTTGACTTGATAAAGATGTTGTTTGCATGTCAAGCTCTGGAAATTGAACTGGGTGGGACTTACCTAGGAAGGGGGTTTCCTCAGGAATGTGGATTGTGTCCTATTTTGTTAAATATATACTTTGATGGCTTTGATAAAGAAATTCAACACATACGACTTGCGAAAAGTCAAGAGAATCCTAAATTGGATCCCAAGCTAACTGTCTCTACATCTGATGTATTCTACAAGCCAGTGAAGATATATGCAGTAAGATACTTGGATGAGATACTTATTATAACATCTGGATCTAAGATGTTTACAATGGACTTAATGAAACAAGTTATGAAACATTTGGAACTTAATTTGGAGTTACAGGCTGATAAATTGAATACGGCTATTCACAGTGCAGTGTCAGAGAAGATTAATTTTCTTGGAATGGAATTACAGGCAGTTCCACCTTCTGTTTTACACCCTCCTATGTCAGAGAAAGCAATCCGTGCAAGGAAGAAGTACCTTAGGCAGAAGGAAGTTAGAGCTCTTGAATTGAAAAATGCTAGAGAAAGGAACAGAAAGAAATTGGGGCTGAAAATATTTTGCCATGTTTATAAGAAGCTGAAGCGAAGTAATGGCTTCAAGATTGAATTTAACATTGAAAATGAAGTCAGAGAAATTTTTAAATCTTGGGCAGATGAAGTAGCACAGGAGTTCTTAGGGAACATTGATGAGCGTCGAGAATGGCATCGAAGGCTGTCAGCTGGCGATTTTCTCTCCTTACACCACATCAGGAATCAACTACCATCAGAGCTTGTTGATTCATATGATCGGTTTCAAGCCCAGGTAGATAAACATTTGAATCCCATAAAAGCAATCAGGGCAATGGAGGAAGAAGAAATGAACGCACAGGAAGAGGAAGAACAAAAGTATGCCAAGAGAACAATTGAAGATTTGACTCGGCTCTGTATGAAAGTTGATGCACCAATAGTAGCCATGAGGAAGGCCGTAAAAATGGTTGGTTTTACAAACCACATGGGTCGTCCAAGGCAGATCGAATTCCTTGTGGCTCTCGAGGATGCCGATATTATCAAGTGGTATGCTGGCATAGCAAGAAGGTGGCTTGATTTCTTCTGCTGCTGCCATAACTTCAAGACGGTCAAAACTATTGTAAGTTACCATTTGAGGTTCTCATGTATCTTGACGTTAGCAGAGAAGCATGAATCCACTAAACGCGAAGCCATCAAGCATTACAGCAAAGATTTGAAAGTCTATGAAATGAATGGGGACGAAGAGGTGCATTTTCCCACTGAAAAGGAGGTGAAGATGATGGGAGATAGAAATCTCCCAGACCCAAAACCTGTTGATGGAACCTTATCTTTGGCATTAATAAGATTGGCATCTGATGAGCCTCCTTCCTATTGTATTGCTCACTTCTGTGACAAAACAACCAATGTTCTGTATCGAGTACGTTTGCTGCAAAACAGCTTAAATGTCAACCCATTGGACAAAGAGACTTGGGTTCCAGGCATGGGTGCCATTCATGAGAGCCTGAATCGAAGATGCCTCCCTCTTTGTGCTGATCACATTAATGATTTATATTTGGGAAAAATCACCCTCCAAGACGTTGACTGCTCTTCTTCTGTATATGTAGATTGATGATTATTGCTATATGACATGTGACTGTAGTGAATGAAAGGTTAGTTAAGGAAGTTAAGAATGATGATTCTTAATGGCGAATGCCATTGAGGGAGTATATTTATTTTAAATTCCTTTAACTCTATGCTGCTCATGGACCACAGTATATTTTTTGAATTCAGTTAAGGTCACTTGCCTCAAGTTTCTCTGTTGTATTCAAACTCGACGTCCGTGTTTAAGCAAGTCCGGCAAGCCCCTTTTTACTATGACCAATGCCTATTGGTTGTTTAGTAATTAAAATCATATTTAGACAAAGGAGATTTATGGGAAAATTGTATTTAGCTCCATGGCAAGAGAAAATACGATAAAATGGTTCTTTAAATCTTAAAATTGCATTTGGGGTCCTTTGGGGTTTTTTTGTAATAAATTTCAATTCCAAAGATAAGTCCAGATGCATCCACTGATAAGTTTTACATTGACAAGTTCATGGGTATTTGACAATTGAAATTTATTGCAAAAAAGTTCTATGAAACTTAAATACAATTTTAAGATTTTAAGGGACTATTTTATTGTATTTTTTCTTGACTGGGACTTGAATGCAATTTTTTCAAGATTTTTATTTCTGAATTTTCTTACAATTTTCTGTTTGCTGGAGGGAGGCAAATCAATTTTATTATAATTATACGTAATTTTAATTTTACAATTTATTAAAATAATTCATTAAAATTTTTACAGGGGTTAATTTTAAAAATAATTTATTTAATTCTACTGTAAATTTGAAAGAACAAGCTTAAAGTTAGTTATAAGGTTATCGTTATTTTAAGTTATATATATTAAAATAAAAAAATTGTTTACAACATAAAAAATTAAATTGAATCTTAATTGTCCGAAATCAGTATGATAATCTGATAGTCTGGATGCTTATATTTACCATGAGTGTGGATGTGCCCCTGTATTTGTTTTCCAAGTTTCGTTGGGCCTGACATAACAATAGTTGAAGTTTGGGAGAACTATACTATAGTGTCATGAAAGTTAATACACAAAGAAACGGTGTTGAAAAATTCTGAAATTACTCTCAAATCATATGAGACCATTTTGTAATAAATTTCAAGCGTGAAATGTTTGTATTACCCCTATCAGATAAATAGTGAAAGGGATGGTAAATGCTGTGAAATACACATGATGTCCGGAAGAGGTCTGGAGATGGCGGGAAAAACGGAATGACTTTCAGCTGCCATGGTTTAGGGTTTAAGTGTGAAGCTCTTGCTTGGATCATCATATGTTAACAACTGAGTGACGATCAGCCGCCATGATTTAGGCTCATGCAATTATTAATATATATATGCAGTTATGTTGATCGTCACTCTGTTTTTTCAAGCGGGAGCTTCACGCTTAAACCCTAAACCATGGTAGCTGATTATCACTCCGTTTTTCCCGCCATCTCCAAACCTCTTCCAGACGTCATGTGCGTATTTCATAACATTTACTATCCCTTTCACTATTTATCTGATAGGGATAATTCAGACATTTCTTATATGAAATTTATTACAAAATGATCTCATAAGACTTAAGAATAATTTCAAAATTTTCTGAGATCATTTGTTCATATATTAGCTCCGTTGGGCCTGGCATGCATGGTAACAATAGTTGAAGTTTTGGTAAATCAAGGAACATGCGTAAAATTTGTGATACTTGACCGTGCCAAAAGCAGAAGAGCATTGTCCCCAAAAAAAAAAAAAAAAACAAGCAGAAGAGCATTTGTAGGTTGGGGTTCGCTCTGATCTTAAAGATATTTTCATTATTTTGCAATCTGGATTCTGGAGCTCATATATAACATATAATCCTATTAATCTGGCCTGACGTTAGAAATGGAAAAGCTGCCAGGGTTTAGGGTTTAAGCGTGAAGCTCCCGCTTTCCCGCACACCACATTTCTGTTCTCCACTTCCCCTGTGACGAACTTTTTCGCCCAAAGTGCTCCTCTTATCATGTGGGCTCTTCGTCGAGCTTCATTATCTCTTAGGTTAGTATTATTTAGTTTATTCAATGGAAGATTTTTTGTTTTTCTGTGGAATATGATACTTAAGGTGAAATCGGGGTGTGATGGAAGTGAACCGGTCCTTGGGATGTTTATGTTTTGTGATACAGAATAGTCATTTGTTAAAACAATCCAGCAAAGTAATAAAAAAGAGGAAAATTTCGTGTTACTTACAGGTGCTTCTGCGTCTAGTTAGCGGAGCCAGCATCTTACAAGACTATGCATGGCATTAAGATACTAATGGACGAAAATAAATTATAAGATTTCTAAAATTTAAAAAAGGGGGATTATAATTCATATTTTTGGTTCAGGGTTTGTGCCAAGTCCATTCACCTCTAGTTGTCTGCACTTCAGATTTATTTGATACGTATATTACACACTACACAACTTGCTGCTAAATACCGATGTACTGTGGTTCTGCTGAAGTAACTTTTACTTGAATTGAACGTTTGGCTAATAAATGGTTCATTTGGGGAGAGATTGAGCTTCAAGAGATAGTGAATGGTATTATTAATACAACAGTGTATAATATACCCTAGGTCTTGTCTATTGCTCTTTTGTGTGAGGTCCAGAGATGAATATTGAATGTTTTTTCCCTTTACAATTTATTATAGTTCACAACTTTTGAAGATGTTTAATACTTCAGAGTGCATTGTTTGTAGGCTCCGAGGATTCAGTGCAGGAACTTATCGTGCTTGCTGTGTCAAATTAACTACTAGTGAAGTAGAAGACAAGCCTGGTATCATTGAGCCTTCTCAAATATCATGCAAAGGATCTCTTTCATTCAAGACATTTCACAGTGCAGGACAGACTTCCTTCAACATTATTGTGCGTGAACTTTCTTCACAAGCTGATGCAAGAAGCAAGAAAGAGGATGATGATATGGAATATGAGCTGGAGACACCTGTGGGGGAAGTGCATGACAATGGTGGGGAGGATGTTGAATTAATATCTGAACAAGACTCATCCTATGAAAATGAGGGTGTGGAGGATTTAAACAATGAACAGGAGCTATCAGATACTGAGATTGATTCAACTGAGAAAGAATCACAGCATAAAGGGACTCGATCTGAACTATTCAAGGCAATCACTAGAATCCCTGGTTTGTCTGTTAATTCTGTTCTAACAAAGTGGGTCGAGGAAGGGAAAGAATTAAGCAGGTCAGAGGTATCTTTGGCCATACTCAATCTTCGTGTTCTTCGAATGTATGGGAAGGCTTTACAGGTAAATGAGTGAAGCTTCCAATCTACACAACTGAAATTTTGAAGCATTATGGTCACGGTTATCAAGATCTAGACCTAGATTTGTACTGTTGTCTTCTTATACAGCGTTCTCAAATAATTTCAACTGTCCCAATCCTATGGAAGATTTAAATATTCTTAAATCTCAACAAGATCTCAATTCTAATTTTAAAATCTCTGCAACTCATGATATCACCGATCCAACAACATTTTGGTTTTGTGGGCTGCATGTTGCCAAGTTTATGGCCTCTTGGGCCAATTTAGGTGGGAAGAAAGTCATATAACCAGTGCGAACCCTTGATATTATGTCTCTGGAGCCTTCCCATGCCTTCAACATTCAGATCCATTGTTGAAGGTCAACGATGAGATAGCATCTAGCATCTTTGCCTTTGAAGAAGGAGGATCTTAGGTGCAATAAGGGTCGTTTAGGCAAGAAATGAGGGGCTTTTAATGCCCCAGGAAGTGTGGTTTTCTGTTTTATTTTTATATTCTCTACCTGAATGTTTTCAAACCACTTGCGTAGCTATTTCCTCTTGTTATTGTTGCAAAATGCCCCATCTATTAACATGTCTTTAGTGTAACTTATTGGTAATGTACTTTGAGTATGTTAGAAGTACGTCTGATCATATAGCATTTATTTGCATCTTCTATATAAAATACATGTATATTTAAATTGTAATTGTTATGTTCCACGGGATTTAGGCTGTTGTGATATTTTATCTTAGCCTATGATTTAATTTTTTAAATGTTCCATGGGATTTAGGCTGTTGTGATATTTTATCTTATCCTAAGATTTAATTATTTAGCACCTTGATTTCATTTAATTAAGATCTTAATCCTAATTGTTCTAATGATTATGAGCTAACCTATATGACAATTTGTTTATACTTGCAAGTAATAATATTTCATTTCGTTATACTAATTTGGCATGTAGCTTGGATGATTTCTTGTTATTTCCATGTTATTCTAGAATGAAATATTTTCTATTGTTTGTTATCATGCTATGCTTATGTCATTTCAGTCTTCCACTGAAAGGTTTCTGATTAGTTCTCTGTACATGTAAGAACTATTGATACCGATCTATTGTACCTTTGATAGCTTTGGTGTATACTTAAATTCTAGAGGAAGATTTGGAGTAACTTTATCTATACTGTTTGTTGGTTCTGTAGCTTTCTGATTGGGTTGAGGCAAAACAGAAGATTGACCTTACTGAGAAAGATTACGCATCTCGACTTGATTTGATCGCCAAAGTGCATGGCCTCTACAAAGCTGAGACTTACGTTGAGAGGATCCCAAAATCCTTTAGAGGGGAGCATGTGTACCGAACTTTACTGGCTAACTGCGTCAGTCAAAACAATTTGAAAAAAGCAGAGGAAGTATTTAGTAAAATGAAGGATTTAAAACTCCCTGTTTCAGTATTTGCTTATAATCAGATGCTTCTTCTGTACAAGAGAACTGACAAAAGGAAAATAGCCAATGTTTTATCACAAATGGAAGAAGAGAACATCAAGCCTTCTGTCTCTTCTTATAAAATCTTAATAGATTTAAAGGGCAAGTACAAAGACATTGCTGGAATGGAACAAATTGTAGAGGAGATGAAGGCTGAAGGTGTTGAACCAGACATTCAAATCCAGCTTGCCTTAGCTAAGCAGTATGCATCTGCAGGGCTTAAAGAAAAAGTTGAAGCTGTGTTGAAGGAGATAGAAGGGGGAAATTTGAAAGAAAATAGGTGGGCATGTCGATATCTGTTTACCATCTATGCAGACCTTGGAAAGGCTGATGAAGTGGAGAGAATTTGGACAGTCTGCAAATCAGATTCTCGGACTTTCGAGTGTCTAGCCGCAATCGAAGCTTGGGGAAAGTTGAAGAAAATTGAAGAAGCAGAGGCAATTTTTGAGATGATGATTAAGAAATGGAAAAAACTTACATCCAGGCAGTATTCAGTACTCTTGAGGGCTTATACAAATAATAATATGCTAACGAAGGGCAAGGATCTTATAAAACGAATGGCAAATAGTGGGCATCGTATGGGACCATTGACCTGGGATGCACTAGTGAGACTCTATGTGCAAGCAGGTGAAGTGGAGAAGGCAGACTCTCTTTTGCAGAAAGCAATCCGGCAGACCCAGATGAGGCCAATCTATAACACTTATATAGCTATTTTGGAACAGTATGCAGACAGAGGTGACGTCCACAATGCAGAAAAAATTTTCTACAGAATGAGACAAGCAGGTTATACTTCTCGGTTAAGTGGCTTCCGATTTCTGATACAGGCGTATATAAATGCTAAGCTTCCAGCATATGGGATGAGGGAGAGGGTGAAGGCTGATAATTTGTCTCCCAATAAAGCTTTCATGGATCAGTTGGCTGAAGTTGATGCATTTAGAAGAACATCAGTTTCTAATTTGCTTGATTGATCAAACTAACGGTCATCTTTATTTTATTTCGACTTTCTTGGCGTGCAACGGCCATAGATTAGTTGTATATTACGTTGAGCACCTTGCTCTTCCTCCCAGATTGGACGAACTCATTGCTTTGAAGCTCAAATGTCTATTTCGTCTCCCAAATTAGGTTTTTATCATATTTGCTAGGGTCACTATCACGTTCCAGGTTTGAAGTTGTGACTTTCAAGAAGATAATACTCGAGCATGGCTGTGATGTAAAAAGAGGCATTTAGTATTGTGATCCATGTTTGCAAAGCATTAGTGCGTTCGACGGCGGCGGCGACGATCAGCCCTTGATGAATTGGATCGAAACCCCAATTCATTCCACTCGAAACAAATATATGTTGGTGACCTTATTCTTAGTGGAACATTCTATGGAGTGCCAAATATCTTTACCGCTTTTTGAGTGAAGAATTGTTGCTAGATATTTCTGAGAAGCACTGGCTATCAATAATCAAGTTGACTGTCGAACTGATTTTAGGTATTGGGTGGGCATGATTGGATCAGTTTTAATTAAATTAGTATTTTACCTGATCCTATAAGACACAATTTACAAGTACTTTTAGTTTTTGGTCTATTATAAGTCATTTTAGAAAATCAAGCATTAAATATTTTCTTTTAAATTTGTCCTTCATAAAATCAAGGTGGAAAGAAGAATTAACAGGATGTTCATAGACATGATTAATGTGGAAGGAGTAATTTGCATGGCACGATGGTGTTCCTTCCAATATATTCCTCTGGTCTTAGTTATAAAACATAAAAAGTGTGTTTTATTTGACTCCACTTATAAGTTATATTATTAAATTTTTCATATGAATGTATAATTTTATTGTTAATTTAATATTGTGCTTATTGTTATTTTCTTGAAAGGAGTGAAATTAAAAAGTTGTTAAATTTTAAAATAGATTTCTTTGTTTGGCCAATGAATTTTAAACTGGAGTTAATATATTATTTTTTGGAAATTAAATTTTTTTCTCTAGGCACTTGTATCCTTCTTTTAGAGATAACTAGTTCAGTACCCGTGCGATGCACGGGGTGGAGCTTTGTACTATTGTAGTAAATAGTATATTTATATATAATATTTGTGAATGTTATCTATGTAATATAGAAACAATTTTGAACAACTTTTTAATGGTAATTGAAATTATACAATCAATAACATGTGATATTAGGTGGTTAAATCATATTTTCATTGTATTTAATTAGATGGTTAAGATACTACATGTCCTCAAAATTTTGCCCTGAGATAGACTTTTGTAACTGCACTTTGCAAGCAAAGGTTTTGTTGCCTATAATGCTACACTTTGTAATCAAAAGTTTTGTTGCCTCTAATTTCATTATATTTCAAACGTTGGTCCCTGTAGTTGATGAAAAAGTAAAACCATTTAAACCCTAAAGGGTACAAAACCCCATGTGTAAAAGTTGAGGCTCCAAAGAGAAACCGATGAACACCTTCAAAGTACAACCAAAATATTGCATCAAACAGTCAATACAAATGCTATTTATGACAAAAATTTAAGATCGAAGCATACAATTATGATGTGTGTCCCGCAACATACATCATAATTCTGATAACCAATGTACTTAAGTTAGAACATTGAAAAACACTTCGTTGTACACAACATTTGCTGTCCTGTTTGTTACTTTGTCATCATTGTCCAAAAGTAACATTTTAAGGCCATCTTTATGTCTCACCCTTGAAACAACAACATACGATTGGCCATATGTGAAAACAGGTCTTGGAAGGTATAACCCAACTGACATCAAACTTTGCCCCTGGCTTTTGTTTATTGTCATTGCAAGGGATGACATAATGAGGAACTGACAATGCCACAATGTGAATGGCAATGATGTGTCAGATGGTGATAACGTTATTCTAGGGATTAAGACTTTAAGTCCAATATTGTCACCTGTCATAATCTTTGCTTGAATGACATGCTTCTCAAGGCAAGTTAGAATCAACCTTGTGTTGTTACACAGTCCGAACGACTTATCAAGATTGCGTATTAGCATAATAGGACAACCAACCTTAAGTCTCAATTGATGATTAGGAACAAAATGCAATAGTAATGAAATCCTGCAACACTTCCTGCCTAGACACACTGTCAGCACTTAAATATTTCCTTGCATCGCCTGGTAGCCTATCAATCATGTAATTGTTAACTTCTTCAACTACTGTCAAACTCGGGGCCAAAATTGCACGACCTTGAAATAGTCACCATTATCCAAATGATCTAGTAGGTTAGGATAAGTAGAGTTTATAATACATTCTAATGGAGATAAAGTAGGGCATAGCATAAATTCATCTAGTATTGTAACAAAATCTGTAGTACCATCAATTATTGGAACTATTCCATCACCTATTGCAACAATCCAGTCTGTAAACTCCTTTATATCCATATTATTGTCTGCTATATCTAAATGCACTAACCTTATGTTCTTCGTAAGTTTAAAGACTTTAAGTGCAGCCAAAGGTATGATGCATTAATTGTTGTCAAGACAATGTCTTCTCTACAACCTCTAGGAATGACTAGTAGTATCTTTCTAAAATCTCCACCAAGTACAATGACTTTACCACTAAACGACATTTCATACGCATCCGGACGGACATGACTGCATAAATCCTTCAGTGTTCTATCTAATGCTTCAAAGCAGAACTTATTTGCCATTAGCGCCTCATCCTATATTATAAGGATGTATGAATGAGTAATTCTGCTAGATGCGAACTATGTTTGATATTGCATACTGAATCTTTATTGATATTCAGTGGAATAGCAAATTGAGAGTATGTCATTTCACCCCTGGGTAATAACAAAGCCACAATACCGCTGGACACCACTGTCAGCACAATTTTTCCATCGCCTCTCAATGACGCTGAGAGCTTTTTCCACAGGTATGTCTTTCCGATCCCACCATGGCCATAGACAAAGTACAAACCTCTATTTGAGATGTTGACAGCTGATCCAAATGTAGCATAAATCTCCTTTTGTTCTTCGATCAGGTTAGCAACCAAATATGGAACTTCCCTTCTCAAATCATAAAAGTCAAAATTTAACTTGTCATACATGTATCTATTTGGCCGGCCATGATAAGAGGGTGAAGACGGAAATGGCATTGACTCATACTCATCAAGACTTCTGCCATTCATGTTCAGAAGACACTCAATCTGTATCAAAACAGCATCTTCAGGTTCTTTGTCCATCAGAGTTAAACCTGAATAGTGACAATAAGGTGAGTGCACACAAACTAATATGTTAAAGAACCAGGATGAATATGACGTAGTTTTGAACAATCGAATGAGTAATAACACTAAACTGATTCTCATAAATAAAAGTTCCCGAATGTATATGACACTGCATACTTGTCTCTTCCTCATGCTCATATAGTACATCACCTGACATTAACTTCTATGACTGCTACCATACAATCTCTGGTCTACTGAAAGAATTGCAGAAAAGTAAAGTGCGAAACAGACGACGTACGTACTCAACAGTTGACTACTCCCCAACCTCTTTGAATGCATCAATGTACTCCCTATCATCCTCTAATAGTCCTAATGCATGGTATGCATCATTGAAATTATTATATTCCACACTATCCACTGTCCTAATTTCTTTGTCAGACTTGGGTCCTCTCACTATTGTCAGTAACAAAAGCAATAAAATGACTCCTTTATTCCTGGTGGAACATAGTATAATTGTCCGATTGAAAATCCATTCTTTCTTGGTGTCAGCTTTTGCAAATGTTTTTTGAATACAAATTTGGTTAGAAACTCTATGTAGGTAAGCACTTTTGCATCATCAAATTTGTCATTTGTGGCCATCCAGGCAAGAAACATGGACTCCTTCACAGTTGGCTAATTGACTTCTTTTCTATATCATCATCATCTTTGTAAATAACATTTTGCTGATCTGGGAGATGAAATGCAAGATGTTTAACATATGGATATCTATAGTTTATGTCATGGTCAAGGATCTGCCAAATAGCTTCACATGGTGATAAGTAACAAATGTAATACATTTTAATTTCATCATGCTCTACGTCTGGTCTACCTAACTCAAAACCTACATAGAAGGCTATTGTTGCACAATCGTGACCTTTACTAACATATTTGAATAAATACTTAATGGACTATCCTTGCTTACTTCTCTCAACATTAATGTGTGCCTGGTACTTTAAGAGCATGTATGGGTTATATGGTATAACGCTTCTATTATCCAAAGGAATACCACTCTTTAGATCTTCCTTTCCATCATCATGTCTTCTATATCGGACATACCCATCTTCATGAATATCTTAACCAGTTGGTTATCTTTGTCTAACATACGTTGAAGACCCCTCACAGTATCTTGATTCAGATTATGTTGTTGACAATTTGTATTTGAATAGTAAATCAAACCAATATCAAAATTTATTAGAATTGGATCATTGTATAGGAAAATAATAATATAAATGTGATAGACAACCATGCATCTACAAAAAAAACCACTTACTGTACTACAAACATTATATAAGAAATTTTATGATCTGTATCATAGATGTATAATTGAGCATATCTTGGTGTCCTGCCATCAATAGGAAGCATACTGCCTATCATATGCATATTCTACCCAGACATCTTATAAACAAAAAGTCCATGACCTATACTTATTTCGGGATCAATCTGACCCCCCATGGATGTAAATGCAAACATAGAATGATATATTCTAATGTTATGTCTGAATTCTGCACAACACGGGCTTCCACTCATCAGAAGATCTGTTAGATATTACGTAGGTTCCTTGATTTCAAGTAGTCTTGTCTTCCCTTGAAGGTAGCACATTCCAAACTTGGGTGAACAATCTGGATTATCTTTAGGCAGCCTTTCATTGAACCAAAACTTTGCTTTGCAGTAAGCACATACATAATCACGATCACCCAAGTCTTCATACTCAGACAAATCTTCAAATCCCATTAAAGTTACTTGAGCTAAAGATTTACAGAGAAAACAAATATGAACAGAATTCAGACAATTATTTTATATTTACATTGACGATACTAAATGTGTAGCTCATAATTTCAATTTGTAATGTAAATACCTTAGAATTTTAAATTTATTGAAGTATGATATATTAAAGCCATTCATACAATTCTCACCTTTTTTCTCAAATTTTATAAATTTGCAATATTTAAAAAATGAAAGTTTAAATGCCGTTCAACAAAGTTATCACCGTCCCAACAAACATCATTTCAAACAACATATTTATGAATAAGACCTAAAGTCAATGCAACAACTACATTTATCAAAAGTCTTATAAAGGTACAACTTGCTAAGGCTGAAATTAAACTATGGCAACAATACACGCATAAATGAATGACGGCAACATCACAAGTATGTTGTACATCAATTATAAACTTCCTTAAGAATACAGACATGCCACTATTATATCATGCAATAACAAATAGAATGTAGGACTGATGTTCTTACAATGTAATAAGTTATGTTTGATTCAATTTCCATTCGTGTTACTATGATTGAAATTATTAACGCTAATCCCATCACCGTTATACCCATTAATGACTTATATTAAATATTCATGGATACATTATTTGTTAATTGTACAATATATGTGTTTATAAGTGAGCCATTTGATTTTATAAATTTGGCATTTTCCTTATATATGTTCTAGCAACAAAACCATAAAAACTAATTAGACTATGATAACCTAAAAAAAATGAGATGTTGTCAAAGTTCTGGACTAATTCATGTAAGATTTTATGGGTATTAATTTATATCTAGAGTAAAATACATTGACTACTCCTTTGTTTTACTAAATTACTCAAACATCTCATCCATTTTAAAAATGTATATAGACCTCCCTTGAAATTAAAATGCATGTTACATAAAACCTCCTTTACATATTTGAGATTCCATTTCCATCCATCTAACCATTAGTTGGCCGTTAAGTTTGACTATTAAACATTTGCTTCCACCAAAAAAACCCCTTTTTCAACAAATGAATAAACATTTATATTTGAGTAAAAATAATTTTTTATACAGACAAAAAATAATTTTCATACAAATATGTTCAAAATTTCCAATATATTAACAAATTTATTAAATTTTATCATATTTTAAATTCATGTCATATTTATTGAAACTTATTTTTTTTAATATTCTTTTCAATGGCTAAAAACGTATTTCTTTCTTTCTTTTTTAACCATGACACCATGAATAAAAACATATTTGAAAGGCATATGATATTCACCATATGTTATTAATAATATAAATTTGACATATTATATAACATATATTCATTTTCAATTTAAATTTTTTAAAATAATCATTTTGTGCAAAAACATTGATAAACACATTTATTTACGTATCAATCTATTAAAAGAATTAATCATATTTTTAATTAGGGTTAATATAACTTTTGGTCCCTAAAGTTTGATCCAATTTTAGTTTTGGTCCCTCAAGTTTGAAATCGATGGTTTTGGTCCCTGAAGTTTCACCCGATTTTGGTTTTGGCCCTCGAGTTTGAAATCGGTGGTTTTGATCCCTGAAGTTTCACCCGATTTTGGTTTTGGTCCCTCAAGTTTAAAAAGGACTTGGTTTTTTTTTTCCGGGTTGGGTCGGGTTTCAAAAACGGGTCACCAAGTCCTTTTCAAACTTGAGGGACCAAAACCAAAATCGGGTGAAACTTCAGGGACCTAAACCATCGATTTCAAACTTGAGAGATCAAAAATAAAATTGGATCAAACTTCAGGGACCAAAAGTTATATTAACCCTTTTAATTAAGTTTTCAATGTCTGTATTAATTAAGTTAATTAAGTATTTATCTAAATACGGAAAAAATTTAACCAATGCAAAAGGAAAAAATAAATTAAGAAAGAGCATCTGTAATTATTTAAACAATTTCAGCAAAAATTAGGGAATTAGGAATGATGAAGGGTAAATTAATAAATAAAAAGAACGTTAATATAAATTTTAATTACAGGATAAAAAATCTTAATGGAGTTAACAATCCAAACTTAATTGTATATTTTCAAAATAGATGGGAGGTTCGTGTAATTAAGGCAAAACGTAAGAGATGTCAGAGTATTTTACTCTTAAATTTATAATTTTTTCCACAAAAAAATGTTATAATATGTACTAATGAGAGCGAAGTTTCGGCTTTAAACCAGGGCCAAGGGGGCTTTATACTTACATTTTCTAAGGATAGATCGTCCTTTACAATGTACTTAAGCTAATATAGATCTTAGATGAAATTTTGCACATCCAATCCTATTGTTGCTCATGTATATATGCACAAAAATACCAAAAAGTATATACCTGATATTCTAGGTGTATGAGACACCAAAATTGAACCAGCTTCATTAACATTACCTCGTTGAAAGGCAGAAGCATTACCTATGACTTTAAGCAAAACCAAACAACACAAAGCACTATCAAAAGATAGCAAAATAACAACACATAAGTCAATTTAAACTGTACGTCTTTCGTCACATGCCTTGAATGTTTGTGATGTCCGATAATACTGGTAGGGAAATTTCTGTTTGACGACTTATAGGAATACAATTATCAGAACTTACATCTCCACGATCTAGAAAAACACATTATACATGTATTGCAGAAATGACAAAATTTGGATACGCAACCTAAATTTTCAAAATAACACAGGAATAGCCTTTTCATAAAACATTCATGTATACTCACCGTTAAAGCATGTCCATGCATAATGTCAATAGAGTTAATGTTGCTTCCTTGTCGACTTCTCCTGCTTCGCAATATTTCATAGTACAAAAAACCGGACCGGACCGGCCGGTTCGACCGGTTGAACCGGGAACCGGTCCTTGGTCCAGTCCGGTTTGATCAGAAAACCAGTCAGACTGGTTGAACCGGTCAAAACCGGTTGGACCGGTCAAAACCGGTGGTCCAACCGGTTGACCCAATTTCTTCCTTTTTTTTTTTTTAAATTTTCTAAATTTTTATTTTGTGTTTTTTGAGGGCAAAATGGAAAGTTGAAGACTAAAATGAAGAGAAAAATAGATAAAGAAAGAACAAATCTAAAAAAATGAAGAAAATAATGAAAAAAATTATTTAAAAAGATATAATAATTATAGAAAATGAGATATCTTTGCATAAGTATAGGTATTATAACTAATACTAATAGATTTTAAACATTTTTTTTCCTAAAAATCTTTATTTTTATCTACAGAAGTTTAAAAATATATTAATATATATTATCACTAATAAATTATAATATTTTAATATGACCGGTTATGACCGGTTCAACTATCGGTTAGATCCCGGTTGACCCATTAACCCTTGAACCTGTGCTGTGATCGGTTCATTGCCCGGTCCGGTTTTTCGTTCCTTGCAATATTTGCATCCTGCAAGCCCGTGCTATTGTAGTATGTCCACCTAAAATAAACATTCTGTTAATAAGAATTTAGATCGCAGAAATCAAATGATATGAGAAATCAATGCGATTAGTGTTGATGTTTTATTCATACCCTCTCTTGCATTTTCATTACTTCTTAGTTGAACACTAACACCTATCTTTCTCTTCCTCCTTCCCCTGACAGCAGGTATTGCTAAATTGAGATGTCCCTCCAAGTTGTCCATTGAAGGATAATGCACAGATGAATGATGAACCACACTCCCAATAATTGAGAAGACATTGTTATGCCTTCTACGCAAAGTACATAGGTTCACACATTGTCGAAGAATGTTGTCAAATGTAAAATGCAAATGTAACATCCTAATTTTTATATAATTATAATTTAAAAATAATTATGAAATTAATAGTAAATTTTGAATTAAAAAAAAGAGGGATTTAGTTAAAATATGTTTTTTTTAAAAAATAATAATAATAATAATAATAAATTTTTTTTAATTAAAAATAATAATAAATAAAAATATATGTATATATATATTTAAAAATAATAATAATTAAATAAATATTATAAATAATATTTTAATAATATAAAAAAAACAAACAAAAAAAAACAAAAAACAAAAGGTGTGGGCGCCCGTTGGCGCCCACCATTTGGAAAAAACGGGGGAGGCACATTGTGTGCCTCCCACCATTTCATTGAATGACTGTGGGCAGTGCCCACAATCATTTAATGAAACTGCGGAAGGCATCCGCAGTTTCAAGAGGCGGGGAGTATTATAAATACCCCCACTCCCCCGTCCTCACTTCACACATCTCAAGTGTGAAGAAAGGTGTAGAGTGAAGCACTAGTAGGAATATTTTCATATCTTTGGAGATCGATAAGGTACTCAATATTACTTCTTATCTCAGAATTATTTTTATAGAAATATTCTAAATAATTTTATGATGATTAGAGAAAATTTTCAGATTATGATTCTGGATAAATTTGAGTTTTGTTAACATGATGCTGCAGGAATGTAGAGGATAATTAATAGTTAATTTTAATCAAGTTACTTTTGTTACTTAATTAGCATATAATTTTATAATGAAATCTTTACATAACTAATCTATGAATAATTCTATATTAGGCTTTTTAACCGATTAAATTTAGGTTAAATAATTTATTTGGATTATTAGAGGAATTCTTGAGGTTTTAATCGGTTTAGATTTTTTTAGGATGATGATTTATAATTTAGCCATTTTATAAATTGATTATTGTAAATTGATTTTTGGCGTATATTTGAGCTCTTAGATTAGAAGCTTGTGATTATAATTTTGCTTTGGCGAAAGGTAACCACTTTCCACTTATTATCTGTGTTAATATGCTGTTTGTGAGTATTTTGATATTTACTCCAATGAGTAAAGGTTTATTATGATTGAGAAAGTTTTTATTATATTGTGAAGTATTTTGATGTAAAATAGCTTTGTGGAATTTTACGATTTGAAATGAGAAAATTATGTATATATTCGGGAAAATCCCATTGAAATAATTATTGATAAATTATTGTGATAATGGGTTTGGGATAAGATGGAGTATATTATTTTACCACGTGGTATAGCCTCCATTGGTGCACGATGGTTGGCTGTTTATTGTCCCACCAGTTTCAATGAGGGACTGCCCCACCAGTTTCAATGAGGGGCTGCGACACCGAAAGACCCATGGTCCGGGGCACGCGCTCTGAGGGTTTGGCCGATCCTCATGACGTGACCGGTGAGCTTTTTGAGTGGCCAGTCACATGGTTAGTAACTTAGCCCATGGGTCTAGTCGCGTGGAAATAAGGCGGTTCGGTTGGATTGATGGGAGGCAATGGGAATTGTAATAAGAAATTTATGTATAAAACCGTGATATTGAATTTTTATAAATTGCTATATAAATTGTTCCACTTAGCACCTCATGAACACATGTTAGCATGTGTAATGAGTCGGATAGCTGGTTACTGAGGCTTTTGTCTCACCCCGTTAATTTAACATTTTTCAGGTGATAATTCTTTTGCTGGAATGTCGGGAGGAGCTCCTGAGGCATAGATATATTTCTATATATATCTGTATAGCCTCTTGTAGTTTATTATGTGTTGAATGAATGTACATTGCCACTTATTAGGGACCTTATTTTGTAAACTCTAAATTCCTCTTCGTACTCTGTTTATCTTATAAAGTTGGGTGATCTTGGTTTTGAAATAGAAATGTTTGATATGGCAACTGTAATGACTTAAATCTTTTATTACCATGGTAGAGTTTCCAAATAGTTACTTGAATTCTTTTCTACCATGGTAATGACTTAAATCTTTTATTACCATGGTAGACTTTGCAAATAGTTACTTGAACTCTTTTCTACCATGGTAATCTTTCTTTCTTTTAAAAAAAAAATGAAATGAGTAATTCTTAAAGATAAGTTAATATTATATTATTATTAAGGAGAGGATCTCACAGCAAACCTTTCTCTTAATCATAAAAATACCATCTATATGTAATAGAGCATACTGTGGTGTTTGATGAAGATGAAAAAGTTTATCAAGAAGCGAGACTTAAACAAAAGACAAATACAAACCTACCCATTGAAGTCTGGCGAAAAGTTTAAAACGGTATATGACAATTCACAGATTGAACATTCTCGTGTAAAATAGCAACAATTATGAATGTATTAAAAATATTTGTAGTAGGTTTAGGTAGAAATGGCGGGATACAGAATTCAAATTAAAGTTAGTATGTGGAAGGCAGCACATCGGTTGTATCACTCCTTGTGGCTTACATCATCACCATAATGTGTGGAAGAATATGCATATTGAATTGCAATCATCGTCAAACCGTCAACTTTACTAACCAATGGTTTTTTAAAAAATCCAACCGCACTATGGGATTTAGTTAGTTACGCATACATATATTGGGAGTGTTTGGGAGCAACTATGAAGACATGAAGGTGCACATCAAACACCCAAGTTCAGGCTATTGTCTTTTGTGATGTTAGTTTCATAGATTTTTTCAATGGTGGTATTCAATTGTAAACCGTTTGAATTCATAAATGAAAATTTTATAATTATTCATTTACTATAGTAGAGAAATAGTACTTATACAATGACTCCATGATAAATTAATCAAATTCAATCTAAAAAAAATATGACTTTACTTGACATCTCACATTCGTTCCAAATTATGTAACTATGTTTTACAACTTAAAATGATTGTCCTTTTAATTATATATTTCACCAAGCAACTGACAACATAAAATAACAACTTACATTATTCAAGCATAACTATGAAAATATTCCATTTGTTTCTTCGACCCATTAGATAAAACTCCATTTTTGTATATTCTTTTGTCGTTTTAAACTCCATCGGATTGTATATCAAAAGGAAGTCAATACTCATATTGCGATCATTCCCAAATTTGATCATTTAAATACATAATTGGTGCCCATATTTCATAATCCATTCCTAAATAACTCTATATGGTCCCTAATATACAACATATTTACATAAATGTGGTTAGATTAATAAAGTTGGTTAGTTTATTTTTCTTTTGACATGTATTATCTACAATACCCTAGTCACATTGGTTAATTCACTGATTATTTGACCTCCTTGATTGTTGTTGAGGGAGTATCAATAAAAGTAAATCAGCAAAAGATTAACATATATGAAAAAGTTTTCTTATAATTAAGGTCAATATCAACTCCCCAAATATGTCTCATATTATATACATGGAATAATAAATTTAAACTAATTAGGAAGGATACATGACCTATTTCAAAGCAATATAAAATACTATGAACACCCCTGCGTTTTGCACTAATCACACATACCTTACCTATGTTGTGAAAACTGATATAAAACTCCCTTAAAATCAAAATATATGGCAGACAAACTTCCCCTCAATTTGAACATTGCATTACCTTCCTTTATCTCCTGTATTAATAAAATATCCACGCCAGAAATCTAGTATATCAAATTAAGATTTCCTTATAAATACAAAAACTATTAAATTTAACACATTGCCATATTTATGCTACAAATATATATTTATTATATTACTAAAAATAAATTATTTGTAAAGTTTTGAAGATAGAATATGAAAATATAACACCGCATGTTATATGTTTTCCAAGAACACTTATTTTGAAGGGTTAATATTAATATAACTTTTGAATCCTGAAGTTTGATTCAATTTTGGTTTTGATCCCTCAAGTTTAAAATCGGTGGTTTTGGTCCCTGAAGTTTGACCATTGGTCCCTCAAGTTTGAAAAGGACTTGATTTTTTCTGGTTTGGTTCGGTTTTTTCGGTCCGGTTCGGTTTTTTTTTTCCGGTTCGGTTCTGTTTTCCACCAAGTCCCTCAAACTTGAGGGACCAATAGTTATAAATGGAATAAACTTGATGGACCAAAACCAAAAATTTCAAACTTGAGGGACTAAGGGTCAAACTTCAAGGACCAAAACCACTGATTTTAAACTTGAGAGACCAAAACCAAATTTGGATCAAACTTCAGGGACTAAAAGTTATATTAATCCTATCTTGAAAATATTTGATTTATTTTGATTCAACAACCTCCCATGATATTTTATTAAAAATAATATAGTTCATATATTAATATTATTTTATTCTTAAAGTCTGGTAGTTAAAATCTAGAAATATGCCGCCCTATAGTCCTCTTTTCCAGCTATCCTGAAGGTATTCATTTATTTTGATTTAACATATTTGCCCTAAATATATTTATTACAAATGTATATTAATTTTCAGGTTAATATTATTTGTTTTTTAAAGTTCTAAAGTTAGGCCAGGTAAATCTCAAAAAAGTTCACCATGATATCTCATTTCCGGGTACACTTATATATCTTGTAGTATTTGATTTAGTTTGGTTGTACCTTGTGGCCCTTGATGTATTTATTCTTAAAATATGAATATTTATATCATAATATGATTTTATTTTGAGTAAAAAACTCTAACCACCCCTTTATTTTGCTTTATTTACATACACATCCCCTCTATTCTGAAAACCTATATAAACCTTCTTTGAAATCAAAATATATGTCACACAAACCTTCCTTATATTTTTAAGATTTATTTTTCATCCATCTAATCATTAATTGACTATTAAGTTTGACTCTCAAAATTTTTTGATACCCCTCTATAATGTAAGAAAATTATATTAAACTTATATTTATCAAAAAATTATACAGCCAAAAATAATTCTAATATATATTTTTATTATTTTTAATATGTTATAAAATTTATAAATTTTTTATTATATTATAAAATTTTATAATTTTAATTACTCATCCTATTTATTGAAATGTGTTTATTTTGGGGTTTTTTTTTTGAACGGATAAAAACATATTTCAAACACATATTTTTATTATTGAATAAATAATATAAGTTCAAGACATTATATAAATAATTCATTGTTGCTATCATTGATTTTGTTTTCATGAAATTTGCTAGCATTAGAAAATAAATTAGAGATTTGATATGAAGAAGGGAAAATTAGTAAATAAAATTTATCTTAATATAAATTTCAATAAAAAATATTTTCTTAGAATCTTTTTAGAATATTCTTATCGGAGTTAATGGTTTGAACCTAAGTGTATGTTTTCAAAACAAATGGAAGTCCGTATAATTAGGGCAAAATAGAAGAGTTGTCAGAATATTTTACTCTTTTATTTTTAAAGATTGGAAGATAGGATATGATATATCCATGATCTATGTTTTCCATGTACACTTATCATAAAAATATTTGCGCTAGTTTGATTTAACATATTGACCATGATATATTCATTATTAAACATATTAAATTATTAATTGTAAAAAATGAAAGTTATGATATGAAATATTCCACAACACATACCTCTTTTCCAAGTACAAATATCTATTTCAAATTTGATTTATTTTTATTTAGCATATTGGCCAATATATATTTATTATTAAAGTATACTAAGTTATGTATTAATATATTCATATTTTTAAAAGATTGGAAGTTAGGATATGAAAATATTCTGCAACACATACCTCTTTTCTAGTTACACGTATCTTAAAAATACTTAATTCTGTTTGATTTAACATATTGCCCATGATATATTTATTATTAAGATATATTAAATTACATATTCATATTATTTCATTGCAGCAAGATTAGATGTCAAGATATGAAAATATGCCGCAACACACATCTCTTTTCTAGAACACTTATCTTCAAAATATTTGATTTAGGTTGATTACGCATACTGGCCATGATATATTTATTATTAAAATATATGAAATTATATGTTAATAGTATTTAATTTTTAAAGATTGGAAGTTAGGATTTGAAAAATTTCTGCTACGCATATATACACTTATCTTCAAAATATTTTAGTTTGATTTAACATATTCTCAAGAAAAGCTATACTTATAAAAATATTAATTTATAACTTAATATTATTTTAGTTTTGAAGTTTGGATGATAGGATATATATGATAATATCTGGCCCTAAGATCTATATTTTCTAGGTTCACACATCTTAAAATTACATGATTTATTTTGATTTAACATACTGTCCATGATATATCTATCATAAAAATATAGATATTTTAGATTAATATTTTATTTTATTTTTAAAGTTTGGATGCTTGGATCTAACTACCTTCCTATTATTAGGCCAGATTTTGAAACTACCCCCCATAAAATCTCATTTCAAGTTGTGCTGTTAATTGGGATCACAACCATATAGTTAAGTGTGATGAAGGAAAAACAACAAATATCATAATGCGTAATCCTTGATTTCACAAAGACGTCATTAGTTGCACAACAGAAGGAAGTGCAAATCATATTAATTATAGTGACGGTATAGTAAATACATACAAACGACCCCCTTTGAAGACCTATTATGTTCCATCTATCTGGTTCACCAAGCAATTCATCAAGCTACACTCATAATGGGCAGTTACAAATTTCACTACAAATTCAACCATGAAGCAAAATCAGAACAAAAAAATAGAGAAAGCACCAAAACTTGACAATACTTCTATGCAGACGTTTGGTTGCCTCATCACAAGCATATTTATCCCAGTAATCTTGTGCATGTTAATTAAACTTCATAGAACCCGATGACTTTGAGGTATATAAGGAAGCGAGAGGCCATGAAAGTAAGGAAAAAGAAGAGGTGCTTCAACACAAGGCGTGAAAACTAACGGAAGAAGACAACAAAGCGCACAAACTGCAGCGCAGTTAAAAAAACATGAATGGCGCAAATTCACCCTCAAAAAGTAACAAAATAAAATAAAATAAAAGATGTAAAGTTTATAATAAGTTTATACGATAATAAAATATAAGATAAAATAACAACAAAATATTTTGATCAAAATAAATGACAACAAAATATAGAACATCATAAAAGAATCCTAAGCATTAATGGGGAGGCCGTCAAGGCATATAAGAGGAATACTTGTAAATATAATATAATATAATATTATTTTAATATAATAATTTCCTAAAATATCGGAGTCCTCAATAGTATTTCTCTGATTCTCCCCACTTGGATGCGCCTTATATTTGAGAAAAATTAGGGAAGGGTAAAAAATTAGCTATTCACAAAATAGTTCAAATATAAAGAGGAAGAATGAGATGGTTAGTTACAAAATATTTTAAAATATTAAAATAAGAAGGTAGAAAACAAAAAAAAATATAAATTAAAATATTGACAAAAATGATACCAAATATAAGGAGAGATAAAGGGAAATTTGTTACTAAATATTCAAAATCTTAAATTGAAAATGTGAAAAATCAAATAAAAGTATAAAATTAAATATTCTAAAACAGAAATAAAGGTAGATATTAGGGATGTGGTTACAAAATAATGCAAAAGCCTAAATTTAGAATGAGAAATAAAATTCCATGGAACAAACCAATGAGAAATAAAACAAATATTGAAAAATATTTTCAAAGTAAAAATATAAAAAATGATATATATTTGGTTCAACGGTAGCGTTAGTAAGCAATCCCAGAAAATATGGGATTGAAAGGCACAAAAGGAAGAATGACGTTGGAGTTACAAATGTCACTACAAACTAAAAAATAGAAAACCACGAAAATATTTTAATTAAGTCATCTGATTACACGGATGACTCCAAAATCCCCTTTCATTCGCCTGAAAGGGTTTTTCAAGATTGAAACTCCAAAATCCCCTTCCATTAGCCTGAAAAGGCAATTTTTATCATTGCTCTTGATTAACATATTCTTCTTCCTCTTTGTTTTTACGGGATGGATGGCCTGAGAAGGGAAAAGAAAACCAAATCATAACACGTTAGCAATAAGAAAAAACAATACCCAAATTAGGATAAAAAAGCGAATGCATTTGTTGATGACAGACCATTTGGAGGAGGCGACTGAAAGATAAAAACAGCATATCTCGATGTCGCGAAATTCCCAGAACTATGAATTCTAACAAACTACTGAAACCATGGCAATCATGTGCAAAAGTGGAAGTCATATATGTAAACCGCCTCAAGCTTGAACGACATAATCAAACAAGTGAGATGACCAGCGTTGAAGTATAAAGAATGGAATAGAAATACCTAACTATTATCATAACAATTAAGAGAGCAAGATGAATCAAAATAACAACAAGCCCGTGAAAAATGACGAAAATTATAGAAGTTATGGGGAAAAAATAGGCACCTATATATCAGGGGTAGTGACTCGAAGCCAGAACTTGACCAAAGCTCTCAAACCATAAACAAAAGGCATGAAGCAGAAAGAAGAAACGAAAGTATGCGTAGAGTAGAACACTATGGTTACCTACCATGATCTACAAACATAAAAGCACCCAAAGCACCATATATATAGAGAAACAGAGAACACAACCGTTCAGCCCACGTAGACGTAATATGCGGGAAACACAAAACGTGGCTTGAAACGCACCTCACTAACACCACAACCATATATGGGACCCGCATAGTTATACAAGGAGTTAGTTATTGGCTTTCAAAACACCAACGTGGCTGCTTTGTAACTGTCATTAAGATGCTTAGGAGAATAACTGACGGTGAGGGATTAGCTTATAAGGAGGAGAGAGAGGATAAAATGATGACGTGGACGCACAGGAGGCTGGCTTTAAACCTTACTATTATATATATATAGATTTTGTTTAAGGCATTGTTGATGTATCGGATGTTAAATGTTAAATGTAGGCACCTCACGTAACCCACTTTACTTCTCTTAATTAGGTCCAATCCGATAAGTAGTTGGCCCATTAGTCTATTCTACATGATCCAAGTTCATATTTGGGCTATTCCTTACGAAGCCCTAAGACTTTACATTAAGTGAGACATGTAAATTGTTCTTCGGTCTAGTCGATAACTCGGACGGACAGACACGTGCTTTGATAAATCACCACTGATATCCCATTTCTCCTTTATCATTTGGGCTATTCCATCTAATTTCACTTTGCTATTAGCAATAAACCATGTTAATTGCAGTGTGTTTGTATTACAAATCAGAAGAATAAACTTGTTTGATTCTATTTTTAATTTTTTAATATTTTTTTGATAAACTTTAATTTTTATATTTTTAAAATAAATTTATAAAATTAAATTTTAAAACAAGTTTTGGGAAGAAGAAAAATAAAAGAACATGTTTGGATGATTGTTTTAAAAGTTAAATTTAAGAAGAAAATATAAACTTATTATTAGACAACCATGATTTTGAGTTCATAATTGACTTTTAACATGTATAGGGAGACGTTAGGTTTTGGATTCATAATTAATTTTGGCATGTATAAGAGTATTTGATATTTTTCAAAAGAATCCCCTTGATTATTTTTGCTAAGCATAGGCATCCTTTTATTGGAGGCAATCCTATTCAAGATACTGTTGGGCATCAAATGTGGACACCTCTCGCAAAGAAAATTTGAACATTGGTTCGTCACATTGTGATGGACTAACTCCTTCCATTATACGCAAACCCCATTTGTCAACCTGTTGGGTCTCATGATTATTTTTTTTATCCAAGAAAGTACGCATTTTTCAGGGTGGATCACCACCACATTGTCTTACTAAATATTTCCCATAACAAGGCCAGGTACATTTTTGCAATTTCAACTTGGAAGAGGGGAGGCCTAGTAATTACAAGCCCAAATACCAATAAAAGTTGTTTAGTTGGTAAAGGGATTAACTCATAACTATAAGGTTGTGCGTTTAAACTCCACCAATATGAAAACTTTGTTGATGAGCAATTTGTAAATGCCTCTGTGAGTGTTTTTTAAGCTTGAAGGCATGCCCTAACCCTGGTGAATCCCTAAGACCCCACTCACCTAATTTTTTTCATACCAAAAAAATTACAAGCCCAAATTATGGTTATCTCATAAGTCACTATTATTAGCTTTTTTATAATTTTGATTTCATACTTGATTTTGACATGTATAGGTGTTTAGTTTAAGATTCATAATTAATTTTGACATGTAAAATGCATTTATATTTTTAAAAACAAAACATCATGATTTTGGGTCTCATGATTTGTCTTGTTACCCAAACTTGTACGCAATTTTCAGGGTGGATCACCATCATACTGTCTTACTACATCTTCCCCATAACAAGGCCAGGTACATTTTTTGCAATTTGCACTTGGAAGAGAGTAGCCCAAGGAAGTTGCAAGATTCTTATCCCTACTCCCAAAATATAAATAAATAAATAAAGGAACAGGGAAAAAAGCACATATGAATGACACGGCCCTAGTCATCTTACATTTTTTGTTTTCACTTGTTTAGGTAAGAGCTGCATGAATGGTGACTCTAATGAGGACCAAGTGCAAACGGGGGAACCTGCCCAGAAAGTGGGGAAGGTTCAATTTTAGGAATAGTTTTGAAGATGGAACATTCAACGGCATTAACTTCACAATTTACAATGGGGTCTGGATTATAGACATGATTATGCATAAAATTAATTTAATTAAAACAGAGTGGATAAAATTAAATTATAAACATGGTAAAATTGATTTAATTAAAATGCAGAAGAAAGTCATAATTAGTTATCATATAACACGGTTTTTAATAAAATCAAGGCTTTTGGATAACTTTTCTTAAAAAACGTTTAGGAACTCAAATTCTTCTTAAAAAATAGGAGTGTTTGAATATATTTACTAAAAATCACGTTTTTGGGCTTTTTGTTTCTTTTGAAAATTTGAACAGGCAGACGTCCTAAGCTAGATCCAATGCTATACCATTAAACTATAAATCCTAACCTATTAATGGCCAAAAGCATGTTCTGGGTTTCTATGATTAATTATTCCCATCCCCAACTCCTGATTAAACCGAGATTGAATTTGCAGGGCAGTCTTTTCATAACACGATAAATTAAAGTTTAGATTTTTACCCGAAGAGATGTCCATTTTTAATATTTAATAATGTCTTGGACATGGTTGTCTTTAATAGAAGATACCGTAAAAAAAATTCTTGCCAACGGACGCTATATGTGGAGCGGAAGTGTCCCGTCTAGCTGTCAGACTCAGCCATACTACTGCGACGTTGTCATTCCAAAAGATGAAAGATGATTCCATTTTCGGCAAGTTAGTCCATTTTGCATCAATTACTCTGACCTGTTCCAGAGTCTGGTCCAAGGCCAGTGAAGACCGTTTCGCATAAAAAACTGGCGTGCAAGGGACTTTCCCAACCGTCCCCATCTAATAGTTTGAAACAAAAACTCCAGAATTCCTGCAAAGTAACAAAAGAATTCATTCTCAGGAATTCTCCATTTCTGTACCTCACACAATTTTTTTTTTCCTGATACAATTCATTCATGGCAATCCTTAAGATAACCCAAAAGCACCATAAGCGCTTCAACAACCCCTTCCCTTCTGCTCCATCAACTATTCCCTTAGTTCAAGGGTCTCTTTTCGTCAATTCCAAAACACTGCGTTCGCATGAAATCTTCGCAATTGGTAATGATTTTCAGCTTTCTTGGTCCACTGATAATGGTGGATACCTCTCAATTTCGCATCTTTCTCAGCCAAGCCGGCCCATTTGGTCTACTATCCCTGGAAAGGCCTTCGTCTCCGCTGCACTAGCTGACACCGAGGTGGCAGAAAGCAGAGGATCCTTCCTCGTCAATGACAGAGATATTCATTTGGTTTGTCATCACCAGACCATTGACGATATTAAGGTGATCAATCCATGCGATCGTCATTCGGAAACCGAGGTCAAAAACTCTCCTTCTGGGTACCTGGGATCAAATCAGAAAAGCGATCAAAGAGATACACGTCTTCCTACTTTGCTGATCACGGGAAGGATTTTCAATACGACGAAGAAGAGCCAAAAGTTTCAGAAGCGAGTCATGCATTCAAATATGCAGCTTAAGGCTGCAGGACCCTCTGCCTCTGCAAGGTACTGGGTGGTGTTCAGTCAGAAAACCAATAGTCAGGTGGGATTTCAAGTGAAGACTGAAACACCCAAAATCACTTCACGCAAGCAGAGCTCTCCAACAGTTTCGGGGATATATCGAGGATTTAAGAAGAGGCTGACTAACCGAAAAAGAAGATTTGGGTGGTTTTGGAGTCTTTCGAGGTCAAGAGGTTTTGCCTTAGTTTCATCAGCAGATGAAGAGATGGCAAAATTTAAAAAACCAGAATCAGCAGAGTTCAACAGGATTTGGTTGACGTATGCAACTGATGAGGATGAGAAATTTTACGGTTTTGGGGAGCAGTTCTCTCACATGAATTTGAAAGGGAAAAAGATACCCATTTTCGTTCAAGAACAGGGAATTGGAAGAGGAGATCAACCTATCACCTTTGCAGCTAACTTGGTCAGTTACAGGTAAAGCAGAGCACCAACTTCATATGCTCAATCTGTATAGCAAATGATGTATTATATGTTGTTGTTGACATCATTTCACTGATTGGCAGGGCAGGGGGTGATTGGAGTACGACTTATGCACCTTCTCCATTCTACATGACATCTAAAATGAGGTCCATTTACCTTGAAGGATATGATTATACTATCTTCGATCTGACAATACCGGATAGAGTACAGATCCAGGTATTCCTTCTTTCATAATCTACGTTAAAAAATGTAGCTTCTAATTTCTGTTTCTTTTCTTTTTCCTTTTACTCAAAACACAGTTTCTGATTTTCTGTGAAATGGAGTTAGCAGATACATGGGAATTCAGTTGATGGGCGGATATTGCATGGGAACTCACCTTGTGAACTCATTGAACGTTTCACAGAAACGATTGGAAGGCAACCTGAGCTTCCAGAGTGGATAATAGCTGGTGCTATAGTCGGGATGCAGGGTGGGACAAAAGCAGTACGTCATATCTGGGATGAACTAAGGGCTTATGACGTTCCAATTTCAGCATTTTGGTTGCAGGTAATTTCTTTGCCCTACATTTGAGGAAAGGGAAGAGGAAAATAATAGGCAGTTTTAGCAGACTTTTTGATAATCTACAATGCGACTCACTTCTGTAGGCACCTTCAAACCTAATGTGAACTTCTAGCATATATTGATGTCACAATTTGATATTTTGTAAATTTACTTTGGCTTGTTAATTGTTGAATAGGATTGGGTAGGGCAGAGAGAAACTTGGATTGGTTCACAATTGTGGTGGAATTGGGAAGTGGATGCGCAAAGGTATAGAGGATGGAAGGAGCTTACCGAAGATCTTGGTGCTCGGCAAATCAAAGTTATGACATATTGTAATCCATGTCTAGCTCCGGTAATACATTCTATGAACACTTCAAGTTTAAAATATTTGGTGAGATAAAAGTTGGGGACAGGAGACAAAAATCCACCTGTATAAATTTGTTGTTTGATCCTATACCCATAGGTTGATGAGAAGACAAACAAAAGAAGACACCACTTTGAGGAGGCAAAGCAGTTGGACATCTTAGTGAAAAACAAGAACGGGGATCCATACATGGTTCCTAACACAGCTTTTAATGTGGGCATGTTGGATCTAACACACCCAAAAACTGCAACATGGTTCAAGCAGATTCTACGAGAAATGGTGGATGATGGTGTTAGAGGATGGATGGCTGATTTTGGGGAAGGCCTTCCGGTGGACGCCGTTCTCTATTCAGGTTTTCTTCTTATCTTCTTTCACCCAGAGCTTCTACAGACTGGGATGACCTGCGACTTTTCTGAATGACCCTTGAGTGGTTCATCAGAGAGAAAGACATGGAAGTGGGTCAAAGCAAGAAATGAGTATTGAACGAGGCTCTTTTCTTTCATTTTTTCCTCTTTTGAATTTCATATCCATTTCCAGTGACTAATAGAGATCCAGAATTTCAATAAGTAACAAGAAGATCCAGGAGTTGCTTCTATCTACTGGATCTCGTCTTGTTTCCTTCACACAAACACTAAGGGGGATCAGATTCAATCTAATTCAATAGGTTTCATTGACCACGATCATTTTCTGTTAACTGCTTGATTTGTTATGCTGATAATTAAACACCCCCCCCCCAAAAAAAAACAATAAAAAGAAAAAAACGGTTCAAAGAGCATATAGCAAGAAGAACTTGTCAGAGCATGTGAGCACTAAACTTTTCTACCCTACGTTCCAGGTGAAGATCCTATCTCAGCTCATAACAAATACCCAGAACTATGGGCCCGAATCAACAGAGAGCTTGTAGAAGAATGGAAAAATGACAATTTGGAGAAGGCAAAAGAAGAGGGATTGGTTTTCTTCATGAGGGCTGGTTTCAGAGATAGCCCCAGGTGGGGGATGTTATTCTGGGAAGGAGATCAAATGGTTAGTTGGCAAATGAATGATGGGATCAAGAGTTCCGTTGTTGGCCTACTAAGCAGTGGAATTTCAGGGTTTGCTTTTAACCACAGCGACATAGGAGGTTATTGTACAGTAAACTTGCCTCTAATCAAGTATAGAAGAAGTGAGGAGCTGCTTTTGCGATGGATGGAACTTAATTCATTTACCACCATATTCCGCACCCATGAAGTAAGTGGTACAAACCTGCATCATGACAATTTCTCTCGTTATTTCCTTTTTCTTTCCCCATCTTCAGAATCAATTCACATCAAATTTGCAAAAGCACGTATCATAGTCAAGAAAGAAGATTCAACTGCTAAGTTATACAATCGTTTCTTCTATTCCGTTGTTTCTTTTTTGAAAGTTACAGAAATGGTTTGATTATGATCCTCATGGATCAGTACATTGCATATTCGATTCAGAAAATACAGATTTTCTGTGTAAATGTTTATTCTTCAAAACAAAAAGGGTACCCACAGAGACATCTATTTTAAAACAAAACTTTATTAAAGTTTGACAGCAACGCAGAGGTTAATTCACCTTATCTGAACCAATTCTCTTAGACTACTTTTCCTGGAGTAACCTACTAGTACATCATATCAATTACTGACAATTTTCCATCTTCTGCAAACAGGGAAACAAACCATCTCATAACAGCCAGTTCTACTCAAACCAACGAACACTTTCATATTTTGCACGCTTTGCAAAAGTGTATACGGCCTGGAGGTTTTACCGTATTCAACTGGTGAAGGTGATTTCCAAAATCCTTACACCAATTTAATGCCAGATTTTGTAAACTCAGCAAACACCTAACATGTCCTTTTCACATTCTTTCTGTACAGGAAGCTGCACAAAAAGGGCTCCCTGTAGTACGCCACCTTTTTCTCCATTACCCTAGTGATGAACATGTGCTTCAGTTGAGTTATCAGCAATTCATGGTTGGTTCTGAGATTCTAGTGGTTCCTGTTCTTGACAAAGGAATGAAGAAAGTTAAAGCCTATTTTCCAGTGGGAGAGACTAGTAATTGGCAACATATCTGGACAGGGAAAGTGTTCTCTGAAAAAGGAAGCGAAGCATGGGTAGAAGCTCCAATAGGATATCCTGCTGTATTCATTAAGGTTGGCTCCCTAATTGGAGAAACCTTCTTACAAAACCTAAAAAGTTTCGGCATTCTTTAAAGGACTCATCCACGAAGGAGAGATGTAAAGCATTGATCTAATTGTCTAAAGGCCTGTTTGAGAAAGTGGTGGAAAACCACATTCATGCAAATCGAGACAAAACTCTTCTCACAAATTTACCTCGTATACCGTAAACTGTGTTGAAAAAACAGCTTCTACCGTTAATTCAAACAGGCACTAAGTAGTTTCTCAAGCTATGCCTTTTGAGTAATTGGTTCATACTAAAGTCAGTGCAATTGAATTTATGTACACAAACAGCTGAAAGCCCTCGATTATACCTGTCATGTTCATTAAACATAGCATCCAAGAAAAATGCAATTATATTCCATTCCAACAAAAAAGCTCAATCTCCCGCATGACCGTATGAAAACATTATCTATAAAGCAAAAAAGACTGTTAAAATTGTGAGAATGAAATATTCTTTTAACAGAAGTACAAACTAGAATTGCATATGTAGCAGCAGCCCAAGAGTCGAAATTCCAGAAAAGGAAAGGATAACGCTATGAATCATCTACCTTCGGCTAAATGCCCAACCTATTGAAAACTTGCTCCTTCGAAAGAGCTTTTTGTCATTAACGTCTGTGATCTATTTCTACTATTAATTGAAACAATTCCAAAACCGATCCCCCTATTTACTTATCTGTGGACTTTTGCGGTATTTTTAATCACTTTCATCATTATTTCTTCCATCCGAGTGCTGCTTTCTTCATTGACATGAGGTTAAATTTCCATCAACTGGCCTATCACAAGTTGGGCAGTTATTTCCCAACACACTGGAAGACTAGACACTCTCAGAATTTGCCATCATACATTATAGAAAACATCCAAATTGGTCCTTTGTAAACATCCAAAATCATCGAACACTTTGAGCAGTGATACATTGGCGATACTTCCATTATCGAGACCAAGCCTTTGATCATTCACTACCAGGACAGTGTTTGAAAACAAGAAACCAATGGATATAATGCAAGAGCAACTTCGCAGGATTTCTTGTTTAACTGAAGCGGACGTCTCACACCTTGGTTATCTCTCTTGGATGCTTACATATTTGTCAACTTAGAAAATCCCATCTTCTACGACAGCCTAGTGAAATTTCATCTCACGTCCTCTTTGACTCAAGAACATTAATAGAAATGCATTTTGCAAATAACTTAACATCACAACAGTAACCACAGAGTTACGAAAGCTTAATACAGTTTCTCCCAAACAAAAGCATAGTTAGAAAAGGGACACCTGACAACTTTTCAACTCTTTTGTCAGCTGCTCTAGAAATCTAATACAAAAACAGAGAGTGATTTTCCTTTCCATTTCTTCATTAAATCAGAGCCATATAATATGCATCAAAAGAAGCACCTACTTGATTAAAAGACCCATAAGCCATTAACTTGACAACAAATGACGTTAATACTTTATGTATAGCGTACTGTACTTCTTCGAACATCAATTACTGTACATCATACGCTTGGCGTTTATTTTGTTTGGACTTTCATGCAAAGAAATGAACATTTTCCAACTTTCAAACAATGAGAGCGAAATGACGATCGCTCATTCTTAAAATTCACAGATAATTACAAAACACGTTAAACTTATACCTTCATGAGTAAATCAATCAGAGAGTTGAGCCGCATCCCCTACAAGCATAACGAGAAAACATGCGAATTCGTTTGTCGAATTGTTATTGGAGATGCTTGAAACTTGTTCGTGCATTATTTGAAGACACAACGAGAGATATGAATGCGAATTGAATAGCAGGACCCATCAGCCAGCAGGAGCAGATCTTGCATAAAAAAAATTGTGGATATTTGTGATGAGGTAGCACCGAAGCAGAAGAACAATTTGATGATTTTCAAGTAGTTTATATTGTGGATGTTGGAGTTTATATTTTTAGTAAGCACAGGTCGCGCCCTCCCCAACGGAATTCGAATATTTTAGAGGCATATTCTCTCTTCCGGGGTCGCGTAAACGCTACTTGTTTCCTGACGACTTAAGAGTTGTTTGGAAGAGTGATGGGAAAAATAGAATTTCTTAATTTAGCGTTTGGTAATTTTATTTTTGGTAAAAGCTTGATTGTATAATGTGATTTATGTTTGGAATAACGATTGTATAAATGACTTTTGTAAAAATAAAACTTGTTTGGATTGATTTAAGCACAAGTGACTTTTGTGATAATAGTAAGAGAGAGTGGGTGGAAAAATATTTTGAAGGGTTAAAAACACCAAAAAATATTTTAAAATAATTTTTGGAACTGAAAAAAGTATATTAAGGATAAAATTGCAATTAGTATGATAACACACTGGCGATAGTTGAAAAAATATTTTAAGGGTTACAAGCACAAAAAAATAGTTGAAATTAATTTTGGTAGCCGAAAAAGTACATTAAGGGTAAAATTGCAATCAGCCTGATATCACACTAGACACAACTGAAAAAATATTTTAATCATTTTCACTCTCCCCAAAAGCTAAATCACTAAAAGCTCCAAAGTTGAGCTTATGCCAAAAGCTATTTTTTCAATCTCAACCTCAATTGCTCACTTTGATCCCAAACATTCACTTTTTTTTTTTAAATTGCCCATTGGGCGTTTGTTGATGAATTGGGCGTTTGGGGGGCTCAATCGCCCCCGCCAAATACACACTTAGCGTGTGTTTGGGATAGCGATAGGAAAAATGATTTTTTCTTATTTGATTTTTTGTAATTGTATTTTTGATAAAAACCAGATTTTGTATTGTAATTTATGTTTGGATTGGTGATTGTATAAATGACTTTTGTAAAAGTAAGTGACTGTTTGGTTTGGCTTGAACATAAATGACTTTTGTGATAATGGAAGAGAGAGTGGATGGAAAAATATTTTTAAAAAATCAAATAACTATTTAAAAATTACTTTAAAAAATTAGGTGCTTTTGAAAAAATATTTTAAAGTAATTTTTGGAGCTGAAAAAATACATTAAGGGTAAAATTGCAATAAGTTTGATAACACACTGGGTACAACTGAAAAAATATTTTAAGGAATTAAAAGTACTAAAAAATATTTTAAATTAATTTTTGAAACTAAAAAAGTACATTAAGGATAAGATTGTAATCAGTTTGTTAGCACACTGGGTACAACTGAAAAATATTTTAAGGGTTAAAAGTACTAAAAAATATTTTAAAGTAATTTTTGAAGTTGAAAAAGTACATTAAAGATAAAATTACAATCAGTCTAATAACACACTGGGTACAACTAATTTTTTTTTTTAAAAAAAACATATCGCACGAATCACAAACAAAAAGCTACATGCACTAGCTTTTAACGTATTGTGCGAATGTTTAAAAAATGAGATTCTCAAAAAGTGTACCCACAACACTCATTTTTTGTCCTTCCCTTTCAATAGCACGTTTTGCCATTTTTTCGAGCGATAAGGACCTTGAAACGTGAAACCAAACACTCACTTACTTTACATATATATATATATATATGTGTTTGGTATCATTTATTTTTAGATAATAATTATTTACTACGTAAGTTGAAATAAAATTCATTTCACATACTTACCTTGTATACCGTAAATCATGATTTATAAACACTTATTACCTAAAAATAAGCTATTCCAAATGAACACTTAATATAAAATTTATTTATCTTAATTTAATTAGATTAAGGAAACAAATTCTTGTGATAAAAAAATTAGTTAATAGGACATTTGTTTTCCTTCTAAAATGTCTTAATCATCTTTCTTAATTTACAACATCAATAAGTGTAAATTAAAAAAAATTAATTAATATAAGAAATAAGTCTTACATTTAAAATAAAGGTCAATTTCTCAATTAAGTTCTACATTAAAAATCAAAAAGAGTATTTATTTATTTTGTGAACCTTTCTAAGAGCTTAAGATGATATATATGTGTATGCATATTTTTATTTTTATTATTATTATTTGCTCTAACAATTTTAACTCATGTCACGTGCCCACTCAAACCCATTTTTTGTCACTTGAGATATACTCATCTAATCATACGAGTTACTTTCATGAGGTAAGAATTAAGAAAAACATTAAATCTCATTACTTTTATATTAAAGTTAAATAATGTTTCAACTTAAATCCCAGTTTAATAAAAATAAAATTGTACATTCAGACGAAGAATTTTATGATGACTTGAAAATAAGATAAAAACAAATTTTATCTCAGCCTTGGAAAGAGAATTCCAGAAGTGAAACCCACAAACTCGTGTGGGCCGCCATTAGGTATATATTTTGACTCGAAAGGCAAGTAAAGCTATGACATTTTTAAGGGGGGAAAACAGATGGTTATTTGAATGCGAACACCATCTCCTGTCAAATTGATTCTTGTTTCTCCAACAAAAAGGCTCCTTACGTTTCATTTCACCCAACATTTTTTTTAAAAACAACTGATGCACTGAGCATAAACTGCTAGTAAAAATGACTGAAAAAAACATTGACTAAACACCAGATGGAGTGTCAATAATCTACAGAAATTGAATTGCAATAATACATACAAGGTTCGTCCAGAATGTTGACATAATTTGTGCGACTAAAAAATGGCAGCTTTACATGAATACCGTGAAAGTGTTGTGGACTAACTAAATGGCAGCTATTACCCGAAAACCAAAAGAAGGGAATGAAGCTTCTTCTCTTTAGACGTAGGCCTTTGCTCACCACTTTACGGAGGAAAAATTGGGCCCCACTATGTTGCATTGTAGTTATTAGGGAAAATATTGCTTCAAATATCTAACTGATCACGGTTCATCTTTTTTGCATATTCTAGGATCATCTCCTTCCGAAGATCCACCTATGACATTTAAATTACAAACTCAGACTCAATTCTCTTGTTTAGTTTCATGACCACTCAACCACTATATATGTTCTGTCACAACTTTAATCAAAGTCGATATTTCAAAACCGAAAATATCCACTTAATTCCAACAGACTCGAAATATCAGAAGATCATAGACAAATTATTAACCCATTCTTCTTTCAATGAAATATTGTATGGAAGACTAAAGTTGCTTTGCTTGCTGTGGATTTTCTAAACTTGAAATGTCTATGTAGTCATATTCTTTTGTAGCAATCACCAAGAATCGAATAGCTCTGTTAACACACATCACTTCACAAAATATGAAAGCAACAAGGCAAATTACCCGAGATCCCATAAGGGTGGAGAAGACAACATTTGTCTCAGCTAGATCATCAATCGCTAATTGCTTCAACAATCTGCGTTCTGGATCCATCGTAGTCTCCCATAGTTGTAAAGGCATCATCTCCCCAAGTCCTGCACTCATAGAACTTTAAATGATATACTATTTATGAATGAAAAAGTAGGGAAAACATGAGTCTTGTGGAATAAAAGGGTAACAACGCATGTAACAACTGTTCGTTATACCTTTGAACCTTTGTGGTATAGAAACCAAACTCATATATGTTTATCCAAATTCTTGATGATTTACAATGAAAAACAACCCCCTATTTATACTAAAACTAAAACCTTATAAATTCTTAAAATAATACATAAGTCAGTTTTGGCAACCTTCACCAAACTTCTCAACGTCAGTGCTTACATCACTGTATGTCAACAATGGCTGCTTGTTCACATTATCTGTTTACATCCTCTGTTCTGTTTCGTTCACATCCTCTGTTCTGTTTTTTCCGTTTCTGTTTCATTCTCCCGGGGTTGGACAAGACTCGTCCTCGAGTCACAAACAACATCATCATCAATAAATGGAGATAAATCCGAAACCTTATGCTTAAGTAAAAAGGACTTGGACTTATTTTTGATTTTGATGTGTTTATCTGGTGGCAATGGTTCGAGCTGAATCTTCACATCATCCTTCTGAAAGGAATAGGTGTTTGCATAACCGTCGTATAGAGCGCGTATATCATATTGCCAAGGTCTTCCCAGAAGAAGATGACAAGCGTCCATTGGAACAACATCACACCAAGCTTCATCATGATACCTTTTTCCAATAGAAAAAGTAACAAGGCATCGTTTTGACACTTTGACCGCGCTTCCTTTATTGAACCATTGGAGCTTGTATGGGTACGGATGGTTGTGAGTTGGTAGTTGCAACTTTTCTACCATGTAGTTAGATACTACATTTTCACAGCTTCCGTTGTCAATAATGACGTCACAAACTTTACCTTGAGCGGTGCAACGAGTATGAAAAATGTTGTGACGTAGCCAAGGCTCTTCTTTCAAAGTGGCTGTATGCAAGCTTCGTCTAATCACAAGTGTTTCACCTTGATCAGGAGGAATGACTTCTTCATCAAAAATTGGCTCTTCATCAAAGACAGGTTCTTTGTCGGGTATGAGCTCCTTTTCTTCTTCAAAAACTGCAACAGTTTTCCCTTCAATAATAGTAACCACTCTGCGGGTAGGACATTCTGAAGCGATATGACCGAACCCTTGGCATTTGAAGCACTTAGGTGCTTTGGAGTTAAATTCCTTGATAGCCTTTGGTGGAGACTTGCTTGAAGAGTTAGACTGATATTCTTGTGTATGCCTGTTTGAAGAGTTATGCTGATGCATTTGTGTAGGCTGATGCATATGTATTTCATGTTGATCAAAAGGAATTTCAGTGGAGGAAGACGGTTGAAACGGAAACCTTTTGGGGAACTGTTTCTCAATACGGATGGCTAGACGAATGACGTCATCTAGAGTCCAGTATTGTTGGAGCTGCACTGGATGGGCAATGTTAGTATTCAACCCTCCAAGATAACGGGCTATTGTTTGCTCCTCTCTTTCTTGGATATCACACTTCATCATGAGCTTATCAAATTCCCTCGTATATTCCTCTACAGACATAGCCCTTTGGCGAAGATGATGTAACTGAAGAAAATTATCTTGATAGTAATTTTCTGGAAGAAACTTACGTGAGAGCTCGCGTTGCATCTTGTCCCACATTCGTATCTTGCTTTTTCCTTCTCTTTCACGCCTTCTTTTGAGATTCTCCCACCATATGGAGGCATGTTTCTTTAATTTGATGGCAACAATTTTAACTTTCTGCTCATCTGGAATCTCTTTGTACTCAAAGACTCGTTCAACTGTTTGTAGCCAGTCAATGAATTCGTCCGGTTGGAGTCTTCCCTCGAATTCAGGAATGTCTACCTTAATGTCATTAAGGCGGAATGACTGTTGTTGAGGACGATGGCGGTAGTCAGTGGACGACGAACTGTTGTTATCTGAATCATCCTCTGGATATTTACTGCGAGATTCTAGCATGACTTGCTGCGTTTGTACAGTGGTTTTTAGTTCCTGTATCCGGCGTCTCATCTCATCCATCTCAATCTCACGTGTGTTTCTGCGTCTTGGAGGCATTTTGGAATTGTTCTTGTGAGGTTAGGTATAGGATGGAAAAGTATAAGGATAGGATCGGTTTTTTTTTTTTTTTTTTAATGGCAAGTCAGGGGTAAAACTGGAAATTTTATGGACAAATGGGGTAGAAAGGTAATTTCTTAACTTTCAGGGATGGAAATGTAATTTTGGAAAAAAAATCTGGGGTAAAATGTAATTTCAGAAAGTTTTGGGGTCCGAAAAGTAATTTTGGCAGAAATTTGGGGCCAAAATGTAATTTCAGAAAGTTTTGGGGTCAGAAACGTAAATTTGGCAGAAAATTGGGGACAAAATGTAATTTTAGAAAGTTTTGGGGTCAGAAACGTAATTTTGGAAAAAATATCGGGCCAAAATATAATTTCAGAAAGTTATGGGGTCAGAAATATAATTTTGGCAGAAATTTGGGGCCAAAATGTAATTTCTAAAAGTTGTGCTGACTGGGATTAATGACGTGGCGGTTAGGACACATGGCAGTCTGTGATGGGTCCACGTTGCGTTGACTGATGACGTGGCTGATGATTGGACTGGGTGACGTGGCAATGCTGACGGTGCCGCTGGCGTGGCTATATTGACACGTGGCGCAATCTGATTGGACAGCGTGGCGTTGACTGGTCAACATTGATGACGTGGCAGATGACTGGGTCGTCTTCAACCTCTGGACTCCGGCGACCGTCTGAAATTCCGGCGACGTTTCCGGCGACTTTCCGGCGACGTCCGTGGAGGCGCGTGGAGGTGTTTTTCGGCGGTGACCGAGGCTATTCCTAGGTTTTTCGGCCTTCTGAACACGATGGTGAGGTCGGTTTCTTCAAAAAACGCTCCGAGAGTGGAAATCCGACACCCCCTTTTTCTCACGTTTTTTTTTTTTTTCTCACCCACTCCTCACTCTTTCGCTCTCTGGCTCTCTAGAACTCAGCTCTGGTACCAAAATGGTATAGAAACCAAACTCATATATGTTTATCCAAATTCTTGATGATTTACAATGAAAAACAACCCCCTATTTATACTAAAACTAAAACCTTATAAATTCTTAAAATAATACATAAGTCAGTTTTGGCAACCTTCACCAAACTTCTCAACGTCAGTGCTTACATCACTGTATGTCAACAATGGCTGCTTGTTCACATTATCTGTTTACATCCTCTGTTCTGTTTCGTTCACATCCTCTGTTCTGTTTTTTCCGTTTCTGTTTCACTTTGCAAGTTGTATGTTGCATTAGGAGGAAATGAACTTTTAAGTTTTTTAAGGTCAGAGTCATTATAGCAATAGTGAACTTGTTTTCCCCTTTCAACCTGGTTATTTCAAATAATGTAACTGAAAGTTAGCTTGTAATTTCTTCCTATCCAATCCAAACCTCCTTCCCTAGAAGAACAAGTAAACAACGAAATTAAACTATAAGCAAACCTTGTAGAGTGGTGGAACAGCAACATATATGCAACGTTCATCAAATAAAGCCTTCTACAAAAACGAAAAAATAAACATATACTCCATCAAATGGATCATACAATTTGCATCTTTAAATGAATTGATCTGTTTTTCTTCATAAAAGTAGCCTTCTGCTGAATTTTCCCATCCTTTACCTGATATCTGAAGAAAAATGTCAATAACAAAGTCCGGATGTGTGCACCATCTACATCAGCATCGGTTAAAATGATAATCTTGTGATATCGGAGTGCATCCTTATTAAAATCCTCTCCCTGATTCAGCCCATTGTTAAACATCTACATTGATACAGAGAATACTACTAACAAGCAATAAAACTTCATGCTACTATGAGAGTATTTTTTGAATTCAGTTTAGGGATTAGATAAAATCACTCTCCCTACTACATTCAAGATTACACTTAGCTTCCCTTTTGGACATGGAATTGCCTCCAAATATAGCCCCACAATTTTGGAGATCAAACTCTTGACTACTCACTGATATGTCAAAAACAAATTCAATAAATAATATATAGGAAAAAGGTAACCTTCAATCCCAGCCCAAGAGCAAGAATTAAATTTTGAAGCTCTTGATTTTTGTAAACAGCTGCTTCATCCTTCCGTTCAACATTGAGAATTTTGCCTCTCAGAGGAAGAATGGCCTGCACCATACATTAACTGATGAAATCATAATCATGCAAACCTAATGTTTATCAGTTATTGATAGGAGCTTCAGCAAGACGTACCAGAGGAGGAAAAATAGCAGAATTTGAATCAGTCAACTATTGATTTCTTTATTATGTTTTATTTTCTTTTGTCATTTATTTAGGAGTCAGTTGCGGCACTACTTAGATGACCCGAATAAATAGAGTCAGTTAGTCCAGTAGGCGTTTATTTAGTTTCCACTAGGAAGTCAGTCCCTACATTGTAGGATTTCAGTTGTAATTCCTATGCTATATATGTGTAAGCTACGTCAAGCAAACACATCAGTGAATAAACATCTTTTCTAAATATTGGAGATCCTCTTGGGCTTCTATATTCTTTTCTAGCGAAATTCTTGCTGTGAGAGAGAATAGGAGAGAGTGTTCCTTCTACTTTATTGCTGTTTCCTAAAGTATATTACCTGAGCTATCAGTTATACAAGAGCATAGCCAATATAACAAAATAACATAATGAATATAATGACAAAACAAGAAGCCATCAAATGTATGTCTTGGACCAACCAGACATTAACACCAGAACTTGGTATTTGAATAGGCCCACATGTCAGTAAACAGAGTAATGGTGAGAAAGGTGAAGAGTATGTGTGATATCAACAATAGGGGAAAACACATCAAAATTATCAGAAATGAATCCAGGAATATGAAAGCTAAATACATACGGTAACACTTACTACAATTGGAGCAACTTCATAATATCAACACACGAATATCCTTAAACTTACCCTGTTTTTCTTTTCCACAAGTAATTATAAACTTTCATGAAAATAAACAAAGTAAAAAAAAAACAATGTACAATTGATGATATTAACACTATAAATTCACTTACTCTCTGGTGTGCAAATGTTATCAATAATGTGCACGGGTGGTAGAAAAGGTCTTGCAAGAGCAATTTCATTATTACTAAAATGAATAGAAGGCTATGGCTTATAAGTGTTTCTCTTGCAAATCCAAGCTTTAGTACGGGATGATTTCTGATTAGTTATTGATACCATGACCTTGTTTAGCACTTCCTCCTGCATTAGGAGGTTTCCATATAATAGGAATTCATCCCAATATTTATTATACCTGGAAACGCCTGTCACGAGCTTGTTTAGCAGTTCCTCCAGCAGAATCACCTTCAACTATGAAAATTTCTGCAACACATAAATGAAGAAATACATTTCATTCCAAAAAAAAAAAAAAAAACCTACTCCGCCAGAAAATGAAACCCAAGGGGAGTGCCCCCTAGGGAAACTGACACGCATCAAACAAGCAGAAATGTAAATTTAATTTCTGATGAAGATGAGTTAAGCAAAATACTAAGCATCTTGGAAATGATACATGAAAAAAAAAACTAACACTCATCTGTTAAGAAGACATTCCATTTCGAAAAAAGCACAGTATAACAGTTTAGCTTGATCTCAATCTCATTAAAATTATGTTTAAGTTCTAGCCTAAGCATTATGACTTTAAAAACAAATAAGCTTTATCTGCTGATTTTTGTGTCATGAGTTTCAAAGGTTCAGATGCAAATAACCAACATAGAATAGTTCCGTCACAATGTGCAGTCAGTGGTGTTTTTTCTTAGAACATGATGGTATTTGATAGGAATCCCCGTCCATTATTAGTTTACACTAGGAAGAAACAACGGGGAAAACAAAACTCTTAGATGTTTTATGTTGTTTGTTATGTTTGTCTGTGTTTTATGTATGTCCGTGTCTTATTAGTTATGTACTTGTTATGCCTCTGCTCTATTATATGTATTTAGGAATCGGTTAATAGGAAATATGTCAGCAGTTGTTCTGGTAGCAGTTATTGTCAGTTATATTATGTAGGTGGCTATTTAAGTGTATTATGACAGTGTTATTGTGATCAAGGAATTATTATGCAGTGAAGTTATTCTCTCTTTGGTCTGGAGTTGCAGATTCTGACTCTAGTCCTTCTTTTCTTATCTCCTTTTCTTTCTAAATATTCTATCTGATATCTAGAGGTCCATAGAACCTATCAGTATTCAATAATAAATTCCATCCACCACACTTCTTTGGGATAATATGGTTTTTATGTCCTCTTTGTTGGGCTCCGCCAATGGTTTCTTTAAGTGGATATCTATTGCGGATCTTCAAAGGGATTGAAGGCTTTTTTGAGATGCAGCCTGATTATTTTCTTTTGATTGAAGAGGCAATTTGTCCTCGTTTTGTAACTTTCTGTACTTTTTCTCTTCCCAACAATTATTTGTTAAAGAAAGGAAAAGAAAAGAAAGAAAACCTACTGAATATGTCAGAGAATATCAGTCATATGGTTCACAAATGTCTCTCTACCAAGTAGAGAAAAAATTCATGAAACAAGAGCCAAATATATACCACATTCTTCAGGATTTGTAGATGAGCAATCAGCTAATTTTCCAGGAAGAGATGAAGATCTCAATACACTCTTCTGTCTCACCAATTCTCTTGCTCTTTTTGCCGCTAGAGCTGCCTATTTAGAGATAAAGTCACATTAGAAAATATGACAAATAACAAAATGAAAAACCTGATACCCCTTCCGGAGCAATTGGATTTATGAAACATTTAATTTTGAAAAATATTATTTAGAGATTCCTACCTTAAAAGCATTTAAAGCTTTAGAAAGTATCAAATCAAGAACATCAGGATGCAACTCCAAATATTCAGTAATGTACTCTTGAATAGATTGATCAACCACTTTTCGCACCTCTGGATTTCCCAACCTTGTCTTTTTAACAGCAAAGAGAGCAAGAAGCAACCACAAAGAACAACATCAAAAGCAGGAAGAGAAATATGGCATGCAAACTCCAAATTTATCTGGAATTGTTTAATACTCCCAGAATATCAGCACTCATTTATTCGTAGTAATGTCAAATAAGCAGTACCTTTGTTTGTCCTTCAAACTCTGGATTTGGTACCTTGACTGAGACAATGCATGTTAGACCCTCTCTCACATGTTCACCACTCAAAGCAATGTCTTTATCCTGCAATAAACATGCAAAGCTTCATAAAAACGAAATTTCAATTTCTTTGCAGCAGTATTAGTAGTTTTTCTTCATAGAAGGGAAAAATAGTGATTGGATTGCACAACCTAATCAGAGCCCTCCCATCATAAAAACCTATAATAAATTACCTAAAAGCAGAAACAAAATTGATGGGGCAGTGAATAGAGCTGTTAAAGTTGCTGCTAGTTGACCAACTAAGTGTACCATGGTTTATGCTAAAAGGGTCAGTGGAAAGGAACGGTGGGAGGATTTCAAGCTGCAAGAGTAGGATTTAGGAAGGAGTGGTTGCAGGTGATTGGAAGAGTAAGGACCCGTTTGGTAGACAGAACTGAAGGCGAGAGGAGGGAAGATGCCACACTTCCCTGGCTCAAAACGTGTTTGGCGCTCCAACAGTATTGGAAGATCAGTTCCCGCCTCCTGCTATGTTCCCTTAAATATGGGATCTTCATATCCTTCCAAAAATGGTGGGATCTTAAATTGTTCCTGGGAAAGTGAAATCGTGGGACGAAAATGCCCCTGAAAGACAGAGCATCCATAAGCCGAAGGACGAGTTGAAGGCCAGAAATTCAAGCTGAAGGTAATTTCTGGTTTGAATTTGAGAGTGGTCTCACTTCATGAGTTTCAGCAGTAATTCGAAGCTTCGAATCCGAGTTTTGAACCACCGACTTGATAGCTCAAAGAAGACGAGGATTGACCTCCGGTGAAGCAAAGTTTCTGATCTTCTTTATCAAAGACATTGCCTTTGTCCGCCGACCCCTTCGCTCATAGCACAAAGATGAGTTCTTTCAATCTAGAAGTTTGGCAAGGAAGACGATGAACAGTACCACGAGGAAGACAATGAACAATGAAGACGAGGTCGAGTTCGAACCAGGGTTGCTAAGTTTGATCTAGACTGTTAAGTTCGAACTGGGATGTTAAATTCGAACTTGAATTTCTGGAGAAGTCAGGGGTATTTTAGGTTTTTCACACAATCTTCCCACTTAAACCACTCCCTTCTCTTCCAACCAAACATCTCATCTTCCCTCAACCTAAGTTCCTTCCCATGTCTAGCAAACAGACCAATTTTTAAAGTTCCCTCCCAATCTTCCCTCCCTTTCTATTCACTTCCCTTCCCTTCCTTTCCTTTCCCTCCTAAAATGTTCCTTGTACCAAACAGGCCCTAAGATAACCAGCCTTGGATAAAAGGGAAGAGAACTTATTGGAGGAGGCACAGGAAAGAGTACAGGCCTCTTTTAAAGTCTAGCTTCAGTGTTGCCAATTGTCCCTTTTCTTGAAGTGCTGGTGTTTGAGAGATTGCATATTGTGCTAAGGCGGTGTCTTAGCTTGTAGCAACTCATGAGACATGTCAAAGGCATCATAGTACACTTATTCATCATTCTCTAATTCATTATGAGCTTCTGCTGCTGTTTATACTTAATTTATACTCCATGTGCTTTTAGTGTGTGTGATGATGTACTTGGTGTTGCTGTAATATTTGACAATCTTGTGTATTGTTATCTGAAGAGTACTGGTGTGATTTTCTAGTGCTATGCCCTTTTTCCTAAGAGGGAAATCCCCTGTTCAATAGAATATCAGCCCCTGTGCGATTCTAAGCAGGGAATCCCATCATATAAATAGATGGCTAGCAATAGTAGTCATACAGTGGCTCATTGAAACCAGGAAGGCTATTGGCATCTTTAAAGTAACATGTATAACTAAGTATGCACATGGGACAAATTTTTTGGCCCTTAAGCAAAATATTCTTGTATTTTTAGGAGAATAGACTAGCCCTGTAAGAAGAAAAAGAGGAAACATATTGGCAGGTATACCTTTATAAGCTTTGACTTCTTCCCAAAATTATTAAGTGTTCTTGTCAATGAAGCCTTCATACCATCAATGTGGGTGCCTCCGTCAACAGTGCGTATACTATTAGCATATCCAAGTATTGTATCTGAATATGCATCTTCGCACCTGGTAAAAGAAGAAATAAACTGAACCAAACATACTCATAAAAGGAATCAGGAATAATAATCAAACATTTGGCAGAGTATTAAAGCCATCTGACATGTGTACTCCCTCCGGTCATAATTATAAGGCAAAGTACCCACTCCCTGCTTGGTCAAAAATATAAGGCAAAGATGTAGTGTTTATATATTTTTTTCCCAATCCTGTCCCTTCTTCATTTATTGTTTGTCTCATTATGTTTCATGGGCACTCTATTGTGGACAATAATTTCAATGGAAAAATTGAAAAGTCACATTTTTCTACAAGTTTAAGGATATCAAATACCACTCTTACGAACCACGAAGCAATTGACTTTGCCCCATAATTAGAACCAAAATGAGTATGTCCATTTAGAGGCAGATTTTGACAAACAAAACGCATTAAGATAAAATTAAATTTCACTAGTTATCCTTGCTTATTACTCCCCCCAGTCTTCAATATAGGAGTATTAGTTTTTAAAGTGACATATATATATATATATATATATATATATAGCAAATGAAAACTAGTTAATCCTTACTATAAGTGTCAAGTATTATGTATAGACTCTGACTCACTTGGAGAAGGAAAAATAAGTTAACAGAAAGTTAAGAAATGCAGAAGTGGACAGCACGAAAGGTCTTACCATTGAAGAGCAACGTCAATTGAGGTGCCATCCACTTCTTTTCTAAAACTCAAAACATCATGGAGAACTCTCTGGAAGACAAAGTAATTAGCCAACAATCTCTTAGCAAGAAAAAGAAAGAAGGCACATGCAAATATTTGCAAAACAAGCAGTTTTATACCTTAATACCCTTAAAAAGAGGAAACATTTTTCAATATAGAATTTCAACATAAAAGCAAAAAAACCTTATCAGCATTAAGCCATTTCACATATTCAACCAACCCCCCTGCATAGAAATATTCATCACACAGTATCTTTTCTGGATCATTATCTTCTTTCCGAAGATTTATCGTAAGCTGCAAAGGTAAAGAAAGAGCATAAAGTAAGATGTTAAGTGAATTTTAGAAAAAAAAAAAATCCCACTGACACGAACAACCATATAAAATAAAAGGATGTGAAGTGTTAACAATTCCTGTTGAGCCATGTGAACTAGGTTGGCCTAATCTATTGAACAGACTAAAGCTAAACAAGAAGCCTGGATCATTAACTAGGAAAAACATATTATCTGCATCTATTCACGTCAGGTAACATGTCACAAGAACACAAAGTTCTTATTTTCTACTGATTTTGAAAACAAAATGTATCAGAAACAATAATTAGAGAAAAATTATTGCGATATCTACAGAATCTTATCAGGAAATGAAGCGGATTCCAACATGTTAGCAATTAAAAACCTGTACTGAGAGCGTCACTTTGTTCAAGATTAAGATGAACATATCTGCAACAACTTTTGCAGTACCTATTGCGAGATGTTTCTGGGACCAATTCTAATGAAGTTAGTGAGTGCTAAATTAAGTACTGTACTGAAACATGACTAATTCTTCTAACGAGCTATCCAAATTGGGACGAATTCTAATGAACTTAGTGAGTGCTACATTAGACAATCTGACAACGCAACCCAGTGATTCCAATCAACAACTTTACCTTCGGGTTGAGGAAAGCTAGCTCCCTAATGCGACTGGCAATTGTGTTGTAGTCAAACTCAATAACTGTGGTGAATACTGCAAATTTAGCAGAAATCATTATAAATCAAATGAAAGTCCTTGAGAAGAAGGAACAAATAACTCTCGACTAAACCATACAAATAAACATATGTGATCATATAGACCTTCTTTGTCAGGCCAAAATCTGATGCAAGTCCCTTGACGATCTTTTTGTTCAACAGGAAGCACATCAAAAGTGAGAGGCGTTACTGGCTTCCCACGAGAATATTTTTGCTTGTATTCCAATCCACCACGCCAAACTGTTACCTCAAGTGTCTGAAATTAAATATCAAGCTTAAACTTTTAGATAACTAACCCATGTTAGCAATCACAATTGCTAGGAAGAAAGTTGTTCAGTTGGCATTGTCAGTTGTTTTATATTCATTATCACAGTTATTCAGAAGAATTGCCTAAGATGTTAGGGTAAAAAAAAGATCTCATAACTGGAATGGGAAAAGAGTATTTCAAAATTGAAGCACAAAAGAAAAGGACTAAATAAAGTTCCACAATCATTATTATTGTTGTTTTTTTTTTGTTTTTGGGGTGGGTGGGGGGTGGTAAGACAGTTCTTACCTCAGACAAAGCATTAACAACAGATAAACCAACACCATGCAAACCACCTGAAACAGAGTATCCACTGTTTGCACCCCCAAATTTACCACCTGCATGCAACACCTGCATATCCCACAAGAAACATGACCTTTTCCACAAATTAAAACTGAAAAGTGATCAAAATGCGTTAAATGAGTCCATCAAAGGCATGCTAAATGGTAAAAACAGCATACGAGATAAACGCCCAAAAGTCAGACTTCTTCGATTCAATATCAGGTGCATATTTTGTCTTCCAGGTGAAACAATGACAATATCCACCTTACACAATACAAGATTTCAAAGTGAAGAGCATCCAGGACCATTACAGACTTGCAGATAAGATGATGTTTTTGAGTATATAAAAGCCTAAAGATATCAAGTTCAAGTTCAAAAATAGACAGCTCCGTTGATTCAGTTTTTATAAGGTCAAAAGAGTCAATTGAGATCAATTGACCAAACTTGGTTTGGGAAGACCAGAGCTAAGGTTTATAATCAGTCAAAAGGATAAATTTATGACATAAGAATGTAGGGTGCTAATGAATAATAAAAACAATGATCAAAGTGAGGAAACAACCCCAAAGCTTAAATACTTTCTAAGAAGACCAAGGCATTTCTCCACATTTGAGCAAAAATAGCCGTTGATGGAATAACAGAATAAACAAAACTGGAAATTTGGAGTTTAAGGTGTCCAGAGAAACAATCATTAACCTTTCAAAAATTAAATGACAAAAACAAATTCCAAGCTATATTTAATCTTAAAAAAAAAAAACAACAGTACCGTCAACACTGTCTCCAGGGCAGACTTTTTTGTAACTAGATGCATGTCAGTAGGAATCTGCAATTCATGAGTAAAAATGATGTTCAGTTGGAATCAAGCAAGAGGTTAATATGGCTCTCGCAACCATATAAGAAAATTATATGTAAAAGCAACTTTATTTGATTAGGCATTTTCAGAAGAAAAATACCAAACAGAATATATTTAAATTTACAATATGCATTTCAAACTAAGATGAGATGAGTTTTCCAGAATTGATAATAATATTAAAGAGTGGTCAAGTATTGCATTCCGTTTTTAAAATTACTTAAGCAAAAAGATGCTAAGTAAATATAATTACTACTACAATAGTGCCACTATTCTACAGGTGATAAGCATAACCATGACATTTTGTCTTAACATTAGTTTGAACAATGCATTAAACTGCAAGTTAATGTCACATAACATCATAATTATATGGAAAATGAACCAGGAAGCACATCCAAAGCACAGGTAAAATATAACACATCTAGTCCATGGGAAAATAAAGACAATTAGAGAGGTTCAATGATAGATAACAAGTCATACCCCACGGCCATTGTCAGTGATGCTCACAGAATCATCAGTAAGTAAAACAACATCTATCTTTGAAGCAAACCCAGCTTGAGCTTCGTCAACAGCATTATCCAAAATTTCATAGACCTATGTTAAGAACAAATATCACCTTTGGTCAGATATGCTTGAATATAGATATTAGATGACTGTGATGAGAGTAAGAAGAACATGCCAAATGGTGCAATCCGCGTGGACCTGTGCTTCCAATATACATTCCTGGCCTTTTTCTAACAGGGTCCAATCCTTCAAGTACCTAGATGTACAACCAGCCATTAGCTCATTATGTTGGGAAAAGAATTACAAGAATAATGATATAAATTGAAAAACCTATGCAGCACATTGAAGTGATGATATTGTTTAGCACCAAAAAATTTACCAAGATCTATCCACATTCTACGATTAGTTCAAAATTAACCCGCTAAAAACCTGAATTTGGTCAGAACCATAAGCTTTGGAGCTTTCATATCTTCGAAGAGCCTCAGTTGATGAGCTAGATGACATATATGCCATTGGAGTGACTGTCTTTGGGACCAGATGATGGCTGGAAATTTTACTCAGCTGAAAAGTCCCCCTGAGAAAACCACACAAATCTCTGTAAGGCACATTCTGGAAAGCACCCGTGTGTGTATCTCCCAGCAACTCAGTAAGAGTAATTACTCATTCAAAGAAGTGTACTATCCTTGTTTTAAAAATTACTGGTGAACAATAAGTTACGTTTTCGTCCAGGAAAAAACGGGCGATCCCAGACAAAATTTTATTACCCAATTCAACCGAAAACGGCTATTGCCTTTCATCCGATACTTTCAAAGTGCAAGAAGAAAAGGCACCAAACAAAATTATGCTCGCATTTATCAAGTTTCAACGGATATATTGCGCAGGACTTGTCCTAGTATAGCAGAGTGACTGGGCTCTTTTAGTTGTCTCTCAAGACCGGAGCAAACAATAAAAAGGGAAAGATAAAGCGCAGCTAGAGAGAGTACCTGGGTATGAAGAACATAGAGGTCCGAGAAAAGGAAAAAGACGAAGAGAGTGAAGAGGAAGAAGAATGAGAAAGGAAGGAAGAGGTGAGAAAGAAGCGAGAAGCCATGAAGCGAATAGGATGATAGGCAGAAGAGAGTTTGAGAAGAGGCGCCATCACCATGACATGAAGTATTTTGCTGCTCAGGCGAGAAAATTTGTACACCGGTGGGAAAGAGTCAGAAACCGGAAGCACTATCACCAGACACACTAGCTCTCTCTTCCTTCTAAACCCTACCGTTTTAGCGGAGCTCTTCCCTCCATCCCTCGCCAAAATCACTTTTAATTTAAATAAGCGGGACGCGTTACATATCCAATGCAACATTTTTTTTTCATTAATCCATCATATCCGTGAGCGTACGGTCACAGTCGAAGAACTTGCTGCCTTGAAATAATTATAAATAATTATGTAAGAAAGATATTTAAATATACCTTGAACTTTAAAATTTTAAATCAGTGATTTTTTAAAAATTTGAATTATCAATTACTATATTAGTTTTATCAATTCCATTCTCAAGAAAAATCTCATAAAAAGTTAGTTGAAATATTGAAATCCTAAACTAGACCTATAAACTTGATAAATATTTGATAAGGACATTAATCTAAAATAGGATTTCAAAATATTAGTAAAATGACTTTAATATCCTCCCTCATCAATCTCACGTCTCTCTTCCTCCCTCTATTTCTTCTTGGATGGAAGAAGCATGATTCTTATTCGAGCAATGGTATGCTGGTCGAAAATTGATATTTGTTAGTCGCCTACGTCTGAGCGAGTGTCACCCACCCTTATGGCTGCCCCGTATGCGGGGAGCATTAAATTTAATATTGTGTTGATGGCGGAGATATATCAGCGTACAGAGGTTAATTGTGTTGTGGATTTGCTGAAGGCGATGTGTTATTTAGTTCTCCGTTTTCTTGACCTATACTTCGACCTGATTTGGGCATTTTAATATTGCAATTTTTTATTTCTTATCTTCATAAAAAAAATAACGATAAAAAACAACAGTAGACAAAGTTCAAAGTAAAAACAAGAAATTCAGAGATATAACAACATGGAAAATATAAAAAAGAAAAGAAAATAAATTCATAAAGCTAAGGTCGTCTAGAATATTAACCAATATGCTCATCAGCGAAATCTGCATCCATATGGTTGGAAGTAATTGTTTGTGCCTTGTTTATAATTGATTTTTTCTTATTTTTGTTTGGTTGAAGAATAAAGCAGTTCCTTTTATATACAGGAGGATGTTTCAATTCTTCTAAAACTTTCACCGAAGCTTTCTTATTCTTTGTTAAATCAATCTTGTTGATAACATACCCTTTATAAAGAAAGAAGGATGATTATGAAATATTGAAGTTAAATTTGGGCTTTGTTGCATAGAAGGATACAATTAATTAGAAGATTATTGTGTAGCCATTTGAGCCATTAATAACTTAGAGGGGCATGTAGGTCATTTAACCCAATTTCTAAATCCAAGTTTAGGTCAAATAGCCTTATTAATTATTTGTTAAGTTTAATGACCCAAATTAGAATTTGAATATTTCAAATGACTTTTAAAGGGATTCTCCCTTACTCTTATTGTCAACAAAATTAATTGGGAAAATTCTTTTAAAAGACAGTTCAATTCCTCAAATTTTAAATTGAGTGATTGAATTCAACATATCCTAAATTAAGTCGAATGACTTAAAACGGAATTTCAAAATTCAATAAGTTTACTTTAGTATCCATGTTCTGATTATCTCTTCGGATCACACTGCCTCTTTCTTTCCATCCACCATTTGCTTCCTAATCTCTTTGCATCTCGCCCTTCTCCTCGTCACGCCTCTATATGCTAACAATTTCTTCCTCTTCTCGATTCTCTGTCATAACTTGTACTCTTCTTAAGAGCCTATTTGTCGACTGATAATGTATTTGTTCGATGCATAGCAAGCAACAATCTTTTACTAAAATGATATTTTCAGGGTTTTCTTCTATCATTGCTACAAATCCTCTTTCACTCTTTTTGGGCTTAGCGATATTGCTATGCCCAGAATATTTCAGTGATATACGTGATGATCTGCCTTTAGTGAAAAACCATTGGAGGAATTAAATTCATTAGGTCATTTGGATAAGAAAATAAATTATCGCCTCTTGCCAATGGATAAAACTCATTTGGGCCAGACAATTTTTACTTTTTTTGATTTATTGTAGACAACATTTTGAATGAAAGGATTATGTAAGAGCATAGCAAAGTAGGAGAGGGATGATAAAGAGTAGTATAGATGGTCGTTGTAGAGGTGCAAGGAGGAGGAGGAAGAGAGTGAGAAGTAATCGCGATCAGCGAGCAAACTTTGAAGGATAAAAAATGGTGAATGGGAAGAAAGAGACAATTATTAAAAGAGAGAATCAAAGAGTATTAAAGTTAGATTATCGAATTTTAAAATTTTATTTTAGGTCATATGACTTGATTTAAGATATGTTAAATTAAATGACCTAATTTATAATTTAGGTAATTGAGCTGTCTTTTAAAGGGATTTTCCTAAATTAATTTAAGATTTTGTAGTTCAAGTGATATTTAAATGTTTTTTCTCAATAATTATCCAATTTGTATATTTTGGTGGGCTAAAAACAAGTTATTCTCTTTTTATGATTGTCATTTAATTTTTAACTTGAATAGGATCAAATATTTGTTGCCAAAATTCAATATAAACCAAGGCTAAAACAGAATCTATTTGATGATAATATTCAAAATATTTCAAAAAAAAAAAAGAAATGGGAAAAATACAAAAAAAAAAAAATACCACTTAAATTTCAAAATATCAAATCAGTCTTATTACTTATAAAAGCATAGGTATTAACTAGAAGAGTGTATCTATATAGCCATTGACAACTCATTTTGATAGGAAATAATTAATTTCAAGTGATATTTTTTTGTTTTTTTTTCTCAAAAATAATTTATTTTTAAAATGTTATATTTTGATGGATCATGATGTTAATAAACAAAACTTTAATATTAAAAATAGGCGAAAATATCACCTCCCTAATCATTCATATATTAAATATTTAAGGCATGTTTGAGATCACTTATTTTTTATATATAAGTGCTTATTTTGTAAGTCGAGATAAAATTCCTCTCACATAGTTATCTCGTATATCGAAAATCACGATTTATAAACACTTATAAGTTAAAAATAAGTTATCACAAACGAACACTAAGTATTAACTCAATTGCCGTTGTGTATTATTAAAAAAAAAAAAAAAAAAACCTCAACTGCCGTTAAAATTACTGTTAAAACTAACGATTTTCGCGATATGATGATTTTAATATTTGTTATTATATAACACGTCACTTAAAAAACACTTGGCATTTTGAAATATAATTTCAATTATGCTGAATTTCTTATTAAAAAAAAACATTGTCAAATAAATATCTTTGACTCATATTTTCAACTCCTTCACAGTGCCTTGCCTTCTGTAGATGCCCTTCGCAAACATCATCTTAAAGTCTCTGGACTTTGCCTGTTTAGATGTCATGCTGATGAAACTATTGAGCATATATTCTTTCTGTGTTCAGAATTTTGATCAACGGCTGAAGAACACTCTTTACCAATTGCATGTGGATGAACATGTTCGTCTGTTGAAGGGTATTATTATCCTTTCGAATGCTATATGGAGGAAAAGAAATAAAAATCTGTTTTTCATCCTATTCAGGTTGCTAGAGAAGTTAAAGAGATCGTGCGATTTTCTACTATTGCTTTCACCCTTGATAAGGATAGCCCTCCAAATTTGTCCAGTCAGCCTCGATTTCTTTTTATGGTCAACCGCTTCAATATTTTTAATGGATTCGGAAAAATAGGGGAGATATTTTCTTTAATTATAAATGTCTTAGATCCTCTCCCTCTCTCTAGATTGTCAACTCTTTTTTCTTCTCTACTGGTTTTGCCCCTTTGAAGATCATGACTTCTATGAAACAGCTTGCCAGACTTGCAGATTCCTCAGCCACATCAAGGGACATCTTTATGGAGGATATTATTGTTCCTTTTTTTTTTTTTTTGGTTGTCCTACTACTATTAAGACTCTATAATATAGTTCTTTTTAATTAATATGATTTTGACTTTTTATCACCAAAAAAAAAAAATCATACAGGCTATAGTTGACACCCTACCCAACGTCACATGACATGCCTACAACACATTTATGTGTAATGTGTAATCTAATATATTGATTAATGACATTGCTTTATAATATTTTTAGGGAAAACTGGGGATAAATTCCCCCATTGAGAAAGTAATTGGAGGATGAGGTCTAAAAAAAAGTAAAATCTTGAAATCTTTTGGGAGAAATAAGTAACCATATAAAATAATCACTCAATTCCTGGTGAAATAAGGATATACTCTTTCACATATTAATTCCCTCACTACCATCCTCTCTCTCATCGTCTCCTTCATTTTTCCAACTTAATCTTTCACAAACTTCATATCCCCTTCAAGCAAACTCTAGCAACAAACAATGGTGATTCCAGGAACCAATGACAACAACCTCCATTTGGCAACACCACATTAGATCTAGCAATATTGTCTGTTGCTGCTGCACCTGTGCCTTCTTCACTCCCTCCCTCCCCTGCCTTATTAACTTGGTTGAAAACAAAAATCAAATTTCCAAAAGAAAAGTAATATATATATATATCTTGTATTGTGGAAGCCATGACAGATTTGGTGATGGAGGGAGATGAAGAAGGTGATGAAGGCAAACTATAGCAGATCGGTAGAATAAAAGGTGAATCAAGAATTGTAATTAATCTTCCACGGATTGCAAATAACCTTTCATGAATTGCAACTAAGCTTCTGTAGCGTATAAATTAAATTAAAATGCAAATGAACTTCTATAAATTACAAATGACCTTCCATGATGTGAAAATTAAATTAAAGTGCAAATATAAATAATCTTTCACGAATTGCAACTAAACTTGTGTAATGTGCAAATTAAGTTAATATGCAAATGACATTCCTTCAAATACAAATATAAGGGATATTTCATAAATTGCAAGTGACCTTCTATGATATGAACATTAAGTTAAAGTGCAAATGCAAACTTTCTACTAATTGCAACTAAGCTTTCATGGCCTGCAATTTTATTATTTTCTCTGCATTCTATTTCTTCTAAAGAATCACAAATTTCAGGTTCCAATGGCCAATTAATTTTTCAATAAGGGATTTTTAGCCAATTTCCCCTTTTTTTTATTTTTAAAATGTTCAAGATATTTAAATTGTCTAATAATTTTCTTCATAAAATTCGAATTAACTTTTTTTGGACAAAAAATTCGAAATGACTCTAAATTTTCAAATTTTAGCGTGTACGTATGAACATTAGACTCCTTTTTTTTTAAAAAAAAAAACTAACTATACTACCACTACTATCAATATCATTATCGTTATTACGAGCATTTGCCTCAAAATTGACAATAATGTCATATTTCATGTTCTATCAAAAATAATTTTTTTCCTCTTAATCTCTGAACAAATAAATCTCTATCCCAGTCTAACCAAGGGTGTTATAAATCTCTATTCGTCTCAATTGATGGGGAAGATTCAAAAAAAGGGAAAAAATCTTAGACCATTGGGATCCCACCGCAAGATAGTTGCTGCTCAACGGCTGATATAGACAAATATATGATATACTCGTATACCTCTGCCACAAATATCAAGGAATCATTAATTTTAAATTTTCTTTTTGGACATAGTATACAAAGGAAATGTACAAGACAAGGTTTCCGGGAAAACAGAGAGTCAGCCCCTTTACACACAACCCCCCTGACCGAGACAGCTTAAATAGACGGAGACAGAGAAAGAAAAAGGAGGGGGAAATTATGAAAAATCATACAATTCTATTCAGCGCAGAGGGGGAAAATAATTCAAAAGATAACCTGTAGTCTGGCCATCCTTGCCAGAGGATCACATCCAATAAAATTCACCTAAAAATTGCGTCCACTCCTGAAATATGTCATAAAAAGTAACTTTGATGAGTCTTCTTTTTAACAAAAGAAAAAAAAAAGCTAGCAACATACATTACATAGAAGTTAATATCAAGAAGGCAAAACTTCAAAGGGTGCCCGTGCAAAGGAGGATACAGGGACCAGCTTTGACAATGACAAAACAGCATTCCAGACAAACTCATGTTCTAATATTTAAAACACATAATTTATAGATTTTGACAGCCGACCATATTTGATCACAAAAATAGGAAAGTTCTACAGTAGCCCCTAATGGAGAAACCTGGTAAAGACTGAATCTGGAGAGGATCAAATGAGATTCTGAAGTTCAAGTTTATTCAAATTTCAAATTAAAATATTATCATGACGAAAAAAGCAAGGAAGAGGAAATTGACCTGGAAGAAACTAAATGAGAACTATTTACAGCACCCCTTGGAGCACTAGCTCGCCTTGTTCTATGATCATTATCCTTGCTACCCCGCATGGCAGCAACTTCCTTTTCCATGGCAGCTACTTCCCTACGCATTTTTTTAGCCTCAACTTCCATAGCCTTGTTCAATGTATCAACCTTCTTTGCCAACATCTATACATTTGCAAAAGAAAACCACTAATTAGTTGTTCAATGTATCAACCTTCTTTAATTAGTCGTTTTTAGTTTCTGGTTGTTTGTTTCTTTGCTTTCTTACTTTGTTGTCTTGGGTTGCTTGGTTTTGCTTTCAGTTCTGATGTAATGTAACACAAGTTTATTGTAATCATTTTACTGTGTGTTTAATGAAGTTTGTCTTATATCAAAAAAAGAACCACTAATTAAATTAGAGAAGAGCTAGAAAGTATTCAATGTAAAATATTAACCCTTAACCATAAATCAAATACCAGACCTCAATCGCATCGTCCTTGTCTTTAAGGGTCTGATCTTTTTCATGACAAGCCTTCCTCAGAGATATAACCTCTTTCTGTAACACGTCATACAACATTCCTGAGACATAGTCTTCATGTTCCGGTTTAGATTTTTCAACTGGCGTATCATTTGCACTTCCCTCACATGCAGTGACATTCTGAGTACTGGTGGTTTGATCACTGGCATTGGCTGGCACGTTATCTTGCCCATTCCCATTTGAAGTTGGCCTCTCTCTCTCAAGGGATCTACTAACACCATCGAATGATCTAGATGAGAGTTTGGCATGTTTTAATAACACACTAGCACTATTTGATCGTATTGACCCTGATTTTGAACTCGAGCTTTTCCTTGATAGATATCCATTGGATCCAGAGAGGCTCTCAACTCCTCCAAAAGACTGACGCCTTGAAGGTCCAGTGGCAATGTTTCTTACGTCTGATGCAATGATTTTAGAATTACCATTGGATGCTTTAATCTTTTCTTCCAAAACTTTGAATCGCAATTGATACTTCTCCTGCATCGTCAATTCAATTAAGTATAGGATATTGAGAAGACGCTTGAAAAGAAATCAAGAGATTGGAGTAACATAAATTAGATAGATACCTTCATTTGTGCTTCTGCTTTTGCAGTGCGCTCTGCTATAGACAGTTTATCTCTAAGCTGCTGCATTTCACCCTACAAAACCATGCAAAGGTTAAATCTATCCCCAAGAATATGCTAACCAATTACGCGTTTCTTCCCTATACACTATCTACTGGTAATTGGTTCCCTAATCTTGACATCATATATGCGTCAAATCACTAAAATAACCAACAAAGCTACTGTGAACCAATAGAATAATTACAAACACAAGCGAAATTGATATATTTCTATTATCTGAGCTCTCCTGTTGGAAACATCAGCCCACTACGATATTTTAAAGAATCGACTATTGTAAAAAAAACCTTTTTTAAGTGAAAAGGTGAAAGATAAAGTAAAAGAATGCTCATAGCCCACTGCGTACCTGAAAAAATTTTCTTTCTTCAAGCCACTGTTTAACAGGCATCACTTTGTCGTTAGCATCTTTCCACTCATTTGCAACTACAGTGGCAACTCTGTTTGCAGAAACTTTAGCACGTGCTACTTCCCGTTCCAACATTTTCTTCTCCTCCTACATACAAACTAAAGAGGTTAGAATTGGTCCATAAACATTGAAGGTTAGAAGCAATTAAAAGCTCATGCAACAGGCTAATGAGCAAGACTGATCACTAGGCATATGATAAAGGTCTATATTTCAAGAATGGCAATAATTACATTCATCTCTTGCACTTTCCGCTGGTAATCACGAACAGCATTAGCAGCAGCCCCACCAGCCAGGACAGCCTCTTCAAGCTCACGAACTGTTTGGGTTAGCTTTTCAACTTCAGCCACCTTTTGCCATTGCATTTTGTCCAGTATTTTATTCTCCTCCTGGCATTAGAGCAGGAGAGCATTTAACTAAATGTCGCATCCTGCTCATTGATTACAAGATGTACGAGGTCACAAAACACAATAAACTTTGGAAGACGCACCTGACATATCTCAACCTGTTTCATTAGCTCTTGGTTCTTGTTTTGCAGATCATCAACCAAGGATGCCTTTGCCATAGCAATTTGAACAGTTCTCTCAGCCTCAAGAAGGGCAGCCTCCTTTGATTTGGTTAGCCGATCTAGTGCTCTATTGTCATCCTGCAACTTTGCAACCTGAACCATGGAAACAGCCAGCACAAGTGTGACCGATACTCTTTTGGTCTTGATTATCATAGCAAAACAAGACAAACATGAAATAGGAAAATGATTCTATAAACTCAAATGTAGAAGCACCAAAAGCCTAGTCCATTCCGATTTATAAGCTTTAACTGTACAGCATACCGCCAGTCCAGGATGCCTTAGGTGTGGAAAAAGGATGTCTATTAATAAATACAAGACAGCATATCAAAATATACCTCCATCCTAGCCAGCTTGAGCTCTGCTTCCAGAGGTGTGATGATAGCTTCAATAGGAGGCATTTCATCATCCTTCTGTGCAGAGTGGACTCTTCTTAGTGTGGCTTCGGCGGCAAATTGAGCAGCCAATGCTGCTTTTTTCTCATCATTGACTTTTTTTAGCTCAAGGTTCTGTGAAACAAAATGTAGCGTTAAGTGATCTGGAAATAATGGCTATAAAAAAATAGGGAAACTTTCAACAAGGAAATGGCCATAACAAAAATACTACCTTACTTTCCAGAAGCGCTTCAGTTGCTTTAAGTTTTTCATCCACCTTATTCAGCTCATCTGTTAGCTGAAATTATTAAACCCATGGAAGCAATAAGTATCCCTGCATTGGCTTCAGAATTCTAAAATATACTGGCATCTTCATTAAGTACAAGACTTCAAATAGAAACTTTACAGCTGATATATTTATCTATATATATCAAATCAAAGAACTGATAATTTTGCTTTATGAAAGAGTTTCTGCAGTAGGTCTACAGAAATATACCTCTTGCACTGCTTTTTCTTTAAGACGTTCTGAGTTCTTTAAGGACTTAATCTCTGCGAGAGCCTCCCCCAGTTCTCTATCTTTCTCTGCAAGTGAAACAATATTCAATGAGGCTCATTACTAAAAAAAAGGGCACGCCCCACTCAAATGAAGGGATCCACTTTTAAATAAGATTCTAAATTTTTGAATAATGGGAACTTATCAGTTAGAAAGAACAAAATGAAAGATGGCAGTCATGGATACAAGTTTGGTATTGATGCTTGAGAAAACACAAGTGTGCTATATAATGTACCCTCGGCTCTCGGCTCCAGATTTTAACATTTTTTGCAGGATAGCAAAATGTCTACCCAAAATAAGTGGAATAATACTTTGATCATAACGCATATAATAAATAAGATCCATTAGAAAAACAAACCATCTGCATACCTTGATTCCCCAATCTAGGTATCTAAATCAGAGAATACCCACAACTTATCCATCTATATATCAGATGATACGAAATAGATCATGAACTATGCTAAAATGATGCTCAGTCTAAACGCAAGCAACATATAAAGTTCTTACTTTGATTCAAAGATCAACTTGACAACAACAGTTTTCCAACTGCATGTCAAGCAAAATGGCGATGACGACATAACATTGATTATATATATATATAGAGTGTGGGTGTGTTGTTCTGTTTCTATTTCAGATGTGACAAGGAAAAGGGGATATAAGGAAAAATGCAAGATAGCATGGACATTGCATAATTCACTCATTCAGTACATTTATATGTATGGATATCCGGTTTTTTATCATAATTTGATAGTTTGCACTAGGTAAAAATCATGTCTAAGACTCATTCCTCAAATACCCTAACTTCTTCAAGAAAAGATAAATAATTATGGCCAAAATAACTAAATTTGCATCTTGTGGGAAGAATGTGTAAGTTTTATTTAATTGATAAAGATATATCCCAATTCAGAGTGAAACTAATGTAGTTCAATAAGAATACTTTTTTCACAAGTTCAATAAGAATAATTTTGTCACTGATAAAGTTTGCTATTTTTTTTCATTTTTGGCCATCATAAAGTTTGCCACTGAATCGACGTTGTTTTCTGAAAAGAAAGAAAAGAAAGACCGCAGTCGGTATAATGTTCCGACAACGTTTTGTCAAAATTCCTCTTTAGGTTTGATTTTCTCTTTTCCCATAGAATTTCATCATCAGAGAAACAAACTAAATTAATTTCTTTCTGGAAAAAGGAAATTAACGAGCAACTTATGTAACGCGCTCCTCACACTTCTCCAATACGTGGTCGGGAAAAATCAGTAATCCTGGGAACTCCAGATTACCCCAACGAATCAGTTAGGCTCACAGTCATCCGGAATATGCGTTCACATTCTCCCACAGAAAAGAAAAATCCCAAAGAATGAGGAGAAGGAAAAAAAATAGAAAGAACCTCGGAGTTCATTCTCAAGGCGGCTGAGCTCAACGCGGACTGGATCGGAGCCGTGTAAGAGGGTGATGACATCGTCTACTTCGGAAGGTTGTCGGGACAGGGCGTTGGACTTCTTGCGAGCCTTGAAGGAAGCAGAGGAGGTGAGTAGAGGGGGCTTGGCGGCGTCAAACTCATTACCATTGCCAATGTGGGGGTTGGCCATCAGAGATCTGGAAACGTTGAGCTCATACACAATCTTGCCCTGAACCCTAACTTCAAAATCAGCGAGAGTCTGCGAAAATACTATTAAACTAAGATTAACTACTATTGAGGGGGGGGGGAGAGAGAGAAGAATGTGAGAAACAGAAGGGTGAGGTGAATATATATGGAGGGATTAGGGAGGAGGTTTAGGCGGGGGTTTTAAAATTAGATACTGATTATTTAAAGCTCTTCTTGCTGTGAAAGAGGGTGCCGATTGCTGATTAGCGTGCGAATGACAGGGCTTGGAAAATGGAAACATCCCCGGGAAATTATAGGATGCTCCGACTCTGTACCCAACTTAATGTGCTCCTTCACTGTTCTTTTTCTGTTCAGATTTGAGAAAGGCTCACACTGCGACAAGTGGCGACACAAAAGAGCCGGCGAGTCCATTATTATTGTTTCTTTATTGTATGATGATTGATTTGAGGAGTATAAGTCAGTTTTACTTTTTTATTGCCTGAGAATCCAGCTTTAGTAGGAGCATCATTCATTAACACGAATTCTTAATTCTTCTTCTTAATTATTTAATGAGATGAAATAGAATATATCATTGTTACGGACAGTTATGAGAGATTCGGATTCGGCCAATAACGAAATCCTAATGACACGGTAATATGATAGTATTACTTTGTCGTTGTAAAGAATGAAAAATGAAGGATTTGGAAGAGTGTAGGATTAGAAGATTCTGAGGATTAGGGAGATATGGTCAGGAAACAGAGCGCAGAAGATACCGACACGTGTCAGTGGAGACAGTAGCACATGTCTCGACGCGGAATAAAAGGAGGATACAAGCGTGGGCGCATGGTAAAGAATGGTGGGGGCGAAGCAGGGGAGCAGAGGAAGCCCGGAAAGAAAGCAAGGCGGGACAAGGCGCACATGCGAGTTGGAAAGGTGGAGAGCACACATGACAAATCTTAAATCCAGCCAATGAACCTTCGACGTTTCTGCCCACTGGGCCCACTTTTCCCTGTTCTTTTTCAATAAAAAAATGCAAAAAAATAAAATGCTGATACCTGCATTCCCTAGTAAGTTTCTGATGAATGATGAATCCGCCGATGATCAAATTCTTCATCATCCTTCCCACCCCAATTGACCCGCACGCGCCTCGACACGTGCGTGCGCTCTTCATTGTTGGGATGTTGATAATCCAGGCGTATGTATGCGGTCACATATTCAAACTTTGTCTCACTCTCTGCCACACGTTCGAATTTAATACCGGGGGTTATCCGTACCATCACGAATCAGCTGTCAACATCTGGCCCTAAAACGGATCAGGTCCCAGTTCACCTGGATTCGGACTCAATTGCTTGAGGCTTGAATAATCTCTTAACGGCTGTTTGCATTAGCGGTGGAGAAAGAGCTTTTTTTACACATGAGTTTTTGAAAAAATTAGATAAAGAAAAGTCAAATTTTAGATGTGATTTATGTTTGGATTAACGGTGGCAGGAGTGATTTTTTTTCTAACCTTAAACTTACTTAGATTAACGTTTGAAAAGCTCGTTTAGATGAAAAATGACTAAAAATAGTATAAATCTTATTGAATACTATATATATATATATATTAGTTATATATATTGTGATAATTGAAGTGAAAAAATTAAAAAAATGATAAAATAAAAAAGATACAATTATTATTGAAAAAAGAAAAATACACAAAAGTATTTAATTAAAAAAGAATAAATTTATATTTAAATCAGTAAATAACTATTTAAATTTAGATTCAAAATTCAATTTGCCCAAACCTCCAGAAAAAAGGAATTCTCCTAACTACATTTTCAGCGTGTATGTATATGGATTTAGGTCCAAATGCTAGTTAACCCTTTCATTAGGGTCCAATTCTTAATGAAGATATATTTGAAAGTGCTCATGGGTTTTATTTAACGGTGAAACATGCGCTTTATATTTTAACAAGAACCAATTTCAATATTTACGACGTATAGTTGGTAAAATCATTTTCATAAACACATCAAGCCGAATTGAGAATCTCTATCGTACAAAAAATTAACGTATATGGAATCCAAGGTGGTTGAGCTTAATCATTCTCTTAAGTGAAGAGTCACAGGGCGCTTAAATTATTTTCCATGTCACAAAGATAGCAATAGGAGTAGTGCAGGGGGTGTAAATCTACTTTATTCCTTCAAAAATCAATCATCCACACATCAAAAACACAAAACCAACACAACAGCAGAATCATGCAAAATTTTCCAATATACATTGATACAATGGTAGATTGAGGCCAAAAATTTTTTTTTCAAAAAACAAAGGCTGAACGAATCTAAGAAGTGGAGAAAGCAAAAACAACCAAGTTAAGTAATTTTCTTATCCAAACTAATTTAAGCTTGGCTGCAGATTTGAAGCACGGTTGAGGGAGAGAAAAAAAAAAAAGCCAACTCTTTAGGAGAATATAAGGTGAAAGCTAGTCGCTTTGGAAGCAAGCCAAAGAACATAGCACCCTGATGCCAATCTTGACTTCGCACGTCCGACAACTCCTTTCACTCAACGGCGTCATCACTATGTTCAAGATCCAAGGATGAGAAAGAAGAAGCAAGTTGACAAGAAATGGTTTGCGGAGGACTAGATGGGAGTAATGGTGGAGGCGTAATTGCTGCACAACAGGTCATCCCTCGTTTTTGAAATGCCATTAATTATGCCCAATGGTCACACTTAAAAGCTGCTTCTTCGGCAGTGAGAAGCGCCTGAGATGAGCTTCTCTCAGAAGCTCCTTTTTTGGAAGAAGCCCAGTGAAAAAAAAACATCATCCCAAACGATGCTTCATTATCTCGACCGAGCTTTTGGCAGATTTTGTGAAATAGATAGGCTTTTTCTTTTCCCTAACGTGTTCCCAAACAAAACAAACCGTGAAAAAATGAACCTTACGTAATGCGTTGATTATTTCATTAATCTCCTGCAACGAACTTATAAATAAGAAACAACTCTACCCAAAAGGAAAAGTTCCACTTTTTCTAATTTCTCCTTCATATCAATCACGGGTAAAATCCCTACTTCTTCCTATTAAAAATCACTAGCTAATCATTCAAATCTCTCCCCTTACATCAAAGATCCAGGTAAAAATCATAAAATTTCCTATAGTCTATTTGGGGATTTTGGTTAAAAAATAAAAATGTTATTAGTTAATTAACATAAAAGATGATATTTTATATGTCTCACTAAGTTTCACAAACATACAAAAGATTTTCAGGTTAATAATTCTTATACAGAGCTCCTTTTTAATCAAATCTCATTATTGACTGAATCTGATAATGCCAGATTCTGGTTCCCCTTTTCCTTGCTTTTCATATCCATCATGGTCAACACTAATTAAACGGGAAATATATTTGATTGATAAAAAAGAAAAGGAAACAGAAAGAAAGGGAGCAAATATCGCCCTAATTTTATGATTGATTGCACTTATAAGTTAAAATTAAGAATCAGATTAAGCTGCATCATTCAAAAGGCTTCACCAACAGTAATCTGATTATTTGAATGAAGTGCATGTCTGACATCACATATGAAAGACTTATAAATTCTTATGCACATAAATCGAAACAACACTCCTCTTATATACTTACCTCATATACCGTAAATCACAATTGAAAAATTACTTTTGAAGACTCCAATCACTCTTCTAAAGGAGAAAGCCAATATTAAACTTACAGCAACATCCAAAAAATGAAAAGCCTAAAAGGAGGAGGATTGCTTGTAAGCTAAACATAACACTTCACACCTATCGATCACAGGCTCAAGAGTCAGTTTCATTTCACACTCAACAAGGTTTATTACAACACCAAATCACTAGTTGCCTGAATTTTCCCTCCAATAACGGATATATACCCCACTTAATGGGGTAATGCCCAGGCCGAATAAGGAAAGAAAATAGAAAGAAACACTACATAAATCTGTAAGGGTTGGTTACTTAGATCAGATCTTGAACAAAGCTCCTGAAACTTCAAATACAGGTGCCTTTAACAATACCCAAAAAAATAAGGTATAATATTATGCGAGATGTCATACTTGGATTCTAAGATATAGTTTACCGCCCCAACAGGAATTGAAGGCAAGAGTCCTTCAAAAAGGCTAATCATATAGAACTTGTTAAATTGATTTTGAATTATTGGCTATTGCAGCTTCGCGTTCCTGACGACGTTGTTCCCTCTGCAACAAAGATAAGGTTAAGAGTCATTCAAATAGACTAATTGATAAATCAATGGCAGATATATCTCTTCATCACTTTTTTTGGCCTCACAGCTCATCATTATTTTATTTTAACAAACAAATAATACACAAGGAAAAACCCAATTCCAGAGATTGATTGGTTATGGCCGATCTTAAAAAGTAAATGAAAGAACGCCTATTAATAGACTAATTGGATGAAGTAATTATTCTCGTATTCCAGTTATGCAATTTTGAGGTCTGCGCTATGGATAAAATATTTTGGGCTAATAGCAAAAGTGCCCTGATAGAGCTGGCATGATGTCACAAAATTGCATAAGGGATCAAAAAAATATAAAATAAAATAAAGTGTAGCAAACTTTTCTTAGCAGATAGCCAAATAACAGATCCAGATAATAGGAAAAACTAAAGTGAGCAACATTCTTACCTTTCTTTCCCAATAAGGATGAAAGCAAACAAAGTCATAGACTGGAGTAATTGTTGAAACCAAAACAGCATTTAACCCAGTAAACACCAGTAGCCCTGTCATGGGTCGGGTTCTGTGAGGCATGTTTCTTTCTTATAGAGATCAGGCCCTGCAATCATATGCCATCTGAAGTGAGCATTGATAAATATAAAAGGGTAGATGACAGAATACTCGCTGCTCAGTTATTGTCATGCAGAGAAATACATAAAAAGATATCATAACCAAAACCAATGGCTTAAAATGGTGTCTGTGTACTAAAAATTTCAGACTCCACTCTAGAGTAGCCATGACAATCGTCACTGAATCCATAACAAAGTCCATACTTCCTAATTCTATATGATACTGTAACTGAGATTCAGTCATTTATGACGGCACCACTAAAACCTAGACCAGTCACAAATTCAGTACACACAGTCAGGTTCCAAATCCAAGAGAAACATTCACTATCCAAACTTAAGCTGAGTATAAAAACAGAGAAAAATACCACTTTTAATGCAGTACTTACACACCCCACAAAATATGCTATCGAAAAATCTGCACTCCATCAAACCATTACCGGAGATGACTAGCTATGTTTGGAAGGAGGAAAAAGAAGCTGAGGACAGGGAATGGAAGAAGGGACTTTTATGGTGTTTGATAGGTGTTAGACGTATTTGCACAGGAAAGCCAGCTTCCATCATGTGAAGGAAAGTGGGTTCCTCTCATGTAGCAGTAGTGGAAAGGCTGAACGTTCAGAGGAAGTGAGAAGTCAGGGACAATTCAGCCCCTGGAGTTTGTAAGAGAGAATGAAAGAGCATAAGGTGGACGGATCAAGCCAAAGAACAGCCTACAACGGAACACAATTGCTGTCATTGCGAGAGAGCAGACCATCAGAATTTGGCTTTCAGTAAGTAACCTTAAGCTGCATTCTGCTTGCTATCCACGACATCTACAATATTTCCTCTACATACTTTTGAGACTACCGTATTCATAAATTGCTAGGAACAAGTAATTTATCAAGTAAATTGCAATTTAAGATCAGCAATGAAGAGAACAAAGTCAAGTTCTGTTATGTTCAGTGCATGAATAGATTAATAAGCCAAAGTTAAAAAGGGACGATTCAACTGCAATATCAAAATTCTAATTCACCACAAAGGCAAGCTCCACAAACATCTTCATTTTAGCAGAACCTACAATCAAGCTTCTTGAATTGACAACAGGCAATCTAGTTATGGAGCATCAAGCAGTCAGATCAATCAAACCAGTAGCTAGACACAAATTGGAAAATAATTAACACATTATTGTTTAAATTAACGAAATGGACCTCCCGTGCGTTGCACGGGAAGATTTAATTCATGACCAAACTCACATCTACTACCAATCACAAACGGTGCTTAGCCACAGATCTTAAACTGATGTTCGCTTCACATTCCAACACACGCGGCAAACAAACAAATACAATCCAACTACACACAGATAACAATAATGTTCAACTGGACGACAATTGGTACGTGTCAAGCATTCGCCTACACTCAGGACTATGCTCATGTCTCGCTAACCATTAGCAACCATCTCCGAACAAACACACGCACAATAAGGTAACTCAAGCTGCAATCAATCATGCAAACATTACAAACACGCTAATACAGGAATCGATATAAGTTGTGAAGCGAACACAATTTTAACTTCTTGATTTCTAGAAACATTTCAGAAATCACCCGCAATAGTTCTTGATTTCTACAATCCAGCAAACACAAACCAATGGTTCTGGGCATTCACTCCTAATTCGCCCGAGACGAAAAATTGGAGGCTACTGGGTAGGACCTAGAAGATGAAAAAATAATCATACCTCGGACGAAAAGGGACGAATTAGAAATTATGGAAGGCTTCCTGTTGGGACACACCAATAGGAACAAGCCCTATCAGGGCGGCGCCAAATGCAGCGGGCAGCCGCGGCGCTTCTCTGCGAGGAACAAGCTCAATACGTCTTAGAGACACCTTCTCTGATGATTATCGCCTTTAATTTGCAGCTTCCTCACAGTCACCGAGTTGAACGCACATTGAACCAGGCCGAAGTGAAAATCGAAGTGTTACGATACAAATACCATTTCTCAATTTGCGCATGTCATGCTGTCATCCTCGCGTTTTTTGTAAAGGGAGGCAAATATTGGGGCAATCTTGCCCTTACCAGTTTTGTTGTACTCCCAAGCTACCCATGCAACTAATAAACAAAGACTTTTCTGCCCTGGGGATTATGTATTGCTGTGTTTAGCAACCACATTAGTATAATTAAATTTTTGTTTTGAATATTATAAACACGTGCTTATCCTGATAAATTCCGTGTTCTAAAGTCTAAACTAAAGTTAATTGTTTATAATATAAATATAAAATTTTGTTTTTAAGTATTGACGTAAGTTTTTTAATGATAACTTGTTAAAATTAAACATACATTTAAGTTTTAGTCCTAAAATATACTTTTGGTCCTCTTTTGATAATTTAACTTTATAAAGTATATTTTTAATTTTATATTTATAATATCGTTAATGTTGCTAACAGAAAATATTAACATAATAAACTTAAGCGATGATTGTATCGATAATAAAACATATTTATGTTTTAATTTTTTTAATATAGTATATTTATATTGTTAAACTAAAATAAACTAACCAATGACTACAAATGAAATCGATATTTTGATATATCAATTAATAAATTAATATATTTAAATTATTTAAATAATATTTTTTTAATACAATTAAGGTTTTGATATTAGTCATTTCATTAAGATTTTAGATATTTTTTAATTTGTACATATTTTTAATTTAATATTAATAGTATTTAATTACATAATCATTACTTGAGTTAATGCCGTTTGAGTTTGTTACATCAGCATTTTCTATCAATAACATTAATGATGTTAGAAATATATAATTAAAAGTATATTTTATAAAATAAATTAATTAAAAGTATATCTCACGTAGATTTAAATGACTAGATGAGGTGGACTATCTTTATATTCAAAAATTAGAAAAATGGCATTAGGGTTGGCAAAAAAGAAAAATGACATTGGGTTTATGGCTGCACCTGCAACGCTTTTTTGCCTGTTTGGTTAAGGGTGGAAACAGGTCAGGTCAGGCTTTGGCCTTAACAGGCTGGCCTGTATTGTAATAAATCGACCTGTGCCTGACCTGTAGCCTATCACAGGCTTTTTTGTCGGCCTGAGCCTGGCCTATTCACAGGCCAGGTATGGCCTGAGGCCTATTAAAAATTAAAAGCCTGTATTTTTTTTATACAAAAAATACATATTCACAACAGTAACCAATCAAAACAAGCCTTGCCACTACAGATTTAATCCAAACGGCCGAACCCCAAAACAGAAGAACAGGGTTTAAAAATAGCTATTCAAGAACAATAGATGCTAAACTTTTTTTTTTGGCCATCAAATCCTGAACTAAAATCATAAACGATACAGAATCAAATATACAGATCATGGAAAAATCAAAATAATCAAAATGGTCCACATCGAAATACGAGAATCGGAGTAGCGACGCCAAACAAAGAAGCAAAATTGTTTTCAAGACTTGCAGGAATGAAGAATCTTTGCCAAGAGTCATGACTGCAAATTTGCAATAAGTCGAATGCAAATTTCTGAGCTATACATTGCATCTACGGGGTGTTTAGCAGGGAGTACCTGATTCTCATCGGCACAAACAGAACTCAAGCGATTCTATGCCATCGTCGATTCAAATCAACGAATGTTACTCAAGTTTCTGAAATTTGGATGACAATGGGTGTTCCGGTCGAAGTGAGGGGTCGAAGAACTCCGAGAACCTCGTTGAAGTGAAGCCAACCGAATCGGAGAATCAGCCTAATCGGACGGCTTCTGAGAGTCTGGGTGGACGAGGACGAGTCACGACACAGTGGGAGTGAGATCGGAGTGAGATCGTCGACTGAGAGCGAGATCGGAGTGAGACGAGGATCGTCGATTGAGAGCAAGATCGGAGAAGGGAGGACGGACAGATGCGCAGACGAGGATCGTCGACTGACAACGAGATCGGAGTGAGAGTGAGATCGTCGATTGAGAGACTGATAGCGAGATCGGAATGGGGGTAAGAGTGGGACTGTGGGAGTGGGAGTGGTAGAGACGACTGCGAGAGTGAGAGTGAGAGATTTGAGAGATGAGAGGCTGAGATTGAGATTTGAGCGAGAATGGGCGATGAGACTGAGAGGGGGAATTGGGTTGTTGGGACATTGGGGGTGGAGCAGCCCAGTTTTCTTTTAATATATTAACAGGCCAGTCTAATAAGTTAAAAAGGTTTATCAATAGATTTAGACCTAGCCTATTTAATAAATCAGGTTTTAAAATAGGTTTGGGCCTGATCTTTTATTCTACTAGGCCAAACCTGATCAGGGCGGAAACAGACCAGGCTGCAGGCCCCTGTTAGGCCGCCTGACCTGTTTCCACCCCTAATTGGGCGCCTTGGATGCCATTACTGCCGAAGATGATGATTTGAGTGGTATTTTAGGTTTTTCGTTTTATTCCTTCTTAAACAAGATATTGACTTAACAGAGTTTATAAATAAACTTGGCAAGTAGGCAACTGATTGATTGGGTAACATTACATTATACAAGTCATTAGTTTATCATGAACTTAATTACACAATATGCATTATTCTTGTTGGGAAAAGTGTCCGCATTCAACGTACATTGTATCTCAATTATAATTACATACAATAGGAGGACACGATATGCATATGATTGTCAGATAATACAATATGCATGGCGAGGTTGCATGATACAGTTAATATGTTGGCCGTGTTAAAGTAAAATACATTACTGATGTCCAGTTCATTTCTAAATAAATTATGAAAAATATTTATATCAAGTTTCTTATATTCATTTCGTCAAATTCTTTAATTACATCTGACCATATGTCCTATTTTTAAATCATTATTATATAACTATAAACTCAAATAAAAAGAAAAGACACATGATCATGCATGATTAAAAAACTTAATGTAATGAATACAATGAACGTGATATAAGTATGGTCTATAAATTATTATTTTAAATATATCTTAATTGCAAGGTCAGCATGAATCTTTTAATTACTGCTTGTGATAAAAATTAATTTATATTTTGATAAACCCTGATATGAAAAATATAGAATTCCACAATAGAGATAAAAGATAGAAGATGGACATCTTAATAAACATCCAGTGCCTGTTTGGATTAGCCGTGGAGAATGAACTTTTTTTGCATATGGGTTTTTGGAAAAGTCGGGTAGAAAAAAATTCAAATTATAGATGTGATATGTGTTTAGATTGACGGTGGCAAAAATGACTTTTTTTCTAACCTTAAACCCATTTGGATTAGTGTTTGAAAAGCCCGTTTAGATAGAAAATGATTGAAAAGGGTATGAATCTTATTAAATACTATATATATTATTTATATATATTGTGATAATTGAAATTAAAAAATATAAATAAAATCTGATAAAATTTAAAAAATTCAATTATTATTACAAAAATACACAAAAATACTTAATTAATAATAAAAAAATCTATTTTTAAATTATAATTCATATATGTAATGAATCATTAAGGCTAGAAAAAGGTACACTTGTCTAAGTCCACTTGCGAAAAATGAAAATAATAATGTGAGATTAATTTCTGGTATTTAAAAAAAAAAAAAAAGAGCGATGAGGAGCATAATTGTGTCACATGCACATATATTAAGATAAAAGAATTTGCCAATTACATTCCCACACACTACCACTAAGCTTCTCAACGCCTTCAACCACACCTGAGCTTCTATTGGAAGCTCCTTCTCCTGTTGAAGCCCATTGAAGCCCGATCCGGCCTGACACTCTCCCAAATAGACGCATTTCAGTCAAATGGGCTTTTGGCTTGTCGCTGAGTGTTTTTTTTTTTTGGACCTACCAGATTCCCAAACATATCCTTAGATGTTAGGTGATTGCCACGGACCACGGTCAATAGGATCGAAAGCTGAGCTTTAGGCTTGTCAGCTTTTTTTTTTTTGGAACCAATCACCACGTCTGTTGTTATTCGTTTGTTATGTTGAACAATTTATTATAAATTATTTCTAATTATTGATTTTAATTATCAATTGCTCTTTTTCGATATTTGTTTGTAGTGGTGGGAGAGTAATTGCTTGTATTTATAAAATTTACCAGCAAATTGCAAATAATCCTGTCATTTTTTTGCATTAAATTAATCCAGTACATCACGAAATATCCGCGTATTAAAATTTTAATCTCTTGATTAAAATATTAATTAAATAATTTTGTAATTCAATTTGATCGTTGACTAATGTTTTAACCACTGTTTAAAGAAACGGATTAGACTGGTCGGACCGTCGGCCAATCACTGAGACCGGCTGGATATATACATTGGACTATTTTTATGAGAGGGTCATTTTGGACCGTCATTTATCAATTTTTGAGCCGGAAACCAGACCGGTTTTTAAAAAACCGTTTGCCCAATAAAAATATGAAAAAAAACAACATTTTAAAAGTTAGACCAAACGTTGAGTCGGAAAGGTCAGCGGGTCATGGTTTAAACTGTTGGAACGGTTGAGATGTTCTATCGAACCGGAACATAATAATTAAATTTAAAAATATTATTTATATATATTATAATTAGTCTATAGTCTGATTTCATAGGAAGTTAATAAAATCACAAAATACCATTTAAAGAAGAACATTAAGTCAATCATCAACCTAACAAAATGCACTAACAATAATAATTTCATGATTTGTCAAACATTGGTGGCTCTTGATTGTGAAAAAAAAATTATTTTTCTACAACTTTTTTTTATAAAAAAAAATTGATGCAGCAAAAAAATTTTTAAAAAAATGACATATAAATTTAGACATGCTACTTTATTTTATTTATATTATATGCTACTAATTTTAATAATTTGGTTTATTGTAAATTATTTTATAAATATGTTTTTGAAGAAAAAGGCGAAGAGACTCATCCTCAAACTAAGGATGAAATTGGAAGCATTGGGATTGGAGTTGAAGGCCTTGATTTTGGGTCATTTTCTTAAGAAGATGATGACATTTACCACTCTAGTCCTATTTATAAATCCATTTTTTAACTAAATCTCACATACCAATGAGATGTAGTTAACTCAATGATTATGACGTAAATTTACAACTATACCTTCATTTATAAATAGGTACTTTTCAATTATGTTTTTTCTATCTATCTTTAATTATTTCTTCATTTGTACAATAAATAGGGGTAAAATTACTACAATCTCATTTATTACATTGAAATCAGACTTATAAATAAGACCAATTTTTTTGGTCGAGAATGACTTATAAGCAGGATTATAGTGGTATGATCCAAATACCTTTCAAGAAACTCATGTTTGAATTAATCAAGAGTCACCAGTGTTGGACAAGTCATGAAATCATTATTGTTAGTGCATTTTGCTAAGTTGATGATTGACTTAATATTCTTCTTTAAATGGTATTTTGTGACTTTATTAATTTCCTATGAAATTAAATTATAGACTAATTGTAATATATATAAATAATATTTTTAAATTTAATTATTACGTCACTAGTCTGACCAAACAACTCGATCGTTCCAACTGTTTGAATCATGACCCACTGACCTTTCCGACTCAATATCTTATCCGAGTTTTGAAACATTGATTTTATAACTTACCCCCATTATTGTCAATTTTTCTGTCTAGGGTACCACACCGCACCTTTGTTTATAGTGCATGTTCAGTGACAGTACAATGTTTAAAATTATTACTCATTATGTTAAAAATAATAATTGATCAATCGTAAAAAATAAATAAATAAATTTAACCATTGGTCAGTAGCTATGTGTTGACTCTTGACGACGGGCATAATAATCAAGTGGCATCCGCGACACGATCTAAAGTTAACTCAACATTGGTTTTTTTTTTTTTTATGGAACACCATATCTAAAATTCATTAAAGGCTTGTTTGACATAAGAGGGGAGGAAAAGTGAGCTGAGGGAAAAAAATTGATTTTAAAAAATAAAAAAATATGGTTAAAAATTTTTAATTAATTTTTTACTATTTTATCTTACATCTTTACTGTATTAACATTTTATAATCTTTATTTCTTTAATTTTTTTAAATCCAATCTATAAAAATTATCCCTCCCCTCCCTTCTCCTCCAAATTCCTCTTCCCAAACAAACCATAAGAATTAGTTCGTAGGTTGATATGCGTGTGTGTTTAGAGCAGCGATTGCAAAAATGACTTTTAGCAATCTTACTTTTGGGTAAAAATCAGATTATGTAATATGATTTATGTTTGAATTGATGGTTGTATAAATGACTTTTATAAAAGTAAAACTTGTTTGGATTGACTTAAGTATAAGTGACTTTTGTGATAATAGTAAGAGAGAAATTAAATTTAAAATTATAAAAAATTTATGAAAGTTAAAGTTAGGGAACTTGGGAATTAAAAAATACACAATTTAATGAAATAATACTACATAAGTAATTAAATCATATGTCCCATACAATTTTATCTCTAATTGAGTCACGAATATGATTCATTTGGGAGGAAAATCGCCTAGCATAATTTATCACAGAAGGCTATTCATCTACGCTATTATTATTTATATCAACTATATTCTCAACTTTAGCTTGGTGAAACACTATATCAGTGGCATTATTTCTCTTAATAAAATTATGTAGGGCCATTATTACACAAACACTACGGACTTGTGTCTGGTAGATGTACTTGCGCATTTTTTATAACAATTCAAATCGATTCTTCCATATTCCAAAAATTCTTTATATAGTAGCTGTACTTAGCATCATTTTTTTAATCTCACGCGCGCGCGCGCACATATATATATATTGCCATCGGAATATTTATATAATGACATAACTAGTGTGGGATATTTTTTAAAAAAAAAAATCATTACAGCCAAAAGCTACATTCTATTGCCTTATGGGACAAAAGATACAGTTGAGGGCTTCTGAGAAAGCGGGTTTTTGGACCATAAGGCAGTTTTGAAAATCGCCAATTCAGACATTCAATTTTTTTTTTCTCAATTGCAATCGGGCCTGTGCCCCTTCAATCAGGCTTTTGAAGGCTTAAACGCTTAACCAAACATACACTAAAATGAACAATTATGACAAATGATGTCATGTCATTCGAATTTCAATCCAACTCAATAAGACACGATCATGAAAGAAATATTAATGAACAAGTAACTTCTACCTACAATATGAAAGAGCCTGTTTGGGGAAGCATTTTAGGTCAAAAACGTGCGGCAAAGAGGAGAACACATCATGGCCATGATTTTAATCGTTTGGGAAAGCGTCTAGCTCTACTGGGCTTCTCCCACCAATATGGCTTCTAGAAGAAGCCCACGTTCCTTGCTTTTCTCTCCACGCGATGGGAGCTAGTCACAGTAGAAGAAGATTATTGGGGAGCATTTATTAGCTTCTGTCCTCATTTCGAGCTTCTATTTCAGCGACGCGAGGATTGAGTCAGAGCTGAGCTACGTTGCTGCGAGCTTGACGATGTCGTCTACGAGGATTAGGTCAGAGTCGAGGAAGACGACTTTGCGAACGAACGGTGGGAGGAGGTTGGCGAGGTAGTAGCGAGCATAGTTGAGGGGGCAGTCCAATGAGGAGCATATGGAGGAGAAGATGAGGCCGGAGACAGCGGTGTTGTCGAAAGGGTAGATGGGAAACGGAGGTAAGGGAAGGAAGTGGAAAGAGTGTGGTCGTGGACGAAGGAGGAGGAAGACTTGGAGGCGACGGAGACAAAGTGGAGACGAAGTTGTCAGGACAGGAGGAGTGTTGGAGTATGGAGAAACATGGAACCCAAGATTAATGTATGTTTTATTCTCTCAGTGAAAGGCACGTGCAATTATTAGAGGATGATAGTGAAAGAACATGTTTTCTCAAAAAAAAAAAAAAAAAGAAAAAGAAAGAAAAAGAGAGAGCAAAAGAAAAGAGTTACATAATACTCCATCCAATCCTTTTTATAAACAATTTTTATCCTTATTGCACAAAACAAGCTAGCAGTTAATATTAGTTAAAAATAATAAAATGTGTAAAAAATGTCATGTTTCTTCTAAATATACCCACATTTATGAAAAAAGCATAAGAGAGAAAATAAGTAACAAATATGAGAGAGTATAAGTATAAAATATGAGAGAGAATGTGTAATAAATGAGTAAATGAAAGAGAATTAGTAATGAGTAGTATATAATTAATATAAAGATGCATATTTAATAGGGTAGAAAAGGAAAAAAATAGTTTAAAGTTTGAGACATAAGGAGAAATTTATTTATAAAAAGGACCAACCCAAAAAGAGAGAAATTTGTTTATAAAAAGGACTGGAGGAAGTAATATATGTAGTATTCAATAAAATTTATTTCCTTTTCAGTGATTTTCCATCTAAATTAATTTTTCAAAAAACAATCTAAACAGGTTTAAGATTAAAAAAAAGTCATTTCTGTCATCGTCAATTAAAATATAAACTACATTTACAATCAGATTATAAAAAAAATTACTTTTCTATTGTTAATATAAACAGACATTAAATAAAAGAAGGCCCTTATATTAAAAAATTTGGATATTACTTTAATTTATCCAAGTTTAGGATGTTTCGTGTAGAATCGCTTCCAGCCGCATGAACAATACTTTCAAGGATTTTTTGTCTCCCTTGCTTTATTTTTTAACCCGTAATCATTATGTTAAAAGTACCTGCTCTTTTTTGTCAGTTTCACGTGCTCATGCTTTTTCCTTCTTATCCACCTGCTAGCTGCTATGCTATCGCTGTTTGGGTTTGAAACTTTGAATCAAAGGATCCTCACAAAAAATCCGCCCACATCCTTAATTTCAAAACTATGTAATTTTAATGATTGTGTGGGAAACACCTAAATTATGATTTTAAAAACTATTTTTTATAAATTAAAATAAAACTTTTTTCATATATTTATCTCGTAAATTATAAAAATTATTCTTAAAAGCTAATCCAAACTCACACTTATAATGTAAAAATAAGTTAGAAAAGCTTTGTTGAAAAAAAAAGGCATCCATCACAATGGAATACTTTTTTAATACCATTTAGTATTTTAATTAATTTTTAGTACATCCAATATCCTAAAATATTTTTTTGGCGGCACCCAACATCTAGCAGCTAGCACCCATGACACAGAAATATTTTTTTAGTAACACTCAATATTCTAAAGTAATTTTTAGTGCATTTTTTTAACATCCAATATACTGGGGGCTACTAAAAAAATATTTCTGAGTGATGGTGATAGATACTAGGTGCCACAAAAAAACATTTTAGGGTGCTAAATGTACAACAAATTAATTTGGGATACTGAATACTACTGAAAAAATATTTCATAGTGATGGATGACTTTTTTTCAAAAAAAAAAAAGAAAAAGCTTCCCGACTTATTTTTACCCAAAAATACTTAGTTTTGAGGTAAAAGATGGGAGCCAATGTAAAGGGTCAAGGACAGAATCATAATCTGAATTTAAATCTCCCTCGTTAAATTTTTCTCTTTCATTTTGAAATTGAATTTCCCTTATTTTTTATTTCTCCGCTACTAGCAGGGGTGCGGGTCTTGCCCTTTGATGTCTTCCAAGAGGCGCCCAAGCCATTATTTTGCTTGGAAGAGAGTCACAACGGTTCTCTCCCTCTCAGAGAGAGAACCAAATGGAATTGAATTTTTTATCAGAACATAATCATCATGATTGCAATGTGTAGTGACTGTTTGGAAAATTACAAAATCATAGTTTTATAAGACTTTTTTTTTATAAGTTGAAATAAAACTCATTTCACACACTTATTTTATAAATCATAAAAATTATTTTTCAAAAACTAATCCACAAATGCACGTAACAGAAATGTAATTAATGTACTAATACAAGTTAATCATAATAGATTTATCACCACGAATACGGGAATTTTTCTAATTACCTCTAATAAGGGGATTACTTATGCATATGATTATCAACTAATAGAATATGCATAGTGAGGTTGCATGATGCATTATTTTTTTACTTTTTTTTTATGAAGAATTAGACTTGTAATTTTTAATAGCTTTATTGCTAATGTTTTTCAATTAAAACAAAATAGCTGCACGTTTTAATATTATTAACGGGAGGAACAATTAAGTGAACTAAAAAATTACACCTGTTAATTTCCCACAAATTTTCATGTTTGAAGCAACATTCCAAAGTCCAAGCGCTTCCAGAATGTCAAACACTTAGTGCCTGTTTGTTTCAGCGATTCGATTGCTTATAAGTTGTTTTTTAATAGTGATTTACGGTATACGAAGTAAGTATGTGAGAGGAGTTGTGTCTCGATTTACGTAAAAAACAACTAATAAGCAATCGTAACGCCCAAACAAACAGCTCCTTAAATGTTTGACATGGGCATGTTTATTATAGTATTGAAATTACTTATAAGCTGTTTTTTACGTAAATTGAGACAACTTTTCTCACATACTTACCTCGAATATCGTAAATCACGATTAAAAAATTATTTTTAAACATTTCAATTACTGTTTCCAACGAGCACATGATCATATTGTTTAGACAAGCGCTTACAGTATGGATAATAGCAACAAAAAGGGAACATGGTAATTTCCACGTCAACTTAATTGACTCTAACGAGCCCACCAATCACCAACCCACGAACCACGTTTCACTGGGTCTGAATGAATGAATAATTATCCGTAACGAATGAAGTTGCACCATAAAGAAATTTCTACACAAATATTTTGCCCCTAAATATTAGAATATATAATAAAGCCCCAATATTTATTAAGAGACTCAAATTCCATGCAACACAAAATCCCCTTGTAAGAGTATAACATGATCTCCAACACTTCAAAACACACTCCATCAAGTTCACACTGTTAAAACTTCAAAAAGCTTATGATTTTTTTTAAAAAAAAAAAAATTAAAATTCATGCTCTAATCTTGATTATACCATAAATAATGGGAGTATAAGGTACACCCCCATAAAACAAAGCTGATGTCTCGAGCGATGAACACTTGAAAACACAAGTACAAATACTATTCTATATTTCCCCCCTCAATTCTATCAATCAAAGCATCTACAACAAACCCAGATTATTGAGACTATTTTCAAACTAAAGAAAAATCAGCCAGAGATAAGAAAGGTGGGTACTAACATCAGGCCCCAGCAGTACGTGGAGAGATATATTACATATGAAGATGTGTACAAATCAAATTTTACAACACACTACTAGGCTTCAAGAGAATTTTGGTGTACAATGACCGTGTTCATGAACATAACTCAGATGGGGCATTGAAATACCTCACTCCCTTGGCCTGGCAAGCCACAGCGAACTCAAGGCTCGTAGCCTGGAGAAATAATCACTTATTGCAAGAAGAGCTCGAGCTGACTGCCTTGTGGTTAATATCCGCAACATTTGTTGTAATGTTTGCTGCCGCAGATTGTCAGCCTAGGCATATCATTAGACGATTAGATTAATATCTTTTTTCATTAATTGGATGTTAGCGAAGAGTCATTCTTATTCAGTATCTACCAAATACTCTGATGATTGTCTGCATATGTAAATCCATCAGCTGAAGATAGATAGATAGTTACCTGCCGAAGAAACCCCTCAAGAGTACCCAGCTTCCCCATGGCCATAGCCATCTGCCCCATGTAGTTTGCCACATTTCCTGAAGGCCCCGATGGGGTGGATGACTCATTAGCCAATGTCTCAGCTAATGACTGTTGTAATGCATCCATTCCTTGGGACAGCGCATCTTCGGCCTGTTGGGATGACTGTTGCAAGCTGTAAATGTTCATCAACTGTTGCTCTGTCAATGGCTCCAAATGGTTTCCAAGAAGCTGAACCAGCGCCAACAAAGTGCATAGTTAGGCAGGAAAATTTCACAAAGAAAAGTCCTTCAAGAAATTATTACGGGCATATTGCTACTCACTTGCTCCAGCATACCATGAAAAACAGAATGCAGCGTCTACTCGAAATTTGTGTGTGTGAGAGAGAGAGAGAGAGAGAGAGAGAGATTTCTTACCTTGAGAAGCTCAGATGAGCGAAAGCCTCCAATCCACATGAAACATCTCTCAGCTGGTGTTTTCCACATCCCAGATAGTATGTGGAAGACATCAGCTTTCGCTGCAACACCCTTAAGCTTGAAAATTTCTTCATAGTGTGACATAACATTGTCAACAATTGTCCGAAGTTCAATATCGCCGGCATGAGAATTGACTGCAGCCCTTAGTTCATTTATCTGCCGATTATGTTCTTCTAACCAACGTGCATACTCTACATCAAAAGTCATTGCACCTGCATCACAAGCCAGTTAACAGGACTGTTAATGATTGACTGATTGAGAATCCCAATCAAAGAATACAAACTTTTACAAGGTAGAAGAATGAATTGGCTAAACATTTAGGACAGCAAAGACACAAGGAAGCTTCATTAGGAAATAGTAGGGGGAGTTTGTCAGGAAAATGGGAATTTAAAAAGGGTAAGGATAGAGGGTGAGGCATAAAATTGGAAAAATTTAAGGGAGGATCAAGTTTCTCACAGTAAGCTATCGTTTTATAATCAGTGTATGGCTTAAGGCTGGCAGAGAGGAAAGCCACAACTCACAAGCCTTTGCATCTGTCTATGGGTGATTGAAACACCATAACTTGGCATCAAGAATTCATAACCTAAGGTGATTTACAAGTCTATTTGACCAACATATATAGAATATAAATATTGTCCTCTAACATGGTCAAAGATACTAATAGAAAGGGACGAAAGCATACAGGAAAATTTAACCCAACCTATGATCACAGGGTCATTTGAAGTTGGGTTTAGAACCGAGGTTACAGATAAAACAAGGCACAAAAAGCTTCGCTTGATTTGGGATCCCACGTTGAGATAAGGCGAGCAACTTAGTCGGACGCATCATCAACTTGTCAATGTTACAGTTTACAAATAAACTGACAGAGTGTCATGCTGACAACTAACGACATTGATTATGGTAACAACTTTAAATTTGAAATGAACCCAGAACATCTCAGAAATCACTCCAAGTAGAAAGCTATTAACGTAATGATTAAGTCCCAAGCTTGAGACACACGATTGGAGGAGGAAAAGCTTAAATACCATTTCCACTCATTGAATGAGACTGATCTCCCATACTTGAAATAAATATGCCCTGCAAAAGATTAGTAGCCTGATTAAAATCGATAATGCAATAAAATAGCCAGGAAGTGTGGAGAAATGCAACATTTTAAGGCATAAATTTTAAACAGGAACAACTAAGAACGCAGAATAACCAAACCTGCTGGCGGGCTCGTTGGAGCTCCTGCTCAAGTTGAGTCAGTTTCAGCCTGCTACTTTCTAATTGCTGCACATATGCCTGAATGAATATAAACAATGATCAAAACAGAGTGAGAGAGGAGGGGGGGGGGGATGAAGAACCATTAGAATTTCATCGAACCAGTAATATGACAATGCCTCATGCAGCAGCTGCCCAATTATCTCATTATAACTTGGAACTATATTACCAGGAGTGTAGGACAGTTGCGATCAGCACAGAATATCTTACCTTTTTTCGTAGCCGACTTTTCCTAGCAGCTTCACGATTTTGAGCTAAACGTCTTAATGTCTGCATTGTTACAAAGTTATCATTATATAATAACACCATGGTTAAATTATACAGACAGAATCAATTGATATAACCTTCTGATCTGATTTATCTTTTGATCTCTCACTGGAATCAGAGGCCCCAACAGCTAATTGACCCCTCTCAGACTGCAAAACAAAACCACGTTTGATCATTTTTTTAAAAGCATTTTTCAATCTGCTCAAGAATGTACAATATTATCTTAGCTATACTAGATGGCATCACCAAAAGATAGCAAATTGATGCGTGACCAAAATTCCAGATGCATAATGGAAGCAAACAAGTTACCCTTTGATTTTTATCATCTGTATCATCTGTTGAAGTGTCAGTCCTTGGGCTTGCATCTGCCATGTTAGACTCCCCCCAGTTCTCACGCTGGCCACCAGATGTAGAAGCCAGATTGGAATTTGAGTCATTCTGTAGTGGTAATGTCTGAGAGCCCGAGATTGCAGCAGGGAGATTTATGTTAGATGTTACCATTGACTGTATCTTCCACATAAAAGTGGAGTGCAAAAAGTAGGAACTCCAATCATATTTTAGGTTTGCTCAAAATAGAAGATTCAGTGTTACCTTGTTTAAAGATCCAAACTGAATATCAACACCCAGAGGTTGGTTATTTGACTTCATTTGATTGAATACTGGATCTGCAAATTTATAAAATAATCAAGAGGTGTTAGATATAGCATAACTAATAAACCAGTAAATTAAAACAAATGCGAGAAATGATTATAAGATAATTAATAGACAAAAGAATGGTGTGGGAGCAACAATAAACATAACGAAGGGTATGATTAAAAGTAATTAAAATGTCAGCATCATACTTCGGCTAAGATTGATAGCATCCTCCACACGAAATCCGAAAGATTGATCAATGCCTCCAAATTCAGAAATTCGGGAAGGAAGAACAGAATTTCCTTCCGTACCCCTGGAAAACCGAATTCATCACATCAACAGGTCATAATGGTGTAAATATATTCATGCAAGATTCAAAAAGCCAAGGAGACATGAAATTCATATCTCGATGCTTAAGAAGAAAGCTCCAAATTGCATTATCATTTTATAAGAGACACATCCATGAGAAAACAAATTTCAGAACAGCCTATTGACACAAAATGAGGCGCAGTGTCAATTTTCAGAAACACAGCCTCTCAAACCTGACCAGTTGCTATTAGTTATTTATTAGGAATCACACTACAACAGTATATCAATCATTAATATGAGTATGAAAGTGAAGAAAACAAGAGCAAACCGTGCTGAAATATTAGCTCAAAGTTGAGAAGGGAAGGTAACAAAATTATAAATCTGACAACTAAAAGTGAAAACCAGAGAAATCAGTATGAAACAAAGGAGTCATGTGGAGATTTACATGGAAGAAGAAGTAGGCAGCGGAGGGGCGTAACTCGGCATGCCGTTGGCAAACTTGTTATTGTTGTCTGTCCTAGTATTTACTGTTCTACTACCCATCAATAATCATCCTCAGCAATACCATGTTATCTCCCACAAACAACAATCGGAGGAGGCCTGCGTCCATTTCATAAAACAATTTTAAAACACATCTTAAAACATAAAGCTATTCTTCAAGACTATTAAGACTAGACAGCTTCCAAACGCCACAGCTTCAAAGAAATCGCAAGCTCCAAGAACAGAATCAACATAAGCCGCTGCGAATTCGTGTTATACCATGACCAGCAAAATAAGTACGAGGGGAAAAAAAAGCTAAGACCGCATGACTCTCCGTACACCATCTAGAAACAAGGACCACGCTTCAAACTCAATTATTTGCAGCACAAAATTGCCAAATAGAGATCTTAAGACCAAAAAAACAAAGATAGGAGAACAAAGAATCCACCTTGTAATAACAAAGTTCGCAACAAATAAGCTTAAGAGAGCTTTCCAGACTTTAAGCAAGAGGAAATAAATTTAGCAGACAAAACAAGAGAACTTTGAAATTTCTCCGGATTATAGAGCACGGAAGGAGATGCAGAAATGGAGCTCTTCAAAGCACAAACCCTAACTAGGGAGAAGCTGATGATAAATACCAAGCCCTTTTGACTTTTGATTCAATGAATCAATATCGGTAATATAATATTAAAAAAATAATTTCGAACAGTACATTTTTCTCTTAAACCTGAAAAATTTTGTATGCTTTTTCAGTCGCTGATTGTGTATGATTACCGGATCAAACATTAAAGTAAGAGAATCAAGTCATCAAGTTGATGTAGTCTCTGATTTATCAAAGAGAGGGAAAGAGAGAGAGGGGAATACGAAGTCGCGTGCCATTTAGACCATTCCAATTTTTGTCACAAGTCCCTTTCGTCTGAAACACACCCATTTTTTTTAAAATGGCGCCTTTTAGATTCTTCGCATTTCTGTTAACTTTACCACCTTTGTTTCTGCTTTCTTCTCTCTCATCGTATCAGTATCGTTCTAAACTTTCCCGTTTAATGTTTTGTTAGCAACTGTAGGGGTCGGATGATACAGGTGCATGTAAAAATTAAAATTTAAATTTAAAATATAGCAGTAAGGAATACAAATATAAAATTCGCGTAGTGTTCATAATAATGGCTCATGTCTGACCAAAATAATAATAATAATAATTGCTCATGTGATGCCAATCTTTGTTAATGATGAGAGGTCTTTTCGATGGTTTATATAGCAGCAGAGTTCCCAACAAAGAATCTATTCGCATCAATTCCCAATTGATTATTTTAATTTGATTGATTGATTCCATTTGGTTTTTGTCATCATTTTAATCAAAATATCCCTCTTTCCCGTGCCATGAAATTATTTTTCACCTGAGGTTGAGAAGTTAATAGTTATTTTTCGTTGGCCGAAAAAATATATAATAAAATAGTATATAACACTGCATGATAGCACTGGAATACTGTTTACAAACCTAGTTTACTTAATTACCGTATTAATAAAAGTTAGTTAATTCGTAAAATATATTTTAAATTAGTACATTTTTCTAATTTTATTTTTATTTATGAATAATATTATTAACCATCTCTCACATCTTTCTCCATATCCAACATGAATTAAGTAGTTTTTCCATTACATTTAATGGACGTAAACTTACAACACTTTTATTAACTACTTTCTAGGTAAACTTGGACCAAACGCGTTTTTTTTTTTTTTTCTTTTTGTTAGATACAAGTATCTTCCTATTACAGTCAATCCCATTCGATACAGTATCAAGCATTAAATATGAATACCTCTCTCAGCGGGGTTTCAAACCTTAATACGCCGCGTTGTAAGAGACTATACTCTTTTGATAACCTGAACCCCTGTTGATCACATATCATATATTAAACTGATAAGAACAAATACTACACTTGATCTTAGTTAAAAGGCGGAGGAAGGTATAAATTTTGTTTAAAATAGACTTAAAAATAGGATTAAACTGTTATTTTAGGATTAATGTAGTCTTTAGTCCATAAAAGGCCACTATTTTAATTTTTGTCCTTATAATATCAAATCATATATTTTAGTCAGGCAAGTTTATTTTTATCTAAAATATTAGTCCCTAATTCAAGAACGACTTCTATCATCTTAACTCTTGAAGAGCCCAAAACTACTAATTAAAATTATGGAGGCCAAATTCAAAATAATACTCCAATGAACTATAAAAACCAAACATTACACTTCCTCATTAATTTTAATTTGGGGGGGGGTTTTAATTAAGTTGTGGAATAGTAGTGAGGAGGAAGTAAGCAGATTGGTAATTTCACTGGAAAACGATGGCGTTTGATTACAATGGTGTAGGTAGGGAATGGCGCGCGCGGTGTGGAAGGAAGGCGCGGCGGCCGCCTCGGTGGGAGTCATGAAGAAAGAAGGAAGTTTCGCAAACAAGATGAAATGCCAATAAGGCCCCTCTTGTTCAGCTGCAAAGTCAGAATTTGTAACTTCAACCCCAAGACACTGGAATTATCCTCCCCACCCATCCCTCACCTCTCCCTTTTTAAATTATTGTTTACACTATATGATGATTATTATTATTATTATTATTCTCCATCATAACTTCAATTATTATTAATTATTATTCTTTGCTGTCCTCCAATAGTCAAAAGCCTCACCTTTTCTTTTACCCTTTTCATTTCCTTGTCAGCTTGCCCATCATCATGACGTCAGTATTTCGTCCATTTCAATCTATTCATGCGTTCCTAATGCTAATACTATCTGATTATTTCACCTTCATTATTATTATTATTATAATTAAACCATTACTTCGCTGTCATTATTTCATCACGTCATTGACTTGAATAAATTTTTAAAAAGTCGGTTAATATTTCCAGGATAAATATAATAGATAGCTCCATCACCAAACGTGTTACTTAGTCTGGGAAACACTAGTAGTGTGGCATGTATCATACAATACACAGGCATCCAAGTAATAATATTAGTATTTATATTTATCCAGCCACACATACTCGTTGTATAATTTATTTCCGTCCTACTCCTAAGCACCAATATGCTGACGTAAAATATAGACACCTCTTTTAATTGAGATTAGCGATACCTAAATAATACTATTTCATGCCTGTGGGCTGTGGGGATAACTCGTGGGCATGTTCGCTTAGGCCCATGAGCCACAAGGCAAAATCAACAAACGTGAACCGGAGAACCAGTGGGCTTTAAGTAATGGAGGGCTATTAGGCAACACATAGGTAAGCCCGATAAAGAATTGGGTTTCTTTTCCAATTAAGTGGGCTTGATCACTGAAATGACGTTACATTAAACGGGGCCGTTTATTCAACCCAGAAAACAGATAAGAACAGATACAGACAATAATGAAAATAAGGGTTAAGGGGGCAATTTTGCCCCAAACCCTAAAAATAATTAGCGTCTGATACAGTACTTGTTTGGAATAACTTATTTTTGGATAATAAATGTTTATAATTCATGATTTACGATATACGAGAGAAATATGTGAGAGGAGTTTTATCTCAGCTTGCGTAATAAGGATTTATTTTCTAAATATAAGTTCTTCCAAACACACACATAATTAAGGAACACATAATAAGAACAAGAAGAAAGGGATGTCCGGCAGGAAAAGAAGGAAAAAACAAGGAAGAAAGGGCTGCGCTGATAAAAAGGGGTGAAAAGCGAGAAGGCCAAAGCGTGTTTCACGCGTGTGACAGCAACACAGTGGCGTGCTAGCTGCAAATTGCAGTGCCTGTATCCTGCTACATCGGATATTAGTATAAAAATTAGTTGATTTTTTTTAAGAAATTTAAAAAATTAATTAAATTATATTGAGATATTTATATTTATCATTTTTTAAACTAATTTATCTAAATTATAAATTGATATATAATCAAATGATACCTAATATATGATATGATTAACAAGTTGTTAGTAGAGGTAGTAAGTGGTCTCAGCCAGTAAAACGGGCCAACCCGCCAGCCCGCCCAAAAAAAGCCTTAAAAGGGCTGAGCCCGTTTAGCCCGCGGGCTGGCGGGTTGGCCCGCTTTTTTTTTTTAAAAAAAGTTTTTTGGTTTTTTTATTATTTTTTAAATAAAATAAATTTAAATATCCTTATTATTACCTTTCATTTGATGTCGTGTTTAATTAATTTCTCATACTTTTTATTTGACATTTTTATTTTTATATTATATTTATTTATTCTATTATTATTAAATTTAAAAGAGATGTGTTTATATGTTTTTGTTATGTGAGTAGATGAAAAAAAAGGAAAATAAGAACAAAATTGACTTCATGACACAAATGTATAAAAAAAAGAAGTGTAATATGAGCGGGTGAAAGAGAAAGAGAGTAAATATTTTTTAAAAAAAAGGAAAAAAAAAAAAAAAAAGAAGCCGCCAGCCCGCCTAAACGGGCTCGGGCTGGCTTTTGCCAACCCGCCCCGCGAAGCACTCCAGCCCGCATTCCCAGTCCTAGGTCTCACCCATGAGAAGGATAACACAAATTCAAATATTAAGAAGCGTACTTATTATTAGAGGTAAAAACCCTATATTCTTTAAGCCTTAAAGAGAGAAACCTTTCATGTTATTAAAAAAAATGATATGATTAAGTTATTTATTTAATTTTTTTAATAGATAAAAAAAATTAATTATCTCTTGTAAGAACAGAACGTTCTACTATATATATTGCCGTTTGTAAAATACAAGGTGAAGTCGTTGTCATCACTTCAACTGCTCTTGTGTCCTCTGGTCCCCCCCACGCCCACACAGATGTTACAGTACTGCTTGGTTCAGTGTATCCACACATTCAACTATCCTCTCTTTCTAACTCCTCCCCCTCCAACTTGCACTCTTCCACACACACACACATCATCTCTAAAAATTAAAGGTCATATTCAGAGAGAGAGAGAGAGAGAGAGAGAGAGAGAGAGAGATGAGATGCAATATTTGTTTATTTATGAACGTCGATCGTGGAGTTAGCACGAGGACGGAGCCTCGTCCGCGTCAGTGACTCAGTGCCTGTGCCCTACCATTGTTTACCTTAGCATGCGTAAGGGCGTTTAGATTAACTTTTTGGAAGCAATGTTGGTTTGTAATAACTTATTTTTTTTGGTAATAAATGTTTATAAATTGTGATTTACGGTAAATGAGGTAAATATGTAAGAAGAGTTTTATCTCAACTTACGTAATAAATACTTATTTTTTAAGCAAACGCTGAACCAAACAAGCATACAATCTTACAATTTATCGGCAAATTATAAGAGAGGGTTTTATCTTGACTAGCCTGAGAGCAATCACTCCATCTAATTATAAATATAAGATAGAGTTAATGTTTTTGGAGATATTAAATAAACTAATTAAATTATTTTAAAATATTCATATTTTTTGTTTTTTCTCCAAACAATTTTGCCTAACATATAAACTGATATATAATATAATGATACACAACATATTATATGATTAAGTAACTTATTTAACTTCCTTAATCTATCTAAAAAAAGTTAACTCTATTTTATATCTAGTCTATTCAGATTTTATTAAGAAAATTAACTAAATTACTTTAAACTATTTATATTTATCTTTTTTCTCTAAACTATCTTGCCAATGATATATAATATAATAATATACAACATATGATATGATTAAGTAACTAATTTAACTTCTTTAATTTCTAAGAAAAAGTCAACTTTATCTTATATCTGGCACCGATGGAGTATATATCTTCTTTATTTTACATTTTGGATTTTTTATGCTGTGATTTTTAATCTATGATGGGTACTAATTTTAGTTCTTAAACTCACGTATTAATTACGGATCAAATTTTGGTAATACTGTGGTGACTGGATCACGAGGGAACAAAGTTAATCATAGGTTCACTATCACGGGGCATTGGGGTGTGACTATCATAACGTGCTACGTAACGTCCGTGTATATGCAGAGAGTAGATGGTAGAAGAAACCTTATGATAAAAGATAGAGCGAAAAGTTCGTTCTGGTCCTAAATAAATAGAAGATTCGTAGTTTATTTTTGTGAGAGACAAGGTGAGACTCAGAGAGAGATGGGGTGATGTAATGCCACATGAAGGAAAGGGATAAAGTTGGGGTGAACTAAATTTTCACTTTTACTTATTTAAAGCAATATTTATGAGAAAATAATTTTTTAGGGTTAAAAAAAAAGAAAATAAGTTTTCTCACTCTAAAAACTCCAAAGAGATTTCAAGAGACAGTTAAATAAATATTTTCTTAGTGCCAAAAAATCAGAGATAATATTTTAAAAAATTTAATATATGTATTAAATGCATTTTTACCAATTTCATTTCTAATTAATTTTTCTCATACATTTTATTTCATCATTTTTCTAATTATTATTCTATCTCATTTACTTACTTACATATATTTAATTTTTTAAATATTATCTCAGCTTTTTTTGACTAAAGAATATTTATTTAACTGTTTCTTGAAATCTTTGGAGTTTTTAGATTAAAAAAATTTATAGGAAAAGAAAGAAAAAGAATTTTAAAATTAAAAAATCCAAAATCATGTTTGTTACCAGGAATTGATAAGTGGATGACAAAACTTGATAAGGAATTCACAATTTATTTTTTGAAAAATACTTAATTTGAAATTTTGTAAATTTAGAGTTTTTTTTTCTGTCTTTTTCTCAAAAGTTATTTTTCCTTTTTTGACCCTAAAAAAATTATTTCTCATAAATATTACTTAAAAATAACTTAAAGTGAAAACTGTGTTTGGATTAGCTTTTGAAGAATAGTTTCTGGAGAAAAGTGAAAAATAGCTTCTGAATAATAGACTTTGAGCAAAATGGATTATGGGAAAAAATGATTTTGATAAAATGATTAGTGTTTGGATGTCGTGATGCTTTTCTCATGGTCAGATTACTAAAAAGGACATTAACTTTTGTGATAATTACATATAGAGGATGAGATTATATTTTAAGTGTTATTTAACATTAAATTGCATAAAAAATACAAAAAATGAAATAAATTTGTCAAAAAAATTTAAAATTATAGCATTTGTCAGTTATGTAACATTTTTTACTTCCCAGAATGCTCTAACATTATCCTTGCTCATTATACTGCTAACTTGTCTATTTCCAGAATTAAGTAACTTGAAGCAAATGGCAAAAAATGTTCACCTCTCCTTACAAATAAGCTTCCCAAATACTCAAACTCAATGATTTTTAACACTTCAATGTTTAATAGAAATCACGAAATCCCACGTTTTATTGCAATTAGTTAACCAATGTGTCAAAACCTCAAACGTTAAAACTACAGAGATAATTAATAAAGCACTGAACATCAAAGAAATTGTAGAAGAAGATATATTACTAGATAGAATTCATATAAATTATCATTACACCCCACACATCACTTTACCAAAAGAATTTAACAACTGAAGATGAATGCTATATAAGCTAGGGTAAGATAGAGGTCTTCTTTTTCCTCTAAGCGTGAGATCTAATGCAGAGCAAACATCTTAAACTTATTAGTGGCAACATTAAGCAGATATAAAATCTATGTTTGACGATTATTCTCAATCCAGTCAACAAGTTGAAAGACAATCTCATTCCTCCAAATAGTCACCGGAGGCAAAAAATCACATGGACAAGGGCTGCTAGTTTATATTTTAGTTCATTCACATGTATCCTTCTCCATCCCCCACAAAATGAATTGATTCATTCTTTTCATGAACGAGAACAACAACCATAGTAAGTTTGTTCTCATACTCAATAAGAAGTCTAGAAGAAATATACAATCTATCACAAGAATTTTGTATTAGCACTAAATAAACACAACATGAAAAATAAAGGACAGAGCCAATAGAATTTCTAAAGAAATATTCAAATAAAACAAATACAAGCAAGAGACAACAAAAAATGAAACTCTAAAACAAAACAAAAAAACTCACAAAATTTAAATTCTAACCATTGCATTAGCACTGTACAGAAAGGTAAGTGAGATTAAACCATAGCAAGAGCTAACAGAAAATGAAACTCTGAAGCTAAAAAAAGGGAAAAAAAAAGAACTCATACAGATGAAATAAAACAAAGACAAGCAAGAAAATCGATAGACTTGCCGGGGTGGGTTTTGCAATAGGGAAGAGAAGAGAGAGATTTGAGTTGTTGAACGCTGAGAGACTCACTCGCACCAACGCCCTGGTCGATCTTGTAACAGTCTGGGACCACACACAGCACCCAGAAGGATTTACCCCCCAGCCCGACGACTTAAAGATTTTCCTCATGGGCACTCCTAATTGGCCCAAGAGTTGCCTCCCCACGGACTTGAGCACGCCACCTGAGGGTCAAGTAGCGCCTAAGAGTCATTTGATAGCCAGGTGCGCTATAGCACTTAGGGGAAATTTGGAGTATCTTAAATACGAAAATTTTGAAGCACCTATGTGGTGTGTAGGGGGGACAAATTCTGTCTGGTTCTGTGTATAGTCTCGGCCAGCCACGAGTGCTGTGTGTGGTCCCGGGTTGTTACAGATATTCTCCGATCACCGACAAAACACTGCCAGCCACTAGCTTCTCATATCGGCCGAAGGTCAGTCCAGTTTTTAAGTAGAGAAATGGAGACCCTACCCACCGCCACCAACCACCCACAATTTTGAAATAGGGCCAATCGAGGAAGAACATGGTGAAGATGAAAAGCTAAAGCTGAGCATTCGGTAACCCAAAACGCCAAAGATGAAACCAAAAAAGAGAAGCAAAAAGAGGAGTTGAAAGGGAAAGATCAAAGGGGAAGAGACCTTCTTCGGATCTGGAAGAGAATAAGATCGAGGAAAGGGAATGAGTTTGAAAATGGGAAGAATGGGAATCAGACGGAGGAGAAAATGAAACCGAAGAGAAGCAGAGGAATATCGAGCAAAGGGAAAGAGAAACGTCAGAATCCAATAATCATGCAATGGTAACAATTGATGGCAAGCAAATAATAAAAAAAAAAAAAAGAGAGAGATTCTCACCAAACCTTGGTTTTGTAGATCAAAACCTTGGTTTACTGAAAAACGGGATTACAGGGAAAAAGCGGGTGTTTGGATTTTTTCCCAAAATACGGTTTTCTCCCAAAGCACTTTTTTAAATTGAATGCAAACAATTACTTAGTTCACCCCAATTTTGACCGTTTCCTTTATATGGGCCATGACATTACACCACCTCTGCCACCCTGTCTCTCTCACTCAAGTTAAAGCTCCCATGCTCATTTTGCACAAAAAAAACTGAGCTTTTTAAAGCAGTGGATGTCAATGCACGATACTTTATTCCTAGTAAAGGAGAGAAACTGACCCTGAAAAAATGACCAGGTGCAGATACCATTATTATTCCGACGCAATCAGGAATCACGGAAATGACGTCACCACAACATCCGAGCCTTCTCCGATCACCACGTGGCAGAATTATTGACTTTCTAATCCCCCAAAATCACATTCATCGCGCGCGTATGAATCACTTTTCCTCGTACGATATTTTTCTCTCGATTTTTTTTCTGCGTAAGTTCCAATTTTACGCTGGACGCTAGGCTCGAATTAAAAACATGCAGCGGTCAGGTCCAACCATATCCCAAACATGCCTGTCTCTCGGCTCTCCACGCGCTTGGCACATCGACTGGTACTTTCGTTATCACCGTCGACTTCGTTGCCATTTACCTCCAGTCGCTCCATATCTATCTTTAACCATTTTCCTTCGTTTTTTTCTCGTCTTTCTCAGCCCCACCATTTTCCCGGAACCTCTCGCTCGGCCAAAATATATTCTCACATTATCTATTCAAGACCCTTTACTTCCAGCCAAGCTACTCCTCCAGTTGATGATATAAGATATTTAAATTATATTTCGAAATATAAAAAAAAATAGCAGTTAAGTTATTTAATATGTTATAAAATATAATTTTTTTCATTTTTAATTTTTTTGAAATTTTTTTGATTGCATTAAGAATATTATTTTATTGAGTGGGGATATAATGGATAGAAAAAGTTAGAAAATCATTAATTAAACTGGGTAACTTATCATGTCTTCCTTCTAGAAGACTGTAGACTCGAGCGAGTATATATTATCCTGTGAACTAGCTCTGTACGAGTTCATTACTATACCCTCAATAATCGAATCTTATCCCCTTCATGGATACCACCACCTACTCAGTGAGCAGCTTGAGAAGGAAGACTCCGACCAAACGATGCAAGCCCGACAAGAGAAACCCCATCAAGGTTGTTTACATATCCAACCCCATGAACTTCAGCGTCACCGCTGCAGAATTCAGGGCTTTAGTGCAAGATCTCACAGGCCGGGACGCCGATTCGCTGCCAGATCTTTCCAGATTCCGGGACTCCGGTAGCGACGATAGTGACAGTGCTGGTGGCGGCGGCGGCGGAGGCGCTGGTGGCGGCGGTGGTGATCAGACGGATAATAGTGAGAGAAAGAATGATCGTGGTACTCCGTCTGATGATGGGACGGTGACGCCGCGGCAAGCGGAGGGTAAGGATTATAAATGGGAAGGACAAATTGGGAGCACAGTGGAGTGGTTTGAGGCGTTTGATGATGTTGATGTGTTCACCACACAGATTTCAGCCTTCTATGAATCTCCCCAAGCTGATCATCATCAGGTGCTTCATGCAGTGTAATTATTAAAATTATATGTATTTATTCCTCAGTAATTACTGGCAAGCTCGGGCAGGCTTTAACGTCTAAGTACCCTTTCATCTGGAAGGTATTAATATAGTACGTATGTAGGCGTACAGGAACGTACGTACGTATATTGTACACTGATGATCAACAATCTCAGACTCCTTTGTTGTTAGCTCTAGCTATGTCATGCTTGTGATGTATAAATTGTTATAAAATTACAAGCACGTGTTTAATTAATTGATTTAACTGTGTGTATGATTCGCTGGAATTTGCTCTCTGGAAAGTGAAAGTGGAAATGGCGACGGAAAAACATTTCCCAATGTTTGGTTGCCATGAATTGACTACTAAGATGTTTCAGTGCGCTAGGTTGGGGGTTCTTGAAATGGATTTTCTTAAAAAAACGAAGGCAGGAAAAACTATTTTCATGGCGGAGGCCCTGGATTTTTTTCATCCCCGCCTAGCCCTTGAAGCTCACTTTCACTCCATCGTTCTCCCATCATCGCCGTTGACTGCTGATCACCGCCCACAGTCCGCCGTCAACACCCTCCAATCGCCAAAAAGGAGGATGCCAGTGGTTCAACCCAGATCTGTCTCATCCAAGTTCACGAAAGTTGCAGGTTCCAGCGATGAAAGTTACGTGTTCGTGTCTCTAAGTTTTGAAAGTCGAAAGGTTCACTCGTTTCTCTTCCTGAGATTGTGACTAACTCCGGCGGTGGTCTGGATGTGCTAAGGTTGTCCATGAACAAGAGGGAAGAATGTGTGCAGGAGGAAGGGGTAAGATTGTCTTTTCATGCTTGAAAATAACATGTCAAAACAAATTCTCACTTTTAATTTCTAACCCAGTTTGCTTTTCATTTTTATATCGATTTCCGTCAAAACGATTCGCATAGGAGTAGGGGTGTCCTCTAGTTTTTTTTCCCACACAATATCTTAAGAAAAGTTGCAGCAAGTAGCTAGCGTGGTAGGGTTGGGTTCTTCATTTTGAAGATAAGAGCGACTTGAATAATTTGATGTGGGGAAAAAGTGGATAGAGAAATGAAGTATTGGGGCCCTGGCTAATTACTCGTGAATTTCAGGTACAAAAATAAAATTAATTATGCATGCATCCATGTGAGCATGGAGCTATCAGTGGCTGGGTTAATGTGGCAAGAAACCCTAGTCGGTATACCAAACGGGCCTCTCTCATTAATTATATGTTGTTTTGAATTGATGAGATGCTTGGCCTGATGTAGATGTAGTCATATTCTTAATAAAAAGGAGATTGCAAAAATTCAAAGCTCTAAATAGGTTGCTACATCTTATTTTTTTCTGCCCAAACAATGGAATCTAGGGGTAAGATGGATCTCGAACCCATTCTCAAAAACAATGGGCTAGTATATAATTAACTATCTGTATGTTTTTATATTGGACGAGCTCAATTATTAAAATATACTAACTCCTTTGCCTATTATATTAGTTAGTTGACTAACTTAAGTAGACTAATAAAATTATTCATGTAGTTATTTATAATAAATATTTGTTAATTTTCATAGAATACCATATTTTATCATGGTTATTGTTTGATAGAAACTCTTCAATATATGCAATTAATAGGTATACTCTGGGACAAAATTATAATTTTGGAAGGCAGGATGGATTCAGGTCTTATATTTCAGATAAAATCAAATCTCCAATTTGTACTATTTTATCGAGTGCATATATCAAGGGCTCTATCATGGTACTTTGGGAAAACCAACCTATGTTTTTTTACAAGTAACTAGCATGATTGATTTTCTTAATCCATCTAGATTAGTCAACTAGTTATATCTTAAAGACTGAAGGTAATATAGTAAATTTCCACATATGAGTGTTTACGTTATCCCCAAGCCTATACACTGACATGTACAACAATTATCAAAGTTGTCAAGCTCACAAGTTTGCTCAATGACGTAAGAATATGCTTTCATAAATAAATAAGCATTAATAATGTATAATTCAATAGTTAAAATACAAAAAATGACAAAATTGGATTTAAATATATCTCAAATCCAAATAATCAAAATTAAATCTATTAACATTTATATTTTATCATACTTAACAAATAAATTTCTATAAAATTCATGTATAAAATCACAGAACATGATTAAATAAAAAAAAGTTAACACGAGTTTAGAATTGGGTTAACATGATTTTATAAGTTAGAAATATAAGAATGATAAACCTGGTATGAAAACTCACGAGTTTCATTGAGTTTATAGTTAGCACGAGTTTAACGATGACTTGATACGATTTTGTAAGCTAAAGAGCTGCCGTTAACAAGTGGATGAGCATTGTTGACAAGTTTTGGAACTTTTTTTATATTATTTTCTTTAATTAGGACCTTAATGTCATTTTCCTTAGTAATTATATAGTTGTCTTATTAATATATTGTACCCATTTGTAATAAGAATGCACGATCGGTCGTTAATTTATTACAGAGATTGATACTGTTGCACAATAAGAGAGTGGAGGTGAAGGCTTGAAACCTGAAAGGCTCAAAGGGCACATAGTACCGGACCAGGACCAGGACCAGTTCTTTGAATTAGCTTCCTTCGTTTTCAACTTTTCTTATATATGCTTGCAACAATACACCCTCTGCATTAGACTTAAGTGCCCGGGGAAATACATAATTACCCCCCACACACAAAATAACCTGACATGGTTTTTTTTGCTCGCGAGTTGCGAGTACTAACTAACTATGTGTTTGTTTGGAATAACTTATTTTGAATAATAAGTGTTTATAATTCGTGATTTACGGTATACGAAGTAAGTATGTGAGAGGAGTTTTGTCCGGCTTGCTTAATAAGAACTTATTTTTTAAATATAAGCTCTTCCAAACACACACTATATTAACACCCCCCCCCCCCCCCCCCCCCCCCCCCCCCCCCCCCCCCCCCCCCCAAATCTCTATATATATGCACATGTGTGTGTCCAGAGACCAGAGTAAATTTGACCTTCAAAAGGCCCATTGGCTCATTTCTCATAGCTGTGTGCTGCAGGAAGCAACTGGGACAAGTTGGCGTGGAAGACAAGCTAGTCAGTTTTGTTCTTTTTTAAAATAAAAACGTGTGCGGAATTTTATTTTTGGCTGTTGAAAAAAATATCAATTGTGATTAGTAGGACGGCGGTATTCATAATTTCTAGGCTGTACAGTGACCCTTTTACAGTCTCCTAATTATATTAGGTTTCATAATCTCTTTAAAAAAAAATCAATCGGATCTTATATTAAGGATCGAACCAATATATAATTAATTATTACATATTACCTGTTTGAATTCTATCTGTGACAGTTTACTTATGAGTTTTTAATACAATACCTTATAGTTTTATCAGATTAATTGAACAAAATATTTATGACTCATTGTCAATATCCTATATCTATTTTATAAGGAATCTAGGATCGCGTATGAGTGTGTCAACGCATACTTTAAGCTATTCTCGATTCTGAAAGCATTTAGAGGACAGGTACGTGCCACTAGGAGCCTTATGAAACACTCCATTCGGTTCCTAATTTAATGTAATAACCACCTAATTAATTTGGACAGGTTAAGAAAATAAGATAATATGGTTAATTGATCTGAATAAATGTAACACCGTACCTAAAAATATTATTATGTAACGTATATATCACTTTCATACAAAAAAGATTACATATCACTTGATAAGTTGGGCTAATTAGTTTGTTAAAAAAAAGATAAGTATAGGAAATATTTAAATCTTATATTAGAGTGAAGAGGTAGCAATGTTTTTTTAACATTCTTCATATGCAGTTTAATTTGTAAGTTTAAAGGAGCTGCCACTTGATCGATCATATAATTATATACTTACATAAACTATGAATAATGAATACACACACACACACATACTTACATAAGTTATACACTCAGCGCTCATTTAGAATAACGATTGGAGTCTTTAAGGGTCTGTTTGGTTGGAGGAGAAGGGATGAAAAATAACCCCCTCCTCTTATTTGGTATAAAAAATAGGAGGGGAGGGGCTCAAAAAAAGGGTTTCAAATCCCTCCCACTCCCTCAAATTGGTTCCCTCCAAATTGAGGGTTTAGGAGGGAGCCAAAAATTTGGGACTATTTTACTCTCATAATTTTTTTATATTCTTAATTATACCATGTGAGTCCAAAATAAAAATTATTATTGTCCTTGACGTAAAACTACTTTCTAGATCATTTTGTAGGTGTGATTGGAGTGAAAGGTACACAAGAAAGATTTTCCGCTGTTGCTTTGAGGTTTATTAGAGCCTTATTTTTATAAGTATCAAGTATAAGCTTCGATTGAAAACTGATGATTATTAATCTTGGGTTGATCATGGCTCATAAAGCCCGTCAAAAAGAGAAACATTCCTCCGAGGACCAAAGGCGAAGTTCATGACGCAGTTTTTTACGTCTTACGCACTTAGTTACTTTGAAAATTCCAAAGATACAAAACAGACATGGATATAGAGCGAGACTTCTTAAGATTGAACTGCCTTGTATGTATATACAATAATTGTTGGAATATTCATATAACGAAAAATTAAGTTGGGGGAAATTGAAAACTATTTTCATTTTATATCTTCATCTTGTGTTTTATAAATTATATAATTTATGTTGAGGTGTAAATTAATTTAAATCATTTATATAAAGAAAAATATATAAATTAATGTTTAAGGGTAAAATGGTAAATTAGATATTATCTCCCCTCCCTTCCCCTCTTAAATCAAATAAAGGATCATTAAAAAGTCTTTCCCTTCTTCCCCTCCAACCAAACCAAACCAAACAAGGTGATCATCTATCCTCCTTTTCCATCCCCTTCCTTTAAACCAAACAGATCCTAAAATTAACTTTTTAATCATGATTTACGGTATAATATAAGATAAACATGTGAAAGAAATATTATATCAATTTATATGCATACACATTTATTAACTTTTCATAAGTGATGACAAACAGGCCATTAGTTGTCTTTTTCTGGAGCCCTGGTATAGCTTATGTCCTGTGGATGCAAGTTGCAAGCACTAAATGAGCAGTGAGAAGTAAATGTTATTGTCTCTTTCTGATCTCAAGTTGATGGGTGGCCTATCATTATTCTCTGTCGGCATATATTTACATGCGCATGATGGCCGTTTTCTTCACGTCTCTTTCTCCTTTCTCACTTAACATGCGATGATGCTATTTCCCCACACACCCACATTAATAAGTTCATTATTGTTGCATGTTCGATTTAAGTATAATACGATAATCTGCAATTTAAACATAACCTTAATTAGTATTAGTTTGAAGTAGTCCTCGTTTGGAATAGTTTATTTTTGGGTAATAAATGCTTATAAATCGTGATTCACAGTATACGAGGTAAGTATGTGAGAGGAGTTTTATCTCGACTTGCGTAATAAGGACTTATTATCCAAAAATAAGTAATACCAAACACATGCGTAATAAGATAGGATTTTTTTTGCCTACTCATAACTCATGCACCTATTATACTTACATAAGGTTTACATATTTTCGTGCACGTAGAAGCTAAGGGAGGCGCTTGGTAGTAACAGGTACCAGATTAAAAATTAGAGGAAAATATAAGTACCTGTAAATGGGTTACATTCATTGATGTATGCACTTGTTAAATTACAACACGAATGCAAGCTTCACAGCAAATTAATACTATATCTGATGTCATAAGGTTAAAACACTAAATTAACATTAACATGCTTAATTGATGGATCAGCGAACAAGCAACATTATAATCATCAGTTGCATATATAAATAATCAGAGGGAGATATTATTCCAGGATATTTAAAAGTCATGCGTTTTGATGTGCAAAACAATAATAAAGGAGCCATTTTTTAAACAATATTTCATCGAACAAAATGAAGGAAAAAATGCTATTGCCTTTGTTTTCATAATACATGCAAAACATACATTTAGCCTTTTAAATTTATGCAAGGCTTCATTTTGTTTTGTTAATTCTACAAGGTATCTTTTTAATCTTTTAATTCCAACGGTATTAACAAAAAAATACCGGTATTATAATTTTAAACGTTGAAAAGGCAACATATTCACTTTTATCTTCAAAATAACAGTGATCGTTATAAAAATTATCATTTGATACTAATAATGTTAGAGTAAAATGATTTAAAACATGATTTTTTAAAATTAGAGGATCAAAGTAAAATTTTGTATAAAGTTAGATGACTACGTTTTCCCCAGAATATATTGTATTATTACTAATAATAACTACTACTTATAAAGTAATAAGCACCCCTACCAATTCTTAATATATGATATATTTGGGGAATTGATCTTGATTTTAAATATAAAACATAGTTTTAATATCTGTCAATCTTTTCTTAATTTAACCCCTGTTAATACTCCTTCAACAATAATAAAAAAGGAAATAGAATGAGAGAATTAAGAAAAATAATTAGGGCGTTTGAGAAAATACATGTCATATTAACCAACTTAACTGACTTCTTTAATCTGATTAAATCAGGTAAATATGTCATATACGAAAAACCGGAAGGAGTAATAATCTTACATGGACAAAAGAGTTTTAGGAAAGTAGTGCATTTAAGATTTTAAAATTATCCTCATTACGTGATGTATATTAATTAGAATAGATGGCGTAATATAATTAATCATGATACTGTTTAATTGGTTAGATAATATGTCAAATCAATTTGACATTTAGGGGGAAAATATTATTTTAGATAGATAATCATATAGTCTTCTTACAATAAAGACGAAAGAAAATATCCTGAATAACTAAAGAACATACAGCGGTTGCAGGCTGCGTAGGGAACCTTCTAGTCAACCTGCTAATTTGTATTTTTTTCTATGTTCCACGTCAATTGATCACAAAGTTATATCTCTTTAGTTTACAATCACACAAGGATACAATGTGCATTCAGATCCTATGAACGTTTCATAAGAATTGGGAATGAATTAAGAAACAACGAAAGGAGGAACTAGCTAGGTTGCAAAAAGGGTGGGGTGACTTTAAATTGATCAGCGCTTGTTGGGTTTAAATTAAACTAAGAGTTAACGGCATAAAGTCCATCCCATACAGCTGTCATAATGACGGGTCAGAGTATTGAGATCAGTGGGGTTAAGGTCCTGTGTTTAGTGAGAGTCTAGACTCTAGAGGGCCTCTATATAGGACAGAGATGTAACAGTTTCCTATATATACATGAAGGACTTTCTAATCAGATAAGATATTTTCCATTTAGGCCCGTTTGGTTAGCGTAAAATGGGGGGAATGGAAATGGAAATGTGCATTTTTCAGAGGTGGCTGCCGTTTGGTTCAAAAGTTCCGTCGGAATAAAATTTCCCGCCTAGCTGAATTTCAAGCGCATGAGTGAAAAGTTGTTGCCTCTAAAAATGGTGGGAAGGTATTTTGCCGTGGCAAAAAAGTTGATCAAAAGTTGCATTTGGCCCTAATGTGACATTGAGTTTGTATTAATAGTCGGAGGAGTAGAGGCAGATGTACATGATGGGAGGTCGAAAAAATAGAGGGCGGTGACCAACGGAGAACGCGAGTGCCATTTTTGCGGGCAACGGCGGTGCATCCCAAACAACAGGTGGGTTTTCCTTCTCTGTATCTTTTCGTTTTGTTGTATGCTTGAGCCTCATTTGTTGATGTGTTGAGTTTAAGCGTCGATGGTAATGGCTGCGTTACGTCAGTACGACCAAGCTGGTGTTGGGATGAAGCTATGTGTGTTGCAGACCACTGAGAAAGAACTTGCTCTGTTGTGGTGTAGGAAACAGGCCCAAACAGAGTACATCTATGTGAGGTGAAATGAAATGCCGCCCAAGGGTTCATGGTGGTTATGGCCCCGTGAATAGGAATGACATTAAAAAACATATCTCATGTCACATACACATGGCCATATAATAGTTAAATGTACATAAATTAAGTAGGTTGTAATTTGTTCACCCAATGGTTACCTTGTGGTTATGATCAACTCCTATTAGTAAAAGTCATTCATTCTAATAACAACGTTGTTAAGACGCTTCTTGGTGACTGTTTTCATTTTAAATACCATAATCATAGGTTGCATATGGGTACTGAGCTGTTATGTGAAACAAATTTAACTTCAAAACGTAAAAGATGACGACTTGAATGCACCATATGCACCCCATGGGTATGCAATGGGTACAAAGGACTGACACAACACCTTATCTTTAGTTAATAATTCAAAGAACCTCTCAGTGTGTTCATATTAAAAGCATTCTTAACAAATCTCTAAAAACTTACAGATAAGATTTTGTTCATATGAAACGAGAACCGATAGACTAATGATTACCAATCAGTGGAATAGACACTGTTCTTATTTGAAGCAATCAAATATTAAGACAAAGTGAAATAAATTCTGCGATAACACCAAGTATATATCTCACATAAGGAAATGACTGATCACAATATCTTAAGGTTAACAAAAAGTAAAAATCACTTGACGTTGCAAAATATGAGCCTCATAACTATTCAGTCAGGATAGAAAAGTGAGATCAAACTATTCAAACACCATGTGGAGCAAACAGAATTAAATGCATACACAGAAAACAAGAACACGCTGGATTGAAATGGAACAGGAGAGCCGTATATGTAGCTCGACTACCTGGTAGGAGTAAGCGAGGGAGATATGTCAACACCCGTTTCCATTTCGATAATCGAAGAGTAATAAAGACGGAATTCAATGGGTATGCAGAAAAGTACAATTATACTGATAAAAATATTCATTTACAATCCCATGTCGTTCGTCAACGAAATAAAGAAAATACAGCGAAAACTTAATATTTACAGGATAACCCAAAACATTTAAGGCATCAACTAATTATAACCAGTTAACCACTATCTTGCCCTCGCTTTGAGACACGAGCTAATTACTTTTCGGGGTTTACGCCTTTGCCCTTAGATCCACTAGCACCAACTGAGATATTTGTTTTCGAAAAAGGGTGAGATTCCAAAGAATCCCCGTAGAGACATACGATCGATATATAAAATGTGAAAATTAAATATGCAATGTACTATATTAGGCAAAAATGAAAGTTCGATTCGATTCATATATATTTACCTCAGCCGAGTCATCAACTACAGCTAGGATTTTTGATAATATACCTCAAATGAGTCATCGACCACAACTAGGATTTTCCGATATACCGTTGTTGGGTAGCGAACCATAACTAGGTACTGTGCCTCTAGCACGCAATCATATCACGAAATATAGTAACAAATACATATAATTATTCACATAGTGTATGAAAGATGGTAGTCCCTACCTCAAAGTTTGTTAAACTCCTTTTTCAGCGTGCCTCGTAAAACTTGTCGTTTTCGGAGCCCGACTCAGTCCTGAAATAGGTCATAACCTATCCCAGTATCATTTTAGACTCTTCTATAGTATTTCTTATGGTTATATTAGTCTATGATGAAATTTTACCAAAATACCCCAGGGACCCCGGCCCGGCCTCGCCATACTCAGTCCAATAGCACGTTTTCCCAAAATTTTTGACTAAGACTATTCTAAAATAATTTTGCCCGAGGAATCCATTTCCAGGCTCGAAATCACCAAATTTACCGTCAGATTATGAAAATACCCTTAACAACCCCTATTTAAGGATTTCAGTGGCATTTTCGTAATTATACTTTTTCGGTCTCTACAGAAAAAGTGCCTAACTGTAACCCCACCTATTTTTGACCACTAAGGCCAATGGAACCATTTATTTCATGAAAATCCAACTCCTGCCCCTTGGAACAGTGCTGGCCAAAATATTGAAGAAAATGGAAAAAAAATAGTTCTATGTTTCATCTTCCAAAACTTGTACTCTTCCACTTCTAATCCTTGATTAACTCACTTAAACACTTCTTAATCATGATTTAAAGGATTTTGGACAAATAACCCCTTAGGGTTATAGCTTTTCAAATTTCATAACTCAACCAAAAATCACATAAACCAAACAACAATTACCAACAACAGCTTCATACTTAACATGAAGTTGAGATTGGTATGATCACCTCATAAATTTCTTGGATGCTCTTACTCTAGGAACCTCCTCCTTCTCTTCTTGATCTCAAAGTGTGACTTCACCACCATAGATTTATGAGAAACAAGAGTTTAGAGAAGAACTTCATGTATGCTTACAAGAATAACACCTAAGAGATAATACTTACCTTAGCTTCTTTCTCCTTGAGCTCTACTCTTCTCTCTACTTCTCAAGCTCTCTCTTCTCTCTTTTTGCCTATGACTTGGATGAAATGTGTGTATGGAAAGGAAGAGAAGGTGTTTCTTTAACTTACTCTTCTTTCCTCTTGGCCATTGATTTAATCAAGAGTCCAAAATGTGACACTTGTTACAATCTTCTCTTTCTTCATGATTACTCCATTGTCTTGCCATTAATTTGAATCAATTGCTTCCCTTATTTTGCTCCTCAAAACCGTGCCCTCCTCTTTGCTCCAACTAATTAACCACTCTTCCAAATAAGCCTAAGCTTGCACTCTTTCATGTATTCATTTCTTTCATCTCTTCACTTAAGTTTATCCTCTCATCTTACACTCAAAATTTATTCTACCAACTACTCAACCATTATCATCATTGACCATGTAGCTTTGCCATCATGACTCTCTTCTTGTAGCATATGATCATGAACTTAATATTTTTCCTTATTTTCATGCTTTGGACGAAAATAATGAGAGGAAGGGAAGAAAATTGTTTTTCACAATTCTATAATTCACATAATTGATTTATGTATAATCCCCCCTAAATTTCACAGTTCTTGATTTATTCCACCAAGAATAATCCCATTATGTATTTTCCTTTATTAATTGAAATTAACTCCAATTAATTGAAAAATAATTAATCTTGGGCTAAATTGGCAAAATTGTGATTTTTTGATCACCTTTGCAATTTAATTAAATTCTTGCATTAATAATTACAATATTCACAAGATTCAAACTCATGAATATTCACTATTTTATTGAATTACTCAAATAATTACAATATTTTTTTGGTGAATATAAAATTTGGGGTGTTACAAGATACAGATGGAGGCGGAGAAAAGAGAAGAAGCAACCGTTTGTTCTTGTGAACTTGGAAACGGTGACAATGACATTGTTCGTTTCAATAGCTCTAAACCTCTATTTTCCAATTTTAGTTTGGCAGGTTTATTCACCTCTTTTCAAATCCCCCCCCGGTGCACACATAGCCAAATCAGTTGAGAGGGAGTGAAACTTTCAAGCTGCACATGTTTGATGTATGCATGTATGTATGTATTAAGGGAAACAAAAGTGAAAATTGGATAAAAATAAAGGAGGAAGTGAAAATAAGAATAAATTTCAAAATATATTTTATTGAAGTAATCATCGTTTATAATATGTATATGAAAAGTTCTTCCTTGTTTATTCATTCTACGTGAAGTTAGATAGTCATGAAACACCCATCACATATATGTGGTTAAATTTGTTCATTCATTCATATATAACAACAAGCGACTGGTGGGTATCTTATAGTTATTGCTCTATTACTTGATCATGAAACAGAGGCAGACAGGGTACTAATTTGTAAGCGGACATTCACCCCAGAACTGTCATCTCCAAGCTTAGGAACTTGTGAATACCCATCAAACATGATAGCTTCATTTTTTATTTCTTCTTTGTCCCAAACCCTCCCTTCATTGTAATCCATTGATAACCTGGTCGATCTTAAACAGTAAATGAATTGAATCTTGTCAGAGGATGCATTGTTTAGAAAAAAGACACTTTTTAATGAAACAAGCTTTATTGCAATGTGGATACTTTACAAGATGAACTATAATGAGAATCTATAAGATACAAGGAGAAAGATGAAGATAGATTGAATATAATGATATATCATGCCTATTGATGTGAAAATCTAGTGACTAAATTTTCTTTTCCAACATTGCACAATCTCTTCCAATTTTCATGATTACACAAGCATAGTAGTTGTAGCTTCGTCACAACTTTCTTTCATATTTCTTTTTTTACTTTCTATTATTTAAATGGGGTTTGAAAGCTCATCAACATGACCCAACATTTATCACAAAATAGTATGAAAATAAAAAAATAAATATGTTAATCAAAACCAAAACTTAGTTGATATAGAAAGCCACTCCTAACTCTCCAACCAGCCACTGAAAGCCTATTTTGAGTATAAATCTGAAACTTTGGTATTGCTAACTTGAGTTGAGTTCTTTTCTTTATTTTCAATTATACCTTTCCTTTTTATTTGAAATTAGATAATATCAGGATTCTCTAATCTCTATCAATTGTTCCCATTTGTTGTATGAGTTAATGAATTCAAAAGACATGATTTTAAACACTAGATGCAGGTGGGGGCACTTATGGCTAGCTTGCCCATGTGTTTGGTGGGTGTGCAATAGTCAGAAATATAGTGGGTGAGCAATAATGTAGGGGTGCGTGGGTCCTGTAGCCTTTAAAATAATATTTTTAATATAGGGGCAAAATAGTCTTTTGGTCATTTTCCTGTCTCATTTTCTTCCAACCAAATAAAAATTTTCTTATCAACCTTTTTTTTTTTTTTTGCAGTGCGAACCAAACACATCAGTGGTAAAATATTTTCCCTTCCTTTCCAATCTTTTTCTTTATTTTCCTTTCTATTCCTACCTCTTCTTTGAACCAAACGGCCCTTACAATAGGCTATCCTATGGTATCCATTTAAGTGTTAATGAAAGGTGAGGTTCGAGGCAAACCACAAATCAAATTTAAATATTGTCCGACAGGTACAGGAAAAATCCTTAATGGTGTTGAATACTCCAACTTAAACCCATTCTAAGTGTTTTTGTCTTGAAAGCACAAAAAAAAATATTTTTTTCCAAATAATTTTTTATAAGTCGAAACAAAATTCCTCTCCCATATTTACTTTAAATGTTATAAAAACACTTTAAGTTTAAATGTTATAAAAACACTACTAAAAAGTTAAAACAAACAGACACTAAACAGCATCTTTTGAAAAATCTTCCCTCCCTTGTGCCACATTTGTTTTATCTACACCCTCCCACCAAACATGGGGCAAGGAGGATTTGAGAATCCGTAAGTCCAGAATCAAACACCACCTCTCCATTCAAACAGCATTTTATAATCTACTCATTCAAGGGAATTTAAATTCACGTATAAGAATTGCCGGCCAACAAAGGAATTCATATATAAGAATTATACAACATTATAAGTCTCATTCAAATAATAAATTCTATATCACTCAACCCCCACTTGTGTTAACTCAGCAATTTCATATTACTCAAAAGTTGTCACAGATTCCAACGTCACACACTGTTGTTCTTCACTTTCACTTGTTTTCTCCAAGTCCATGATGGGTCAGGGGTGACATCAACCACCACTAGTCTCACAAGAAGAGTACCCTTTCATCCCAGATTCTGATATAATAAAGTTACAGTTACTAAACTAAAAGGGTGACCAATGGAAACATATATGCAACTTGCTTTGCTGTATTGCTACGATCCACTACATAGTTCAAGGCTGATACAAAGGTCTAATATATGATCACAATCATCAGGGTGCCCCCCGGGTTCACAGATGAGAACTCACTGGCAAAAGTTGGTACAAATATGAAGGCGCTGAAGCTGAACTGAATTTGCTTCAGTAATTCTCAACAATTCTTTTAACTGAAGAATACGTTCCCAGAATTCCACATGTGACTCCCAACACTATGATTCCCACGCTCAGAGCAACCTGATGATGTCAAGAAAATAAAAGGATTGCATAAGAAGAAAAGAGGGATTGCATGGAATGCAATTTAATCTTTTCAAGTTAAAACATTTTGACCTGTTTCTGAGAAGAAAAGAGAGAGTGAGTGGGACAACAAGAACGAAGAAATAAATCGCAAAGTTTTTAGGATAGAAGAAAAGTTAAATAAGTCGCTGCATTGTAACCTGCATTTTTGTCGCCTTTTCCCTCATAATTTTCATAAAACACAGAGCCGGCATTATGATCGCCTGGGAAGCAAGAGAATAGTTTCAGCAACACCTCACTTAACAGTTTCATGTGAAATTCTCACACTAAACACTGACAATTATTAACAGCAGCAAAATCAAAATAATAATAGTACTCAACACAATTAGAGTCTAGTTCATGTCAGAACAACGTAAAAGAACAATATGGAGATATATAGTTGCAAAAATATAAGCTGCAAAGAATCTAATGACATTACATGCTACTATGTCACAAAATCAAGAACTAACTACGGTTCAGGAAATTCAATGGTCCCTTCTGGTGGTATCACAAATACATAAACTAGCAATAATTCTATGACAGTGTCAGGAGCAAATGAATACAAGCCAATAAACTTGAACTTTGGGGTGACGCAGGTAATGTTTATTGCATGAATACTAAATATGAGGGACTATGTATGAGTATTCACAGGCAATGGTCCACTTTTACTAAATATGAGTGTGCTAACACCTAGCTTCTCACAAGCATCTGTAAAAGTGGAATAATCTGTGAATCCTAGAGGAACAGATTCCTTGCAAATAAATGCAGGATGAAAAACTATATTGGCTTCTTGCAACTCAAAAGTGAATTATCTGAAAGACTGTATCATTAGTGTTATAATCATCATTTCTTTAAAAACAGAAGTTGGCCTAGATTTATTTAAAGAAAACAAAAGGTTTGCATAGATTTTGCAGCACAGCTTAAAGATCTTTCAGGAAAGAGTATAACTTCATAAAATTAGAGGACACTTGTATTTTCATTGTGAATTTGAATGGCAGTCACTGTCAGGAACATGTTATGGTGAGAAATTTAAACCTTGGTTTTCCTATAATTCTTAGGAAAAACATGAACACGTGATCTCTTTGTTGACAATGAAACTTTTAGAATCTAAAATATTCTAAACGTCACCAGACATTGGCTTCCCCACACACATATACTTGATGGAAATATATGCTTACCACAAGAATACTGAGTACAGAGCCAATTAGAGCCATCACAAGTCCTGAAATTATAACGAATAAATGTAAGATTTCATCAAGCTTTATAAGCATTAACAATTTGACGGAGCATATGGTCTTTACGCCTAGTGGCTTTCTTTTGAGAAAAAAGAGGATATAATACAAGATTAGCATGGTATCAATGCGAAATGATGCGGACACTACTATAGTAATCAGTGCCCAAGTTAATTTACCACTAAAGGAAGTACATCCAACACAAACACACACAATTTTAGCGTTTCTCAAACATATATTAAAAAACTACAGAAGAGTTGTAGATTAATAAAAGCAACTCTATAATTCCCCGTCCATATGATCGTAGCACCCTCCTCCATTCAGAAAGTAATTCTCCCTAAACCATATCATTCGTGATCTAAAACATTTACCCCTTTCCTTTTTAATATTTGCAGCATGGCCATACAAAGTACGTGCAACTGCTAATAGACTTAGAAGACATTGTTGCCTCTCTTGCTGTTTCTCTATAAGAAATTTTCCCTCAGAAGGAAAAGTTTCTTCTTGCTCTGGATTAGCCCAGGCAATCATAAGCATAAGTTATTTGAATATTAAAACCCTCCAAAAATAATATATCCACCACAAATAGTTAATAAGAAAACCTCCCTTGAGCATAATGGATGAAAAGAAAAATATCTACAAAAATAACATTTTGTTCAGAAACCGTTACTGATAGGGATTTTATATGATAGAATTCTTTGTATTACAAAGATGGAGTTTGTAACTTACCGAAAAAAGGAATCAGAAAGGCACAACAAACATTAGATATAACAAGCCCTGATCTAAGTGCAATGAAACACCAATAATTATCTGCAATTCTGGGAGGTAGCAACTCCTCTATACTTCTTGCCAGTGGATTCATCAGCAAAGCATATTTCGTGAATGGGTTAATTACCTGAGAGCAAAGAATAATAATGAACTATAATCCCCAAAAACTTTCAAAGGCAAATAGTTATTGAAGCTCAAAGATTTCAGACTCACTGTGGTCCACAATGCAGCTTTTGAGACAACGGCATGTGGTGGCATATTCAGCGTTATCTGAGACAAGGTGGCTTCACCAAACATGAGATATCCCATGACCGCAACACTTCCATATATTATAACACATAGAACAAAGCTGAACAAATAAAAACATCAGTGAGTTAACAAGTGGTTTATAAACAACATTCCTAACAAAGGCCAAAGAATGTTCTGTACCATATAATTAATGCTGTGGTAAATTTGGTTTTGTCAGCCATAGACTGGTAAATATTTGGAAAAACCGAATGTCCTGAGTAGCAAAATCCATAGATACCAATAGCAAATGGTATGCCACTCCAATTCACAGCTTGACCTGTGTGATGGAACCCAACATCGGTTGTTGCCCCAACAAAAAACACACAAATGACAATAAGAATTGTTGCAACAACGCCTCCAGCTGCAAAATTATTCAGAAAGCTCTGGTAAGTGCATGCTGAATTAGGAGCATTTGATGAAAAAGAATAATTGTCCTCAGAATTTGCAAAACCTGAAAGATAGGAGATCACACGAAGGTCCCTTAACCAAACAGTAGGGAGGACAATAAGTGCAGTCAAAATTCCAAACAAGTGCATGGAATCCAACTGGAGACCACCCCAATCCAGGGATGTTCCGGGAAACAGCCTAGTTAGGTTATCTCCTTCCAAGATGATGAATTCGACACAGTATGACTGCATTCAAGAAAAGAGGTCTCACACAGAGTAACAGAACATGGTATTCTTTCATTTGAAGAAAAATGATAACAATAGGAAAAGATTCAGCACTTACATATAATTCGATGTACAAAATAATCTGCAAAAAGATCCAAAAGGGACAATATTAGTAAATAGTGAGTTATAAAACCACCATTCTGCGCATTTTAAAAGCAATTATGTCAGCATATCAGAATTTAGATAAAAAACATCAATGATGGGAGGAATGACATATCACGGAACATATCAGAATCTTCAAATAATCTGTAAAAAGATCCAAACATGACAAGATTAACAGAGTAGCAAAATCACCACTCTGCCTATTTTAAAAGCAGTTTTGCCGGCACTTGGGATTTTTCTCACTCATGGATAATACATATAGAATTTACATTGAACACCAATGATTGGCGAAATGGCATGACATGGAACATGTTAAAACCTTGAAATGTAAATAAAACAAGGTATAAATGATAAGGAAGAACTGAAATCATTCAAGAGTAGGCCAAATAAAAGGAGTAGGACATCTCTCACGGGCCTAGTAGATTTTGAGGAGGACTAAATTATTATATAAAGCTAGAAAAGAGTAAATAAAGGTGTGCGAATAAGTGCCAGGGTTAAAAACAACAAAATCCCAGTTAACACTTCAGATTGCCACATAAGCATTGCTCAGCCATTTATCCTTTGTTTAACAGCAATTTAACGTATTTAAATAACTAAACAAACAAACTCACGGATATGGCAAGACGGCCTGCTCTTCCAAAGGCTGCTTCTCCAATATCTGGATATGTCAGGATTCCTTCCCTGCTTTCAAAGCAGTATCTCATAAGTGTGGCTGTGTAACAACATACAACTGCAAAAAGAACCAGCACCAACAAACTTGCCCATCCAGCTTGTTTCACCGTATAGGATGTAGACAGAAGGCCAACTCCAGCCATCACATTAATCCCTGCCAGGTACAGAAGCAACTTAGGGAATTGATTAGCTAGAAAGTGAGAGTTCTTATATACAAAAAATGAACCAGATAGGAAGGATCTTATCATAAATCTCTTGACAAGGTTTTTAAACCAAAGGTTAACCTCTCATTCGCTTACACTGTCAACCACTAATGTCGAAAGAAATCACTGACTCGGAGCGATGAAATAACTTACCATTGAAAACTGTTTGAGTGACACTACATCCTTGAGCAAGGGGCAATTCTCCAGTAAGTTGCTTTTGAAATGAAAGTCTCTCCAACCATGACGATTTCTTTTGAGTCAAGTCCTGCTCAGATATTAAAGGAGTCTTTCCATCTAGGCTTAAACTACTCTTTGAAAGGTTGACAAAACTTTGGTATATCAAACTCGGTGTCCGTAGAACAGCTGCTCCAATGTTCGGCGATGCAGCAATTGTGTACGAATCGACGGTCTCTCTGTCATAAGAGATCCAAAATATAAAAAAAAAAAGGCACAGAAAAAGTGGATGACAAGCTTCATCAGGTTTGTTGAAATAAGAAACAAATGAGAACATCAAATCCAAAAAGTAATTCTAAAGCCGCTCATTAAGTAATCTTAAACAACATTGGTTCCCCTTAGAATAAACCATTCTTATACGGGCCCCAATCCCCATAAAATGTTTCGCGACTACAGAATATCATCATAATGAACAGGATTCGAGAATTCTAAGGTTTCTCAAACGCATTGCCGCCGCAAGTAAAGAAACGGTATTTAAGTTATCATGGGGAGATAGATAAAGAAATTAAAGAACGCTTTACTTGTAACTTTGGGGCCATTGATTCGACGAGAAAGCGTCAGGATTTCCTCCGCCGTCGCTTTCGCCGTCACTACTACCCTCAATGACAAGCTTGGTATCGTCGTTGTCATCGTTGGCATCCTCTTCGTTCAGATCGAAGTAATATTCGGAATCCTTCTGCTTGTCGTCGCCAGCCATCGTGAAAAAAACTGCTCAAGAGAAGGAAAAAGAGAGAGATGGAGTTTTGAAGAACTACAAACACAAATAAGGATTTGATAATGGATTACTAATCAATATCGAGTGGCTAAAAAGTCATACATGTGGGGTTGCAGACAGAATTCTAGAACGTCGGAGAAGGCGGAGGTGGCAGATGGCGTTTGAGAGCTGGAGACTCGAAGGGCTGTATTGTAATGTAAGGTTGCAAGGCGCGAATAATAAGGAAGATGGAGCTGAGGTGGCGGTTGGTCAGCACAGGCAAAATCAAATCAACATGGAACAGAAAAAGACAAGCCTCTGCGGAATTCACTGCGCTGGAGCAAATGAGTATGATTTGATCTGATCCGCCCCTCACGCTAGGATACTTTTTTTTTTTTTTTGGCCAACATTAAATCTAATGCACGTTGGGCATCGTTTAAGAGAGATTTATAAATGCTTATGAATATAAACTGAGATAATACTTCTCTTATATATTTATTTTATATATAATAAATTATGATTAAAATATTATTTTTGAATACTGGAATCCTTATTCCAAACAATTAGATACTTGCCATTTATATCCTTCCTGTACTAATGAAGTAATGATAACATAAGTAAAACTGCACATGACGTTGTACTGTACCGCTTTTCTTTCTAAGGACCCGTTTGGATCAATGAAATGAATGGAAAGGAATAGAAAATATTTTATCTTTGACGCATTTGGTTTATTATGAAAAAGAAAATGTGTTAATAGGAAAAAAAAATTTTGGTTGAAAAAAAATGAGATAGGAAAATGGGACAAAAGATCATTTTATCCTTATTATTATTATTCATTAATTTCTCCCACCCCAAATCTCACCAAATTGCGGATCGCGTTCCCATCTCAAAATCCACTCCGGCAACGCTCATCCCCACACCAAAGTCGCAGACCGCCAAAGCAACAAAAATGGAGAGCTTCCTCTGCAAATTGTTTTCTCTTTTCACTAGAAAATCGGTTGTTGAATCCACCATCACATAATGGACATTTGGGTCTTTAGAGATTTTCCTCGGGCATTGGAAAATGGCTTCCCACCATTTTATGTGGGAACCCATTTTCATTCATTCACTTAAAAATTGGTAGAGGTGGGAAAATAAGGGGCGAGCTGCAAAGGGTTCAAAGCCTTTTTTTTTTTCAAGAGCCGAGAAGGAAAGAAAAATATTGTCAAAATTGATTAAAAAAAACAAATAAGCATGTTGAATATCAATGATTTTAAAGGGATTGATTTAAAATTTTGAAATATTGCAAGATTTGAGAAATTATCTAACTACTCTTAGTTTATTTTTAAATAAAAAATCCTCAAGGCTCTTGTTGGCTGCAATCACTGGAGCTCCGGTGATCTCATATATATATATTTTTTAATTTATCAAACAAAATTTATCAATATGAATACTTGAATTGTTAATATGTATACTAAAGTTGTAAAAAAATATGAGACATTTGGAACTCTGGTCAACCTTATTTACGACTTTAGTATCCATATTAATAACTCAGATATCCATATTGATGACATTTACTTGAGAAATTAAAATATATATATATATATATATATATATATATATGAGACCGCTGGAGCTCCAATGACAACCACTTGTCACCAGCGGCAGGCAAGGGGGTTGATGATTCTTTATTGAAAAAAAACTAAGAATAGTTATGTAATTTCTCAAATTTTATAATATTTCAGAATTTTAGATCAATTCCTTTAGAATTATTAAAATTTAACATAGTTATTTACCTTTTACCAATCTTGGCAATGTTTTTTCGTCTTTTTATCTTTAAATAATCCCTTTTTTGGGTGAGCGGGTGTCCAGTGCTTTTTCTAATTCTATTACCCCTTCTGATCCTAAATATGAAACAGATTTGACCTTTTTTATAGAGATTCAAGAAGCTAAATAAGTTACTTAATCATATCATATGTTATATATCCTTAGATTATATATCAGTTTATTAGTCAAACTAATTAGTTTGGAGAAAAAATAAAAATATAAATACTCAAACGTAATTTAATTAACTTTCTTACTTTCTCAAAAAAAAAATCAAATATGTTTTATATTTTAGACCAGAGGGAGCACCCAAGTATCTAAATAACCAACTAAACGTCATTAGTCTTTTCTAGAGGTGGGAATGCGGGCTGGCCCGCGGGTTGCGGGCCAGCCCGCGCGGGCTGGGAGTTTAGACGGGGCGGGCTGAAGTAGCCCGCCCCCTTCGCGGGCTGGCTTTTGCCAGCCCGAACCCGTTTAGGCGGGCTGGTGGGCTAGCCCGCCAGCCCGCCAAATTTTTTTTTTTTATTTTTTTTTTTTTTAAATTTCACTCTTTTTTTTAAAAAATCTATCCTCTTTCTTTTTCACCCTCTTATATCACATTTCTTTTTTTTTTATACATTTATATTATAAAGTCAATTTCATTCTTACTTTTCTTTTTTTTTTTTATCTATTCACATCACAAAACTATATAAACACATATTTTTTAAATTTAATAATAGTAGAATAAATAAATATAATATGAAAATAAGTGTCAAATAAAATATATGGGGAATTAATTAAACACATCATCAAAGGAAATAAGATAAAAGATACTAAGAGAGCATTTGAGGAGAAAAAAAAAATCAAAAAAATAAAATAAAAAAAATTTTGCGGGTTGGCGGGCTGGCCCGCCAGCCCGCCCCAACCCGCGGGCTAAACGGGCTGAGCCCGTTTAGCCCGAATCTAAACGGGCCGCCATTTCGGCGGCCCGAACCCGCCTATTTTTGGCGGGCTGGCGGGCCAACCCGCCAGCCCGCCCCGTTTTACCGCCTCTAGTCTTTTCGAACAATATGGGTTTTGAGGATCCGGCTCACGTCCGCTGCCTTCCATCCACTGCCCATCCTTTTCTCAATCTGAGCCGTTGACATAAGATCTCAACGGTTCAGATTTAATATATTAAAAAAATAATATTTTTATTTTTATTATAATAATATTATCTTTATAATAAAGGAAAAATCTGGACCGTTGAGATCTTATATCAACAACCCAGATTGAGAAAAGGATGGGCAGCGGATGGAAAGGCAGCGGATGGGAGCCAAATCCGGGTTTTGAACTTTAGCCAACCTTGCAGCCTAGTTAATCCACCGTTAGATCAAGTATCTTTAAGTTTAGTCGCTAAGCTTGAATAACCTTTTTTTAGTTTGGCCTTGTTTAAAAAAAAACGCCAAAAATAAAAATGGCCTTTTCAATCAGCATGTGATTTGTTTGAATTAATTTATTTTAAATGATTTTAAACAGGGCGAGATAAATATGTAATGAGAATTTTGTATCATCCAATATAAAAATGTTGTCTTTGGTAGTTATTCTAAATATAAACATGTGTTTTTTTTTTTTTTTGGCAAAAAAAAAAAACTACAGTGATGAAATAGCGTCAACATCATGAGCTGGGCGCCGGTCATGGGGGGGTTGAAGACACAAAAGGCTAAAAGGGCAGATTGGATTTGAAGGGCCGCCAGGATGACCGTATGTCGGCTACACCATAAAATTAATTATTGAAATTAAATTAACTAATAATAAGGTTTAATATCCGGCTAGGAATATTAAATAAAATAGGGAGAATTACATTTAGATCCCATGGAAGAGAAAAAAATAAAAAAATGATCCCTGTAGATTACAAAATGAAAAAATGGTTCCATTAACAACTTCATGAGCCTGTATTGACAATTCATTAACAACTCCAGGAGCCTGTATTGACAACTTCATGGGACCATTTTTTCATTTTGCAATTTATAGGGACCATTTTTTCATTTCTCCTTTTATTTAGGACTTGAATGTAATTCTCCCAATAAAAAACTACCTCTCCCATCCCTGCCTTCCAAAAGGTATTTTTCTCCCCTTTTATAAAGAGTTTGCTAGTTTTAAAGAGTTTATATTTTTTTTCCTGATAAAAAAAAGAGTTTATATATTTTTGAGTGTATCCTCGAATCTCATAAAGATAGGGATGCAGAGTATAAATTAATATGATGTTATATTTTAGCATAGTTAATAAGAATAATGTTGAAAATCACTGGAATCTTAGGACAAATTTAGGGGATGTTTGGTGCGAGGGTTTTGATGAGAAGGGGAGGGGATTTACCGGTTGAATTTTTTTTTTAAAAAAAAGAAAAGTAGAGTTATAAAATTTTAATAAAAATAAATGAGTGAGAAAAATTAATGGGTTAACATGTAATTTTATCAACAAATTTTTTTCGATGAGATAAGCGTTTGACACAAATAAATTTTGTACGGGGTAAAAATATTAATAAACAATTTTAACAAAGAAAAATTACAGTAAGGTCCCAAATAAAGGAAAAACTAAAAAAAAATGTCTATTAAAATTTCCAAATGAAAAAATGGTCTCAAAAATTTATTAATAGCATCATGGTGTTATCAATAATTTGTACCTGAAATTATTAATGAGACCATTTTTTCATTTTGAAATTTTAAAATACCATTTTTTTATTTTTTATTTTTTATCTAGAATCTGCCTGTAATTTTTTTTTTAAAATATAAAAATTCACCAAAACTGATAATTTTTCCCACACTCCCGTTAGCGAGAAGGAGGGATCCGAAGGAATCTAGAATGATTCGAGCAAGTGGTGAGTCGGAGATACTTATTTGGCAAATTGCGAAGCATTTATGACTTGTGGACGAAAGCCAGCCTTCTGCAAAGTGACAAGACTAATCCATCTTTTCATGTTGACCCCTTGCTCACTTCCCCAGCCTCCACCTTCCTACCTTTTCTATCTCCGCAGCCTTCTTATTATTCCCTCTGCTCCTAATTATAAGATAAAATTGATTTTTTTGAGAAATTAAAAAATTTAATTAAATTACTTTAGAGTGTTTATATTTTTAGTATCTTTAGATTATATATTAGTTTATTATTCAAATTAATTATTTTAGAGAAAAAAATAAAAATAAAAATACTCTAAATTAATTTAATTAACTTCCTTAATTTCTTCAAAATAGTCAACTTTATCTTATAATTAGAACCGGAGGGAGTACAATACTCCGGGATAGTAGTACTATTCTTCGTCAACACAGGGAATGATAGAGGATTGAACACGTAAGCTTTTGTTAAGACTTCAAAAAGTACTACTTCCTCCGATCTTAATTATAAGACATATTTACTTACTTTTAAAGAAATTAAGGGTAGTGATTAAATTATTTAATCATATTTATTTTTCTAAAATACACTTACTTAAAATTTAAAATGACATCCAATTACGTTGATTATCTGTTTTTTCTTGTATCCTTCCTATTTCACACACGACTTCTTCAAACTCTCACACAATCCAACGTCATCAATCTCCCTCAACAACTTCTGATATACTTTTATTAAATTATTATTGTGTTTAATTATTATTAAAAAAATTATTAATATGAGATATTTTGAGAAGAAATTAACAAAAAAATAAAATTTTATCTTATAATTAGGGTCAAAATCAACTATTAAATATTATCCAATAATTATCACCGAGGAAGTATTAGCTATACGGCTCTAACTCTTCTTTTCTACTCTATTCAAATTGTCAAACGGAAACAAAATGTCCATTCAAGTAAACATTCTCAACCACGTCATTAATGGGCTCTAGAGATTACCTCTATCCGTCTGGAATCCACAGCATTTAAAAAGGTTTTATACTCATAAGATATTTGTTCCTTATGAAGTAATGAACTACTTGACAATAAAAAAAAACGGTAGGAGGGTTTGTTGGGCCTTTGGTGGATCACGCTGTCTTTTAATTTTTTATTACATGAAACGAGTGATATTTTTATATTTTATAAATACAAAAAAAAATCTATTTCTATTTTTCTTGTTCTTTATGAAGTAATGAACTACTTGACAGTAAAAAGAATGGTAGGAGTACCTGTTGGACCTTTGGTGTTGCGCCCCTACTGTCTCTTTATGTTTTATTATTATATTTTATATTAAATGAATGACATTTTTATATCTTATAGGTAGAAAAAGGAACTGTTTTAAGATATAAAAATTGGATTTTCACTAGTTCATCATCACTTGAGGGTAAAAAACCCATACCACTTGAGAATTGATTAGCAACAAGCATTTACACCCTGCGTGTTGCGCGAGATGAATATAATTCAATGTAAAATTAAAAAAAAAATTCTATAAGCCCCCACCCAAAGAGAAAATCATAAAAAAAAAAAAAAGTTAAACGTAGAAATAAACCATATTACCAGAAATCAATGATGTGTTTGTTGGATGTATGATTTCTTCATGCGGAATTGCATGAAATATGGACCTAACCAATATCACACCAAGAGATTGAAGTTCATTGTAACAAATCTCTATATGCATTTATAAAATAGTAGAAGTTACTCAACTCAATATAATTCAACAATAATACACCAAATTGTAAAATAATAGAAGTTATTAAACCAAATTGAAATTTAGAATCTTGGGTATTTTTGGAAAATGTATGTTACGTGATTATGGTTTGTGATTTATACTTTTTGTATACTTTTAAATATTTTAATTAATAATATCATAATTTTAATTGTTTAGATATTGATATCCCAGTAACTACAATTTCATTATGTTCCCATTACTACGTGTTTTTCTTTTTGTATTTCAATTTATTTGATTACCTTGTCTTCAAAATAGAGAAACTATATTTTTCTTTTTTTCTGCTGATTAATGATGCTCCCATGTGAAACACTTCGGAGTGCACGTGTAAAATCATAGAACAAGTTTTTTCCTTGAAGATTAAATTAATAATATGAAATTAATTTTTAATCAAATATGAAATTAACCGTTAAGCGTAAATATGCTCACATTAATATTATAATTAATTTATTGCACTAAAAACCTAATAAATGGAGATTCTAAAATTCCTATACTTTGTAAAATGTCTAGAGATCCCTATAATAATGGAAGATGGAGTTATCAGGCATTTCTTGCCATTCTTGTATTTGAATATAAGCGTAGCTTTTATAAACTCCAAATTTATTATTCACTTGACGTTTATTTTCAAATTCAATCAACTTTAATTCATGATTTAATGTCTACTTTCAAATCTAGTTTACTTTATTACCGTATGTTCAAACCTCTATAATAAAAATTAGGAATTAAATAGGAATAATATCCCAATAAATTCAAATAACTCGAAAACGGAATACGTGACTTTAGTCCTCAGTTATTATTGAAGAAGTCAAACACTTAGGAGTAAAGGAAAATTGTCTATATTAACGAATAATTTGCAATGGTTTTTAAAAAAAGGAAAGTACTTTTTAGGGTATTAACTAAATGAGTGTAAATATAAATTACACATTGATTAATTTAATGATATGATTACCTAGCCAGTTTGTAGTTAAACATGTTTTTAGGCGGATATTACAATATTTCATATATAAAGTTGATGATTGATTGATTGATAGATTACTCATATTTCTCAATTAAATGATCCGAGCCATAAAGGTGAACCCGAACTAAACAATCCAACAGGTTAACTCATCTTAACACAAGTTTAAATATGGAAAAAAAGGAGTTCAAATGCAATTATTGAAAGGTAATTAAGGCTTGTTTGATGTGTTGGAATTGACCCCATAGAAATGGAAATGGAGGCCAATTCCATGCTTTGATGATGTTTGGTATGATGAAATTTTACAAAATTTCATCTCCACATGGAACCAAAATGAGGCCAATTCCACCAAGATCAATTCCATAAAAAAAGCCTAGATCTGTAAAAAATTCCATGGAGTTCTAATTTTACCCTTCTCACTTGTTATCTTCATGGGCATAACACTTCATGCCGACACACACAAGCACCAACCACCACCATTACCGGCGAGTATAGCACAATAGCCCATTTGTCTACCTCATTGTTCTCTGATGAACCCAGCTTGTAGATCCGATTGACGACGGCAGATTTGGAAACCGGTGCAAACTTGCAAATCAATGGCGGCTTGTTCTCGCAAATCCGACGGTGGTAACGAAGAGCGGAAACCTTGCAACGACGGTCTTCTTTGATGACAACCTCCATCTTATCTATTTTAATCTATGAGAGCAGCGACCTCCACCCTTGGAGAGATCGACAGCTTGGCAGCGTTGAAGAGTCCGACAGCATGACGCGACCCAAAGCCACCATTTCTACAGTTGCCCAACACTGAACAAGGAGGGCCATCGATCTTTGCTTGAAATCTTCGAAGTCTAACAGTTTGATATGCTGGAATTTTGTTGCCCTAGTGATCTTGTTTGGGTTTGAAATCTTCGAGGGCTACCGGAAATTTTTTTTTTTTTAAGAAGGGCATTTTGGTATTTTCACCTAAAAATCATGTCTCATTTCCTTGACATACCAAACATACTTTTAAATCTCATTTATATATCCATATCATTTTCACATCCATTTTCATTTCAGTTTCCATCAAAATCAATTCTATCGTACTAAACAGATCCTTAGAGGTGAAATTCGTTCTAAAGACGTGAACACCCAATGTTCATGATTATTTGTACGGGTTACTCCCAGCAAATACTGGCTCTCATTATTGTCAAGAAAATCTAGGACGTGTGTTCTCTCATAATTCCTTATCTCATATTCTTTTCAGAATCTCATCTCCATCTGAGATTAAAAAATATAGATGGTTTATATTTCATATTTTATAAAGTTTTTATTTTAAACATAAATAAATTTAAACTTTTAAAATATGATACACATAATTTATAATTGTAACACAAACAAATTTGTTTAAAAAAATAAAATTATAAAATATCATAATAATAATTTTAAAAAATATAAAATTCGTATTATCCATTTTTTAATCTAAAATGAAGGTAGAGATGAGGTTTTAAGGGGGAAGAGAAGATAAAGAATTTTGAGAATGTACCATTATAATTTATAAACATGGCATCAAAGCCGGATCCAACGTTACGCGTCATGAAGATGAGAGAAAAAACCAAAAAGGTCGTCACCAAAAATTGACTAGGGTCGCGAATTAGGGATACATGCCACGCATATCAATATCTGGCATTAAATTTTGCAGATTGAATATGAATAAATCATACTCCTATCTTCAATTATTTTTTTTTGGACATAAAGTATCTTCAATTAATTTTTAATACATTTAACATTCTAAAATATGCTTTTTTGTGGCACTCAATATTTAGCACCTATTATCCAAAAGTATTTTCTTACTGATACCTAGTATCCTGAGTGCTAAATGTATACAGGATACTAGGTGCTAAGAAGAAAATATTTATGAATAATGGGTGTTACTAAAAAAATATTTTAGGGTGTGTACTGAAAATTAATTTAGGATACTGAATGTTAGTGAAAAAATATTTTATACTGATGGTTGACTTTTTTTCAAAAAAAAAAATTCCCTGACTTACTTTTACTCAAAACTACATTAGTTCTGGGATAAAAGATCAGAACGACATCAGTAAAGGAGACAATCACAATCCATTAAATACCATCTGTGCTTCCAGCCTTCCACCCAACTCAGAATGTTAGTGACGGTTAGTTCAAATTTCCGTCGTTTTTTTTTTTTGCTTCGAATGGGCTTTTGCCTACATTCGTACATTCTTATTGGGCCACACGTCTCTCACATTTGGTTTGAACTTAACAAAGTGTGTGAAATAGAAATGGGCCTTATCACCAAAAATGAATGGGCCTCCTTACTGTTTTCCAGTCATCGATGGGTGGGCTTCGTTCTAAAGGGTAGTTCTGGGATTAATTTGATACTATCCCCAAAAGGTTGGGTATAATGGAATGAGTTAATTTTTCACAATATGACGAATTAAGGTTTGAATCTTAGAAGAGGTATCTATATTTAATGCCCGATAATACCTTAAATAGATTGCTTCCAATAGAAAGATACCCATGTTTAACAAATGATTAAAAAAAATCGAGACTCTAGCGGGTCCCATACAACGCCTAGATGCATATGGAAGATCATATATATGTACTCTATCCTGTTCTCAATATAAGACATACTTAACTAATTTGATTTAATTAAAAAATTTAGTCAAATTAGTTAATATGAAATGTGTTTTTTAAAACACCTTAAATATTTTCTTAATTCTTTCATTCCCTTCTGATTATTGTTTAGGGAGCATCAATAAGGGTAAATTAAGAAAATTTTGATAAATATAAAAATTATATCTTATATTTAAGACCAATATCAACTCCTAAATATGTTTTATATTAATAAGTGGGGAGTATCAATTTGCCCATGTTTTATTGCGATATTGTATAGTATTTGCTAACACACACTTAGTTGAATTATGTTGAGATTCTATTTACGATAATATTCTACAGGATAAAAAATTAAATGCGACGTTAGTCCGTGGAATTAAACACTAATGCTGCTGAAAGAGGATATGCGACAAGCACAGATTAAAAAAAGAAAAAGAAAGATAACTTCTCCAGTTTGAATTGTATGGATAATTTATAGCTCAAAATGAGTTGTGAAAGCCATTATTCAACAAGCATCATGCCACAATTTTAGTGTATGTTTGGAAGAGCTTATATTTAGGAAATAAGTCCTTATTACGTAAGCCAAGACAAAACTCCTCTCACATACTTACCTCGTATACCGTGAATCACGAATTATAAGCACTTATTGCCTAAAAATAAGCTATTCCAAATGAGCACTTAATCCAGCAAAAGACTGAATGTTCCGTACGTACATATGCACACTAATATAATATTAGTAGGCAAATATTTTGAAAAAAATCACAACACAGGGAGAGAACGTATGTAAAAAATGCAATTTTTTAATTTAATAATTTAGACTTTTATTCGAAACTGGTATTCCATAAAAAATAGATAGATAGTAGATAGGTATTGACATTGCATATGGATTTGAAACAAATCTTAACAAAGTTCCACTAAGAAAACAATCCAGCATTGAAAGCTAAAACACTAAATATTTGGCCTTATCTCCTGCAGCATAATGGCATTTAAATGAGTGAACTTGATCCTTAAATTGATGATCAACCTCACCCTTTAGACCCGCATTACTTCCAAGAATACAGGACCATTTTAATCGTTTAATTAATTAATTAAATTAATTTAGTTAAGTATTTAAATAAAATGGGAGAACTACACTTAGGTTCAAAAAAAAAAAAAAATAAAGAAATGGTCCATTGAGATTACAAAATAAAAAAATGGTCCCATTAATAATTCTAGTAACCTGTATTAACAATTCGTTAACAACTCCAAAAATTTATATTGACAATTTCGTATGATCATTTTTTTTTATTTTATAATCTCTAAGAACTATTTTTTTATTTCTTTTTTTTTTCTTAGAGCTAAGTGTAATGCTCCCATTTAAAATCTGTTTAACAGGCAACAGCCATGATTGCAATGACGGGTGTGATTTGTTTTTTCCACTTCCTTTTCCCACGTCGTTTCCCCAGCGGGGAGGTTCGTACTCGAGAATTCTCATTTGGGTCAGAATCATCAGTTGGTTATTATTATCAAAGAAACTACATTTTTTTATTTCTTACTTGCCCGAATTGGAAAATCTGTTGATGGATAAAAGCTTGAATAAAAGAATTGGAAAATCTGTTGGAGAATCACCTTGATTTAGCGCGCGACACCCCCCAAACATGTCATGGTTCTTAGAGTTTGTAGGACATGAACGAATCTCTCCCTCTCAATGGCAAAAGGCAATCACAAACATCAGAGCAAAAGCTGCGCGGCACAATTGTCAACATTTTGATTTCAAACAATCCAATTCATTATCTTCACCAACACCAGAAATTGTTAATTCCTCCCCCAGGATCATAAGAAACTTGATAAACATCACCCCTAAACACAGAGACCCATCAAATTCTCACACTACGCTTAAATGTTTCAGCATTGATGGAACATCCCAGACTTGCGATGTTTCCGGCTCCTGATTCGTCTTCATCGTGTGGGATGTATGAAATATTGCTTTTAATTCAATTTCTTCATCTAGATGAGCTTAGATTTTAGCAAAAAGCACAAATTCCAGATATACAGAGGAATGATCAGTAGAGAAAGCGGAGTTATGAAGGCATGGGAATTCACAGTGCGGAAGACGCAAGCAGCCGCGAAGAAGCAAGCGAACAGCATATTCGGGTTAGGAACAATGTACATGGGTCACTCGGAAGAAGGAAGCCGCCACCACGTAGAAAACCCAGTGGCGTTAGAAACGTACATCGCCGAGAAGGTTCTTCCCAATGGGGATTACTACAAAGGTCAATGGGCAGATAGTTTCCCACACGGCCATGGCAAATACTTGTGGAATGATGGGTGTGTGTACATTGGAGAATGGTACAAAGGCAAGACCATGGGAAGAGGAAGGTTTACTTGGCCCTCAGGAGCCGTATACGACGGCGAATTCAAAAATAGGTATATGGATGGAACAGGAAGCTATACAGCCCCTAATGGTGAAAACTACAAGGGACAATGGAGTATGAATCTAAAGCACGGCCAGGGAGTGAAGTGTTTTCTGAATGGAGATAGGTATGAAGGAGAATGGAAGTTAGGGTTAGAGGATGGTCAAGGGATTTACTTGTGGAAGAATGGGAATCAATATTCAGGAGAATGGAAAAATGGTTGTATATGGGGAAAAGGGTCATTTGTGTGGACAAATGGAAATAGGTATGATGGTAATTGGGAAGATGGTTTACCAAAAGGAAGTGGGACTTTTCAATGGTCAGATGGGAGTGTGTATGTGGGGAATTGGAGTAAAGATCCAAAAGAACAAAATGGAACATATTATCCAGCAGGATCATCACAAGAGGCACATTTAGAGTGGGATCCTCAAGAAGTTTACAATGAGTTGAGTGAATGTCTGGTTTGTCCGGGCGAGAAGGTTTCAATTTTGCCGTCTCAGAAGAAGCTCGCGGTTTGGAGATCGACCAAGACTGGGGATAGCAAGCCAAGGAGAAGGTCTGTGGATGGGAGGGTGAGTGTAGGTGTTGAGAAGCCGTATGATAGAATGCATATATGGGATGGTGGTGTGGATGTTCATCCCATTGATTCTGATGCTGCTTGTGATTCAACTCCTACTGCTGTCAAAGCATTACATGAGGATTTGTTGAACATGCATATTGTTGATGATTCTATTTTGAGAGGCGGTCCACTTCCCAAGCTCAAAGCTCCTATGAAGTCCAGGAGGCAGGGAGAGATCATATGCAAAGGCCAAAAAAATTTCGAACTCATGCTCAATTTGCAACTTGGAATCAGGTATTCTCATTCTTATATTGGCGTTCGTTGTCAAATCTGCCATGTTTCTACTATATATATATATATATATAACTCTTGTGGTGTTTGAACTTTGAACAGACATTCTGTTGGAAGACCTGCTCCTTCTGCCTCGCTTGATTTGAAACCTTCGGCTTTTGATCCCAAGGAGAAAGTTTGGACAAGATTTCCCCCTGAAGGATCCAAATATACTCCACCTCATTCATCCACTGAGTTTAGGTGGAAGGACTATTGCCCTGTAGTTTTTAGGTATAGGTCTTTCTCAAAATAATGATGCCAACTTCTTAATTTACTTATCAATAGTTCATATGCCAGTTCGTGCATTTTTATTTGCGAATAGTCCTTTGGTCATTAACATATGTAGTTTGGTATCCATCACAATCTATTTTCAGGACTTTAAGGAAGCTATTCAAGGTGGATCCAGCTGATTACATGATATCCATATGTGGAAATGACGCTCTTCGTGAATTTTCCTCTCCTGGTAAAAGTGGCAGCTTCTTTTACTTGACCAATGATGACCGTTACATGATTAAGACTATGAAAAAAGCTGAAGTGAAAGTGAGTATAGCTCAAGCCTTACCCCTACTTGAAATTGCCAAGAGATTGATGCATTTTTCTTTTTCTTTTTAATACCTTATTTGATCATATTTGGATTTCAATTCTAGGTGCTCTTGAGAATGCTTCCGGCCTATTACAACCATGTCCGATCCTTTGAAAATACACTAGTGACTAAATTTTATGGTCTGCACTGTGTTAAGTTAACTGGAGCTACTCAGAAGAAGGTGCAATTCTTATCGCTACTGTGAAGATGCACACTATCATATTCTATAAACTTATCTGAGACACTTCATGTGATTTTTTCAGGTTCGGTTTATCATAATGGGAAACCTATTCTGTTCTGAGTACACCATCCATCGGCGCTTTGATTTGAAGGGTTCTTCACTTGGCCGTATCACAGACAAGCCCGAAACAGAGATTGATGAAACCACCATCCTTAAAGATCTTGATCTTAATTTTATATTCCGACTTCAAAAATCTTGGTTTCAGGAGTTTTGCAGGTTATACAAGATTTCATTCATTGCCTCCACCCTCACTTGAATTTCATAGCCAAGTAATGCTATTTGCCTTTTCCCGTCTTCCAATTAATTAAACTAAGCATGCCAGTCATATTGTTTGTCCTCACAGGCAAATTGATAGAGACTGTGAGCTTCTAGAACAGGAGGGGATTATGGACTACAGCCTGCTGGTAGGTATTCATTTTAGAGATATATCAGAAGATGGAGACCTTATTCCTTCAGAATCTTGTAATCCCCCAGGTAGTCTTATTCTACACTTCAACCTTAATGTCTGTAACGTTTATACTCTACTGAACTAATAATAACAAACCGGTTACACTCTTGAATCTCAGGCGAGGGCGATGGAACTCCCCGTATGTCAAGAGCAGATATGGACCAGCTTCTTTTAGATCCTTCCAGGTAAAATTTATGTTCAAATATGTTGTCTTAGGCCATAGAAACCATACTCATATGAGCTTATTTCATTGTAATGGGGGTATTATTTTCAGGTGGGCTAGTATCAAATTGGGTGTGAATATGCCAGCAAGGGTGGAAAGAACAGTGAGAAGAGGGGATTGTGAATTACAGCTTGTGGGAGAACCAGTTGGAGAGTTTTACGAGGTTGTGTTGTTTTTTGGTGTGATTGACATACTTCAAGACTATGACATAAGCAAGAAGCTTGAGCATGCATATAAGTCCTTTCAATATGATCCAACCTCAATATCAGCGGTTGACCCCATACAATACTCAAGGCGTTTCCGTGACTTCATATTTAGAATATTCAGTGAAGACACTTGAAGAAGAAGAAACGCATCAACCATCTCTCTCATGCCACCCCTCAGACTCACTTCAAAGCCTAGTTGTTTCAAAACTTGAACTTTTTTTTTAACCAGACGTGACTTGGGCTAACATCACTCCTCCAGACTAACTTTCCTTCAGTACATATTCTTTGATTTATATTCATTTTATGTAGTATATGCAGTAGCTATATCATATTTCTGAACAAGCCATGGAAATAGCTGAAAGCAGGGGCAACTACTCACACACACAAACACAGACATTTGACATAATGCTTATACACACTTCTTGACCAATTCATCTTCACTCGTAGATGGGTAAGAGGGTGATGAGGAGTTTCAAACATTTGTATCAGATTGAATTGTACATAGGAGAATTATTCAAATGGATACATTAATATATATGTTCATTTCTTTTTTACCTCTCTGCTTCTTTCTGTATCTATCTGCGTTCTACCATTAGAGTTAGGTAGAGAGTCTTTCATGGCCGCCGATTCTCTCTGTGCAATGATAAAAGTTGTACAAGACTTGGTTTGTGAACAAAGAAGACCTTGAAAAGAACACTTGCGGCTGCCAGGGTATCTTTCAATATATGGTAAAAAGGGTGGTGATATATTTTTGGCTAGTGGACCAGACTTTGTGGTGATGAAGCTGTAGAGGCAGAATAATGAGGTTGATGGCAATAAGAAAAAAGAAAAGCAAATTGAGCACCACAATCACTGATTATATGCGCTTGGGAGGCAGAAAATGAAAAAGACACGTACCCAAAGAACAAAGAAGTGAGGGTCACTTGGCTCTAGGGACTCCAGAAAATCCATTGTTTTTTCCCATAATAATATCAGTTTCTCGTGTCATCAACATTTGCAAGTTCCGAGATAAATCTTCCTTTCTTGTGAAGAAAAAACCCCATTGAAACAAACACATCCAAAAACAGAAGCATAGTGGGTTGGTGTAGTTTGTCTAGGGGTCCGTTTGAGTTGGCGTTTAAAAAGCACGTTCACATAAGTTGAGACAAAACTTCTCTCACATATTTACCTCGTGTATTATAAATTAATTTGGAAAAGCAGCTTCCACCGTTAATCCATATAATACTAAAACAGAAATCTTTCTGCTATCGTACCTTGTAACTAATATGCAAGTTGAGCTGAAAGCACTATACAAGTTTGTTTTCTTTCAATTAATAGTGAGGCAAAACTCCTTCACACATTAACATTTTTAAATAAATAGTATGTAATTTATTTTATTTTTGGGTGGGCGGGGGCTTACGTGTTTTGTGAGTAAAATATCACAAGTTATGGACATTAATTAACAGGTTATCTAATATGATAGCTAACTCATGTCCACGTAATAAGATGACAGATACGTCCAAGGAGATACCCATTAGTTTTATTTCCTAGCCCGTCATTTTCCTGATTCTGGGAAGAAGCATTAAATAATGCTTGTGGGGATTATGTAATTGATTTAATTTTATAAACTAACTGGGTAATCCGTGAGTCAACAGTGAAAGGAGTCCACATATGTATAGAGGTAATGAACAAAGCAGCTCTTGCAAGTTACCTCCATAAAGTCCACTAATATATCCAAAACCCCTAAAATTAGTAATATCCAATCCAATATCTATCTATCTATTTTGTGATCCATATCCAAGCGACTGTGAGCGTGACAGTGTCAGCGAATACCAGAAATTTTGCAACACAAAAAAGAAAATGAAACTATTTTCCAATTTATCTATCAAGTCAAATTCAAGGGAAAAATAAAGACAAACACGAGTAATAAATAACGATCTTAATCCAGAAACGTAAACGTAAAAAGTATAGAACTGAAATGCCGATAATATATGAGTGGATCGAGTTTTTGCTGTCGTTTGGCGGGATCAAAGGGGCGATGTGTAACGGACAAAAGGAGATTTTTTTCTTTAATTTTTATTGTGATATTGCTGACCTGAGCGGGGTTCCGATTCCACGCCGCGTGTAACTAAGAAAGGACAGTAATTTTTTGTTATGTATGGCTTATTTTTTTTTTTAAAAAATTAAATATTGTATATTGCTGCCCTTTCGTAAATGGGTGATAGAGATTCTTTGAAGGAATGTGTCATTTTCTCCTGAGAAAGTATCCGGTGGCCCCGCATTATCGCAGTTCGTTTCCCTTGACGAATCTCAACCCTCCAATAAAAAAAAAGAGTGTGTTTTTTTTACCATGAACCCAAAAAAAAGAGTATATGAAAATTTTATTTGGAGGTAAATATAATATTTCAATCTATTTTATATTTTAAATTTATAATATTTTACCTAAAATATTTCTATATATTTTAAATTAAAGAGAAAGTGAGAAAGGAGAACAAGAAAAAGTAATTCTCATTTACAATTTAATGTTATTGGAAATCTATAACATATGTCTTATATTTATAGGTATAACTCTCTATATGGTATATAATCAACCTGATTTCATGATCATAGGAATTAATAAATGAGAATAGGAAATTATGGAGAATATGAAATAATGAGAGATATGAACATTCATAAATATTGTATTCATAACACCATTAATTATAACTATTAAAGGCTCTTAATGAAGCGGTAGTTCCAACAATAATGCTCTAGTCATTAATATAGAATTGATCTAGTAAGTCCCAGCTAAACCTTTTTGAGTCTTTAGTTTGAGTCATAGAGGAGACACTTATATTGGCAGAAATAGACACAAACCCCGAACCGGATAATATAAAAAAATAATGATGTAGTCCTTAATGTCAAACATATTTATCTAATTTAATTAGATTAAGAAAATTAGTTAAGTTAGTTAATATGACACATTTTTTTCAAAACACCATAATCGCTTTCTTTAATTACCTTTATCCTTTTTTTACTTGATTATTATTAAAGTATTATCGATAATAAATTAGTAAAAGATTAAGAAATATAAAAAATATATTTTACATTTAGGACATGACGAATTTCCTAATTAAGTCATACATGGGATATTACTGCACAAATGATTAAATATGATAGTATAAGGAAACCATGTTATAAATACCTAATTTAACTAACATTTTAAATATCTGCTAATTGTGTAACTCTTATGTTGATCACTCCGTCGTAAGGACCGGAGGCCGGCCTGATTATCATTTATTCCGGCAAAAATGAAAGCGACCACCTGTCTCAACTCTCCAATAAGCCGGGAGTCACAGAGTTAGACTGTAGACCCACAGCACAGAAGAGTAGAACCCAGCGGAGTGAGGATTGTGGGGGACGAAGGCGAACTAAGAAGCAGACACCAGAGTCGCGTTGCTGATGCTGTGAGAGGCCGCTGCTTCCTGACCTCTCTTCTTTTTATCTCCCTCCCTCCTCTTTTCTTTCATCCATTCTCCGCTCCACACGATCCTCTCCCTCCATCTCTCTCCCCCCTCCTTCTCTCCCCGCGCGCTATGGCGCTACACTCAGCGTCTTCCATAGCACGACTACACCACACTAATGTGCATTCAGACCTTGTTCCCTCCATTTTCGCCTCGGGCAGTGGCAATTTGCTTGTCGACTTCGCGGGGCTTTGCTCCAAATCCAAGCGAGCCAGACGCAGACTCGGAGCCTTTACCTCTCGCAAAGCTTTTCAGCATTACTTGACGAAGAACTCGTCCCCGGTCAAAGCCGTTCTTGACCTTGGGCGTTGCTGTAAGCCTCTTGATGATTCTGCTACTTCTGATCCTAAACCACAGGTGCGTATTCCGCTGATCGTTTTGCGGCTACCTGCCTTTTTTTTCCTTTTATCCTTCAATTCAAGTCTGTTTTATTGATGTTATAGAACTTCGTCTGTGTTGAATTCTCGCTGTTATGGAGCCGATATTTCTTCTTCTTCTTTTTTTCATCAAACATTCTCTTCGGCTAATAGCTATACTTCATTGCGGCAAATAAATCCGTCCTGTATATTGGAGAAAAGTCTCTTTCTAAAGCGTCGGCCTTGAATTCTCATATCGATGTGTCTCTCGCCTGGTTTGGTATAGAGAAGAAAGTGCCCAGCACTGTATAGCGTGTGGATATCAATCATTGCATGTTTCTGACTACACAGTTTGAAAGATAGAATATACTTTGTGAGTGTTTTCTCAATTTTCATGTCTCTAAATAACAACACATTGATTTTACTGAATTACTCTCAAAACGGAAGCCACAAATGTATCTCGTGTTTCCTAATTGCCATATTCGCCAAAACTAGCTCAGGCTAAAGAAAAAACCTTTGGCACTATAGCTCGACAATATTCGTGCTTGGGGGTTCACCAATCCCTTGTTTTTTCTGATCCTTTGATTTATGACTTCGTTATAACAAATAGTGCTTTGAAAAATGATGATTAACTTACCAGCATAATTAAATGACATTGTTACAACTATAAATCTTGCAGAAATTTCTCAAGTTTATCCTAAAGTTGTAGCGAAAATGAAGCCTGAAGTCCCTGTGGACGTAAGAATTTCATTGAGATTATGTTGATATAGGCTGACATTAATGAATTTGTGGTAGTGAAACTGAAAAACAATGACTCAATGACTGATGGGAGGCAAGTACCACATCCTTAGCTAAGTTGCTAATGCTGTTCTTGTGTGTTTTATTCTAAAAATAATTACTCCATCCCCCCCCTGGATTTAATTGAAATTTAACGCAGCTCATCTACTTTTAAAATCTATAGAATCCATTTTAACATTTAACAAGGCAGCAAGGCACCTCCATTTGACACTTTTTTCTTACAGAAATTGTAAGAGGTGTCGGATGTCAGAAAATTCAAAAGTTTATCACATGTTGCAACTGCTCATATGTTAGTGAGTAAATAAGCTGTGAAAACATCCTAGTGGTTCATAAACCCATTACTTAATGCTATGGGAAGAGACCCTCATAACCACACAAGTTTATGACTTTGACAACATCCAAACCAATTTACCCACAATTTCATTGATAATTATGATATTTTGCATTTGACGAGTACTTGATGTTTTATTTATGATCAGGAGTATTGATTGGGTTCCTTACTTACCTCGAAATGCCTTTGAAAGGCCAAAGGAGGTTTTCTTTATAATGTTAGTTGAAGATTCTCTAAATTTTGAAGTATAGGGAGTTGTGACTAGTTTTAGTGAAATCTATGTTAAAGCATTTTCCTCTTGCTTTAATAATCAATGATAAATTTATTGCTTTCCCAGCCTGGCACATGGGGTCTACCTCCTCCTCCTCCTTTTTTTGGCTGCATGATTGGCTGTTGACAATTGTGAAATTTGGTAGGCATGTGTTCATTATTTGGGAATGCACGCGACAATGTCTTTTCATTTAATTCAATTTTTTTTTTTTTTGTTTGAAGAAGATTGGATTCAATTTTCATTTTTAGTTTATTGTGCCAGTTCATTGACCACCATAATGCATATGTGGATTGATAATACGTGTAGGAAAGGAAAACTGGCAAATTGTGCTTTTGACCATTTTCTTCTTTGGCGTGCTTTTTGATTTTGTTTAAATGATGCTTTTAGTGGAGATATATCTGGAGAAGAGTCATTTAGTGGAAATGTGAATTTCATATGTCTCATAATAGAGTGTATATATTACGTGGAGAATAAATTTTAAATTTCAATTTTATCTGTCAGTACTTGATATTTGGTGCTGTGCTTTTCATTGCTGTCATTTTAGCCTGACAATTTCATTGCTCTATACTGGGTTAATCAACTGGTCTGTGGCATGTAATCGGTATAAACAATATGTTCAATGATTCTGATTGTTTGTTGGTCAGGTTGCAAACTTGGAGGACATAATATCAGAAAGAGGAGCTTGTGGTGTCGGATTCATCGCCAATTTGGAAAATAAAGTGTCACATCAGATTGTTAAAGATGCTCTCTTTGCTCTGGGCTGTATGGAGCATCGTGGTGGCTGTGGAGGAGATAATGACTCAGGTGATGGTTCAGGGCTGATGACATCTATTCCATGGGATCTATTTGACAATTGGGCCAACAAGCAAGGGATTGCATCTTTTGATAAGTTGCATACTGGTGTTGGAATGGTATTTCTACCCCAAGATGAAGGACTTCAACAAGAGGCGAAGAAAGGTGATAGTGTTTTCATTTTGAAGAGCTTGATTCAAGAGTTCTGCCATATTGTCCTTATCCTGTCAAAGTTTCATTGAGACAATCATGCCTATGTGTCCATAAATCTTCATTCGTTTAATTTTTGACATGTTAAAATTGCAGACCCTGTAAAAGTAATGTTAATAGATAGAACATAAAGGAAAAAAACTAAACAGAGGCTCCTGAAATGTCTGTGCTGTAATAGGTGATAACGTAACTTACTTATATTGAAGCTTGTGGAATCTATGATATGTTAGTTCACAAAGCTTCTGGCTTCTTTTTTTGTATTTTAGTCGATGCCTCTTTACTTTAGTGTGTTCAAACCTTTTATCCTCTGGCAAAAGTGATATAAACCACCAAAAAAGCCCATCCAACTAGCTCACGAGGTTGGGCTGCCCAGGATCCCACACGAATCCTATATAAAAGTTTCCAAACTTCAGTTGGTGCAATTAGGTCATAACATCCCACTGGGCCTTGCAGCCATGTCTCATGGATGCTGTTTTTGTACTAGCTTTCTAGCCCTAGGTGAGCTCCTGCAATTCTCGGTTATCACTTGCTTTGACAATTGCAACTGGGAGATCATGAACTCATGAGGTTTGAGAACCCAGGGTTCATATAAATCCTACATCAAAAGTCGTATTTGTCTGATGATGGACTCAGGTCCCATACTTTGCATCTGGGTCATAAGTAACAGCATCTTTTAGGCTTCCTTGTGAATGGATTTATGGAGGGATTAGACTGCTTCCTTGAGCTGGTGTTTTCAACTTGTGTTTTTGTTGGTGCTTGGTTGTTGTTGAAGGACGTCTTATCCTCCTTATTTGAACTTTTATCTTATTAGATTCTTCTTCCATTAAAAAGGGTTCAAACTCAATATTTTATGTTTTCATAAATATGCAGCGTAGTTGGCAAATTATTTGAGTTTGATTGATGGCATGCATTCTCTTAAATGGGCCAATGCCAATTTTCCATATGCCATAATAAGTTCAGATTCTGACGTGTTTTAATTTCTTCTGTAGTTATTGTAAATATATTTAGACAAGAAGGTCTTGAGGTGCTTGGGTGGAGGCCTGTCCCTGTAAATGTTTCTGTGGTAGGCCCTAATGCAAAGGAGGCAATGCCAAACATACAGCAGATATTTGTTAAGATCATAAAAGAAGAGAATGTTGATGACATTGAACGTGAATTGTACATCTGCCGGAAATTGATTGAAAAAGCAGTAAGCTCAGAAAGTTGGGGAAATGATCTTTATTTCTGTTCTTTGTCTAATCAAACCATAGTCTACAAAGGAATGCTTCGGTCAGAAGTTCTTGAATTATTTTATTATGACCTTCAGAATGATCTTTATAAGTCCCCCTTTGCCATTTATCATCGAAGGTATAGCACAAATACTAGTCCTAGATGGCCTCTTGCACAGCCTATGAGGCTTCTTGGTCATAATGGAGAGATCAATACCATACAGGTTTAATTTTCTTTGCTTTAGAAAATTTTCTGGCTAAAATTTACCTAGGATGGAATCAGGAAATTGCATCATTGTTTTGCAGGGTAACTTTAATTGGATGCAATCTCGTGAACCATCATTGACATCACCTGTATGGCGTGGTCGGGAAGATGAAATTCGCCCATTTGGAAATCCAAAGGGATCAGACTCAGCAAATCTGGACAGCGTCGCAGAAGTATGTCATTAACTCAATATTGAAACAATTACTAGTTCCTATTTCACATGGATCTTGATGATGATAATTCCTATGAAATAAATGTGGAAGTGGAAAGTTGAAGTCTGAAGAAGAAAAGATAGTCTATTCAATTCTAGTTGCTCTGAAAGGATAATTGAGTTTCTCATCATTTTTCAATCCGCTCATTCCCTCTAACTATTGTTTTTTTGTCTTTAAATTCTTCTTTTCCCTCTTTCTTTCCCTTAGCAGCACTGTTTTTACTGGTTCTTTAATTTTAAGAGTTTTTCTTGTGAGACCCTCTCTACTTGTTACTGTGTTCATAGTCACATACATCTCTTTTAATCCATAAAATATCTTCTGATTCAGTTGTTGATAAGAAGTGGCCGTAATCCTGAGGAAGCCATGATGATTCTTGTTCCAGAGGCCTACAAAAATCATCCAACTCTCATGATCAAATACCCTGAGGTAATCTATTGACTAATAACTGACTCATAATTTGTTTGAGCATTTTTAATCTTCCTTATTCCTGTACTATCTTTGTGTTGCTAGTTGTTACTGATATATGTCATACTGCTTAGGATCCCGGGCTTCCCTTTATCTGGCTTTCTCATGAGTCATGATATACTTTTATGTCATTTGGCATTGGACAAGTGTTACTCTTAAATATAATGTGTTGTGTCTAATTTATGGACTTTGTTGTACCTTGTCGCCTCATTGTCTTGTTGCATCAGCTGCAGTGTGTGTTGTTTTTCTTTGATTTGTCAAAATGAAGTGATTGAAGTAGTTGTAAATGAGGGGGGATGGTGTAATCCTTGGGGTTTAACTTATCACAGGTTAGAACAGTGGCAGTGTCTTGGTTTATCTTGTTTCTTTTACTTTAGGGTGTTGATTGGAATTAAAACGGATGAGGCTCTGGTATTTGGCTTCTTGGGCTTATCTTAGTCAATGGATTTGTCCCTTGGTTTTGCTTTTATTAAGTTTCTTTCTCCCTGGCATAAGAAGGGAAAATGATTAACAGAGCCACGGTGCTTTACTGTGTGGCTTAAAATTCACTTGGGGCTTGTTTGGTATGAGGGGAGGGGAGGGAAAGTGGGCGGAGGGAAAATTTTTTTGAGTTGAATTTAAAAAAATTAGAGAAGTGGGGTTAAAAATTTTTAATTAATTTTTCTTACTCTTTTATTTTATATATTCTCTTTCTCAAAATTTTATTACCCCACTTCTTCAATCTTTTAAAATTCAATTCATAAAAATTTTCTCTCCCCTCCCTTCCCCTCCAAATCCCTCACACCAAACAGACCCTTAAAGTCTCTGTAAGGCTTTTGATATTACCATTTAATAATTTGATTATTAGAACCTCCAATGTCATATATTTTTACTTCCTTCATTTCAAATGTAAGGCATGTTTACCTAATGTACACCTACCTAGAGAAAAAGTTAGGTAGTTAACATTTTAAACCTTTTCCAACTTTTCTCTTCTTGTTTTTTTTTTGGTTATAATCAAGGGTTTCCCCATTCGAGGCTGAGAGGGCAAAAGGTTTTCGCCTCTCCCAACAAGTGTGATTCCCGGGATTTGAAATTATGTTCTCCACCTTATGGGGGTGAGGCCCCTTACTACCTCAATCAACAGTTGTAACTTTTCCCTTCTTTAAATGCATGAGTATTGGGCCATATTAATGGAGGTAATTTTAATATGCTCTTGTGGGAATTTTAGGAAAAAAGACATTTATTGCTCTTAGAAATTCACAAAATGCCTTATTTACTGAAACATGGGGCTTTCCAAAACGTGCCTTATATTTGAAACGAAGGGTATATTAATTAATCCTTTTGAATTCTTTATAGTTTTCCCTTTAAATTTTAACAAAATCTCATGAGTTTTGATTTTGTTCCCTTGAAAGCTTAACAGAGTTTATTGATTTTTAATCGATAGTAAATGTCAATTACTTATGATAAGGTCAAATAATAATGGGTGTTGCATTAGGAAAGTGATGAAGGTCAGTGTTAAAAAACCTTAGCCCTACTGCTACAAGGCTAAGTAAGAGAGTGAAAAAAATCTCAGTTGTTGCTGGAAGTGCCTATCTAGATGGGTTTTAGGTCCCACTTTTAAATGAAACCTCACTATTAGTACTCGTTGAAGCTTGCTATGCTAGGTGGAAACCTATTTCCTTTTACACTGAACTTCCATCTGTGCTCTGAACCATACTTTATATTTCTAAATTGAAGTAACCGTGTTACTTTTTAGGTGGTTGACTTCTATGACTACTACAAGGGTCAAATGGAGGCATGGGATGGACCGGCCTTACTTTTATTCAGGTTATGAGTCTAAATAATGTAAAGAAATATATTTGCTTTGTCTTGCTATCCTAATTCATTGTGCTTCTGCAATATTGAGTTAAAATTAATTATGGTAGCATGGAAACTAAAAGCAAAAGTAGAATATGGATGATCCCAATCTGTGTGTGGTTACAGTTTTATTTAGGGACAATTACAATGAAGTCCCACACAAGAGAAAAAAATGAAAAAATGGTCCCTGAAGTTGTTAATGACAAGTCGAGGAGCGTTCATTAACAAGTCGAGGAGCTTACACTGACAACTTCTGGGACCATTTCTTCATTTTTTCTCTTGTATGAGATTTCATTGTAATTGCCCCTTTTATTTATGATGAGAGAAAAAAAGAAAGGGTGGGGGAGGGGTTTTCTATCTATCCAAGGGCTCCACAAACAGATGCAAGTTTTAGTTATGTAGGCTTTTCTTGGTAATGTTTTTGCTTTAAGATGAATTAAACCATTTTCTTGGTAATTTTCTGGAGGAAGTTTAATTTAGGTTCATTCGCAAACTGAATTTCAAGAGGTACACACTATGGAAACACAATATATGAAATCAAGGACGTAAATTTGGGTTGAATTTTTTTTTTTTGACATAAAAATTTTTGTTCATCGTGGAAATATTTGCCATTGTTGCTAGGGCTGTTAAAGAAAGTTTCATCATTTATTTAATCTTTATCTTTGAACGCATATATTGCTTTTCAATTAGTTCTATATTGCTTAGTAATAATGCATATATTTATGTTTAATATTTTCTTCCAAAATTTCCCCTTGTTTCCTGATTTTTGCTAATTCAATTTATGAGTCAGTGATGGAAACACTGTTGGCGCATGTCTTGATCGTAATGGCCTAAGGCCTGCTAGGTATTGGAGAACATCAGACAATGTTGTTTATGTTGCCTCTGAGGTAAATCCCTTTTTTATCATTTGGATAAAATATAAGATCAGTTTGGTGTCACAAAGTTTACTGGTCAGATGTCAGTTTTTTATTTTATGATTTTAGAGTTTGGTTACTGATTTATTTTATGATTCTAGAATGTGTAGTAGATGATTTTGTTTTGGTTCATATTGGGCTTTGAAGAGCATAGGATTTGGCTAACTTATTTAACTTGATCATGTATCAACTCCGCATTGTCATTGCTGGTTCATGAAAGATTTAGGCTTTCTTTTCTGGACTTTAATTAGTATCCTTCTATTTTCTTTAACTTTTTAATGGCAGAAACTTGTAGTTGGTTGATACAGAAACATACTCAGCAGATGGAATGTGGGTTTGCTACTCTGCTGGTTACATGTTATTTTTTATTTTGTTTTTTCAGCACCTTGTGTGTAGTCCCTTGAGTTCATCCTTTGTATGTGGGTCTGACAGTGCCACCTTGTTGACTTTTTGTTATAGACTGGTGAAAAAGTTCAACTGTCCTCTGCAGGCAAGGGGAATGGCTGGCACTAAAAGTCTATCTAGTTTATGTTCTGCTGATAATTGCATTCTCATTAAGTCTGTTGTTTTGACTAGTTTTTTTAAGTGTCCTTTAGTTATTCATCTGAAAAATTAAATGCTTTATAATTTGGTTCACAAAAAAAAAAAAAAAAAATTCCATCATTAGCTGCTCTCGTACTTGTTTGCAGTAATTATTATAATTAACTAATTAATCTATTAAGCCTAGTTCATGACTTACATCGGGTAATTAATGATAGATTGCCTTTTTTCATTCTTTCTTCAGGTCGGTGTTCTACCAGTTGACGAATCGAAGGTTATAATGAAAGGCCGATTGGGTCCAGGGATGATGATAACGGTTGATTTACTTGGTGGTCAGGTTTGCATGACAACTTCTGTTTTATCTTGCTTGATATTTTGGTCATTGCCACAGTCTCTATCAATAGCCTCTTATTCATATGAATATTGAGGTCCTTGTATTTGCAGCATCTACTGCATGTGCATTTGCAGCAAAACACCCTGTTGAAATGGTAATATCAGATTTTAAAGATAAATAAATCCGATGACTACAGATAAAAAGGCAAGAATAAAGAAGGAAAAGAAGCCTGACTATCAAGGGTCAGATTTGTTCCCCATAATTTTTTCCAGAGAATCTCTTAATATCCTTCAGTGGGCCAATTGAGGCTAGCAATTAACTATTACTACTACCATCAGTTGCGATGTATTAATGCTTCCAACAATTATGTGCTTCTTTGTTCTTGATTTGATAAAGGAGTACAAAAATTGGCTCCTTTTGAAAACGGACTTCGTCAAATTGAAAGCTCATAACTGTCACTTGGATTATGACACTTTTATTTGATTGACTAATGAAAGCAATTGTATCCCTCACTTTGTATCCCTAAATTTCTGATCCGCAAATCTTGGGCTTTTCTGTGTATTTTCTTTTACTAATAATTAACCTCTCATCTTGTAATCAGTTCTTTTAAAAAGCGTAGTGTTTGCTGCTTTAAGGAATTATTTTAAATATCAATCATTTTGCCTGGCAGGTTTTTGAAAATACAGAGGTTAAAAAGCGAGTAGCCTTATCAAATCCATATGGGGAGTGGGTCAAGGGGAATTTGCGGTCCCCTAAGCCAGCGAACTTCCTTTCAGCAGCAGTCATGGACAATGATGGAATATTAAGACACCAACAGTGAGAATTCTATGCAATTTGTTTTCAGTTTTATCTTGATAAAAGAATATGTGTTCTTTGGTATTGGCTTCATAAATCCTATATAAACACATTGCTATGCCTTTGATTTTTGGCCTGTTAAAACCTATATGGTCTATATTGTTCCTATTTTTCTTTGGTATTGGCTCTCTTACTTTTCTATGCTTTCTGAATGGTATTTGACAGAAGTGTTGCAATAATAAAATAGTAAAACCGCTCTTTGTAGAGCAAATTTTTTTCCCCATAGGAATTAGTAAAAGCATCTTGTACAGGGTCTCTGCTTTATCAATGTAAGTGAATTAAGGCTGATTCCTATGACCATATCTGAAATATAATAAAATGACCTCAGGTGAACTCAAAATCGGTTGGTAACATGGTGATGGTCAACTATGTTAGCTTTGGTCTTAGGAACCAGCCTTGGTGCTGGCCGAGTATGATAGCTTTGGATTTCTGCATACACCTCTTTTATGGTGCTTACTATACCAATCTTTAACGAGACCAGGGCATTTGGTTACTCAAGTGAAGATGTGCAAATGGTGATTGAGTCCATGGCTTCTCAAGGAAAGGAGCCCACATTTTGCATGGGAGACGATATTCCACTGGCAGCATTATCTCAGAAGCCACATATGCTTTTTGATTACTTCAAGCAACGATTTGCACAGGTATTCTAGAATAACTTATTTTCCACAACAATTCATGGAGTTGTAGCATGTAATTTCCTCTGTTAAGTACTCCAATTGCATCAATCACTAAACTTTATGAAAACTTGATTAAATTTTTCACTGCATTTTTATGAAATTCAACATAATTGATTTTCTACGTCATTTGATATATATGGGTGTCTATCTAAGGAAGTTGTATGCCGCTGCTCATTCTCTCTGCTTAACCTTCTCTTCCTCTATTGTGTATCTTTTCTATCAATCTGGTGAGCAGAGACATAAAGGAGTGATACGCATCAACAGGTTTTATGTCTCTTGTTGCAATGGTGGCAAGAGACATAAAACCCTAAACTTCTATGTCTTTTGTTGCACGTATTGGTGGCAAGAAACATAAAGGAGTGATAAGCAGGAATGGGTTGGGACCCGTCACAATCTTTGCAGATTCATACTTGTCTGATAGGCAGAGGGATTAGGGATCTGATGAATACCGAAAACAGAAAAAGGAAGAAGAACGGTAGGAAAAAACGGAAAGCTAAAATACTCTGTAAAAGAGGGATAGCAAGTATTTCACTAATCTCTCTAGAACAGTCCAGGAGGATCTCCAAGTGTTTAATAAACTCTCAAAATATTCAATGCTTTATTAAGTAAGCAAGAAGCCCTTTTTATAGGAGTACAGAGAGATAAAAATCTAATTCAAAATTCAAACTAGAAAATCCAAATAATATTAAAAATACTAAAATAATATCTAAATCTAAAATACTAAAGAATATCTAAAATCCTACTTGTGGATATTCCACTTATTCTGAAATATCTAGAATAATATTTAAAATAATATTGCTGAAATCATTAAATAATAAATATTACTAATTAATTCCTAATTAGTCCTAAGACGCTTAGTTTTTCTGGAATAAATCAGCCCATAGCGATTTGGATTGCTATCAGGATCTCTGTCGCTCTATTATAGATTTCGTTTCTATTACTTTCTATTACTCTTTATCAACAATGTCTATAGACTTGTGATGAGATCTGAACACCAACACATGGGTTTGGACTAGGACCCAACAACTCATACCCAATTAATAGCTATTATTATAAAAATATTCGTTCTGTTGCTACTTACTATCATCTGATTTTGGTGTGAGAGTCACCATATTATTGATGTATTTTAAAATAAGGAACTGTATATAGAAATATACTGGGAATCACATAATCGTCTCAGCACATACTTTATTAAATTTGATAGTTAAAATCTTTTTAGAATGTTCTAGAAGTTTATTTCTACAAAACCGTTTCAGTGATATTTATTTTCCTAAGTGCAGGTCACCAATCCTGCTATTGACCCTCTTCGAGAAGGCTTGGTTATGTCTCTTGAAGTCAATATAGGGAAGCGAGGGAATATATTGGAAGTTGGGCCAGAGAATGCTTCACAGGTATTTTGGCATGCTTATCTGTAAATTGTAACTATATTCCGTCAATCTGTATTAGTCCTTGATTCCTATTATTTTGTTAACTTTTTCTGCCCACAAGCTTATGTTATTGTTTTGAATCAGGTTATATTATCTAGTCCTGTGTTGAATGAAGGGGATCTTGAGTCATTATTGAATGATCCCCACTTAAAACCTCAAGTGTTACCAACATTTTTTGATATAACCAAAGGAATTGAAGGTTCCTTGGAGAAGGCATTGGATAGACTTTGTGAAGCTGCTGATGAAGCTGTCAGAAATGGCTCACAGCTGCTTATTTTCTCTGATCGTTCAGATGCACTAGTAAGTACAATCTTGAAGTGTCCACATACTTTTGCTGAAGTGCATTTTTTTTTTTCCTGGAGAGATTACTGATGACGCTTTTGTAGATCTAAATGATGGAACAGATGAAAAAAGGCATATTTCAGTAGGTTATTGCAAATAACAATATTCTCTTGCTTCCTCTAATTTGTGTCATATCCCTTAAATTCTCAGATTCCCCCCCCCCCCCTTTTTTGCTTTGGGAGGTAGCTTGGCAGTTTTAGCATCTATTCAAGAGTGTCGAGCATACTGATAAAACCATGACCAGGACCCAAGAAAATATAAGAGAAATACCAAAATCTATAGAATTCAGATAGACAGAGGCAATATACCAGAGGATGGCAGAAGAGCCTTTTTAGAGAGAGTACCTTCAAGACGCTATCTCCTAAACTGGTCCATCATTTTTACCATGATCCACTCTGTTTTCTCTTCCTTCAGTGTCTATTAAGCCTTCCTCATAAAATTACTGCTGAGACTAGGCCCTCCAAGTAATGGCATGTGATCCCTTCTTGTCATTGAAGTTACACACTCCCCTCATAAATAACCTGCCCCTTGTTTCTCTGCTTAAATTTTCTATGTATACCAGGGGTCCATCAGATACATCTGCATTAGGTTGAAGTTCTTTTTCCCTGTGTTGTCAAAACTGGACAAGCTGTTCTACTGGCAAACTGAGAACCAGTTCATAGTTCGATTTGGTTTTGGCCATATATTTTTGGGTTAAAAAAAGTGATTAATGAGAATTATGTGGATGATGCGGTAGCTTATGAAGTGTCCAGTTCATCCCCATTTGATGAACATGAGAGGCACTAGGAATCTCTTGTGGTCTGATTTGTGTGATGACTTTTTTGCTCCTAGTCTCTAGCTTTTCCTCCTTTACAATCTAACATTGCAACCTCATACTCAAATTAAAAATAAAAAATAAAAAATAAAAAATAAAAAGGCACTCTTACATTTTAAACTTTGAGACTTGAGAGTTGTGGGTTGCAAAACCTACAATTATTTTTATAAAATAAAGGCTCTAACCATAAGTGTTTTTTTTTTCCAATCTCTAAAGGGCCCCTTCCCCGTAATCCGTTGAAAAACATTCGTTTTCTTGCTTGGCCATGCCAAATCTATGTTGTTGGCTACCTTCTTGTAAAAAGAATAGTTTGGACCTTTATCTGACTTTTTTATTACCATTTTAAGAAATGTGCTAATTATTCCCTTTTTTCCTAGGAACCAACTCATCCAGCAATCCCAATCCTTCTTGCTGTTGGTGCTGTTCATCAGCATCTAATTCAGAATGGCCTGAGGATGTCAGCATCACTTGTAGCAGATACTGCTCAGTGCTTTAGCACTCATCAGTTTGCTTGTTTGATTGGATATGGTGCAAGGTTGTTTTCATGCCTTTTGAAGCCTCTATATATGGTTCTTAGCATATTTTTGTCATCTTATTTTAAGCTTACGATGGGAAATTCATCTTATAGTCATGGTATATTTTATTGTGTTTATCAAAAATAGAATTCATTTCGTAATCTTTTGTTTCTTCTAAGCTTCACATAAACAGGATATACTTTTACGTTGGGTCCTTTGTTTATTTTTTGAAATGTCATTATATTCATTACGCTACATTCATTTAATATATACTTTTATTAGTATCTGAGAGACCTAGACGTTGTATCTTTGTGAAAGGATTTGCAGAAAGAAGAGATTCAATGAGGAGACAAATGACTTGTTTTCTTTTTTACCTTTTGCTTAGTTGACTACTTTATATAATGGCAATCTTGCTTATGTACTTAGGACACCTTAACCTTATGAGAAACCATTTCCTTATGTAAATTGACCAGGTGTAGATTCTTGATTTCCCCATGAAAGCTGTTTTCTAGTATTTCTGTGGAAACTAGGAAGCACAGGTCATTCTCATTTTTCTTGACTCTAATGTTTTGAGCATGAAAAAATGTCTGTTTGGATTTTTAGTGCCGTGTGTCCATACTTGGCATTGGAGACATGTCGGCAATGGCGTTTGAGTAATAAGACTGTTAATCTGATGAAGAACGGAAAGATATCTACTGTGTCAATTGAACAGGCTCAGAAGAACTATTGTAAGGTTAGTGGTCAACATGTTATTGGCCTTTTTAGATTTTAGCCTTTTTTATTTGTTTTTGCATGCGCATAGATGTTTACTGGTGGTTACATACATGTCTTGCATGATGTTTATGTACACTCTCTTCTGCTAAGCAGTATGCTTCAGGAAATTGGAAGAACACTGGGAGTGAACAAATTAGAACTGAAACTGAAAACCGAACAAATTAGAACTGAAACTGAAAACCGAAGTGAACTGAACTGAATTTGGTTTTTTTTTGGTTCGGTTTTTGGTAAAATTTTGATTTTTATTATTTTAAAAATTCGGTGTTCGGCTTCAGTTCGGTTATTAGGAAAATACTTCGGTTAAAACCGAAAAACCGAAATATGTATAATATATTTATATTTAATATATACTATTTGATAAATGTATGTTTTTATAATTAAATAGGTGTAAATTTTCAATAATATTAGATAAAATCTATAGATATTTTAAATCTAATTAATTTATTTTATATATTTTACCCCTAAATCTAATCTTGAGGATAAAAAATAATCTTTTTTAAAAAATTAATTATATATATATATATATTTTTTTATTTTGTAGATAATAAATTAAAAAATCGGTTAATTCGGTTATTAACCGAACTGAATCGAAATATTTCGGTTAATTCGGTTCGGTTAATTTGGTTAATCAATTTCGATTCGTTTTTGTTATGGAATATATTAGATTAGTATAATAGGGACCTAAGGGAATAGATTAGATTAGTCTAAATAAGGACTTAAGTGCAAAAGTCATAATTAGATAGTTATTAGTGAATAAATGTGCAAGGCGGTTAATAGCCGTTGGGAGAGGATCGGCTATCATGTTATAAATAAGCCTAAGTACCCTCTATTGTATCAGTTTTGAAGTCTGATTGTTCCTAAGGGAATTACACCGATATTCTCTTCTTTCTCTGTTCTTTATTCTTCTCTGTTCTCTCAGCCTTTTCTGTTCTTCTCTCCTTCTCATTCTCTCCTCTGTTTTTCTATAATTCAACTAATACCATAACAGTTTTTTAAAATTGGCTTTATTCGGCTTTTGGTTTTCGGTTATTTCTGTTTTTGCCAAAAAACTGAATGCTCACCCCTAAAAAACAATGCTTGATATTCATAGTTTTTGTTTATTAATGATCCTTTTATCTGGTTTTCAGGCTATTAAAGCAGGTCTTCTTAAAATTCTTTCCAAAATGGGCATCTCATTACTTTCCAGGTATATGTTGTTTTATGATTTATTATAAAAGATTCAGTTATAAAGAACCACTAATACCAGGGAGCATTATATTATTATCTTTTAATTATTCCATAGTTTCTTGTATATTTATATTTTTCTTTCTATTTTCTTTTCTTAACGGTGTTATGCTTTCATTAATTATTAACTTCCTTTTATTTAGTTACTGTGGCGCACAGATATTTGAAATCTATGGATTAGGAAAGGACGTTGTTGATCTTGCATTTAGAGGAAGTGTATCAAAAATTGGTGGAATAACTTTTGATGAGGTGAGTTAGAATACAGTACTGAATCCCATAGAAAAATTTGAATTATCACGATGTGTTGCTAGTGAGATAAGCACCGCTCTTGTGGATATATATATGTATATATAAAGGGCGGTCCAATGCTCAAGGCTCCCACCAGGTAGGGTCTGGGGAAGGATAGATGTACGCAGTTTTGCCCCCACAAGTGGAGAGGTTGTTTCCTGGTTTTGAATGTGTGGCCTCTAGGATACATGGCAGCAACCTTATCACTGCGTTAAGGCTTACCCTCACTCTTGTGGATATATAATGCACACTGAATTCTACCAAAAAATTGCACACCATAAATTTAAAAATTTATCACCTGGCACCCTTTCCATGCATCTCATAACATAATTTGCATTTTGAAAAGTCTTGGATTATTTTTGCCTGATTTTCCTAAGGTATCCATTTTCCTTTACATATTTATATGAAGATTGAAATGGCCGAAGTCCAAAAGAGAATGAAGAAACCAGACAAAACATAGTATTTAAGGTCTATTGGTTTGTACATAGAATTGACCTGTCGTCCCTTTACTAGTAACTCCTTTCATATTCTATTAGACTTTCCTAAATCCTTAATATCTATTGTTAAGGTATTTTCTAGTAACTCTTTTACCTATAGGATTTTTCTGAATCGTTAATAATACTTTTTAAGACTCTACCTTAAGTTAAAACTAATAAAACCTGTGGCTTATTACAGACAAAACCTGCCTAAGCAACTAGCACTCCTTTTGAATGCATCCTCAGGAGAAGCACGAATCCAAAAATTCTTTAACCTGGTCCCTATGAGCAGCTATCTCAACTTTATTGTAGCTTCCCTCCACAGCCACGCTTAACACATTGGCAACTTCTAGAACTTTATTGTATCCTCAATATTTTTGCCCTCTTAATCTCCACTTCTTGGGCTAAACACCTAGGCACCAAAAATACAACCCCCCTCTCAAGTTCCGTATTCTTTAACTCACAACTTCTGGGTCTCTGCTCTCTACATCTGTCCAGGTGGCACCAAGAGCTTTAATTACTGCTTTATTGGAAGCAAAACAAACCTACTGAAACTCTTGTTCCCTATGCTGCATTACCGCAGCCATCATAGAATGTTTCAATGTTTTAATCTATGGGCAGAATATGAATTCGTGCATGCACTGAATTTGCTTTATAACACTTGTGAATGAAACTTCCCTCTCGCTTCCTATTTGTGCAGCTGGCAAGGGAGACATTGTCTTTCTGGGTGAAGGCATTTTCTGAAGATACAGCTAAAAGGCTAGAAAACTTTGGGTTTATACAGTTTAGACCTGGAGGTATCATTTGCTCTGACTTGTTAGAATTCAGATAATCAGTACGCCATTATTACTATTTTGAGATTCTGTATAAAATGAGCCTTATTTTGTGTTCTACAATATTTATGAGAATCTTAGAAAATGGTTGCTTTTTGAAAGTAATTAATGGTTTGCTGTGCATTAGAGCGTGTGCATTTTTTAAGATTCTATGAAGGTCCATCCTGTCAATATTTCTTCGTAGATGAAAGTTTCTAACAGTCTTTATTTCTCTTTTTCAAAGGGGAGTATCATGCAAATAATCCAGAGATGTCAAAGTTGCTCCACAAAGCTGTTCGTCAGAAAAGTCAAAGTGCCTTTTCAGTCTACCAGCAGCATTTAGCCAATCGGCCTGTTAATGTGAGTTGAAAATTTTACTCTTTATGACTTCATTTTTGTTGGAATCTAATGGGGGCTATGATAAGGTAACTGTTCGGGAATTAATCTTTCCTGGAGTAAATTAAACGATAGCGAGGATCGCTATCAGGCTAAGGTAGTATGAGATGCCTTTGTCCTGCATTGAATAATATGATGTGCTTGGGGATACTTTAGGGGAATTGATTCTCCCACATTAATAGCTAGTTTTCTGGAGGAAGCTCTCCACCTCAATTAGGTGCCCATCAAAATTCCTTGAAATAATGGGATGGGATTATTGGGCAAAATCTTGGTAGTTTATTATGCACTAAAGTAAAGTGTTCTGTTTTTTTCCCCTTGTTCAATGAGGCTTTTTGTTGCATGTTTATTTAGTTTTATTTAAAGTTGATTGGCTCATTTTTCTGTAGCTTTTATTTCCTTTGATGTTGAGGATTAAGTAGCTGATTTTCTATGGCATACTTCCTCTATATTTTGCAACCTATTTTGGAATAAAATTAGAAGATTCAGATTGAAATTCCTTAGATTTGAATTTTTTTTTTAACTGTGATCATTTCGAATTAATTGATATTTGCTGGAGTCCGTTGCAGGTTCTTCGTGACCTTCTTGAATTCAAAGGTGATCGTGCTCCAATACCTGTTGGAAGGGTTGAACCTGCTTCATCAATTGTTCAACGTTTTTGTACTGGTGGGATGTCACTTGGAGCTATTTCAAGAGAAACCCATGAAGCAATTGCAATTGCAATGAACAGATTAGGTGGCAAATCAAATTCGGGGGAAGGTGGCGAGGTAAAACAATTTTATTTCCACCATAAGACAGGGTATATTAATTGTGCTCACAATCAATTCTAAACAAATCCTTTTTTTGTCTTAAATTCACTTGCCCTTCTGTTATGGTACCAATGATGTTATTATATGCCCAAAAAGTGATGATATATTGTGTAATGCATTCAGGACCCCATTCGCTGGAAGCCACTTACGGATGTTGTTGATGGTTATTCTCCAACTCTACCACATCTCAAAGGTCTTCAAAATGGTGATACAGCTACTAGTGCTATCAAACAGGTTATTGCCCTGGCATTTTATATTGAATTTGCGGTCAAAATTTATAGTTGCTTACCCGATACTTGCTTTTGCTATGTTCATGTACTGCATGTAGTAAGCAGTGCTAGTTACTGCAGTATGTTGGAAAAACTTAAAGGAGATGGGATATTTCAATTGCATAACTTTCTTTATTCTTACCAGTAAATATGTTAATATTCCTTATAGCGCAAAATTTTCCAGAAATTTTTCAAAGGATGGAGGCATTGAATAGATCCATATGGATAATATCAGGACTGATATAATCTAATTTATTTAGCAATCCAATTTTGATTCGGTGGTATGGGACTTGTGCCAACTTAGCAACGGTATCCTGCATGGTGGCAAATATGCACTATAAGATAATCATGACTGTAAGTGAGCAAAAATGGGTTTGAGTAAATTGATCCAATTCATTGGTTAACAGAGTAATGTATTTTGCAGCTGACATGAACATAATTGTTTATAGCTGATAAAAAACAAGCATGCAAATTAATATTAATTAGTAATTACTATGGTTATGAACACCAAATATCATTGTTTAGTTTGCTATCCAAAATCTTCACAAGAATTTTCTTTTCAATATAAATTTTCTTAAAAAATGCATGGAAAAAGAGATGGATCTTAAAGAAATACCTAGGCTCTACCTGGGCACCGCCTAGGAGTTCATACCCCCATGGAAATATAGAGGGCAAAGTTTGTGCTCTCTTTGTTTCACTATAAGCTCAAAGATATCCCTAGGCTCTACCTGAGCATTGGGCACCACCTAGGAGTCCATAGCCCCATGGAATCTCTAAAAAGAAGTCTTTTACTTGGTTGTAGATCATATCATACATGGAGCCTACGTGTATGTTTGTATTTTTCTGTTTATAAACATCTGCATCTATCAGCTGAGAACGGATTGAGGATCAAAATTTATAGACTACATTAATATTTATTCTGTGATAAACTCAGAATAACTAATTGAGTTCCTAATCATTGTGACACCGCCTTTTCAATCAGTGATGCATATATGGTCACAATTAGTTTTAAAAAAGAATATCTTGCATTGTCTTCAGGTTGCTTCAGGGAGGTTTGGTGTCACCCCAACATTCTTGGCAAATGCTGATCAATTAGAAATTAAAATTGCACAAGGTGCAAAGCCTGGTGAAGGAGGACAGTTGCCTGGAAAAAAAGTTAGCATGTATATTGCAAGGTTGAGAAATTCTAAACCTGGGGTTCCTCTTATATCCCCACCTCCTCATCATGACATCTATTCCATTGAGGATCTTGCTCAATTGATCTATGATCTCCATCAGGTGACTCAGCATTTTGTATCTGCTTCTTTTATTTTTAATCAAATCCAGTGTTCTGGGGAAAAATCTTCATGGTTTTCTGGTTGAACAGGTGAACCCTAAGGCTAAGGTCTCAGTTAAACTGGTGGCTGAAGCTGGAATTGGCACTGTTGCATCTGGAGTTGCAAAGGGTAATGCTGACATTATACAGGTATTAACTCTGATCTGTCGTGCATTGTACATCTGGGGTAATATGGTATTTGATGTTCAAATGACTTTGATGGTCTGGGCTAAAGTAGCCTCTCATCCATTATGTATGTGCTGTTCCTCTTTAATGAAATAGCCCTTTATTTATGAAAAAGAAATTAAAGATTGTTAGTTTTGTTAAAGGGCCTGTTAAACTCAAAACAACAGACAACTTGTTTAATGTTTTTTAATTTTAGTTCCCTTTTGAGCAGAATACTTAGATCTTGTTATTGCTTCCCAGATTTCAGGGCATGATGGTGGAACTGGAGCAAGCCCAATAAGTTCTATCAAGCATGCTGGAGGTCCTTGGGAACTTGGGCTTACGGAAACTCACCAGGTTACAATTGGAACTATGAAATTCTGTCGCTGCAGTTTATTCTTGACATCTAAGTGAAAATATGGATGTTAATTATCAACAATTTTTCTTTCAGGCACTCATTGAAAATGGACTTAGAGAAAGGGTCATCCTCAGAGTTGATGGTGGCTTTAGAAGTGGAGTTGATGTGATGATGGCTGCAGCAATGGGTGCTGATGAATATGGCTTTGGTTCAGTGGCCATGATTGCTACTGGATGTGTAATGGCCCGCATTTGTCACACCAATAATTGTCCAGTTGGTGTTGCGAGTCAGGTCTATAGAAGTCTTCTCTTAATGCTGTATTTTGTCATATAATTGTCATTTTCTTAATAACATCACGTATTCATTTCATTGTTCTAAATTTCAAATTGATTGCACTGTAGAGGGAAGAACTGCGTGCACGCTTTCCTGGTGTACCGGGTGATCTTGTCAACTACTTTTTGTATGTTGCTGAGGAGGTATGTTGTGCCTTCTGTTTACTTCTTTCAGATTTATCTTGATGTATTATGTTAGAATTTTGCCCTTAGTATCTTATTAATGTAGCTTGGCTTAAGTAGTTGCTTCTCATCCTGTATTAAATAAATGCGGTTGCTATTCTGGCTAGGTAAGAGGCATATTGGCACAGCTGGGTTATGAGAAGTTAGATGATGTAATTGGTCGGACAGACTTGTTGCAACCTCGAGACATATCTCTGGTCAAAACTCAGCATATAGATCTCAGTTATATTCTCTCAGTATGTGTTGTATATTTCTTAAATTGGCTTTTGGTGTTAGAAAATGCTTTGCTTTTTGGTCATTGCCTTTCTGGGTCCAATGAAGGCCTGCTTTTATTGCTTATTTGTAACGAAACCTTCATTTTCAGAGTGTTGGTTTGCCAAAATGGAGCAGTACAGCAATTAGGAGTCAGGAAACTCATACCAATGGTCTGGTTTTGGATGATGCTTTGTTAGCAGACCCAGAGGTAGCCTTTTAATCAACTATAGGTCTAAGTCAGTTTTATTATTGACTTACAGCCCCTGCAGTTGCAATTTTTTTTTTTTTTTAAACCATCTTATGTGTTTATTTTATTCAATGCTTGAATACTGTTGACTGACCGATATTTTCTTAAGTGAATCTTATCCCTAATCCTCCTAAGTGGCGAATGAAAAGGCTATTCTGTGCCCATGCATTAATAGCTCACACAGCCTCAACCTCAATCACTGAGATCGAATGAACTTAATGTCAAGGATCAATCCCTGTTCACACCCTTATCCCCATTGCCTACTCTGAGGCCATGAAGCCTCTTATTTAACAGGGATAAAAGCAGTAATCCCCCCCTTATGTTCAAGTTGATTGTTGTTTTTCATCGTAGCATGAAACAATATGAGGATTATATTTATGTGTCTTAAATAAGGTAATAATATAATTTTTTTTGTTCATCCAGATTGCAGGTGCTATTGAGAATGAAAAAGTTGTCAACAAGACTGTGAAAATATTCAACATTGATCGTGCTGTATGCGGGCGTATAGCTGGTGTTATTGCTAAGAAGTATGGTGACACTGGTTTTGCTGGACAGTTGAACATAACGTAAGATGCCCTCTGCTATTCTAAAGTTGATATCATGCTTTATTATATGGAAATTAAATACTCCCTCCGATCCTATTTATAAACAACTTTCCTCTTGATTACGCAAAATGAACTGGTAGTTAAAAGCAATAAGTGTGTCAAAAATGCCATGTTTTTTTCCATATATGCCCCTATTTATGAAAAGAGTATAGGAGAGAGAATAGATAAAAAGTATGATAGATAATGAGTTTAAGATATGAGAGAGAATGGGTATTTAATAAGGGTAAAATAAGAAAAAGAAGCTTACATTTTCAGACAAAAAGTGAAAGTTGCTTATAAAAGGGACCAGCTCTATGAAAGAGAAAGTTGCTTATAAATAGGATTGGAGAGAGTAAGATATAATTTTTTTCCATGATCCAGATTTACAGGAAGTGCTGGCCAGTCGTTTGCATGCTTTTTGACCCCTGGAATGAACATTCGCTTGGTAGGAGAGGCTAACGATTATGTGGGGAAGGTAACTCTATTAACTTATTCTTTTGAACATAGGCTAATAACTTAAATATGTCGTTTTGATTTGCTAGTTTTAGTGCTGAAGTACTGAGTACTTGAGGTGTATTTATGTACTAATGTTACCAGGGAATGGCTGGAGGTGAGTTGGTTGTCACGCCAGTTGAGAAAACAGGGTTTGAACCTGAGGATGCAACTATTGTGGGGAATACTTGCTTGTATGGAGCGACAGGTGGACAGGTCTTTCTTAGAGGGAAAGCTGGGGAGCGATTTGCTGTGAGAAACTCACTTGCTGAAGCTGTAGTTGAAGGCACAGGAGACCATTGTTGCGAGTACATGACTGGTGGTTGTGTGGTTGTCCTTGGAAAGTGAGTAATGTTTCATAAAATAAACTTACGCTTGTTTACCCAACCCCTTCCTCTTTCCTTTTAGTGATTAGTGAATTGGATGAATTGACCTGAATTTGCTGCATGCATTAACTCCTTGGCAGAGTGGGTAGAAATGTGGCTGCTGGAATGACTGGAGGGTTGGCTTACATTCTTGATAAGGACAGTACTCTCATACCCAAGGTTTGTGCCTAAAACCCATTTTCACCGTCTCTCCCATTTTTCAGTAGCCATATGCATCGATGGACTTTGTCCCTGGAAATCTTTTTCCTGATTTGGCGGATCTGGGACCCCTTACTGCTTTGGAAATCTTTGTATAATTTATACTCCTTGGAGTGTTAATGCTTGAACTACATCCAAGGATTTGCATTAGTTCAATTGTGGGGCCTCCACCCAACAAGCTAACTTGGGATTAATGTCAGCCCTTGGATATGTAATACACTTGGGACTATTCCACGGAAGACCATATTGTTGGAACAGTTCCAAACATTGGGAGAGAAAAATAAAGTATTCGCCCTTTTTCTGCATGGCGCTGCACATTTCAAATCAACTTCTGAATACGGCTTATCGCAGTAGCCAGTAGGTGACCTGTTCATCCCTGCTCTGCCTACTGGTCTTCGGTCATCAGGATGATCCCAAGTGTACATGTCACTGGCCATTTTATATTCCTCGCAGCCAACGAAATATTTTCCTACCCTCAACTACCCCTTCCCATCTCAAAGAAAGTACAATTACAAGTCAAAAGCGAAGATGTGAAAGAATAAACAGTGAAGCCCGTATTTTTGTTGCATGGAAACAAATAAATATGCTGCTGTTGTTTAATATTTATGATAATTTATCCGTACAAATGCTGACAGGTAAACAGAGAAATTGTGAAAATCCAACGGGTATCAGCGCCTGTAGGGCAGATGCAGCTGAAGACCCTTATTGAAGCCCATGTTGTAAGGCCCATATCTACTGCTGCATTAAACCTTTGCATGTTTAAAAACAATTAGGCAACTGAATTTATTTATTTATTTTCTTAAAAAAGAGAGACCAATGTTGTGTCATGTGTGAGCATATTCGTGGGGACTAATTAAAGTGTGTGTGGGTGTGAAGGAAAAAACTGGGAGTAGCAAGGGAGCGGCTATTCTGAAAGAGTGGGACAAGTACTTGCCATTATTTTGGCAGCTGGTTCCACCAAGTGAAGAAGACACACCAGAAGCTAATGCCAAGCATGACACAACAGCTTCTGAGCAGGTCACTTTGCAGTCTGCTTAGGAATCCTTTTGAGTCCGGTCCCCCACCTCACCTCCATCACGCGGAGCCACAGTGCACGAATTGCCTACGTGTCCCCACCAGCACAGATGGAGAGAACAAATTCCAAGCCCCATTCATGGGATTAATTTATCCCACAAAGCCTTGAGAGCTACGTCACATATGGTCGCAGTTGAAGTTGCCCCATTTGTACAGAAGGCGCTTGTACAAGAAAATGTAAATAAAAGGCACCCATTGAAATTCTTTTTCCTCTTTCTTGGACTTCCAATATAAATTAATGGATTGTTTCTTTCCCAACCATCTCTTGTCTCATTTAACTGATCAAGTTCAGATATTTCCATTGAGCTGCAGTTTATTCTGCACTTCAAAGCACAAAACGGTCGGCCGTTATGATTCTGTTTGGCGCTATTGTCATGTGGATTTTGTTAAGCCTGCGAAGTTGTTCTGGCCCGAGTTTTGGGGAAATGTCATAAAAATACCACTTCAATTCCGAAGTCCCCAAAAGGTAATGTCAATATATAAAAGGACGTATTAGGGAGAAGGTAGGAATATGGGATATCAAAGTTTGAGCCAAAAGTCGGAAGTGCCCTATCTCTTATTGCCCTTTTTGTCTTCTTTACCCTGAGGTCTTCCCTCTCTACCACTGTCCCTCTAGTGTGTTACTTGCCGTCGTCTTATCTCCTTGACTGCTTTCAGCTTCTTCTCCTTTGCAAACCCAGATTTGAAAAGGCCCGAAGTTTTGCAGGCTCGTGATATTTGCTTGCAATGTGTTCGGTGGAGACGATTGCGGACGGATCTGGATTTTTATTCTGACGGTTGCGATGATGTGTGTTCGACCAATATTCCAATCTGAATTGCATATTTTAATAAGATTTAAGTGTTAAAATATTACATTATGATCTTCTCCTTTAATTTCCACAATTCTTATGTGCCGCTCTCCCATCGCTTGTTCTAGGTTGCTTTTGCTGAACAGCCATTATTTGTTAAAGGAAAAGCAAGAAGTAGAATACTAACAAAATGCTTTTACACATATCGGCGATTGGGGGAGTTACTCATGAGGAAGGGAGAGAAGACAAAAAGGGAATGAAATAATGAAAGGAGAGGGTGCCGGCGATGGGGGCCGAGAGTTCGCCGGCCAGGATGAAGAGGCAGATGATTTGCTCAATGAAGGGCATGTGTCATTATTGTTGACGAAGAAAAAAAATAAAGAAGGAGAGACCACAAAAAAAGAATGAGAGTGGGCAATCTGGTCTTTTCACCCAAACATTAAAAACCTTGATTCCTACCTTCCCTCTCTGTCCTTTCCCTGTTTACTTGACTTTGTAGGGTGTTTTGAAGTTCACAGGCATTTTTTAGGGATTTTCCCCAGAATTTTTCGTCTATTTCCTGCCATCCGAGTTTCGAAAACTGTTGCTGCTGCTCCCGCACAAGTTTAGGCAAACGACACGTTTTTAAAACAATGAGTTGCCTCAGAAAACAACAATAATGAGACGTTATAGCTTATTACCCAATATTAAAACGTGTCTCGGTACGAGTCTTGAAGGAACGTTGCTGTTTCTAAACTGATTTATAGCTTTTGAAGGAGTAATTTTTTTAAAAAGTAATATGTGAGTGGGGGGAAGTGGGGGAAAATATGGTAAATGATTGCTGTATGGTATTAAGATTGTTTTTTTTTTTTTTTTGTGCGCTAAGCATAAATACCTTCTTATCTGAAACAATTGTGGTCACTAAATATGGACTCTTCTCCCAATGGAGATTCGTTTGCCATGTTGGTGAAATTGTTAAAATTGAAGGTTTTGTCACATACGGTGTAGTTGTTTGTTTCAGCCCCCTTGGTGATGGGTACACAAAAGAGGTGGGCTTGCTAATTCCTTTGCCTCATTGCAATTTAAATATGTAATGTTTAAGGAGCCTAGGATGCGAAGGAGGGAGGAAGCTTCGTGGGAAGAGAGGAAGACAAATATATAGAATTGAATTGATGTTGGTGTTGGGTGTTTCGTGAGAAGGAAAATCCAAATGCTAGGAAGAATGCAAGACAAGGTAGCCGCTTGGCGGTCCAATGCGCTCTGTCACCTCACTTCAATTACCACATTTGAAGGCTCACAGTCACACCAACTTCTCTCTGCTCTTTTTTTAAACGTGAAAAAGGTATAGAGTGTGACAGCTGTCACTTGCTCTCTATTCTGAATTCAGTCTCCTCTGCCTCCCTTCCTCTTCATTCGTCTCTTTCATTCCCCTTTTTTTAATCCCATACCAAACTCTTAGACTATGCTTCCCCACCCAACAAAATTAATAATGAATGCCTCCCAATTCAATTCTAATAATTAACATCAAATATTGTAAATCACGTTGACATAGAGAGGGACCTGTAGTCAGTACCAATATATGGTTGGTTTTACGGTATAAAATCCTTCTGAACTTTGAATTTGAGTCTCAAATGAAACATATGTGTTGACAGAAGAAGAAGCCACAAACTCTGAAACTACTTATATATCTGTTAATAGGATTTAGAGAAAGAGTCTGATACCGATTGGAAGTATTAAAAAATGGAAAGGGGGTCTGTACTTGTGTTGGATATTTGAGCAGTTAATAGTGGCTTTCAAGGCGAAAAATCGCGGGAATCGGTGAGTCGGCGCAAATGGGATTTTATTATGATGCAGATGAACCTGCTGACTACTTTTTGCTTATATGTCGCCCACGGTTCGCTTCTTCTCTCCCTTCCTTCGCTTTGCTTTTCTCTCTCCTCGCTTCTTCCTTCCCTTGGAAAACAAAACAAAATCATACTACTGTAGCTTGTTCCCTCGACCTGTCCTTTTGTCGGCGTTGAAAATCTCTTCTCCTAACACTCTTCTCATTCCGAGCTCCATGACATTTTAACTAATTCATTAGTAGTTAATTCCTTAAATATGTTTTAAATTAAAAAAAATTCATACAAAAAATCACATTTAAATATTAATTATGCAGATAAAATTTATAAACAAACATTAATTATTTTTTAAGTTACTTGAACTAAACCATTCTTCTAAAAGTCACAGTGCGTGAACCGAGAGAAGTACAGGACCCCTCCCAAAACACCCACAAAATTTAATATCGGAAGACCCAAAGTCAGTTTCCTTACTCTCTTCTTCGTTTCCTTCGTACAGCGCCTCCTCGTATCTCACGCTTTTCTGTTTTTTCAATGATTCATACATAACCGTACTCTCCAAACTCCTCTTTCGTACGTGTTCTCTTCGTTTTGCTGCGATCTTAACGCCCTAGTTCCTTAGCTCCGCAATTAAAAATATGAACTTTATCACCAAAAACGATTAATATTAATATTCTAATATCGTGGAATTCGCTACACTAACAGGTTTTCTTCTCATAAATTCAACTACATTGCTCTGGTTACCAACTCTACCATATCCGACTGCACAATCTCAATGGTTTCAGACACATGAAAAATTAAATATCTGTTCTGGCACATAATCGAAGACAAGAGACTAATCTGCATTACTGAAACCATTATTTACAATCTTACCCAAAAGAACCCCAAAAAAAAAACAAAGAAACTCTTGAGAAATTTCAAAACGACACCAAAAAAGATAGAAGAGAGCAAAATTAAACTCGTAACTTGTGATCTTGTGCATGCAAAGTTAATAGCTTTATCAAATGGGAGGATTAATCACATCAGGGCAAGGTGAACGGAAGAAGGCGAGCCTCACCAGCAACGACATCATGAGAAGAGGCACCACCATCAGTATCATCGGCGGCGGAGGTAACGGTGGCAGCAGCAGCGGCAGAACCACCAGCGCTATGCCCAGCACCACCAAAGTTATCGTCCCTTTCAACCCAAAAAGCTTATCCTTTTGCATTTTCCGGCGTCAGATCGACGGCGGCCTGGTTTTACGAGAGAGATAACAAAGAAACGGTGAGATCATAGCAGAAGCAGAAGAAGAAGAAGAAGGAGCTGAGTGACGTTAGCGTCAGAGAGGATTCCTTCGTGAATGGAGGCCTTGTCTTGATTCCACCAACCATTGAATTCGATTAAACCACAACGGACACGCTACACCGTATCGTTCATTTTTCAAGTCCTTTTTTATAAGCATCAAGGTTATTTCTGTAATTTACGCGCATTTCTCTTCCAAAATTCAGTTCACAGTCCTCGAAAATAAATATATGGCAGTTTTTGTTTTATATATATATATATATATATATGGGCGTTTTATTTATAACTTACTTGCCAACGTACTACTTTATTGAAAAAAAGAAGATTCATTTCATCTTTTTCGCCCATTGAATGTAGACTCTACCACATTCACTTTCTAGCATTTTCCTCGTTCAGGTTAATACTTTGCGTGCCCCTTTGTGTTTTCCCTTTTATTCTGGTTTGTTATATGTTATTTTCTTGCCAACTTCTGGTTTAATATGTTGGACTCTTCGCCTTTATAATCAACTGCTGAATTTCTTTCCATTTCTCTACTTTTTTGTCTGATCAATATTTTTTTCCTCAAACTATGATATAATGACGGCTACCATCCTAAAATTGCTTAATCCCGTTATTATCCTAAACATAAAAATATACATATGAGCTGATAATAATATCAAAAAAAAAAAATCCCTCCACTCTTTAATATCAGATATATTTACCTAATTTGAATATATTAAGGAAGTTAGTTAACATATCATGTATTTTATAAAATATCTAACCCATCTTCTTCAATTCTTTCATTCCCTCTCCTCCTGATCATTGTTGAAGAACATCAATAAGGATAAATTAGAAAAAGATATATAAATATAAAAATTATATATTATATATTTATGATCAATATCAACTTAATCTCAAAATATGTTCTACGTTAAACGTCGAAGTAGTATATATATATATATAAGTGTGGGGGAGGGATACTCTAGTAGGAAAAGAACATCAATAAGGATCATATTTTTTCTTTTTTTTTCCTATTTTCTTTCTCTTGACTATTCATTTGGCATTTTTTTCTTTTCTAATATATAATAGTACTTTCCTTTTGTTTCTTTTTTTTTCTTTCAATAGTGCTAGAAAGAACTTGATAAAGGATGCAAACATAGCATTTGCATAATGAAATAGAAACGAAAGTGAAAGCCTCAAAGGGGTAAACTAAGGTGAATGATGAATAGTTTGTGTTTGGGTTAGAAGGTTTAGAAATGAATGTCAATGTCATCTCTATCTATACCATTGCAAAATGTAGCCTCAAGCAAGAAATAGGACAAGTTCTAGAGAGCAATAGCCTAAGTAGATAAATCGCACAATGAAATGAACGAATAGGCCCAAAATACCTTCCAACTAGGCTCTTTGTTTCCTACCAACTCACCAGAAGTAAACAATGCATCATTTCTAAGACTTAGAACATATGGAAACTCACTTCATTTAGACAAGTTTCAACATCAATATCTAATCACATGCAATTGAGATACTTGATCATACTTAAACATCTCAAAATTTTTGAAGAAATAGGCTCAAAATGGATGAAGCAGCAGCTAGCACAAAACATAAAAGTATATTAGAGTCCCTAAAACAAAATAGAAAAACACACAATCCATCTCTCCCCCACACTTAATCCTTGCGTTGTCCTCAATGCACACAGAGACTAATGATATGACAATGGTGCTCAATAATGCAGTGAAGAATCAATGTAAGAAATAGAGCCGTCAAAACGGGTCCAACCCGCGGGCTCAACCCGCGGGTTGGGACAGGGTTAGGGTTGGCAAAATGCCAACCCGCGAAAGTGCGGGCCGCACGGGCCCGACCCGCGTGGCCCACGGGTTGATGCGGGCCAGCCCGCGGGTTGGCGGGTTGGCCCGCAAATTTTTTTTTTTTTTTTTTACATATATAATAATTTCACAATATTTATAAGTTATCCACTCCTATCTTGATATTTCCCGATTCAAAGAGAAAAAATCTTAGCCTCTTCCCTTCTTTTTTAAACAAAATTATTATATTTTGGTTGTTTGAGGATGGGTTTATATTTTACTTATAAACTTTGACAAATTTAATAATTTTATCTCTTAAATTGTGAATTATGTTTTTAAATTTTTATAAGAGGAATGATTGATGTTAGAAAAATAAATTTAATAATTCATATATGTGTGTCTCGTATTTTAGACTACCTTCAAAAAATAGAATTTTTTTTTTTTTGAAAAAAATATGCGGGCCCGCGGGCTGGCCCGCAACCCGCACCCTGCGGGTTAGGGTTGGCAAAATGCCAACCCGCGAAAGTGCGGGCCGCACGGGCCCGACCCGCGTGGCCCGCGGGTTGGTGCGGGCTGGCCCGTTTTGACAGCTCTAGTAAGAAAGAGTAGATTAACACACAAAGAAAAGACAAAAACAACACACAAGACACAAGCTACCTTTTCCTACTAGAGTATCCCTCCCCCACACTTGTTCAACATCATGAAATTATGCAATGAACAGTCCAAAATAGTAGAACAAGATAAAAGAAGGAAGCAACCTTATTATGGAGGCTTGTAGCTAGTGTGGTATAAACGGAGACGGTTGGCTCGAGTATGGAAGTGTCCGCCATAGCCATCCTTCACTTTATAAGTCCTTTTATCACACTTGGCAACCACTTCTAAAGGACCAATCCATGTCTCCTTGAATTCTTCATGTGAAGCAGAATAATGAGGCACCTAAGCCATGACGTAGTCACCAACTTTAAAAGTGGTCTTTTGTGCTTGAAGCTCCGTATGAGTGAGTTGACTTGGATCAATGGACAAGGCATGAAGTGGAAGTAGTGAAGAGCTTCCAAATTCATCCTTAGGCCTCAAAGGCTTCTCTTTACTAGGTGGTGGATTAGTATGGATTTGGCACACTACCTTGATCGGTTTCAAAACTTACCTCAAGGCTTTAAAAATGTTCAACGGCTGCTTTGAATGAGTCTTGGCAACTTCACTATACCCTATACTATCATCACAAACAACACCTTTCTCAAAAGTATTTGGGTTAGTGGCAGACTCAACAAGCATAGCATCATTTGGTAAAATAGTAGATGGTGTAGAATTAATATGAGTCATATGTCCACTAGAAACTAACCCATGCTCAATATGATCATTATCATGCAATTCATCAATAAAATGCACATCAAGCAAAGAATAGTCTTCATATGGGTGTTTAATTGTTTCATACATATTAAAATGCACAAAATGATCACCAACAGACATAGTTATAGAACCTTCCTTCATTTTGATCTCAGTGTTAGCAGTTCTCATGAAAGGCCTACCCAAAATCCATGCACCTTCACTCATACTCTCCTTACACATGTCTAAAACATAGAAATTTGAGGGAATGAGCAAGTTATTAACTTTAACTAACACATCCTCAAGCACCCCAAGTGGTTTACTAATTGTTTGATCTGCTAATTGCAAAATAACACTAGTGGGCTTGAGTATAGTGACTCCTATGGACTCAAATAGATTTGGGCATCATATTTATTGCAGCACTTAGGTCAAGCAATCCCTTAAAAATTGTGAAATTCCCAATTGTGCAAGGTATGGTAAAAGTCCCCGGATCTTGACACTTAACTGGTAATTAGGGCTTAAACAATGCACTCACATTATAAGGAAGTTGGACCTTCTCATTAGGCTTGAATATTTTCTTGTATTTGCATAGGTCCCTTAAGATCTTAGCATATTTAGGTTGTTTAACAAGTTCAAGCAAAGGTATATTGACTTCAATCGTGCTAAACAATTCATACAAATCATTATCATACTTTTCACTAGCCTTTTTCATGCCTTGAGGATAAGAGTGAGGGAAAGGAAGGTCTTTCAAATTTACCTCTTTACCTTGATGGACAATGGTTCTATAGTGCTCATTTTGGGATCCTTGTACAGCTCCTTCATTTTTTTGGCTTGTATAACTAGTGGAGGAAGTCTTCTTCAAGATGCTTTTCTTCTTTTGGCTCTCAGAAGAAGGAATGACTTGGAATGGAAAAGCTTGCTCTTATATGCTTTCAGCATAAACAACTTCTTCATCATCCTCTTTTGGATCATCAAATCCAAATTGCTTGTCACTCCTTAGTTAGATAGCATTTAAACTCTTAGGATCCACTACAACATTAGAAGGCAAGGTTCCCTTCTTGAATCATTCTCACTCTTTGCATTAGCCAATTGAGAAACAAAGGTTTGAAGATTGTCATGCTTCACATCCATTTGTTTAATCTTGTCACAAAGCTTGCTCATCATCTTCATCAAGGCTTCATTAGTGTTAGGTTCTTGAATAGTTACCTCTCTTGAAGTTGACGGACCTTGATAAGATGTCATAGAGAGATTCCCAAAGTGTCTTTGAGAATTCTCAACACCTCTATAGAAACTCTCATTCCCTTGATAGCCTCTATTGCCATTGCCTCCCCATCTAGAATTGGAATTGTCCTTCCACCCTCCATTGAAATTGTTTTGATTATATTGGGGTGGCCTTTGATAATTCATAGCAGCCACATCACATTCTCTTGCTTGAGAAGGACAAGTCAAAGTGGTGTGTATAGGGCTACCACAAGTTTTACAAGAAGTAGGCACCAAGGCTTGAGACATAGGAGGAGGATACGAAGCACCAACATTGTGGACTTGTTGAGCTTGAATGGTCTTTTGCATACAACCTATTTGATCACTTAAAATGGCCAACTTGTTTAAAATCTCATCGTTGGACCAAGCTCCAACTCCACATACTTGAGCTCTTTCTCTTGTACCAAATTGTTGGTTATTGGTAGCCATCTTTTCAAGAAGACCCCAAGCTTCTTGAAAGGTTAAATCAATTAGAGAACCACCGGTTGCAGCATCAATGGTGTCTTTGTTGTGATCAAGCAACCCATCATAAAAGTATTCCACCAAGTGTGGTTGGGAAATTTGATGGTGTGGGTATTTGGCAAGAAGAGCCAAAAAATGAGTCCAATACTCATACAAGTTTTCTCCCATTACTTATTGAACACTATAAATTTCCTTCCTCATCTTAGCCGTTCTCTAAGAAGACTTTTTTCATTTGCTCTCAAGTCAAGGTTGCAAAGTGGTGAGGAAGCATATAAAGCCACTCTTTAGCTTTTCCCTCCACAGAAAAGAAGAAAGCACGGCTCATGACTTCATCCAAGTCAGCACCTGGAGGCTTCATGGATGAGCAAACCACGTGGAGAGTCTCCAAATAGCTATGAGGATCTTCACCTTCATTACCATGAAATTTAGGTAAAGCACTTATCAAATGTCCATTTAATTCAAAATTAGCATTGAAATTATAGAAGCCATAAGGATTATAATCAACATTGGAAGAAATTATATCTCTTACACTCCTATTTCCTACATCATCATGCACATGATTATTATTGTGAGGTACTTCATTATGGCCATTATTAGGAACTTCATTATCTTGATGTTCAATGTGTCCATCCATGTTTTGATCTAGTACAAAATGATTATCAATGAGAGGGCAATCAATGAGGTCAACAAAGAAATCACCACTTTCAATAGCAAATTCCAGCTTTTCACACACAAAATGATAGCAAAATCTTATTAAAAAACAGAGCAATTTCACACACAAACTTCCTTTTAGATAACAACAAGAAAAATATAGCAAGGTGTTCAATCTTAATACAGGCACAAGCGATAGCCTATCACAGCAAGCAATAGTCAAACTTATTACCACAACAAACTTAGATCAAATGAACAAAGTCCCACAATTAATAGTTTTGAAACAAATGCTTTTCAGTAGTAGCAATAACAACTTAGAATGCAGTCAGATTGTCTTGAAAATTCACAAGCTCAAAGAACTTCAGCAAATTCCCAGTTTCTAGCCAATAGCTCCCGAGTGAAAAAGACAAAATCAAGCACACAATTGCAGTAGGGAATTCAACATCACAGCAATAAGCATTCACATTTTCAGCATGAATTCCACAAAGAACTATCCAGAACCAATCAATTTCAAGTGCAAAGTTCAGCAGCACTGTCCACAGGTTCAACAATTCACAAGACTCAATATTTCACAAATTTCCTAGTAATTAAATCCAACTAATGCACAAGTGAATATACAACCGTAAGGTATGCAGGGAAGCAGCTATTTCTGCACGTTCAAGGTTCATGATGACAGCAAAATCCCAGCAAAAACCAATGGCCAATATTATCACATGTAAGAAAGAGCAAATCAGCAAATATAGCAGCAAGTGTATGAGTAAAACAGCCAAGAAACTATACCAAAATCCTCAGTAGTAACTATAATAAAGCACACAAGTGAGAGACAGAGAAATTTCACAGCAAAAATTCTGCTTGAAGATCAAATTTGAGTCAAAAATTCAGAAATTCGGTTCTTGAAATGTTTCTTAGATTGAAGTCAGATGTTGAGAGCCAACAATGTTCAATTAGGTTTATTTCACAAGGAAAAATCCACGCATAGTGGGCTCAACTCAGTTTTTTTTATTTCACAATTCACCTTAGTGCATCATAATCAATTAAGTTCACAACTTGCAACCTAAAAAAAATCAGCACAAGAATGCAATGATTTCAGAAATTCTAAGAGAGAAATTCCAAATTTGAAGAGCCATATTGTGGGGCTATCAAATAAAACTAAGCTAAATGCAATATAGGGCAACTAACCTAGGTCGATCTCTACGTGGAGCCTATATTTAGTTCCTAAGTAATCTAGTGTAAATAACAAATTAACCTAAAAGTATGGGATGTGAATTTCATCTATCTAATTAAACTAAAGAGCTACTTGTTTATGAATTTTTCAATGTATAAAGTGAGTGGGTGGGTGTAAATGCAAGAGATGAATGTCCTAGGTGATTGAGTCCACTAACCATCCTTGTCCAATTTTAATTTTGAGTTCTTCTCTTAACTAAGCACAAGGACTAGCAAGAACCCTTGTTAATCAATACTCCTAATTTCTCAATTACATCTAAACTTAGACTCAATTATCAATTAGGAATATCTTAAGCATTTAGCTCATACTAGATTCATAAGAGATCCTCTCTACCACCAATTAATTCCTAGAAACCTAGCAAACAATTGATTTCAAGAGAATAGAGGAAAGCAATTGAATAACAAAAGAGTGCTATAGTCCAGTTACAATCCATGAGTATAAATCTAGCGCAAGTTTCATCATCCAGATTACATCAACCGATTAAATCCTCAGTCATATACACAAATCATAAACTTTAGCAACCTAGAATCATAATCTGTATATACATAGAGTGAAAGATGAAATTAAGATACAAAGAACTCCCCTAATTGTTCAAAGACTCAGGTTAACTTTACCATCACCATCGGACAAAAGATTCTAGCTGCTCATGATTCGAAAATCAGCTCCTCTGGACCTCTGGACCGTCATGTTCGCTGCAGATGCCCAAAAACAGAGAAGAGGGGGATTTAATCAGTGGAAGTGGAAGGAGATGAGGAGTGGTGGTCCATAGGAATAGAGAGAAATGCTATAGAGAAAATGAGAGTGACTCCCGAAAAAAAAACAGCTGCAGTGTGAGATCAAGCACTGTTGAAAAATGTGAACTCTCCAAAATGCTGAACATCCGCTCCACGTCCCTTGCGCGATCTGATTTGGGTGAATATAAGGTACAAGGCTGTGTTTGGATTATAGAGAAGTAAGGCAAATCCAAAGGTGAAGATTAAAGCATGAGAGCCTCTTCCAAACACTACCTATACCCCTTTCTCATGCGCCTTGATATCAGAAAATAAGAAATAAAATCTGCACTTATAATTCCATAATTGCCCTCCAGTAAGCTTCAATGTACCATATCATCACCTACATTTATGAGATGCACAAAAGCAATATCATTGTTCGCAATTAATTAATAATGGGAATGACAAATATTACTTAAAATATATCAATTTAGCCAATTTAATTCCCAAATTACCTTTGCACTTAAATCTCACATTAATACCTGATTATGCCCAAAATAGTTAATCAAATCCCACAAAAGCCTAAGGTTAATCACCAAAATATATACAAATATTTAGCTCTTATCAGTAAATTGTATTGAGTATTACTCGAGGCAATTAAACTTGGACTGGTTATTGAGTCGGTCGGAGTACTGAGTCAATAGTCAGTGGATCAGACCAGAGTCAAACCGAAGCTAACTCGAGACCAAACTAGTGAAAAATTGAAGATTTTAGGCTTATTAATAAGAAATTATAAAGAAAAAGAATTAAAAAAAATCAATTTTTTTAAAAAAATCCGGATTGGACTGGTATACTGGCTAGTTGGCCAATTTCCGATCCAGGTTCTATTTCATTGGTATTGCTCGTATTTTTGAGATGTCCATCAAATGAATCCTGTTCATTTAACTCAACACTCTGCTTTTCAACCAAAAAAAAAAAAAGAACTCGATACTATGCTGATTCACTGTAATATTAAAATACTCTTTTGATCTTTAATATAAGACATATTTATTTAATTTGATGAGATTAATAAAGTTAGTAAAGTTTGTTAATATAATATATATTTTCTAAAGCACCATAATCATCTTTTCTAATTCCATCATTCCCTTTCCTCCTTGATTATTGTTGAGAGAGCATCAATATAAATAAATTAGAAAATGATGAATATATATAAAAATTATGTCTTATATTTAGGATCAACATTAACTCCTTAAATATATCTTATATCAAGGACATGATAAATAAAAGTTAAATCCCCATATTTATATCAATCCAGTAACATTTAAATTAAAATATTTAAAACCCCAGCTCCTAATTGATTTGCCCATTTTCCATCACTCTTGATCAACATTTTGTATGTGGCATTGGTTCATGAGTCCTATCTTCTACTTGTTAAATTGCTTATAATATGTGGGTAATAAAAGATTTACAATATACTCCCCCGTCTCTTTAATATAAGACATATTTTGAGAGTTAATCTTAGTTCTAAATATAAGATATAGTTTTTATACTTGTCAATTTTTTCTAATTATATTGATTTTCATTGATGCTTCCTCAACAAAAATTAAGGAGAGGAGGGAATGAGAGAATTAAGGGAGATAAATACGGTATTCTAGACAATAAATGTCATATTAACTAATTTCATCAAATTAGATGAATATGTCTTATATATATTAATGACTGGAGAAATATGATGTTATTAAAAGCAGTGAAGCTGGTAAAAAGTGCCAGCTCTTTTAAGTTCAGCTCAAGAAAAACAGTCATTTTCGAGGCCCGGCCTTTAAGCATAAAGGCTAGAGCTAGCTCTATAAGGCTGAAGCTATTTTAACAATCTTTTACTATTTTTTTAGCTTTTTAAAAGAGATAAAATTACAACAATGAAAGTTATAATTTAACACATAAATGTTGTCAAAAGTAATATGTAAATGATACGCATCATACAACAAATAAACACAGTACTAAGTCATAATCAAAAGGTAAGCTATTTCCACATACAACAATTACAAATAATTAATGAGAAGACTTAACAAAATTATAAATACTTCTTATAAATTTGTCTTGAAATATGTAAGTAGTCAATAAAATAAACAACACAATATATAAACAAAACAATCACTAGAAAATAAGTCAAAAAATATAAAATTAGTAAGAATACTTATGAAATAAGAAATATCTTTTATAATTTTTTAAATTTTAGTATTCTTAATACAAAATGTTCTTATGAAACTTAATTATGAGAAAGAAGATAACAACTAAATATTAGCAACATCACTAAAAAGTATAAAAAAAATCAATAATATTATTATCATATAAATAATTTTAAAAAAGAAACATACATGGCTAAAAAGGCAAGCCCTTTTGATCCCATTTTCATTTTTGAGACAAAAATCCTAAACTTAGCCCTTACAAATTTAGGATCCAAATGGGCCAATTCGACAAGCTTTACCCATTTTATCGGCTCTATGCTGAGTAGAAGTAAGACGGTGGGGGAGTACAAAAGATGACCAGCGCCATTAGGCCGCATGGTCACTGGAGTGCACTTAGGCACTCCCTCCTCCCTACCCTATCGGGTTCGCCTGTTGTAATAAAAAAAAAAAAAAAGGAGTACAAAAGATGAGTTATATTATTATATTTATGCCATGGTCCACTTTTTCATATGAAAAATATTTTTAAATAACATAAAGAGATTTCTAAATCCATCATACTTGATTTGATATTGTCAAAAAAAAGTTGCGACCTAAAATAATTCAAAACAAGTCGGGACAAAATTTTAGTATTGAAATTTAAATGATCAAACAAACTAATATGAAACCAAATTACAAAATAACGCTGATGTGTTAATTGCTTGATTCGGATGTTATGTTAAGACGTCATTAATCAAACATGTTTACGTATCAACCCACACGTTTAGCATGAGAACGCGGTGAGATGGAAAAACTCTCTAGTCTTAATCCAAATTGAACTTTCGTTCTTCTATTCTCAACTTTTTCGGCCCAAAAAGTTTATTAAGTGTATTCGGCCCTATTTCTAATAAATCTCTTAAATTAATTCACTCGGTGATCTCTCAATCCACATTTTTCTTCCATTTAAACCTTTCTAATTTTAGAAATTAATTAAAGCTTGCACATATGATTATTTATAATATGAGTTTATCAGAATATAACTACCTACCTGTCCTACAAATATATATTCCAAGATTTAGCATTGACTATGTTGTGTATAATTTGTCTCGTGTTTCAAAATCAAAGTCGCCATAAAAAAATTGTAAGGGAAAATTTCATATAAAATTGTTTGAAATAGAAAAATTATAAATCAGATTGTTAAACTCAATAAACTTTTAATTAAGTTATTGACCTAATTTAAGATTTTAAAATATGGGTAAAATGATTTTATTGTACTCTTATAGTCTACTTTATCCTCTTTCCTTTTAAAAGAGTTTTATTGATATGTATATTAGTTTTTCTATATATATTAACATTAATATATAATAAAATAAAATGTGACTCCTTTAATTGCGGAGAATTAATAAGAATAATTCAAGTGAAAAAAATAAAAAGAAAAGTATTAACCCAATATTAATTAAAATGTTTTTTTTTGAGTATTGTGAATAAGAAATTGCATTTTTGGAAAAATTTGACTTAAATTTTTTTTGACAATAAAAAAAATCAAACTTCATTAATTTTTTATTTGTATATTTTAATATCTAGTTTGTTTTTTACGTTAATGAAACTCTCTTCTGTTTTTTTTAAATGCCGCTAATGAAAATATTTGATATATACACACTAGTTAGATTTTTTTTTTTTTTATAAACATAGTCTGATTTTCTTTTCATCAGAAAAAAATATAGTCAAAAATAAAATTTTTTATTCTCAACATTCAACTAAAAAAAATTTAATTGATCTTGGGGTTATGTTTTCCTTTTTATTTTTCTCCTTTTTGCCTGAATAATTCTTGATGATCCTTCCATGACACAAAAATTCTTTGATTTAAGCCAATCATATTTTATTTTATTATATATTGATGTTGTATACATAGTTATTGAAAAAAAATAAGTTACAACCACTAAAATCCTTTTAAGAAGGGAAGGAAGATTAGGAGAGGGCAATAATATTATTTAACTCACATTTTAAAATTTTAAATTGAGTCGATAATTTAATTAGTGATTTATTGAATTTACTAACTTAATTTAAAATTTTTCTATTTTAGACAACTTTACATATGATTTTCCCAAATTGTAAACCAAATACATGCTGCCCCGCCGCCCTGTAAAAAAAGCACACCCTTATCTTTTTGTCAGAAGTCTAGCAACCATTAATCACTAAAACAAATCAAGGGCATATTATTTTTTAAAAAAAATAATCCGTAGCAAAACCTTAAAATGTTACTCTAGGCTCTGGCCGTGTATTGCTGTTGAGATCAAGATACACAGAGTACCGTTTTTATATGAGGAAGCATTTGTAAATATCCATATTTCATAATAATACAAGGCATTTGGAAAATTATACATCAATTAAGTATTTAATGTTTGTTTCACATAAATTAAAATGACTCTCGTATTGGTATTAAACGTGAAGGAAGTCAACTGTAATTAGTGAAATGTAAATTTAGGAAGAAGACTACGTTATAACACTACTAACACTAAAAAAACCTCTTATTATAGACAGAATTACTGGTAGATAAATGAAATTACGTCACTAATTTGTTCGTAACTAAAATTGTTTTACCAACATAATTAGCAACAACAAAAAAAACAGTAACTGATTGCGTCAGTAATCTATTGTTTTTAAGTGAGAAAAAAATAGCGCAAATAATATTTCAAAAATATGCATGAATTAATTAAAAATCACTTAAAATACTAAACAACAATAATGTATCATCATTTTCATTACAGCTCTTCACGAAAGGTAGGGTAGGGACGGGGGAAAAAAAATATTAATTAATATGTTCTCACTTCTACCGTTCTACGGCTGCCCGGCTGCGCCCTATGGCATATACATTGAATCTCAGCGCCTGCTCTCTCTTAAATCTGATGAAATTTTATGATCTGTTGTCGTTTTGGGCCCAGATAGATTCGTTCGTGGGGGGAACTTGTTGTAGCTCACAAGTGTCGTTTTGTGTTGGCGTGTATTTTTCTTCATTCTGTGTATAAATTTGTCGTGCGGCGTGTCGTTTTGCCTCAATGTAACTTTGAATTATTCATAGTGTTCCAGCTAGGGGTATACAACTTTTTCCTGTCCTCATCTTCCCGTTCCGATCCCGAACAAATCGGAACAGGAATTTTCTGTCCTAAAAATTTCAGGACGAGAAAAATTGGGGATCAAGAAATTTCTTTTGGGATCGGGATTGGGAATGGGACTTTCCAATCCCGACTTTTTCCTGATCCCGAATATATATATTATGTACAATTTTTTAAAATATTTAAAAAAGTAAGATCAAATGTAAAATAAAGTATGAAAATCCCTAATATCCTCAAGGTAATATCTATTCTTTTAGTTTATTTAGCTAATTTTATTTATTATTTATTAAATAATTCTAATTTTTTATTCTTGTCTTTATACCTTTTGTAGCTAAATCGACAACTTTAAGCATGTATTAGATTAATGATCTATTTTTATCGGATTAATTTGGTACAATATGATATTAGACAAATTATATATTTGTATTACACTAAAGAAAAAACAACAAAAAATCGGGTTAAATAGTAAATTTGCCCTGAAAGTTTTCTGGGGATTAATTTCGCCCCGGAAGTTTCAAAACATAGCAATGTTGCCTTTTTCCGTTAAATAACAAACGTTGACCGTTAAAAAATTGACGTTGACTTCCAGGGCGAAATTGATACCCAGAAAACTTTCAGTGTCGTCAAGTAGTTGCTTTATCACTATGTTGGCCCTCTCACTAGAGTCACAATTGTGCCATGCAAAGAAACCACAACCACAGTCCTACCAAAATTTATCACCCGCGTTCAATCAACCTTAAAACATAAAAATCTTCAAATCATTGACGTTCTTACCCAGTAATAGTTTTGACAACCGTAACACCCCAAAATTTATATTCACAAAAAATATTGTAAATATTTGGGAAATTCAATAAAATGGTGAATATTCATAAATTTGGAATTTATAAATTTTATAAATGTTCAAATTCATGAGAAATTGGGCAAAAATAATTATGGAATTAATTTGGGTAATTTAAAAAGCCCAATATTAAGGTCCAAAAATAAAGGAATATTAGAGAAAATATTTGGTTCAAAAATATATGGAAATTGGCCAAAGAAGAATAAGAGAAGAAATTGAATTAGAAAGGTAATGATTTTGTCAAATTATCACAAGATTAATTATTTTCCAATTAAATGAATTTAATTTCAATTAATTAAGGAAACTAAAGGTGAAAAATATATTTATAATATTTTGGTCAATTTAATATGAATTTATGAAAAATTTGAGCAAAAATGCAATTTTGACCAAAATTGAGACTTTACGTATATACGTAATTGGAACAAGTTGTGAAGCCAATTGAGACTAAAGGATAGGACCCTTAGAAGTCTCCTACATGTAGCATGAAGAAAATATTAGTTGGGCTTAATGAACAAGGTTGCATGCACATAGAGTTTATGTACATAAAATTGATTTTTTTTAAAGTTTGGGAAATTGTTAAATAATTAAAGCATAATGTTATATATTATAAAACACATCTTGCATCTTCATCCTCAGCCCATTCACGACACACACAGTAGATGAATATAGAGAGAGAATGTGTGGAATTGTAGAGAGAGAAAGGAGAAGAAAAATTGCAAGGTAAGCCGATTTCTCCGACTATTTAGCTCATAACGCGTATAACTCCAATTCTAAGCGACTCCTCTTTGTTCTTTAAGGTTTGGAAGCTCAAAATATGTTGTTGAGCACTTAGGGTTTTCATGCATATTTGGGAAAAATTTGTGGGAGCTTGATATAACTTCCAAATCTTCGTATATTAACTATTCTGGCTGCTGTGGGTAATTTAATCGGTGAAATTTCACCGGATTGCCATTGATTTTAGATTTTGGAAAAGTGTGTGCCTAAGGGTTATGTTGCCCAATTTTAGTTCAAATGGTTGTTATAACTCAATTAGATGGTCAATAAAGTGGTTAGGAGTATAAAGGAACGCGTTTACGGAGCCAAAATCGCAAAACCCCGATTTTTCCTGGAAAATACCATAATTTCGGTCAGGGCCAGATCTAGGGGGAGGAGTTGGATTTTCAATGATTTGGTTATTCCATTGGATTCAGTGGGCAAAAATAGGTGGAATTATAGTTGGACACTTTTTCAGTAGAAGCTGAAAAAGCATAATTATGAAAACGCCACTGAAATCCCTAAATAGGAGATGTCAAGGGTATTTTTATAATTTGACAGTGAATTTGGTGATTTTGAGCTCGGAAATGGATTCCTTAAGCGAAAATTAGTCAGAGTAATCTTAGTCAAAATTTTGGGAAAACATGCCATCAGGGCAGATACGGCGGGGCCAGGCCAAGGTCCCGGGGGCATTTTGGTAAATTTCACCATAGACTAATATAACCACATGAAACACTATGGAAGAGTTTAAAATGATACTTGGATATGTTATGACCTATTTCTTGTACATTTAATATTTTAGAACTGAGTCGAAAGCCGGAACGACACGCGTTACGAGACACCATTAAACAAAGGATTATAAAGCATTGAGGTAGGGACAGTATCCTTCATACATTATACCATAGTTATATGATTGCGTGGATGTCATTGTTTGTAAATGCACTTTATTAATTAACAGGAATTACCTAGAGAAAGGCTGTTAGTGCCAGCGTGCACTTACACTAGGAGTTGGCGGATGACCAACCGGTGTAGATTGTGGGTCTGGGCCCTACTCATATATACATAACAATGATGTGTTTATATTGTTTATTAATTGATACATATCTTGACGTATGCCATATTTACTTTTCGCATTTTCTATGAACGATAGTATGTTTCTACTGAGATTCTTCAGAATTTCACCCTATTTTTAAACAAATACTTCAGCGAGTACTAGTGGGGTAAAGGACAAAGATGTTGACGTCGGAAAGTGAGCGACACATGTCTTGAGGCAAGGTCAAAAACGTGGTTATAATTTAGTCTATGTTTTGATATTTTGAAGAAATTTGTAAATATAGAGTTTCCGCTGTATTTTTCTATTTTCCGTCGACGAACAATATCGGTACTGTAAATGAATATTTTTATCAGTATAATAGTACTTTTCTATATGCCCATGGAATTCCGTTTTTATTACTCTCTGAATATCGAAATGAAAACGGGTGTTGGCAACAGCCATAAAACCTTCTTCTTGGGTTCCCGTTTGTCCATGCTGTCCATCTGGGAGCCACCAATCTGTGATGGTAGTACACCCTCGACCCTTCATAATCGTCCTCATGGCTGGGTTTCCTCATTAAAATCACCCTCCATCTGCTTCTTTTAGAAGATGAACACGAAGATGACTCCGTCTCCTTCCTCCCTTCAACTATTGTGTCTCCTATTCAGTTAACCCCCCTTCTCTTATCGCCTATTCTTTGCTTTCGTTGACAATAAATTAGATCAGAGGAAGGAGAATCTTTAATGGAAGAAGGGAACCAATAGGAACCTTTATGGAACAAGATAGGCGTCAGTCTAGCTTTTAATGGCGGAATCAGAAGCTTTAATAGAAGAAGAGAACCTCAACCGAAAACAAAAATGGAACAAGAGAACTGGTAGAAAGGTAAACCGGGTTTAAATATTCTCACCAACACCACTTGTTATGTCCTCCTCTTACTCAGCAAATAATGTCCACATTAATGAATAAACAAGGGTCTCAGATGCAAAAGTTAATGAACATTACGTTATCCTGATGGTGGTAGCATTTAAGATACTTTTTGTAATGTACATGTGTATTTTTGAACAAAAAAATTATTTATGGTGCTAGTAGCTTCTTTTAGAAATAATCATGGGCATTTTTACACCATTGCCCTAATATATATAGAGGTGACAAATACTCGACAGCAATAAGTGAGAAGAGTGATCAAGTGAGAACAGGGAGTCTGTCTACAATCCACTAAGCAAAGAAAAAGTTGGTATTTTTTTACCTTAAAAAGTTTACATAAGTTGAGTCTCATGACTCATTATGATCAGAATATATCCCTGACTCATAAAACACTTACAATAGTATTTATAGATGGCATACTAAGGGACTGCTTGGGCTAACATTGGAGAAACACGTTTATAGAAGTCGAGACAAAACTTCTCTTACATATTTACCTCGCACGTCGCAAATTACGTCAGAAAAGTAATTTCTACCATCAACCCAAACAGAAACTAACAAAGTTTTTACATCAACAACTAGATTCAAACACATGACCTTATAAGTCACACGCGCGCACATATATATGACATACTAACAAGGTTTTTATATCAATTGTGAGATTCGAACACCCGAACCTTAAAGTCATAAATATTAAGTTATGTTCTTATTAAACGGACCGATTTTTGTTGGGAAAAAAGTTGTAATTTTGTAATGGATGCTGTTTCAGAGAATACATGTAAGAATGGAAGTACATTATCTACTGTACAACTTCATCTCCCAAAAAAAGCCTCTGAAACCATTTTAATTAAGCTCTGAATGTATATACAGGTGTCATAATGACGAAGCACACCATTTGGTTTGAGGTCGTTTTCTATGTACCAAATAATATATAGAAGGACCAGGCCCAGCTACGGACATTGTACTATTTTAATTTAGCAAATAATTGATAATAGTGCAGCTGCTTCTAGAATCTATGGCTCTTAAAAGAATGCCGACCTTTACTTACTATTGCATACATAAATTAGTGATTCATCTATAAAATCGATTAGGTTTCCAAAGGAATCCCAGACAGTCTTTCTTTGGTTTGCATGTATTGTCTCACCATAAATTGCGATTATTAATTATGATCACCCAAAAAAAAGCCTGAAAGCACTTGCTCTTAAAAAAAGGGAATATCCTAATGAAGTAAGAGGGGAGCATTTTGGTTTGAGGTCATTTTCTATAGCAATTGTGGAATTATTACAACTTCGTCACTCATCAACTACAATATATCATAGTACTTTTTTTCTTTCTTTTTTTAATTCTAAAATGGTCTCACAACCAACCCAACAATTTTTAATAGCTTGGCCTTTCTCATTATCATCACCTCTCGCTCATTTGGTTCGAGGTCATTTCCTATGGCAATATATATACACATTTAAAAATTAATATGTTGCTGATATTTATTGTAAAACAGTGTTTTTGTAGGGCAAATGGATACTATTCTAACTACATTGACACATCTCCTCAACTGAGTAATTATATGTAGTTTGTTATTAATATAACTATATATCGGGCTTTAATTTTTGGTAACTTTAATTGATTTGGCTGATTTCCTTGCAGGGCAAATTATCAGCAAATTGATGTATATTTTTTCAGAAATGTTGCTTCTTTTTCTTTCCCGACAAAGAGGACTTGGAATTTTATTAAGAGGAGCGCTGAAATTAAGAAACATATACAATATAAAATTTGCATGGGAGATTGGAAATACTAGTATATAATAATATGTGTACAAGTAAAAAATTGAAAACTTAGCGGCTTTACTGGCACCTACAAAGCATTAAGAAAAACTTTAAAATAAGCATTGGAAATGCCTTTTCGTGCTGTATTATTGTCTATGACAAAAAATAACACTTTTTTTTTTTGTGAGTTTAGCATGTAAATGTGTTCTGAAGGATGTGATGTATAGAGAATTCAGATCCTACTACACGGGTTGAGAAATGTATTAATGTATCAATACATAGTTCCGTACGTGTCACTGCTGCCTCCGATTTTATATAAATCTTAAAAATAATTAACAATGGCTAAGTACTGGAAACTTTTATTATTTTTAAAATTTTCATTAATTGAGTTGAGAGGTTATTAGATACATATGATGAGAGTGGTGAACAAAAATGCCATTTTATTATTTTCATCAATTTTTGCAAAATATCTTATGCTAAAGACCACAAGGAAAACTCTTATAATTATACGCCAAAAGAGAGCAATTATCAGCATCTTCTGTGTTTTTTTGGGTTAGTAGCAGTTGTTGAAGCTTATACTTAATAATATGCGCGTGGTTATAATTATAAAAAGTTACTTCATGTCATAAAATCAGTGAAGAATACGTGTATTTTAAAACAGAAACCATCTAATTTTTTATTATATTTCAAAGAGCGAATTAAAGACAAAAGGCCCAAGTTGAACATAATATTGTTAAATAGCAAGTGTCAATGAAAAGCCGATGGGAATCATATGGCAAGTTGCTAGCTAGCTTCATTTATTACTACTTGTCTCCAAATCCATTGATCACTAAATTAAGACTATTTATGAATTTTTTAATAATTTTTTTGCCCCCAGAAAAGTGAAGCAAGGTTGGTCCAGACTGGACATAATTTTAGTAGAGCCTGCTAGTTGCGCCACAGTCAACATTCATATACATCATGATTGGAAGAAAGCTTTTAAAATCAATACATATTACATTACAATTAATTGAATCTAATATAATCAACTATGCTATGAAGATTCGAACCAAAGCGTCAAAATAATAATATTTTTGTGTGTGTGGTGGTGGTGGGATAAAAGCAGCCTCACCTGGATTGGGTATTGGAGGCACGTTCATGTGATCTAACTCAAAACCTGTCTTAAGCTTAATTATATTAATTAATTATTGTCACCTGGTCTTTTCAATAAAACAAATCTGCTTACCAAATCTATCAGCATGATTACAAGAAGCCGTACGTATGTTAACTACGTTCTTTAAGCATTCTTTGTTTTATTAATTAATTATCAAATGGTAGCTCTAGCTGGAAGTATGCCATTGCGAACACATTTTTGTCTTTTAAATGTGGGCGCACGCCTTCCAATAGAACTAGCTCGCACAAGTCTTTTATTATTAAGATGTAAGTTATTATCAATAAAGAATTAATACTAGCTATAAAATATAAATAAAAACCAATGATGATCTAGACTAGTATATATAAAATTGCATTTAATTTTTTAAAAACACATGAGTTCCAATATTGATCCTCTTCTTCAACTTTTTTTTCAGATATATAATTAATTTAAGTCATTAGTCTGATATCAGTCCATTACGTACCTTGGAGAAAAATGAAAACAAGACACAACGTCAAGCTTGTACGTGATAATTAAAAATAATGATACGAAACAATAATAATTCTGTATTCTTTAAGGGGACAATATGTTAGCGGACAAATGTAGAGCTTTTGCTCAATATATATATAATGTATGAACTATAGGAATATTCATCCTCTGATCTTTGTCTAACTAACAAAAGAGATAGATGATGAATAGATAATCATTTATAAAGTACAAATTGCGGTTAATTAAGAAATAGGAGAGAGTGGAGTGAGTTTTGTACAAATTCAAGGAACCTTACTTTTATTTAATTATTGAATTGCCACTTGCCAGCAGGAAGAGGGAGATCAGTGATGCATAGCAGGAGAAGATGGGGAATGACACCACTCGGAGGCAACGACACACACACACCCCTTTCTATATATTTTAATCCAACTCGTTCATATACAAACATATGCTGGATCTGTGAGGGCCCATACATCTGTGTGTATACCCTGAGGAGGGAGATATAGTAGAGTACTAGGTTTATGTCTTGTTCTGGACGAAGAACGGCCGCAAGCGGGTCAAGTTGTTGGAATATTCATTCATTGCCATTTTGAGAATTGTTTTAAGAAGAAAGGGATGGATTCATGCACCTAGAACCACGAGAATGCCCATATATATATATATATATATATATCTCATAGGGATGTTCTAGACCCGTGTTTTAATGAGTATTTCAACAAAGAAAAGGTAGGAATGAGTAAACCGTCCTCCTATTTATAACTTAAGAATAATACAACTGTTTTTTTTATACTTGTTATACTATCGTCAGTATATAAAATACATAAAACGAAAACAAGCGAATTTGAAAGAAGGCTATTACATTGCATGAAGCCCAATGACAGAAATCATACTGTTTATGGCTTTAAATCGTGGGATAATGATTTCATCTAAATTATAGCCTTCATTGAGTTTGTTTGGATGAATTTTTGAAAGATTTATAAATATTTATGTATGTAAGTCGAGACAACATCTTTCTCACACACTTATCTCATATATCTTAAATTATGATTAAAAAACTATATCAGAAGAGTACAATCACTATTTCAAACCATCATTATCTCTACCAGAAATAGTGAAGGCTATAATTTGGGGTTAGATGGAGCGTGTGATTGAATACATTATTATTCAAGTGAATAAGCGTCAAAATAATGAAAGCTGCCCCAAAGATAAGATGTCCATAATTATAGTATCAGCAAGCGTGCCCTCGTGATCTGCATCTGGAAAGGCATTGAAAAATATAGTTACCTAATCACACAGAATCTGAAGCCTAAAATAGACGGATTCAGCTTCCGTCATTTTCTCTAAAAAAAGATAGTCTTTTCTTCATTTCAGTTATTGGATTAAGATCTCAACGGTTTAGATTTAATATATTATAAAATAATATTTTATTACTTCCAAAATGGACGTGGGGTCAATGCGTGTGTGTGATAATAGCCAACTGATACATACAGGCAACAAAGAAATCGAACCGTTTTGGGATATACTGGTGGATGATATTATAAATTATAATACATGATCAAGAAAAATGAAATGCTAAATTTAGTAATTGCGGGGTCCTTCTGAAGCTCTGAAAGTAATTGTTTATGTTGATTTTGGGCCACTTAATTGAATAGTAATCCTTTGATCCTGAGCGTCTAAGATATATAATTAATATGTAAAAATTAAGAAAATTAGTTAAATTAATTATTAATAAGAAATGCAAATTAGTTTTCTAAAATATCCATATAATTATTTGCATGGGAAACTCACCTGATGAAAATTTTCTTAAGAAATACTCTATAGTCTATTTTTTTTGGTAAAAAGATAAAATGATATTTAAACAAGTAATAAGGTCTATAAATTACAAATAGATATTAGAATATAAATTGCTATGTACAAAATCACGATACAACAAGTGGGGAATGATCCTAAATTTTCAATACTAACAACTGAAAAATCAAAAAGTAAATTAAATATTTCCTATATAAGTAACGGCAGGATCTATAGGGGATTGACGTGTTGGGATCAGAAGATACCCCTATGCTAAATTCTGCATTTAATTTAAACACGAGTTAGTCAATTAAAGGACAGTAGGTGCAGGTCGTAGGGTAGGCGTCCTTTGATGTCTCTGATTTGTTTGCTCTGATTTAGAGATCAATAATCAAAGACCCAAGGCAATGGCCTACGTGGCACAGGTATGGCTTCTCCTATTTTAGTCCCTCGTCTCTCTATCTCCCTGCTTGCTTGTGTTTTTTTACTTATATTATATATATGTTAAAAATACAAATATGATCTTTTTCAGTGAAAAATACAAATATTATCATTCCTTATTTATCTAGTTAATTCATATGACTGACGTGCATATCTGGATCCCAATAAAATTTAATTTACTGTCATGTCACTGGCGAGGTCACGAGGCGGTGATAGATAATTTCATTATTTAGCAAAAGCATCAGCACAGTTTGTAGCTGGCAGCCTGGCATTGGCAATGGCAGCATCCCTGTTAATAGCAAATTGTACATACATAACAGCTCATTTAAATGTGTCACGCATATCTCGTGCATTAAGTTCCTCTTTCCCTTTTTTAAATATAATATACCACCATTAATATCGTGAGTGGTAATAATAAATATTAAAAGACTTGCCCACTATGAGAAAAATTAACACATGATATATCATGTATTCTCTACTATTCTTAACATAATATATATATAATAGTTATTTTTAATTTTAAATATAAAACATAATTTTAAAATTTATTAATATTTTTTTAATTTATTCTTATTGATACTTTTTTAACAATAATCAAAGATAAGAGAAAATGGGGGAATTAATGAAGATGAATATGATATTTTAAAAATATATGTCATATTAATTAATTTACTTAATTTTATTAATCTAATTAAATTAAGTAAATATATTTTATACTAAAAATCGGAAGTGGGACATGTTTAATTAGCCACACACGTGATTGTTATATGCAAGATTCATCAACTAACAACATAAGGTAGAATCCAATTGATATCAAGCACCTCCTTAATCTATTTCGAGTTAAGTATTAAGATGTTGTGTTTGTGCTCTTCGTTTATATGTTGGATACATGTCAAGCGTGTTAGTTCAAATCTAGGGTTAAATGGCTTAAATCCTTCGAAAATTTTTGCAGGTTGTATAAAAAAGTTTTAATGTTTTTAGGCATTTTCCCTCTTCACTTGATGAAAATTGATTCCCACCAATTTTGACGGGAAGCCATGTTCATATGTGACTGAAAATTGATAAGCCTAAGAAAATATTTTCCCATGAAAATGACGAAACAAACGACCACTGATAGCAGAAAAATTCAATTTTTCCTGTTCCTTCTCTCATTTTCTTTGAATCAAACAAGTTTAATAAGGGGTAGCACAAGGAGGTACAGTCACTTTTGGAAATCAAGTGACTCTTATAAGGAAGGGGCAAATACATTGCAACGAGTAAAGATTAACGAACGAAAAATCGGATCGGGTAATGAATCGGTCATAATACAGGTTTAAGGGTTAATGGGTCAATTGGGGTCTAACCGGTAATTGAACCGGTCATATTAAAATATTATAATTTATTAGTGGCAATATATATTAATATATTTTTAAACTTTTATAGATAAAAATGAAGATTTTTAGAAAAAAAATACTTAAAATCTATTAGTATGAATTATAATACCTATACTTATGCAATGATATCTCATTTTCTATAATTATTATATCTTTTTAAATAAGTTTTTTCATTATCTTCTTCATTTTTTTAGATTTGTTCTTTCTTTACCTATTTTCTCTTCATCTGGGTCTTCAACTTCCAATTTTCCCCTAAAAAAAGCAACAAAAAAAAAAATTTATGAAATGAAACCGGTCCAACCATCGGCTTTTCAGACCGGTTCAACCATCAAACTAGACCGGACCACTGGGCGATTCCCGGTTCAACCGATCGAACCGGCCGGTCCGGTCCGGTTTTTTATACAGCGGATACCTTTCCCCACGATACCATGCCACACACACACGCATATATATATACATATATTTATCTAAACATTTCTTTGACCTTTTTTTTTTTGTATTTTAATGGGAAAATCTCAGGAAAAAAACGTTTAAAACAAGGAAAAACACAAATAAGTGAATCAAAAATCACAAATTCTAAGTTAGATCTATGAGAAGAATCTAGGATATGAAAATGTTTCCAAATGACAAATCTGTTCTTGACAGTATTTAAGCAACTTAAGTTGTCAATATACATAGTAAAGCTGTTTTAATTGTAATTCTTATATTGTTATCCTTTATATCTAAGTTGATTACGTCTGACAGATGTGGCTTCAAAATATGACCTATAAGGTTGTTGGTATTTGAGAAATTCGAGTTGTTAATATATATACTGAAATTATTAATTGCGATGCATAATCAACTTATGTATAGAAAATAAAAACCTAAGAATTTTAATCAACAACTTCAGTATATATATTAACAACTTAAATTCCTAAAATGCTGTCAGAGGTAGATTTATCATTTGAAAACATTTGCAAATCCCATATTTCTCTTACAAGTCTAACTTGAGATTTGTGGTATTGAACTCTCTAATTTATCTTTTTTCTATTTTAAATTTATTTTTCTGAGATTTTCCCTTTAATTCTACCTTCTTGTTTTCATCTCTTTCTCATTCAAATTTTCTCTTCTTCCCAGTACCACTCACCGATGTGTCTTCGCACTTATCTCTCAGTTATTTGGAGTTCAAGTTTTGAAATGTATACACACACTGCGCAATAAAGCTGACCTTTGTGTGTTGTGTGATGAGGACTGAGTCAACACGTAAGAAATATTCAAGATATATGTGTGGATATGGTTGAGGAATCTGACCAAGTCTCCAACATATTGTTCCCATTCTAAACAACAGCGTTTGAACTCAGTGCCTCCTTTCACGACTAACCCGGAGAGCACCATTGTGGTTTATTTTAATCCTCCCATTCAACCATATCACGTCGACGTTGTTCGTTACCTCACGGTAATAACATCTCCACCACGTCCATCTCTTTTAATTTCTTCCACAATATTTGGTTGTTCATCTCAGACTAAAAATCAACAAACCATAATCCACGCATACAATCATACTCAAAACTCGAACCACTATAATTAAGAATGTATCCGTACATATGATAAAGAAGATCACTCAGTTCATGGAGAACTTAATAGTTAAAAGAGCGCTATTAAAAAAACATCTGAGAAGTGTGCCCAAACCGCATCACCGAAGGCGCGGCTGGCATATATATGGATAATGAAGAAGACAAACAATAAGGAATTTAAAAGCTGGGTTTAATCAATTTCATCTTCACGTCTGGGCAAATTGTACCTCACAGATCTTCTACTTAAACGTAGATGAATTCAACCCATTTCATCACAGAAATCAAATCAGTTCTCTCTTTCTGAATATTACCAGCCGTACATATTGTTAGATAAGCATGTCATCAGATATATATATATATATATATATATATATATATATATATATATATATATATATATATATATATATATATATATATATATAATGGAAATCAATCGAAAGCAATCAACAAAAACAAAACAAAACTCTCCATAATCTCATATATATTATACAGGGGCAGATCTACAAGGGACAGACTTGAAACCGGAAAAAAAGAAAAGAAAAGACTCAGACTAAGACGAAGACTAATAAAACCAGCCGAGTGTTTATTTATATATGTGGAGTCCTGATGACAATGTGGCTGATATACAAAACATGTCAAGCAGGAGAAGCAAGGGCCATGTTAGGAAGATTCGAAGGAGAAAAAGCAAGAAGGAAGAGAAGTAACAACATTATAAGAGGAAGAAATAAAAGAAGCAAAGGAGGAGGAGGAAGAGGAGGCAACACCAAAGGCAGCAACAAAATAGAGAGTGTCACAATACCCAAAACCATAACTGAATACCTCAACATACACTTCTCTCTTATCTGAATATCTGATCACCTCCGACAACCTTCAATATTAACATATATATATATATGTGTGTGTGTGTGTGTGAATATATCAACCTCCTCAGATCGCTGTGAGTTTGAAAATGTTGCAGAGAAGAGTTGAGTTTAGAGAGAGAGAGGGAGAGGGAGAGAGAAAATGGAAGAGTATAAGAAGGAAGGCGTGTGGGGTGGGGTCATGGTGCAAGTCATAGACCGAGACACAATGTCTTGGTTCAGGCAACTAAGATGTATCTTTGATAAAGAAATGTACTGTCACTGTAACTATCGTTAATAATGTATTTAAATCATTCATTGATTTGTGCCCAGGGAAGTAGGGTCATGCATATAGCATATATGTGAGCTGCATTTTCTTTTTCTCTTTTTGGATTTTATCACTGTCGCTACCCTTTTCGTAATTTCCACTATGTTCCTCCTTATCTGTTAATTGGGCCTTTCATCTTCTGCCGCTTGAGTTTTCATGTTGCTTTTTTTCACTTTGTTTTTCCTTCTAAGCAACGCCACCTTATTAATTACTAACTTGTATTTTACTTTTTCCATTATATTGCAGCAATTACACACACGCACCCGGTTTGGTTCACAGATATAATAATGCGTGGGATCGAATAAGAAATTTCAATCAAATTTTACTGTTTAGAGTTATTGGGAATAATGAGGTGCTTATTTTTGCTTATTTTTATTATATTATTTCATGGATCGTTTTTTCCTGAAAAATGTATAATGGTTTACAACTATTAATAAAATATATATATTTAATTTTTATTAAGATTTTTTTTTAATTCAGAAAATAGAATGTTGCTTTTATAGTATGAAATTCAAAAAATAACATTGTTTTATTATTGAGAGTTAATTTTCTTTGCAAGTTTAGAAATTAATAAATATTTTTATTAGAATATGTGCATATTTCCATATGTTTATATACATTACATTACCCATTTCTTTTATTAGATTTTTCATATTTTGCAAACAAAACTCATTTATTCTTTCTCCTTGTTCTAATTCATAACACACCCCCCCCCCCGGGCCACCAAAAAAAAAAAAAAGAACAACCAATTTCCTCTTTCCTTTTACCCGGCTTTTGTCGAGATGGATTGGTTTCGTGGTTAATTATATAAGTCAGGTAAATTAATAGTTCATTAATTGAATATTGATCAATATGGGCTCGAATTAAAAAGGGAAGAAAAAAAAAACACCCCTGTTGTGGTCTAAATTCAAAATGAGATTTGAGTAAGATTGTCTCGATCCATTACTTGTCAAGGAATTAGCTAAGGGGAGATTTGACCTATGAAAATAACATCTCTGTGCCCCTTTAAGATAAATAGTGACAAATAAGAAACATTTTTTTATTTTCATGATTCATGTGATTGGGATCCCCATATTCCTAACCGATATCAAGTCGGCGTTATTTATTATTGCTGCTTTAAAATCCCAAAGTTCTATTGCTCCCGTCCGTGATTTATATAAGATCTAATTGGATAGTCAATTCTTGATTTTGTTTTTCTTGCTCAGATTCTTGGTCTTGAATGTAAAGATTATTTATCATATTTATAAATTGAGTAAAATACTCTAACCACCATTTAGTTTTGCCTTAATTACACAGACCTCCCCTCTATTTTAAAAATATACACTTAAGTCCAAACAGTTAACTCAGTTAAGAATATTCTAAAAAATTCCAAAAATATATATTTTTAATTAAAGTTATTTTTTCTTGCACATTTTGACTAAAGTTGTTTTAAAGAATTTAAGAGTTTTTTTAATCTATTCCTTAATTTCTATTTTTATCTTTACAAGTAGTTATCTGTTTGATGATTTTAGTATTGGTTAATGTAAATATCACAAACGTTGAATATTCAAACAAGATTTTAAATAAAAATATGCTTGATCAAATGTGTTTATAAATATTTGTGGAAAAAAATATTAAATTATAAATTTAAATGACACATACAGTCTCATACTTATATAGTTTATTATATTTGATAAAAATGTGTTTAATATATTTTTTAAGTCAAAATTAATTTATAATATCAAAATCAATAAATTTTTTAACAAATTAGAAATTTAGAGAATCTAATAGAATAAATTTATAGTTGTATAAATTCTTATTAGCCCCTATATATATATATAAATAATTCTAATACTAAAGAAGGGTATTTTGGTTAAAAAAAGTTTAAAAGTAAAACTTAACGGTTAACTAACAGTTTGGGTGGATGAAAATAGAATTTCAAACTATAAGGGAGGTTTGTGTAATATATATTTTAGTTTTAAGGGAGGTTTATATGGGTTTCTAAAATAGAGGGGAGGTCTGTGTAATTAAGGCAAAACAGAGGGGAGGTTAGAGTATTTTACTCTTATAAATTTGTTTCAAACTAGCCTATTGATATTCTCTCAAAAATCAAAGGAAATAAAAGGAATTAAGAAAGATGATTAAAGTGTCTTATGAAATATGTGTCATATTTATTATAATTAACAATTTACCTAACTTTTTTATGTAATCAAATTAACTCAATAGGTATTACATCAAGGAGACCAGAAGTATTATATTAAATATAAATATTATATATATATATATATATCTATTCACAAACATACATGCAGACCATTTTATTATTTATAAATATTTATTAATATTCGTCATCGTATTTGGCCTATACCGCTTATATGTAGCTTCTTTTTTAATATAGGGTTAAAGGCCAATTTTGCCCCGGAAGTATTCACTAGGGGCCAATTCGGGGCCGGAAGTATTTCGAGGGCCATTTTTGCGCCTAAAGTTTCAAATTGGGACAATTTTGCCTCGGAAGTTTCAAATTGGGAGCAATTTTGCCCTAACGTTAGTTGACCGTTAGCTTAGGCAAATTTGCTCCAAATTTGATACTTTCGGGGCAAAATAGCACCTTAACCCACACCGAGGCCTATGCTGACTTCTCTGGACTCACTAAAACAGGGGGGTAGGCTGTAAAACAGAAAAGAAAATTCTTTTCGAGGCCCATGCTGACTTCTCCGGACTCACTAACATTGCTGTCAACTGCCACGTCCCGGTTCAGGAATTTTGACCCGATTCCCTTTCAAACTATATGTACTGCATGCTATCATACGGCTGAGCCAGGGTGGGCAAGTACCGTTCACATCGAACCTTTCCCCTCTTCAATCTTCAAAGTCATTATTTGAATATTTGCTACTACCACTAAGATCTGCATTGACGGCCACTCCGTCCGAGCTCTGAAGTATGTGACCTATACCCGTCGTCGGGATAAGTGCTAGGCCTTGATGAGTAGAAAGGTGTGGCAGCCGCTGCAAACCCTGAGGCGCGCACCTGGGTGGAGTAGCCGTCAATGCAGATCTTAGTGGTAGTAGCAAATATTCAAGTAAGAACTTTGAAGGCCAAAAAGAGGAAATGTTCCATGTGAACGGTACTTGCATATGAGTTAGTCGACCCTAAGAGACGAGGGAAGCCCGTCTGATAGTGTTCAGCATGCGTACTTTGAAAGGGAATCAAGTCAAAATTCCAGAATCGGGACGTGGCAGCTGACAAGAACGTTAGTGAGTCTGGAGACGTCAGCATGGGCCTCGAGTTCTCTTTTTTGTTTAACAGTCTGCCCATCCTAGCTCAGCCGGAGGTAGGGTCCAGCGGCTGGAAGAGCACATCACGTCGCCTGGTATTCGATGTGCCCAACTAACGGTCATTGGGTTTTGGGACAATTTTGCCCCGGAAGTATCAAATTTGAAGCAAATTTGCCCAGGCTAACGGTCAACTAACGGTCAACTAATGTTAGGGCAAAATTGCTCCAAATTTGAAACTTCCGGGGCAAAATTGCCCCAATTTGGAATTTCCGACACAAAAATGATCCTCAAAATACTTCCGGCCCCGAATTGGCTCTCAGTGAATACTTTCGGGGCAAAATTGGCCTTTAACCCTTTAATATACTACCTCCTCTCCTTGATATAATAGCTCGTTCACAATGTAAATAATTTTTTTTTCTTCAGGTGTTTTTCATTTTTGAATTACTTAATTATTATAAAAAATAGGATATAAAAATTTTAAAAATATCGCATCCAAAACATTAAAATTAAATTCTACAAAATTCCTATTTATTAAAAAAATAACGCAACTGTATCAGCTTTTTTAAAAATTAGAAACAAAGGATAGATTCTAGTTCCCGCAACTTGGATAAAATTATATATATGTTTAATGTTTGACAGTTTGAGCACCAACTAGCAATAACTTTGGTGGATTTTTCTCCTGAATTCCAACATCATATAGGACACTTTAATTTGTAGAATACGATAGCTAGGTAGTCACAACTCACAACGATTATTATTTTTTTTCAGAAAAAAGGCATTATACGATGTTACACCCAAATTGATTTAAGATATATATCTATAAAGATGAAGGCTTTATTGTGCCTTGTTCAATGAATCTGAGAATTGGATATAATACTTTGCGTCAACAACTAGTATTTGGTAAGGAAAATGTTGAATAAGCCAAAGTTTCTGATGGCAATTTTTTTATAATAAAAAATTGCGTAAAACGCAGAAAAACTAGTTAGTTACAGAAAGCTTATGTCTAAAATTTTTGTAAGAGAATGACCTTGCAGTCTTTAATAATCGTTAGGTAGAATATTATTTATAATGATCACTTCACGGTTAATTTTGACTGACATAAGGTGAAATGTAATAATCCAGCCTTGTATAAAAAATATGGAATTGAGAGGCGAAGCTGCCATATGCATATGGCAAACTAATTAAACAACTTTTTGTAGAGGCGACAAGGACATGTAATGAATTTTGAAATGTAGGTGGAGGTAGCTATATATACGTTGTTTAATTTGTATGATTCACGCAATTGATCTTCTAATTTCAGCCAAGAATATTGGCAGAGAGAGAGCTATAGATTCATGCATTTATATATATTAACATGTTAATTCATATAATTAACCCTCTTCGATCGTCCCAACAAAAAAACCCAGAAAAACATGACATCGTCGTTGGAAGTTTGGACAAGTGCCACGTCTGTATATACTTTGTCTGGCGGCGTACTCATTTCTTTGTTTATCCATTCCACCTGTTCATCCGTTCATGAATAATGCCAATTTAAAATACCGTGTTGTGTGTGTGTGTCTATATATATATATATATGTATGTATGTATGTATCAAGAGATTAAGATGGTTTTGCATCCAATTATTGTTAGGCATCATAATATTGGACTTTCACAACGGCAAAAAATTATTGCCGGGAGAGCTTTAAACTTATGATTCAAATTGGATCCACTTAGTTAACCTTTTTTTTTTTTTTTTATGCGACATTTGAACCTTTAACATTTATTCATATATCACCCCATTCTTACATTGTCTTGTCTTAAATCCAATTTTTCTGACCATTTGAACTAGATGGCTTGGGTGAGATTTAATCCAATATTACCTTCGATCCTATATAAGATTTATTTTGTTGTTCAAATGACACTATAAAGTTGATCAAGTATTAGGAACAAGAGGTGGTATTATTTTTTAAAATCAAATGGTACTTCCTTTAAGAAAAATGAGAAAAGATAGAAAAAGAACTTTAAAATTATAAAATACTAATCAAGTTTGTTATTAAGAGTTGATAAGGGGATGACGAAACTTGATAAGTAATTCAATACATTTTTTGAGGAATACCAGATTTGAAATTTTGCAAATTCAAAGTTCTTTGTCTATCTTTTTCTCTATATATAAATTAATGAGTAGAGTTTAGTCTAAAGGAGGAAATTAATGAGTGGGGATTAGTCTAAAGGATTGAAGAAGCTCTTAGTTCATTGAATCCTTGAATATAATAATAATAATAATAATAAAGAGGCCTTTTGTCTGCTTTTTGAGTCGTATCAGGATATCTATCCAGTGAATTTGGAACCGAATAATGAGCACAAGGGAATAACCTGAAGCCAACATATGTATATATATCTTCCATTCTCATCAAAAGTAAGCATTAACCACAGGACTGCTAATCAAAGGTAGGTTTACTTTAACTAATCTCTAGTTTAGAAAATAACTAACCAAGCTCAGGTTGCTGATTAAGTTAACACGACTAGCTAGATAGGGAAAATGGATCAGATGCACGAACCTAATGAATATCGTGGATAAAATACCAATATTATCACATAGAAAGCAATTATACCTACCCCAAAAAAAGGACCAATTAATTAATTGACGAAGAATCAATCAAGCAGTTGAAATTTTAAGTGTTGGCAATTATGTTTTATACTCAATGTGATGAAAGCATTAGTTGATTGAGGCCACTAATTTCAAAATTTGAAATGAAAACGGACCAACCAAAGCCTTGGCTTACAAAATTATATATCACATAGCATATTTGCAATTCAGTGTAAGTGGACGCTCATCTATAGATTATATATATATCCTGGGAAAAGCATCGTGTGTTTTCTTCTGAAACTTAAATCTCAATCATTAATTCCTTCATCAATTAAAGTCAAGATATATTTACCCTTCATCCATTAACTAGTGTTTGATTTTTAAATGCTAAAACAGTATTGTAAATTGTTTTTCGTGCATGGCTAAATAACTCTTAAGAATAGAGTTATCAAAAATGATTTGGACCGTGTTTTTATAGTTGTTTCTAACACTTATTCTCGGTGTGAGATTCATAAAGTACATAAACAATGTAGATTGAAAATTTAATTTAAACAAAAAAACTTTGAGGAAAGCAATGAATCATTGTCCAAAACTACCAATTAACGACTGACATGCATGTCTTTTGGTAATGTATTACTATTTCATGTCTTTAATATAAGATTTACTTAATTAGTTTGAGAAAATTAAAGAAGCTAAATAAATTACTTAATTATAACATATATTATATGATCTCTATGAAATACTTATGTTTGTCGTCTGATTATATGTCAGTTTATAGGTTAAATACAATAATTTGAGGAAAAAATATAAACACTTTAAAATAATTTATTTAACTTTCTTAACCTTCTTAAATTAGTCAATTGATTCTTTTATATTAAGGATCAGGATAGTAATTAAGTAGGAACAGCATATAAAGATAAAAGGGTTTAAAATAAAGAGCATTCACATAAATAATGTATAGTTAATAGCAGTGAATATGTGATGCATTGAAGGAGGGAAAAAAATTAAGTATATGGAAGTATGATTTCACTTCCCAATCGTTTTGAACTTTAATTAAAGTGACGTTGCTGGTTATTATCCCGAGTCACAACCAAACAAATATAGTGCTGCAACATTGTCATTATCCAAGCTTTTGTTTTTAAAATCAAAATAACAGAATACTTGCATAGTTTATTAAGATAATCAAAAAGGTAATGCATGGTCCTGATTTAATTTTCCCAACAAGAAAAATGTGTGTGTGAGTGTGTGTGGTGGGGTCTGATTCTGAATCTAATTAATTTGTTCTTCGCTTCGGGGCACTGCATGGGATTGGATTGCCCTACAAACCAACCCCACCCTTATTATTCTACTCGCTCATTTCTTTCTGTCTCTCTGACATGTTATTATATCTATATATATATCGTGACACACACACAAAGCTGGCCTCCATTTCTCCCAGCTTATTGAATATAATTACTGATTATCCACAGGCCATGCTAATTCATTCGACAGCTATAAGTAGTAAGTTTATTTCTTCTGCATAATTAGTGCAAGTCTTCGTAGAACATTGTGATTGATGAACTAATTAAACCACAGAAGAAATCACACAAATGCTTCCACATGCATGTTTCAAATTAACTAATTCATGATTCATTAGTGAGATCTTATTTTTCTCTAAACAGCTTACATTTTTGAAACATCAAAAAAAAAAAATTTTTAAAAAAACTGTCTTATCTAATATGAAAGAGTACTTCGTTTGGTCCTATGCATGAAAAACTTTACACGGAGTCACAGATCAAGAAAAGTAGTTATTACAGTTATTGGATGACTCCCCCTCCAAAAACTAATAGCATTCCAAGATTACTTCTAATTAATTAAATGGTGTATGAGGTAGGGACGAATGGAGGGGCACAGTGGAAAGCTTCTTCTTCTTCTTCTACTTGTTTTTTAAAACATGAAGTGAAAAATGCTACCTCCAAGTTCCAATGAAGAGCGTATCTGAAATATATATGTATTTATACGTGTGTATTATATATATGCTTCAAACATTTAGTGCAGTGGCTTATATCAGAAACTATGTAAAACTTGGTTGACGAGAGAAGGCGTTAGTTTCTCTTATGGTCTGGTAAGATCTCATTTACATGACGTGTGTTGTGAGAATTCTGTTGGGTAATTAATTGTATTCCCACGGAATCCTTGAAGTTGTGCGTGCATTGTAGAATATGCGTTTTCCAACCTTAAAACAAAAATAAAATAAAACTAGAATGAAAAATAAAGGGAAGAGCGCAATTTCAAACAAATAATCATTGCAAACGGAGAAGCTTCTCTTTATAATCTCAATTGGTGACCACATAATTCAATCAAACTTTTCTCAGTTCCCAGAGAATGCGTACATGAAAAGAAGGAAAAAGGGACCATTTACATATATGCTTTTTAGTCAGGGTGCATGCATATAGGCATTGATTCTTTCTTAATTATTTGGTTAATCTTGACTTTAATCACTGATATATCTTGTCTTTGATTTGTAAATTTACACCCTTGATTCGTATCCACTTACTTGATGGCATGATTTTCCTCAATTGATCCCATAATTTAGAGATTTAATTTGCATGATTTCCCCATGTTTTTTATAGTTTAGTCCAAGCAGGCTCATTACGTCATTACGCACATGCATCATGATGTCTGTTTACTTCCTGTAAAATCCTTTTTTTTTTTTTTACTGTTAAGTGATTGAATTCACAATTTATCAAAAAAATTTAGTTTTAATAGAGAACAGCAGCATTGTCCGATTCATGTAATGACCTCACTTAGATAACGTTTGTTGTTATTGTTGACTTGAAAAACTGAAACCAAGTCAATGGGCAGGAAAATTCTGTAGTTGTACATCCAATGTGGGCTTATTTTGGGCCTGAGCCCAATCATTGAAGGAAGGCTAAGCCTGCAGAACTCATAACATGTCACGGTACTGACTAGGGTTGATCAAGGACCAGACCAGACCGGGTTTGGCCTCAACCCGAGGTCTGGTCTGGAAAACACCTCGGGCTGAACAAGGCAGCCCGAGGTCCGGTCTGGTCCAGCACCAGCCCGAGCTCGGGCCGGACCGGACCAGGTCCACCGGACTGCTGGACCAGTCCAGGCAGTCCAGGACCTATTTGGTTTTTTTTTTTTTTTTTTTTTGCAGATTCCTAATAACCCATAACAACGTTTTTTTTTCTGTTTTCAATGGGGGCAAGTGGGCAACAATTACATTTAGGGCTTTAGGCAATAAGATACCATTCAAAATAAATAAAAAGTAACAACATTACAATCCATGACAATCAATTAAACAACAAATAACAAGTCTATCACATTACATATTACAATAATACAATTACAATCCATTGTCATTCATTTGTCTCCTCCACCTTCAATGATGCTTGATCCATCTTAAAAAAAAACAAATATCATGTGTTAAGAAATTAGTAATAATGAAATATGTAAACTTGAATAATAAACATAGAATTCAAAATATTACCTGGAATATTTACAACATTATCAGTTTCTTGGAAGTTGTCATATTCAGTCAACATAGTGGCTAATTCTGAGATAGATTGCTTAGCAAGTAGCCAATTTTGGGAACAAATGAGAGCTTCAGTCATTTTAGGAGATAGATTACTCCTATAATCATCAACAACACGTCCACCAGTGCTAAAAGCTGCTTCTGAAGCAACTGTAGATACTGGTACAGCCAATACATCATGTGCTATCATGGCAAGCACTCTGTACTTGGTTGAATTAACCTTCCACCATGTCAATATGTCAAAATCATCATCATTAATAGGAATGTCTTCAGCTGCATTGGCTGAAAGATATCTATCTAATTCAGACTGAGGATCTACTGATGAGATCTTTTCTTTCTGGGATGCCAACCATCTACGACCAGGGTCTGGTTTACCGGTATTTGTAATAGAAGTGATAACACTCTCAGAAGAATTCAAAGTGTTGGCACTACCAGAAGAGTTCAAAGTATTGGCATTATGAGACCTGCCTATTTCAACACCAAACTTTAAAGAATACTCTTCAAACATGCGATACAAAGTGTTTCTTGCCTTATTTTTCATGGATATACAAAGTTGATAATCCGGAAAAAGTTGCTCAAATACATCATTGATGTAGGCAAGCTTGTATCGAGGATCTAGAATCACAGCAATAATCAACAAAGGATTCATATTTTCTGTTGCCCCCCAATATTTATCAAACTTCATCTTCATGCTTGAGGACATCTCCCTAAGAAGAGGGTCCTCAGACTCAATAGTCTCATTCAACAACTCTTGAATCAAAGCAATTTTATGGAAACACGAATTTGCAGTGACTGTGAGCGAGCTAGAAAATATCAAGGTCACTTCATAAAACACCTTCAAGAATTTAAGAAAGACATTTGCCTTATTCCAAGCTTGTTTGTTAGGAGGGCCATTTGCCTTAAAGTATGCCACATAATCTCTATCTTCATCCCCCAATCTTTCAAATGCCTTTTGGAATTTCAAAGCGACATCCAACATTAAATATGTAGAATTCCATCTAGTGCTAACATCTAAGACACACATATTTTTTGCATCCAACATTTCCAAGTCACATAAATCTTGAAATTTTTTAAGGCGAGCAGGGGAGGAACGGACATACCTTACTGCATTTCGAATTGATTCGAATGCATCTTTCAATTCCTTCAAGCCATCAGAGACAATCAAATTGAGAATATGAGCAGAACACCGTAGTTTAAGAAAATCACCACCACAAACAAGACCCTTCCAATTCATAAGTCGTTTTTTCAAATATGAAAGGGCTGTGTCATTGGATGTTGCATTATCAACTGTGATGGTGAACACATTTTGTATGCCCCATTCTGATATGCACCTCTCAATAGTCTTTCCAATTGTATCACCCTTATGATTCTCAATCAAACAAAAATTAAGAATCCTTTTGTGCAACTTCCAATCTTTGTCAATGAAATGAGCTGTAAGACATAAGTAGTTGAAGTTTTGAACTGACGTCCAACAGTCTGTAGTAAGGCAAATACGACTAGTACACTGCTTCAATTGATTCTTCAAGATCCTCATTTCACCAAGATACAATTGCCAACAATCCCTAGCAACCGTATGTCTAGAAGGAATTTGAAACCTTGGCTCCAACTCTTTAACGAATGATTTAAAACCTTGCTTTTCGACCAGTCTAAATGGCATCTCATCACATATAACGAACTCCGCGAGAGCCCTACGACAACGTTTTTGATTGAACATGTGAGGTGCTAGGCTTCCCCCTTGCCCACCTTGTGAAACATAGTTCAACATGGATTGTTTTGATATTTCAGTTGTCCTGTGTGGATTTTTTTGACACTTTCTTAAGTGTCTCTTCAAAGAAGTCGTACCACATTTAATTGGATCACAAGCATAATCATTACCACAATACTTGCATGCAGCTCTAAGCTCTCCATCTGTATCCTCCAATGGTAACTTAGTATAGTGATCCCACACTTCTGATTGTTTTTTCTCAAGTTGTTTTCTCTTCTTATTACAACCTTTTGTGGATTCACTTCCAGTGGCAGTTGCTGGAGTAGGAGGAGGACATTCTACAGTGGTTGGAGGTTGGTGAGAATTAATGGAATCAGTAGGATTACAAGATAGTCCACCAAGACACTCATTCTCACCAATATTGGAAGATTGAGATAAGTCAACACTTGAACTTTGCTCATTATCCATGTCTGCAAAAACTGAAAAGCAAGTATTCATAAATTAGTTTTATAATTCATCAAAATAGTAGAAAACCAGCAGCAGTAGCCAAGAGCCAACCAGTGCAATCATAATTCATCATAATACAAAATCTGATATGTAGTATATTTTTTAGTTCATAATTCATAGTTCATACAATCATTAAACTAGCAGCAGCCAAGAGCCAACCAGTGCAAAAAAATAAGATGCAAAGTAACGTTAATTTCTTACCTTCAAGGCGCCGAGACGAACGGAAGACCAGAGATGGGAACTGGAGGTCAGAGGGACACGGAGACAGGGCACGCCGATCTGCAATGGGAGTAAGCTGAGACCCAGATAGCTTCTGTTTAACAGAGGCTCGCTTGAATAATGTACCCAGCAAGATGCAAAACCAATCGGAGCGAGGACGAGGGCTTGGGAACTAGATCGGAGCGAGGACGCTGAATCGCCGAGACTCGAGGGAGACCAGAACCAGATCTGAGAGGGAGACCGGAATCGCCGAGACTCGAGGGAGACCGGAGCCGAGGGAGACGAACGCAACCGGAGCCGATGGTGGACACGGAGATCAGAGATGATGAAATCGAACTTCTTGGCCGAATCCGAAAGTGAGATGGGGATTAGATTATTGACTGAACTCTACTCTGAACAAGAACCAGATCTGAATCGCGTGGAGTGGAGTGCGTGCGGCGTGCCTGCTTGAGTGCGTTCCTGCGTGTGCGTGGTGCGTGACTGCGTGGTGCGTGACTGCGTGGTGCGAAAAGGGAGTTTAAAGCTGTTCAAAAAAAAAAGAAAAGGGAGTTTAAAAAAATATATATGTGTACAGTGTATACCTCGGGTCAGACCGGACCAGTCTATGGGGTTGGACAACTTGGACCGAAGTCCAGTCCAACCCGAGATGACCAGTCCGGTCTGGTCTGTGAGAAGCTGCCTGGGACCAAAATTTTTTTCTCGGACCGGGTCGGGTCAGACCGGGTCGGGTCAGACTACCTGGACCACCGGGTTTTTTGATCATCCCTAGTACTGACCGTTCATCACTGTTCTGCCCCCACAGCATGATTAAACATTGATTCCAAAAATATTTCCAGCAGATTACCCTTAATAACGTAAACTGCTGAATCCATACACAAACACGCGCGAAGAAATGCATTGTTTATGTGAAGCTACCTAATTATTTATTTATCCAACTTTTGAAGCTTTAATAACAGGATATAAGTTTTAAGTATAGTCTTCTAATGATTTATGTCAAAAATAACTAGAAACTAACCAACCTTTAGCTGTTTGGTATGGAGGGGAAATGAGGGTAAGAAAAATTTTTATGAGTTGAATTTTTAAAAAATTAAAGAAACAGGGTTATAAAATTTTAATAAAGAAAAGATGTAACAAAAAAAATATAAAAAATTAATTAAAAACTTTCAACCCAATTTTTTTAATTGTATTAAATTCCATTTATAAAAATTTTTCCTACCCCACCTCGAGCGTCCGCCAGAGGAAAGATTTCCTCTTTATTAACACATTACCCTCAAATTCAACTGTTCTATCCACGGAGACAGTTTGAGGCCATCCATTATTGGCTGGTTTCAAGTTTAGTTGTTTCATCAGCTAAAATGAGAAATCCAGCTACAGCAATAATCGTGGGTTCATAATTCAGCACATCCATACTTATCACTGTCACTGAGATGAAATTTCAATACTTCAAATCTAATTTAGATTATCCAAAATTAAATTTTATTTTTTTGAACAATATTTTTTTTTGTTAAAAAAAGATGGTTAAAAAATTATCTCCATTTGTGCAAAAGGCTTGAATGTTAGCTATTTAACCTTGGTTTCATTAGGCAGAATAAATTATATACAGATTTTTGGCACAAGACTGCAAAGAATGAAGAGGCCATAGCAATCTAATACTCAAAAAATGGAGTGAACTACTGGGGACCAATAGTTCCTATTTACTATTACTATTACAGGCTCAACAAAATCAACAATTATGAACAAACTTGATGTTGCGCTCTGGCAGCAGACAGCTCTTTCTTTAGGGCCATAACTTCCATGGCTTTGGAAGCCAACTGATTCTTCATTTTCCCAGCACCCTCCTCATACTTTCTATTCATTAAATCTGATTCATCGATCGCTTCCTTGTATCTTCCACGGAAAGCGTCTAGCTTCGCTTGTGTTCCCCGAAGCCTCATTCTAAGCTTTGCCATCTCCTTGTTATTTCTCACTCCATCCTGTTCATGATAATACCAATTACCCAGGTCATTGGTCTCCAAGACTCTACTCATATCAACTTTGAATGGACATAATACCTACCCCGTGCATTTTGGCTTCCGTACTGCAAATTTTCCTACTTAGTTCCTCTACTTGGACTTGAGCCTTTAACAGCTGAAAGCCAAAAGCTCTTCATGCTCAGTTAAGACAATTTAAAAGACCAAATATCAACGAAAGGTATACCTTTTACCCTACCTCATCATGGCAATGTTTTCGTTGGTGTTCCGCTTCCATTACATTGTTTCGGTGCTCTTCCAATTCGATCAATATATTGTCCCTTTCTTTTGTAACGACACTGAGTTGTTCTGTGAGATTCTGTCAGTGAGGCATTCATGGCATCGGTAACCTTATTTCCAATTTATATTTTGATCATTTCTACGTATATAGGCAACGAAGAAGAAACCTGAAACTCGTTCGAGTGTTCTGTTACCTCTTGAAGTTCGTTTCTCTCTGGTTGATCAATCTCCAAACAATTCTCCCTGTATTATTTAATAACAAACAAGATAGAAGTTAATTCACTCAACACAATTTCAATAGGCAAGGCACCATTTAAAATGTTAAAGAATCAGGAGTGAGGAGGCTGCAAGTAGTTCTTAAGCTTCTCTTATTTCGACATCAGCAGTCAAAGCTAAGGAGCCATAAGTGGAATTAAATGAGAAGGAAAATGCCAAAAGCAAGTGAATGCAACTGCATTGGAACTCAACAAAAAAAATACGAATACAGCGATTTTAGTTAGGTAGCATGGAATCAATAGGGTGTATACCAACTCTCTTAGCTAATATGAATAGGTAATAAAGAGGAGTATAATATAGTGGTGGTGGTGGTTGTTGTGTTTTGTTGTGGTGGGGGGGAATTAACCGAGAAAAAAAGGAAAGGAAATCAAATAAGAGAATAAGAAAAGCAAACCTAGATTTCTCCTTGAAAAATGAATTATCTTTTGGAGTCAATCTTTCCATGAGGTCCTTGCATTGTTCCCTATAAGATTCCAACTCATTCTTTACCTGAAATTTATAAACAAGTTCAGGCACGCAATAGGATGTGAATTACACAATTTATGTATAAAAACTGAAAACAAAACCCATGACAAATTAACTGGACTTTCTCATTCAGACATTATCGGAGGTTGTAGTCTTGCATCAAAAGTAAACAGATACCTCCAAAAACATCATTGTCAAAACTTGAACTTTGATGGCAATTTTCTATTCGAGTTTTAACAGGAGAAAAAGTATCAAGAACAATTTCTGAACAGTATAATGTAACCCGATAGAACCGCGGAAATACCAGAGCCATGCAATATCTAAAAACCATACACGGGCTTCAAGGGCTTCAATGACATCAAGCACGGATGAAGTATTTAAAAAAATCAAAATCAAAATAAACAAATCAATGCTTTTTAAATGGAAGGAAAATGAATCTTACGTCCAATAATTCTTTTGATAATGACATAGTCTGCGCATTGTTTAACCTCGCCCTTTCTTCTATACCCTGAACTGCAGCTTTCTCCTTTGCAGACCATATTGCCTTTTCCTCCTCCATTTCCAAAAGGGAATCTGTAAGTTTCTGCAAGATCAAGAATAAAACAACTTTACCTTGACATGAAGAAAGCTAACGAGGAAAAAACAACCGATACATCACAATAAAGAGAGAAAATATAACATTTGCATACCATTCCCAACTCTTCCTTTTCTTCAACCAGCACCTTGATAGATTTTTGCAATTCTTCGTGGTGAGAATTAGATTCTTCAAGTTGTTGTCTCTGAATGGACAAGAAAAAGGTGTTCGCAATTTTACATGTAATCTTAAGATCAAAGAGCTGAAGGAGAAACCTGAGCAGAAATATGTGGACAAACTTACAAGAGCAGAAATCTCTTCGTTCATATGACATAGTTCAGAGTTTGATATGTTCAGCCTATCAGTCAAGTTTTCCAGTTCTGAAGACAAACCTTCATTGTTAGATATTAGATCTTCTTTCTCCTTCAATGCAGCTGACAATTGTTGTTCCAAAGAAGTGATTTTTGTTTCTGATTCAAATGCAAGAACTTCCAGCTTTTTGTACTCTTCCTAAACCATGTCAACATTAAATTAACGAAGAATAATTCATTTGTCCTATGTTTTTTCCTTTAAAAAATGGCCCATATGCATCAAATCAATTCCAGTCATGAGGAAACTTTATCAAATGAATACAAAAAGAAAGCATATCCTTCTATGATGAGATTATTATCAAACATGTGCAGCAGCTGTCTAGAAGTTTTTAATAATGCCATTATCAAATATAGGCAGTGGCCTAGGGAGAAAGTTCCTATCAGGGCGATGAGATTGTATGTTATAATAAATATTTTTTGGGAAAAAAATCTCCTCTACAATATGTGGTGCATAGGCAATAGTATACCCAGTATATGAGCACGTTGGGGCACGCACAGCTCCAATTGCTTGCGCAACATCACAATATAAAACAAGGCATATTTTTCAAACAATACTTATTTTATATGTTCGCTACAAATGCATGGGTATTTCTAACATTACGATACATATAAAATGAAAACAGGCAATCTCCATTATTATTGTCTTTTGGAGTATTGAAAATGACCTATTTTTAAGCCCAAGAGAAAACCAGGAAAGGATCCTTTTAAACATGCACATTGACATTTAAAGACAATAATAATGCCCGACAAATTCCATTAAGATTCAGTCACCTCTTATCACAAACAGAAGCACCTATAAAGCATGCTTATTTGTTACTATGACAAGATTCCGGCAGCTTAAAGAACGCAAGGAATCTTACATAAGCATAAAACAAGTCGAAATTTCCAAACCTGAAATGTCTGTTCAACAGGAGTAGCGAGACCCTTTGGTCTTTTTGAATCTAACAATTTTGAACTCCTTTCAATAACTGAATCACGCCTTCTACCAGCAAGTGAATCACGTTTATTAATATCACGTTCAAGGAGAGAATTCTGACTGAGCAGTCGTTTTATCTCTCGTTCAGCATGTGCTTTCTCACCCTAACAGTATGCATAACATGTTAGGCATGTGCTTCAAAAATTGATCACTTACATGTAAAGGATGAAAGCATGGGATATTATATAGAACCTCGAGTTTTGTTCTCTCTTGTATGGCAATCTTGAGCTTAGACTCGGTTTCTTTCAATTTGGTTCTTGTCTTCTCAAGATCCTTTCTTAAGGTTTCCTTTTCCTTAACCAACGTAGATGATGCTAAACATGATACATCATTTTCAAGAGTTTGAATATAAGAAAGGAGTTCAGCATTTTCCAATTGGCGCTGTTCTGAAAGGTCCTGTAGAATAGAGTCAAGTTGTTCATAAATCATCATTGTTATGATGCACAGACAAAACATAAAATAGTGCAAATAATTTACTATGAAGGCCCCACCACCATAGAATTTTGGGAATTTGACACATCAAGCTTTAATACCTGAAGCTGCTTTTGAAGATCAGCTAATTCATTGACTAGAAGAATCTGCAGCACCAATTGTTCTAACTGAGTCTTGGACTTTTTTCAGCTATAACCAAAATTAATTATAGTTATACAACTTCACCTTTTCGTTCTTAAGTTCAGATACTTGATGTTTCAAGCAAGAATTCAACTTCTGATTGTTACTCAAAATTAACTTTTGTTCTGCTGAACACTGGGATATTGAAGTTTTTGAATCCTGCATCAAACATTAGAAATCATACAAAAAAAATTCTAAGAAATTTAAATATATAGATGAAATAATTAATAAGTAGTTAGGAAAGAAAAGACTGCAGGTTATTTGCTCAGCTACTTGAATATTTTCAGGGTCTCGGCAGCATATTGAGCATTCCTCTGTAGTATTATTTATTTGGATTAAATGATTTGTTGCATCCTGAAATATTTTTGGCACCCAGTATCTCAAATTAATTAATTTCTAATATATCTAGCATCCAAAAATAATTTTTCCTATATCACCTTGTATCCTAAACTATTTTTCCAGTAATGCCCAATATTCTGAAATATTTTTTCAATAGCATCTAATATCTCAAATTATTAGTGCATCCAACACCATAGAGTATTCAGAAAAAAAAATACTCTATGGTGCTAAATGCACTAAAAATTAATTAATTTAGAAAAAAATTCTCCATGAAGCTAGATTCACTAAAAATTAATTAATCTAAGATACTAGGTGTTACAAAAAAAAATACTTCAGGCTGTTAAATACAGTTTAACTCAAACAAATAAAAAAATTAATGAAAATTTTTATTAAAAAAAAACCTCTTAATTTGGGTTGAGCATTCCATGCTTATCGATGAGCATGGAATGTGGATTCTTTATTCTGCTGTGCCACAACAGTACTCACCAGGAACACATCACAGAGGGCAGAGAAACTTTTAGAAACCTCATCCAAAAGCAAGACAACACTTTGAACTGTTTCTTTTGAGTCTTGTACTCCCGATGCCATTTGTTGAACTTCCATTGAAATGTTGGTCATGAAATCCATATCGTCATCCTAAGTGTACCGCAAAGAATCAGTCAAACAGAGTTTAATAAAAAATATAAGATGGTCGCATAAAAGTAAACTAATATGAAGTCATGTTGACATAATGAATAATAAGCAAGAAAGAATCCAGACGTTCAAGGGAAGCTGCAAAAGCATACATGAACTTTGTTCACACTTTCACTGGAAGTGTGCTTTTCATCAGCCACCCGGGCTGCTTCCTGTGCATTAAGAAGTTCTTCATAGAGCTAAGCAAATTTTAAAATGGAAAAAAAAAAAAAAAAAAAAAAAACAGATTAGTATACAAACTACAAAATTTAACTTAGATGTTCAAACAATTCAACCAAACAAAGCAATAGGATACTCAGTGATTAACAAATAATACAATATATTACCTCCGATCCTAAGTAAAAGACATAGTTAACTTTTTTTTAAGAGACTAAGTATTCTAAATAAGTTACTTAATAATATTATATATTGTGTGTTATTAAATTATATATCAGTTTATAAATTAAACAAATAGTTTGGAGAAAAAACAATTAATATAAATATTTTAAAATTATTTAATTATCTTCTTTAATCTCCTTTAAAAAGTCAACTATGACTTATATTTAAGACCGGAGAGAGTATTAATTCAAAGCATCATCACCTCTTCAATTTTTTCTTGGGCACGTATGTTCTGCTTGGTAGCCAGATCAACAACATTATCCAGGTTATGTTGGCTAGATGACTTCTCCATTTTCAAAACCTTAATCTTACAGATATAAAGCACCGGACATATGTGAGTCAACTAAAGCTTAGTCAGTGTGAAATTCCTAATTTAGCACAAAGTAGGAATGCTTATCAAAATACCAAAAAGGTAATCAAATCCATTTGTTAATAAAAGATATTACTGAAAAACAAAATCAAAATGCAAATGTGAGAACAAACTGAACCTGCTCTTGAAGCCTCTTAATAATCATAATAGCCTCCGATTCTCTGAGGCTAACATTTTTATCCCCTTTGAAACAAATCTTGTCGACATAATTTGAACAGTCAATAGACGCAGCAGATTGAAGAGAATTTGCTTTAATTAGTTGTTCTCCCAAGCATTGAATTTGTATCTCACTCATTATTGTCTGCATTAAGAAAAACTCAATCAGGGTTATTTTCCAGTAGCTTCAAATTTGCAGGAAGAGAATTGTGAATGAGAATGGTAACCTGAGCTAAAAACTCTAGAAACAAATCCTCATATTCTTCCCTCAAGTTAAATAACTCATTGTCATCCTGCCATATTTATAAGTAATTAGTTTACAAACAAGCAAGAGTTTTACACGGGAAATTAAATCAGGGCATCTCACAAACCATGGGTAAGCTTTTTTTCCTCGGTGGAACCTTTTTTCTGCTGGTTACACGCAATAAAGCACAAGCATCAGGAAGATTACAATTATTGCCAGCAGCAGCATTAAAATCATCTCCCTGCTTATTGGATTGCACCTCAGGAATGCTTTCATTTACCAGTTCCTCAAATGGAATAAGTGGCCCTATGTCTCTTATAGGTTTAATGGATTTTCCAGCAGAGGCCTTTGACTGGATACTAGGGTATGCCTAAAATGCAGAAAATAGATGAGTTATGTGTAAATACTGATCCTAAAAGATAAGACTCGTATACTCAAAGATAAGTCATACTGCACTATGCAAGAATTAGTTTTTGCATTTGAATACAGAAAAAATTATATAAATTGCGGCAATACAAACCATTCAAATGAAAACAAACACAAGCACCAATTCACAATTCAACATAAGTAGACAAGAGAAATTGAACGGATGTAATCTTAGCAGCAAGAAAATGTTACATCATTTAGATTTTCCCTTGAAAGCTTGCCAGGGCACCAGGTATCCCGCCTCTTCTCCTGCAAAGCATTTGAGAAAATGATCACTAATGGAAGGCGAAAAAGAAGGAGGAACTAATACTGGGAAAAAAAGACGAGCAAAAAAATAAACTGTCACAAGCAGCAACAAATGGAGAATGAGCAAGATACTGAAAACCGGACCGAACACTGAACTGGCCGAGGCACTAGGTTATGGGTCAATGGTTTAGACCGGAGTCAACCCGGGGGTCATACCGTGGGTTAAATCGGGGTCAATTAAAAAATATACATATATATATAATTTAAATGTTCGTGTATACCATTCAAAAAACTACATGACAGTTTTTTTTCAACCAATAGTCTAATATAACCTCCTAAACCTAATACCCACAAAAATATCATTAAGTACACAAGGATTTTTCTCCAACCAATGCCAAAAGTATTCCACAATTATTTTAAAGCTCCTCACAAATCAAAGAATTTTAAGAAAAAAATTTATTTCTAAAAAAAAGCCAAAACAACTTCATTTGGAGTGTAAAAAAGTTTTTTAAGAAAAATATAGGGCAACCCGTGACTAGGCCGGGTCACCCTAGTTCACACCGGGTCGACCCCCAATTTTTTTCCTTCAACCGGACCGGACTGGAGACCGGTTCACCGGTTTCCAGTTTGAACCGGCTGGTCCGATCCGGTTTTCTATACATTGAGAATAAGCCCTAGGTATCTCATCCATCTCATTTGCAACCCTTCAATTTCAAGGAAAATCTAACCCCAATGCCAAACATCCTAACTTATCTTTTGCCATCCCAAGTCATGCAAAGTTGACTGCCCTCAAAATTTCTACAATGTCATGTATCATAAACAAATGGCAAAAAGCGGCACATTTTTGCAGAGATTTGCATGACTTTGTTCCAAACTCCAATCAAATGCAAAAAAATTCAAGACACATGGATAACATCTATGCATGTCAAGTGGATGAGAAACACTGAGGACAGCACAAGGTTTAAGGAAATTGATACGCAAAACGTCACTGCACTTAAAATATGCAAGAAAAATGATTCCGGGTTTGTCAAGCGAATGCAAATTATATATTTTCCAAAACCATAACATCAACTCAAAACGTAGTGACAATGAAATGATTTTCCAAGGAAAATCACTAAAAATAAACATTTTTCTGATAAAAGAAAATTGTGTATGTTTTGTTTGACAGATGTACATAAAAATGGCAAGACTACAAAAAGCAATTCGGCAGATGAGGGAAAATCTTTTATGCCACCAAAAAAATATGCTTGACACATTCATTGATTAGGGAATACCTTTTTGATGTAGTCACGAGTCTCATCCCTGTTTGAAAACAAAACCATTGAACTCAAATTTTCAATTTTTCTGGCCTGCTCCTTTACTCTCTTTTCCCATTCAGCTTGAGCTTTTTTCTCCTCTTCCAATTCCAAAGCTATCCTTTCCCTTTCGAGTTCAGTCTAGCCAAAAAAGTTTTTTACATTTTAGAACACACAGCAGCCTTTTGTAAAGATTAATCAAAGAAATTTTTCTACCTGTAATAATGTATTTCGAAGGTTCAGAATCTCAGCTTCCAAATGCTCAGAATGAGAACCCTGATGAAGACCCAAAATATTGTTTAACAGCTAACATTTCATAAAACAAACTCTTCCATTCATCCATATATGTAGGGGGGGGATCACAAAAAATTTTGCCAACCTGCAATTTGGCACGCAGCTCTTCAATCTCTTTCTTTTGGCGCTTCAACAGCGCAGCATCTGTCAAAATCTGATGAAAAAGGAGAAGAATGAGTTTCACTAAAATAAAAAATGCACCTCAATGTAAAGTAGTTTTAAATAACACAAGACAAAAAGAGACATTTAGGACCCTTTGGCACATCAATAATTGAAACCAAATCCTCAAAGTGAAAATGTGAGTGGAAGAAAAAAACATGGAAAATGTATTAGAAACCTCATTGACTTGAGCGCAGTTTGTGACGCGCAATGCCCTGCTAGCAAATTGGAGACTGCTTTTAGTCTCATCTGCATGTATCTGCCACGAAATAAAGTATACTTAACTAGATAAAAAATAAAAGAGGAAAAGTAATCATTCAACTCAGATATGAGACAACAGATGCAAAAGATTAAGCAATGCATCAGAAAACAACTAGACATAATCTAGTACAAACTATTTTATAAAAGATTACGTTTTCACATTCACATGGACAATTTAAAAAAAGAGGGGATCTAAAATAAAATTGCTCGACGGAGAGGCTTCTTACCGGAGCAAGAGTTATATTACATATCATAGCTGTATTAGCATTTCCCCCAAGTGCAGGTTGCAGAATTCGTGTAAGCTTGCTATCTCGATAAGGAACATGACCACTGCAATAAATATTAAATTTTTTTTTTTTTCATTTTCTACTGGAAATGTGAACAGCTTGATAATAATTCAAACCTACCCTTGGCTCTCAGCACCTTCACTTAATTTTTTAATCACAGTTCCCAAAGTCATTAAGCTTTTGTTTATGTGGGAACCCTCTTTGAGACGCACACCTTCAGCTCCAGTTTTAGCAGCACGTTCTGAACCAGCAAGATCCACTAAATTCTAGAAATGAAAAAAATAATCATCAAGAATATGAAATATTGTACAACATGATTGATTTTCTAAAGGGAAGGAAGATACACATGCAGACAAAATGCGTAAAAAGATAAAAGGAGAAAGACATACCAACACTGACACACGAACAGCATCACAACAATTTTCACTTTCTCCACTTTCACTTCTATCCCGACTCTCAATTATCTATTCAACCAAAGATATAACAGAGGAACGAATATGAGCCCTTATATTCAGAGAAAAGAACAAATCAGAAAGAATACATTGCTTACCATGCGAAAAATGGTATGTGATCTGCTACTATATAGATTCATATTTGTCTCTCCAATATGTCTATGAGCTGAATACCAGCGACAGAACATTAGGATTGAATGCTGGGGTAAAAATATAATTTTACGAACATTGCAAAATTTACATTACATTCTCCAAATTCCATGAGGTCAAGGACTTGCTCAGGAGAGGCAACAATTTCTTCACGCAACCCCGCAACATATATTCCACGCTGTTAGTTAAGGCCAAAAAAATTATATAAATGTCACAAAACAAACTTAGTATTATATATAACAGGATCAATAATCATAAGGGGAAACACCTCTAGATTCTCATGAATCTGCAATTTTCTATGTTCAGGAACCAATAAATCATTGATCTCCTCATTATAGATTTCCATGTATGACATTCGAAGAAGGAATTCTCGATCAACATCCTAAAATAAATTAAAAAAGATAAATGTATCATCAAATACACAACAAGATACCATAAATAAAACAGTGCAAGTAGGCTTAATTAAATTAAAGTTCGGAGAAAACACTTGAATAGCCACTCCCAATTAAAAATAACTCAGTCAACAGCATGCTAAATTTCAACAATGTTGACATGATAGCATTTTATCTCATATCATGTCTAGCTCTTGAATTTATGATGAAAAATAAATGCTACATTTTAAAGTTTGAGAGATAAACAAATCTTAAATTGAATGGCACTTACCTAAAGTAACCATCACCAATTCAACATCATCTTTGCATTGAAATAGCAACACAAGATTTGGAGAATATTAAACTGGGAATGGATGGTTATTACCTGTTGAATAATCTTAAATAGATCATGCACCGCAAGAGGGATGACTCCTGGTTCTGCTCGCGAGCCCCTCATTGTATGGGTTTTCCCACTGTTAGTTTGTCCATAGGCAAAAACCGTGCCTTAGATTCACAAAAACAATAAGAAATTCAGTCACCCAGAATATACATGCACTAATGAAAAACAGCAAAATTAGAAATAAGCACTCATGGACTAGATGATAAAATATGGCCTTAAATTTGGCATCATATTTTTACACAAACTTTATTTCCTGCCATTTCTCCTTAATCTTGCTTAAGTTAAGTGAGCTCGTGTTATGGAATTATCATATACTATCTTCAGAAGCACAAGTGATATAGCTAAACAGAGAGGTTGATGGTAGAAGACAGGTATCAGAGGAATAAATGTAATTTCAAGACGGGATAATCAACAGCAAGAATAATGACTTCAAAATTCAAAATAAACTCAAGTGTATATGTCCTTGCGATTATAAATAATGTTATTGTTTACAAATTGGCTCATGCTCTGTTGCAGCTAACTTTCTGTTGAAAGTGAATCAAGATTGTAGCTTAAAAATCAAAATGGCAATATATACAGAAAACTCGCAAATCAGTATAGAGCAAATATCTGATTAAAAAAAAGTAGAGAGCCAGATAGATGAGATTTATCTCAATAATCTAGTAATCCCATGACAAAATTACCTTTAGCATTCACCGAAAAGTAGCTCAAACAAGTTATATGGCAGATAAATTACAAAGCAGTTCTGTCCTTTCACCCATGCCAAGAAACGCGCACACCATTGTTGTGTTGGTTGGTTTGTAATTCAACCCATTCATGTAGTTAGAGGCCAATATTTCACTTTCAAGATGGGACTTGCAGTAAAACTTGAGTTAAAAACCGAAAACTATCTTATAATTCGAGAACCAACAAATTTATGAAACAAAGAACCAAGTATGCAATATATTGTAATAGTAATATGCAAATTATTTGTTGTATATGAGTTGAGAATACCATTGAATCCGCGAACAGCAGCGGCAACAATGTCCTTGGTGCAAGCCTGGTATACTTGAAATGTGTTACAATCTTCGCGGAAAACTTGATCTGCGAAGCGTAATTTGTAAAAAAAAATAAAGAAAAACACAAGTAAAAGTAACAGACTGAGAATAAAATGGTGAGGGAGAAAGAGGGCTATACCGAATTCAAACTTGGTGGAGTGGTTAGGGATGAAGATGGAATTGCCGGAGATTCTCCAAGGGCTGGTATTAGCGTCCTCAGAGGATAGAGGCCGTGACCGGACGGCGACGTGTATTCTATCCATGAAAAAATGAGTTGGAAAGAACAGTACCCGCAATAGTCAGATATCGTCGAGCTGTCGGCTCCTGACCTGCCCGAGATGCGCGGTTGATGCGCCGCCGGACGAGAAAAAGAGAGCCGTTTGTCTTCCCAGTTCCCAGGTCACGGTTCAAATATTTTCGGATTTTCCCGCTGTATTTGCTTGAACTTGACGCTCCCCGATTAGCTTCCCGTTTGGATTAAATTTTATTTATACCCGTATTTTTTAAATTTATAAATACTAGTATTATTTCTTATATGCTTCGGTGGGCTAATAATCATCGTCAATATATCAATATGCTCTATAAAATATGATTTATAAAGATTCATTTATTTTTAATTCTATGTAATTCAAAAATTATATACATTTTTCATTATTTTTATAAAATAAATTTAATTTTATAATTCATAAATTATTTTCTTGTTTGACATAAAATTAGTTTTTTTATTCAAACTCGTAATTTCCTTTTTTTATAATACAAACTCATAACATTAATAATTCACCACTTTGTTCCCACCAATGAAGTCCATTCCATTAAAAAAAATGCTTTGGAATCCCTATTGCTAAACTTAGAAATAGAGTGTCTTCGGATATTTTATAAAAAAGCACTTTTAGCATAAAACCATGATTTTGTGCTAAAACATCCTAACACAAAAAAAAACAAAGGGATAATCCCTTTTTGTATCAAAACCATGGTTTTGGGGAGAAGCTATTTTTTTTGGCTTTTTGAAGATGTGGGCCCCACCCTCTAATTTTTATTGGTCCTTTGCATGATGTGGGTCCCATGCTACTATCTCTCTAATCTTTTTTATTTTTTTTTATTTTGACGTTTTCTCTACGTCTATTTATTTTTTTTTTTTTAGAATTTTAACATTTTAATGTTTCATCATATCTTTAATATAAAACTTATTTATCTAATTTGATTATATTAGAAAATTTAGTTAAATTAATTAACATTACATATAGACAAATTTATTTCATTTTTTGGTATTAATTATGATCTTTAATGTTAAATAATGGGTTAAGATCCATATTTTTTTTAATGCCGCTGGAAGTTTTCTTCTCTTATAATTTAACGTTGTTAGATCAAATTTAACGGTTTTGTTAAATTTACATTATTTTTAATTGTTCATTGTTATTTTTGCATTTTCTATAACTTATTTGTACCAGATGCCCCTTAGAAAAAAAAAATTGACTGTTAAATTTGAACTTTAACCCTTAAATAATACATAAAATATAATCTTATTCTTTATATTCAATTATCATAAAAGTTAATGTCCTTTTTAGTAATTTGACCATGAAAAAAGCTATTCTAATCAAAACATTCAAACACTCTCATTTTATCAAAATCACTTTTTTCTATAATTTATTCTCTAAAAGTTATTCTCTATTTTTTCTTCAGAAACTATTTTCCAAAAGCTAATAAGAACACACCCATAAACTAGCAACCAATTAATCCATTTTGTGGGGATGTAGGCCCACATTGGGATGAATACAAAATTATTGGTTAAACTGGAACAACCTATAACTAATTGATTCAAATGTTCGGTGGTATGACCCCTTTTTTTTTTCAAACGAGTGTCACTGAGTACTTCATAAAACATATCAATCATCAATTAATCTACTAAAATAAATGAATGCATCTACTACTTCTATCTGTCTGTAGCCGCTTCATCTGTCCCCTAATAAATGGGTGGATTGTCCCCATGATAAATTAATTAATGGATGCATGGATACGCTTTCCATCAAAGGTTTTCAAACAGGCCGGTTCGGTTGGAAAATCGACGAACCGGTTTGTAAATTGATCCGGTTTGGATATTAACCCCGCCCAGTCTTTTTTTTTTTTCAAAAATCAATTTTTTTAAAAGAAATTTCATATTAATAATCTTAAAATCTTCAGTTTTTCACAGGTTTGACCCCATGTTAGTTCCGATTTGACCCACTAACCCTTAACCTAGTATCCTGATCGATTTTGTGACTGATCCGGACTCCATAACGTTGCTTTTCACATTTAAAAAAATTATACCCCTTTGGGGTCCATGGCTCCTATAATCGAGTCTCACTAGACACCAGTCGCTAGGATGGTTTTCTTGTCGTTTGTTTCGTTCCTCGGCTTTTAACCAATGTTCTCTCCAGAAACTCTCACATTACTCACATTTTCAATTTTTTTTTTTTTGCCAGTTACTCACACTTTCAATTATTTGCAGATAAACATTAATTACCAGCGAAATTAACCAGCAGCGAGAAAATGCCTAGTTAAAACGTTGCAAACGCAGGTCTTGGCGGTCTAGTTTTGGGCCCAATGAACATTTTGGAAGATGAAACTTTCTTCCCGCATTTTCCATTTCTGTCACATGCGAGTTACTAGCTCTGGTCTTAATTGTAAGATAAAATTAATTTTTTTTGAAAAAATTAAGGAAGTTAAATTAGTTACTTAATCATATCATATGTTATGTATCTTTAAATTATATATTAATTTATTAATCAAACTAAGTAGTTTGAAGAAAAAAATAAAAATATAAACACTCTAAAGTAATTTAATTAGCTTCCTTAATTTCTCAAAAAAAATTAACTTTATCTTATAATTAGGATCGAATGAGTGCATACCAGCCCACATCACCAACTTATACTTCGAAAATTACAAAAATTTCAGCTGAACATACACACCCTCACTAAATATACAGAGTATATACTACAAAGCATTCTTCAACTTATGCTAGATTGAATCTACCAAACTTGGACCCCAATTCTCTGGGCTACCTGCATCAGCAAAAATATTGGAGTCACTTGAGTACTTGCAGGTCTAATTATAACTGACAACGCAATAAAAAAAAAAAACAGAACTGAGAAATTGGTTATCATCAGCACTTTGGACTCGCGGAAGATCTGTCAGTGATGATGAAAACAAACCGTGGAAGAATTATCTCTATGCAAACTAAATCGTTTTCCCCTTAAATAGCATACAAAACTATGTGAGTTATTGAGATGGAGATGCCAACATACCTCCCTAAAGGAATGAACATCACTTCCCCAAAGCCAAGCATCACAGCCTGCATCTCTAGCACCCCATATGTCATTTCTACGATCGTCCCCAATATGAACAGCATCCTCAGGCTTCACACCCAATAACTCACATGCTTTAAGAAATATGGTTGGATTTGGCTTCTCCGCCGCAACCTGTTTGACAAAGACACATCCACCCATAGTCACGTAGAAATTCAGAAATCATAAAATATGTAATGTAAAGAAGTGGGAGAGCGCATAACATAAATTTTATGCCCCACTTGTGCACTACATAGGGACTTAGGAGGGCCTCATTCTTTCATAGCTCTCTTGGGGTTTTCTTCATTCCAATTAAGAGATAAATGCAAGAGTCTCCCTTTATTTTGACAAGTTGATGTGGAGGACAAGGTGGCTTGTAATTCACCCTGATGGCATTACCCTTTAGCATGCTTTTAGGACAAAACTAGTCTATTAGGTATGCCATCTTATGCACATAGCATGCCTTGCTTTGCATGTTTGCATACTGGGGTGTGCTGCAATTTCTAGTTCTCTTGGCTCATAGAACTGAGTAGGAATTGTCTCTTTTGGTTCAAAGAGCATAAGAAGAGTTGATATATTACACTTGGAAAAAAAAGTCAAAACAGAAAGAAGATGAAGGAAGGAAATGGAGGTGGATGTGTGTCATACCAAAATAAACCAGAACTTATTTCCCCAAACTTTCCCACAAATCATGTGAGAGAAGATTGAACAAAGAATGAAAGAATGAGGGATTAAGGGCAGTCAGATCAGGTTAGCACAAGCACATGACAATATGCCTAAACACAGCTAAATGTGACAGGGAGGGAGGAGTTAGCACCAGACTGAATTCATTGCCAACATTTTTTTGATAGCCTAAGATACTTTGGATTGTTTATGAAGATTAATAAAGTTGCAAGCAGTCGTCGGATAACGAAGGGGGTGGGGGAACCTGCTTCCAACACAAACTAATTCAACAACAACAAAAAACTCGAGCTACCTCAGCTGATACTGCTACTGCATCAAACCAGTTATCACAGTTCAATGCCCTCAGCAGAGGTCTTAATCTAGTGTCGAAATTTGATACAACAGCCAGCTTTACACCAGCTTTTCTAATTGCTTCGAACACTTTTTCGGCCTCAGGATCACAGAGGTGCCATGCCTATGAATGATAGATAGGGGGGAAAAAAGACATCAAAAAGCTGCTACCTAAAGGTTGCATAAAATCACAACAAAATGAATGGCGTTTAAAAGATCTGACCTTATCTGTCATGTAGTAGGTATAAAGTTCTTCAAAGTACTGAGAATCTGAACAGCCAGTTGAATAACTAACTATGTATTGCCAGAAGGGCCTGCCATCGTTAACATATCTGCAATTGAGAAAGAATTAGAGTCTCAGCAAAACCAAAGATGATAGTAGATTGATCGTCTCTAAGGTTGAATACTTGGTCACATTTCCAGTTGCACTCTATATAAGTTACGAGAAAAGACAAAAGTTTATCCTCAGTCAAACCCTAAATTCACCTCACATTTAAAAGAATGCCCAGTTACAAGTTGAAAACTAACCAGTGGCACGTAGGCTACTACTTTCTAAGGCCAAGAATAAAGTGAGATCTGCATAATAGGCCATAGAATATAGTGTTCGTTTTGAGTTATCAAAACTATGTTCTTCAGGTGGATGATATGGAATGATATCATATGATTGACAGCCACCGCTATCCCAAACGTGACTTTTTTCGAAAAAAAGCACGGTGGAATTGGCTTTTGGAAAAATGGGATTTTTGAATTGGTGTTTTGGCAACTGGGCTTTTTTTCCAAAAACAGCTTTTAAAAAGAAGCTCAAAAATCTAGTTTTTCCAAAAAAAGCCATTTCTGCCACCGTCAATCCAAACACAAATCACATTTACAATCTGACTTTTATAGAAGTCAGATTAAAAAATAAATAAATTCTACCACCGTTAACTCAAACGAGCCCTGAGCAATATATATGACTGAGAGGTAGATCCCTCAGGAGTTAGGATTCAGGGGAAAGACATTTATTGTTCACTAAAAGGCCTGTTGCATATCGTGCCAGTATTCTTAAAGCAGAGATGCAGCAGGATGGAAAAGGTAACTAAATTACATAAAAGGTGCCTGTTTGTGTTGCTTCCTACATGGTGCTTATTGCATTCCATCAGGTGAATCACTAGTCTTGTATATTTCTGTTCCCTGGAAAAAGGAGTTTGCGGATACAAGAACTTGGTCCAAGACAGGTTTGTCATTACACATAAGTCGTAACAATCCACTTCTTCAAGGTTACATGATCTTAAATTTTTATAAGCAACCAAGAAGGATCTTGCAGTGGAGATATACATCATTAATTAAGTAATCAAGCTGATAAAAATGGCCAAAGCCGTTAGAATGGGTAAGAATACACAACAAAAAGTAAAATAACACACAATTAGTCCATTCTGAAGCGTTCTTTGTGCAATGCAAACTTCTAATATCTGTTAAACACAGCCACGACCCCTCTATCACATTGCCCTTGCTTAATAATACGCAAATTTTAATGCTAAGTTGTGAAGCAAAACTCAAAATATTAGGCGGAATTCTTTTTTGTTTCATTTTTAAATAAAAAAGAATTAATTTGAAAAATACAGGAGGACCATGCAAGTCAACCGTGTACCTCCTAACAAAAATAAACAAATATTAGGCAGAGAAATGTTATAGACCAAACAAATCATAAGAAATTTATTCTACAAACCGATTCGCAATAAATGACCAAATTTTATGCAGTATTAATTAATATGAGCATATCAATTAATACAAGTCATAAAACCGGAGGGGCTAAAACCCGAAATAAGATTATAAACCCACAAAAATGATACGCACCTGAGCCGAGATCTGCCCCAAGGCTGCCCATAAGCTCTTCTGTATCGGTGCAAAATCTCATCCTCCGAGTATTCTACCCCATACTTCTCCCCAATCTTTCTATATATCTACAATGCAACAACCGAAAAGTTCATTTGCAATCAGAACTCAAGCAAAACGATGGGGAATTGAGAAGAAAGTAGCAGCCACAATAAATTTGAAGAATCACAGCATAAACTCAGAAAAGAATAGGCAAAGCCCAGAAATGCATGCGTTGTATGATATGCAGGAGAGTAAACCAACCTCAGCCATGGGTTGAGAGGGCAGAACAAGAGTGCCAACAGCATCAACAAGCACAGCCTTGTGAGTAATGTCACCGTACCGGGACTTCCTATAATCCTCATAATCCTTCACTCCCAATGTCTCCAAACCCATGAATCGCGAACCCATCGTCTCTGATTCCTCGGTAGCCAGAGCGGCGGAAGTGTAAGACGCAGAGCACTTTTGGAGCGCGCCAATTGGATTGAAGCAGCCAGAGCCTGATCTCGAATTTGGCGTTCGAGTAGAGAGAGCAGTAAGAACTCTTGCGAGTTTCGTTCTAGTAGCCATCAGAGCCATGATTTCATCACATTTGAGACGCTAACTGCCTAACTCTGTGCTAATGTTTTAATTTTGTTGTGAATATCTCATGCTTCGTTGGGGACGACGCGAAAGGCTTGAGAATCTGAGAATAGAAGTCGCCTCGCCCTGGAAATGATCCGGGAATTGGATGGCATTTCGTAACTTAACAGGGCCGGCGCTCATGAATGAATGGGTCAATGCTGCATACGAATTACGGGGATCACCGGTTCATCACACATTGATGCTGGACGTGTGGCTGTGATGTGACAGACGGTGTATGTTTTTCTCATTTTTTTCAAAAAACATAAACATTATTATATGTGGACAGTGGAGACGAATAATTAATGTGACAATCTGCCTGAATGGCTTTCCTTTCCTTATAGGTGAATTTATTACATTAAAATTTGAGTAATTCAGCAAACTTTTTAAAAAATTGGAGAATTAAATTACTGATTAAAGAAGTCTAATGTATTGGGAGTTTGGGAAAACGAGTGGTTTGAAATGTACACTTAATATGTTACTATAAAAATGAATTACATTAAATTTAATGGTAATTAATGCATCAAGAATTTTCCTGGTTGTGCATGCTTGCAAGCACATAGTTTGTTCAGGAATGGACATTTTGTAACTATCCGCGTGAATACCTTTTTCAAAAGAGAAATTAATAAAACCATATGAATGAATTTTAAGAAATACGTTGGGGAAAAATCAAGAAATATAAGGTGAAGCGGTGTGGAGAAGGGCAGTGTGGGAAAGTTGTGATTGCACATGAGTTTAATATCGTTTCCAACTCAAGAAAAAAAGACAGAAAGTTGTGAATTTTATTTCAATTTATTTTTACAAATTGAAATCAGGTAGAGGTACTCCATCAAAAAAAAAATAGAAGAAGTTAGAGTTTTGGTGATATGGTATAGATTTTAAAAAATCAGTTTAACAAAAATTTGTTTGGACGATAAATTAAAAAAAAAGTTTTAAAATATCTCAATTTCAAGAGAATTCAAAAACTATAACTTTTTCAGAGTGTTAATAGAACAACAGTCGCTAACAACATAAAATTAGAAGCAAAGTGAATTTCACGCTGCTGCAAGACCAAGTGGCCTAGCACGGAAATGAAGTATGAAAATGATGAGGTGGCAGAGACGGAGGCGGTAAAGAGTCCATATCAGCATGAATTGCATCGCCGTGTGGGGACCACCGAGACCTTGTGTCCCGATTTAGGATTGCGTCCACAATTACTCAGCACCACACACACTTGCTTTGGTCATATTGTCGGCAACCGTTGTCCTTTGCCACTTGCCACCACCAACCTTCCTTCAATTTCAAACCTCCACGTCCAAGTCTGGTGTCTCTATCCCCCGCCGCGTCTGATTTTAGATTTTTAATTGCTTCCCATACTTTTTTTATATATTTACTTTATTGCACATCCTTATCAGTCATTTTCATTTTACTCCACTCATTGTTAGGTTTGTAGGTCACTTTTAATCAGTTGCTATAATCGCTCCAGTTACCACTAATTTACTACATTTTGAGTTTCACAGTCCCTATGTGGCGGGGCCTTGGAGCGTAAGGCCGGCAGTTCCCTTGAGTTTGAAAGTATTTTATTCTATTTAGAATTTTATAATAATAATAATATTATTCCATACGTATATTTTTTAAAAAATTTGAGTACTGTGCATAATTAAGTAATCTCCATGAGTTATAAATAAGCAATGAGATGTGATTTTAATGGTGGCATAGGTGATATCTATCCAAGTCCTACAAGCAAGAAATGATTTATTGGTGATGATGGCTTCTAAGATTTTTTTTATCATAATTTTTTACGTGATTCGGATGTTAACTAGTTTTGCATCTTCACCTTTTATGGCAAAATGTTTGGTGTTGAAGGAAGGTTTCAATGTTATGAATAGAAAATAGATTTCCAATGCTGTATTAGAAATTGACTGCGAGAAGTTGTACAAGCTGATGAATGGAAAGAAGAGGCAGATTGGGGGTTGGAGGTGTTTGGATCTGATTAGGGAGCTTCAGAACTTGAAGAAATTAGTAGCTGGTTTTGTGGTGTCCTTGGTGCGCCGCCAAGGTAATAGGGCTGCAAATTGTTTAGCAGCTTTGGGTGCAAAGAGGATTTTTCTTAAGGGATGGCTTGTTAGAGCACAATCTCCTTTATCTGATATCCTACATATTGATGTTTCTAGATTAAGAAGTTCCTGATCTGATCTTAATAATGATGTTGAGGAGAAAGATGGTATTGGCTAGGTAGTTTCCTCTTATTAATTAATTGTGTCTTTCTCCAGGTTTATTATTTGTGAGTTGGTAGTATGTCTCTTTTTTTGTGAGTTTTGTGAGACAGGTTGTAATGTTAGGTGTTATTTGAAAGTTTGTTGGCTTCAGTTATCAGTGTTTGTATTGAATAATTTTTTTGTGATTAATAAATTTGACTCTTTTGGTAAAATAAAAAAGGAAGTTAAAGCTACATAAGTTATTCAATTATAACAAATAAAGTGTGATCTTCTTCGAATACCTTGATTTAAACATTAGATTATGTAACTGATTGTAAACTAAGAAAATTAGTATGAAAAAAAAAAGATAAATATCAGAAACAAAATTGATGCATGTATTATATTTATATTAATGACTAATGTCAACCCCATAACTCTAATTCCTATAATTAGGATAAGAGGAATGTGAGATGAGAAGGGTATAAGAAAAGAAGAGAATATCAGTTTTTATGTTAGTTGTATCTCAAGCATAACTCAGTTGGCATTCATATATTATTCTGTCACAAAAAAGATCATGGGTTATATATCCCATGCTGCCAAACTGGGGTTTAAATTGTTCAAAACATTGGCCAAAAAAAAAAAATTTGTTCAAATCAAACACTACCTCTAATTTTAATTATAAGATAAAGTTGATTTTATTTGGAGAGATTAAGGAAGTTAAGTAAGTTACTTAATTATATCATATATTATATATCCTTAGATTATGTATTAGTTTATTAGTCAAACGAATTAATTTGGAGAAAAAAATAAAAATAAAAATATTTTAAAATAATTTAATTAGTTTGTTTGATTTTTCTAAAAAAATTAATTTTATGTTATAATTAGGATAGAAGGAAGTAAGAAATTCAATAGTTGGATTATGTTTGCGTCTCTTTATAATTTATATATAACTATAAATATTAATTCATTGTTGGAAACACTCTTTTTGAAATATTAGGCACTGCACTAGGGTATTATTATCCAGGTGTACTGGGGGAAAAAGGATATGTGATGTGATGGATAACACTTGAGGATAAGCATGTAGGACCCAATAATACGAAAAGGATAGTTGCGTGGTGATCCAAAACACTGGCATGATCTCCAAATTCAAAGCTGTTTCACTTTCGTGGAAAAACATGATTAGAGGAGTGGTTTACAAATTCCTGACATAAATAAGTGAATGGGTTGATTGTATTTTGGGAGGGAGAGGAAGAAGAAGGACCAAGCTTTTTGTAGATTTTGTCAGCAAGTGAGCGTTTAATGGGAACCACGAAAGTGTACAAATGAATTGATTGATGGGAATACCAATTCATGGCTCTAAAACAACACCAAACAAGAAAGAGTGTGTGGCCTATATGGCATTTGATTTGATTAGCATACGGTTGGTGGGGTCCACCCCTAGAAAAATAAAAAAGACATATTTTTTATTTCCCTTACCATCCACCTGAAATTTAATATATTATAATATGTATATATATTATTTTAATATTTTAATAATATTTTAAATTTAAAACGTTTAGATCTGATCCAACCACTCAGATGCTGCAACAAACCCTCTTCTTCTTCTCGAAGGAGGAAAGCTAATCCAAAAAAGCATGCATTTTTTTTCTTTAATGGGACCCACATGACATTTAGGGAGTGTTAGATTAATTTTGAATGGTTTAAATTTAATATCCTATAAAAATAAATATATATATATATAATATTTTAATAAAAATTTAAAGATATGAATTAGTTATATCAAATATTAATGATTTAAATTTATTTATATATATATTTTATTTAATATTATAATAATATTTTATAGGATATTAAATCTCAATTATTTAGAGTTAATCTAAAAATAGAAAAATAAAGAAAAGTATACTATAAGAGAAATAAATAAGCCTCTCAAAAAAAGCATGTATTTTTTTTTTCTTTAATGGGACCCACGTGACATCAGGGGAGTGTTGACCCCCAGCCCATTAAAACCGGACCTTCCCTCATCATAATCCCCGATGCTTCTTTTTGATGGAACACATTAACTAATCATACTCCCTCCCCTTTCTCTATAAAAAAGGTCAAAAAAAAAAAAAAAATTGTTCCCCTTAATTTTTTTAAGCAATAATAATAACAACGTCCGAATATCTACTAAAAGAAATGTCTACACTAATACCTACCGGTAGTATTCTAAATAAAATTGCGTCGAATAAATTAAAAGGATATCTGAGAAAGAAAAAATTGGGACCAAGGACGTAGAGGCAAGCAGGGGCCAAGCCAATCCAGTGTTACAAAACTTCTTTTAAAAACTGATTGCTTAAATTAATCTTGGCCCCCCAGCTTTCATGAACACATGGATTAGTTTCTAGATCATTCCTGGCCATATATTTCACAACAACATCAATAATGGAATCAAATCCCGTTAGATATTTCATAAATCCGGATTAATTTAGCAGAACAAATTCACGCACCAATCATTGCTATTGAACGCCAACTCATAACCTTTCATTGAAGCGAGTTTGTTTTAGAATTTTGAAAATACTTTTACAGATTTCGAGCTAAATAAAATGTTTAAAATACCCTTTTCCATGGTTTCCAAATAAACACTTAGGGTGTGTTTAGTTTGAGGGGAGGTGGAGGGGCTGAAAATTATAATTTTAGGTTTAAAAAATCCAAAATTTATCTTTTCATTCTTTTAAATTTTAGATTCCCGCTTAAAATTTATCCTCTCATTCATTTTAAATTTTAGATTCCTGCCCACCTTTAACCTAAAAAGGTAATTTAACCCCCTTTTCATTCCCTCCTCTCCTTCCCCTCCCCTCAAATCAAGCATGCCCTAGGGTGTGTTTGTCTTGAGGGGAGGGGTTAAATTACAATTTTAGACAGGAGAAACCTAAAATTCACCTTCTTATTTTTTTAAATTTTAGATTCCCACCCAAAATTTACCTTCTTATTCCCTTTAAATTTTGTATTCCCGCCTAAAATTTAAATACCTTTAACCCATAAATGTAATCTAACCTCCCCTCCCCTCAAACAAACACACCCTTACAGCAAGATTTAAATATGTGGTTGAACCAAATGGCTTCGGGTCAATTTAGGGTTAATGAGAGAAATGTAGGATACATTATACTCCCTCATGTTTTAGATATAAGACAGAGTTAATTATTTTTTTTTGAGAGATTAAAGAAACTAAATAAGTTAGTTAATCATCTTATATATTAGTTTAATAGCCAAACTAATTAATTTTAAAAAAAATTATAAAATATAAAAACTTTAAAATAATTTAATCAGTTTCTTAAATTTTTTTAAAAACATTAATTTTATCTTATATTTAAAATAAAAGTATACCTGCTTTTACTTTAAAGCCATCTAAAAGAAGTAAGGTTCCTCCCTGAACGGGCGAACCCGTAAAAAGGACCCCCCCTCCCCGTTACTTTGATAACTAAGAGCCACGTGTTCCTATCCACCTAGAAGTCTAGAACCTCTTTTATTTTTTGGTCGGAAACTTAGAATCTCTTAAAAAGCTTTACTCACAATAAAAAGACATCAGAACGTGCATATGTGGGATCCGGTTTCTTTCCTTCGTAAAAAATTTAATATATTAAATCTAAATTATTGAGATCTTTATCCAATTCTGTATAAAAAGAAAAAATGACCTCATTCTTTTTTTAGGCAAAATACCAAAGGCTGTCCCGCATATCTGACCCGTACGTTATCACTATAGCTTTCCCTAAAGATCGATCTTTTTATTCTCCCATGTCACTTCACTGTTTATAAACTTTATATCTTGAATCCACAATAAATTAATCTATCCATCAGTTGAGAATACCCGCTGCATATATGTAAAAAGAAGCTCCAACCATATATCCCGACAAAAAAAAAAAAAAATCTGTTACACCTACGCCAAAAAGGAAGGATGCATTAAGTTCATGATTATTCTTACTTGGTAAAGGAATGAGATCCTCACTTCAACGCCCAAAAGAAAAACACCAAAGGAATGGGGAAAACTGTTTTTTGTTATATCAAGAGCCACCTTTCTCTTATCACGAAGGACTTCTCTACAAGTCATGTCCAGTCCACTATAATAACTTCTCCAAACGACCGACTTTTTTTTTTTATGTTACCTAAAATAACACCTGACTTGTTCATATATAGAATCAACACTATAAGAAGGTATCATTGCTAAATCAAGTCTTGTCTCTAACGCAGTCCTCATGCAACAGGAATCTGATACTTGATAGCAAAATGAGAATCCACAGATCCCACCCATAATGTCCCATCTCTTTCTTCCACCTCACTCACTGATCTTCCTCTTCCCTTCCCTCGAACCATTTCCACAACTTCACCTTCTTCACTCAACCGAATCGCGAATCCACTTGTGCCTTTTACCGTAGCCAAATACGAATATGCTTTTGTAATATCCAGAGGAAGCTTAAGCATGGCCTTCCCAATCCAGGGATAAGACAGAATCCACTGAATAAGTTTCTCTTGTCTCGCAAAGATTCCTACCCAGTAACCCCCTCTGGGACTGTGTTTAATGTTGTCTGGGAAACCTGGGAGCTCAGCGAATACCTCCAAGGTTCCAGCTTTTGGTGTTGCCAACCAATACCTCAGTATTCTGCACTTGCTCGTCTCTGCCACAAGAATATACTCACCACCCTGTTTACCCAAAGCAACCCCATTTGCAAATGACACATTCCTCAGAACAACACTCACATGTTTGGTTTCTGGGTCATATTTCATCACCGACCCTGTTTCATCTCTGCTAAGTATCAGAGAAACGTAATCCCTGCATTTTTCAAACGTAATATCCTTGTGAGATGGGTAATAAACATGAACTGGGTTAAGCATATGCATATTAGAATAACAGGGGTCATAATCAGAATACACACACACACCTTCTGGGAAATATGGAGCTACTGGAGGTGAAGTAAACGGCTCCCGTGGATTGATCAATATCCAAATTATTTGTGAAGGCCAAGGGAGTGCCTTCTACTTGAGATGTGATGCAAGTGGGGATGCCTCCATTGGAGGGAACAACAAGGAGGCCAAAGTAAGCATCGGCGATGTAGAGATCACCGGTTGGGCTGAAGCACAGTCCTAGTGGTCGACCACACATGTGCTCTGTTTTTCGATGTTCCTCGTACGATGTTCCTCCACACCCTTCCCTACTAAACACAACCTATGACAATGTCAGTTTCTATATTATGTAACATCACCCACGTCCTGCAAGCATGCTATTTTAGCAGCATGCAATTGTAGAATTCAAGGATCACTCTTTTTTAGGTTGTTTTGTCAGTAATACTATATATTGCTCGCTTTCATGGGACTGCCCCTTATTGCACGCAGTCACATCACATGTCATATGTACCAGCTGTAACAACCGTTGTAACTAGGGTCTTTCAATTTTGGTCTCTCTATTTTTTTGTTGGATTACAATACTGTGGTCTACAGTAATTTGAGAAAACGTAACATCGCGTAAATTTTGAGGTAAAAGGGTATATACGAATCAACACTAAGCAAATATTTAAGACATAAATAGCTATTCATCGTTAGAATCTTAGGTAAACTGTCATTGCCAAGTGGGGACGTTCTTTTTTGTTAGTGTCACTGTACAGGGCCCCCTTTGAGGGCTTGCACTTGCACAATGTCAAACCAATCTCACGTAAGTTTTGCGAATAATAATAAATAAATGAGTGAGTGGGGGCCCCAAGGGTTACGTGGCAAAATAAAAGAAGGGCACTGGATTGTCGTGGAGCTGGAAAGCAAACAGAGGGCCACCCACATGGCCACATGCCACCATTTCACGCAAACCCGTCTTCGTCTACGTGGGGCATCTGGGCTTCCCCTTCGCCGTCACCTTCCAGGAGCAAGGGCTCCACTTTTTTGATTTACAGTTTACGCTTATGGATTAATTATAATGGTTGAGATTTAATATCCTATAAAAATATTATTATAATATTAAATAATTAAAAAAATATAAATAAATAAATTTAAATTATTAAAATTTAATATGAATAGTTTATATCATTATACTTTTATTAAAATATTTTGTATATTTTTTATAGTTGATTTAACATGTAAAATAAAAAAATGGGAGGAAATGAACAGTTAGAAAAATTGAGAGGTCCTTTACCCCACCTGCCCACCATATTCACCCTATTCACTTCCTCCTTTCATTTCTCAATTCTCTTCTTTTTCTCACAACAAAATTTGAAATTGCTCAAATTCTCGATATATATGCAGCAACAAATTATATCCTATCAATCCAGACCATAAACAAGTACAAGCGTGCATGTTTTATACCATTGATCACACACACACACATGCAGAGGGAGATGGAGAGAGGTCACCTGTGTGGAGAGGTGACCGTAAAATTCACCCAACGTCTTTCATTCTGAACCCATTTGATGATACGGCCGTCGGAGACGCCGGTGAAAGGGCCTTGGCCGTCTGGGCTGAAGGCAAAGCTCTCCGGTCCCACACCTCCGATATTCTCCATTAATGGAACTACCTCGTGTGGCCAAGTCTCTCCAACGTGGAATGGCATTTGGGTATTTTGATGGGTGAACCAGGCAAATACCACAACAACAACGGCGGTCCCTGCCGCCAAGTACCCCCGTGGCTTCATCATGCCTGCAGGCGCAGAGAGAGAGAGGGAGAGAGGAGGAGAGGAGAGAGGAAATAATACTAAGTGAGGGTTGTAAATTGCAATTGATGGATAATTAAATACGTGGGATCAGCTCTCTTTCTCAAGTACAAACAAGGGACTTCAATAAATGGAAAGAAAGTGAGGACATTGGATATATAATGAAAGGAACATGTTACCACTACCTATATTCTAATAACTTCAATAATAATTAATGGCACCAACGCTCTACTTTCCTCGAATCTTGGCGACGATTTGCTCAACAGTCATCATGCAATTATTTAGGCCAATCTTGACCAAAAATGCGTTCCACATGATCCATCCTAATTAACCAAAGCTAATTACAATCCCTATGACAACTTCGTAAAGCCAACTATATAGATCAACAAATGCCAAACCAACTACACCTCCCAAACAAAATTCGGACAATTTTCTTACTTGAGAAAGAGAAGAGAAAGAGGGGTCCAAGTGAATCGTACTCTGCAACTACATTCCAAAAATTGACGCAATTCCCCAATAATCACTACGCATCCATTATTCTCAGATGGTTCTTTCGGAAATGTTGGGTTGTGCCCACAAAGGGGCGTGTTCAAGAATCAAGATCTCGAAAAGCTAAATTTAGAGGCAAGTTTTGAATACCATAAGGCAGGGGACAGTCACATATACGTAGAATTTAATGCGACACATACTATGATACTTCTATGATGGACGGTTATAGTGCCATACTACTCATAGCTCGTAAATGCCAATAAAGGGCATTAACACTGAACCAATCCAAAGCTTCCCATCCTTTTCTTCCACTTCGCTTGCAAATCTCAAGGCCTTTCCTTCACAATCTTCCAACACTTGCAATATTTCTCCTTCTTCACTCAGCTTCATAACAGAGGAGTGAGGCTTCCACCCAGTGAACAATGCATGCAATTGTTTGAAGCTGAGTGGAAGATTTAGCATTGCATTCCCAGCCCATGACCTTGAAGAAACCAATCTGGCGAAAGGACTAGCTTTAGCATGCAAAGCAACCCAAAATTCGCCTTTCGAGTTCCTTCTTATATTATCTGGTAAACCAGGAAGCTCAGCGAATGTGTCTACCTGACCTGCCTTGGGACCACGAAGCCAGAGCCTACGGATCCTGCATGCAGAGGATTCAGCCACTACCAGAAATGAGCCATCTTTGCTCAGTGTAACTCCGTTTGCAAAAGCAAGCCCCCTTATCAACACTGTCACATCTTTGGTCGACCTATCATATTTCATTAACCGACCAGTCTCGTCCCCACTAAGAATTGAACTCATGAATTCCCTGCAAACAAAAGCTCCACACAGTTTAGAGACGCGAGATTTTCTAGGTAAGAATATATGTCATCTGGTTCTTAATGTGGAACCTAATTAGAGAGCTTATCATCTATTTCCCATACTTACCAATGCTTTTTCAAATTACCCTTGATACTCTTTTAACAATAATTAAGAGAAAAAATGAGGGAATTAAGGAAGATGATTAAGGTGTTTTAAGAAAAACATAACATCTTAACTGGTTTAACTAACTTCCTCAATCTAATCAAATTAGTTAAATAGATCTTATATTAAGGACTACAGAAGTATATTCCTCATATTAGTACATGATCATTGTAAGGAAATGCCTAGAAACCAGAGGGTTGTAGGAAGAAAGGGATATGATGCGTTTGTTTATGGAAATATATTACCTTCTGTAGAAGGCAGTGCTGGAATCAGTTAAGTAAATGACATCTTCGTCCTCACTGATGTCCATGCTATTGGTGAAGCGCAAGGGTTGACCTTCAACTTGTGTGACGAGAGGGGTGGCCAAACCACCTGTAGGTCCAACGACTTGAAGGCCAAGGTAGGCATCAGCAATGTAGAGATCTCCACTCTTCTTATCAAAACTCAGGCCAAGGGGCCTCCCACAAACATGCTCCAATTCTGGTGCAAATGGACGTGTACATTCCGTCCTTCAAAAGCAGTAGAATAAAACTCTGCGTTAGATTTAAACATGGACCATGGCATAAGAGATATCTTATAGGTAAAATACCGTATTCATCATTTAAGAATCCCATTCACAGGGATAGGTTGAATTATATTACTTTCAATTTATGTGATGAACTTGTTCGCAGATGATTTGTACAACATAAACAAGGGTTATTGATGAGCATTTTCTAGATTGCTTCTGACTTAAATTACCAGACTATCCTTTGGAGGCTTTTCTATAGTATAGAGCCATCAAAATGGATTGGGCAAGCTGATCAAGGATCCGGCTACGGTCCTCTTCCTTTCCATCCACTTACGGTCCTCTTCTCAATCTGGACTGTTGGATTAAGATCTCAACGGTCCAGATTTAATATATTATAAAAATATAATAATAATATTTTTATATTAAAAAAATCTGGTCCGTTGAGATATTAATCCAACGGTCCAGATTGAGAAGAGGACCGTAAGTAGATGGGAAGGAAGAGGACCGTAACCGGATCCGCTAATCAGTCATGTAGTCAACTCACAATGCGGTGTAGGTTAAATAGATGGGCTCGTTCCACCACTTTAGCTGGGCGAGTTGGAGATCAAAACTCATCCCCCAAATAAATTAGGCGAATTAACCCATTTACTCCGAAAAAAAACTATTGGTGGAAAAAAGCACACAGTTAAATATTACTCCCTCCGGTCCTAATTGTAGGATAACATTTGGGAGTTGATCTTGGTTTTAATTATAGGACAGAGTTTTAATTTTTATCAATTTCTTCCCAAAATACCCCCATTGATACTTTCTCAATAATAATGAAACACAATAATAATTTTATAATACACCTATGTATTCTATAAAGTAAGTAATACTTGCAATTCATTAATGTCATATACACTTCAATTCTACTGTTTCTTTTATTTTATAAGAATAAAGGGTAAGAAAATCAATTTAACACTATCAACGTCATCATCTCTATTTTTAAAAATTGTAACTTTCCTTTTCTTTAACTCCACTTGAACCAAACCGGCATAACTCTATTTTAATGACAGGCAAGATCACTTTTTTTACATCAAGGCAAGTGATCAACATGAATAAAACATGATTTCTTGTATGTATTAAATAAGGGCATTTTAGGAAAATAAATAAGATTAACTAATCTAACTACTATTCTTAATTTCTCCCAAGTTAGGTAAATATGTCCTATAATTAGGACCGGAGGGAGTAATTTCTTCATGAATAGTCACCAAACATATCACAAAAATAATATTCTATCGTCTTAAATTATTAAACATGTCTTCGAATTGGATAATACAACTTCAACAGAACAATATAATTGTTAAATTGAAGTAATATTTAAATTATTGACCAAAATCGAAACAACTCAATATTGTAGTATTAGTTTCATATCAAGACTGCTATATTCCTATCCAACATGCATAACATAATCTTTTACCGTACAGCATGAACAGACGTATTTTATGGATCAAATATGGATGAACAGGAGGTTTATAAATTAAAGGTTATTTTCCAAAAAATCTATAATAAATAGAATAAACAAATTTTAAATGTGTGTTTTTAAACAAAATCAACCCCCTATTTTATTTTATACCTAGGCTTCGGGTAACTCCAATTGTTGGGAAATGGGCTTGATCCACCCTTGGTGGATGAAGCCCAAACCCATTGGCCTTGGGGTTAAAATAAAATACCTAATTTTATGGGCCATTTCTTGACAATATTCTGAGCAAATTTTGGCAATATTCCTCAAATATTTGAAACAAATTGTGGGGACGGTTTTTCGTAGGAATTGATGGAAACAATTATTTATTAACGTGACTTTATGCTCTGAATAAGAACGAGACATTCAACCCCCAAGAAATGATACACTGTGAAAAACTCATTTTTCTCTCCTTCCTCTGATGAATTTTGTTGTGTACTGTAGTCGGACTCCGACATGATCCGGTTCGTATGGATATATTGAGAGTACGAACTACACTCCAATTACGCTGGTAATAAAACTCCCGACACATAAATCAAAGGCCGTGTTAAAACTTAAAACACGTTGGGCTTTTGAAGTTTATCTTGTTCGTTTTTTTTCTTTTATCAGTGGCCTTTTAAGGTTTCTGTTCAGAAGAAATGCCAAAACAAGAGCCCAATTACCTATTTGAAGTGGTGAAGGCAAAATCAGTCCAGCCTCGACCCTCTCCTTGCCACTTGAGAATTCGTCCGTCGGCGACGCCGGTGTACGGACCCTCCCCGTTGCTATCGAAGACAAGGCTCTCCGGCCCGACGGCTCCGGTGACATGGATTATCTGAGCGGTGTGGAGCAGGTCCTCAGAACCCGGAATTGAAGGAGGCGCAAAAAATAGTTTGGAGTTGAACGCAAATACTACGGAGCAGATCGCAAGCACAGTGGCTATGACCTTTGAGTTCATGGTGTCGCCTCACACAGCTCAAGGATAGATAGAATTCACCAGATTTGGTCCCACTCGACCTCCTTTTGCCTTTGGCGTTTGGGTTTACTCTGAGACTGAGACTGAGTGGGTGTTTGGAAAGTTTTTAAATTTAGGTTTAGGTAATTGGAATAAAACTTTTCTCAACACTTATCTCATAAATTGTAAAAATTATTCTCAAAATCTAATCCAAACATCTTAGAAATTGAGGGACGTGATTTAAATGTCTAGAATTTTTAATGCAAAATTTTTTGACTTATTGATTGGCAGTTGCAGGTCGTGGGTGTTTGGTTGACGGACGGGTGAGATTGTGGGAATGAGGGAGACGGTAGCGCTCCAGAAACCGCAGAGGCGCACGTGAATCTGTCCTTAAACCGTTTAGAAATAGAGCAGTAAATCCCGTGCACCCATGCGTATAATGAATAATAAGTAGTGAGAATTATTACTCAAAAAAAAAAAAAAAATGAGAATTGAGAATTTCAATTTATATAAATTAAAATTAATTTTTGTAAGGAAAGAGAAAATAATACCCTGATTTATTTTTCCAAAAAGGTTTAATCGTTGGCGAAGCTTCGGTGACCGATCATAGGCAATCTTTTAGTTGGAGTGGCCTCTAGTGTCAACCAGCTGGAGCTTTTGCTGAAAATTAATTTGTGTTCTTTATATATTTATTTTATTTGTTTAAGAAGAATTGGATACTTTTTTTTGAGAAGAATTGGATACTTGTAAATGAAATTTGTTGCATTTGTTTGTTCATGTGTCTTTTTCACTTGTTCATGAAAAATTTGACATTTGAAATGGAACTTGTTTATAATTTTATGCTTGTTAACCAGTTAATTTATGTTGTTCATATGTCTATTTTCACTTGTTCATGAACATGCCTCGTTTGCAAATGTCAGACTCTTAATGAACAAGTGAAATAGCAATAAGAACAACACAAATTAAATAAATATCGTTTGAAAGTGTGCAATTCTTCATAAATAAATATCATAGTTAAGGAGCAAATTTACTAACAAAGTTTTAGGGAATGGGTGCTTGACACAATTATGTTTTAAGGGGGCAAAAATACATATAAAAATTAAAAGTGCAGTATCCAACACAAAACCGTTAAATTTGACGTAACGACGTTAAATTTTAAGAAAAGAAAATCCCTAACAGCGTTAAGTTAAATTTAACGGTTTTGTGCTGAATGCTCCACTTTTAATTCCTTATGTATATTTTTACCCCTTAGAAAATAAAAATATAATTGTGCTAGATGCTTCTTGCTTAAAACTTTATTAGTAAATTTATTCCTTAACCCTAAATATAATAATCATATGAACACTACAAATCAATTTTTGTTGTCCGGAGCTGCCTCTGTAATTTTCTTTTGGCAAACCGCTTGTTATGTTATGAATTAGACAGGGAACAACATAGGGCAGCTACGTTAGGCCCAATTAGAATGTGGATGCGAGAGTAATTGAACTGGGCCTAATGGGACAAGCACTTGAAATGAGGATACAATATGATCACAATATTGTCAAAATTTGGGAGCAAAAAACAACGTCAAAAGAGCGAATATTTGAAAATTTGTCAATCACAAGTGCAGCGTGCGTTTGAATGATAATGCATTTTTTAAAATATAAGAAAAATTAAAAAGGAACACATGTTTTCCCTGTAATTTTGGAAAGAGTAAAGCTAAGCTAGTGCCTTTGTTTCGGCTTTTCCAGGGGGCTGGGTCAAACTCAAAACGCCTTTTTCTTTTCTTTTTTTCAAAGTTAAAATTTTACGGGGTCTGACGTTTGTTTGAGACTGTGAGGATTGTACCTGAATTCATTAGTTTACTAGGGAGTTAAATTAATCGACTTATAGTTGTACCTTTTTGAACAGAGAAAGGAGGGTTGGATGGGTCAAACAAGTTTCATGAATAAAGTTCTACCATTTTTGAAGTAACATGGGGATTCCCTTTATTTTAAAAACACGCACTTAAGTATACATCATTAACTTCACAAAAAATACAACAAAAAATAATGAGAAAAAGATAAATAAATACCACCGTAACTTTCAAAACTCAAAAAAATCCCTTAACACATGTAAAAGATAAAGAGGAGATGGGGTGGGAATCTGAGTTTTTCTTGTTTGGGAGAAAAAAACCAAAAAACCCCCATTACCAAGAAGCTCTAATGGTGTTCAAAGCCACTTCTGATACTCACAACAAGCTCACATCTTGGAACTAGGGGTGAGCAATCGGTTATTCGATGTGGTTTTCGGTTAAAACTGAAATAACCGAATAACATAGTTTATAGAAATCGAACCGAAACCAGAGTGTATCAAATAACCGAACCAAATTAACCGACTTATTTCAGTCCGGTTTCGGTTAAAACCGAACTAATACAATTGTTCTTTGCTTTTGACTTCAAACTAATGGAATGTTTTGATTTTTAGCCAAACAATGATGCAAACAAAGGTGCATAACCAATAGAAGGCTTACTTTTAGGTTTTAGGGCTTAAAATATAATGGACTGGGTTTAGAAATATGGTTTAGGCTTTAGTTTCATATAATATATTATACATATGTAAGAATATTAAACACATTTCGATTTTTCGGTTAAAACCAAAATTTATTCTCCTCACCGAATCGAAAACCAAAACTTACGGAAAACAAGAGCCAAATCAAAACCGAAAAGGCATTCGGGTTCGGTTTGTTGATCAGTTACGGTTTAGTTTTGCTCACCCTTATTTGAAACTCTAGCACCCCATCCCATGTAACTGGGTTTTTGTCTCATGCCTCCAAAATCGAGTTTCGCAACTTGTTCTTGAGAATCTCGATCTTCATGGCTCTTTTGAGCCTTTAACCTCTCTCACTTAGCTTCGAGTTCTGAGCCTGAAGCGAAACCATTTTTTCGGCCACATTCCAAGTCTGTCTAATTTTACAGCTCTGACGCTTGTGTTTCTTTCTCACAATGAGTTCTTCAAAGAGTTTTTCAGTGGATGTTACATCGCTTCTCTGTTTGTATCACCTTGATTTGTCTCACAACAATGTTTCTAGTGACATTTCGACTGCGGTCAACAACCTTACTCGCCTTCTCTCCCTCTGTCTCAATGACAACCAGTTCTCTGGACACATTCCCCATTTAAACCTCTACAAGTTACAAGATTTCGTGCTTGGGAGAAAAGACCAAAAACCATAATCCTTCTTCTTCTTCGTCTTCGTTTTCTTGTTGAGTTCAAACGATGGCGAAGGAAAAGGAGGTTTCTTAATCACAAGTTTTGGCCTTGATTAGCCTTGATTCTTATTGTCTAAAAGGATTGAGTAAGAGTTTTGGGTTGTGATAAATTGAGTAATGAGAATGACTACAAGAGTAATGGTTTTGAAAAATTCATAAGTACTAATAATATGTGTAAAAGGATTGACAAAGAGTTTTGAGTTGTGGTCTGATGAGTAATGGGATTGACGAAATGAATAGTGGTATTGACGAAATATGTGATAATTTTGATAAAATCAATAAATAATGACAAAATGTATAAAAGAACCGAGTAAGAGTTTTGAGTTGTGGTCAATTGAGCAATGAGATTGACTAAAACAGTAATGGTTTTGACAAAATCCGTAAGTACTGATAATATGTGTAGAACTGACTGCGTCGTAGTAGATTAGATAGTCACCCGAAGTGGAGAATCAATATTTCACCCTTCACTTCTTGTAGAGCACGGCTTGGGCTTAGAATGACTTGTTTGCCTGATCTTTCTTAGGAATCCACGGGAAGAAGCCATCTGAGGTGATGAGGCTGTGAAAACTTACCTACCGGTGTAAGAGCTTTCCAAGACTAATAAGGTCTAGCTTTCGTAACTAAGTCCCATCTAACTTCTAAGTCAACTTCAATGGCAGCATTTCTTTCCTCAATGACTTCCTACAGCCAATAGGCTGAGAAGCCCGGATAAGCCCGGTTAAGATTCTAGAACGATTGACAAATAGTTTTGAGTTGTGGGCATTTAAGTAAGGGGATTGACAAAATGAATATTGATGTTGATAAAATCTGTAATAGTTTTGACAAAATTAATAAAAGTACTGACAAGATGTATAAAAAGATTGAGTAAGGGTTTTGGGTTGTAACCAATTGAGTAATGAGATTGAATAAAACAGTAATAATTTTGACAAAATTCATAATGGTTTGACAAAGTCTATAAGTAATGACAATATGTATAAAATGATTGACAAAGAGTTTTGAGTTGTGATCAATTGAGTATTGGGATTTATGAAATTATAATAGTGGTGTTAACGAAATCTATAATGATTTTGAAAAAATTAATAAGTACTGAAAAAATTTATAAAATGATTGACAAAGAGGTTTGGATTGTGACCAATTAAGTAATGAGATTGACTAAAAGAGTAGTGGTTTTGACAAAATCCGTAATACTGACAATATATATAAAAAGATTGAATAATAGGGTTTTTTGATCTTTTCTCTCAAATATAAAAAACCCATATTTCCACTCTATTCCCTCTCTTTCTTTTACATATGTTAAGGGACCTTTTTTAGTCTTGAAAGTTGATGTAGTATTTATTCATGTTTTTCGTAAAAAAATTGCATCTTGTCCATGATAAAAGACATCGTACTTTTTAGTTTTATTAAATTGCAAGAAGAGTCTAATATTAGGGATGAGAGGACGTGAGTGTTTTGCATTCTTATCCCTTCAACTGTGAACTCCAGTAGAAATATTCGAACTTTCTTGAACTCATTACATGATTTATATCTTCACTCACTCATATCATGCTTCAATTTTTTTCCTTTCACGAGTTTCATCTTCACCAACCCCGTTCAGTAAGCTATAATTTTCAGCGCATAACATAAGTATATGTATGTCAACTTCTGTTCAACATTATTAAACCTGGATCAGGCACTGATCCGATTGAGGTGTTGGGTCTAGTGTCGGTGGGTTAGATATGAGTCAAACCGGAACCAAACTGTTAAAGAAGTAAAGATTTCAATGTTATTGACATGAAATTATAAAGATTTTTCTTTAAAAAAAATCAAATTACATTTTAAAAAATAGTGAACCAGTATTGTGGTTTGCCGGCGTGTCCAATATGGGATTAATGAACCTGTGTATATAATTTAATGTTATTAGGTTTTTCTCCCCCTCCCCCTCCCTTTTTTTAATTTTTAATTTGAAAATCGGTATTATCTACTATCGTTCTAGCTGAATTTTTATTGTTATGTTTTTGCATGATCTAATGAAAATATATGAATACAGTTGCCATATCTTTACTGGTCAAAAGATATCTTAGAACAAAACTTTATTTTATAAATTCGTTATTTGTCAGACAAGTATTAGGAAATCTCTTTACGACCTTTCCATGGTCAGCGTGATAACTTAATTAGTCATATACTCATACACCAACTATTAAACTTCAATTAGTCAATTCACGTACGTGACAAATTAATTTTCCATACTTTGAAGTTATACCTAATAACTTGCATGACTTTAATAAATCTGTCGCAAATAATAGTCAATAAAAAACCCACACACACAAAAGCTATTATCTTTTATTGCTTTTTTCTTTTTGGACTTTTTCACAAATGCACAGAGTATAATATAGATGCCAGCACATGGTAGGAAATCCAAAGAATATTTTCGACCTGGGAGGGATTAAAAGGAGTTATATTAAAACAAAGCACTTAAATCAAAAAAGGTCTTTTAATTATAAGAGAAAACAGAATGGAACTTTTGCTAGCAGCCAACAAAACAAAAAAGGAAAATCGTCCAAAAATATCTTTGGAGTAAATTAATTACCGAATGGTATCAAATGCGTAAACGATCTTTCGTTGTGTGCAAACAATCTTCCGCGTGTGTAAAAATCTTTCATAGGAATGTGCAAACAATTTTCAGTTGTGTGCAAAACATCTTCCGCTTACATGTAACATATCTTTTAAAATAACACTCAATAATTAATTTATCAAAAAGATATTTGTTAAAGGAGAACTTTGAAACCTGATAATCTCTCACTCTCACATACTTTTGATATTAACTTAATTACCGGAATAACCGGCCTAGCAAGTAGCGTTCCAAAAATTGATCAGCTAGGATTACTAAAAAGGGCTCTGAATTAGATTTTTTAAAGAAAGGTCTCATCTCTGCTAATCCGCATAATTAATAACGGTGTCTAATCGACCAATATTAATATACTATTCCAACTGAGAATTTCAACTTTGTCAAATGTGGTAGTCGTTGATTTGGCTTTTACGTGATTTGATTTTTTATCGAGTTAATGTGTGCGCTTGATATACGCCTCACACCTAATTTCTAAGACTAAGAGCCATATATATATATATATATATAATTAATTAAGACTAATAATCTCTTGTCTCACTGCGTTAATATCCTCATAATTTATATTTCTAAAAGAGATCCCATCGTACACCATATCTCTTAAACTATTGCTTGACTGTATTATTATTCATTGAAACCTTCCACGTAGCTCGATCGCTTTTATTAATCTATCATGGATGAATCATGTATATATTCTATCATAATATTTTAAATCATTGCCTCCAACTGGCCGCGTATAATATATATATATATATAAATATTAATGTGTGGTCAATAAGGTCCAAGGTTGTGTAATTTCCTCAAATTTTTTATCAACATAAAATATCGAGAAAAGAGACACAAAAATAGTCTAAAATATCAATTCAGCAACTTGAAATGACTTAATGTGAAGTCTTTAGGAACCACTCTAATTTGAGATTAAATTTTTAGTGAAAATGCCTAAATGCACTTAATTCTTACTCTCTGTTTTTTTGTTGTTGAAATAATTGTTACTCTCTTGGCAAGACACTTAATTGTTACTCTTATGGGTTGTTTGGTATACTAAACAATCCCTATAATGGATTTGGAGGGGAGAACAAATTTTTATAATTTAGATTTTAAAAAAATAGAAAATTGGAGTGCAAATTTTTTAATTAATTTTTATGACTCTTTTATCATACACTCTCCAACTTTTTAAAATTTTATAACCTAACTCTCCAACTTTTTAAAATTAAATTTATAAACACTTTTCTCTCCAAATCCCTAACACCAAATAGGCAAACAGGCCCTTAATTATTCTTTTCATTTGATAAGTTAAAGTTATCAATTGATAAACTGTTGTACTCTTTTGGAACGACAATTGGAATGCTTAAAAGCAGCCTTTCAATAATGATTTACGGTATACGAGATAAGTATGTGAGAAGAGTTTTGTCTCGATTTACGTAAAAAACAGTTTACAAGCAATCTCAACGTCATAACAAACATGTTCAATATCGTATTGATATTCAGCAGCCCACTAATACAAAGCTTGACAGTGTAAAGTGGAAATTTTTATCAAATTATTCGTCATTATCATAGTTGATGTTGTTATTTAATAAAGCAAAGCTACTACTTATTAGACCGTTGTTAATTTTCATTTGGGTCATTTAACTAATTTTAGTACAAAACTTAGTATCATACTAGTAGTAACTAGAGACGTCATGATTATTATAAGTCATTAAATTCAGGTAATTTTACCTGTTTGATTGTCCTTAAAATATTAAAAAATTATCAGAATGTTGTACTATTCAAATTATAAAGGTATATATATATTGTATTTGTATGTAAAGTTGTGAACGAGCCTAATTTTTGTAAAAAATGAAAACCCTTCACATCGTCTCATATATTGTTGTGAAAAAAACCCTCACATGTTCCCATGTGGAGGCTAGTTTATATAAATCCGAACTGGGAAAAGAATAAAATCTGCCGGGTCCCCCACTTTTTGTTGTTGTGAAGTCCAAAAATCAAATATGAGTTGTATATGTTTGCTGGGCACGTTTGTTTGTGCAACATGGTGGCAACAATATCTCAGGAACGAGTTGTGTGTATTATTGGGTTCATACTTGTGCATGCGTTGGTTTGTTTGGTAAGTTATATATCTTGGCCAATAGAAAGCCGACACCTGGTCTCCCTCGTTAATGTTAAATTGTTAACCACTCACTCTATTATTCTAATTGGAATATCGGATTCAAATCACAATGTAGGTCCCCCACCATATCTAGTCACGTCAAACAAAAAAAAAATCGAATCTTTGAGATATGCTTTCGTTTTTATACGAAACACTGGCCTAAAACTAGATACTATCTCATTATAAAGTCAAATAATACTATAAGCCACGTATAGTAAATCATCATTTTAAAATTCTATTGTGTGGAAGTAATGTTTTTTTTTAAAATAATTCAAGTGGGGATTTAAATCGAAATAGAATTACTTAGTGCACGAAAGCGTTATATGCCAATTAATATGTATATCCTGCTGATACGATTCCTTATGGAGGATAATATATTCATTAACAATCACACACACACACACATATATTGTGAAAATGGAAGCAGCACATACTTGTGATGATAAATAATAATGATAAACAATGAGTGGACACTTTGGAAAAAAATAAAAATAAGGGTGTTGATGAGAAAATTGAAAGTGAAGAGAGAGATGGGAATATTAATGGAGGGGCCCACGGCCTTAAAAAACAAGCCATAACATAGGGGGACCATGTTCATTTGTTCCCTTTATCTTTTCAAACTCTTCATCCATCAGTATCACACACTCCACAGTGCAATGTGGCAAATTAATTAATCAATTTTTGATACATTAAGATTTGTATTCATTATCTATAGGTATCATATAAAATTTATAGAAGTATGTGTTGCTTATTGATTATAAGCCCAGTTTGACTCATCTCACATTTAATGCAAAACCCTCCCCTTATACAAAACTAGAGAAAGTAATTGGTTATTTTGTCGTGGTTTTAAAAATCATTTTTTATAAGTTAAGATAAAATTTTTCTAATATATTTATTTTATAAATCGTAAAAACACTTCTAAATAGAGTGAGGAATTTAGACACACACACTCTTTAAGGGGCAGCTCTTTTTTCCTCCACACAGAATCATCCATTATGTTTTGGAAGCTCTGGATATGGTATTTTAATAGAGTTTACACGGGGGAATTTCAGGACCAAAACATGTCATATTTTTACAATAAACTAACTTAATTGCCTATATTAAACTAATTGAACTAGTTAAATTGCTTTTACATTAAGAATTGGAAGAGTATTTGGTTGTTTGTAAAATACAATAATATCCGACAATTCTTATAGCTGGCATCACATTGTGAAACAACATATGTATTATACGTTATTGTGCTCGTTTGGAACAGTGATCGAAATCTTTAAAAGCAGCTTTTCAATCGTGATTTATAATATAAGAGTTAAATATGTGAGGAGAAAGCAGCTTCCTCATTCTTTATCTGTATTTGTTCACGCCTTTACCAAATAAGCCCAACTATCGATCATGTTTGTCTTTTTTTTTGTATGCTATCCTAGCTTCCTTCTTATGCATCCATGTACAAGCTAGGCTCTTTGACGACTTGTGTTTGTTTGGTTGGGCAATTGACAATTCTATAAGTGTTTATGCACATAAGTTGAGACAATACTCCTCTTAAATGGGAATTTCATTCATTTGAAAATTCTATGTATGTACATGTGTGCTAGTTGGTGCCTTTACAAAAGAGAATTGAGATTATAAAAACTCTTAATGGTGTGGCTAACTATTGAGTGAATCTGTGCTACAATTTCATCAATTGAGAAGGTATCTGTAGTGAATATCCGTTTGTTCCTGACTTCCCAGAGCTTCCAACATGTGATGTTGATATCGATCTTCCAAGAGACTTCAAGCTGTGCTGAAAGAAGGATCAGGTCTAGCCACTTATCAATATGAGTTCTAAAGAAGTTTGCTAGCATATAAGACGGCAAAATCTTCTTCCAAACCGATATTGCCAGGTTACATGTTTTCAAAACATGATTAAGATATTCAATATGGCCAGAGCAGAGGGTACATGATGTATCAATCAGCATACCTCTCCTAAGGCGCTCACTATTGGTGAGAAGTCTACCTTTAAGCAATAACCAACAAAAAGTCCTTACTCTTTGGAAGGTTGGTAGTTTCCAAATACGGCTCCATTTGGGGTCAGGCTCATCCCATTTTAAGGATTCTGTAAGCCAGTAAGCTGATTTAGTGCTAAAATGTCCTGAGCTCGTTAAATTCCAGTTGCATACTAGGTCTGGTAACTCTTGACCTAGATTGATAGATGATATTGCGATGATGACATCTGGTGGCAATTTGTGTCGAAATAAGCTCCATTTCCATGACCCATCAGAATTCCTATAGTCAGATATTGCCTTAGATAGATCATAGGTTGGGATAGGCGTGTAAGACACATTTTTTAGAGGACTATAATCCCCAGCCTAATAGTCCGTCCAAAATGAATTCCTTTACCATCCACTGGGTTCTATTTGATATGGCATGAAGCTTCATCCTATAAGCTAATAAGATTCCTCCATAGATGTGAAGGGCGTGACCTGAGATTAGGGGCCGTTATATCTTGCACATCATACTTACCTTTTAGCCCTTTCACCCAAAAGACTTTGCGGGTTGCAGAAGATCTTGAAGATGAGCTTCATAAGGAAGGCCTTATTTTGTGATCCGAGTTTCAACATACTAACACCCCCATGTTTCAAAGGTTGATAGAGTTCACTCCACTTTACTAGGCTAACCCCTGTTTATTCATTTGTGTAGCCCCATATGAACTTACGAATAATTTTTTCTATTTCCTTGCAACAGGTAAATGGCAAAGAAGTACTTTGCATTGTGTATAAAGGAATGGACACTAAGACTGACTTTGCAAGAGTAATTCGTCCTGCCAAATATAAGGTACGACTTTTCCAACCAGCGAGTTTTGAATGTAGCCTCTCTGATATGTAGGTAAAAGTGGATTTGGAGACTCTTCCGTGTAAGACAGGGACTCCTAAGTACTTGCCTAAGGTGACTGTTTGTTGATAGCCAAGATCTTGACATATTCGTCTTCTCTTTCCTGCTTCAACATTTCTAGAGAAGTAAAATTTTGTCTTTGAGTGATTGATCTTGTGTCTTGTAGAGTTGCAGAACTCTTGTAAGGTGTTTTTGATGAGGTCAACTTGCTGCTCAGTGGTGTGACTAAATATAATTAGGTCATCTGTAAAGAATCAATGAGATAAGGGTATACCCTGTCGGCCCATCTTGATGGGCTACCAGGCACCTGAATTTACCTTTACAATAATTGCTTGTGAGAGTCTCTCCATACAGAGTACAAAAATGAAGGGCGATATAGGATCACCTTGCCGAATACCTTTCTTGGGGGTAAATGGTTCTGTAGGTTTCCTATTCTAGAGTACTTGTATAGTAGGAGTAGAAATACAATCCATTATGACTCTGATTAGATTGCCTAGTATGCGAGCATTATGCAACATTTCCTCAATGAATTCCCATCTCAATCTATCAAAAGCTTTCTCCAGATCAACTTTAATGGCCATCCATCCACTATTTCCCTTTTTGTTCCTCATGGAGTGCACAACTTCTTGGGCAATAATGGCATTATCAGTAATGCTTCTTCCTTCTATAAAACTAGTTTGATGTGGTCCAATTAGTTTCAGCAAGACAAATTTTAGTCTATTAGCTAAAACCTTAGTAATAATTTTGTCTACCACTGAGCATAGACTTATGGGGTGAAACTCACTAAAATGACTAGTTTTACTGACTTTAAAGACAAGTGCTATTAAAATACAATTCAAAGAAGTGTCCAAGCTAGCACTTGTCCAAAATTTTTGAATGAAGGAAAGGATACTGGGACTAGGGATGGAAACATGTTAGGCTTTGGCCTTAACAGGCCTGAATTGTATTGTAGCAAATCAGCCTGTTCCTGGCCTATAGCCTATCACAGGCCTTTTATCAACCTAAGCCTGACCTGAGGCCTGTTAAAAAGGCTGCATTTTTTTATACAAAAAAGGCTTACATTTTTTTTATGAAACCTACATTTTTAAAATAAGCAACTATTTTTTTTATATTAAAAGAGACAACTATATTAAATTGACTTGCAACCTTTATAAAGAAAATGAATCAACTAAAATAAACTAATTAATCATAAACCAATTCCATCAGTTTCCCTTAGAACCTCAAGTCCTCAACTCTTTGCTAGGTCACTTTCTACCATTGTTCATAGATGCATCTCCAGGAGGATAAGTAAATATGCTCAAGCTCATTCCCTTTCAAAGAGGATCATTGAATCTGCTTAATAGAGAAGCATTCATCCTAATTTCAATGCAACAATAGAAAAATACCACATGTAACGAAGAAATCACCACCTGCAAAATGATAACCTTTTATCAATATATTTTTAAGATACCACAATGCATACAAAACAGCTTTGGACATTATGAAACTTGTTAGCATTATAAGACGGACAACTTAACAAGCACAAGCTTAAAACTACATCACAAGAAAAGAACTCATGACTATCAACCATGTATCCTACAACATAAACAAGGACTTTTTACATTGGAAATGATTTATTTTTTCCCTTGTACACCTGTTAGGCCAATTAATACGATATTATACACTAAATTACAAGATGATAATTTCTGGTACTAGTCCAACTATAATCTAAAAGGTGTCTTCTCAACCAGTGTGCTACATTAACAACAAAGCTACTGAGGCAGGTGGCTATAAGCCTATAACCTATCATTCACTACTGAACACGAACTTTGTTCATCCCATGTACAATACAATTGGTTGAGAACGCCAGCTTCCCTTGTCAAATATTGCAGTTTAATCATACATATCTAGCTTATTAGCCAAAAGGATAAATACTATATATTTGTTTTTTTGGTTCTGCCTTAATAAAAAAGGATCAATATAATTTGGACACTCAGGGTACTTAGGTTTCTGGAACTAACTGTGATGAAAAGGTAAATTTCATTTGAGTCCCAATCCCTTCTACTTCATATCATTTTTAAACCCAAGAAAGCGATTCTCACGAAAAAAAAATTACATTATACATTTTTTCTTTAGGATTATCATAACATAAATTTTCAAAAATCCCATATCTCGTCAACCAAATGCAAGAACGAATCTAGACCCCAAAAAAATCCACCAACTCAAAACAACCCGAGAGTTGCTAAACTAAAAATTTGAAACCCTAAATCTACCAACTTAAAAACAAGTGAATGAAATTCCAGTTAGATCGAAATGAACAAGGACAAGAAGCATAAACTGGAAACGCAAGCATTTTTCTTCCAGTAACAGAGCACCAAGCCAACAAAAAATAGAGAGAAGGTTCAAAACAATAAATAGGCAGGCAGAGCAGCAAATCATAACAACAAATAGACATACTATGAGATCTAGAGATAGAAGAAAGAAGAGAACAAATAGAAAATAGAAAATTGAAAGAGAAGATTGGACTTACTAAAGCTAGAGATCCAGTAGGAGGAAGGACAGCTACGACAATAGTAGGTGACGGTGACTCTCGATTGTGTAACAATCAACGACTCATCATTGATTCAGTATAGGGCTTGAGTTAAGGTGAAGAAATGAGGAGAATCAGGGCGGCGAGGCGAAGATGAAGAAAGAAGCGAGCGTGGGTGAGAGTGGGACGGAGTGATTGAGCACTTAGCTGAGTGAGAGTCAGTGTTAGTTGTTGGTAGAGAGTGAGAGTTAAGGTTAGGGATTTTGACACTAAGAGAACGAAAGATGACATGGGCTGGATTTTGGGATGTCCAGTTTTTTTATAAATATAAATAGGTTGACATGTTAAGCCTAAAAGGCTTATTAATAAGCCTGAGCCTGGCCTATTTTTCTAAATAGGCTTTAAAATAGGTATAGGTCTGGCCTTTTATTCTGATAGGCTAGGCTTGCTCAGGCTAAAAATAGACTAAGCCGCAGGCCGCCTGTCCTATTTCCACCCCTAACTGGGACCAAATATACTCCATTGGCTTTGGAAGAAGATTGTGTGCAGGCCATTAATTCCTGGGGATTTAAGAGGCTTCATGTCAAACAAAGCTTGTCTTACCTCCTCTATGGTTATCGTTCTATCTATGATGGAGACTTAGAGAGCCGTAAGAACAGGGAAAGCACCCCTAGTGTTGAAAGGGCTTAGGGTCGGATTGTCAACTGCATATAAATCTGCAAAAAAATGTCGACTTAACTGACGGAGTTCCCCAAGATCAGTGAGCCATTCCCTGTCATCTGACTTTAATCTGGTGATTTGGTTTTAAGCTCTGCGTATGAGGGCTTTCATATAATAGAAAGTGGTATTTCAGTCACCCAAATAGATCCAATCAGAGGAGGATTTTTGGAGCCAGAGTAATACTTCTTGGAAGCATACTTCTTCATATTCTTCTCTAAGGGTGTGCTCGAGGTTGATGAGGAAATCTGATACAAAAGTATTCTCCAATTTCTCCTGAAGGCCGCGGAGTCGAGATAAAACGCGGTTCTTTCTCTTTCCAATACTGCCAAAAACTTCTGGGTTCCATTGGGTAGCAGCTTCCGTAAAGTTTGACATGCATGTCACCAAATCATCACTAACAAGCCAAGTTCGGTGGACTAGGTTGGAGACATCTAGGCGGGTAAGCCAAGGGGCCATGCATTTAAAATGCTTTATAGTGGGCTTGTCAATAATAGTGGAGCCCAAATTAATCATAATTGGTCTACAATCTGAAAAGACTTTAAGAAGGTGGTCTACCTAAGAATTTAAGAAGTTATGAAGCCACGAGGAGTTACAAATTGCCTTATCCAAGCGGACTAACAAAGCCCCCTCCTCCATGTGTACCTTGGGCCATTGGAACCCATGTCTAGAAACCCAAGTTGTTGAATGAAGGCCTTAAAGAGCTTCCATACTTCATTAATCCTATTGGAGCCACCTTGTCGTTCCTCTCTAGTCAAAATTGTGTTAAAGTCACCAGCTAGTAACCAAGGTGAGGATGTTGCCAGAAGGGAGAAATCATTCCATAAGTACTTACGCAACTATGGTTGAGGGCTGCCATAAACTGCATTGAATAGGAACTTGGTATTTTCTTTTAGGAGATACACTTCCATGTGAATAAATTGATGATGATTCACTAGGACTTGAACCCCTACTTGATTGGACTAGAGAACCCATATTCCACCAGAGAATCCAGAGGCTTCTATTCGATAGGAGTATTGAAAGTCAAGCCTCTTAATTACTTTATCTGCTTTGACTCCGGATATTCTAGGTTCTATTATGACAAAAGTCACAGGTTTATAATTAGTAACAATACTTTTGAAAATTGAAGGGAACTTTTTGTCAAAAGCTCCTCGGACATTCCAAGTAATGATGGACATAAAAGCAATTAATTAAAGGAGGTGGAGGAAAAATCAACTCCCTCAGTCAACATTGCCATGTCTTGCACAACAAATTCCTTTTACAACTCTTGCACCATTGCTTTTATTGCTCTTTCAGATGGCCCAAGGTTGTTCTCCTTGGGTTTGGATCTTAACTTTGGAATGGAGAGATTAGGCCCAATTCGAATGCCTCTATCTCTCAAGTGCGGATTAGGTGGCTTACGGCCATTTAAAGTTTGAACTTCTTGAAAGTGGGCTTCCTTGAAAAGTTGGGGGCCCATTACCTAAAGAGCCGTTTGTTTTCCAGGCTGTTAAGTTTGCACTTGGTCATCCTTAATACAGATGGCTACATTGTAATTTCCATTTAGGTTGGTGGGCATTTCCTTGACAACGTAGTGGAGGGAATTGAAAACACAATCCTGATTATAACTTGGAGAGGCAGGTGCTTTTTGTTTACTGGCTGAATCAACTCCTTTTGGCCCTTTTTTCTCCTTACTTTTCAGCTCTGGCAATTCGGTTCCGTCACTTGGGAAGGTTCTGACATGATCATACACTACGTGCCTCAGCTTATCCATGATATTTTCTTCATACAATACATCATACCGCGAGGATGTGGTAACGATTTTTTGTCTGTATCCTTCATTTTTCCTATCACCCCTAGTGTAGGTGCGCCGATGTCATTGGACTTACATCCATCTCCATATTGAGCATTCTCACGCATTTGGTTTGGCAGAGGATGCACATGCTCCGGCGGCGGAGGTTACGATTGCTCTAATAGCTCCTCCGCATATATAGACATTTTTTTGGGGCAGGATTTAGCTAGATTTCCATATCTGCCACAAGAGAAGCAGATGGTTCTTCATACTCTTCATAAATTGTTTCCCCGTCTACTTGGATCTTAGAAATGAGCGGCTTAGTTAGATCGATGCTTACTGCAAGGTAAGCAAACTTCTCGCAATCTCCAGAATCAGTATTATAGTCGACTTTGATAACTTCGCCAGATACACTGCCAATCTAATGTATGATGATCTTGTGGTAGTAACGAGTAGGCAATCGAGGTTTATGTTCAGAGTATTACACATTTGGATAGGAATGCAATATGATATGTCACAAGTGGGCCCTAAAAACCTATTGCTATATTTCAACATTTTCATATATTAGACCATTCAGCATTTTCATCTATTAGACTATGCTATGTTTGGAATAGATTTTGTTTTGAAAATGAGTGCTTATTACATAAGTCGAGATAAAACTCCTCTCACATACTTACTTCGTATGTCGTAAATCACGATTTATAAGCACTTATAAATAAAAATAAACTATCTCAAACGAGCACATTACAAGGATTGAAAACTACTTCTCTAATCCTTCACATCTTGATTAAATAACTACTCCTTCATATATAAATATAGGATTTTGCTGATCCTACATTTTGGATTGGAACTATTAACTCGTAGGTATAAGTGTGTGTTTGGATTAGCTTTTTTTAATAGATTTTACGACTTACGAGGTAAGTGTGTGTGAGGAGTTTTGTCTCGGGTTGCGTAAATCATGGTTTGGGATGTTGTCAAACACACACTAAGAGAAGTTAAAGTAGCTATTAGGTAAAAATTATATGTTTTTTTTAAACTCTTTTTAATCATCGGATGGAACTACCTTTTAATATATATTTTTTAATATGTTCAGTTAATATGAATAATTTTAAAAAATTATAAATTTAAAAGTACAATAAAATCAAAATAAACCCTATAATTAGCTTTTACACTAACAAACAAATGAGAAATATTTACATACTCCCAGAGCGTCACCTCATATATACTCTAACGAATTAAAATATAATAATTCATCTTACATTAATCTTCTATCACAGATAAATCATCAATAAACATGATTGGGAAACTAAGAATCCCTATACAATGGCCCATTCCGAGGGGAGAGGGATTTTCCTTTTTATTTCTCTCATTTTTTCTAAAAAAACTTGTATTCCTCGGTTTTTGGGTGAAACAGACACCAGGAAAAAAAACAGCCAATAACGCTGAGATTTTACAATCTCAATAACTTTTTTTTTTGAAATAAAGGAATAAATCACAAAAAAAAAAAAAAAAAAAAGGAGGACATATCAGTAGAGAGATTAGATATGATGTAGAGATACGGGCGAGACGCCGTGGACAAGATCCACGTGTCCAGATGGCCAATAGAGAAAGCAAAGCGCGAGATTAGGTGTGACAGGCTGTAGAGTAAGATGCAAAGCGCGTGGTGTGAGGGAGATCTCGGTCTTTAAATGGATTGACGCTCCCCACTATTTCGGCAAACCAACGGTGGAGGATTTCCGGTTTTCGACAGAGGAAGACACTGGTGGTTCCCACTTCCCACTTCGGAGTTTGATACGATGCCTTGCAAATAAATAATTAATCAAATGATTGTTTAAAATATTTTTTCGTGTGTCCATCAATTTTAAATATATTTTTGTGTAATTTTATACTTAATTTAAATAACTTAGGGTGTTGAATACATCTGAAAAATATTTCAGGGTATTGAATATATAAAAAGATAGTTTAAAATATTGCCTTACATAAAAAAATATTTTAAAATGCTTGGTACATTAGAAAAAATATTTTAAAATATTAGATATACTAAAAAAATACGTTAATATACTGCATGAAGAAATATTTTAGAATGCTGGATAATGCCTTAACCCTTAAATAACTACCAAATAATAAGGGGGTGGCGTATGTGATGGGATTTTTTTTTATTTTTTTGGGTCGAAACATGTGATGGTATTCCTACTGAGCATTTGGCACGTAATGCCTCCAGAGTCCAACATGGAATTAAGCCTTTTTGGTCCCCACTAGCGGGGTAGTAGCGGGGTATTGCTCACGTGAATGTGTTCCTCCGGAACTAACAACAACAATTAATAATCTATGTCAATGTTAAAAACACACAGTGACACAATATTTTTAAAAGTGAAAATCACTTTTAGTTCTCAAACAAATAAGATATTATCAAAAAGTCCTTGATTACAACTCTAAAAATGTGTATTCACAATTTATTGATTGTGTTTTACAACCTCCAAAATCTTTTTAATAATATCTTACTTATTTGGGATTTAAGAATGATTTTCCCTTTTTAAAATGTGCAAACTTAGATAGTCCCGCGAAATGGCATATTTTTTAAAATGCTTCTTTGGTACTAGTCATATTTGTTATGAAGTGATGATACTGCCTAGGTAAAGCAAATAGAACTTCAAATGAGGGGGCAAAAAACAAAAGAAAAGAGAACTCCATCCAGGCATCCACTATTGGCCTCTCCTGATTAGATAATTATTGAGAATAATGATAGTTTTAATTAGATAAAATGATAACAAAAATATTAGACCACAATACCTATTATTTTTAAAGTGTAGGTTTAGATTTTAAGTGTTAGTGTAATAGTGTTATCTATTTAACACACTATCATAGTTTATTTGGTCGAATTAATAAAAAAAAATTATCATTCTTTATTTCAATATTCTTCTTAATTTCATATGTAATAACCTTTTCATTCCCGGCAACAAGAAAATTATAATTATCATTATGTTTTGTATATAAATTAAATTCTCATTTCATAAAAAAGCTAGAAAACATATTAATGTGATTATTTATTCATGCTTATTTTTTATCATAATCGTAATGAGTATTACATTTTTTTTTTTTTTTTTGCGTTTGTGTTTACCTTTGTGCCTTTTTGGCCAAATGCTTGGCTCTGTGTTTATTCTTTTATATAAATTAATATTGTGATTTGAGAATATCAAGGGCCGGTGACATCTGCGTACAACAAATAAATAAATAAAGCCACCCTTTGCATCAACCTAAAAATATATACTCGTACTAATTAAGTAGGATTTATTTATATATGTGTGTTTTAATTAATACATTAGTAGCGACGCTTGCCTTGTAATGAAGAGATCAAGTTGGAAAATTTTGGAAGATTTGGATTTGGTGTGAAATCTGGTCGGATCTTGCTTTGTGCGATGCGATGTGTCTTTTTTCAATACAAAACTCTAGCCCTTCTTCATCTTTTTCCTGTGTCCTCCTTCTTCTCCTTCCCCTCCATTAGCTACGAACCAGTCATCCACAAAACCAGACAAGCATCGCTACTCTCTCTTCCCTTCCATTCTCTTATCTTCTCTAGCACCTTTACCTTCCTGTGATTCTAGGTTTTTGATTTTCCATCTGAAAATGGGAATGGCCTGTGAGTCCCAATTTCATGTGCTGGCCGTCGATGACAGCCTGATCGATCGGAAGCTTATTGAGAGGCTCCTCAAAACCTCCTCCTATCAAGGTAAGATAAAACAATCCTCTTATTTTCTTGATCGACGATTACTTATCTGGTTTTAATGAACTCCGTTATGTCAATGCAGTTACCACTGTTGATTCCGGTAGCAAGGCTTTAGAGTTTCTGGGTTTGCGTGACAATGGTCAGGCCGACCCTAATACACCTTCCGTGTCTCCTCACAGTAGTCAGGTATTGTTTGTTATAGTTTCTGCTCAGAATGTATGAGATTCCTCCATTTTCTTCTTGCCTTTTCGCCCTCCATGAAGTTTCTTTTTCTGGATGTCTGAACTGAAGGTCTTATGGTTTTTGCATTTTCTCACAGGAAGTGGGTGTGAACCTTGTTATTACAGACTACTGTATGCCTGGCATGACTGGCTATGACTTACTCAAGAAAATCAAGGTGTGCTTTGATTTCTAGCTCTGACGATTCTTCATCTGTTATATAATTTAATTTGTCAAACAATCTGCTGGTTTCTATTAGTTAATTACAGGACCTGTGTCTCCTTCTGCTTTTATTGGGAACACTTGCCTTAACATTTCGAAACTCTGAATCTGAATCCCATATTGCCATGGCTTAAAACTGTCAATTTCCTTAGTTTTATTGATCAGGCAATTAGCCATATAATAGATATCAATTCCTATCTGAGTTACAATTTACCATTGGAAACAAATCTGGTTTAATACAATCACAAGATGTGATTTTAAAACATGCCCTGCTTTAGTAGCTAGGAAGTAGCTGAAGAATTCTATAAGAATCTCTGAAAATTTTGTGATGGCAAATTCTGCCTGGGAGGCAAGAAACTTGAAAATGACAGAGCATTACTTTTTGGTATTTCAGGAATCTTCGTCTTTGAGAAACATACCAGTGGTGATTATGTCATCCGAAAATGTGCCTTCCAGGATTAGCAAGTGCTTAGAAGAAGGTGCAGAGGAATTTTTCTTGAAGCCAGTGAAGCCAGCTGATCTGAATAAGCTTAGACCTCATATGATGAAGACCCAGAAATTGAAGGATCAAGCACAAAAAGGAGATGAAAAGCTTGAAACCCCAGAGATTCAACTAGGACCACAATCACTAGTAGAACAACAACATCAACAGTCAGTGCAGATAGTCAGTACAAACAAGAGGAAAACTGTGGAAGAGGGGCTTTCGCTTGAAACTGATAGAACAAGAACAAGATACAATGGCATAGCCACTATGGTCTGATGAAGAATCATGCCAGATTATTTTCTTTCGGTTTTAAAAATGGAATTCTCATGTATCTTTTTCTTAATCTCGCACTGTACACATTTCCTGGAAATATTTCCTTCCAATTTTGCTTCCCAAACATATCACTCCAGATGAAACAAAAGTTCAAACACGCATGAAAAATCAGATGATTGTATGCTTTTGGGCGTAAAAACAATATCTTTTGCACCCAAGGATGTTCCTGAGAATCAGATTCAAGTCGCATTAAAGTGAGGAATGGCTGCAATGATAGCTGCATTAGCTACAAGACAACTGCCGTATCCTTCTAGTTCATGTTAACTGATTCTCACAAAATATCGTTGAGGTTGGCATGAACATGGTAACTGGCCTTTCTTATTAACGTCGTTTACTGGCAGTTGATTGCAATTTAATATTGAGGGTGGAAACTGACTGTTGCAATCGTCGAAGTTGTACTCAGAAGGCATTATTTTTCTCCTGTTGGATTTGGATTTAAACTTCATTTTCCTGATCAATATCAATGGTTATGTTTGATGTTACCACGAAAATAAATTGTTGAGTAACTCGGAAAGGAATTAAAAAAAATATGGAAGATAAGGTTCGTGATATATTTATGTGGTAGTATTTGTTATATTTAACACTTTTATTCAAGTCTTTACGCCACGCCTTCCTTTTCCCCCCGACTTTGATCGAATCTTTTGATCTGACTGTATTGTGATTCTGAACAACTCAGCAAATGATTTACAAAACGGTTAGAGAAGGTTGATGATATCTTCTTTTGTGATATTTGTTATATTAAATGCGTTTATTTAAGTTTTTTATTTTATGCTCATACTATTCTTCGTCAAGTTTAAAAACGTTTGATTGAATCTCTGACTCTTTCGTCGTTTTGAATGAATCATAATTAATTTGGTATCCATGGTCCCCCTCCTAAACTTCTCGCAATTTTTGTTTTTTGGGCAGCTAATGGATGATGCATCTGTTGTTTTCTCTTTTGGGGTGCAAAGGCTTATGTTTTATTGTGACTAGTTCAAAATTCATAATACACAAAATAGCACGAGATTAGGTGGAATTTTGAGGGTGAATTAGGCGCAAAACTATCAAATCATTAATGAGACGTCTATCAAAAGAACACATGTTTGGCTGTGGTGAAAGAGGCGGTGCGCAGTCCTATAAGCACAGCCTCTAACATGTTTCTAGGTTTCAAATTACTGTTCTTTGGCCAGCGCTTATTAAAGGAAAACATGTCTCCTCTCTGTCTAACCATTTTGTTTCTGTTCTTAATTACTGTACCTGTCACTATATACAAAAGCACGCCTAAATCCACGAAATTTGGAATTTTTAGCCAATGGCATGTGTATAAGGTCAATCATGGATCAAATACGACGAATGATGATAATGATCGATGAGCGATCAATTTCAATTTAGACCAGTTTCTTGTTTCTATTCGAAGCATATCCTTGATAAAATCTTCAAGATTTGAGGTCATCTTTATCACCCATAGCGAATTTACTCACCTGTCAGTTCATTGGTTATTCTGGCGTGGTGATTGAGGAGCGTTCATGGGAATGATTTGACTGTAAATAGTTGAGAAGTTGATGGGATATGTTATTCCAAGTAACTGTGGACCACAAACTCCAATTTCATTATTTTGTTTAATTTATTTTTCCCTTGCAGCTGATGAGAGATAATGCAAAATCAGGTTTCATCCTCCTAGTCAGTCTAACAATATGTGATTCGCTTTCATGAACAATGCAGAAATTAAAACCAGATGTTATGTTTTGAAATCAATATCTGCTTTATCCGATTTCTTCAATATTAACGAATATTTAAATTAGACTTTCAACTTGGTAAATTGTTTACACAATGTCTCTTTTCTCGATAGTATTGGCAGCCATGGCCAGATGCTGCAGAGACAACATAACAATTAGAACTTCGGAGCTTCAAGCGGTGAAAATGGAAAACATGAACATTCAAATATCAAAACACACATCATATTGGAAAAATTGGGCAAAAATTCCCCATTAAAAAATTTATTGGATGGTGAAAGCAATGTTGCTCTGTAAAATTTGTATACGAAGAACAACGTTGCTTTCACTTAAATCTCCTTAGCAATAAAATTTTCAATAGGAGACTTATCCCAATTTTCCCTCTATTTAATCACGGCTATTTTCTTCATCCATGCAAACATTGCGGGAACAAGGGATTCCCAACGCTCAATTATTTTTGACAATGGCCACCTGAACGTGTTTTTTCTCTCCTTGCCGGATAAATATACACAAATTGTACCATTCTTAATTTACAAGAGACTACATCCTACAACTATGGTTTCATGTCAGGGAATAGTTTATACCAAACCGTATGCCTAAGAATCATATTTTATTTTGACTAAATCTCATCTATTGGAAAAAAAAAACCCACAAAGATCTCAACACCAGACTGACACACTGGAACGAAAGGCAACGTTCCTGAACATGAATCTTATCCCCTTCTTCCCGTAGCCTCCACATATCTGCACGACAGAAAAAGTGACGTTTGATTAGTTTTCTTGATCATTCTTGTACCGCCTACTGAATTCCCAACAAATATCACCGGGATCAACACATTGTATTTATATGCACTATAGAATAAAAAACACCCACTAAACCAAACAAATAAAACAACACATACAATACAAACGAAAAATCCACTAACAAGTTACATAATCAAAACCTGTCTTCACTCCACAGGGACTCTAATTTAAATTCATCTTGACCCAGTTGACTCAATTTTAGGAGGCCACTTGAATTAAAATGGCCTCTGCCAGGACAATATGAGGAACATGATAAACACTGAATGACTGAAACACAACTCTTCGTCACATTTTGCCTGTCATTTTCTGAAAGGTTGTTCAGCAGATCTTGTCTTAATTGATCGAAATACACTTATTCCCACTTCACTACCTAGATGTTATGATCCCCATAACAGTCTCTTGCTTAAACTACGAAATTAATCCTCTTATGGCTATTGCAAGAACTCAAACCTCAACAGGTTATCTTTTTTTCAAGATGATTAACTGTAAGTGCTTTTAAAACCTATGTCTGTTTTCATGAAACACTTTTTGGTTCCTATATATCAGGACCCCTAACTCCAAGTTACAAGTTCTTGAACCTGGCACTAAGGATTAAAAACTAAACCATAGTCCATGGAGGCCACCAAAATAAATCCACAGGGTTCAAAACAGTGGTAGTGATGATTGTGCAACTTACCCATGTGAGATTATGACCTACAGGAGGGCAATTGGATGCTGAAATATTCACAGAACCAACCTGATTAAAGTTATATCAGAACTACAGGTAAGAACCTCTACTGATTTCAAGTTATACTTCACAGTGAAGTGCTGATTGCCAACACATCTACAATCTAATCAACTGGACACTACATAAATGGCTAAGAGAAGAAACCCGCAATTATTTAGAACTGTCATATACTCATATCCAGCGTTTCTTTAACTAAATACTCTTCCCTCAAACCAGTTTCGTACAATGTCCTATTGTACCTGATCGTCGGTTCATAGCCCCCAAACAATCCATCTTAACTTACTAAATCACTGCTCTATTATCCTGTAGCCATATCAACCTCTTCTTTATTTTTTTGTTGCCAACATGTCAACCTCTTCTAATCTTTCACTAAGAATGCAATAAAATATATCAGCTTCCATCTGATAGCCAATTCAGAAATAGTAGGTGGCAGTGTCAACTGCCAGGCGCAGCCACAAAGGAACACAGCAATTCAGGATTCCCATATTGAAAATTGAACAGCCCATTGTGCTGATCTCAGCTCAAATTATACAGCAAACGCAAGCTGAGTTGATCTCTTTCGTCAATACATTCAAAAAACTGACTAAAAATAAGATTTAAAATATAGGGGAGAAAAGGATGCACAGCCAATTTTTTCAACAAATCTTTCAGCTAATTAAACAAGTATAGTTTCAGAGACCGATAAAATGGAGCAAGAAAAAGCATATAAATGGCTTCGTGAGAGACGAACCAGAGGCGAAGCAAAGGTGAATTAGGTTTTTGAATCATCCAACATTGAAGGGGCCAATATCACCGGATCGAAGAGAACTAGCAACCTCGTCGGCAACAGTTAAGCACGAAGATACCCACCCAGCCAAAGCAATCCACACCATCTTCGCCATCCAGAGACTCATGCTCCATGGCACTGCCATATTCAGCTTCTCCCGCTGTGGCTTCTCAAGGAAGTGCCAGAGATTGATGAAAAGAAACCATGTGGGAAAGAATAAAGGGGAGAGTGATTGAAAACTTATATGTAAATAAGTAATTATTAAAGACAACTTTTTAACGTGATTTCGGAGGGCTTCTGTTTTTGATGAATGATGAATATCAATTGCCTCACCAAACTTCTAGAATTTTTCGTTGAATCATGATTCATGGATGGGTAATTATTTTTTAAACGCCCCGCGGAGAAACAAAAAATGGGGTAAAACTAATTTTTTTGCCTGCAAAATAAAAATGATACCTTTAAAATATATTAGTATTGACTATCGAATGACTTAGTTCTAACAACTCTGTAAAGATAATTTAGTGGTTTCAGGGGAGGAAGAAAGAATAGATTTTTTATGAATTAAAGATTCAAAATAAGTTAAAGCTCAATGAAGTTCAGTATAAACAAAACTCCATACAAATTAAAGAATAGTTTTTTATCCTCACTCTTTGTTGTATTCTGTGTGATCCATTTCCATGTTGCGTTGGGATATTTTGGAGACTTGGGCAATGACTTCACAATTCCAATGGAAAATTTCAAAGCTACTATTGGAAAATGCAAGCATCAGCGTCAATGGTGGCGTTTTCTACTTTTCTTATACATACTCTGATACACGAGGAACGAGCAATTTGAATATTGAGCCATGGGATGATTAAAAAAAGAATATTAGAAGTAGAAACTCCAAAAAAATAATAAAATCCTCAAGCTTTCTTCTTATCTAGAAGGAGTTCTGGGCTTTCATGTAAATTCATTGTGTTTATTTTATGCCTTGCCGTCTTGTTTGGTTTGATTTTGATGTGTTTGCGTTTATGAATTCATTGCTGTTTTTTTTTTTTTGTTGTTCGAAGCATTGCTGTTCATGAGTCCTTTTCCCAATCAGTAATCTGAATATGAATATTTCCGTCCAAAGTACTCTCTTCAGTCCTAATTATAAGATAAAATTGATTTTTTTTGAGAAATTAAGGAAACCAATTAAATTACTTTAAAGTATTTTTATTTTTATTTTTTCTTCAAACTAATTAATTTGACTAATAAACTAATATATAATCTAATGATACTAAAAATATAAACACTCTGAAATAATTTAATTGGCTTTCTTAATTTCTCTAAAAAAAATCAATCTTATCTTATAACTAGGATCGAAGGAGTATAATTTTTTCGCCGACACTAGGCAATCTTGCTAGCGTCGTCTGGTGAGTGATTAAAGCAGCGTTAAGTTAGAAACAGAACAAATTATCCTTCCTCGTATGATTAGACTCACTCAACACGAAATGACTAATGACTCGGGCCAGGGAAACAGGCTGAATCTATCCGGCTGGCTCATTTAACGCTGCATAAATAGAGGGTCAGGCTTAAAAATTTCACTCCCTCCAATTCACAATATAAGATACTTCAGCTTTATAACAAAAAATACGAATTAACAGTTAAATTATTTAATAGGTCTTAAAGTATAATTTTTTTCTATTTTTATTCTTCTTGAAAAAATGTGTTTAATTATATTAAAAATGTTATTTTAGAGAGAAGAGGATATAGTGAGTGAACAAAATTGAAAAGTAGGTATTAATCACAAGGATAAAATAGAAAAAAAAATTAATTAAACTAGATGTGACTTATATTCTGAGTCATGTCGTCCTTCGAGAAATACATATATTGTGCGGACCAACAGAAGTAGCATTTTGGCGTAAATGGTTCCTTAGGCTTGTAGTTGTCAAGGATCAACTCATTCAATGCCCGTTCAGTTCACAGAATCAGAGGTAATGTAATGGAACGTAATATAATTATGATTACATGGATTTGTTTGGTTCTTCATTAAGAAAAGATGATGTATATACATAAAAACGTTTAGTTGAATTATATCAAATATAAGAATATATGGGAATAATAAGTAGGAGACAAAATTACTTCTGACTATACATATATATGTATAATGTAGATGTTGGGTTTATGATGATTTTTTTAATTGATGTAGTGTACATGTTGAATTCATAGTAATTTTTTAATATTTAATGGTGAAAATATTATGCAATATGTTGAGTTCATAATAATTTTTTTAATATTTAATGGTGGGAATATTATTTAAAGCGTTATTTTAATATTTTTATTGGTAGAATATAAATTTTTTTAATGGGGGAATATTTTCTAAATTTTATATTATTAATTAATTTTTTTAATATTTGATGGTGGTAATTATTTAATATTTAACCACATTTATGAATAGGGACTTTGATCGATTTAAAAAATTATAATGACACTAATATCTTTTTCACTTGATTATAAGATGTCTGCATCCTCATTCATCAATCCTAATAGTGTAATCTTCTTTACATTATATAAACTCAAACAAATGTTATAATTAGTTTATTGCATTAGGATTACATGTGATCCTCTCCTATGGAATCGAACTAAACAAGCTATTAAGCACACACGCAATTTTTTTTTTTCATTTGATGTATTTTTTTAATCATTTTAACTATTATATTTGTTTATTTTTACATCATGTTTTCATGTTTTACCATGGATTAAAATAATTTCAAATAAGCACTAGCCAAATAAAAATAAACTAGTTAAAATAATTTCCACCATCCCTGTCAAGTGTCAACTATCTAGTGAAAGGAAGTATTCATTTATACTCTTATTTTGCTACATTGTCATTTATGCTTTTTATCACAAATACATCATAATTATACTGAGTCTGAGACTTTTTTCTTTTCATGGAATATGTATACCATATTACCATTAACTCAAAAAACAAGGAGTTACCGCCATAAACCTAGAATTGAGAGGCAAGACAACCTCCTATAACCCTTCATCAAGTCAAGCATTGCCTTTTAATGGGGAGGTGGTGGCTGATCAATGATGCAAAAATCTCATACAAGATTATGTGCAAGTTTTGCTAAACTAGCTGTTATGCTAATTGTTTCTCTGGTACTCAATACATTACAACATGTCAATCCCAATGTATAAGAAGTCTAGGCTCTTCGACAATATCCTTATAGCGATGGTTTGTACCACGTCCTCCAAAGAGCAAGTTAACCACCCCAACACAATTAGAGACTACTTTAACTTTCTTGCATCCACGAGCCTAGCACAAGTGGAGTCCATGGATTATGCCCGACAACTTTGTGATGCTAGTTAGAACCGATGCGAGTTTACAGATGTATCCACATTGCTAACCCCCCTCCTCTAATAACTCCTCTGCATCCATTGCTTCCTAATGTTAGGACTGAGGTGTATCTACTTTTATAAAGGGAAAACTAATCTAGCAGTCCTTCCAGTTTCATCCAATTTTAATTTAGATTCCTCTAATTTTCTTTCCTTTTTTTTTTTTTCCTTATTGTTTGATCAATTAATGGTGCCACTCTTTCTGTTTATATTCCGTTAATTTAAGCTGAATATCCGACTAAGCCCACACTGGATTGCCACGTACATTCTGCACTGGCAAAAAAAAAAAACCTAGAATTCTTCCGCATCTTCTTCGGCGTTTTTGTCTGCTTCAGGTATTAGAACGATTCAACCATTGGAGATATGTCTCTGAGCCTGCATTGCAGAACAATTTCGAAAGTAGCGATTCAACGAAGGTGAATGACTGCCCCTGATTTCAAAGCAAAAATGTTCCCTAGGCAACAAAGTTCCCCAAAAAGTTCAACCCATATCCCACATCTCCGCGTTCTACTTTGAAAATATCACCCTTCAAGAACAGCTTCAAATTCCAGGGAAGTTATTCCATATTTTGATTTCTATGATTTTCTTCGATTGTATCAATTGTGTGAGATTTATTGACTTGGAGGATTTCTTTTGTCTTTTCAGCTAGTTTCCCATCATGTAGAGTAGTTGCAAAATTTGTTTGGATGGCATCAAAACTAGTTAGGGGACGACCATTGACACTGGAAACTGTACTCATGCCTTTCACTTTCCGTATATTGCAGTCTATTGTGTACGAAAATGACCAAGATGATGAATTGACGAAGATGATGCGGAAGAATTCTAGGGATTTTTTTCACCAATTCAAAATCTGCATGGCAATCAGTGTGCTTAGTTAGATATTGTTTTACCCCAAATCATTGCCATGTCAGTTTAAATTGACGGAATCTAAACAGAAGGAATGGTACTATTAACTGAGCAAACAATAGGGATTAAATAAACGAGAACAAAACTAAGGAAAATCTCATATAAATATCATTTTAATTGTCAAAAAGTCTCTTATAACTTAGAAAAGACAGATAGGTGATCAAAGAATAATCTGTGTTACTGAAGTTTAAGGCTAAAAACTAAAATACCTCTCAACTCATTTACTCACACCCACCTCCAGAAAACTGAATCACTCCTTGTCGTTCCTTTCGGTTCTGTCGCAAAAGGGTTTTCTGTCGTTCCTTTCGGTTTTGTCGGAGAGGGGCTCCAGAAAACTGAACTTAAGCCTAGGTGTGCAAATCTGGGAGTAGTTATTTTGCAAGTCATCTTTTGGTTTATGTATAATGATTTGGATCCCTTCAGATATTTTGGTTAGAATGGTTATGACATATATGATGTGCTTTATGTAAATACTGTTTTTTATTAAAACAATAGGTTATACCTTGGGAATGACAAAAAACATTAGGTGCTGGTGGAATCGTAATGTTCACTTGTCATTGGACAATGTATTTGATAGTTGTTGTCAGTAAGAATCTAATGTTTTGTAAATTCCATTACTGTACTTGTCATTTCCATTGAAACAGTTGTTTATGGTGACATGTGATGTAATTCAAGTGCACACGAAAGAACACCTTCTTTTGGGTTAATGCCTTCTATGCATTGGGTGTAAGTGGAATGAATGATGTTAAATTCTTTGTTGACAATGTTTTTGGTAGGTGCTGTCAGTAAGAATCTGATGTTTTGTAAATTCCATTATTGTACTTGTCATTTCCATTAAAACAGTTGTTAATGGTGACAGCTTCCAACCATTTAATTATAGTTGAAGGAACGCCTTCTTCTGGGTTCATGGCTTGTATACATTGGGTGTAGATAGAATAAGTAATGTTAAATTGTCATTTGAATCCTTTACGTAGTAGTTGCTATGATAAACATTTGTGGTTTTTGTCAATGTCATTCGAACTTGCCTTTACCATTATGAAACTTGTCATTCTCATTACCATTTTCGTCAAAACCATTAAAGACTTTGTTAATTCTATTAGTGAATTTGTCAGCGTCCCCCCTCTGGGCAAACACTTACTTAGCCACATAAAGTTTGGAACCATTATGAAACTTGTCATTCACATTACCATTCTCATCAAAACCATTAAAGACTTTATTAATTCCATTAGTGAATTTGTCAGCGTCCCCCCTCTGGGCAAACACTTGGCCACATAAAGTTTGAAACCATTATGAAACTTGTCATTCCCATCCCATTACCATTCTCGTCAAAACCATTAAAGACTTTGTTAATTCCATTAGTGAATTTGTCAGTGTCCCCCTCTCTGGGCAAACACTTACCCACATAAAGTTTGGAACCATTATGAAACTTGTCATTCCCATTACCATTCTCGTCAAAACCATTAACCACCTTGTCATTCTCATTATTAAACCTATCAGAGGCCACCCCTTTTGGCCAATCCACACATAATGTTTGGTTGGATTAATTTGTCATTTCCATTACCATTATTGCCAAAAGCATTAAAAACCTTGTCATTCCCATTATTCAACCTGTCAGAGGCCACCCCTTTTGGGCCAACACTCAACACACAATATTTCTTGATTTACTTGCTTCCTGTGCAACAACAATGCATATTATCAAATTGTGGGAATAAATGGACTATAGCTTTACTAAATTTACATACACAGTAACAATACATCACAAAAGGCCATTGCTATGAAATAATATACAAACTCGGTTACCAAAATAAAAACTTTACTACGTCACACAAAAATGCAGTGCTTGCTTACTAAGTTAGACAGCAGGTTTTAAGATCTTTACAACAATGATGAATTCTAACAAAATAATTGTTTCGGATTTTGGGACGACGACGAGCCTTGCTAGCGAATGAAACCCTTATATTAGAGAACCGAAAGGAGTGTTCAATTTTCTGGAACCCTTCTACGACAGAACCGAAAGGATTAAGGAAGGACAGAGGAGTGATTCAGTTTTCTGGAGCCTCTCTCAGACAGAACTGAAAGGAACGACAGAAAATCCTTCTGCGACAGAACCAAAAGGAACGATAGAGGAGTGATTCAGTTTTCTTGAGCCCTTCTACGGCAGAATTGAAAGGAACGACATAGAGTGATTCAGTTTTTTGGAGGTGAGTGTGAGTAAATGAGTTGAGGGGCATTTTGGTCTTTAGCCTTAAATTTCAGTAACCCAGATTGGTCCTTGATCACCTATTTGTCTTTTCCAAGTTATAAGAGACTTTTGTGGGTTTTGACAATTGAAATGATATTTATATAGGATTTTCTCAAAAAACTACAAGGACATAAATCAAAATTGGGAGAAATGGTAAGGATTGCCATATCAGTTTTCCCTTCTACAAACCTACTGTAAAAACATTATCCCCTTGTTCCCTTCGATGGTGTGGACCATAAAAGGAACATTTGGATAGAAGATCCTGGACCCAATAGGGTTTGACTAGAGTTAGCACTAACATATAAAAAAAGGTTAATTAATAATAACCTACAAAGAGATTTATATTTGGGCCAATTCTTCTTATACGGCATCCTAAAAGGAGCCCACGGTCCACGGACACGGAGTTTGTAATTTAAATTCAAGATGGCAAAAGATGCTTTAGTAAAAGAGGGTATTTCCAACTCCTTCTTAGTGTGTGTTTGGATTAGCTTTTTTTAATAGCTTCTGGAGAAAAAATGGAGAATAGCTTTTAGAGAATAGATTATAAGAAGAATAGATTATGAGAAAAAAGTGATTTTGATAAAATGAGAGTGTTTGGATGTTTTGATCAGAATAGCTTTTTTCATGGTCAAATTACTAAAAAGGACATTAACTTTTGTGATAATTACATATAAAGAATAAGATTATATTTTATGTATTATTTAAGGATTAATGTCAAATTTAACATTAAATTTCATAATTAATACCAAAAATGAAATAATTTTGTCTATATGTAATGTTAATTAATTTAACTAATTTTTTTTAATATAATTAAATTAGATAAATAAATCTTAAATAGGATAAGAGGGAGTATTAAAATTTTAAAATTCTTAAAAAAAAAAGAGAAAAAACGTTGAAATTCAAAAAAATAAAAAAGATGAGAGAGAGAGTGTGATGTGGGGCCCACAAACATAAAAAGAACCAATGAGAATGAGAGGGTGAGACCCACAAAGTTGAAAAAGCTCAAAAAAATGGATTCTTCCCAAACCAAGGTTTGGGCCTCCCAAACCATGGTTTCACATGCAAAATAGATTCTACAAAAATAGTGAGTGTTTGGATAAATTTTTGCCAAACCATGGTTTGGCCTCAAAAGCAATTAAAAAAATTGCATCCAAACACCCTCTTATATGATACGTGTCCTTCTTCTATGACGATCCGGATAACCAACTAGATCATGGGATTCAGTCCCCACTGAAATTTGTTTTATGTTTATCGGGCTTTAAGCCTTCTTATGTATAAAAAAAAAATTTAAATTCATAATTTTTTAATATCCATATCCTCGTACTATATTTTTTGAAACTCGTCAAATGGGCGGGATCGGAAGAGCGCTCACTTCATTCTCATCATTTCACATTCTCCCCGCTCCGATCTGCCTCTAGCCGTCTCACATACTCGTTGCCCGCCTCTGTTCGTCGTCATCCTCCTCCCTCCTTCGTGCTCCCCAAGAACAGGTATGCTTCTCTTTCCACTTTCCTCGCTTTCTTTCACTCTCTTCCCTACCGGCTCCTCTTTTCCACTCCCACTCTGTTAAACATTACAAATTATCATTGGTTACTTTTTAGAAAAATTCTGAGACCTTTACTTTTGTGCATTTCTTAATGAAAATAGGGAAAGCCATCTAACAGTGTGGCAACAAAAAATTTCCTGTTTCGACTGTTCAGCTGCATTTGAATTTTGGAGGTCACGCTTGGAGAACCTGAAGTGCGAGCAACGAAAAGAACAGGGAAAACCTCGCTCTCCCTCTCAAGCTCCATGGCTCCTCCCTTCGTCTTCCCCCGTACTCTTCTAGAACTAGAAGAAGATCACGATGATGACCGCCTCTGCGCCAAAAACCTTGTGGACGCTTCTTCACTTCGCGCCTCTGAACTCGAAGAATTTGTCAAAGGTCAGGATCCTTCCTTTTCCGCGTTTCACACATCCAAATTCTGTTCTCTATGAAATTCGCTATTCCACAATAAACTATAATCTTATCCGATTTAATTCAGCCACTGTCGGTTTTTGTTACCTATTGGATCGGTAATTCCGCTGGCCTAAATCATGCATATAATGGATTCAATTTAACAAAATTCAACTTGGCCTTGTCTCATTAAATTGCTAAACAAAAATGTTCGATTAGCAGAACTTAACTATCAGCTTATTCGTCTAAACAGGCGTGTCCTTTGATCTTTCCGATAAAGAATTGTTTTGTGTTGAAGATCAAGATGTTTTTGATCGGGTGTACTCATTGATTCGGGGTTATGGTAGTCTGCCTCCATCTTGCAAGTTGAATATTGTCGAAAGTCTTCGTTCCAACGTCAGTGTGCTTTTACCTAATGTGGACTCGCTCCTAAGGGCATCTCAAGGTCAGGATGAAGAGATTCCAGTACTAGATCGTGTTGCTTCTCATCGCAATGCTTTTAAAATATATACATACTTCCTCCTAAACATAGTTCTCGCCGAAGAGTTCAACAGTGGTTCCAACAACAGTTTGAAGGTCTTGCATTTCACTAATTTTTAATTTTTCCTAAACATCATCATAAGTTTTTGCCTTTTAAGCCAGGGATGCATATATCCCTTTGTCATAGTCAATTGAAGCATTTATTTTAGTTCAGGTAACGGCTAGCACTCACAGGAAGAAACAACCTGTGAATTCATGGAATTGGGAGGCACAGAGAGGCCGAATACTTAGTCTTATTGCTAACTCACTGGAGATCAACCTTGAACTGCTTTTTGGTTTGCCAGACCCAGATGAAAATTATTTGTCTTTTGTTACAAAGTAAGCAGTCTGTCTTTTAGTGCGGTAGGTAGATATATGTATTTCCTTCCTAGTGATTTTTTTTTGTGGCAACCTCCTTACTTGACATTTCCTTCTTGTAGAAATGTGTTCTCTTTGTTTGAGAAACCGATGCTCCTTAAAGATTCTGAAGCAAAAGATGCTCTATGTCGTATTATTGGGGCTTGCTCTACAAAGTACCATTACATGGCACAATCGTGTGCATCCATGATGCACCTAATTCACAAGTATGATTTTGTTGTTGTCCACATGGCTGATGCAGTTGCGAATGCTGAGAAGAAGTATGCGGATGGAAGCATGGCCATCTCTCTTATTAGAGATATTGGAAGGACTAATCCAAAAGATTATGTAAGGGACACCGCTGGGGCTGAAAATGTGGGGCGTTTTCTTGTAGAGCTAGCTGATCGTCTTCCTAAGTTAGTTTCCACTAATATTGGCATTCTTATTCCACACTTTGGTGGTGAATCCTATAAGATTAGGAACGCTCTTGTTGGCGTGCTGGGAAAGCTAATAGCAAAGGCATTTAAGGATGTTGAGGGTGAAGCGAGCTCTAAATCTATTCGCCTGCGTACTAAGCAAGCTATGTTGGAAATCTTACTTGAACGTTGTAGAGATATGTCAGCTTATACAAGAAGTCGAGTTCTTCAGGTATGGGCTGAATTATGCGAAGAGCATTGTATTTCAATTGGTTTGTGGAATGAAGTTGCGGCGGTTGCCGCTGGTAGATTGGAGGACAAGAGTGCAATAGTCAGGAAATCTGCTTTAAACCTATTGATCATGATGCTGCAGCACAACCCATTTGGGCCACAGCTTCGAATAGCTTCATTTGAAGCAACCTTAGATCAGTATAAAAAGAGATTAAATGAGCTTGAGCCAGATATGCCTTCAGAAGATGTTACTAATGATTTACCGTCTGATGGCGATAACTGCCTTGGTGAAGGTGAAGTGGACAATTTAGATCCTGGACCTGTTGCGAAGAAGCATCAAGACAGTCTAACTGATAGTTGTATGTCCCAGCCAGGAGAGGTGACTGCTTTGCAAGATAGTAATCTGCCGGATGTTGGGAATTTGGAGCAGACTAGGGCATTGGTTGCATCGCTTGAGTCTGGACTAAGGTTCTCTAAATGTATATGTGCGACGATGCCTACCCTTGTCCAATTGATGGCTTCATCATCCGCTACTGATGTTGAAAACACAATTCTCTTGTTGATGAGGTGTAGACAGTTCCAAATTGATGGCTCAGAGGAATGTCTACGGAAAATGTTGCCATTGGTAAGCTTTCTATTCTTTCATGCTTATGGATTAGATGATGGTGTATTCCTCAATTAACTCTTTCTGGCGTTAGGTATTTTCCCAAGATAAGTCCATCTATGAAGCAGTGGAGAACGCTTTCAATACTATATATATCAGGAAGAACCCAGTTGAAACCTCCAAGAATCTCTCGAGTCTTGTTATTGATTCCAATATAGGAGATCTCGCAGCTCTTGAGTTTATAGTTGGTGCACTGGTCTCCAAGGGTGATTTATCTTCCAGCACTGTATGTTTTCTTCTGTTGTAATTTTATTAAGTAATATTTTGCATAAATCAATTGACAGCCTCCAGCTCTCGCTTTAGTATTGTCTTTTATGTTTGTATAATGTATGTGATAGACAACGTTGTTAGCCATACACTTCTTGTTTACTGAGAAGCAGGACTTTCTGTTGATGCTGGTTAAGAGCTTCAATTGCTGGTTTGAATTACCCTACAGATTCCTTATTCTCCTTCGTCAAATTAGTTTTTCATGCCCATTATTAGGCTTAGCTTCCATCAATTAATTTCATTTCTTTGCTATTTCAGATATCAGCATTATGGGATATTTTTTGCTTCAACATTAGTGGAACCACTGCGGAGCAAAGCCGTGGTGCTTTATCTGTTCTTTGCATGGTGGCAAATTCATCAGCCGGTGTTCTTGGCTCTCATTTACAGGACATCATTGATATTGGGTTTGGTCGTTGGGCTAAAGTTGACCCTTTGCTCGCCAGGACAGCATGTCTCGCTATTCAGAGACTGTCTGATGATGACAAGAAAAAATTGTTGGTTACTAGTGGTGCTCGGATATTTGGTATTCTGGAAAGTTTGATTACTGGCTCTTGGCTTCCAGGAAATATCTGGTATGCTGCTGCTGACAAAGCAATAGCTGCCATATATGCAATTCATCCTACCCCAGAAACCATGGCTGCTGACATGGTTAAAAGGACTCTGAATTCTTTGTTTAATGATTCCAGGGATGATCTGCAGAATGACAGTGATCCCAGTAAAGTCGGCATACTTACAACTGTTCAAGTAGCAGAACTAAGTAGATGTTTGTTTGTCATAAGTCATGTTGCCATGAATCAACTCGTATATATTGAATCGTGTTCTAAAAAAATTCAGAAACAGAAAATAGAGAAAGAAAAAATGGATGCTGAGAATCAGAGTAAAGATAGTAACGGGACAGCTCCACCTGGTACACAAAAGGTGTGGAAGAATTTTTTTCCAGTTATATTCTCTTCCTTGATAATTTTATCTATAACGTTTCAGCTTTTTGAAGATTTGTTTGCTGTTACAATTTCTTTCATACTTGCTATTTAGATTTTAATGTTAGTTTTCATTTTTCATTCTAAAAAAAGATTTGTTTGCGTAATGCGTTGCAGGATACCGATATAAATCAAGAGTTAGGTTTGGCCGCTTCCGAGGACGCAGCACTTGATGCTTTGTTTGAAAAAGCAGAGAAGGAAATCATTTCTGGTTGTTCAAATCAAAAGAATTTGATTGGAATCTGCGCGACTTTTTTGTCCAAGCTTTGTAGAAATTTTGGACTGATGCAGAAGGTGATTGTCTTAATTTTTTTAAGCCCTTCTCGCTTTCCCAGGTTCTTCGTTGCCAGCACTAAACGTAAGATATCATGTAAAATACAACCAATGGATTTTGCTACCAAGCACTAAACGTAAGGTTGATAAATTATTTTAGAAGTGATGAAAAGTGTCTTGAATTTTTGAAAATCAGAATATTATAATGCAGCTGTTCTTTTTTTAAATCATCATGTTACTCCCAAAGTAATAATTAATAGTCCTACACTCCTACTCACTTGTATAACTTCTATGAATTCAGTACCCAGAATTGCAGGCGTCAGCAATGCTAGCTTTATGTCGATTCATGATTATTGATGCAGAGTTTTGGTGAGTTCTTTGCTACTTCCCCCCACATCCACCTTCCTATTTATTAATGTCTTGTGGAGAATGAAATAATTTTCGTGATTCGTTTTCAGTGATGCAAATCTCCAGCTCCTATTCACAGTTGTCGAAAGTGCAAATTCAGAAACTGTTCGTTCTAACTGTACCATTGCACTGGGTGACTTAGCAGTTCGGTTTCCCAATCTTTTAGAACCATGGACAGAAAACATGTATGCCCGCCTTAGGGATCCTTGCGTTTCTGTAAGGAAGAATGCTGTTCTGGTGCTTTCACATCTCATACTGAATGACATGATGAAGGTAGATGTTGCAGTAACTTTGTTTTCTTTTTCAATTTTTGCTGTTAAAGTGATGCTGATGTATCATTTCTTGATCAGGTAAAAGGTTACATCAACGAAATGGCTGTAAGATTAGAGGATGAAGACAAGAGAATTTCAAGTCTCGCTAAGCTATTTTTTCATGAACTTTCCAAAAAAGGTTTCTCTCTTATACTTTAATAATTCTTTATATATATGCAAAGTATATTTTATAAATAATGTATTTGTACTCTTCCCTGTTCGCGGTCATATTGACCGTTGGATGAAAATATCCAAATTTAATAAAATAGTTGTCTAGAATGTCGAATAGGTAGGGTACATATGCATTTTTAGACATAAAAGAGATGCCCTTGTGAGAAGAAAAGTTATACTAGTACTATCCTATTATTTTCTCCTAATGTTCCCTTCTATAAGGAAATGGCATCTAATTTATTTCTTCTCTTTATGGCATCAGGAAGCAATCCAATCTATAATTTACTTCCAGATATACTCAGCAAATTATCCAATCAGAATCTTACTGAGGATTCTTTCTGCAACATAATGCAATTTCTAATTGCTTCGATCAAAAAGGTATATGATACTTTGAATGTTCAGTAATTCTGATTGATGTTTCTGGTTGTAATATTCACGAGTTCTCTTGAATTCTTTCAGGACAAACAAATGGAATCTCTTGTGGAAAAGCTATGCAATAGGTTCAGTGGCGTTACAGGTATTTTTTTTTTTATCTGAGAATACCTTGACACTCCTGTTAATATTGAGTAAGCAAAATCACGGGTGTTGATTAGCCAGCAAAGGATGGACTGTTTGTTACACAATTGAAGGCTTGATAATGTCTATACTTGGGTGATTTCTGAGATTGTTTTTGGGGGGAATTTTTTCTTCAGTATTCCAATTAAGACAATGAAGAACTGAGGTCACTAGTTTTATACGAATTTCTGTTTGAAATGATTTCACCGACTATCTTCAAGTTTCAATCCTGTTTATTTGTTGAATGATGATATAGATTACACACGTTTCCTTCTACTTGGTTCTTCCTGTTTCCTGTGATGTAGTAAACAATCATGGCCTTTATAATAATATTTTCATGATTCACTTTCTGGTCAACGGCCGTTTGACCTGGTTCAAAGCTAAAATTTATGCCGTCTCTCCAAGTTTTCCTAGTTTTGCATTGATTTTTACTTTAAATTTAAAAAAAGTAGATGTTAATTTCCTGTTTACTGATTATTGTTGATTAAATGTAGCTTTTTATATTTGCAGATGTCAGACAATGCGAACATCTTTCTTATTGCCTCTCACAGCTAACATTTACTGAAAGAGGGATGAAAAAACTCATTGAGTTATTTAAGACGTATGAACATGCCTTGTCAGAGGATTCTGTTTTGGATCATTTTAGAAACATAATAAACAAGGTAATAATTTGGTCTCCTGCGAAAAGAATAAGGATGTTCCTCTTCCCTTGCATTTATTATGTCATAATGGCTGAGGTTGTTGTCTGTAAATCAGGGCAAGAAATTTGCAAAACCAGAGCTTAAATCATGTATTGAAGAGTTCGAGGATAAACTACAGAAGTTCCATATGGAAATAAAGGAACTAGAAGTAACTGCTAGAAACGCCCACATTCATCAACAGAAGATTGGCAGCCGGGAAGGCTTTACTTCAGCCATAGATGCTGAAGACCATGCAGAATCTAATATTAGTACAGGTTAATTCCACTAACTTGAAAGTTCTTTATCATGCTCCTAATTTCTCTACATTTTCAGAGATATCTATATTCTATAGTTGTCCAAGAGCTATAATTTTCTTCTCTAGCTCGCGTTTCCTTGTGCATAAATCTGTTTCCGCATCTCTCTGCCTTTATAACCTATCTTCAGACTTTACAAAGTAACAATAAACATGGACATAATTTCTGTTTCAGTCGAATGATTGACCGCCCATTAAGTTATTTTCAGCTCCCAATTTCCAAAATAAGTTTTCGTTCTTTCGTTTTAGTTGTCTTCCGTTATGTATCTGTGGCTTTTAGGATTGTTTGGAATAAGACAGCTTGTTTGTCACCTAAAACTACATTTAGGTGAAATCAAGAAAGAGGTAGGATCCACGACAAGAATTTTATCTATATGCTGTGTATTACTGATACAGTATTAATTGAAAAAGAGAATGTTATTTGCATATATGTGCAATAACGTTCACGTGTGAGCATGTGCTCTTGAATCTCGCCAGATCGTCTTTATAAAACGATAGAATAAAGCCTTCTACCGTTTAAAACTTGTTAGTATTACAGATGCAATTATGTATGGGCACTTATCTAAAGAGACATGATGGTAAAGATGATGGGCATATAAGATTATAAGTACGAATATGCTACAGCAGTGTTATAATTTTTAGGAAAATCTTCCCCATAATCAGTATGAATTTACTGTATTTAAAGTATTTCAAAATCGTGCAAGTTTCATATAGCTTGTTACTTTAAGTTAGCTTCTGCTGTTTTTGCTGGCCAACTGGTATTGAAAAACCTTGAGTATTTAGCAGAGGAAGCAGGTGATGAAGTTATCGATCCATGCACTGAAAGGATAGCTTTGTCTAAGAATGATAGATTGAAAAACCAACACGTTGATTCCGAAGAACAATCTGCTATTTCAAGTGAGCTGACAGAGTCGGATGGAGGAGATATTGAAATTCAATCTCCCTTGGCCAATAAGAGAGGTATATTACTGTTTAAACGCCTAAATTTTTCTGCCTTTTCTCATAACGACAGCGAATTCCATGCATTGGCGCCAAACTTGACATGAATTATATCATTCATGACATGTGAACCGTACAACTTACGTAGGCTTTATATTATATATTGGCATATTGATTATCCATGACTAACAAAACTATTTATCATAGGAGGAACCCGGTTCAGAACTAAGAAAAGCACCATGAAGGAGGGAAAGGGTGATAACACTGGAAAACGAACTACTCGGGCAAGAAGGTATGGCTTTCTGTTTGCAAGGTGACGAGCCTTGGTTTCCTTTAGTGTTAAGTGCTAATTTCCTGATCTTGCTCATCCGTCTGTGTTTTTTAAGTTGTAAATGGATAAAAAAGGTCATGATTAGCTATAAGTTCATGACCATAGTGATCTTTGAAAAGTGTTACAGTGCGATAATATGTTCGATCTTTAGTTATTCTGGTTCCTCAATAAATTCAAATGGTGTTGGATGTCGTTAGAAAATTCCAGCTTCGATTTATCTGAAAGTCGGTTATCCCATCTACTTATTAACATGTTATTTCTGATGCTTACGCAATTTTCCCCCAAGACTCTTTAGGGTGAGAAAATAATATCTATCTTTGCATATGTAATTGAAAACATATTGAAGAATTTGTGTTTCTCCATATCATTTATCGTGTGCGACGTGACAGAAATTCGTGGTCATGCAGGAAGGTTATACCGGATGAGCCAGAAGACTAGTAAGGGGATGTACATGGTTCATAGGCGTTTACTTACGCCTATATTGAAACGAGTGTCAATATTGTAGCGCCATAAGGAGCAAGAAGCTATATGTTTTGATCGAGGACTGAAGTTTGAATGTAAATTGGACGCAATGTAGATACCTATTATCATGAGGTTGTACATAAGTGTTGAACGGTCTCTTCTTTTCCTGGTCATTCCCCTTCTCACAGGCTAGGATACAGTTGTACTAAAGCCTTTGTAATCATTTGTGTTTTGTGGTTGAGCATCTGGCGTAGTTTATCTTTTGATATAACATTGAGGCTTTGAATTTAATTCTATTTCCATGGCAAAATTTCCCTGGCTTCATTTCCAAACACAACTTAGGAAGTGCACGTGCTTAACATAAACCTACATCCAAATGCAGAAAAAAATTGAAGTAGATGAGTTTGCTCAACAGCTGTGCAGGGCAAATAATAGCTGAAGAAAGTAAAATACGGTAGAAAACTTGAAACATGCATTGCGGTTAGATTGGATCTTTTCTTGTGTTCATAAATCCTGACACATGAGCTACCCAGAAACGTCAAGAAAGGTGAGTTTTTAGCAACAATGTTTAGTCGCTCAAGAAAAAGAAAAGAAAAAAGTGCGCAACTTCAGGCACAAATAAAAAGAGAAATCATGATCATATTTCGTCCTCAAATGGATCCCTTTCAGGATAGTCACCAACCTGAAAAAGGAGAAGATTGATATGTTAAATCTCGGGGGCTAAAGCATCTGGGGCTAAAGAAAAAAGGAATAATTCAAACACCAGTCAATATGACACGCGTGCAAGAATAAACCGTAATTGGCAATGAATGAAATCCACTACAACGTGGTTCTTAACAAACCTTTACTTTCTCTGCTCTAACCATTGCCCCATGAGATGGAGGGCATTCAAAGTAGCGTAATCCCTTCACCCTGCAACATAACCGATGCACAGCAAAATTCATCAGACATGTAGGTGAAACCATACGGATTATATACGCACGAAAGCTAAATAACTTCATGTTCCTATAACAGGAGCAAGTGTCATCTGGGCATAAATAGAATGAAAGAAACGGTCTAAACAACATTAATATGTTTACAAAATGAAAATAAATAGCACATAAATATATTGCTTAATACTATACAAACAAGAAGAATCCAGCATCAATATAGAAGGGAGCATTTTTATGTGGGGTTAAACGTGGTTAAGGGGGTCAAGGCAGGCAGTTAGTTAGGCTAATTAGTACAAGCAGGTGACATGTAATGGCAAGAAGTTTCTAATGAATGGAAAGATAGAAGCCTTACATGCCATCATGTTTGCCCAAGGGTTCGTCATACTGTACTCCAACCCACAAACCAGGACCCAATGCTTCTGCTTGGCCTACAAATTTTACAACCCCCCTTTTCTCCCCAGGTTCAACTTCGCATCTGGAACCTACCTTAATATTTAGAAATTCAAGAGAGGAGTAAGATCATCGTTACAGTCAATATTATACTAAATAAATGATCTGAACGACATTTAAATAATTAAAAAATGCAAAATTTATAATAAGAATAAAAAATGAAAATATCCAAAAGAAAAAAAAGGAAGACATGCAAGAATTGATGGTCCACAGGAAAACATCCATGGCCTCCAAAGTGTGATTCAAAAAATATTTACACAATTCAAAAGACAATAGCTACAGCATTCAACTTGCTGTTGATCTCATCAGTCAACTCTTTGGTTATACGACAAGCTGATAATACTTGGTACAAGTTTTTAATGATTGGCAGTAAAATATCACAGCAAGTATGTGTGCTCATAAAATTTCTAAGCTGATTGAACTCTGCTGCTGCAACAAATCATTCAATAATTATATCAACTGTTGTCTTAACAAAAATAATAGTCAATTTTGTTTTTACAGTTATTAAAGAGAATAATAAGCAAAAGGATAATCAAAATATTACACTATACCAATCAATTGCCCATTCCTGTAATCCGCCTATTTTTCCTTGCCGCATCCATATGCTAAAGTTCATCTCAGACTACAAATTCTACAAAGCAGTTGTAATGAATAGAAAGCTTAAAAAAACAGACATAATCGACTGACCTTGATGTTTGAACAGAGGCCTTCCATAGAGGTGTCTGGGACCTGTGCAATGAAATGGCCAATCATTGAAAATGTCAGATAGTTATCTAGATGACAGATATGATCTATTTCCATTACTGAACAAGTGGTTCTCTAATGTAGTTTTCTATCTTTATGTTGAACATGCAAATTCTTCCTGAAGAGCATTTTGACGGCATATAAGAGGGATAATTAAATAAACACCTACCTTTGCTGCAGCAGTTGATCGATTTCTGGAAGACAGTCTCTCTTTAAATTTTCTAAAATTTCCTGAAAAATCATCATATAAAACACATCACAAACTGATAGTAAGCTTTTATGGAATAATTTCTTTATCATTACTTCATTGATAGGCTGTATAGTTTTTACCTCTTATTCAACTGTCTGCATCGTAACCGAGTCTAATATAAATACACATACAGAGTATGCTTTTTGGATGAAAGCTGAATTTTTTAGTAAAAAGAAAGGGGTTTTGAAGAATGCATATCTAAAGAACATAAAAATTAATCTACAATCCTTTTTTTATAAAAAAAAATCTGGCCGAATTATTGACCAACTCAAAATTGAGCTTCTAAAAAACTAACATATCCAATAGCAGACATGACAAGAACATAACTGGAATACTTCCAACATATACGTTTTAGATTATTAGAAGGAAACAAAACTAAACATTTATTGGAATAAATATACTAGTCAAACCAATAAAAGCCTCTGTAGAGAATGCATCATCAACGGACCAGCATTGTCATAATCTAGCCTGTTTGTGGGTAAAAGCACAATTATATAAATACCTATTTCTGATGAATAATTTGATGTCAAAAGACTATAGAACACGTCTATTTATAAGCATCAACCTCAAATCTATGAGAGGAGGGAGGAAATACATAAGATAACATGCCTTCACGCTTATTATAAGCTTCTTCAGAAATTGTGTATTTCTCCACCAATGAAGTATCTTCCAGCCAACCACCAGAAGTGACAGATGAAGGATCAAGATCTATAACATGCAAACGAAACCTGCCCCAGAAGAAAAGGCATAAAAGCCTATTAGACCCATAAACCATATATCTATGTTGACCTTTTGACAATGTAAAGAACAAGTCAGTACCAAAACAGAAAGGTATACGAACATAACAAAAAACTTGAGAACCGGAACAAACTACAACAGAAGGATCACTAGATGGAGAGCATACATAATCCTGCAACAGGTCAAACAAAGAAGACTCTATTGGAGATGGCAGCAGGGTGACATCAACCCTGAGCCTGACGCAGTTAACATAGAGTAAATAAAAAAAAATGTTAACTTAATGCGTATACAAGGTATGACTGCAACAAGGTTGGCTTGCGCTTTATCGTAACTTTATATAATCATCGAATGACAGTAAAAGATGAGAGGGGAGAAGAAAGATGATAACAAAACATACTAACCCATCCAGAGGCGAGTAGAACCCCAGGGGTCTAGAATTGTCGGTGAGATCGGAAATTTTGTAGTTTGAGTCGTCATAGAGTTCGAGGTGCATCGACTTCACTGAAGTACCGCATTTTTTCCAGAGCTTCTCTTTTACAGATTCGACTGACATCTACGAAACAAGTGAGTGACGCTTTCAAATCACGGAAAATAGAGAAGAATTTGATAGGGAAGTGTACACAAACCTGTTGCGAGAATCGAATGTCAGCGGAGAAAGTCTTGATATTTGAATGGGTAACGCGCAACAAAACGGAATCATCCCCTTCGATCTTCTGCAAGCTCGACGCCATCACCCGCTCTCTGCCCTTAGAGTCCGGCCCCCTTGCTCTCTGCTCTCTAGATCGCAAGTTCGTCTTCAAATGGAATCAATCATAATCACCTCTCAATCAACCAAATCTTAATCACAGCAAAAGCGTTTTCAGTAAAAAATGAATTTCAAACTTTTGTCATTCAGGGATGAGGATTGAGGAATGAGGGATCATTTTTTTAGTTTTATATTTTCCATTAATTTCTACCTTCTTATGAAAAATCCCAATTAAATCCAGTCAAAATATCAAAACCCCAATTCATACCTCTACTTCCAACAAATTTCTAATGCCATATTTGGTATACTGAAACTAAGGTTAAATAAAGAATTGGATGTGGAAGTGAAATTCAAAAATAAGATGTGTTGTATATATTCGATTTTCACATGGAACTCATTTTCATCAAATTTGATGGAATTGGGTTCTAAAACCTACCCTATGGAACTGATTTAACTTTTATGGAAGTGAGATTTTCTTTCAATTACCTCTAATATTTTGTCAATCCATAACTTTGCCTGTTCATTCCTTTGACCCCATGCTTCCTACATAGAGCTGAGAAAACGAGTCGAGCTTGTTAGGCCGGCCCGTTTAGACTCTAAAGTTATAAGAATTTGATTTAAGATTTTTACCTCAAAAGTGAAAATAAGTTTAAAGGACTAGTCCTGTAGGGCCGAGGGTCTAAAAGAGTTGAACCCTTATATATATATATTTTTTTTAAAATTATTTATATTATAATAATATTATTGATTTTTTATACTTTGTTAATGATGTTGTTAATATTTAGTTGTTATTATCTTTTTTAGAATTAAGTTTTATAAGAATATCTTGTATTAAGAATCCTACAAATTAAAAACTTATAAAAGATATTTCTTATTTCATAAGTATTCTTATCAATTTTGTGTTTTTTGACTTGTTTTCTAGTGATTGTTTTATTTATATCTTATGTTATTTATTTTGTTGACTACTTACACTTTTCAAGACATATTTATAAGAAATATTTTTAATTTTGTTAAGTCTTCTCATTAATTATTTGCAATTGTGGTATGCGGACAATATTTTACCTTTAATCATGACTTAGTGAATGTGCGTGTTTGTACACGATGCGTGCTGCGTACACCATAATTTTAACAACATTTATGTGTTAAATTCGGACTTTCATTGTTATAATTTTTTAAAAAAACTAAAAAAATAGTAAAAAAATGTTAGAATAGCTTCGGCCCTATAGGGTCATCCCTAACCCTTATACTCACATGCCAAGCCTTAAAAAATAACTCTTTTTTCTTTATTCCGAGTCTAAAAGGACCGGCCCTTTTAGGCCCTAACCCTATGGCCATGTTTGGTATGATGGAATTAGGGGTGATGGAAATGGAATTGATGATCAATTCCATCATGATGCTTGTTTGGTATGATGGAATTGGAAAATTTTCCAATTCCATGTGGAAACCAAATGGGCTCAATTCTATCCAATCAATTTCATCAAAATACCTAAGATTTACAATTCCATGTCATCATTTCCATTTATTACCCTCCACTACCTTAAAAAAAATAAAAAATAAAAAATTGAAGGACATTTTGGTATTTTTATATAAAAATTAGATCTCATTTCCATGACATACCAAACATACTTTTAGTCCCCATTTCCATTTCCATTTCCATTTCCATTTCCATATCTATTTCTATCAAAATCAATTCTAGCGTACCAAACGGGCCCTATAAGACCGGACTAGCCCTTTTTACCAGCTGTATTCCAACAGCATCTACCTTTGACGGTGATTGAGATGGTCCTTCTCCCTCTTAAGACCTGCGACGGCGAAGATGGACAGAGGACTATGACCTAACCCATATTCGTCCTTATGACCCCATGCCTCTCCCTCCGACACCTACCTCCAACGACGATTGAGATGTTCCTTCTCCTTTTTCAGATCTACTACAGCGAAGAATGACAGAGGACGGCAACCTTTTTTGTCCTCCTCTTCTTCCTCTACATATCTACAATGGTGAAGTCGGATGGAGGATGGCGACCTTCTTTGTTTTCTCCTCCCTCTTCAGTTATGCCACTGCGAAAGCAAATGAAGGACGGTGACCTTCTTTCTCACGGTAAAGACAAAGTGAAGACGACAACAGCACCTTGATAGTTCGACTTCAATCAACTTACGTTCTCCGGCCCCATTGTTTTCTTTCTCTATCTTCTCCTTTGATTTTGATTGTGATTCCTTCTTCAGGCATATTTCCTTCAATTTAGTTCTTGTTTCTGATTTTATTTGTTATTTGATTTCTTGCTTGATGTGGTTTGATTGTTTTGCTTGAGAGGTTCGATTTCTCATAATCATCTTCCTTGACCACCTTGGTTTATATGGTGGTCGACGATGGTTTTAGTGGAGGCTGCTGGTGGCTATTACTTTTTTGGGTGGAGACTGGGAATTTAGGATAAGGGTATATTGGTCATTTCATTTTTAAAATAAAATAAATAGTTTAAAAATTATAGGGAAAATTGTGAAAAAATCCCTTATTGGCAATTTATTTGTCAAATGGGACATTCGCGTACAGATTATCTTCCATGTGTGCATAATATCTTCCTTGGTGTGCAGGTGATCTTCCTTATGTGTACAATTATTCCCTATACGTGTGCAGAAATCTTTCCTACGTGTGCAAAAATCTTCTCTCCGTGTGCGGATATCTTCCCCCTGTGTGTAAGATATTTTCACAGGTCTCATTTAACAAATAAGTTGTTCATGAGGTCTTTTTTAACAATTCTCTCAAAATTATATCTCACTTCCATTGCTATATATCAAACACACTTTTAAACTCATTTCCACTTTTACTTCCACTTCCAGTTCCATAAAAAATCTTCCACTGTACCAAACGAGGTATAAGGATTTCTTGATGTTGTCAAATGACCATAATGTCCTTATGTAATTAAATAAGAAAATTGAAGGAGGTGTGGGCATAATTTCAGGTTCAGTTATTTGAGTTGAATTTGAGATTTTCTCTTTCTTTTTTAATTTGTTCATTTGTTTGTTTTACGTTTTTCAACATCCTTGCATGATTGCTAATTACTTATGAGTATCAAATTCAGACATTTTTTAATATTAGTCCTAATAACTTGGAGATGTTTTCAGTTGGACGGGCAACCTTGTTTCTGCATTATATTTACAGCAAAATCCATAAGAAAACATTGAAATCGGGCAATGATTATTTAAGAAAATGCAAACACAAATTTTCATATTTAATTTTGAGTAATTTATATCAAGGTACAATAATCAATTGACAGATGACGCAGTGCTTATCTATCATACTCCATCGCAATTCCCTCATTCCGCTGCATCTCAATTTTCAGTGTTTTACTGGATCACCAAGACAAAGTTTAATAAGCTGGAAATGTGGAGATAGAATCCAATTTCTGTAATCAAGAGATTGGATTTACCTTGAGATGAAACTAGATTTGAATGTGTCTCTATGTGATTTTGGTTTATGTAAATCTAATATTTCGATGGAAAAAAGACATGTAAGCAAAATCGAGGCCGACGCCATATTCAATTTTTCTTTTTAATTGCACAAGGGTATCTTAACAACATTAAGAAATCCCTTGGCCTAATTAAATATTTGTTGAAAGTGGAGCCTGAATTGGGATTTTTGTGTTTTCACTGGATTTTATTGTAATTCCTTTTTTAAATAGCACCCAATATACTATTAAATTAGGTTTTTTTTTTCTTTTTTTCAGTGTATTTAGTGCCTTAAAATATTTTATTAGTTGGTGAATAGAAATACCACTGAAAAATAATTCTGCATTAAAAATAAATTTAATTTAGGATCAAGATATTGGGCAGTGCTAAAGATGCTACTCTCTTTAGTTCTTAATAGTAGTATATGATATATTTGTTTTAAATATAAGACATAATTTTCATATTTATCAAATTTTTTCAAAAACAATCATGAAGGAGAGGGAAAGAGCAAATTAAAAAAGATGAAGGAGTGTTTTAGAAAATACATGTCATATTAACTAACTTTCTTAATCTAATCAAATTAGATAAATATGTCTTATTTATTCTGGTCCTTAATATAAGACACATGTAATTTGATTTAATCAAGGAAGTTAGTTAAGTTAGTTGATATGATATGTATTTTTTAAAACACCCTATTCATCCTCTTTAATTCACTCGTTCCTTCTCCTTCTTAATTATTATTGAATGAGTATCAATATGGGTAAATTAGGAAAAGAATGACAAATATGAAAAATATGTCTTATATTTGGAACTAAAATCAATTCCCAAAACATATCTTATATTAAAGAACAAATGAGTATTTTTTAGGGTTAAGGGGTAATTTTTCCCTAAAAATGTCAAGAAAGTAGCAATTTTGCCTATCCTAGTTAAGTTTGACTGTTATTTGACCAAATAATGTGAGAGGACAGTTGACATGTGATTCTTGTTAAGATGCAAATTAGACTTAGGATATATTTTTTTTTTCAAAATTAGATTTAAAACTTCCGCGACCAATTTGCACCTTAACAAAAATGATATATGAACTGCCAGCTTAATATATTTTATCAATTAACGATCAAAATTAACTGATACGACCGTTCAAAATTACTCAGCTTTAGCATGGAATGAAAAATCAGATTGGACCGGCCATTCGAATCGGAAAACCGGTCCTAGGTCTGGTCTGGTCAACTGCCTGTGAGGGGAGGAGGGTTGACTCGGTCAAAACCAGTAGACCCAACCGGTTCTTGAGCGACTCGGCAAAATCGCCGAGTCAGGCAGTTTGGGCGAGTCACTTGAATTGGCATATAGAAACAGAGTGAGACTTGATCTTACTGAAATGATCGGATTCAGAAAGATCGAAAAGAGGAAAGACTGAAACTCATGAAGCAATCTCCTCTCACAAACGAAAATCAGGTGACGGCGAGCCTATGCTCTAGCCCAGCGTTTGGTGAAGACGGCCACCTTGTACCCAGCTCAGCTTCTGACGATGACGATGACCTGCAGGAGATGGGAGATGCTGAGACTGTGAAGGTTGATGAAGACAAGGTGATGACAGAATCTAGTTGCTGAAGATCTCATGGAAGGATATGAAGATGATTTTTTTTAAATGCATAGAATGGAAAAGGGAGGATCTGAAGATAAAGATGAAGTTGATTTCGGAGAAGAGACAAAAGAAAAATAGAAGATGAAAGAGGCAACAAAGAAAAATCGAAGAAGATGATTTCGCTTCGGAGAATGGTTTTGCTTTGGATTCCCAACACCTTTTATTAAAATAAAATAATGGCACATATATCAAGAATGAGTTGGCAAAATAATACTTCATTTGTTCTTGATTATAGGATATATTTACCTACCTTTTGAGAAATTAAGGATAGTGGTTAAATTAGTTAATCATATTTATTTTCCTAAAATATCCTTATTAAAAATTTAAAATAGCATTTAATTACATTAATTCTCTGTTTTTTCTTGTATCTCTCATGCCTCACACACGACTTCTCTAAGCTCTCACACAATCCGGCATCATCAATCTCCCTCAACAACTTCTGATATACTTTTATTAAATTATTATTGTGTTTAATTATTATTGAGAAAGTATTAATAGGTGGTATTTTGGGAAGAAGTTGACAAAAATTAGAATTTTATCCTATAATTAGGACCAAGTTCAACTCTCAAATGTTATCCTATAATTAGAACTGGAGGGAGTATCAAATATAAGATCTGACCACAAGAGTGTCGGCCAAAGGAAAAAACACGAGGAACAAGATCAAGGATAAAAAGATATCATTGCATAAGTGGGTTAAAAAAGAATAAATGAAAGGTGAAAGATCAAGATAGAGAGAAAAGTAGGTAAAAAGAAAAAAGAAAAAATCTAAAAAAAGAAAAAGATAATGAAAAAATTATTTAAAATGATATAATAATTAAAGGAAAGAAAATATCATTATATAAGTATAGGCATCATAACTAATACTAATAGATTTTAAATAATTTTTTTTCTAATGATCTTCATTTTTATTTATAGAAATTTAAACATATATTAATATATATATTATCACTAATAAATTATAATATTTTAATATGAACAGTATGACCCAATTGAACCATTAATCCTTTTGTGACGGGTTTATTATCCGGTCGGATTTTTTATTCCTTGCTTTTAGCGCTTACGAGATTTCGCTTGACAGAAAATTTGAAGATGAGCTTTCACCGCTCATTGATCCGATGAGCGGGGAACGCAGACCCGGCGGCATGCTTCTGACCACGAATGGCTTCTAGATTCAATTATGTGTTTGTTAATGCAATGTGTTAGAACCTTCCACCAGAAAAAACGATATTTAGAGCCATAGAGGCCAAAGAAGGACAATACACTATACACAGCACTACTTTCAAGCTTCTCACCTGAGCCCCGAACTGGCATGTCTTTGTTCTCTCCGTCGGCATTACCATTGCTCATCTCCTCCTAGGCGTCGTCCACCGTCATTCGCCTCAAGAAAGAATTTGAAACTTTGTCGGAATCAGGTGCGTAGTCTTCTTCAAACAAATTCTCCATCTATCTTCTTCCTCCAGGATCTTCCTTCATCTTCCTCTTCATTCCTATTTCTCCTTTTTCTTGAATCTCTCCATCTTGGAAGAGATGCTTCCTTTTCTACCTATCAGCAAGCTCATCAGACCCTGGGAAGCTTTGCATTTTCCGTTAATGGAACGAGCTTTGCATATGCTCTGTTATTTCTGATTGCTGTATTACTGCTGGATTGGACTATTGGACGTTGGTACCTTGTGTCGCCTCTGAACTGATCTCTCATGATAGTGTTCGGTTGTGTATGACGTGGCACTATGTGGTGTCTCGGATGGCTTGAACGGCTCAGACGAGGGTGATGAGCAGAGTAGAGAGGCTCAGGAAGTTGATGCTCAGGTCAAAGGGAACTATCAGCCGAAGAAAGGGTCAACGGGCGGCACGCAATCCACCTGGAGGAGCGTAATCTTCAGTGATGGGTTTGGCCTCAATTTTTCTCAGGCCTTCCGTTACTCCGGTCGCTTTTGATCTCTACGCTAAGGTAACAAGGATCATTGATTCATACACTTTAAGGTCCTCGTACAATTTTTGGGCGAGAAACGTGAAATGCAAAGCGCTGCTATTCGCTGAGTTGCGCTGCGGGCATCTTAACCAAAAAACTGCATTCTTCTCGTAGTTACTGTAATTATAACTGCGGCGATATTATTCCAGATGCTGGCAAGGTTTGATTTTTGTGTTGAACGTTCATGAAGAGGATATACAGGACGTTAATAAAATTAAAATTCCAACTGTAGTATACGCGCATGATGATTACGTTTCTCATTATTTTGTTTCACAGCACAACTGCTGGAAATGCGTGTGAGAGCTTGGGATCTAACAAATCGATAAATTCGAAGTTAAGCCGAGTGAAGGTGTTCAGACTGCATTGTTCAATCGATAGGGATACGACTGTGAGCGCATCGGTTTTGGCGGACAGTATTGCGAAGTGCTCAAGTGGTTTGTGATGTGTTTCTTGTGTTAAATGTGTATAAATGATTTGTGTTTTATATGTAAATAGTTTTAGCTTCTATTTGCAGAAGAACAGACCAGCGAGCCTAGCTTTTCTACCGTGTTACTGAATTTCGATAATGAGTTTGATCCTTATGGAGTAATCAGTACACCAATTTACCAAACGGCTACTTTTAAGCAGGTGAAAATTTGATCTGTACGTGCTGAGCTCTTTAGTAATTGAGTATTTGTTATCTCATTATTCCATGATATTCTTTTCATGCTGCACTTACCTTCTAGACTTTTTCATGCAGCCTTCTGCAACTGAAAATGGTCCTTATGACTATACTAGAAGCGGAAATCCTACCCGAGATGCTTTGGAAAGGTTTGACCTGATTTGTTGTCTGGTGTTGGTATATCTCTGTTTCTTCTTTCCATCCTCTTTTACTTGGCGCATATTTTATTCTCAGGTTACTCGCGAAGCTTGACAAAGCAGATAGAGCCTTTTGCTTTAGCAGGGGCATGGCTGCTATGAATGCTGCCATTCAGCTTGTTGGAACTGGTGCATTTCCTCATCTTAGCTTGTTTTGTTTTTGTAACTTAAAACTTGTAAAATAGTGCAAGCATGGAAGTATATCTGTTTGAACTTTAAAGTAATTTATGATAATATTGTTTGAATGAATTGTCCTTTTGGCGCTGTGTATATGTACAAATATTTACTGTATTGCAAATTGAGGAATTTGGCACGCTACCTAGCATGTGATGTTGTGAGTTGATGACTTGAGAGTCAGAGAGTATGATAAAAGAGAGAATACGAGGGTAAAGTAGTCAGTGTGTTCTCTGACTTACAGGCTATTTAAAGTATGATACAGCATAATAATGGTTAATCAAATATAACCAACCATAATCAACAGTCAATCAACCAAAATCCTCATCAAAATCTATAGTAAGCTTAGCATTTTTCAGTCTGAAAAGTAAATTTTCAAGTTTGTCTGTAGATATATTTACTTCAAATATTATGTGCACCAGATTTGTATTGTACTGCTTGAATCATTGTTTCCCTCGTAATAAGACTTTATTATTCAATCAGTCCCAAGTTGTTCTTTGTTTCTAGTTTTTGTTAGTTATCAAGATTATTAGAGTTGAGGGCTCTATCATATTTTACTTATATAATCTCAGTGTAGGTGAAGAAATTGTTGCTGGAGATGATCTTTATGGTGGTTCAGATAGGCTATTGTCCCAAGTAATTCCAAAGTCTGGAGTCATAGTGAGGTAAGTGTGATTTTTCAGCTTTTTGGATTTTTTCCCCGTGTAGCAATGGATTATGAAAATAAATTATTGCTGGATTCATTGCAAGAAGCATAGGTTTCACTGATGATGTGGTTTTAATGCTCTCATGCACAGACAAGTAAATACAAGCGATCTAGAGGAGGCGGCCTCTGCTATTGGACCTCAGAGGCTCAGACTAAGTTGGTGTGGGTGGAGAATCGCACCAATTCTCAGATACAAATACTTGATATTCGAGTAAGTTGGTTTCTTTTGTAGGTTGGAAGTGTCCTGTCTCTGTTTTTGTTTTTGGCGTTTTTGGTCTTCTCTTGAGTTGTAATAAGGCACAAGCTACTTAGAAGAAACTTCAATTATCTGCTAAGGCAATGTTTTTGGTTTCTAATGCCTAATACAGAAAGTTCAAGTCCAAGTGATTGCTTTCGTCACAGTATACAGTTTAGGTCCAGATGACTTGTTATTCTGAGTAAACTTTGTTGTTGTTTTATTATTATTACTGTTTCTGCCGTCATTATTTTAGTTTTTTGTGATGTGATTGGTTTCAATTTCCTGGTTAGAGAGGTTTCTTGGATTTTCCTGTTTCTCACTTGTCTCTAATGTAATTATTCTCAATAAAGTATCAAAATAAACTTGTAAATATGATAAAGAAAAGCACATTGTTATTTCAGTGCAGATTGTATTAGAACAAGAATATTTTTTTAAAAGTATTACCATATTGCTAGTCAGAGTATCAGGCCATCTTACATTCAAGCCCTTCCTTGAATTAACATCTGATTATATATCTCAAGATGTCTCTCATTAACATTGAAATGCTATATTGTGCTTGTTCTCACTTTGATAAGGTCTTGACAATGATGAAATTTGCAATTTTTTTTTGGTTATAAGAAATTTGCAGTTTTTGCCTCAGTATACCTTGTTTGCCCTTTCTGATATGACTGGGCTCTCAATACTCTTATCCCTGTTTTGTTATTCTTCCTAGTGCAAGTTATTAAAGGCCCATCATTAGTTTTCCTGCCTCTTCTTGCATAAGTAAGAATCAAAGGCCCATACCCAATAAATTCGCATCTAGTTATTGCATGCTCGCAACCTCTAATAATATGTATGATATGAACATGTAGTATTGAATTCTTTTGAATGTTTTAACTCAATGTTATATAACTTCTTTCATTTTCTTGATTCATGTCCAGAAAATAGCGGAGATGGCTCATGCACATGGTGCTCTTCTATTGGTAGACACTACCATGATGTCTCCTGTCTTGTGTCAGCCATTGGAAATTGGAGCAGGTATTCATATCACCATTACAAGATGATGGACTATAGCTAGATTTAATAACTTAATAACATGCTTGTCAGTTGGGGGGGTGCTTAGAAGGTCGGGATGAACATTTGTTCTCTTCATACTCAATTCTTTTCACTTTTTGTGTGGGAATGAATTGAAGCAATTCTTCAGGGCAAATTAATAACTCCATTTGTCACCTAGGAATTTGTTCAGAACATCCTATATGTGTTATACGGCCAAAAAAACGGCAAAAGAAATTTTCATCAAATGACAACTACTATTTTTTTCTTTTTTTCCTTCCAGATATTGTTATGCATTCAGCTACCAAAATCATTGGGGGTCATAGTGCTATCATTGCTGGTGTCCTTGCTGTGAAATGTGAAAGGCTGCAACTTCAATTCTCTGTGCCTCAAATACTTAGGATGTTGAAGATATTGATTTGTCTGTGAGCTACTTTTGTCAATCTTTATATACAATGGCAAATTTTGCATGAGTATGCGATGCATAGCATTTTATGTGCTTGTGATCCTTATTATTATTGAGAATGAACTAATAATACTCTTATTGCTCTTTTGCATTATTCCCTGTTTTCGAATACCCTTGTCTAAGCCAATGTTCATGTGTCAAGTTTGTTATTCTGTCACAAACTATTTAGTACATTCTATTGTATATTGAATTTCATTTTTCATTTGTTTTATTCTTTTCTAATTCACTTAATAATTGATAAGGTGGATCAGTATTATCTGTTCTCATTCATTTTTTTGCCTTTGATCATCATCCTGTAAAGGTTGGCAAAAGATCTGTATTTATTACAAAATGCTGTGGGTTCTGGCTTAGCTCCATTTGACTGTTGGCTCTGTTTGCAAGGAATCAAAACAATGGAACTGCGAGTTGAGAAGCAACAGGTGCTTTATGAAACATTCTAAGTTGCTGATAGTTTCAGAGTCTAATGGATGGTTGATAGTAATGTCTGATTATCTGAATGTACAACATGGCTGTACACACACATTTATAAATGAAATTAAAGAAAACTTTTAGAGACCTGTTAATGTTCTGAACTAATTCTTTTTGTTTTTTTATAATCCTTTCATGCTTAGATGTGTTATTTTTTTTTTTCAAACACTTCCTTGGACCTCCTTTCTAGGGATGGATCTACCTAGAAGCTAGTGGGATCAATTGCCCCCACAATTTTTTTTTTCTTTTTTAATATTAGATGTATGGTATGTATTGATTGTCTCTGATATTTAAAAATATTACTTTTAATACCACTCAACTTTTTATTCAATACCAGATCAACCGCATATGTTTGCATGGAGATTACATAGAGATCACACAAAGATTGTACAGAGATTCCATGGTATTACGTAGAAATTGCATGGAGATTGAACAAAAATTACGCAGAGATTAAGAATTTTTTTGGAAACAGTACAAAGTCCAAAATAGTGAATATATATAATGAAAAAAAATTAACATAACTAGTAATTATGAAAGAAATTTGTTACTTATATACTATTTGATGTTTTTGAAATATGAAAACTCTTATGAACAATTATGATATGTATAATATTTATATTTTTAATAGTAGTATGTTGTATTTCTAAGACTACATATATATGCTTTCCTCACAATTCAAAATTTCTTGGTCCATCGCTGCTCGTCTGATGGATATAATATAGTTTTTCTTGATACTCCTGCTGGATGATTATACACTTGTACAGCTCGGTTTGCATAAACTAATGAATTTTGAATGATGTATTGAATCTCTGTTCTGTTCATAATTAGATAATATCTCTAAAACGAAGCTTCTTTTTAAAGTTTCAGTGCTAGTATAACAACTTGACATTGTCACTGTCTTTTATTTTTTTTAAAAAAGATAATTGTTAGAGCCAACATATTTTGCGGGAGAATGCACAAAAGATTGCTGAGTTTCTCGCCTCCCATCCTCGAGTTAAGAAAGTAAACTACGCTGGTCTTCCTGGTCATCCTGGACATGACCTGCACTACTCTCAGGTATGTTTTAGCTACTGAGATTCAATATTTTTGCTGATATGCATGAAACGATTTTATATATTCATTGGGTCCCTGTTTCGCAGGCAAATGGGGCTGGATCTGTACTTAGCTTTTTGACAGGCTCATTGGCATTCTCAAAGCATGTCGTTAAAACTACCAAATACTTTAAATATAGCTGTCAGTTTCGGTGAATATTTCCCCACGTTAGTTTGATAAAGAAGTTTTTAATGGCCAATAAGAAAGTATGATTAAATGTGTTGTTAGCCCCTCTAGTTTCTACTGGCAAAAAAAAAAAAAAAAAGCCCCTCTAGTTTCTTCTATGGAATTATTTTTGCCTAATGAATACAGAAAAATATGATTAATTTTAGACCATCTATCTGTTGACTCATAGTTAACCAAAATGGAAAGTTAGCAGGGCGTGATTGGGAGTCTTCTTGCTAACTGCAAATCTAGCTGTTGGCATGTCAGAATTCTGTATGGTTTCCCTGCTGACCATGTTAACTTTTTTAGTAGTCAATCATTGCCTTAACCGAGGTTGTACGTTGGCAACTGAAATAACGAGTTGTTAGAGGTTTCATGTAAAACCATGTTGATAATGTAGGACAAAACTCATGAATACCCAAATAAATTATAAATTAGAGTATATGAATTTTTCTATATCAATAGCGGAAGACTTATAAGAATTACCTCTCGCCATTGATAAGCTTTGATCGAATGGAGAACTCATGAATCCTGATGAAAGAAAGCTGTAAAAGAATTGAAGATAGGATATGATTGTCAGGTCTCTTTCTGACTGGCTGTGGGGCACAGCGGTGACAACTGGGTTAAGAGCCGTCGCCAGTCAGGGAGCCTCAAATGAGCAGATTAGGTTTTTCCTTGTACGCTCAATTTAGACAGCTAAAACCTTATTGTATATTTTCCACCATAAGAAAAACCACATTAATAGCCAATAACCCTAATCATGAATTGGGCCTAAAATTGACTAACGGGCCACACTCTGGATATTTTAATTAATTACCTAATTAATAACTAATAATAATTATAGTATATATTAAAATATCTAACATTCTCCCACTTGGCCCGTAACTAACGTCATATGCCCTATTCAGATTAATTAAGGCTATGCTACAAGAATCATGGCGATAAGTCCCCTTAAGTCGAGTATTATCTTCCATGTATTACATAGCAACACCCTTACTTAATGGGTTAAAACTTTATGAATAAACCTTAAATGTTTATTCGGTTCCTTCTTGAATATTTGTCAATCTCGATAACTAGGTACCAATATGAGACAACAAACTCCAACTTGAATTTCATCATTTATCAATACCTTATTTAGATCACTCAATGTGATCCAAGTCACAAATAAGGTATTTGATCCTTCAATGTCTCTAAATGCATGCAGTTCATTTAAGGATCTATACTTTATGTGTTTATGACCCATTGACTTTATGGTCACACAACACCCTTAATGGGTTTAAATTAATTTAAAACCACATAATAAAATTCTTTAACCGGCAATCTTATAACTTGCCTCCAAGAATGACTAGATTAAGCAATTCATGGTGGAACTAAGAAATCAATGACTGCTTAGCAATCTTGTACTCCTCCATAATGCAATTTGTTCAGTAAACGTAAAGATGCATCAGAATGTTAATCATTTTGTAGCTAACACATCATACTAAACTAAACAAATCTAATCGTTCTCCTATATATAGAGCATGAGACTTAATGTACATTTTAAAATGTACTTCATGACCTGTAGCTTTTCAATTATTATTCAAGCAAGAATATGCTTGATAATCCTCCTAAAGTTTACTTGCAATGACATTGCCAGTTTGTGTGCACATTCAAGTAAGCCCGCACCTATGAAACTGAATTAGAAGGAATACAATGATATATATATTAGAGACATGTGGAGAATTTAATTGTATTTTCATAACAACTACCATCTATCTCTAAATGTTTAAATACATGTGATCATAGGTTTCTTATGATATTCTCAAGTGTTTTGAGAACAGTTTCTTTATGTATTCTAAAAGAATACTACACTTAACCTAATCCTATCACAAATTTGAACAATGATGATTTTGTTATGTGTAACACCTTATATCAAAATTCACAAGCAATGAGTAAATGATCATTTTGTTCAATATAGATAATTCAACTCCCACTAATCTAGTGATGTAAATAGTATTATGATGCTTTCAACATTATCATGTATGTGATTGCATCATGACTCATTATTCACCACTAATGTGAGACATGCATGTGAAGACGGTTTCTCAATTTTGCTAACTAAATTCTTCTCACAGTTTATGTGACCTTGCTCTTAGTTCACACACATCTCTCCTTGTTACTATAATGGAAAGATGCTAATGGAAATTAGGGTCGCTCTCATTGTTTATGCTCTAGTCAGATTACTTGAAATACATGATGTATTGTTGGTAGCAATTGCCAAATTTAAATTGTCATTTGGTCTTAACCCAATCTACTAATATATTGAAGTTGTACAATAAGAGCACCATCTATCAATTTAGAATATCCCTTGCTTGTTTCGGGATATTTTTCCTAATAATTGATAGAGTCCTTAATGTTGATACTTCTTATTTCAAACTTGACCAATTGAAAATTTCAGAACTTCATTGTGTTTCACATTTACCTTAAGGAGAAGAGTATCATGTAAAACCAATGTTCTATCATGATTAGAGGTTACAATCTGTTATGTGTAATCATCCTGAATGAGTTTGACCACTCCCACTAATCATACCATTTCTTAATAATTTGGCTTTTCAATATTACTACACATCTTCTAAAATGGAAATGATAGCTCAATAGAATTCCCAAGATCTTTCTACATCTTCACCAAAATATGCAGTCTTGATTTTTGGGATGTTTTCCATACACACTCTTTCATTTATAAGACAATTCTATATAAACTGAGTTTCCAACTTTCAGATTTTAAAAGGGTTTAAACATAATTTTGTTATAAACTCATATAAGATATATATAGTTGTCTTGGGTGCATTCTTTAAGAGAAAAAATATAGGCTAAATTACTATCCTCAACCATGTACCCATCATGTCATCCATATCTTTTAATTGATTTCACTATATTAATCTGTTTACCAGATTAAATTACCCACTTCTACTTTATATTCCCTAAAAGTGTCAAACGACACTACTTAATTATAAAGCAAAAGATGTTCAGGTATTAGAAGAGTCAATTAAAACAAGATGAACTATTTTATCAGTTAGAACAAAACCAATGGCAAGTGTATATCCACTACTGCCTCCAATCAAGCCACTAATCATAGATAGATTAAACTTGATATATCTATTGCTTTATGGCTTCAGGGTTGGTAGCTTAATGACCTTCATTTAAAATCTCATGTTTTTCTAAAAAGGAGCAAAACTTATATAAACACATTTATAATGAATACTTAATGTTCATACATGTATTCATGAAAATGAGTAATAAATCACGAGATAATAAATAGAAGATCTATTCCACCAAGATTAATGGAGACATCTTACCATATGATGGAGAACCACTTAATAGTCAACAAAACAATGCAATAACATTTATGAGAATTTTCTAAATATGTCCTTCAGCCCATCAACAACCATTGACTTTGTTTCATTCTTTATGTACTTATAATATTCAGCTTTTAACTGAGATTACTTTATTGAAATAATAATGTTATCTCATTTCTCAAGCTAATATTATAAATATCAGAACTTTCTTAATGTCAATTTTGTCCTAATGGCAGAAGTTCTCTTTATAAGCTTAATTGTCTCTAATAGATTATATCAAACTAAATAATTAAATAGATAACAATCATGCTACAAAGTCAAGATCAAAATTAAATCATACTTACAAAATTGCTATAAGAGGCAAGCAACCATCGCATATAGGTGTATGTTTACCAATGTAAATCATACAATTATAAATTCGTATAACTAAAATATACCTGTGGGCAGAGACATTAGCATAGCATGAATTTATCTCAAATTGGTGAAACTAGAATGCATTTATATCCCCTAATACCTGTGGGCTACTTAGAGAATATAATATTATTCCATTTCACCCTAATTAAAACTATGATTATAGTTATCTACATGTGGGCAAAGATTAATTATAACCATACATTTAATTATAATTGATGTCTTTAAATCTTTGAGTGACGTATTTTGTTCATTAGAATAAAATATAGTGTATGTGCCTAGTGAGGATGCTGTGGCTACTCCTCGATTCTACATATTCATCACAAAGACATCATATCATTGTGTATACTAATTGTACATATGATCATAATTTGATATGGTAAAACCTTATGTGATTACCTATGCATACAATATTCGTATAAGAATGTTGTAGCTATTCCTTAAACAAAATATGCATGCTAATCACTAATATCAAATATATACAATTTAAATGTCATACATGTATACACAATGTCAATGGGAATCCTAATTAATTAATTTAATCAACTTCTGAAGATTAATATTTTAAATCCATATATGATTATTTATGCATGTTGTAAAAGGGCGTTGTAGCTACCACTCTAGCATGCAAGTTAATCATAAATATTAATCATGTGCACTTAAATTCTGTATATGCACAACTTTATGGAGGATTTAACCAATTAATTTAATCAACATAAGTGACTAAATACAATCCTCCCACTTTGATTAAATTAATATTACCCATTAAATAGAGTTGATATTTTAAAATATAAAAGTGATTATCTATACATATAACAGAGGATGTTGTGGCTAAGCCTCTAGATGCATGTTAATCACAAATACCAACCTTGTGCATTTAAATTCCAAATATGCACAGAACTTTAATGAGAATTTATTTAATAGATTGATTTAATCAACAAAATGTGACTAAATAATCAAGAAAAAATAAATTCTCCCACTATTTTGTGCATCCAAATTAAATCTAATATATGCACTTCTTGATGGAGGGATTAATTACTTAATTTGCCCAATAAGGTCCCTAGATAATTAATTAGAAACCCTCCCACTATTTTATGTATCCAAAAAAAATTGTTTAAAGAATTAATTTTGGCATATTTCAATTTAAATTAAGTTTTGCAAAAATTAGAATAGTTAGATAATTGCCCAAAATGAATTATCAAAATATTTAGGCAATTAAGTAACATGTCAAAATGATTTTTGCAAATTTTCCAGAATATGAAAAATGCCAAAGTTAACCCTTTTTCTTAATTTAAACAATTAGATGTGACATTATCAAAAATATATATAAAACAGAAGCTAATTTGATTAAACAGTGAAGAAAAACGCTTAATTAGCCCATTAAAGTTTTTCTGGAAATTTAAAATCCATAGTCGAAAAAAGTAAAAAACAAAACAGGGCCTAAATGTTGTAAAAGCTTCACTATCAATTAAATTTAAAAAAAAAAGTCCAAAAATGCAACTACTGTTCCAAAAAAAAAAAATAAAGTCCAAAATCCTATTTCTTTTCGGCCCAAATATGTAGATCAGCCCAGAACGAAATAAAAATAAAACTGACAAAATGGATCAAGCCCGAAAACGCGTCCAAAAAATTTTTTTTTGCGACCCCAAAGAGGCCTTTGGCCCAGAAGCGCCTGGCCCTTCTCCAGAATAAGTGAAACGTGCGTTTCACTGGGCCAAGCGAAACGATGCCGTTTGGCTAGGGAAAGAGGAGCCATCCTAATGACTCGAAACGACGACGTTTTGACTGAGTCAAAACGACATCGTTTCGGTCATCTCCCTCACCCGGTTCCAAAACCCTACTTGACCCGCCAGCCTGAGATCGACCCGAAAGGTCGCCGCGACCTGCGAACTCAGACGATGCTTTCAGCCGGTCGGAGAGCTCGACGCTGGCGATTCCGGTGGCTCCGACAGCATTCCGTCCGCCTTCCCCAAAAAATCGGATCTCTAGGACCCGATTCTACTGGGCGCCATGACTGGAAAACATAGCTGCTGGAAAAGAGAAAACTCTGGATGGAGATTCCCAGCGATCCTTTTGCCGTTTTGGATAACTCTTCTCGGCGGTGAACTCGGAAAGCAGGCACAAATATAACCTGGGCAATAATTACTCTCAGAAACACAATAATCTAAACAAGTTTTATATCTCAGTTTGTTCAACGACGGCGGCGATAACAGCGAACCAACTTAGAACGTTAGCAAAACAAGATTCCATGTAATGAGTTATCGCAAAATATGAGTAATTACTTCGCACATATCATATAACAGAAATCATAATTCAAAGTTTTAAAGGCAAATCGGTAAAAAAAAAAAAGATTCTGGGTTTCCATCAAACTCCTGATGCTCATCGAAGAATTAAAATGTTCTTCTTGAGTCCCAACAACCCAAACACGTTCAAAACAAAATTTTGAAACCCAGATCAAAGCCGAGTCGAGAGAGCACTCAGAGAAGGTTTCTAAAAAAATTTCCATCGTAAATTTTATTTTTTAGAAGAAGAAACCCATATCAAAAGGCTTGTTGGAATAATTATGAAAACAGAACATAATCGGATCCTTTGAAACCTAAAAGGCGATGATGTTCCCTCGGATGAAATTAATCATATAAGCAATTTAACATGATAAATAATTTATTAACAATAAATTAAAAACTCAGATGAATTAATTTTCAGCAATAATATAATTCATCTGTTTAAGAAATTCGATCTCAAATCCAAGCTATGGAATCCGTGTAAAATTACTACAAGAAACTTAATTCAATTCCATATTTAAATCATCTTCGATCAAAGAGTAGAAGGCAGAGGATCATAGAGCGTGATTCTAATACCACATGTAGGACAAAACTCATGAATACCCAAATAAATCACAAATTAGAGTATATGAATTTTCCTATATCAATAGCGGAAGACTTATAAGAATTACCTCTCGTCATTGCTAAGCTTTGATCGAATGGAGAACTCATGAATCCTGATGAAAGAGAGCTGCAAAAGAATTGAAGATAAGATATGATTGTCAGGTCTCTTTCTGACTGGCTGTGGGGCACAGCGGTGACAACTGGGTTAAGAGCCGTCGCCAGTCAGGGAACCTTAAATGAGCAGATTAGGTTTTTCCTTGTACGCTCAATTTAGACGGCTAAAACCTTATTGTGTGTTTTCCACCATCAGAAAAACCACATTAATAGCCAATAACCCTAATCATAAATTGGGCCTAAAATTGACTAACGGACCACACTCTGGATATTTTAATTAATTACCTAATTAATAACTAATAATAATTATAGTATATATTAAGGGTTAATATAACTTTTGGTCCCTGAAGTTTGATCCAATTTTGGTTTTGGTCCCTCAAGTTTGAAATCCGTGGTTTTGGTCCCTGAAGTTTCACCCAATTTTGGTTTTGGTCCCTCAAGTTTGAAATCGGTGGTTTTAATCCCTGAAGTTTCACCCCATTTTGGTTTTGGTCCCTCAAGTTTGAAAAGGACTTGGCAACCCGTTTTTGAAACCCGACCCGACCCGGAAAAAAAACCAAGTCCTTTTCAAACTTGAGGGACCAAAACCAAAATCGGGTGAAACTTTAGGGACCAAAACCACCGATTTCAAACTTGAGGGACCAAAACCAAAATCGGATGAAACTTCAGGGACCAAAACCTCCGATTTCAAACTTGAGGGACCAAAACCAAAATTGGGTCAAACTTCAGGGACCAAAAGTTATATTAACCCATATATTAAAATATCTAACAGATAATATATCAGTAGTTGACTCGTTAGAGATGTGAATATTTTCCTGTGCAAAATGCTGACGTTGTGAATTTTGTTTTGTTAGGGAGTGTAAAGTCCCTCATAAGCATGCCCCCCTTTATGACCCATGCTGCCATACCTGCCCCAGTCCGTGAAGCCAGAGGTTTAACTGAAGATCTTGTGCGTATTTCTGTGGGGATTGAGAATATTAATGATCTTATTGCTGATTTAGACCAGGCACTCTCATCCGGACCGCCCTAGTTTCGTTTCAAACATCCCCAGCATTGACGGCTTGTTTGCTTCTGAATCATTTGATAGCATAGCATCAGTTTGGTTTTGATTTAGGAATGGTGATGTTTAGTTAGTTATGTCATCCTGTTTACATTTCCTTTTTATATTATCTATTTTCATTAGCAACGCTCCAATTTTACGAGTTCATAGACGTTTTGCATATAAGCTTGAGGTGAGGCATCTTCATCATTTGACGCTGGTTTAATTGCCTTCCTCTCCCACCTTCTTCCTCACGCCTTCCTTCTTTTCTGTTATCTGGCACTGGTGTTATTCATAACGTTTGCTCAGTGCTGCATGTATTTGTTAGGTCAACCTGCGGGCTTAGGTTGACAAAATGTCAGCCCTTTCTTTTTTAATTTGGCCAACATATTGCTTGTAGGCACCAATCGAACCTATGATTACTGCCACCAAAGGTTGACTTGCATGCCACTACAACACCAAGGTGCTGGCAAATGTCAGCTCATTTTGAAGTGAATTTTTTCAATTCAGTGCCTATTTGGATCAGTGGTAGAAGCAGCTTTTTTAATATGATTTATAGTGTAAAAGGTAAGTATGTGTAAGAAATTTTATCTTGTTTTACGTGAACTTATTTTTATATCACGAACTTAAACAGGTGCTCAATCCACTAAACCCACTATATCAACCTGATTTGCTTAGATTGACGAAATGCCAACCCTCTTATATCTATTGACATTGATCTCATCAATGTCGGAATCAAAATATCAATAATAAAAGCTAACTAGATTTTTTTTTTTTTTTTGCCAAGAAAAGCTAAATAGATTTATAAGAAATAAGAAAACGGTAACTAGATTGCGGTTATTAGAAAAATCAAAATTCTTATTTACAGTTATTTATGCTAAATTAGTTAGCATATAATCAATTTTTTTGGTCCCCCATCATCATTCCTGGGTTTTCATTAAATAAATTTACCACAAAAAGATTGAAGATTTTAATTTTAACTATAAAATCTGCGAAGGCAGTTGAGTTAGGTGAGGAGTGAAAAGATATTATAGCGTACAACTTAAGTGCTGTTTTTTTTGTTTAAGTTAAAGGATGAAAATAGTGGAGTGAAGCAACGTGTTAGAGGAGACAGCTAATGTAGCAGCTCACAACCACATAGGAACAACGAAGTTGTGGCCTAGTTGTGTCTGACTAGCCCTTAAATTAATTGCCTCGTGGTCCTCTTCATATAATATCAAATGTCCCCTTGGCTCTGTTCGTTTCTGAGGGTCCCAATGATTCATGTTTTATCAATATCTTCCCATGGCCAAAAAAAAAAAAAACATTTATCAATATCTTCACTTTATTTTTCCATGATTTCTCATCTTCTTCCACTTCTTTTCATTCCCACTTTCTACCTCCCTTTGTACCTTTTTCTCCATTTTAATGACTGTTCCCATGAATTGACTTGTGTTTATATGCAAAGCTTAACTAGTAAAGATTCTCTAGTATGCTCTTGGTTTTGGTTAGTTGGTGGCACTATTATTAGAAAACTACTTTTAAGCAATATATTAAAAACCGGATCGGACCGACCGGTTCAGACCGAAAACCGGTGAACCGATCGCCGGACCGGTCCGTTTGAGGTAAAAAAATCGGGGTCTAACTGACCCGGTTGATCCGGTCTGAACCGGTCCAACCCTGGGTGAACCGAGGTAACCCGGAGTGACCCGTGGTGAACCGGTTTGCCCATTTTTTTAATTTTTTTTTTAATTTTTAAAATTTTTTATATCCCAAATGACGTCATTTTATCTTTTTTTTTTTTAAATTGTTTCTTTGAAATTTTTTGATTTGCAAGTAGTTTTAAAAGTATTGTGGAATATTTTTGCTGTTTTGCACTGGTTGGAGTAAAATCCTTATATACTTAATGATACTTTTGTGGGTATTAGGTTCACGAGGTTATATTTGATTATTGGTTGGAAAAAAAAACTCTTATATAGTTTTTTAAATGGTATACATGAACATTGAAATTATATATATATTTTTTTTAATTAACCCTGGTTTGACTCCCGATCTGACCCCCGGGATGACCCCGGTCTGAACCACAGACCCTTGACCCAGTGTCTCGACCGGTTCAATGTCCAGTCCGGTTTTCAGTAAGAGAACTACATTAGTAAGAATTGAAATCACAATTAGCACGACATTAAATTTAACCCAATTGGAATATCACAATTAAAAATTTAATTATCGCGGACGTTTTGATTTTCACATCAAATAAATCTAAGTTATACTACTCAACTCGTCCTTGAAAAGGTTGTAAATTAGGGAGTAGATTGTTGAGGATTTTAGGGTAAATGCAGACAGGCTGAATCAAATTAAAACAGCCTCGTTGACATTTAGTTAGCACACAGTTTATAAACATTTTAGATTCATCTTCATTTTCAATCTGTGGGAAAAATTGATCAGCAAAAATCAACGAGAATTAAGATATATAATAAAAATAATCATTTACCCTTGCAACATTCCAGAAAGTCAAAGATGGTAATTAACAGGAAATATTCTACCATAAAACTGACTGAAATGGTCAATGTGGAGGGCCGAATTAAGCAGGTTGTGTCTCAATTTTTTTAGGAAGATAGGTTCTTTTTGTATACTCCCTCCGCTCCTAATTATTAAAAAAAAATTGATTTTTTTGGAGAAATTAAGTAAACTAATTAAATTACTTTAGAGTATTTATATTTTTACTATTATTAGATTATATATTAGTTTATTATTTAAATTAATTAGTTTAGGGAAAAAAATAAAAATATAAATACTCTAAAGTAATTTAATTAACTTTCTTAATTTTTTTAAAAAAATTAATTTTATCTTATAATTAAAACCGGATGGAATATTTTGTTTTTACGCTTAAGTTGGAATCTCTTGAGACCCACCAAGGATGAGGCTTAAATAATGATTAATCATGAGAGATAAAACTAATTAAGCCAGAACAGCGCAAATCGAATAGAAATTTCCATGGATCAGTGGGAGTTAAGTGAAGCCTTTTTACTGGTTTATCAATATAAAAAGCATTGATTCTCATCATCTTCCTCATCCCAACCTTCTTGAAAGCTCCCTTTCAACTCCAACCCACTCATTTCCTTCTTTTTCTGTTTTCCCTTTTCAACTAAGCCTTCAAAAGCTCACTCATCTTGATTCCGCAAGGACAACCTTAGCTTCACCAAGCTGTTCTACAGAAAAAGACAACCAACCCAGAAAGTCTGAATACACTTTCTAGAGAGAGAGATTAGAAGTAATCGAAACCTGGTTGTCGAATCAGTCTCAATTTTGCATTCATGGGCTGCTCAGCCTCAAGACCCGTCACCATTGTCGCCAAAAGCCCAGAGGATCACTCTTCTTCTATGGCTTCGTCTTCTTCTGCTTCACATTCATCCACTTCTTCTCCACCTGTTCCCAGAGCTCTTTCTCTCCCAATGCCTCTTGTTCATCATCCTCCGACAAGAAAAGGCGACACCCACCACCTCGTATCCCTCACCTCCACCACCTACGGTTCTCTTGTTTTAAACGGCCGATCCGACCTTAAAAACCCTAACTTTAACTCCGATGACTGTCATGTCCGGTCTGAATCTCCGACCCCTCTCTCCCACACTTCTCAAAGCAGAGCAAATCAGGCAGAGGCAGAGCAGTCATTGTCCCCTGACTCTGTTATCAACACTTGGGAACTCATGGATGGCCTCAACGACGATGATTACGTTGACGCTTCCAAGCCGCAAGCTTCGACTTTTCACCGTCCTCTGTGTGTTTCGAACAAAACCAGTTCGTGCAGGTACACTACATTTGATGGGTCTGCGAAGAAAGTACTGCTGGAATCGTTTGATGTACCACTGAAATATTCTTCGTCACAAGTTGTTACTGAAAACTCTTCGCCGTCGTCGGCCAAGAAGCCGCTCTGGCAACACTTATCGGAGGAAGCATTACTCTCTAAATTAGGTCCAAACGTGGCTTGGAGCTACCGGCGAGCTCTCTCATCAAGGCAATTTGGCACCAATGTACCCAGAAATGTGCGGTCGTTAGGGTCAAGTCCTTTGAGTTCGTCGTTTTCTTACAATTCATGTCTTTTACTACAGGGGACTGAAGAGAGAATAGTGGTTTATTTCACTAGTTTAAGAGGAATCCGCAAAACTTATGAAGATTGCTGTTCAGTGAGGACGATACTGCGAGGATTCAGAGTAGCCGTAGATGAAAGGGACATATCTATGGACTCATCTTACAGAAAAGAACTGCAAAATGCTCTAAAAGGCAAAGCTATGACATTACCACAGATTTTTATGAGGGGAAAACATGTTGGAGGAGCAGAGGAGATTAAGCAAATGAATGAATCTGGGGAATTAGCGAAGCTGTTGAAAGGGTTTCCTGTTCAGGATCCAGGGTTTGTGTGCAAGACTTGTGGGGATGCAAGATTTGTGCCTTGCCCTAATTGCAATGGGAGTAGGAAAGTTTTTAAAGAAGAAGAAGCAGAATTGAGAAGATGCCCTGATTGCAATGAGAATGGCTTGATTAGGTGTCCAGGTTGCTGCTGCTGCTGCTCATAATTCAGTGATCCATTTCTTTGTCTTGGTGAATCTGTAATGATGAGTTCTAAGAACTGCATAAATCATTGTATCAAGTATGAATGCCAGTAATTCCTTTATGGCGAAGCCTTTTTTGGTTGATCTATGATGATTATGATCGTCATTCATCATGATCACTACTATTCGCTGCCTATGGGAACAGCAGAAAATAAAAGTGGCATCTTTTTGTGAATATTATGTGGTTTTGATTTTATTTTTGGTGTCTTAAGTTGTGTTGTACCGTATGTCTCGTTTTATCGAGGATTGTCGAACAGTCAAAGCCCAAGAGTAGTTTTAAGATTAGAAGACACAAGCCACAAACAGAAGCTGCTCGGTTAGGTCCCGGTAGAAACTTATCTGATTTTGTTTGCTTATGTCTAGCTGATAATAAAAGGCTATCCAACTTGATCTAATAGTCTCCGTGTGTTTTTCTTTCTCCCCATGAGGATGAGATGGATCTTATGTTTTATATACATATATATAAAGGTGGGATTTTTAATTTTGAGTAAATTTTATACCGATAATACTATATCAGTATAAAAATGTAGCTCGTGGTCTTCCTACCGGAGGCTGTTTCACACGCTCGAAATTTGTGTGGCTGTGCTGGTCATATTAAAACATAAACAATAGTCAAGTGTATAGCCCCATGCCTCATGCCTCGCGCCTACCATTCAAGCCAATTAATTGGGTTGTATTGAAAAACTTTTATAAACTTTTTTTTCTCTAGGCAAATAGGTATTCTGTGGGAGGCACATTTTACGTGATTTAAATTTTAGTTTGTTATGTTGTGAGGGACTAATATTCTAACATTTTCAGTTAGACCAACCTGATAGTAACTTTTATAACTTTCCAAATTGGGAGAGTGGGAAATAAAATATAATCTTTTGTTATTAGCCTAGAACCCGAAAAAAAAAAAAGTTATCTGTTGTTAATGGATTGGGGCCAACTTTGCCTGAGTCCAGCCAAATGGGCCTTGAAGAGTATGATTAAAGAATTAAGATTAACCAATGGGATTAAGTGTATGTTTGGATTAGTTTTTATGATTTATTAGGTGAGTATGTGAGAGAAATTTTATCTCAACTTGCAGAAAAAAAATTTCTGAAACCGTAATTTGGGTGTTTCTCAAACGCACATTAAGTCTAGTGAAAGGGGTTTGTTCTTCACAATGTGACGAACCAAAACTCGAACGGAAAGTGCCCACATTCAATGCCGAACAATGTCTTGTATATGAGTGTGTACTTTTAGAGAAGTTTTGTCTCAACTTACGAAAAAAAGATTTCTAAAACCGTGGTTTGAGTGTTTCCTAAATGCACATTAAGTCTAGCGGAAGATGTTTGTTCTTCATCATGTGACGAACTAAGATTCGAATGGGAGATGTTCACATTCAATGCCCAATAATATCTTGAATATGATTGTCTATGCTTCACAAAAAAAAGAATTAAGATTGTAGTAATGATTTCTGTTAAGGATTTTCAAAATGGGGGAAATATATATAGCAAGTCATAAATGTCCTGACAAGAAATATTCTAAAATTTTTATTGTATTTTAATTTGGATTTTGTAAAATGGGAATAATTTGGATTTTGAAACGGTGAGGAATAGGTAGCGTGGGGGCGTGAGCTGGTAAGGCGAGGATCCTGAAAAAGAGCGGAAAATCGGAAGGGAACACGTTTTACGAGGTTGACTAGTTAAGGGAGCAACGTGTGTGTTGGAATAAAGATTTAAGATCTATTTGAATCGATGATTGAATAAATGACTTATTTTTATTTAGACTTATCGAATTTTAAAATTTAAAAAAAAAGTTAGATTAAGTAAAATGATGAGTGTTTATATTGATGATTGGATAAGTAACTTATGTAAAAATGAAAGATATTTTGTTTGGCTTTTGTATAAGTGGCTTTTGTGTTATTTATAAGAAAAAAAATTGAAAAAATTATGAAAAATGAAAAAAATGAAAGACTAATTGTGGAAAAAGAACTCATTGATAACTTAAATGCCAAATGGGACTTAAGAAGATATCTATATTTGTTAATGTGGCATTTTTTGTGATAAATAGATCCAAACCATCAAATGGGGACAGTGTTACAACAAGGCATATATTCAAAAGTTTAATGCCGCTAATCCATCCAAATAACAGTTCTTCGCACACTCTTCACTCACAAATCTTTCTTTTCTCCGGGGACATAATTGGGTCTGATAATTATAATCTTCAAACCAGTAGAGACCTTACCAAAAAATACACGACAAAAAATATAAAACAGTTCTTTGCACACTCTTCACATAAAAATCTGCCTAGTTTCATATATATTAGGAAAATACAAAATACATAATTTTGCGCTTGATTCATACCAATCAAACAGTAGAGCTTTCAAACGGCAGAGAATTGCAACGGATCATGTTTGGCAATGGTAAACTAAATAATAAAATTACAATTAAAATGCGAATAAATTAGAAATTGCACAAATTTAAAGTTTTTGATGAAGTAAAATATAATAGAACTAATCAAATCAAAAGTCTCATACAATTTAGTCCCTGATGGTGTCTCGAACATGATTCATCTGGATTGAATATATCCAAGCATCATTTGTTGACAATAGGTCTTGATCTCGAGTATTATCTAGATCAACTATATTATTCTCATTTTCTGCTTCCCCAAAGTCCACATTAGTTTGGGAATTTCTTCTAATTAAATTATGTATAGCCATTGTGGCACAAACAATGTGGACTTGCACATATGTTGTAAGATTTCAAACCTGTTTTTCCAGACTCCAAAAGTCCTTTCTATTGTGTACCTCAAGCTTGAATGATAAAAATTGAAAGCCTCATTAGGATTCCGAAACCCCGGTGATTTCTGAATTCTGGGAGGTGATAACGTTCACATCTGTACATACCAAGATACCCAACTGTTGTTGGGTAGTCGGAATCGACCAAATAATATATGCCTAACATGTGTTAAAATCATTGTAAATGTGAGATTAAGTTAAACATTAAATGTAGACAAAAAAAATGTAATTGAAGTGTACAAAAAATTACCTTGTGGTGGATGTAGGAAATTCATGGTTGGATCTGAGACAGCAGAGTGAAAAACAAGAGCATCATGTGTTGAACCTTCCCATCCCGTTAACTGGAACGTGAAGCACATATCCCAATCACAGACAGCCATAACATTCTGTGTGAGATATCCCTTTCTCCCGATAAACTTATCTCGGCCTGGTCCAGCTATGATACACCTGATATGAGTACTATCAATAGCTCCAATGACATCCTCGAAATATGGGAAATATCGATTATCGTCTATTATTTTTGGATGACATTGACCGAATTCTGGATCGTATGGCCTAATAATTTCGGTTCCAAGCTTAAGGCAGGCCTTTAAAACCTTGTGCAGAAACCTACTTACAGTTTCGCCCGAATATTTAAATATTTCTTGTACTAGCCTATTGCCTACTCCGTGTCCAATCGTGAGCAAGAACATGACAACCATTTCTTTAACACTGGCATTCCTAGAATCTCTTAACCTATGCTCACACAACTTAGTGCACAAATATAAAAAACATGTTTTTCCATTATAAACATCTGATGACATTTTGAATATTCATTTGCCAACATTTCTTATACCCAATAGTGACATGTTCCCTGACTTGCTCTATGCGGTTGTCTGCACACATATGGTACTAAATATTGACAAAGCAACACGCATAATTGTTGATGTTCCAACTCAGACTCAAAAATTGAGGCGCCATCACTATCTTTATCTTCCTTAATCCCCTGTACCCTGTTTCGGTTGTTACGATTTGCCATTGATGTACCTGTGATTGTGGTGAAATTGTGGTGTGAGCAAGATGATTAACAAACATAACATATAATATAAATGGCAACAGGATAAAACCGTTCTAAACGAAGGGTCAAGTAATCCGTTTTGGAAACAAAAAACTAAAAATGTCTACATTCAACTGTCCAGACATCAAATGCAACTACAACTAGTCCTCCTCTACGATATAATGCAAATAAGTCATCAGGTACTCAGGGTCTCCTTTCAATGACACAAACACATCCCGACGTGTCTTGCTTTCCAAAGCTCACATACACCGGACTCCAAAGGCTTTGCCCGCCTTCACGTCGTCAAGGTCTAGTAAAGATTTCATAACCTCCGGCATGCTATTTTCTTGAGTTGCCGTTAAAGCCACTTCTCAATCCATAGTCAAATTAGCAATGACACTGACGACATCAGCTATTTGCTTTGCAGCTATAAGTTTATGTTTTTTGCTTTTACTAGACCCTTCACCCCTCTTCCTTTTGGCCTCACTTCCAGATGCGTTAGGACTAGTGCCTGATGGCCTCTCTGTTGTTATTCCAACGCTTGCCATTTCATCGGTCACTCTGGTACTAACTGTAGGGTCAACACCGAAATGCTCATCCTCACTGTCCTTAGAGCCTTCCTCTTCATCCATCGTGGGTCTGTAGACATCATTCTCATCTTCCTCATTTGTCTGTGGTTGTATGCGAGAGGTTGAGAAAATGTGGTCTCCCGACGCCATGCCATCCTTGAATATTATTCTTAACTCCCTTTCATTCTTTAGACATGAGTACCTATATTTCTTGTAATCGATATGCGTCTGCATGCATACAAGTAAAAGGAGTTAAAATGAATAGTTAAATGAATTACATACCAAAAAGTGAACTAATGAAACTTGTAAATTGAACTTAATATTTTTTACCTGTAACTTCTCTGTCCACCAGTTGTCTGACGCAATGACGTTGTTTGTAAGAGGGTTTTTGCCTACACCGGTCTCTTTGATTAAAGAATCCCATATCTTTAGATCTTTCTTTAAGACATCTAATCTATTTTTAAATCGTTTCTTCCCGTAGTATTTCCCAGTCTTTTCAGTGAATGTCTCAATAATAGTCTGCCATGCTTTTGGTGTGAATGATTGCCCTCTGTGTTCTTTTTTGTATATTTGGTCTACGCATACGTTGATAAATATCTCTATTGATTGTACATCCTATACAGCTTTTGTGTCCATATTTCTATATCAAAAAGTCACATATAACACACCAGACATTACAGAAATATGAAATACACCAAGAAATGCAAGATTATGACAACATATGCATACATACATATAAAGAGAGACAGACACACACACACACACACACACACACACACACACACACACACACACACTAAATAATAGTTCTTTGCATACTCTTCACACACAAATTTTTCTTCTCACAGAGATAGTAGACAAGTCACCAATACATTTTCAGCCAAGAAAAAATAGAACATGAGAAAAAAGTTGATTGTTACAAGGGCAACAGTTTAAATATTATTTACATTTGACGTCTCACCTGGGTCTCCAGTATTGGAAGAATGACCAAGAGTGGGACAACAACTATGTCATGCATGTAATAGACAGAAATGGGGACAAACTTAACTTTTGTCTGCTTTAACATCTTACTTCTCAAGTCACTCTAGAATGATATACCAGTAAATAATCAACAGGTAGACTATAACATATTACATGGAGTATCCAAAAGACATAGAGAAAGTATACAAAAGTCAGTTTCAAATCTTATACATATATGACTAATTATATTCATCATGCATTATGAGGTATTTGCCAAATCAAGATTTGGATTATCTCTAATTAAATAATAAAATAAATATACAAAATGGTTTATAAACTCCAATCTAATATGCAAGTTTAGTAGTGCAGATTTAAAAACATTATCATCCATGAACAAAAAAGCACATGGAATATGAATACTGCTCAATCTTGCTCGTATCAGTCGAAAGGATTCCATTTAACCAACCATGACCAGAAGTCAAAGAAAAGCAAAAGTAACACTTTCCCATACGTCATTTAGAGTTGCCTGAGCACTAATAAACATTCTAGCATTCTCATTCAACCAAACACAAAAATACAGGAAAAAATTGCAAATTACCACAAAACTGTGTCGTCTTGATTCCTTCCAAATAATTATATCAAAACAATAAATATTGATGCGGTTGGACCAGTGACTGATGGCTCGGCTGGCAACTAACTCTGGGCCTTGTGAGTGGTAAATGTGTACGTGAGAGGCATATAATGCAAGTCTTGGGGACAGGAGAAATGTAAGCAACAAGTGAGTGTTATTTACCTCTTGAAGGGTCAATTCCATAATTATGCCACTTTTAGTAGCATTTTCCTTTTAGTTCCATCACCCTCCAACTGCTATAACTCCACAATCAAATTAACCAACACATGTAATCTTCCTAAATAGAAGATACCGTAAAACAAAACAACCCTGGCCTCTAACTTAGAAAATCAACATAAACCCTTTGAAGATCCACAGGGGACACTCCCTTAAAAAACCGTTTGCATTTTGCAGAATCCCATATAAGGGACTTGAGCACTGGCAATCTTGGCTAGCCAAAGACACCAGAAACCAGTAAAGACTGCTCAATGCCAAAGAACTTTTGGCTCCTTTTGCAACCCAAAACCAATAAATAGCCATGAGAAACCCCTAGATCATCCAAACAAACTCGAATCTTATCAAAGAAACAAAGTAGTCAATTCCAAATATGCCAAGATATTTCACAATGTATAAAAGAGATGGTTATTAGTCTCAAAACTTTCAAACATTTAATAATAAGTTCTTATTGGCTCTTGAATATGAAGCAGATGTATTAATTCTATTAAGTAGTACAGTCCAAACAAAAGCCTTTTCGTTAGTGCATGCATAACAGATTTAAGTCTGCAAACTAGAAGGAGCACAACTTCAAATACATGCATAACAGATGTTTTATAATGCGGTAGTGCACATAGGCAATATGTGGTATACCAGAAGGAGCATAGCTTTAAATATGCTACAAAAAGAGGAATACACACACTTAAAACAGAGCAACCCACGCAGAGCAATTATCAAAAATTAAAAACAATCACATACCCAGATGTAAAATTGCAAACTTACTCAAAGCGCAACCAATGCCTACGCAAACCAAACAGATCAAGCAGAGCAACCAAACAGATCAATCGAACACGACAGAGCAAACGAAATGTGGTTCATTGAAGTGGGTCCAAATGCAACCAACGCCTACCAAACATTAGATAAAGGGAGAGATGTTAGTGAAGTTAAGTTATCCAACTTACCAGCCAATGAGAGATATGCCACAAAGCAGATCGATGACAACCTTCAACCGGAGCTATAGCCTTCACTGCTGGCAAAGCTCACAAGCTATTGCTTATACATATCTTCAACGCTGTCAGACTTCAACGCCATCAAACTTCAACATCGCGTCGCCGACACTGGGACCGTCAATGGAAGACAAAAACGAGAGGTAGATACTGTCACAGCATAGTTTACAGACGGGGCTCTTTAGTTTACAGATGCTGGGTTCTAAGGTTCATATATGAAATGTGAATCTTTCAAATTTCTTCATTGAGACTTGGAGAAAGACGCAAGGCAAGAGTTGATGCAGTGTGCTTTGCGGAAAAGAGAGAAGACGACAAAATTATTGCAAGAGAGAGGGGGAGAGAGAAGTGTGCTAGTGGGTAGGTTAGGTTTTTAAGATGTGATTAATGAGACTAACAGTCAGATGGGCTGCTGCATAAGTAAATATAAGCTTTATTCAGAGGCTTATGACTTTCAGATGCTTTTGCCTTTTTTACCTTATATCACATCGCTGAACCAGACAATCAAACATGTCTAAATCATTGTTCAAGCCCGATTTCTGGTCCAATCATCAAAACAAACACATACTTAATCCTTTAAAACCAGTTTTTCAGCAGTGGTTTATGATATACTATTCTAGTTTTATTTATAAGTTTTTTTTTACTAAAAAATTTGGTCCTGTTTATAAGTTCAGATTCAAGGCAGTAAATGAGATTATGACAATTTTACCCCTATTAAAGATAGAGAGAAAAGAAAGAAATTGAAAAACACTCATTCATAAATGAGAACAAAGTTAGGAATTTACCCTCATTTAGTTAACTACTCCTTCTTGATATTTGAAATTTAGTTAAAAGGGATTTATAAATAGGATCAAAGTGGTATGAGATAAATATGTGAAGGGAGTTTTATCTCGATTTACATAAATAAAATTTTTGAAAGTTCCAAACATAATCTCAAACAAGCACAACGTGGGAAAATATGGAGCCTAAGCATTATTGGTATGTGTTATAATATTTTGTAGTTGACTTATATGTCATGTCATATTAAAATAAAATAAGTTATTATATTTTAATTAGTTAAAATACAGATAATGTGACACTCTCATAATATATATGTATTTCTTATAATTTTAATGACTTTGGGAGCGTATTTATGGGCGTGCCCACTCCCCACGTGGCATTAAATTTAACCCCCGCCTGCCTCATTATTCATCGCTCCGCTTACACTTCAGGACCTTCTCTATTTTGTAGAGGGTGGATCTTAAAAAGACATACAAAAAATAAATACTTATTATTAGAAATAGGAAATGATAATTAAGTCATTTAATATATTTTAAAACATAAATTTTTTTCTACTTTTAATTTTTTACTTTTCTTAAGAAACGTGGTTAATTGTATTATGAATGTTATTTTAGAGAAAAAAGGATAAAATGAGTAGGTAAAGTTAAAGTGAGTATTAATCATGGGGACATAATATAAAAAAAAAGAATTAATTAAATTAGATGTGACTTATATTTTGAAGTACTCCTTCCCTCTAGAAGTTCTTTATATTGTGGGTTGGAGGGAGTAAATAATTTCATGCATCCTAAATATTCTCTCATGTCTTTATTATAAGGCATCAACTACTAATTTTCACAAACCAATAAAAACAATTAAAGGTATTAAAGTTGTCATTTAAGTGATATACAATATTACTTCTATCAATTACGCTAAACTTAAATATCATAAATTATTACTCTCCCCCACTATCCTTATTAAGTACTCCCTTCGGTCCTATTTATAAGCAACTTTCTCTATCATAGGACTGGTCTCTTTTATAAGCAACTTTCACTTTTTATTTGAAAATGTAAGCTTTTTTTTCCTATTTTACTTTTATTAAATATTCATTCTCTCTCATATCTTATACTCATTATCTCTCATACTTTTTATCTATTATCTCTCCTATACTCTTTTCATAAATAGGGGCATATATGGAGAAAATATGGCATTTTTGACATACTTATTACTTTTAACTACCAGTTCGTTTTGTGCAATCAAGAGGAAAGTTGTTTATAAATAGGATCGGAGGGAATATGAGCAAATATAAAAAAAAATAAATTAAATACTCCTTAAAAACTTGCATATGCCTTATAAAAAAGATAAAAAATTCTTGTTAATTGGCGTCTTGTAATAAAGACCGATAATAGAGTTGGTAAGGAGATTTTTTAATCGTAAATGCAAGATCTCAATTTTACTTTATCTTCCATGTTTATAATTATTTTTCTAAACTATCCTTACTAATTACACATAAGAGGATTTTCACTCAATCAAATAAAAATGACTTGATTCTCTATAAATAATATTGAAACTTAGTATCAACCTAGTTTATAAAAAAAATGTTCCCTATTGGAAAACAAAACGAATTAGTGGAAAAAAACATATTGTGAGTATTTTAATTAAACCCATTAGAGCATGAATTTACCTCAAGGTACACATGTCGAAGTATGACATGCATTTGCCTCAAGGCACACACGTGCATTTGCCTCAAAGTACACACGTTACAGTATGGTTTTTTATTTTGGGTACAGAGACAAAAATTTAGCCAGGGAAGATGCAGAAATCAGAAAATCAAAATACCCCCGAGACAATGGTCCGGAAAGTTAATCCCCTGATCTAAAAGGACAAGTCGAAATATGATGTATTGGATTATTAAAGCACGTATATCGCAAAAAATAAACACACACTCCCTCCTCGCCTCAACGTTTTCTATTTGTGTACTCCTTCGGTTTTCAACATGAGTTAGAGTTTACTTTTTTAAAAATATTTTAAAAATTAATTAAATCATTTTAAAATATTTTATATTGATCCATTTTTCACTAAACTATTTTGTTTAACTTATAAATTCATATATAATCTAAATATGCATATTACATAATATATGATATGACTAAACAACTTATTTAGTTTCCTTAATATTTCTAAAAAATGTCATTTCTATCATATATTTAAGACCAAAAGGATTATATTATATGGAGCCTAAATAATGAATTACATTACCGATGAATTGATGAGAAAACAATGTACTAGTGAAAGAAAATACTAATTTTTTAAAAGTTTTCCTCAAGTTTAAACTCCGCCGGAATGATTGGGAAATAATATTTATATATACATACATATAAATTAAAAGGAAAAAAGTATAAGATAGGGTTGATTTTTTTTGAAATATTAAGAAAACTAATTAAATTATTTTAAAATATTTATATTTATCAATTTTTTATAAATTATTTTACCTAACTTATAAACTGATATATAATCTAATGATATACAATATATATGATATAATTAAATAATTTATCTAGTTTCTTTAATATTTAAAAAAAAGTCAATCATATATTATATTTATGACTGAAAGGAGTATATGCTAAAGTTTCTAATATATAATTTATTTATTTTACGTGGATTTATAATTTAAAGTCATGCGTGAGTGAATAATTTAAGAAAATGGATAAAAAAGCGCATTACTTAAGAGTTTTCCTTTATTAAATTACAATACATGGTAAAAATTAAAAAAGTTAATATGATATTCCCTTGGCACGCCCCACAGTCCGATTTTAAATAGGACGAAGGGAAAAGGAAAAACCACCCAAGTCAACAAATCAACAATCAAGCTTCGTTTCGTACTACTCGGACGCTCACTGAACACAGAATCGAGAGAGAGAGATGGAAGCGAATGGGCACCGTGAGGAAGATCGACCGGGACAAGCCCAGTGCCTGAGCAGCTATGTGGACGAAGGCAGCATTGAGAGCCACAGATACTACCTCTCTCGAAAGACTGTGCTCGAGATGCTCAGAGACAGAGGCTTTTCTATTCCCTCCTCTGAAATCGACCTCTCTCTCGCCGAATTTCGTGCCATTCACGGCCAATCCCCCGACGTTGAGCGCCTCCGCTTCTCCGCCACTCATGCCTCTGACCCTTCCAAGCGGGTGACTCTCTTAAGCCTTTTTATCCTTTCTTTTTCGCTCTCAACAGTTAGGGATTGCAATGTTGCTGGTTCTCGTAGCAATTCTATCTGTCCACTATTGGCGTTCACCACATGAAACCCTTTTTCGCATGGAATAATCTCGCAAATATTGCTCTCAACGTATAGCTTCTTGTAGAATGTTTTATAAGCTTCGTTAGAAAGCGATACTACGGTCATAAGTAGACATGCTGCTTTCATATTAGGCTATGTATTACCCCAGATAATCAGATATGTTGTTTGTAAAGCCGGTATAATATTAATGCAATTGAATTTTGGAAACCGGATCGGTCTTATCTTTCTCATTCTTTTATTAATTTTGCCTTGGCTGGGTTCACGGTATAATGCATGTTTCCATGGCTTGAATTGCAGATTTTGGTCACTTTCTGCTGGCCTGGTGTTGTAAAAGTTAATGTGGTCCGGAGCCTTGCAAGTCAGCTTTTTAACACAGACACCTTATCTGGGATGATATTGATAGTACAGGACCAAATTACCAGCCAGGCCTTGAAAGCCTTAGAGAATTTTAAGTTCAAGGTTGAAGTTTTCCAGGTTTGTTTTCTCAGAGCTGTCTTCAATCTCCTACTTCTAGAGCATGTTTCTCTTTTATGTTCTCGGATATTTTGTTGGGGTTCTATCTGTTGTTTCCTTAATTTCATGTTGACCGCAACAGTTTCCTAGAAGTTATAGGTTATGACAACTTTGTGAATTTATTTCATTGTGACATTACTGAAATCTGACTTAAGATTCAGGGAGCCCTTCGTTTTTCTGATCATTGTTCTTAGTAACTGATCGAAGAAGCAATATAAGTGGTACTGCCAAGGGATTGGCAAATAATGACCTTCAGATGTTAGTTTTCCAGGGACGTGGGTGGACTCTCATGACAACCTTGTTATTCTCGTGTTTAATCAAATACGTTTCTTAGATGAAAACCAGATAGCAGAAGCATCGCATTATGAGAACTGTAATAAAGCAATCAAAGCATAACCCTGCTGTTGCTTGAAAACATAACTTGAAAGTTAGTTAAAGCTTGATAATTAGAAACTAATTAAGTGCAGTTTTGTGGGGGAGTCTTTCAAATTTGCTAATTATGGTGAAATGTAAGAATAGTTAGTCATGATACTCATAATAACTTTAATTACTCCCTCCGGTCCACAAGATGGGGCATTTTAACTATATCACGGGAAAAAATGACAATTAAGTCATTTAATATGTTCTAAAATGTAAATTTTTTTCCCACTTTTGCCCTTCTTGAGAAATGTGTTTAATTGTATTGGAAATGTTATTTTAGAGAGAGAGTGGAGATATAATGAGTGGGCAAAATTGGAAAGTGGGTATTAATCAAAGGGGCATAACAGGAAAAAGACAAGGTTATGAAACCTGGACCGGTCACTGAATCGGTCGGGGTATTGGGTCAAGAGTCAGTGGGTTAGATCGGAGTCAAACTGGGGCTAAACCGGGGTTAGACCGGTGAGGAAGGGAAGATTTTAGTATTATTTATATGAAATTTTGAATAAAATAATAATAAAAAAAAACCCAGTCAAACCGTATGAAAATCGGTCGAACCAGGGTCAGTTACCAGATTGGATCGGTGGTCCGACAGTTTCGTGGTCGGACCGGCCGGTTCGGTCCAAGCCTGAGAACACTGGAAAAAGAGCATTAATTAAACTGGAGGTGACTTATATTATAGACCATGCCTTCCTCTCAGAAGTGCCTTTTATTGTAAACCAGAGGGAGGGAGTATATGAATTAATACTCTTTTGAATTGTGGATTGTTAGAATTTGGTTAAAATCTTGGGTGAATAATTTAGGAGTACTTCATTGCTAAAACACAGCTATGAAGCATTGATTCATGCGAATATCTTAAGTTTCATCACTTGCAATACCCTTGATAAGTATCACAGGCATATAAAATGTATACAGCTTTGATATGGCTGAATGCCTGGATAAGCATCACAGGCTTATCATATGTACACAGCACTGACCTAAGTTGAATGCTTAGATTGAATCTTTTGAAACTTACGTTTTAGGAAACCAACAAGGTATTGGAAGCAAAACAGACCATTAAGGCATTTGGGTTCCAAGGGGTTAAGTTCTGGTTCTCTCTCCTCAGAAACTCTAGTCTAAGGTCGACTTGCGTCTCTGAGTTTGCATCTTTATCTCTTTGAGTACTTCTGGTCTGTTGTTTGTCAAGCAACTCTAGTACTTTCTTGAGCAATTTGGTTTTTCAATTTCTGAATTGAAGTTTAGTGCCTAAGTGGAATTGCTTTCCATTTGCTGAAGTTGAATGTTTAAAGTGGTCATGTAAATGTTCTCGGTATGGGTTATTATGATATAGTAAAATCATTACCACTTTTTTTTAGGACAAATCACTACCATTAACCTATCAACCTTGCATTTTTAAAAGATATACTCCCTCTGTTCCTATTTATAAGAAAACTAGTTCATGTCTTTAAAATTATATTTCCACAAATACCCTCTAAAATTGTCTATAAATCGAAACACCAAAACTTTCTGAAAGTTATCATATAAAAAGGAGCAGAGGGAGTATAACATTACGTTATCTCCTGTGCAATAGCTAAATAAAAGACATTCTTTGGGTCGTTAGATGTCTTTTCCTGAAATTCCCTTCATTAAATAAAGTAGGATTCACAAGGAGGGCACAACCATTGTCAAGGCGATTCCAAATTCATAGAAAAGGTGAACTTAAAGGTGATCTTGATTCAGCATAAAGCGATGCAATCTCTACCAATTAAGCTAAATTCCATACTTTTAAGAGGAAAGATCAATAGAAATAAACACTGTTACCGCAGATATGCAAATCTATAGAATCTCTATTGGTAAAGCCTAAAGTATATCATATGTCCTGACACGAGGAAACCTGACTCAATAAGGATGTAAATTTTTGCATAATTGCTTGTAAGAACATCACACACTTGAGATGCTTTGTCACACTGACATGTTATGATCTTCAATGGTTTAACTTTGTGGTTTTGATCCATTGATGATGTAATTAGTTTATGTGCTCTGTACAACTCAGCCTTTTAGTTTGTGACATGAAAGCCCTCCATCAATTCGTTCACTTTTAAATTAAAGAAGATGGATATCTTAGGTTCTACTGGCTTGGTATATAATCAACTGATGTTTGTGTGTGTGTGTGTGTAAGGCTGCTTTCTCCAAAATTGAACCTTTCAAAGAATATTTTGATCTTTGCTCGTTGCTCGCCAAAGATTCAGTTCCACAATCCGTTAAATGCTTTTCTATCCTCTTTTCAGATCACCGATTTACTTGTTAACATTACAAAGCATGTCTTGAAGCCAAAGCATGAAGTGCTAACTAATCAACAGAAGCAAGAGCTTTTGAAGAAATACAATGTAGAAGAAAAGCAGGTCAGTTGGGACATATTTGTAAGATCATGTATGCTTATTTACCCCCTGATAGAATACAGGAATGATACCTTGAAGAATCTTATGGACGAAAACATATCTTGCTTTATATATTTTATTACTTTATGTTTTACTTTATTCAGCAAGTTGTGTTTCATTATTAAATGTATTAAATGGGCTGCAAGTGGAATGTTTCCTTCTCATAAAGGAAACCAGCAAGTTGCAGCAGCCTGGCTCTATAAATAGGAATTTAGACAACATATGTAAGGCAGATTTGATGAATTAAAATTATTGTTGCCATGTGAGTGCAAGGCTGCTGTTTCCTCTACCCCTCTATTCTATTCTGTTTCCAGTCCTCTCTCTCTCAGTCTTCCCCCTCCCTTCTCTGTTTCAGATCTGTCCTCCCCTTTTCCTCACTGTTTCTATATGTTTTCTCCCTAAATCACCCCTGTTTGAAATTGTTCTAGTGTGTGTGTGAGTGTTTTACATCACCCTCGTATGCAGCTTCTGATGGATCTTTAACGGAATTTGTGTGGTAAGTGTCATCTGATTACAACACTAGTATTCTGAGTTGGATCTTGGTTCTTCTTCAGCTTCCCCGTATGCTGCAGAGAGATGCCATTGCGCGATATTATGGACTGGAAAGGGGACAGGTGATTAAAATCACCTATAGTGGTGATATCTCCCAGATGCACGTCACATACCGATGTGTTTGGTGATGCTTTGATGTGCAGTTATCTCTTGTATTTTGTTAGTTGTAGTCCATGCTAGCTGTTTAGTCATGCAGAAGCATCAAATTTTAATTCCCAACTAGTGCCATGTTTATAATTGCAAAAACTACCTTTCTAGTGGTTTGCATCATGCTTGTATGTGTAGCTGTGAACTTTAATTCATGAACATGGTGGTTTTCTTTTTCACTCGTGGATTTTTTTTTCCAGTCTAGACTTAGAGATGCAAATGCAATCCTGAATGCTTGCTATTATTACTATTATTATAAATTTTAAATGTTAGCATTGCCTTAACGTTATCTCAACTTTTATTCAAGATAAACTAGACATATTTGCTGTTCAAAAAAAAAAAAAAAAAAAAAAACTAGACATTTTGTTGGGCATTGCAGGAAATCAGAAAAAAGAGCTGTACAATTAGAATGTATGAATATTATAACTTGTTATTTATTTACTCCCTCTGCTCCTAAATATAAGACATAGTTGACTTTTTTGGAAAGATTAAGGAAACTAAATAAGTTACTTAATTATATCGTATACTGTATATTATTATATTATATATTAGTTTATTAGTCAAACTAATTAGTTTGTAGAACCAAATAAAAATAAAAATATTCTAAAGTAATTTAATTAGCTTCCTTAATCTCTACAAAAAAAGTCAACTTTATTTTATATTTAGGATTGGAAGGAGTATTATATATTTCTCCGGTTTTAAATGTAGGATCTAATTTGCATTACAAACTAGGTCATAAGGGTCTGTTTGGTGTGAGGGATTTGGAGGGGAGGGAAAATTTTTATGAGTTGAATTTTAAAAGATTGAAGAAGTGGAGTAATAAAATTTTAATAAGGAGAATATATAAGATAAAAGAGTAAGAAAAATTAATTTAAAATTTGTTAACCCCAATTCTCTAATTTTTTTTAAATTCAATTAAAAAAAAATTTCCCTCCGCCCACTTTCCCTCCCCTCCGCTCAGACCAAACAAGCCCTAAGTTTAGAACTAAAACTAGTATAGTTTAGAACTAAAACTAGTATATTGAATATCATTTGGGGTGATTACAAAGGCACATGTAGAGGATGTAAGTGATTAATTTAGAACCAAAGTATGAGAGAAGGTGATCATAGTAGTACAAGCTATAAATGAATCTCTTGTCTGGTAAAAAAAAAAAAAAAAATGAATCTCTTGACTAATTACAGCACAGAAGAGTTTATCTATCTTCCGTCCATCACATGTGCGCTGGCACATACGGTATATATGCATGCATAATTGTCCAACCACTATGAGGGGGCGAAGTTTAAAAAGTTACTTGGTCCAAGTGTGCGTTTGGATGCAACAAAAAAAAAAGTGCTCAACACAAAACTATGATTTCAAAATTTAACATTTAAACACTCAACAAAACTTTAGAATCTCTTTGTAGCATGAAACCATAGTTTTGGCGTTAAAACCATGGTATCTTTTTTTTTTTGGCCAACAAAACCATGGTGTCAAGATAAGCTTTTTATTTTTTTCTCTTCTTCCATGTTGTGGGCCACGCATCCTCTCTCTTATGTGTCCTTTTTCATGTTGGTGGGACGCATGCCACTCTTTCTCTCATCTGTATTTTTTTTTAATTTCAAAATTCTCTCTCCGTCCCTTTTTTTCTTTATTTTTTTAAATTTCAAAATTTTAATGATTCCTCTTTACTTTAATATAAAAGACCTATTTATGTAATTTGATTATATTAGAAAAATTAGTTAAGTTAATTAATATCACAAAAAATTTATTTCATTTTTGGTACTTATTATGAAATTTAATCTTAAATAATGGATTAAAATGTAAATTTAACAACCAAATTTTTCTTGAGAGGCGTCTAGCATAAATAAGTTTTGTTAAATTTGCACTTTAACTCTTAAATAATATATAAAATATAATCTTATCTTTTATATGTAATTATCATAAAAACTAATGTCTTTTTTAATAATTTGATATTAAAAAAAACTATTCTAATCATAATATTCAAACACTCTTATTTTATCAAAATCACTTTTTTCTCATAATTTATTCTATTTATAACGTATTCTCTAAAAGTTATTCTTCACTTTTCCTTTGAAAGTTATTCTCTAAAAACTAATTCAAATACACTCCTAGTCCAACCAGGGTTTGCTTACCAAAATATAATTTTTATTTTAAAGTAAAACACGTTTTTTGTACCAAAAAAAACAACACGTTTCTTTCTGACAAGAATAAAACATGGAATTTATAAAAATATTCCACTTCGTCAGTAAAAAAGATGATACTTTATTTACCAGAAAAAATATGATACATCTTCGCTTTAGAAATATTCATACGAGTCAATATCCAAACATAAAATGAAAATATAGGTATAAACTCAATTAAATTGTGAGCACTGGGCTCGATCGAATAGTGGATATTGGGGTCTCCTTGAATTAGTGTCGGAAAAGCATGTTCTCATGAATTAAGGTAGAATTTCTGTTATATATTTATCAAGTAATTCATAAAATACGATTAAAAGAATAAATTTTACCATTAATTCAAACATACATTTATATATTATATATGTTGAACTGATTTTAGGTTGGGGGAATAAAAACTTAATTTTAATTGGTTTTCATAATTTATAAATCACTCTTTTCAAAAAGAGGGACCTGAACTGAAAGGGTCTCCATGAAGCGGCTCGAAAATCGAAATCGAAAATCAGTGCGGGAAGCAAGCTCTCCCAACTGGACCTAGAATTCGAAAATATGTCTGCGTTGGAGATTCATTTTCGACAATTGGTGATGTTTTAGTCTAATGCTTTCAATTTGTGTTTGAGCCTTGACAAGTGATTGAAGCGAAGTAAGATCAAAGATGAACGAACAAGATCCTCTGCTAACAGAACCAAAGAGCGGCTCCGATGCGTCTCGGATTGCAGAAGTTAAGGAATGGCTTGCCAAGACATTCGAAGCCGCCGGCAAACCTGTCCCTGAATTTGAATACACTCCACGAAGTGTCGCTCATTTGCACAGTTTGCTTACCCTCTCCAAGGCCAAAGATGAAGCCGCCCGACTCGTTGCTCGTGATTTCCGTCAAAAGGCCGCAGAGTACCGATCCCAAGGTAGGGTTTCTGCGATTCTGATTCTTGTGCAAATCTGATCTATGCTGTACACTTGGTAGTTATGCAATTCTCCAGGATGATAATGTATTTTAAGGCAGTTGGTGGTTTCGGTCGCAATTTTTATATGAACAAAATTCGAGGATCAATTGATATTGCTAAAATTATGGGATGCTCTTAAATTGAAGTCTTTTTATTTTTTTGGTCCAGCTGCTAGGATTAGAGAGCTACTGGAGAATGTGGGACTGGCCCAAGAGAGTCTGCCTTCAAATGTGGTTGCAGCAACGCAAGTTCTTGCAAATGTGGCTAATTTGTTGAATATTAGAGATACTGAACTAAGTAGGTATGTTTCACCTAACCCTGTATCCTTGAATTTATTATTTATTCTTGTTTTCCTGCTTCAAGTTTTAAGCTGTGGAAGCTGTTTTTAGCTTTCTGGTAGCTTTGGCTGATATTTCCTTGAGGAAGACTGGCGTGGAGGAGAAGAGGTCTAAAGTACTAAAAGAGTCTAAGATTCTTCTTGATTTTACTAGAAAGGCTATAGCCAGGCTAACATATTTAAAGAGGTATGCTTTCTGATGAATTAGTGCTTTTGATGTTTTTTCCTACTACTCTTCTTGTGAAGATCCTATACGGAGCCTTTGTAGGATGAGCTTTTTTCCTTCTTTGTTTACTTTTGTGAAATGATTTATGCAGAACACTTGCCCAATTAGAAGATGAAGTAGCTCCATGTGAAGTTCAAATGGAAAACTGGAGAACAAACTTGCAAGTAATGGCTGCAAAAGAAAGGCAGTACTTGCAACAGTGTGCCAACTACAAGGTAAAATTGTCCTTGCTTTGTAATTTTAGCCATGGAATCAAGACAAAGTGCTAACACGAAGAGAAGACTGCACTGCATATACATGTTTTGGTGGCAGACATTTTCTTGTATATGTAAATCTTTTCACTAGAATATAAATTAAATTTGAGTTACTAGTTATCAGTGTTGACAAAGAAGGATAAAGTACCAAAATTTCATGGATAAGCTTGAATTGTTATACTCCCTCCAGTCCTTAATATAATATACATTTACCTAATTTGATTAGATTGAGGAAGTTAGTTAATATGATATGTATTTTCTAAAATGCCTAGTCATATTTCTTAATTCCTTAATTCCCTTTCCTCCTTGATTATTTTTAAGGGAGCATCAATAGGGGTAAATTTGGAAAAGATTGATAAATATGAAAACTATGTTTTATATTTAGGACCGAGATGAACTCTTCAAATATATCTTATATTAAGGACCGGAGGGAATAGTACAGAATAGTTTGGAAAAAAGGACAAGGGCAAAAATAGGGAGGTTATTTTTTCTAGAATGGTCAAATTGTTAACCTTTGTGATTATTGTGTATCTACAGTGTAAAGCACATATTATTGCAAGTAATGTTGATTGATTGAAGTTATTCTTCTATCTTTGGTCAAAATAAAAATCTTCAATCATTCCTGTCCCAAGTACATGAGCCATTTTAGGATGTCTTATTGGTAGGAGTTCCCTTGTATATATGTCAAGTTCTTAGTATTAGCCAGTACTTGGCTTCCTAAACAGTGTTTATACTGCCAATGGAGGTAGCAAGTAGCATGTAGTGTAGACTACAAAGTTTGCAATATTCTACGGGGATTGTAAATTAAACAAGTCACGATTGTAAATTTCTTTTGACCTTTAACAATTTTCAGGTGATGTTCAACAGCATCACATTATTACCAAAGCTGCAACGGCGCATATGATTTAGAATGATTACATATGCTTATTTCTCTGCATTCGTTCAAATACCACCTTTATAGGATTATATTTATTCATTCTCAATTCATTTCATGAAATTACACCCAAGAACTGTTGACACAGGCAATGCTTAATCGTGTGGGTTATTCCCCTGAGATTAGCCATGGTGTTTTGGTTGAAATGGCCGAGCATAGAAATGAATTAGAGAAGAAAACTCAACCAATCCTTGACACACTTAGGAGCTACCAAGACTTACCTCCGGTATGTCATATTTCAGTTTCATATAGTTCAGAAGCAGTTTTCATTTTAGTTGTTTGTTCCTTTTCATGATTGTGTTGGTGGCGATGGTGCAGGATAAAGCTTTGGCTGCCTTAGCAATTGAGGATAAGAAACGGCAGTATGCTGCTGCTGAGAAGTATCTTGAAGATGTACTGCACTCGGCCCTTGCCAGTACTGAGATGCCATGATATGTTTCTTAACTCCCTCCTTTGGTACTGGAGTGAAAAGCTGAAAATGTATCTATTATGTTTTTGTGATAATCGGAATTCTGAAATTATTTGCTTGCCTTTGGTCCACGAGTGTGATTTTGGCATTTTGCTTTTGTTTACTTGGAAGCTGAACTACTAATGTGTGTCTAGAATGCGGAAAAAAAAATGAAAAAGAAAAGAAAAACGTTGAACATATTTTTAAAATGAAAGTCGAAGTCTTATGCTTCAGTAATTCCATTGGCTATAAATTTTGCATAAAATGATCCAAATGCATATTCATTTATGTTTGCCTTTGCTTTTAATTAGTTCCAAAATTCAGCCAGTGTTTAGGAAGTAATGTGTACTATATTTTCACCTATTTTTAAAACGCTGGCAATGCCACGTAATTGGAAAGCAATATAAGCATCTAGCACTGATGTTTTTAATATTATATATATTATTTGACTGAATTCTATTTATGAGAAATAAACCTTTTTCGATATATTGATTATAATGACATTTACAAATTACAACTCTTATAAATATAGATATATGCTTTTTACTGAAAAACAATTAGAGACATAGATAGATGCTAATTTAATATAAGCTATTTAATTATGATTAATCTGTTAGGTATTCCTTTAATTACGATACATCAAAAACAGAGATTTAGATTAATATATTTTGTTTAACTAATCATCTTATATCTTGTTGGGCAAAAAAAAAAAAAAAAAAAACTAATCATCTTATATCTCATAGAAACTATGTTTGGTATCACTTTTAGGACTTCTAAAAATATTTATTTATGTAAATCAAGATAAAATTTCTTTCATATATTTATTTCATATGTCATAAATTGTGATTGAAAAATTATTTTTTAATTGCTATTATAAACAAGCACAGTACCTCATGGGAATCTAACTGACTTATTTTCTATAAATAGATAGATACCTTTAAAAATACTTGGGAAAGACTGTTCCATTACTTGCATATTTGATCTTTATAGGGTTAAGGTGCAAAAATGTAGGGGTGTTCAAATCCCGAGACAGGACCGGAAATACCCATTCCCGATTCCCGTCCCGGGATTTCCCGGGACTGGGATCTCATTCCCGGTCCCGGTCCCGGGAAATTCCCGGGACAACCGGGACCGGGATCGGGAATTCCCAGTCTTAATAATATAATTATATTAGTTAAATTTTTTTATAATCTAGTGTTTAAAGTAATTATTTAACACCTAATAAGGTCATAAAAATCACATAAATTGAGTTAGAATTGAAAAATAACATATTATTATCACATTCATCATTTTTGTTATTATCTTTATACATTATATAGTTAGGATTTGTATCACGATATATACAATTTAACTCTAACTAAATATGTGATATACATTTTATCAAATGATAACTTAATTTATTGGGTAAAAAAATACAAAAATAAAATAATAACTTATTTTTTAAGGAAAAAAGAAAAAAAACCGGGACCGGGAATTCCCGGGATCACAAGGTGTGATCCCGGTCCCGGTCCCGGCCGGGACGGGAAATTCCCGGGATAAAATATCCGGGACCGGGCCGGGACAATCGGGACCAGGATACTTTGAACACCCCTACAAAAATGCACAAGAGCTTTTAGTTTTTTGCCACGTTTTACCGGCCTTTTCTCATTAATCCCAGTCATCAGCACAGTCAGCAGCCCTATAACGTGCCACATCAGCAAAGTTAGTCAGCAAAGAGGAGTTAACGGTCAGCATTTCCCATCTGTGACTTTTGCCCCATTTTTATAACCATGGGGGCACTTTTGCACCAAAAAAAAGCATTTGGTGTTGGTTGCACCTTTGCTAAAAACTCTTGTGCATTTTTACACCTTAACCCATCTTTATAATACAAAAAACACTTTTTTTTAAGAAAAAATGTCAACCCGTTGAAGGAAAAAAAACAAAAAGAAATTATATTGCGTGCCTCCAGGCGGCTCCATATAAAATATTCACACTAGTACGCTACCCTTGTAGTTGTAGCCAAATGGTATCGCTTCACTGGTGACTCGTGACTGGGGAGAGTTGAAGCTGTTGCCTGGAGCAGTTGGAGAGGTGAAGCTGAAGTACAGCAGAATCGGCCCTGAGCTTCTCAATCCACTTCGATAAAAATGGAGATCGTTCCTATTCCGGTGGACAAGTACAATGTGGGCTTTATTGGAGCAGGGAAGATGGCGGAGAGTATAGCCAGAGGCGCCGTCCAATCTGGCGTCTTACCCCCTTCTCGGATTCGCACGGCTCACTCCAATCCTGCTCGCCGTGCCGCCTTCGAGTCTATCGGCGTCAATGTTCTCTCCCGCAATCAAGACGTACTTTCTTTCTTTCTTTTTTGAGCAAACAAGACTATTTTCTTATTTACGCCTTTTCCTGCCTAACTAACGGACTCCGCTAATATTTGTTTCTGCTTACTTTGCAAATCGAATTACAACTTCTCTCTGTTTTTCATCACAGGTGATTGAAGACAGTGAAGTGGTCATTTTTTCTGTGAAACCTCAAGTAGGTATTGCTCCGGCTACCGATTTAGCACTTTTTTCTCGACTGTAATTCGTGAAATTCCTGTGGCATTGTATCTGGCGTAAATCAAATTGTTTTTTGGAGTTATATAATGACCTTCTTTTCCAGTTTTTGATCAAAGATGGCGCAGACAAGCAGATACACAAACTTATGTTCCGCCCCTCTTTTTCTTTTTTTAACGTTTTGTCTTGATTGGATTTCTGGTGCACTGTTTGTTGGCATAGTTAACTCGGATCCTGTCATTTTGCTGCAGTGAGAGAAGTGATCCAGCAGTTAAGACCACTTCTTACATCGAAGAAGCTTCTGGTTTCGGTTGCTGCTGGGGTGAAATTGAAAGATCTCCAGGTACCGAAATTCAGAATTTTCATTGCTTTTTTACATATATAATCAGTAATTATTTATATTGGTAGCATCAGCATTTTATTGGAATAACCAATGACGAAAGCATAGCTGTCTTATGCCTTTTCCCCCATGATCATTAATGCTCTGTCTTAGCACATTTGTTGGTAGATGAACTTATTCTGACTTTCAACTTTTTGTGGATGTTACTAAAATTATTATTAACATTAAGAATGCCTTCGTAGAAATACTTTACTGAAGTAAATGTTCCATATGTAGGAATGGGCTGGTCACGGTCGATTTATAAGGGTAATACCTAATACTCCTGCTGCTGTAGGCGAAGCAGCATCAGGTATCTTGAATATTGTATTCTTCAGTAGCTAATCATGTTCTGTCTTTTAGTTGCATACTTTATGCAGAGATTTGACACCTAGTACTGTGTAATTTACACCATAAAATTCATTAATTTTTTGTGACTTTCAATATGATATTTGATGCTTAATATGTTCCTGCTTCAAACTGTGACTGGGAAATTTACATTGGCTGCCTGGGGGATTCATTGGATATTTCTGCTATCCCTACTAGCGCTTATGGAACATTTATTTTCCCATTTTGGTTGAAAAAGGAAAAGGGGGTTTTTGGGGTGGGTAAGAAAACTCAAGGATTTCGACATGGTCTAGGTACTGATATTTGCTGGAGCGGAGTATACTGTTCATCACCACCGTGAAAATTTAAGTGAGTTCAGATGGTTGTTATCCTTCTATGCTTCTGTATTGGCTAGTTAGAAACTTAAAACGTTTGGGGGAGATAATTATTTGCTAATATGCTACGGAGAATTAGATTCAAAGTCAAAACAAGAAGCTGCTTTCTAATTCCTTGTTAAAGTTAAACATGGTTAAGCATGGTAGTTTTTTTTGTAGTTGGAGATTCTTGTCTTGTTTGCTTTTAAAAAGGCTAGGGATGGAAACCTCCAAGTAGGTCTGGTTAATGGCTATGGACTTATAGTTTTCTGGTTAACAGTATTAGACAAATAGTTAACATTTTTTGCATGTTAACTTGCCAGAGTTAATCTTGCGGTCCTCGTTATACTTCAGATTCTTTAAACAATGAACAGGATCATCTTCACTTAACTAAAAGGAATAAGATTGTTTGTCTTCCATTGTAGTGTTTTACTTAGCATGTTTCTGTGGAAAGGAAAAACATTTGTTTCTCATTGGCTTTCTTTCCTTCTTGGTTTGTTGAGCTGCATAAATACGTTTACTTGTTTAACCTAAATCATGACAGTTATGAGCTTGGGAGGAGCTGCAACAGAAGAAGATGGAAACCTTATTTCCAAATTATTTGGATCAGTTGGAAAAATATGGAAAGCTGATGAGAAGTATTTTGATGCAATAACTGGCCTGAGGTATGTTCATTACATTATCCAGAAGTGGGTTGTATTTGGATATTTATATTGACAATTGCAGGATATTTTTAAATTTCTAAGTGGGGAGAAAGAAAGTCTTGTTTTTTTAATAGTGGTTATACCTGTATTTACCCTGAAAGAATGTCCTTTTGGTTACTTCTTCAAAATTTTGAAGTTTTTATTTTGCTGAAATTGTTCAGTGGCAGTGGTCCAGCCTATATTTATTTAGCTATAGAGGCTTTAGCTGATGGTGGAGTAGCTGCAGGTCTTCCAAGAGACCTTGCCTTGGGTCTAGCTTCTCAAACTGTAAGTGAACTCTTGCGCTCTTTGATCAATTAAGAAAGGGAATATCATATTAAATTTGGGCATTTGTGGTTCAAAAGATGTTTCATCTATCGCTTATTCTTTCACAAGTCTTGCTAGTGAAACACAAAGTGGAAGAAAGATTGGAACTTATATATGGTTAGAGTAGTCTTTTTATCTAGTATTTGCTGAGTGTTATTATGAAATTTTTTAAGGCATTCTAAATGCATGGTTTCAAGGAACCAGAATGTTGAATTTAATAGTTGAGAAAACACCAGTTATGCTGCAATGATCTGGCATCTCAACTTCCTGGGTGGCTTTTTTACTTTTATGATTCAATTTTCAAACATAATGGAATTTTTCTTGAGAGTTTCTAAAGTTGTTTTCACTTTTCACTATCTCGTCTATAACATCAGAAATCTACTTCCATTGATGCAAGAAACATTATTCCCCAGAAAGAAGGCTTATTTATTTTACTGCAAAAAATATATTTCCAGAGAATTGTTGTCATCCCTAATTTTTAACACTATCGGCATCCTACAATGAGGCTACATTTAAGCCAGTTGTTGGGTAAAAAATATTCTTGATGTTGTGTCATTGCAATTTGCGGTGTATCTCAGGTATTAGGAGCAGCATCTATGGCCACTAGTACTGGGAAGCATCCAGGTCAGCTCAAAGATGATGTTACATCTCCTGGTGGGACAACAATTGCTGGGATTCACGAGTTGGAGAAAGGTGGGTTTCGTGGAACACTGATGAATGCTGTAGTTGCTGCTGCCAAACGTAGCCGTGAGCTTTCCTAAATTCGCAGGTGTCAGTTTAACTATTGCAGGTGCTAGTTTAAGTAATGTCGAATATTCACAGTAGATAAACTTTGGACCTTTTTTTTTGGATTAATAACTAATGTTGCCCATTAATAACACAGCTTGTCCCATGAATTACAAAATTAACTGTGCTCTGAGTCATTGATTGTAATGATGTTATCTCTAAGAGCCTGTTTGGTATACTGAAAAGGTGAGAAGGGAAAGGAAGACAAGCAAGTTCCCTATGTGAAAACACATTTGGCTGTCAAATATTCCTGGAACTCAAGTTTCCACCTACTCCAAAGTTCCTTTAAATATGGGAAGATCGGTTCCCACCAAAATTGGTGGTAACCCATCTTCCCTCACAGTGGGAAGATGCCAAATACAAATTTACCTCTAAAAATTTAAATCAAAGCGTAAAAATAGAACAACAATTATAATCGAAGCTTGGAGATGATTAATGGAAGCATATGAAGAAGAGAATTCACTTTGGTCACAAATAGTGACATTGACAGTGTAACCACAAAAAAGAAGCTTGACGAGCCGTGAAGCATTGTAGCCAGAAGCACCAGTGCCACTCTTTTGTTTCGGCATTGCTGCTCGTTGTCTTTATTTTTTCTTCTTTTTCAATTTGATCATTGCTTCGTCTTTGCTCTATACCAAAGCTCGTTTGATGGTTTTAAATTCTACGAGTGATTCTTGACTTTATAGTCTGTCATTACACATTTGCTAGTAGCTATATTCATCTGTATTACCAAAAAAACCTTTGAGAATTCTTCTTAATAAACATTTGAAAACAATGATTTTGTTATTCCAAAAAGATAAAAGAATTATTTTCCAATGAATGGATTATTCTACTGAAAAATCAACAAATGAGTATAAAGAAGATACCAGCTTAGGTTTTCAGCAAGCAGGCTAAAGAATTTAATTCTCAAATCTGAATTTATTTAGCAAATTCGAATCTCATTAATCCATTCCGTAAACAATTCCAATTTATGGGGTATTTTGGGTATTTTACATTTTTTTACCATAGCCACCACTTCATTTTCTTCCTATCAAACATCTTATTTTCTCTTAATATATATTTTGTTCCCATGTCTACCAAACGAAACATCTTCTTTAAGTTCCCTTCTAATCTTCCCTTTCTTTCCATTCACTCCATTTCGTTTCCCTTCCCTCCTCAATCTTTCCGCCTACCAAACGGGCCCTAACACTAGAGGTTGCCTCCAACCTCCCTTTTATATATCCGATGCCAGCTAGCTGTAAACTAGAGGCCCAGATCAGCTGACTATTGCGTTACACAGCCTTCGCACAAGCGGTCTTATGCGATGTTAGTTTCTTGAAAGTTTATGTGTTGATGAATTATTGTGTGAATCTGATTTATCACGTTATTTGTAGTTTGATTAATTAAAATATAATAATTCAGTTAGCATTAATTCTAGTTGGCTATTCATATTTTTATTTTAAAAAAAAAAAGAATCTCTTAATTAAGATTTCATAAATAATGAAAAAATGGATCTTGTCATATCTTTTAATTTTATTAATACGTCAGCTAACATTTAAAAGCTGCCAAATCAGTCATGATTTATTGTATTTTAATTTGTTAAACCATAAATGATGAGGCAAAACATATTTATATAAAAACTTCTCATTTATGCACATGCTCTACATGTTAGAGAAAGTGAAGTGAAAAATTAATGGGAGAATTGACCAAAAATATCTTGGAGGCAAATTAATTGCTGATTGTTACTATAAAAGATCTGTTGTACATAATGGAAGATATTTTGCACACAATGGAAGAATGTTTGCACATTTATACTAAAGATTTTTGCACACACGGAAGATGGTTTACACAAAACGGAAGATCGCTTGCACGCTTGGTAGTAATCAGTAATTAATTTGCCTCCAAGGTATTTTTAGGCAATTATCCCAAAATTAAAAACATGGGGGCCAATTAGATATGGTGCATAGCAGTCTTTATATCACGGAGAATACACACACACACATGATAATATGTAACTTTTTCAAAAAACGCAAATGCTAATAGGATTTTATTTTTTAAATTACTGCAAGATGTCAAGGAAAAGATTTGCTCATTTAAAAGTTTAATAAAAACTTAGGAGACAATGCAAAAAAAGACAAAATATTTATATTTTTCGCTTTCTTATTTGTTATTAAAAGAGACTTGGGAAAATCTCAGAAAAATTTGATTAAAATAAGGAAAAGATAAATTAGGGTGTCTAATATCACAGATTTCAAGTCAAACTTGTGAAAGGAATATTGCATTTGCAAATGTTTTCCAAATAACCAAATATGCTCCTGACAGTATTTGAAGAGTCCAAGTTATTAATTTATATATTGAAGTTGTTAGTTGCGATTCTTAAGTAGTCATTCTTCATACCCAAATTGATTACGCATAGCAATTAACAATTTGAACTCTTCAAATACCAACAACCTTGTAAATAATATTTTGAACCCACACATATTAGGTGTCACCGACTACTTATGTATAAGAAAAATAACAACTTAATAATCGCAATTAATAACTTCAATATACATTTTGATAACTTGAGCTCCCTGAATGTTGTCAAGGATAAATTGATCATTTGAAAACATTTGTAAATCCTATATTCCTCCCACAAATCTGACTTGGGATTTGTGATATTGAACTCTCTGATTTATCTTTTTCCTATTTTAAACTAATTTTTCTGAAATGTCCCTTAAAACTTTTTGGTTGTTATGAAATCAAGAAGATATAAGAGATTAAGATGAAGAAATACAAGAGAGAAATGGAGAGTAAGGAGGGAGTTTGATTCTTATTTCATTTCAAGCTAAACATATGTGTGTACATGCCTCTATTTATAAGGCCCCAATATTAAAAACCAACACTATGAGTTACAACACATAAAGAGGAGAATTAAACAATATAATTGTACCATTAGATATTATAAAGATTAAAGGTTAGAAACTCCTCATTTTGGAGGTTCAATATGGATGGGAGATGAAGAGCCTTATTTTTGGATGTTATGAACATCCATACAATTATAATATTCATAACACTCCCCCCTTGGATATCCATAAGCAAATATTGTGCCTCATTAAAATATTATTAGGAAAAACCCAATTGATGAAAAAGAGTACACAATACATATTAAAGTTGCCTCATTAAAAACTTTATTAGAAAAACCCAGTGGGATAAAACCTTGGTTAAGAAATAGAGTACAACATGATTTTTACTGCCCTTGATAGCAACATCACTCATTATGATTAGATTGTCATATCTTAAGACAATATACTGATTTCTTAATTGCAACTGTCATCAGTGATTTTTCAAACAATTAATGTCCTTTTTATCTAAACTATACATAATGCATTGTCATCAAATCATATCCTGAAACATAATTATTTACCATATTTTATGAATATGTTAAATATCAAAATATTCTCCACTTACATCTATGCATTGTGGAAATAAAAAAAAAAATTATCCTAAAAATCACCATGACATATTTTCTATCCACATGTTCAATTTGTTATGAACAAAATGTACATATAATAGTTTCATAAAACTATCACACTAAATCTCAATTTCATAGTATCTATATTGTACCTTTAGCATTTTGATTTTACTAGAAAAAACATAATAACTACAATATTAGTATGATATAAATATTCATAAATATATTATACTTATAGACCATTAAATTCAATAAATTTTTACAAACAACATCATCATAGCAAAAATATATAATTTTGAAATCATTAAAGTTTCAAATAACTTAATATGTAAAATTATTCTTTTTTCAATATATCTTTCAATCAATTATATATATACTCAAATCATTTTAATTCATATAATATTTTATATACTAAATATTTTTCTTAGATATACTTTCAATATTTTGGACCCTTCAAGAATTCTCATGTAATATTCACTATCCATATGCATATGATGTATATAATAATATCTAATAGACATATTATTTCATTTGTATATACTGTCAGACTAATAATATATGCAATAATTATTGTATCCACCACTAAATAATGTACCTCATCATAATTATCATCAAACCTTGTGAAAATCAAGATTTTCACATGAATATTTATATATCACAAATAGTATTGTTCAAATGTTTTAGACTGTACATCTATAAATTTCACATATTAAACGAATATTTTTCATTACGTCTTATTCCCTTTTTCAGTTGGCCAATCACCTTTTTTTTAATACGGACATGATTATATATAAGATCTTCATTTGATCACGTGATATTATTACTAAAATTGTTGTCGACAATTTTATCTTTTCAGTTCCATTTTTCTTGTTGTGATATGATTCATTGTGATCTCTTTATTACTTTCAAGTACTTGAACATCTTTTGAGGTTTTTGTAATTAGTTATGTCTTGACCTCTTATGGAGTATCTGCCTTTTTGATATGATCATCTTGATTATTTGCTTTTTTCTATTTTCTTTTGGAACTGATTATTTTCTCATACTTTGGGTATGTCTCACTTTCATTTATGCTGATTATAGCATTTTTAGCTGGAATATAAGATTTAGTAATTATCATCTAGGTTAGTAATTGCATCTAGCAGATTTTGTGCAATAATGCAAAACCTAATGAACTTCTGGTTCATATTGCTATATTCGAGTATCTATACTTGATAATGATGTTGCATTCCTTTTATTTTCTTTTCCAACTATTCAATCCCCCCCCATATTAGGAAAACTTTTTCAAATGACAATCAACTAATTATGTAGTATAAGTCTTCAAAATCCATCTGTTTCTATTATAAACATCATTTTGTTTCATTTATAAACAAACGAGAAGAATGAGGCTCTTACCCAACATCTATCTCAATTTCCTTTAGATATCCATTTATGTGCATTATGGTAGATCAATAGGAATGCATATTCAAACTTTATGGAATATAACTGGCTCCTAACCAAAAGCCAATTTTATCGGGAGAATTTGGTTGGTTAGTATAAGTGTAGTAATATATGAGATCAAATACGCCAACACTAAAATATGAATTTAGTTCTCATAAATATTAATCTAGAGCTATTTATGGAGGCTTCAACATCGTATAATCTGAAAATTGTGCTTGACATAATAATTTATTCAAACATTCCCGTAAACTTTAGGTTGTAAACTAATAGTAATATCACATGTAACCATCTTATAGATGCATCTATCAAAATTATTGAACATTTATATGATTTACATGCTGTTTGAATGAGCCCATCTATGAGTTCGATATACTTCCAGAAATATAGAGATCTATTCTAAATCATAACTTGTGATACTCTCATAATCAAATTCCTTTAAGAACATGTAGCACATAATAATTTTTGAATTATATAATATGTTGGCTATTCATGAAAAATCTTCTGGTTCTTCAATGGATGCCATACGTAAGATTTTAAATATAACTCGAATGATTAAACAAATCATACTAATAATAAATTTGTTTGAATTAGTAAACTGCTAGTTTATTATGAAATATTGCTTAACCAACAACAAACTTTTCAATTTCTGTAAGATATTGATATAAAATATCAATATGACATCCATTTATGAGAGATCAATCAATAGGTTTTGTAAGAAAGTATATGAGTAGAACTTTTTAATATTAACTCACTTATATTCTAACAATCTCCCCTTTAAGTGTGAGTCATATAAATACATTTTATTTATTTCTTTATTTTAAAGATAAATTAGTACATAGTAAGCTAATAATATATCTTTCATTTGAAAACTCAAGTACTTCATAACTCACAATTAATCATGGATTTTAGTCAATTGGGCTATCAATTAAATTCTTTAATTGAGTGAAACTCTAATGTAAATTTATGGTTCATAACTTTTCATGATCAATTCTTCTTCACATAGAATTTAAGAAAAATATATATTAGTTATCCAGGAACTATATCGATTTTGTTACATTTATGTTCTTCAGGAATTAACATATATTATCTCATATTTATATAATTTTATTACTCATTACTAATAATATGATTCAATTTGTCTCTTTTGATGCATATTCAGAATATAAAATGTTTACAATTTTTCACTACATGAAGAAAAATATAAGGAGATCCATAATCAAAATACATAAAGATCTTATTGCAATAATTTGTGATGTTTAGGGGCTAAAATTAATTTGAGAGAAATATAAAGATAAATGCATTATAATATAAAATAATTAATACTTATAATATACATAGTCTTCTTTCAAATATTCCCTATTATTTGATCATCCATAAATTTGGCTTGCACTATGTATATATTTCACGCACATTACAAAAATGATTTTTTTCTAACAAATCATAAATTATTTATAATAATTTTTTTCATAAAATTAAATAAATTCTCATTCTCTTAATTCAAATATGATATATGATTTTTTTTTTCACAAATGTCACGTAAAGCCAATTTGATTCCAATATATATCATATTATATATTATGTCATGATTAATGTATGAAACTTGCACATATCATATGAGAATGCTAAGGAGTAGAAGAAATGACAATATTGTGCACTTTTTGGCCACAACCAGAAAATCTTGGTTGCAGCCAGAAACTTTCTGTGTAGTTTTTGGCCGTAGCCAGAAAATCTTGGCTGCAGCCAAAAACTTAATGAACTATTTTTTGCCGCAGCCAACTCCTGTTTTCAGCACTTTGTGATTTTGGAAAAGTGGTTTCTAACATAGTACTTCCCAACCCTTTAAGCATGTGTCTAGGCTTTTAGTAGCTACCTAAATAGTTCAAATGATAACCAACTTTAAGTGTTCTAAAAATGAGAATTTAGAATAGAAATTAATCTGTCGTTCTTAATTTTGGTTTATAAGGTTCAATATTTGCCCTATACGTAAGCCATCTGTGCCAAAGCACACCCGGAAAGAACAATGTAGTAACTCCTTTTCTTATAATATATGTAATGCATGGTATGTTTGTAATGTCATTGAATTGTGTATGTTGCGTGGAGTTGCATCGCCATGCCAATAGTCCTCCGGTAGCTAACAACGGTTCGAGTGATCGCAGTGTGCATCCCCGGCGGTGAAAGAGAATGAGGGTGAGGTGTGGAAATGAATTCGTTGCCTGTGTGAAAGCTGTAAAGCTATGTGAAAGCCGAAAGGCTATTTGTGAGTCGTGAGGCTATATGAATTACATCATGTGAATGTCAGCGTGAGCCGTCGTAGGGAGGGACGCTGGTAATCTCTACCTCGTCCGTTGATATACCGTTATAAATGTGAATGCCGGGAAGGCCATGTGTATATGTGATAGCTTATGTATGCTGTATTCGTTTTATTGTGTTGCTTGATGATTTATTTGCATGCTATGTGATTATATGTGGTATGAGTGATTTATTACTATTGGGATTCTCTTGAATCTTATTCTTTCCATTGACTAACCTTCAGACAGGACGAGTGGCTCCAAAGAGAAGCAGACAATCAAGGGCGGGAGGATTCCTTAGAAATGTTTAAATGTTGGTTGTTAGTTGTCAAATTTTGATTGAGATTACTGTACATATTTTGGATGTAAATTTTTGTATAATGTTATGTAATCCCCTAGTTGGGAACTTATTAAGACAATAATGCCCATAAACCTTTAAGTTATTATATGGAAACTTAGGGGTTGTCGGGAATTTTGATTTACACTCTGATATGTATAAATGTAATTGAATTGCGTAGATTAATTATATTCAAAATGTGAGTGCGAGGCCAAATCAAACATGTTTTGAAAGAAATTTTTGAAAACCTTATCCTGCGGATAAGATTGGAAAATGAGTCTTTTAACATCCGATGGTCTTTAATTTATCTTAATTACATATTTTTAAATTATAATTACGGTTTATAAGGCATGTGTTACACTATGAACATCCATAGAATCATAATATTTATAACATTGGTAATTAAATATCTTATTTGAACTTCATAATAATTAAAGAAAGAATGAAAAAAATTAAAAAAAAATTAAAAAAAAAAAAAACTTCAATAGAAAATCAAGACTCAACAGTTAGTCCGTGCAACGCACCGCGAACTGAGAACATTGCAATTGGGAAAGGCGGCGATGAGTGGGGGCAGCCCAACAGATGAATTCTCAGTGTTAGTGTTGGCATCAGATTTAGGTGTTGATGCCCGTCCTTTTTTGTCCACTCAGACCCATGATGAAGAACAAGAGAGCTGGCATGATTGCGCTCAGCATCTTTTATCCGACGAAGACTTCTCCGATCTTGATCTCTTACACTTCTTTCGTCTTGAAGGTTCTGACAATGGCGGCAATCGAATTTTCCGTATCGTTGGCAAATTTTATCCTGGTACCAAATTCGCCCCCAATTTCACTTCTTCCTTGTATCCTCCATCCGCCGCCTAAAATTGTGCGTTAGTTGAAAACCATTGAATCTTAAGATTTCCCCCCCCTTTTTAACTATACGCTGGTTTTCATATCCTTGTTTCTTACTGGAGGACGAGGGATTAATGAGATGTTCTATCATATATGTAAAAAGATGCCTTCTTTATTGACTGTAGTGAAATGTGAGGGAGTCTGGTTGCGATTAGAAGGTTTATTGTAACTATGAGCATAGGCTGCATAATTTGTTTAATTCAAGGATGCGACCCCAGATTCTCTTGGTGGTAATGAAAGAAAACCCTCATGAGCTACTTTCCACCCGAAACACTCCTTTGATTCGACTGAGAGCTTCCTTTCATTCCTCTCCATTCCCTTTCAATAAAACTCCTGTAAAAGTGATCGAGTTAGTTATAGTTTCCTCTCTTTGACAAAAATAATTCATGTGGCTTTGTCAAGGATGGAATTCTTATTTTATCCTAAGCAGATGTGGATAAGTTTGTTTCTTTCACATGGAAACAATGCCTGTAGAGTTTCATTATCTTTGTCCAATTTCAGGAAAATTTTGTTATAATCTAGAAAACGTATTTAAACCAATTTCCTATCGCTAAGTGAAAAAGTTTTCTTTTAATTGTCGGCGATTCCCTTCGTGCAGAAAGTATGAAATCTTACTGAGATTTTTATACGAACTTGAGCGGTATTTGTTAGAGTGGACTTGTTTACTCATGTTCACATCCCAAGTAGTTTTCGCATCATAGGAATGTATCCTAATTCAGGGTTTCACTATTCTGGTGATCAATGTGGTAGCGTGTACTCTTTGCGTCTTAAAGGTTGCTCTTGTTGTTTAAATGTTGTGTAGGAATCATGAAATATCTTAACACTGATATGCATAGCCTTACCATCGATGTAAGTTTTCATTTTTAAATTAGACGTTTCTAGAGTCTGGTGTAGGCTTGCCATGCATTGATTAGGTGCAACCATCACTTCTCTTATGGGTGATTTGTTTTCATAGTATCAATGCTTCTCAAGTCTCTTGTCTACTTTCTATCTTAGTTTTTACTAGATCTGTGGTTACACCTCGCTGATCCCTGGTCTGTTCTTAGTTCTTACTCTTGAGGTGTACTGCTATACGACTAAGAAGAGGGAGGAAAAAAATAAATGCTAATAGTCTTGCCTATAAATAATAAGCCATTTCGAATTACTTTTATTTTAATGATTTTGATAATTACCTGTGGTAACTACTCTCAAATTATTTACAGCAACAATTGTGAGTGCTGAACGGCTGAAGAGGTATGTTTACCACAAGATATGCAGTGAACTGCCAGATGGTCGATTTTGCATTGTTTATATGCACAGCACTGTTCAAAAGGAGGATAATTCTCCAGGCCTAACTATCTTGAGGTGGATTTATGAAGAAATGCCTAGTGATATCAAGGACAGGCTTCAAACTGTATACTTCGTTCACCCTGGCCTCCGTTCAAGGCTGGTCATTGCTACCCTTGGCCGTTTCTTCTTAAGCGGAGGGTAAGTAATTTGATTATTTCCAGTTAAAAGAAAGTGAGCTTAGAATATAGACAATTTTTGTGCATTCTGATGGAATGATGTGGTTGTTTGAAATTCACTGGGAATTGAATTGAAAGTTTTGTGGTGCACTGCTAGCTATGAAGGGCAGTTTTTTTTTTAAACTTTATATCAAGTGCTTCGCTTGTTTCATTGTTTTTGCAAGATTATACTGGAAGATCAAGTATGTGAGCCGTCTTCAGTACCTTTGGGATGACATAAAGAAAGGACAGGTTGAAATACCTGAATTTGTTAAAAGCCATGATGATGTCTTGGAGCATCGGCCACTCACAGATTATGGCATTGAACCAGACCCCTTTCACATGAATGAGATGCCCTCATCGGCATGCTCATTTGGGAAATACGAGGGTAGATGGTCATCAAGGGATTATAACTATGAGTCTTAGCATGTTTATCTGTTATCATATATTTGGCAAAGTTGCCTTATGCCCAGCTTGTAGTGTACATATTATATTTCAGATCCTGCTCTTAAGTTCACCTGTCAGTTAACTATAGTTTGGTACTTCATTTCCAAAAAATATTATTCGTTATCAATGCTATCCGCCATGTTTGGATCATACAAGTTCAAGATTATTGTATGAATGGGCCAGTAATGCAGGTTGGGCCAGCTGTAATACTACAGGTAATACTCTCTCCGGCTCTTAATATAAGACCTAATATGTATTACAAAGTGAGTCTTGTATTTTGGATTGGAAGAGTATTGTTTTTTTTTATACAAATATGTAGCCAACAATACCCACTACGTTTTATCCCTTGCAATTATTCTCCCAAGCTCCAGAAAAATTGTTGAGATCACCTGCAGTCCGGGCATTAATGACAAGCCTTCCTTAGCTAGTAAGTTCGCTGCCTCATTTGCCCAGCATCTGACGTGTTTGATTTTGTGCATGTTTGGGAACACTTACTTTTCGAATATAAGTGCTTATTATGCAAGCTGAGATAAAACTTTTCTCACATATTTATCTCGTATACCGTGAATCACGATTTATAAGCACTTATTACCCAAAAATAAGTTATTCCAAACGAGCACTTTGATATTCCAATACCTACCCTTTAGTTGTTTCGCTTTTGCAATAAGCCCCTTGTCCTCATGTGCATCGTTTAAGTCACTTTCGATTAGATTTATGGCCTTGGAGGAGTCTGCCTCCAATATAACGTTCCTGAACCCTAAATCTCATGCATTTTTCATACCATGAACACACCCCCAAAGCTCCACCGTGATATGATCTCCCTCGGTGCCTCTAAATTGGAAGGCTTGTATGAAGTTCCCCTGCTCATCCTTCAAGATACCGCCACAAGCAAGGCCTGGAGAGAGATGAGAAAATGCGCCATCCACGATGACTTTGATCCACTCTACCAGCGGCGGCTTCCACCTTGTGCTATCGGTAATGCGCCCTTCAGTGTTCGACACCACCTTGTTTATTCCTTGTCGAGCTTGATATAAGCTGCTCATTATTGCACTCACACTAGCTTGCACGACCGTATTCGAAATGGTTTTGCCTTCAAACACCAAGAGGTTGTGTCGTTTCCACAGCTACTAGCACGTAAGACAGAATCTCTCACGCTACTTGTCAGGCTGATATTCGTTGTCCTGTGAAGTCAGGTTTTCCTGAAGCCACTCTGAAAGGTTCATCTAACTAAAGGTATGCCAGTGGTTAGTACAAACCAATTCTTTCCATAACGCCAAGGTGGTAGGACGTGCTTAATGTCTTCATTCTTTATATGGCATGCGGGGCAGGATGCATTATTACTCAACCCTCATTTATGTCTAGCAGCATTTGTGAGTAATCTTTTGTGAGCAGCATTTCACATAAACATCTTGCGCCGCTCCGGAACCTTGATCCTCCATAATTTTTCCCAGAAAGAGGGTATTGGGCAACTAATGTTTTTCAGGGATTCATAAGCTGATTTAACTGTAAAAGCTCTGTCCTTCCTCCATTTCCATATTAACCGGTTTCCTTCAACCACTTCCATTCCTATTTGCACCTTTTCCCACGTTCTTTTGATGTCGTTCCATAGGTTGGACCCCAGTCTCTCTTTGTCAATTGTTGGAATCAAGTCCGAACCACAACAATTTTTAGTTCGTACTACTTTAACCCAGAAGTCATCCTTACGAGTTGCTAAGTCCCATCCGATCTTCATTAAATGGGCATGGTTCTGGTACTTGGCATGGCAAAGACCCAGACCTCCCTTTTTCTTCAGCTCACAAATAACATCCCAGGCCACTAGTGGGATTTTCTTTGCTTTGTCTGTGCTTCCCTACAGAAATTGTCTATTACATTTATCTAGAGTTCCATGTGTGCTAGCGAGGAGAAGAAAGGTTTGCATAGCATAACTTGGTATGGCTATTATGACAAATGAAATTAAGGTTGATCTCCCGATCGATGACAACGTATTTGTTTTCCACTTTAAGAGTTTTGTCTTGACCTTATCCACTACAAATTGGAAAGATTCTTTTATGACCTGTTTACTATGTAAGGGAACTCCGAGATATTTCCCTAAGTTACTAGTCATAACAAAACCAAGTACCGAACATAATTCACAGTGTCTAGTATGATTAACGTTATTTGAGAAAAACACCCTTATTTTCGGTTGGCTGACTTTCAACCCTGGACTAGTGTTGAAAGCAATCATACACCTGGTGATCATGATAGCCTGTTCAATAGATGCTTCTACAAATAGTATAATATCATCAGCAAAAAATAGGTGTGAAATAAGTGGGCCATCCCATGAAAGTCTGATTGGCTTCCATTGACCATCTTGAATTGCATCCTGAATAAGGTGAGCCAGCTTCTCCATACATATGACAAATAAGTAAGGAGAAAGCGGATCCCCCTGCCTTACCCCTCTTGAAGGGAAGAATGTCCGTGCTTTGTCTTCGATCCATAATAGCTGCATACTAGTGGAAGATATATATTTTGAAATTACAGAGATTAACATGTCTGGGAGTCTTATTTCATTAAGACAGTTTATGAGAAAGTTCTAGCTAACCCGGTCATAGGCTTTCTCTAGATCTATTTTAATGGCCATAAAACCCTTTATTTGTTTAATCGTATGCATTGAGTGAATAACCTCATGTGCTACAATAATGTTATCGCTGTTGTGCCTCCCCTGAACAAAGCTACACTGGTTTGGCGAGATCGCTTTGGGCATGATAGGCTTTATTCTGTTTACAATTATTTTCGTGACCACTTTGTATATCACATTACACAAGCTTATTGGCCGTAGATCTCTCAATGTTTCAGGTTGATCTTTTTTCGGGATTAGGACAATACGGGTACCATTAACATCTTTGATTTCCTATAGGTTAGAAAACAGATGTTTAATATACTTAGTAACAGTATCACATACCATATTCCACTGGTTTTGATAAAAGAAGGCATTAAACCCATATGGACTTGGTGATTTAAGAGCGCCCATTTGAAAAACCGCATCCTTAATTTCATGATCTAACACGTCTCTCCCATACCCAGGTAGTTGTTCGGCTTCAAGACTAGGAAAGGAGGTGGTACAGGTAAGATTTTGCCTAGTCATTTCCTCTTCAGTAAATAAGTTGGCAAAGAAATCAGTTGCCAAGGTTTTAATTTGGTTCACATCATATATCCAAGAACCATCTTCTTGTCTAATGGCTTCCAATTTATTCACTTTACGTCGTTGCTTTGATTGGGCATGAAAGTATATAGTATTGTGGTCACCATATAGTGACCATTCGGTTTTAGCCTTTTGAGCCTAAAGAAGTGTTCCTTATAGCACAACGTCTTCTAGCTCCTTCTATAGAGTAAATTGCAACTCCTCTAGCTTTGGGGTTAATTCGCTACGTGAACTCGCCCTATTTATGCCATTCAGTTGCTGAAGCAGCTTCTTTTTTCTCACATCAGTATGGCCAAAAACCTGTCTATTCCATTGTGAGCACACGTGAGCAAACTGGTCAATATTTTGCATCCACGGCTTACCACCCTTCCAGTCCTGCCTCACAAACTCCTTGAATTTTTCATGTAGTACCCATGCAGCAATGAATCTGAAGGGCCGATCAAGTTTCCTATTATTTATTTCATAATCTAACCGAAGAAGAAGAAGAAGACGATGGTCAGACTTATAAAATGGGAGGTGGGTCACGGAGGCTTCATTGAACATGTGGTACCACTAAATATTAGCTATTACTCAGTCAAGTTGGGCCTCGGAATTACCTCTTTTCCAAGTAAACTTAGGGCCAGCAAAGCCAATGTCAATCACATTATGCTCTTCTATCTAGTTGACAAGTTTGTGATATGAAGAGCGTTTAAAAGTTACGGTAGATCGACACTCACTTTCGAGCACTGTGTCGTTTAAATCTTCGCCTGAAGCCCATACACCCTGAACACTTGTGGCAAGTCTTGATAGTTCGGACAAGAGGACTCGCCAAGAGACAGTTTCATCTAGTATAAATAATGGTTAGATACTATGAGTAAGTTGTAGATGTAATATAAAGGTGCGTGTATTGAGGATGTTTCTCAATAATGTTAACCGAGACATTGTTTGAGTTCCAAAGACACCATCTACCCCCACTGTATCCTTCAGCTTCTACAATATCAAAGTTGCTAAACCCTAATTGTTTAACATGCTAATAAGACGCAACTTTATCACAACCGGTCTAGAGGATGGCCAAGAAATCCAAACAGTGATATTGTTGAAGTTCACGCACAAGTGTCGAGAAGGATTTGGTCCCTGTGTCTCTTGTATTCCATATCATGTAGTTCATAAGGAAACTAGATAAGTGGGTTCAGGTGCTTCAACCTCCCTGTCGGTGTTTTCCTGTTCTGTCATGATGTCATTCATTACATGTGCCACTTGCGTTGTACTAATGATATCATGATTAGTACCTCGTAGGGTTTCCTCATTCCACGGTATTGGTTCATTCCTGTTTTCCTAATTACCTAAGGCCGAAAGGCCTGGATCTTCCAGGTCCTTTGAAGGTGGGTAAACAGGTCCATTAAGTAAGGGAGGGTCTACCATTTCCGATTGTAACACAATGAAACTATTTTCAATGATAGGCTAATTAGCCTAGCCCACATGACTAGTTTGTTGTGGCTTGTCTCTAGGAGAAGGTAAAGGTGCTTTGCCATTCAATCTTCCTTTGGATTCAGATTTCCTTTTTGAACCCACCTGGACCTACTCATTAGTTTTGGAGATCGTATCCTTCCCATTATTTTTGATATTGCCATCCTGTGTATTCAATTGTCCCACCATATGAGTCATTTTCGAATCCTGATGTGCATTTGCTGCCTTTTCCTCTTTCAGATTAACTCTTTGTGTGATTTGCTCGCCTCTTCTATCACTTTCTTATTTCCTGTTAGAAACTTCTCCTTACCGTTATTAGCCCCATTCGTCTCGCCTTGATATCCAAAACCCAAAGATCTCACCTTGAGATTTGGATATGCCTAAATGGACAATCATTGGAAGATCCTCCACCTGTGATAATCGTGGAATTGTTTTAGGCCACCGTGTTTGGCATTAGCGACTGAACCTTGTCCTCATTTTGTTTGGCATGCAGAGTGTCCTTATGTCCTACATAGCTTTCCTCTTCCTCCTGCTTATACAACGGGCAATCCCCTTTTTGATGGCCGTATTTGCCACACGTAAAGCAAACTTGGTGCAATCCTTTGTATACTATAGGGTGTTCCTCCCCAAAAACAGTGTATGTTGGGAAAAGAGGTTATTGTAGATATATTTCAACGTACATTCTTGCAAAGCCTCCTTTATCCTAAATTGATATGGACCTATCAATCTTGATTGTCTTCCCAACCATATTCCCTATTCGTCGAAGCGATTCAACATTGTGGAACTCAAATGGGACATCAGGGAGCCGGATCCATACTGCAATATTATGTTTGAGGTCAGCCTTCCATAAGTTGAAATTTGGTCGCCACGTTTGCTCAATCAGATAGTGATCCTCGATCATCCATAACCCTTCCTGGAATGCATAATCTAGGTCTTTTTTATTTGAAAAGGAAACAATAAAATAACCATTACTAAGGTGTATTAACTTCAGGGGATCCTACGGTCGCCACATCCTATTTATACAGTCCCAAATGATATATGTTGGGAAGCTAGCACCGAGAACCTTAATAATCAGCGAGTTCATCCAAGGACGACACCAAGCCTCATATTCTTCTATAGTGAACCTCAGCGCCGCTAATTTTCCCGTTGTTCGCCTCTCTTGGATTTCCTCTTCCTGTGATTCCTTTGAACCTCTACCTACCTCCATAGCATTCATTTTGTTAAAATATACCTTCCACCCATTAAAGATACCCTCCTCGTCCGTGAACTGCATCAAAAACCTACCACAGCTTGATGCTAGGAGCTTATCCCTGTAAGAGAAAGGCATTACGCATCCTTGAGGCTTGTCCCCTAAAGTCTAAGGATTCACTTCTCTAGTTTCCCCCCCACCTATTTTGCTCCCAAAGATAAATCCTTTCCCTCCATCACCCGGGTTTCCCTCATCCCTCTCTCGACCATACCCCCGTCGCCCTCCCCACTGTCGCCATCCCCTTCTCTCCACTCGTGTTTCCCTGTGCTCTCCTGTTCATAACCACCTCCCTCCCTCCCTCTCTCGTTCTAACCGTTGGTAATTTATAACATTATCTTTTGAGTATTATTAATATATCAGAAATGGGGACAAATCTGAAGGATATTAGAACAGTACTGAAACTAGGATAAGCAAGTAGAAACTTCCTCTTGTCCTTCGAAAGACCTTCCGCCAATGCTGTGATGCTGTGATGACCTTCCACGATGCGACAAAATAAATGGGCTTCAGGTTGCTGGCCCCTTCTTTTCCCTTTGTTTTCCTTGAAAGTTGAACTTTAAGTATAACTGTTGATTACTAGTCTGTGTGAGAGAGGCTTAAACTATTGCTCTGGATTGTGAAAGTAAAATGCCAAATCTTTGGCTTAAACTGATATTAACTGAGAATTGTATTATTAATATTAATTAATTATATAATAAAATAGTATATTCTTAACTGTTACTTCCTTGCTACTTCAATATAAAATTTCCAGTTTGTAATTTCGCCTTATTTTACATAAAATAGGAAAACTACTTTATTTTTTGATGTAGAAGCTACTAAAATGATGAGCATGTGGAACTAGCCATTGTTAATCACTCTTTTTTCTATGGCGTTTTTGGGGACTGAAAAAGTACTAATTATTATCTAGAGTTTGTAAATCGTTCTATAGATAGAAGCATCAAGATATTTTATATAGTGCGAGTTAATATTTTATTAGCCATAGTTAATTATACCCAATTACCCATTCATGTTTATATAAAAAAAATAATTCTCGAAAAAATCAGTGAAAAAAGGGGAGGACTGAGGAGTAGCGCCTGAACTAGTAGAATTGATTTGACACTGTTCCCCAGCTTCTTCCTACAACGGAGTTACTGATCAACCCGCGGAACAAAGTCACCGGACGAGGTCCAAGAATGCTGAGAGGACCTGCTCTGAGGCGTTCCCTTCAGCGTCAGCTTCATCATCATTTCCACTATTCCACTTCAAATTCCCATCTTGTTCAAAGTCTAGCGACCACAACCACTACCTCCTCTCAGAACTTTGTTCGCCAATTTTCCACTTCCCCTTCATCCTCTTCCTCTTCCGAACTCCGCAAGTACCTGGGCTATGGCGCCCTCGTTCTCTTCTGTGGTGCTGCCACTTACTACTCCTTTCCCTTCCCGGAGAATGCCAAGCACAAAAAAGCCGAGATATTTCGCTACGCTCCTTTGCCTGAAGATCTTCACACTGTCTCCAATTGGAGTGGAACCCACGAGGTTCAGACCCGGAATTTTCACCAGCCGGAGAGTCTAGAGCAGTTGGAGAAAGTTGTGAAGGAGGCGCATGAGAACAATACTCGAATCCGGCCCGTTGGGTCGGGTCTGTCCCCCAACGGGATTGGCTTGTCCAGGACTGGGATGGTAAATTTGGCACTGATGGATAAAATTTTGGAAGTGGATCAGCAGAAGAAAACAGTGAAGGTGCAGGCCGGCATTAGAGTGCAGCAGCTTGTTGATGGATTAAAGGAGCATGGTCTTACACTACAGAATTTCGCTTCCATTAGGGAACAGCAGATTGGCGGCATTGTTCAGGTTTTTGGTTTTATGTTTCAAAATCTGCTTATAGTTTGTCCATTACGATTGATATTCTTGTTGGGTATATAATCGTTTGATGGCGCGGTTGAATTGTCTCCTAATGGAACTTGAAGTGAGCGTACGAAAGTATTGCTTCAATTACGAACAATTTTCCAAGGGATTTCTTGCCTTGGTTTTCACATGATAATAAATTCAGTAAAGCAATGCATTTTGTATGTTTGTAAGAGAACAAACATATCAATTTTGCCTGCATTTGATTTATCTATATTAGCGGAACTTTTTGTCATCGTCACAAATCATAAACTCTAACTTTCGGCTTCACTATAATTAGGTTGGCGCACATGGTACTGGGGCAAGATTGCCTCCCATAGATGAGCAGGTCATCAGTATGAAACTAGTCACTCCTGCCAAGGGAACAATAGAGATTTCGAAAGAGAAAGATCCAGAGCTGTTTTCCCTTGCTCGCTGTGGTCTTGGGGGACTTGGAGTTGTGGCTGAAGTGACCCTTCGGTGTGTTGAGAGACAGGAGCTTGTGGAGCACACATTTATCTCAACAACGAGCGAGATCAGGAAAAACCACAAGTAATTCAGTCTTACTCTTTGTTGGTGCTTCAATCGCATAGCTTACATTTTGAACATCTTGGTCATATAAATGTTCGCCTCCACTGTTTTATTGCGTGTTTGCATTTACCTTATAACTTGTTTCCATTGAATTGTGAGAAATGTCTATGGAAGAAATTAGTAATAGTAATGATGATAATATATTGCTTAATTTTTTTTAATGAAAAGGCAATATGTGTTCCCTCTGTCTATAGTATTATGATTCTGTTCCCAAGCATGGTTACCCTGTTGCTTGATGGTTAGAATAGTCATCAAATACCATGGTTTATCCTATGTTAAATATTCAGATGAACTTGCATGGAGGTTCTTTGACTACGTCATCTTGAAATGGTTAACTGGTTAAGTGCTGATGTGTATTTAAAATTTAAAAAAAAAAATCTAAAGTGTCAACAAAAAGGGATGTATAAAGGAGGTTTAGTAAATTGGCACTAAATGTGAAGCTGGTATTTGGGCTCCTACTGTATACATGTTTGAAGTGGAAGAAAGAAAGGTGTTCAAGAAAAAGGTTGGATATGGTTGTATTGAAACTTTGAGACCAGAACAGTACTTATGTACAAGTATGTTACATCATCATGGATTTTGGATAACCTTTCACTAACCCTGTTGGTGAATGCTCTCAACATTATTCATTTCTGCTTCATGAATCTTCCTGTATTCTCTTTTGGTTGCCTTTGCCTGATCGACTAATCATCTTGCTCCTGAGAGTAATGTTGTCCCTTTCTCTTTATAATCTCTGCAGAAAATGGCTCTCTGACAACAAGCATGTCAAGTACCTTTATATCCCATATACTGATTCTGTTGTGGTCGTGACATGCAATCCTATTTCAAAGTGGAGAGGTCCTCCCAAGTTCAAACCCAAATACACTAATGATGAAGCTATACAGCACGTCCGTGACCTCTACAGGGAGTCCCTAGAGAAATACAGGTGCAGCTATTTTACTGCTAATAGTATAACTTGGCAATTTCTTTTAAAATTGATGTAGGCTTGATATGAAAGGAAGTAACTGGTATGGGTGTTTTTCTTTCTTCCTAGATATAACCCAGTAGAAGCTGAGAAGCTGCAGTTTGTTCTCCTCTTTTGACTTACAATCACTGTTATTATTGCTCTTTTCTTGTCATGGTCTTTCTTCCTGGTTGTCAACTTGTATTTGCTGGTACTTTCATATGATTTGGACTTATTTCTAGAGGAAGAATCAGATGGATCGATTAAATGGTCAAATATTCATAGCAACCATTATTTATATGTTGGCTGGACTGCGAAAATCCTTCCTGTTTCATGTCAGTTATTGAGCACTAAACATGAAACGTTTATTTCTGTTTTTCTTATTTATCTGGCTATAGAGCAATGTGAGTAGTCACATTAGTTGGTGGTTTGAAAGAGCTTCAAACTGTGAAGTGATAATCTTGCATAATGTATTTTATTTCATTGGTTTGTCAGTTAACAGCTCTCTGAAATGACTGTCAATTTCTTTTATAAGCTTGTTAATTTGGTACATTAGCTTTGCTGTCTTTGTGGATTTTTCAATTTATGGTCAGGAGTTTATATAATTGTTTGCAGAGCAGAAGAAATTAGGGTTCAATTTTCAGATGACGGTGAACAAGATATCAATGAGCTTTCTTTCACAGAATTAAGAGATAAATTAATTGCCCTAGATCCTCTCAACAAAAACCACATCATAAAGGTCAATCAAGCTGAAGCTGAGTTCTGGCGGAAGTCAGAGGGATATAGAGTAGGATGGAGTGATGAGATATTGGGCTTTGATTGTGGAGGTCAACAGTGGGTGTCAGAAACATGCTTCCCTACAGGAACACTATCTAAGCTAAGCATGAAAGACCTTGAATACATTGAAGAGCTGAAGCAACTCATAGAGAAAGAAGAGATACCTGCACCTGCTCCAATTGAGCAGCGATGGACTGCTAGCAGTGGGAGTATCATGAGTCCTGCTTCAAGTTCATCTGAGGAAGACATATTTTCTTGGGTAACTCCATAACTGAAGGTTCCTAACTCTTTGGTTTTGTTGTATCTTCCAGATCATAATCTACGCTAGGGTGGGTAGTATGGGATGTTAGTGTCATATAGTCATATGAATTGAGCGTATACTAAGTTTTGTCTCTATATTTTAATTTGATAAGTCTGATTGATCTTTAATTTTGATAGATACTTTACCGTGTTTTGACAATTGACCTTTATGTTTGGACTGCCTATTTGACAAACTTTAATGCATGATGGCTCTTATCTTTATAAGAAAAGTATGCGAAATTTTATTTTAGTTTTTAGACGTGGGAATTGGCTTCCTTTTGGAGCAAGCTTAATTCTGTCTATGGCCTTTAATTTGTGGTTAATTTTCAGTTGTCTTGTTTTCTTTCATTGCTTCAAATTCTAAGCTTTGCAACGAATTAAAGCTACATATTATCCTTCATTTTTTTTCTATGAATCTTGTTAATGACCATTTTTGTTTATTTCTTTTTTTAGTTTATCATGCCAATGCTAGTTGACTGACTATAGATAATGTTGTCAATTTTACATATGGTTTTTAAGGTTGGTATTATCATGTACCTCCCCACCAGTGATGCTCGCCAGAGGAAGAATATAACAGAAGAATTCTTTCATTACAGGCATCTAACTCAGGCAAAGTTGTGGGATAACTATTCAGCTTATGAACACTGGGCTAAGATTGAGGTAACTATTCTTGCTCTCAATTTATGGGAAATGTTTCCACATGGTATCTAGGACTGCTTTTCTTAGCGTTGTCTTTCCCTACTCAAACCTCTAATCATGTTCGGTTCCCTCATTAGACTTGTCCTTTAGAATGTCTTGGATGCGTTTTCTCATAAGGGCAAACCCCCCCAACCCCCCACCCCCCGGGGTTCATCAGAGGAGTGTCCATGCTTCTGGGCAAGTACTCTTACAGGATTTTTTTTTTTGGTCAAAAGTACTCTTACAGGATTTTAATAGACCTGAAGTGTGAATTTAACAATCTTATTTTTTGAATGCTAAGTTCCGCCCAGGTTAGCGGTGCATCTTGCTAATATCACCAATAATTTGAGGTGGAAAATTAAAGGGAATTTTTTGAAGTGTATTTACTCTTTTCTTCCATGTATAATTTGTTATTTAGGTTCCAAAGGACAAGGAGGAGCTTGCAGCTCTCCAAGCCAGGCTAAGAAAGCGTTTTCCTGTGGATGCATATAATAAGGCGAGACGAGAGATGGATCCCAATAGAATCCTTTCAAATAACATGCTGGAAAGGCTCTTCCCAGTATCAGATACCATATAGGCCAACTTCAAGTAGGTTAATTTATCACCTGTTATTGTCCTATTATTCCTTTTTCATTTTCAAATGTGTGATTAAGTTGGATCCCTATAGAATCCTTTCAAACAACATGTTGGAAAGGCTCTTCCCAGTATTAGATACCATATAGGCCAACTTCAGGTAGGTTAATTTATCACCCTTTGTTGTCCTATTATTCATTTTTCATTTTCAAATGTGTGATTACGTTTGTCCTCTGCCATAAGTTATTTTCTCTAAATATTCCTTACGTTTGCTTTTTCCTCAGTTTTTGTGAACTTTATGCGCACCATATGGTCTATAATCAAGGACTATTATATGAAAAGACATGCTTTCAAGCGAAGAAACTTTAAGAAAAGTCATTAATGAAATGTAGATTAATAGGAGATGATGCCATGGTTTTTCATTTAGTAGTTGCCCTTCACACTGAAAGGAGGAAGCAAGGCAAGGGGTGAGATGAAATGAATTGAATTGAATTATGCTCTAAATATACTTGTATAAATTGCCTGATTGTTAGGACTGTGAGTTTGTAAGTATAATGTCTGGCATTTATACATCCAGCTTAGTTGGACACTCATAACATTTTTAGGGTAAAATATACATATTCAGATTTTAGCCTTGATACGATCCTAGTTTTTGGTTTTAGAATATGTTGCTAAAACCAAATATGCTCAAAGTGCAATCTAGAGGGAAGTAGTATACGACCATTTGGACCTTAGGAACAGTACACTTGTCTTACAACTAGAACAGTAGCCGTGAAGGGAAGAACATAACTAACTAAAGGAGTTTGCAAACCTGCTCCCATTCCAGAGCAGTTATTAAACAAGTTTTTAATACTCTTAGATGTCCTGTGAAGCAGTTTCATGGTACCTGGACAACCTTGTCTTTTATTTAAAGGGAGAATTATTTGTAATGCGTGCTAGACCTTCTAAAGTTTCATATTGGATCAAAACCTTGCCTGTGGTTTGCAAAACTTGTGAAGGCCCCCCCCCCCCCGCGCCCCAAAAAAAAAAAAAAATGCAAAAGGGAAACCACTAGGTTTTTCAGTGATACACACTGTATGGAAGATAAGTTTTGAAAACTTAAATGAACACCAGTAAACTCCGATTGTTCTGGCTATAAATGTTTTATCCAGAGCACTAGCAAAAAGGAAAAGGAAGAAAGAGAATAACTGAGAAAATTCAGTTTTATAGAGGAGAAAATCAACCATAATAATGATATTACAACATCGTGATTACAGAAGGTAGAAAAATCATTTATAAGTGCTCACAACCCGATTAATCGCTACAGCCAATGCGATAAGCGGAAAAAAAAAACATTTCCATAATCATCTAATATCGTCCTCTCTCAGAATTGTGGTTCAGCAGCATTCTTCACAGATCCAACAGCAGCATAGAGCAAAGAGGCTGCAAAAGAGTCGCAGCAGAAAACAAAATTTAGTAGGTTGCTAATAACATGGTTTGGTGGCCAGTCTATAGATGGTAATCCTAGCATGATTAATAAATCTACGCTTTGAGGGTATGAAAAGAAGTCTGTTTACATCTTGTGGTTGTTTGATAACTTGCTTAATTCACTTCCGCATGTGTTCATTTTAATAGAAACAGACAATAAATACTGTGGTGGTTCTCGATATTTGATTATAACACATACTCTGTACTTGGTTACATCCACCCCACCCTTCCTTCTTACAGGAGGAATTTGTATTCATTTTAAACTACTAGAGGCTTACCATCCCTCAATGAAGCCCCTCTCGCCTTTCTTCCTTGTTCCTGAGAAGAACTTTCTTCTGGGGGGAGGATTCTCAGTTGGGTATCCTGAAACCATATGAGAAATAAAAGGCGAGTTCTTTTAGAGCCTTGAATAAGATAGGTTATGTTTGTGCGCCTTAGTTTTAGAGAGAAAGATGCTTTGTACCTGGGGGAGGCTGGTTTGCCTGAGTCTCTTGCTTCTGCATATTGGAGTAGATAGTTATTGTAGTGCCTCTGGTATGGGTTGTATCAAGCTGTGTGAGATGGTAATGGTGATCTTCTGGCTCTAGCTATGGGTGTATATATATACACATATTCCCGTTGAAATCATGGGATACATGTTAAAATAAAGAGCATATGACCCCTTGTTTGCCACTGGTCACCCTCGGTAACTTCTAGAGTAAGAAATTATTGAAGTAGCCTTATCTTTCGGAGGTCGGCTGGTTAATTATTCCTCTCGGGTTCATGTGAACATACCTTAAGCATCTGGAGTGGTTATTCTTATCTTTCTTTTCTTTTTAAATTCTCAGACGCTAAGTTCAACTTCAAATGTGGCTTTAGGCTTTTCTGGTAACGTGATGCTTTCTTGGCAGAGAGGAATAAAGTAAACTTAATGGCAATATTCAATTGCATAATAGACGCGTTATTCTCTGGTTTTCTCAAATGGTTTTAGACACATTTGCGTATGAAACCCACTGAGAAGGAAATTTACTTTTTGTGAAGAACATATTCGTCATCTTTTGTAAATATCAAACAAGTCTCTCACTCCATGATTGGTTTTGCGCTCTCATGGATTAGTTGAAAATTAAGAAAGGTGTTGGAATCTTATTGGTGAAGCTTGAGAGAGTTTATGAAAGAAATGGACTATATTTTGGATTAGTTTGACGTAACGTCATTAACAGTGCAAAGTCTAATGCAATTATGCAGGTGTCTTCACGTCCAACTCCTAGCAGTTTGCATCAATTACGTGTACTTTTCATGACGCATTTCTATGTCATTATGTGTCATAATTTGAGTAATTTGCAGGACTTATCATATTTTATATATTGAAAAGTCGTATGTTAATGAGAGGGAATATCGTTTTAATGGCTCTTGTTAAACAAATTTCTTTACGTGACATATTTAAAGATCTCTGTAGACATTAAAGAGTTTGGTCTCTGTACACTAGGTGGTGAGCTGCACAAAGATTTCAGAGTTGGGTCTTATCCCGTGAGCAAAAGGTGTCTGGGACAGTTACTTTCTCTTCAGAATACATTATTTTGTCGGCATATATACTTGATGTCAGGGACCTCTGGTATGTGCAGTTCAAAGTTTATTTGATTCTTAGAACTAGAGCTGGTTGCGGGTTAGAACACCAGCCCGCACGGGTTTGCGTGGGTTGGTGGGCCAGCCGCCCGTCAATTTTTTTTAATTTCACTCTTATTTTTGTAAAATTCTCACTCTTTCTTTTACATCCACTCATATCACATTTCTTTTCTTTTATATATTTGTATTAGGAAGTCAATTTCATTCTTTTTTTTCATCTACTAACATCACAAAATCATATAAACATATCTCTTTTAAATTTAATAATAGTAGAATAAATAAATATAATATGAAAATAAAAGTGTCAAATAAAAAGTATGAGGAAGTAATTGAACACAGCATCAAAGAAAAGGCGATCATGGTATTTGGATTTATTTTATAAGAAAAATAAGCGGGATAGCTCGCTTAGCCCGCGGGTTAAACAGGGCAAGCTGGTGGGCTAGCATTTAGCCAATCCAAGCCTGCCTGGTGGGTTGAGCCCACGTTTTACCAGCTCTGCTTGGGACTCGTTTGGGTATAATAAAATAATTTTTAACGCTTAAAATATAATTTCTATTTTCTAGTATGTTTTTATGATTATTATTTAATTATTTAATAGTATTTTTACTATATTTTTAGTAAAAAAAATTATTGTCAGTTTTTTATAAAAAAGTTTTTATTATCTTCTACAAATTTAAAGATTACTGTGTAATAGGGGTTCTTTTTTTTTTTGATAGTAAAAGATATAAAACAAACACATCAGAAGCTATCCTCCTGAATCAACATGAAATCTCATCCTAGTTACATCATTAAATAAAAAGGTTGTAATAGCTTCAGGGGGCGAATATGTGATATGAAGATCAATCGCCATCTTTCAAGCTTCTTTAGCCATAGAGTCTGCAACTGTGTTAACATCCCGAGTGCAATATGAAATTTCCACCTCCCAATCTTTATCTAGCAACGTTTGAACCTCCTCAATAAGCCCACAATCAGGATGTTCCTGAGCTACCTTTCCCTGAATTATATCCATTATTTCACTACAGTCAGACTCAATCATGATTTGTCTGTAACCTCTATCCCATGCGACTTTAAGTCCCCACAAAACACTCTAAGCTTCTGCAGATACTATTGTTCCTTGCCCGATCTGATACATAAACCCCATCAAAAATTCACCATTGTGATCTCTCAACACACCTCCACACATGCAAGTGTCTAAGTTGTCATTTCTAGAACCATCGGTATTAATCTTCACCCACCCAAACGGTGGTGGCAGCTACTGTTGCTGATTCCTTTCTGCACTCTTATCTTGAAGCAAGCTTGTAATACCCCATGTTAAGCAGACACGAGCACGAGCAAATATGGCTTGTCTACTCCAAGTGTTATTGTTAAAACATCTGTCATTACGAGCCAACCAGATATGCCGGCATAAAACCGTAAACCAAAGACGAAACTCGAATCCCTGGATTACGTCTTTTCTTCCCGTACACCATGTAAGCTAGTCATTTCTCTCAAGCATGCCAAAAAATTGATCACGCCAATCAGGCGGTAAGAATTCTTTCCAAAAAATTGTCGCTAATTAATCTGCACTGTTTATAGAGGAAATTCATTGTACCAATGAATTAACTAATTTAGTAAGATTAAGGAAGTTGAATAAATTATTTTAAAGCATTTATATTTATGATTTTTCTTCAAATTAATTTATTTGACTTATAAATTAACATATATAATGTAATTATACATATAAGTATTTTAAATAGATCATGTAACATATGATATACTTTAGTAAATTTATTTAACTTTCTTAATCTTCTTAAATTAATCAATTGGGTTTTATATTCTAGGTAATTTGGGTATTACTCCTCTGGTTCTTAATAGAAAATATGTTTATCTAATTTGATTAGATTGAGGAAGTTGGTTAAGTAAGTTCATATGATATTATTTTCTAAAACGTTTTAGTCACCTTCTTTATTCCCTCATTTATTCTATTTAATTATTATTGATGGAGCATCAATAGGTGTAATTTAGGAAAAAATTGATAAATATGAAAATGTTATCTTATATTTAGAATTAAGATTAACTTCTCAATAAAGAGAGTATCATTTTGTTCCCATAACACTGGAGAGAATCTTGGTTGAGTCATAATGGTGCCAATTTGTTACACATTATTAAAGGAGGCTCCCAGTTTCAGCGTCCAAGAACGTATTTCTGTGTAGTCCGAAAGACACAGCACAAAATCTGGGTCTAGGTCGAGTGTCGTATAACAATCTGGGTAAAATCTATTTTCTATAGTTTAGTTGACGTTGATACCAATACTTAATGTAAGTTAGGTGTTCCTCAATTGGCGTGTACCCCATTCCCATTGTCTTATATTACGTGAAAATGGCCTTTGTAATAATGCAGAAGAGAGCAAAGTGATTATAAATTAATCAGATTCACGTGAGGAGATGCCTCTGGGCAAAATTCACAGCAGCGCATTTCTACACTTGAGTTAACGGTGGGTTTGCATATGTTATTATTAATTATTTGTGTCACGACTTTTATACCAGAAAAATTACTCCTTCAATCCTTAATGTAATGCTATATTCTCCGTTTCTTAATATAATGCTCAGTTGATTAATCTGAGAAAATTAAAAAAGTAAAATAAATTATTTTAAAGTATTTATATTTTTTTTTCAATCTAATTTACCTTACTTATCAACTAACATATATTCTAGTAACAAGCATAAGTAATTTCAAGGATATCATGTAACATTTCCTATAATTAAGTAATTTATTTAATTTTCTTAATATCCTCAAATTAACCAATTGGATCTTATTTTAAACATTGGATGTGGTATCTACTTTGTAATTTATAAAGTAGGTCTTACATTTAGGATATGATAAGCCATATATATATAATTTTTCATGAATAAAGATTGAGCAGTACAAAGCAATGCACCGCGATTTCAATGCTTTACCATTTCTTTCTCTCTCTTTTCAATACTTTGAGGCATAAAAATATATTTTCAATTAATTAAAAGATGTTATTAACAATTAAAGACATTAATAACAATAAAACTTAGATATTTGGCATGATAAAAAAATAATATGTGTGCAGCATTATTTTTAAATAAAGGTTGAGATTGGGAATCAGGAAGTATGGCAATAAGGCATATATAAGCAAGTGGTTGGAATTGGAATGCAAATTATGTGTTTTTAGACAAATGGGTTAATTAGAATGATAGAGACATTAATATCTATATCTATCTATATATATATATATATTGTGATGATGGGTGTGATGGGTCCAGTGTCCACTCTCCAAGTAATTGAAATACGCGAATGGCTATATAACGTGGGTGGCCCAATCATGTTCCCAACTTATGTGGACATATTTATTTGATTATTCTCCCACCTCCATTTTATTATAATATTAATTAATATTAACTTGTAGTTTGTGCCTATATAGCTGCGATATTATTGCAACAACACCCATGCATGCATATTTAAGTCTCATAATATTCAACAACACCGCTTCTATACAAGCAAGCTAGCTAGTTATCAAAATATGCTGAGTTTTGATTAAGGAAATGTATATGGCAACACTTTTACCACAGAAATAAATAGGGAAAAAGAGTAAGATGTGTGTGCGCGCGCCTGATTGAAAATATAGAAATTGCCTACTTCAAATGTAATACTCCCCCATCCTTAATTAACAGGAGTATAAAATATATTTATCTAATTTGATTCAATTAAAAAAATTATTTAAATTAATTAATATGACATGTATTTTTTAAAATACCCTAATCATTTTTTTTAATTCCTTCATTGCCTCTTCTCCTTAATTATTGTTAGGGGAGCGGTTAAATTAGGAAAAGATTAATAAAATATAAAAAATATATCTTATGTTTAAGATCAAGTTTAATTCTCTAAATATGTTCTATATTAAAAACCGGAAGGAATAGTAGCCAGCCATATCCCCAATGTGTGCGTCTAATAGAATGACACATAATCTATCCATAAATGAAACATTGATCACTACATTGGTCAATGTCTGATATGTATGTGTGACTCTTCCCACTCATTTGCAATTATCTGAATTGAAGCTGCACTTGTTTTGTTGTGTCTTTCTGTCTCCTGCCTCACCCTATATTGATTTTAATATAGACTCTGTCCGAATAGTTCAAACTCTACACAATAATAAATAAAGAGTAAAACTATACTACTTTGATATGAAAAGTCTAATTATATGACTTATAAATATGACCAAAAAAAAAACATTTCTTCGCGGCCTTACTAGAAATAAAACCAGAGGAGTATATAGAGAGGGAGAGGGGCAAGAGAGGATATAATGGTTAGAACTGGAATAAGAAACAGGAGAGCTAAATTAAATATGGTTGGGGAAGAAAAGGAAAAACAATATATGGAGGCAGAGAGAGATATGCTTCATCTTATGATAACTGATTGATGCATGAAGTGTCCACAACATAGACAAGCTAGGAATCCAGATTTTGGTTTGGTATTGAATTCCCAGTGAATATAGCTTTCTATATTAACGACCTCACACACACATCATGTGTTTAATGTGCTAATTGTGCAGTTAAACTCAGTTCAACGACTGAAATTGGGCAGATGAATATGATATATAGACGTGCCAAAAGCAACCCATTCATTATATTGCCACATTCACATACTGCACGGATCCATAACCTGATATTATATATATCATTATGTCTTAATTATCATATCCTCGATGACCCTCCAAATCTTATTTAATTTGCAGTTTTTGTTATCAGTTTTTTTTTCAAAAAAAAAAGGTTGTCCTTTACTGCATGAAAACATTGAGATAATGGTATACAAGCCATGCAATTCCTTTGTTCTGCCTCCTTTAATTTTCTGTATACTTTGTTATAGCTTTATGCACTAACAAGCAAGCAAAGCAAACAACATATGCAGCGCTTATAACAGCCACGCAAATTTTCTTCGATCTTATTAATTATATTAACGGGGGGAAAATCTGTCCCCCCTGAAAGTCTCAAACACATCTTAAAAACAAAATGAAAAGACAATAGAAATGGAATGTAATAACGTTACTCAAACTGAGTACTAGGAAACTTCACCTAAATAAAAGAAATCATTTGCAGTTTCAAAGTTTCGTTGTTTTACGGTTAATCCTGTGTATGAATACAGAATACGCGTATATAAATAATTGCAAAGTCAAAATTATGAGGAATGGTGTCTAATATGTATTAACTTTTGAATTCTTTAATTCTTGCATCATATGTTATAATTAGGCATTTGATTTTCAAATATTTAAATAAATTCATTTTGTATCTATGTATATGTTCATCTTGATAATGGTTTTCCTTAGAATCCAAGAACTTCAATATCCAATTTGTATTGTGGGACTTTTAAAATGAATATCAGATTGAAAATGGAAAATTACAAGAATAGACAATTTAAACTTTGTAGACTTAAATATCCGGAAGGGCTCAAGTTCTGGCTAGTGCAGTAATAATAAATGCCGATCCCTTCATTTCTTAATATAGGACCTAACAAGGAGTTGATCTTAGTCCTAAACGTAATATTTATTTTTTATATTTGTCAGTGTTTTATTAATTTACCCCTATTAATACTTCTTTAACAATAATCAGGTAAAAGAGAGATGGAAGGAAACAAGGAATATGATTAGGGTGTTTTAGAAAAAACTTGTCATATTAACTAGTTCAACTAATTTCTTTAATATAATCAAAGTAAATAAATAGGTTTTACATTAAAGACCTGATAGAGAATCATATGAAATAATTTATGAGGTCATTCCAAGGTATGCAAAAATATACATACTACTACTGCTACTAATGGTGTATTTATAATTTCACTTCCAACACCATAATCAAACCACATTAAAGAAATAAAGTTAATACATGATCTATACTTAGACCCATAAATTGGGAAGAAAAAAATCCAATAGTAAATTGCATTTCTCACAATACCTTTATTCTAGTATATATATTTTTTTATTTGTTGGCAGAGATGAGATCTGATATGGAGGTTGAGACCAACTTGAGTGAACTGAGTTTTAATCTAAAGTTTTCATAAGCATCATTGGCTAAAAAATTGGGGGAGGGGGGTAAAAGGTAAAGAAAGTAAATGACATCATTAATTTAAAACCACTCTGAACGTAACTAGAAAATAAAAGCATATATAAAGAGGGTAATAATCTAAATGCTTGCTTGCAATTACACGTCAGCATGGGCCAAGCAAGATTAAATTAATGGAGAATTATTGAAAGAGAGGATAATAGGGAGAATGCGGAGGAGGGAGAACCACATCTTTAACTTTGACAAGAAAAAGGGCAAACGTAAAAAAGTAGGATATAAAATTATTTCATTTACATATAAGCTTTCAATTTATGTTATTACTTTGGGTGACCAGCAAGGACAAAGTTACCATTTATCACCAATAAGAGTCTTTTAAATTTTAATTAGGCATATATGAAAGTAATACCACTATTCAATTTAATGCTCATTATATTGAATCATTATCTACTAAAGTTGGAAATTTAAACTGCACAGATCACAGTGTGTGTGTGTGTGTGTATTCTAAACAATAATTACAAGCAGTCAATAATGAACAAGAGATACTAAAATTATAAAAGAAAGTACAATTATGCACAAAAGATCTAGCTATATATGCACGGTAAGGGGGTGTGCTATAGAAACTTCCATTAATGGCTATATTGACCAAATGTATCCATTATTGTCATCTTTCATCTGTACCTATCCTTAATCATGGAATAAAATATATAATATGCATAACAGGTCGCTAGAAAGAATCATGACCTTATAGAATTCATGGACAATAGGAAGTCCTTCTCACTGAATAATCAGGTCCAGTTTCTAATCAAGTATATTCAAGACCAGAGAGAAAATATATATTCCACAACTGTATGAGCAACAGACAGATTGAAAAAAGAGGCTGAAAAAGACAGCCTTTTGAAATTGAAAGAAAGAGCTACATTAGAATGATATATTCATGTGTTTTCCATTATTGATGAGTTTCACCATCCCACCACCTCCTAGGGTTGGTTACTCCTAAAATTCAGATGATCAATTGATATATATATATATATATATATTTCAGATCCCAATGACCAGACACTTATCATCAACATTGTTGATGTCTGCTATAGATTATGCAACCATAGATTATGAATCTCAGGGGGCAAGTCCATATGTAGTCGGGTTTACTAGGCAAAACGCCTAGCAGAATATGTTGCTGCATGTTAAGTGCAGTAGCTACATAGTAAGTACCAAGGGGATGAAGAATAAAAGACACTGATATGATATGCAATATTTCTCGTGAAAATGAATGGAGAGTCACTGAAACACATGAGGAAACACACACACACACACACACACACACATATTTGGTGCTGACAAATTGTAGATTCTTCAGATTTTAAGGACCGAATTGGGTATATAGTGGGGAATTAGAAGAAGTTTGATCAGAGTTAAAGGCTAGATTTTTCCCAAAAAAAAAAAAAACACACACACACATATTTCCTAAGTAGCTAATTATGTAAAATATATATATATAATGGTAGCTTAAGGATCACCATAAAAAATATATTTGAAGGGCTCGGATGTTAGTTCCATGTTTGTTATATGCAGTTCAAATCCTGGAATAACATGTACGTAGACGCAGGAAAATAGAGTCTGCAATAATCTTGAATAACCAACGTCTAATATAACTTTGACAAAAAACAAAAGTAATAAAGAAATGATCAAGCAACATGATGTAATTATATATGCTCTTAGGTGGAGCTTTTTCTGGAAGAAGCCTTTTAGCTCAAAAAGGCAAGGCCAAGTGGACAAAAAGAGGTTGCTTCGAAGAAGAAAGTTGCAATATTTCAAGTTGCTAGCTATTGTGTAATTACACTCATAGTTGCACATATAATGTAAGACAACCGTCAACCAATCAATTTGTCCACATGCCACATTATTTTATTAAAATAATCACCTTCAAAGCCTTTGAACTTCTCCAAAGGCCTACACAATGCCAGAAGGGGGAAAACATGACATTATAGGTGGGAACAGAATAATGGACAGCTAGCTCTTGCTTGATTATAGTACGTGTGAGGGAATAACCATATTCGAACAAGCCCCATGTAAATTAAACCCAAAAGGGAGTGACAAGATCCGAAAATTGTTGGTTAGCTGTGGATAATAATAATAATAATAATAAAAGGGGTAATAAATGAGAAGGTGGGGCAAGGGAGGACAAGAAATAATTAAAAAGGGAAACAAACGAATAAATGAAGGGCCGTAACATTTGATAAGGGAGAGAGGTAAATAATACAAATGAAGGAGAGTTGACAGGTGAAAGGGAGAGAGGTTTGAAAAGATTGACCTGCGTCTCCTTCATGCACACCCTTTTCTCTTACACCACGTCAGATTCTCCTTGCCTGTCTCTCTGACTCTGATCCCATAAATCTCCTATGAAACTCCACTTCAATTAAATGCCTCCTACAAAATACACCAAAACATACCCCCAAACGTACCACAGATCCAAAAAATAAAGCTAAAGCAAAAGAACAGTTCGCAGATCTACTAAAGACATATTTTCAAGTGACAGATTTGAAAAAAAAAAAAAAAAAAGGAAATTTATATTCTCAATATTATCCATCCATAGAATGGTAGTGCTCGTTTCCACAAGCCAACTTGCTCCTACTCGTCTCCTTTCAATTAATCATCCGTGGGCAATTTAATATATTTCTTTTTATATATGTATCATCATCAGCAGATTTATATAATTAAGCTTAATTATAGTCATGATGAGAATGGTGGTACATTGTTTGGTCACATGATACACCTTGAGAGCCATGACGGTTCTGATGGCTACTGTGGCTGCTATCTTCGTCGCCCTCCAATCTCGAACCCATTTGTGCAGCCGCCGACGTCGACGCGGCACCCAAATTCAGGTAAACCAGCCTTGCGTCAAGATTAAGGTTCGCAATATTGCTATTGCTACTACTGCTATTATGGTCTTCGTTCATTGGAGGATAAATGGCAGTTGAAGAAGGAGGATTCGCATTGCCTTCCTCACGTGACAGTACAAGAGCCGCGGATTGAACCAGCTCCAAACACAACCTTAATTTGTTGGGTTCAATATGAGCAAGCCCAGGGACGGCTCCTTTGAACAGAAAATCTGAAGTTAGGGTTCTCAGGATGTCAAGAGGGGTTACCCCGTCTAAGGTCCGGACGTTCGGGTCAGCGTGGTGGTCAAGGAGGACGGCCACCATGTCCGGTGACACCATCTCGGCAGCAAGGTGGAGCGGGGTCTTGCCGGCTGGTCCGGCGGGGTAGTTGACATCGGCTGCACCGAGCTCAAGCAAGGCCTTAACGACTTCACGGCTGCAATTCTCTACGGCGTAGTGTAAGGCCAATGCTTCGTCTAGATTTAAACCTTCTCCCATAACCATGAGCTTCACGAGTTCAACATCCGAGGAGTCAAGTGCTCTTCTCATTCGGCGGATTTTCTGGTCCTCGAGATCTGCTGTGGCGGTGATATGGTCGTGGTGGTGGTGGGGGTGGTGGTGGGGGATCAGGGAGCGACGGACGAGGGACGTTTTGAGGCGAAGCTCTTCGATTTTAGCAACAACATCGATGGGAAGGTGTTTGGCGAGGACTTCAGGAGGGAGACCAGACTTGGCAACGAGGTGCGAACAAGTAGTCCAAAGTTGGTGCATGTCTTGCTTTCTTGAAGCTAAAAGCACTTTCATTACATCTTCAATGGAGGCCTTCTCTACCATGCTGGCTAATTGTTTCTGCCAACCAACAAACAACAAGAAAAAAACAGAATGATTCAGGGAATTTCAAATTTTGGAGATATATAATTTGTACATGTTGTGTATCACAAGTCCATGAATTGATTGAAGAGAAACAAAGTGGACAGGTTTGTCTGCTAAATTTACGTTTTTTGAGCCAACTCTTTTGTAGTCGTGGGCTCGTTCACTTTTCCCCTCCAAACCCCAGATGAGGAAAGTGAACATGCTTGGGACATATTTGGAGAACAAACAGTGGAAGCCAAGACTCCATAATTCATCTAAATTTAGAAACTGTGGGAGATGCATCTCCCGTTGCTGGAAAAACAATACATGGTGTACATAAAATCAAGCCACTGTCACATCTACCCAGAAGCAACCCAAATAAAAAAACGATGCTCTGACGAGCAAAAATCCGTGTTGACAAAAGAGACAAAAGGACAGAATTGTTGACAAGGAATGGAAGGGCCATTATATTCAATTTCTGAGTAACAAGCAGAAACAAAATTAGGTGGAATAAGAGTCAAATCATGAAACATAAATAAACAAATTACTGCTATACTACACATGGGATGATTGGAAAAACCAAATCTCACTCGATTCACCATAAGATAATGGCGATTTCTGAGAAATACTTGATGGTAAAATAGAATAAGGGAGCTCAGAGGAAAGAATAACCCCTTGCACTTGTCAAAAAGCCAGAGGCCGTCTCAGTAATCGTCCGAATTTTGAAGACCCACACAAGAAGACATGTAGCAGTAAAACTGGGCTGGTCAATACTATTGAGAGATGGAGGTAAGCAGAGAGGATAAAAAGACCAAAAAACCTGAGTGAGCAATGCGAGATGCTCAACGCCAAAGGATCTAGCGGCAGCGAGAGTATCAAGGGCAAGATCAACGGCGGAGGTGCAATGCGTGTGCCAGCAGCCCCTTTCGCCGCAGTTAGGCCTGGGCTCGTGCTTCTGAGGCACAATAGAGACCTGGCCGCTGTACAAGAACTGAAGCAGAAGCAGGAACACTTCATAGCCCACCGAGTTCACCGAAATGACCCCGGGTCTGGACGACGGAGGTGTGGCCGAGTTGACCCGCGAGCCCGAGCCCATGAGGTCCAGGCCAGAGGGCGTGTCCGGGCCGCAGAAGAATTTCCTGAAGAAGAGGCTTCGAGCCGCCAGGATGCAGCGGTGGGCGGGAACCAGGCGACCCTCCACGCTGAAAGTGACGTCACTGAAGGCCTGGCCGTTGATGAGGAGGTTGAGATAGTCCATAGATAGAGATCTTAGAGACTCATCCGAAGACATGGTTCTACGTCTCAACTCTGATGAGAAGCTTTTAGGGTTGCGAGAGAAACGAGGAGGATCAGGATAAAAGGGTGAAATGAACTAGTGAGGGAAGGAGGAATTGGATTGTGTTCATTAATGTTGTTGTTGATGGATGAAGAAGAGGATGGAAGATAGGTGGGAACTGGGAACTGGAATTGTTGTTATGGGATTGTTTTTTTTTTCTTTGTTACAGGGAGAGGTTGTGTTGTAGTTGTAGGTGTGGGCGATGGGCGTTTTGTTTGTGTGTGTTTGATAGAGATATTTGCAAGGGGGAGGCAGACAAGGAGAGCAATTTGAGGTGCCTATTCTGGGCGGCTAGGGGTTTTAAAAGGACATCTTATTATTTCTCAAAATTCAATTAAAATTAATTCATATATTTTTTTTAAAAAAAGTCACGTCTGATTGGATTGTGAGTTGAAAAGATGGCTTCTCATTGGCCCATGTTTTTATGCTACTCGTCTATCTCTGATCGAGACCCTATTAATTCCACGCACAGTTACAGTAACCAGCACTTGATTTAATGTTCATGTTCTTATTGAAAACTCTCTAGTGTTGACCTCTACATTCTTCCCCCCTCCATCATGAATGCTTTTTCCTTCTTTTTGTTTATCTTCAATTGTTAGTCTCTCTTCTCTTCGATCCTATTTTATAGCATATTACTCATTAGTTCTTAATATAAGCTCGTTTATAAAACTGTTGTAAATTATTTATGATTCCTGTTTAAAAATATTATTATGTCTTTTTTTCTTAACTTAATTGATGGTTTTTACATCATCTCTTCTCCTCCCCTGATTAACTACTCTGCCAATCAATCAAGTGATAACTTAAAAATGTTGTAACAAGTTTTTATACTCCTATTTAACCAATTTCATCTATCTCGTGGAAGTGATCAATAGGACCTTATAAAAATTATCAATGCTGAGCAAATAAATTAAATAGTCAGTCCAGTAAAGAATTATTGAATAAATACCCCTCAGTATTTCATCAAGAGCATTTGTCATTAACGTGCTGCCTGTGCTTAGTGGGTAAATAAAATAATATATTTAATCATTCAATATTAATCATTTATGTAATTAAATTATGTAATCTGTCCGCATTTACCTAATTTGATTAGATTAAGAAAATTGGTTAAGTTAGTTATTATTACATATATTTTTGAAAATACCCTAGTCACCTTCCTTAATTCCCTCATTCTATCTCCTCATTGATTATTGTTAAGGAAACATCAATAAGGGTAAATTAAGAAAAAATTGACCAATATGAAAATTTTGGTTTATATTTAAGACCAAAATCAATTCTTTAAATATGTCTTATATTAAGGACATGAGGGAGTAATTAATACCACATGAAAGAATACTCTCGTTTTAATTTCTTTTTTCACATATATGAATCCCTTTTTTTATGAAATTAGTAAATAAATTCAACTCATTAGTCAGAAGTGATGAGATACCCCAAAATTTTAAAAAACAATATTTATGTGAATCATGAAAAACATAATTCTTTTTTGAATGAATGTTAGCATGTTATACTGCTTAGATGTATTTATTTTATATTGAATTGATGTTGATGGTAATATATTGATACTGATATTTGGAGAAAAGAGAGACGGAGAGACTTGTCTTTTTCTTTGAATAATGAATTTTTTTTTGGTATAATGACCCAATTGAGATAAATGGTTTTGGATGACTAGGTAAATTTCAATTAGTCCTTCAGAAGTGAAATCAGCATTTCACTATTCTCACAATGTATATGAGCTCTCATGACTTAAAGGATGCCTTTGCAAATTGGAGTTGTAATAAATCAAAGATATTCCTATTCGGCCACAGACATTCCTTATATAATTAATAATACTCGAATTTCTATATTCTACATAATATAATTAGCTTCCAATATTTTATTTGAAAATAGTTATCAGTGTATTCCTATTTTTTTATGGCAACTGGGACACGATTGATGACGACTTCGCGCCTTCTACCATTGTCGTCAATGAAATGATTCCCGTATGAATAAGTTATGTTATATATATACATATATAAAATATATTAAGGCGGTTACATATATTGAAGAGTTTAAAAAATGGATTAAGTTTGAAAGTCTGCGTGTGGTAAAATTTCAGGCCATGAAATTTGTTCAATTTGAGTTTATATGTGTTATCTTTTGTTCACCGATAACATAAACATAGTAGGCAGTAGCACATGTCTGTTAAAGCTTATTATTATCTCAAAATAAACAAATGTCACCAGTGATTAGCTTTTTCTGATAACCAAAAAAGGAAATCAGCATAGAATTTTAAAATAAAAGGCTGGATTTGTTTATTGAATACTAAATGTCTATTATTATTTACTCCCTCCGGTCCTAATTATAAGATAAAGTTGACTTTTTTGGAGAAATTAAAGAAGCCAATTAAATCACTTTAGAATATTTTTATTTTTATTTTTTTCTTCAAACTAATTAATTTGACTAATAAACTGATATATAATCTAAAGATACTAAAAATATAAATACTCTAAAGTGATTTAATTGATTTTCTTAATTTCTTCAAAAAAGTCAACTTTATCTTATAATTAGGATCGGAGGAAGTATTATGTTTATAATATATGAAGGTGGTTCAACTTATGGTGAACAATTCTCCTCAGTGTCTTTTTCTTTATGACCGTGCCAAGTCTGATTTTCAAAAATATTTTAAAACTAAAGCAACACATATAGAGAGAAGGGGGAGCATATCAATTGTCAATTATCAGCTAAAATAAAGAATAATATTAGTCACATATTATATAATGTGTTGATCCTAAAAGGCATGATCACATTGCTTTATGTATATCCAGAATTTGTGTGGTGGTTTTAGTTGGGGTAGTCTGATCTGTTTAATTTTCAAATATAAGATCATAAAAAGACACATATATACACTCACTGAGGCATCGAATGAATTTGGGATTTTGCTATTGTTTTATCAGGGTGTAATTAACACAGTTCAAGTTCAGTGGAAGTATACTTTGTCAGAAACAGGATCGTGGTTGCAGTTGCTTTAAGCGTGATTTGTCAGGGACGTGGGAATTAGCTTTTTAATAAAAGAAGAATCTGTTCAGTCTTTGGGACCGAAAACTTAATTAACAAGTAAAAAATAAATCAGAAATGAACATAAACTGGGGAAGAGCGTAAGGAACAGGTTCAAAATTGATTCATAAGTTGGGACATGTGCCCTACATTCATGCATACATCAATCAAACTGTTAATTAACTACTTTTTAATTAATTCTCTCCCATTCCATTTTCCCCTGCACAAGTTCTCTCTCTGCTTCTGCCACTTCACTGACTGACTCCACCCTGCCCCCTAGCCTCCTCTTTTAATTTCTACTAATTTTACATGCACTCCATAATAATTTCCCTTTTTAAAAATTAACTTAATATTTTAAATTTAATTATACAATAAAATATAATTTTTAATATATAAAAAGTTTTGGTGAGTTGAGCTTGAAGCCCACCAGAGTTTAGACATGTCTATAGATTCAAAGAGCTTTTATAAAGATATTTATAGATTACTCATCAATGAGGTGATATATATACCTTAAAATTCAATATTTTTTAAAATTTATCTTTATTTAATAATTATTATATCTAATGAGAACAAATTTAATACAATAATAAATTATGGGTAAGACTGTATGTGGATATAAAAAATTTCTCTATCTATATTGTAAGTAAGATAAAAAAAGTTTATTATATCTCTACCTTATAAACAAGATAAGAGGGTATGAGTTAAACTCCTTGCCAACTCTATCTTATCTTTATTTGTTTACGATGAAATCTTACCATAAGTGAATTTATGCAATATAGTTAATTTACGAGCAATTATAAAAACAAGGTAGAAAATATGTGATTATTTAGATTCATGATAGAAACTGCCCTTTTTATATAATTTACGGTATATAATATAAATATATAAAAAAATTACCTTACCAAATAAATATGTTTTAACTAACATAAATATGTTTTTACAGCACCAACCAAATAAGTCTGCAGTGTCAGCATGGAGTAGTAGTTGAATGATATGAATGAGAATATAAATATATATATATATATATATATAGAAGGGGAAAGAAACAAGAAGAGAGGAGAGAGAGAGATGAGGGGGTGATTGACAGCACATGAATGTCACAGTGAGAGAGAGAGCGAGCAGAAGAGACGTTTGACTTGTCATGTCAGTCCATCACTTTCCTTCTGTCTGCAAACTCTATTGAATGCTACACGATTGCATTCTTCATTGTTGCAGCTTTTCATTATTTGTTCTTCTTCTGCGTTATCCCCACCATGTTCCTTCTTTTGGCCTTGTCTTTCCCAACCTCACTCCTAATACACCCTGCCCATGTCTTTGCTTGGAGGGTAGGGGTGAGAGAGATTCTCTTCCATATCAGGTTTGATTAGGAGGCGAGGGAGACATTAAAAAAAAAAAAAGTTAATTACAGACATAATTCAGCAATGAAATCCTTTATAAATTAATTAACGACAGTCTATTTAATGATGGAATCATCTAATCCTATTAGTATTAAATTCTGTCACTAATCCACTATTTCTTTTTATATATTAGATATGCGTTTTTAATATCCCAACTTTTCTAGTCGATGCTTATACAAGACTAGAAGGGCATCTCTAACTCTTCTGATCCATAATACTCCGATTATATACAGCATTCATTTTTTCTCAATTTATATTGGTCCTTGAGTTGAGTTTACTACTGCTCTAATTTCCATTATAGGGTTATGGAAAGTGTTATTGGTTGTTTTTATGAGTCATTTGATAGTTGTAACATGTAAGGAATATTAAATAATTTTGATATATACCCGTATTTAATAAAGATAATGAAATAATACAAAAGTTAATAAGTTGTTGGAGTTTAATTATTATAATTAACAAGACCAATATTAAAATTCACTTGAATTTTATGATAAATTTAATATTATTTAACTATTTTTAATTATTAACACATGTGAATTAATTTTTTCCTCTAGTTTGTCACTTTGTACGGTTAAACTTTATATGTACTTCCTCCAATTCTTTTTATAAGTTACAATTTTTTAAACATGTCTAATTTTTTTGTCTGTTTGAGTTGGCCTCCAAAAAGAATGTTCACGTTAGTTAAGATAAAATTTCTTTCACATATTTACCTTATATACCGTAAATCATGTTAAAAAAGTAATTTATATTTCTAATCCAAACAAGCACATTTTTATAAGTTACGATGAAGAATGCAGTAGTGTAGTCAATTGATTGAGTATTTTTTGTCTTCTTTATAAGTATCTTTAGTTGTATAGTATAGTTTTTACTCTTTTAGCAGTATTAAATATTTTTTATGCACGTTTATATTTGATAAGGTATTAAGAGAGTATACAAAATTAATACGATGTACGTTGAAATTTAGTGTGGCTAATAAGGGCAATATTAGAAATTATTTGAGAATATTACAAATTTAATGGTTTTAACTGATATGTGCATGATTAGTTAGAAATGACTTATATTTAGTAGTAGGTATTTGATAGTTCACAGTATTTCTATCAAGTCAAATTGAGTTTTATATATCTGCAAGTCAGTGTTGAATAATATACTGGCACTGATCTGATCTCTCTTAAAAATGTCCAAGACATTAGGTTCCTTTTAGATAGGTTTGAACAAATTAAAAACGTTGAGGAGAGGCATCATGTAAAGGAGATGGCTCCCCCTCGGCCTTTTTGTCCACTGAAGAGTCCTTTCAGATTACTTTACCAATTGTCTTCACCTGAACCACTGTTCTCCTATTTGATGTAACATACCAGCAACATTGTTGTCGTTGATCAAGCCATTCAATTTAAATTCATTTCAACCCACAAAATCAAATGGAGAGATTAAATTCGCAACATCTTAAAAGTCTCCTCAGTCCTTAATTATATGTATCCAACGTATCGAAATCTGCTGCTATAGCTAATAATCGTGTCTGAGGACACAAATTAAAGTGATGGACGTGCATGCAATAGAATGATGAGGAAGTGATGTGAGAAAATAATTGATGGAGCAATAATATATATACATTTCTAGCACATTCTGCTCTAAGTTAACAGACAAAGGAAGTTGGTAATACACAGGTGGGTTGTCTGGCCTCAACCATATACACATGTGTATGTGCATTTGGATTGCTGGCTACTACGACACCATCTGTGGTTGACCTTTCTCTCTCTCTCTAGATTGATGTGTGTGTGTTGGGTATTAATTTGGTGGGATGGTGATATTAGATATTAGTATCATGTTATTGGGAAACGATGAGAGTTCCATATATAGGAGCACCAAGTGGGTGAAAATCAGATTCAAGTTTTGTGGAAGCTATAAAGTCAATCACGTCCCTCGATGAAGTTTCCCTCTTCTATTATTCCTTGTGCTATGGTGGAATATTATTGGGGTCAGCTCAACGACTTTCTTCTTCTTCCATAATTACTCCCTTATATTAGGGCGTTACACAAGTATTTTTTGTCCTTAATAGAGGCAAATTTGCTTTTATTTGGTTTTCTTCCATGACCTTGGTCTTCATTATGTTAAAATTTTTTTGGTCCTAATTAAATATATAAGTTTACTTGGAGGGTTATTGATGACTATTTTTTCAATTTTGCTTTTATTTAATCCTCACTTGATGAAAAAGAGAAGGAAGAGAGAGTTGTGAGAATGATTTGCAAATGTATAAAGGAAATTTAATAAAGGCAAACAGTTTAATGACTCGACTATTATTCATTGATGTGTGAGATCAGTTAAAAACTTAAAATGAAAGGGATAAGTCATTTGAAGTGCCATTAATGCTAGTTTATTTGTCAATTTTTTCATTGCATCAAAATTTTATTAAAATATAATACAAATTTAAAGAGTTGATTACTCCCTTCGGTCCTAAATATAAGATAAATTTGATTTTTTTGGAGGTATTAAGGAAGCTAATTAAATTACTTTAGAGTATTTATATTTATATTTTTTTCTCAAACTAATAGTTTGACTAATAAACTGATATATAATCTAAGCATATATAATATATGATGATATAAGTAAGTAACTTATTTAGCTTTCTTAATCTCTTCAAAATAAAATTAACTATATCTTATATTTAAAACTATAAGAAATAATATTCTTTGATTCTATATAAATTAGATGAAAGTACCTTATAAAATAAACCAGTGGAGCACAAAATTCTTTCTCAACGAGAGAACATTCCACCACCACTATATCCTCGTGACATGCCTCCATTCTTTCTTCTTTTTACTTATTTCGTGAGAGATATAACAGCCCGATCTTATGTTGGAAAGGACAGTCCCTTGTTTTCCCCCTAGTGGCGATCGAAATTCAGCCTCCGATTTGACTTTTGTTGAAGTGATCGATGGTCGTCGTATAGACACAGACCTAAAAAATAAAGGCCATTGATACACTAGGGATTTCAAATGTGGTTTGTCTTTGCCACGTGGATCAATTATATGGGTCGTGTCGTGCAGTCTCGCTTGGTCTTCCTTAAAATTATGATCCCTTTTGACCCATTAAATCCCTCTAATTATTTGCTACCCTATCCACGGACCATATAAATTTCATTTTGTACCTCTCGGATGTTCAATTTCCGGCTCGCTCTATAGCTAGTAATCTTCTAATTGATTTATTCAAATGTTGAAATGCTCTAAGTGCGACCATATATCAATTTTTGACAATAACAAGTGGCTAAGAGTCAAATTTTGTATGTATGGAGGATAAGGGGATTTTTTAAGACAATTTGCTTTGTCAACGTTTTGATCCTGAATATTATAGTACTTAGGAAGCAAAAGTCTTGTCGTTATTTTTTTTTAATGGTAAAGTTTGTGTACGATACGAAACTTCAAAAATTTCTGGAAAAAGAGGGTAATTCTTTAATTGATTCGATGGAATGGCCGAATCTGAAATGGCCTAACCAATACGCACTGAATTGAAGAAACGACGGCCTACAACAACTGACTCAATAAACCAAGGGCAGAACATTTTTAAAAGGAAAAAAATTACTATCTTTAATATAAGATTTATTTTATAGTTCAACTTTTTAATTAAAGAAAATTTTATATTAAAAATTAAAAGTAGTACTACAACGAGCTCTACTACAGTTCGTTACTTAAAAAATGTTTGTTGGTTGACTCGACATAACCCTCTGTGATCTTTTCCGATATTTGAATTTAATTTAATCATGAGTCAGAGGGTTTGCTTGGTTCAGTGAACAAAATGGATGGGTTGTAATGTTACGTTGTTTTCTGAGGCAGAGTGAGGGGATATTTTAATAAGTGGACGATTATACCCTTATCAAATTTAAATTATTTTTCTCTTTTAATTTTAAAATGAAATAGATATATCATATTTCAATCCCAGTTTTTAGAGGTCAAAATTTTCTCCTACATAAATCTTACATATCAATTGTTAAGTTATTTAATTAAATTATTCATTTTTAAAAAGTCATCAAATTAATTTTAGGGTTAATATAACTTTTGATCCCCGAAGTTTGATCCGATTTTGATTTTGGTCCCTTAAACTTAAAATCGGTGGTTTTGATATCTCAAGTTTGTAAGTCTATGTTTTTTGAAAGGTTCATATTATTGTTGATATTTACATTTTGGTCGAATTTTGATTTTGGTCTTTATTATTTCAAATTTTTGGTTATAGTCCCTCTAATTTTATAAAGACTTTGTTTGATTTGAAGTATAAGGATCAAAACAAAATTAGTTAAAAGTGTAGGAAATAGTCATTAGACTCATACCAAATTCTTATAATTTGGATGTGTAACAGCATAAACAAGATAACTTATTTATAATTTTTCTAATGTAAAATATCTTTAATTTAATTAACGACGACCATATGTAATTATTAGGGGGAATATTTGATTTCAGATTAAGATCCGTTTAAAGAAACCACGCGAGAAAAAAAGGTCAGACCACAAGCTCAAACTTACCTCAGATCAATAGCTTAATTAAAAACTGAGGGTTTGAATATTATGGATAACAAAATTAATACTAGTAAGAGATGTTACTCCTAACTAAATTCGATGATTTTTGCAGTTAACTAGAGATAAAATTAGCTATTATATAATTATAAAAAAAATACTGTATTTATTTTTAAAATAAAGACGTATATGCTCATTGTGAAATCATTAATTGGGTGGTGGAGACGTGGAGTGAGTTGTGAGCTAGGGGGGTTGAGGGATTGAGGCCGTATATATATTATTATATCTAAGCTAAAAGCTTAGGGATGATATATAGAGTCATAGGAACTTTTATTGGCAGTGAAACCTCAGCTGATTCGTGGGTCCATATCCTATTTGCGTAGTTGACCATCTTTTTTAATCCGGCATCAGTCAGCATGATACTTAATGCGGCGTCTGAATAATATAATTTATAAGAAAGCGCCCCTCATTTTTTAAATTAATTATCTCATGCTCACCCTCCTAATACTAATTAATTATATTTTTCTTAAAAGAGGGATTGAACATATATATGACTCATCATTTTCGTTTTTTTTTGGGTCCTCTAATCACTTTGGAAGCTGGATTACTTTAAAATTTTTGAGAGGAGCAAAAGTTAAAAAGAGATCGAGAAGGTACGTGAGCATATATACAGGTAAATTATATAGGTGGGAGGTATCTATAAATTTAAAAAGCAAGGGGAACCAAATAATGAGATGTGAATAATAGGAGGAGGTGGTGAGTGGTGAAGAGTGGAACAAATCGAAAGTAATTAAAAAGAATAGAATAATGGGTTGAGACGAACTTTTTTCTAGGAGAGCACTTGCATCAAATCAAAACAGATCTAGTTAGAGGAGAGAAGATATAATATACTTCTTCGAATGCTAAATATAAAAATTGGTTAATTAATTTATATGAATTAAGAAAATTAAATAAGTTGGTTTTCTTTTTAAAAAAAAGGTGAAAATTCTTCCAAAAATACCTTATCCTGATCATTTACATTATTATATTGATCCTATTGATTACTTATTCTAATGCATGTAATCAGTAGTGACAAGGGTAATCTGCAAAAAGAGATAATAACTGGCAGAGACAAAGGACAGTGAAGTAATATATATACTACTGTTAGAAAAGAAATAAACTTTGTTAACCAATCAAGTTGAGTCCTACAGGGAGGAGCTAGTCTCTCACCGTCTCATGTGACGGATCAGAAATTAAATCCTCATTTGGACTTAGGAGAGACCTCCACCAAGGCTCTGAAACCTGATCGTTCACTGAACCGGTTAGGGTATTGGGTTAAAAATCAATGGGTTAGGTTGAAGTCAAATTGGAGCCAATTCGGGACTACATTGGTGGGAAATGAAGATGTTCATATTATTTACTCCCTCCGGTCTTAATTATAAGATAAAGTTGATTTTTTTGGAGAAATTAAGGAAGCAATTAAATCACTGTAGAATGTTTATATTTTTAGTATCCTTAAATTATATACTAGTTTATTAGTCAAATTAATTAGTTTGGAGAAAAAAATAAAAATATGAATACTCTGAAGTAATTTAATTGGCTTCCTTAATTTCTCCAAAAAAAGTCAACTTTGTCTTATAATTAGGACCGGAGGGAATATATGAAATTCTGAATAAAATTTTAAAAAATAAATTAATTTAATTTACATAGGTTGAATTGGCCCAACAGGTCATTGAACCGATTAAATTGGTTCAACTATCGGACCAAACAGGTAGGACCATCGGTTGACCGGTTTCCAACCCAAACCGGCAGGTTCGGATGTCCAGTTTCCAAAGCATTGGTATCCACATTTAATGCATAACAATACTCCCAAATATGATCCAATAGGAGGAGGATACATATGCTTTTAAAAAAAAAACTCTTCAACTAACTTCTATATATAAAAACTCATTAATTTGTCTCAAATGACTTTTTTTAAAAAAAAAAAAATTGCCCCAATTCAAATATATGTTTCGCCTCTGTATGTCCTATTTTTTGATATCAATTGCGTGTCGCCAATAAATAATAAATAAAGGTAGAATTAAAAAAAGATAATTAATACCTCTATCATCCTTGATGTAAAATTTATTTAATTAATTCAGGTAGATTATAATAATGTTAATCACAACAAATGTTTCGTAACTATTTAGATTTAGTTGATACTGTCGTTGATGGAGTATGAATAGGGATAATTTGGATTGGAATGGGAGACAAATTTAATTGAGGCTTTACATTTAGAATTAACACCCATCCTCAAGTAGCTCATGCAATTAGAATCAGAGAAGTAACGCCCAAATAACTTATATTATAAACTAAAAAATTCTTCTAAAATCACGCTAAAAGAATATATAGACACATATTTGATCCACTTTGGTGGGAGGGTTGAAGGCCACCCATTAGGGCATCCACGTACGCCATCATGAGAAGGGCCCAACACTTGTTCTCTTGCGATGTGGGATTCATTATGCCGCGATCTCAACCTGGTGCCACTGCTTCATAGCCTTCTCTCTATTTCCTCCATGCACATGATGACCACCAACTTTCCTGGGCCCCACTTTATAATTCCTAACGTTGACGTGTCCCTCTAGACTCACCTTATCAATGCACTCCTATGTTGTTGTCACAAACTAACAATCTCTCTGCGCCTGCATTTTTGGGACTTTGATCTCAGTATAAACTGAATCAGCACTTTAATTAAGCATCGCATAAACTTTGTTTAGAGACTTATAGCACAGGACCTAACAAGGATTGGTTTAAAATTTTATATTGCATTTAGTCTTTAATATAAAAAGCTAAATAGATACCTCATGTGTTTACGTCTCTCTTTACAACACTTGCAACACTGTACGTACATGTGCTGTTGTAAAGAATAACAAAACATGCAAAGACATCTTTACTACTCAGTCATTTGGTCATTAACATAGGACTTATTTATTTAATTTGGGAAAGTTAAGGAAACTACATAAATTATTTAATTATAAGGCATGTGGCATGATTTTTTTTAAAATGCTTTTGTATAACTTTATATCATATAGTAATTTATAAGTTAGGCGTGTTAGTTTAGATAAAAATAATAAATATAGTAAAAGGTCATACATGTAGAAATTGATAAGTAGTTAACCTTAGGATTGGCGGTGTTTATTAGTTACCACTCTGTAGATCCTATTTATAGGTCCAATTTTTTTTAAAAAAAAATTGGTCCTTATTATAAATTCACTTTAAAGTAATAAAAGAGAGTGTTGTAATTCTGTCTATATTAAAGGTAGAGAGAGAGGAAAGTGGCAAAAAATACTCATTCATAAATAAGAGGGATATTGGAAAAAATTATCAATTTAATTTATATTTATATTGAATTAATTAACTTTCATTGATAAGTAGGATCGGAGTGGTACTCCTCTTATTTTATTTATAAGCCATTTATTTATAAATGAGGGTAAACTAACCAACGCTATGCATTAATATTAGCTTTTGGTTGATCGAAAATGCCGTCAGATTAATTTGTGGGGTTCCTTTTGCTGCAATTAATGGCTGGCTCTCTAATTTGGTGTTTGTATTATGCATCAATGATGGCCTCCTTTGGATCACTCATATATATAATAAGCGCAGTAAATTTCAGTTACGATGTGTGACATGTAATTTATGGATCTTTCACTTCTAAGCCACTCCCTACATCATTATTTAAGTCCACCGCCACCCCAACATCGTTTGTCTTTGTCCCACTCCACAACAATATAATATATGGTTTATATAATATTCTTGTAACTTTGCGAAAACATTGTTCTTGTTTCTTATTTCTTTTTCTAGGAAAGATTCGTTGTTTTGTTTACTAAATATTTTTCCCACGTGTGTGTTTGTGAATATAGTATTTTTAATTTCATTATATTGACTGATTTTACGGTGCTTCATTGGACTTACAGGTATATGGCACCCACACACGTGACACACCACACTAGTACACAATCCCCAATCGCTAGCTAGAATTCGGTTCGTTGGGTGGATTGATGGACGTCAAGTCGTCACGGTACGTTCTGGGGGAGAAAACCAAACTCAATGACATTTTAACATCCTAGAGATTAAAAAACAAAATTAACCAAGAGGCACATCTTGCAGTTTGCAGATATATATGACGCAGACAGCACGAGAGGAGAAGGGAAATTCTCAGATGCTCAGAGAGAGAGAGAGAGAGGTGTGAGTCTGATGGGAACCCCACGGCCGCGAAGTCCGTACCAAATTCATGAGACAGATGGAACCTTATAGCCCTACAGCTCATAACGCCAACTGACTTCTAAGTTCTAACCCTTTCATTAATTATTTCATGCATTCACTTAATTAATCCATAACCCACGCAACTTTTATTGAAAAAACAGATTCTCCTGCTAATCTAAACGTACACTTAATCTCTTTTCAGAAGTCACACACAACTTCGTTCTGTTTTGAAATACACAAGTCACCTTCATGTATCTCACTAGAATTAAGAGAGTGTGGTTTACTCATTAAATGAGTCTTAAATTTAACTCAATGTTTAAACCTGTACATGTCTTTCCTCTCTTGTTTCTCTCAATGTTCAACATATACCACCTACAAAACAGACATAAAATTGAAAATAGTACAATAATAAAATAAGTCACAAAATATCTTGTACTACGAATGAAGAATTTCTGGTAGAAACAGCTTGTGTTTTGGAGGGAAGTGCATGGCACTGAGTCCCATGGGCATGGATTTATGTGCCGTCTTGTAGGATTAAGACTCCACAGGCACACAATTCCCACTCTCTCATCACTTTTGGCTTTTTTCCAGTTTTCCTGATGATGATTTGATCATCAGTTATTCATGCGTCTCTTTCTCTGTCTTCACTTCCTCTTCTTAACTCTATTGTGCATTGTGCCCTTGCTTCGTTTCGTATATGCCCACTTTTTGCTTTTCTCGTCTCAACAAACGAGGACTCCAGTTCTTTAAACTCATGTCTTTCATTCACTAGCACGCCATAACACAAGCTTGCTTTTTTTAAACGATGATGCTGATAATAATAATAAGCCACATAAATGTGGGAAAAAAAACTAGCTAGCATGCAGTGGACAGCGGAAGTAAATGATCTGCTTGTCAAGAACCAGTAGACATTAGTTATAGTAGAAGGAGCTTTGAATTTGATCGTTTAAATATGAGGTATCTGACTTGAGTTCCTGTTAATGCATACAACACCTCTAAGCTTGACAATACTTGAACATATGATCTAGTCATAAAAACATATAAACAAAATGATTTACCTGTCAAGATAAAAAAAAGTAGGGAAAATTATTACACTCAAATCCCAAGAAAAAAGGGAAATGAAAAATAATCCCTTGAAATTACATAATGAAAAAATAGTCTTATGAAATTGTTAATGCCTGCTCATGGAGTTGTCAATGACCCGCTCGTGGACCTGTTAATGAGATCATTTTTTCATTTTGTAATTTCAAGGGACTATTTTTTCATTCCCCTTCTTTTTTGTGACTTGAGTGTAATTTTTCCAAAAAAGTATTCCTTAGTTATTAAATACTAATTTGCTTTTCAACTAATATTTCTAGCTAATTATAAAACTTTTAAACTAACCAAACAGACTAATTTGACTAATAATTTTCATTAAATATGATTTTGAGATTTTTTAAAACTAATTTTAACCAATAATGCTAATTAATGCCATTAATTATAAACACCACATCGCCAAAATGACAAGTGGATAAAATACCAATGCTAATGTGAAACTATTCACGTTAGTTTATTTCGATTTTTAAATATCTGCTGCAACTTGAATACTCTATGCTTTACGTCCTCTCACAGTCTGGGGTCATAATTAGGGTAGGGGTCCTTCTTCGTCATTTTTTTTTGTGAGATGTGATATGAAAAGAACGCACACAAACTCGTAACAATTATTCAGATCCGGTTTGTTTCCTGCATCATGTCCAGAAAAAATCACCTCAAAAGATTACTATCAAAATTACAACTACAAAGCTGAATGGATCATAAAGATACACACATACATGCAATACCACATGCAGATGAATGAACAATATTCTGGCGTTATATAACTCTCTTCAGATTTCACTGTTATTTCATGGTTTATTATAAAAACATCAATGGAAATAGAAGGTTGAGGACGAGCCACGTGGGAGAATCTCCTGAAAAGCAACAAATCATGGACAATATGGTCACCCTCATCCAATAATTAACTTTAAAACAGGCTGATCTGATGTAAAATTAAACGACGGCGTTACAAAAAGCATAATACGTAGTGCATAAATATTAATGCCAATTAAAAGCTAGAAGTATAGGATCAGTTTGAGAGCAACTTTGTTCTCCCGAAAGCCCAAAAGAAGTTTGCAAAGTGGAAGCCTTACTCACACTTGCTGAAGATTGTCCACTGTTTTGGTAACATCATGATATTCTTAATTAACCACACACACACACACACACACTTTTTTTTCTTGCACCTTCGAATTTTTTACTGCAAATTAACACTTGCTATATACACTTAATATATTTTGACGTGTGTAGTGTGTGCATATATTACCTTTAAGAGGTACTAAAGAATCTAATCTCCATGAATATTTCTTCTACCCACAAAATAATAGTGGGCAAAGTGGAACCATCCATGTCCTGGAGGAGCTTTAGAAAAAGAGCATAAGATACAAAAAATGAAACTTTGAAAGTGGAGAATATGAATTAAGATAATGCAATAATTGCAAGCAAAATTCTCAGAAAGAAGAAAATTGCAAGTGAGATTATTTTGTAGAAACTAAATAAAAAAGGGAGTCCCGACATGTAATAGCAGGCAGGCAAGTCGCTGCGAAATAGCTTTGAAGAAGAAGTAGGTATCCTATGAGCTGTTTGTATTTCACTCCACTTTTTGCTGACACATAATATATTTTCCTTTTTCGATTTGATACAATCCCCCACTTTTGCCCTTAATCATCAATCCATTAAAGCCGAAGAACAAAAAAGCATACTAATTAGTGATATATACAGGAGGGAAAATGTCATTTATATTTGATTAGTACTCAACCGAAATCATTACTACAACATTACTCCTTCCAATCCTAAATATAAAACAGAATTGATTTTTTTTAGAGATATTAAGGAAGCTAAATAAGTTACTTAATCATATCATATGTTGTGTATATTTAGATTATATATCAATTTATTAGTTAAACTAATTAGTTTGGAGAAAAAAATAAAAATACTCTAAAGTAATTTAATTGATTTTATTATTTTTTTAAAAAAAAATCAACTTTGTTTTATAATTAAGATGGAGGGAGAATTATTTTCATGCGGCTAATTAAATCGATGTTAAAAAATGCCACTAAATATGCCTATTTTTCACTCGGAATTTTGAAGTGACAGTACATGAACCCCACAATCTTGTTAGTTAGAAGCATATTCTATAGTCTATTTATAGAGACTTTGCCGACATGATGCCAGGGTCTTCATTTCTTGCCGAGGAAAAATTTAGGTAATTTGGGTTTTAAAGGCTAAATAGGGCATGCTTCAAAGCTTAAAAAGTTCTAATTCACTTAAATTTATTCTATAAAAAACATGTCGTAAGTGCAAATTTAAATCTTTCAAAATACTTTCAGTTTTAGTATAGATATATACTTTCAAATTAAGGGTTTTAAACTATATTCTTATCTTAACATTATCCTTTTGTATCTTATTTTAGGAAGTAGTTCTCAAAAGATTGTGAAAGATTTGAGTTGCCTTTTTGGTTGGATATAATATTGAAAGCAGAGGAAGATCTGCATTTTGCAGGAGAGGAATAAGAATATATTTGAAGCAGTGTCTGACCCAAAAATCAGTTTAAAGCTCCTTTTTCTTCCCCCAAAGAAAGCTTTCCTTTTTGTTTTTGAATACATTTTTCCTAACTGTCACGAATTGTCCATGAAGAAACCCTCGGCAACTATTATATCAAGATATCAATGTTCATATTCTAAAAATATTTTTTTATTAAATTTAAATAGTTATTTGTAATTAATTTATTAAAGATTTGCAATAGTTTTCCTAAATATCCCTTCAGCCACTAACTTTTAATTATTGAGCTTTGAACATGAAATTTAAATGAAGTGATTTAATAGATAAAAAATATTGGGATTTTGTATTAAGAACAATACCAAAGTACTTGAATAATTTCAGCGTTCATCAGCGGAGAGAGTACGTATTGAAAAGAGCAGAGTTTGCAGTTATTATGAGTGAGTTTGTTGGGCCCCTAAGGACATGTGAGAACTACGGCCCATAAAGAGTCAAAACCCAGAGAGCAGAAGAAAAGGAGATAAGCGTGGGCTTGCCCTGTCAATTCAGCTTTGGTGTTTGGGGCCCCAGTCACCTATCATTGGGTTTTCCTCATCTAAATTCCATAATTTTTTTCAAATAATTTTAAGATACTTAACAAGTACGATTATTCTCCAACATATTTTTCAACATAATTACCACCAAATATGTGTACCAGAAATTATTTATTAAATTTTTATAAAAATCATTCAATGTATAACTTGTCGTCTAATACTAATCTCTCACAATAATTCAACTAAGAATATTCAAGACTTAAATTCAGATATAAGCTTCAGGTTCAAAAAAAAAAAAAAAAAAACAGATATAAGCTTCTTATTCTCGGCAGAGAGCGGAGAATAGAAGAATGAACAAAATATTGTGTAACTGTGCAAGTGATGCTTGATTTTTTTTAATAACAATTATAATTATATTGGAATTTGGAACAACAGGGATGATGTTTGATGTTAGATTAGTGATTTTCAAGAATGAGTATAAAGGGCCAGCCCAATATCATATGGGCTACAAACTTAGTAAGCTAACTAGACTTGTACTTTCTAATATAGAAAATTAATGTGTGATAGCATAAGGATTTATAAATATTATATAAAGTTTTTTTAGTACATAATATCATATAAAGTTAATTACAATATTAACTCAACCTAAAATGACTACATAGATCAACCACTTTATCTTAAAACAAAAAAATTATATTCATTATAATCAAACATTTTATGAATGTGATTCCCACCTATCCTAAAATATCAAATTAATATACCTTACACGATTGCCCAAAACCTTTTTCTACAAATTAAAGCGGTTTCCATCTTCTTCTCTTTGTTCTGCATAGAATGTGACTCCACATGCCATAAAAATTTTGGGGCAATCTCTTGGATTCTTGACAAAATATGATCCTCATCCCTTATAATGATGAATCCCTGCAATGATGTTATTCATCTGGTAAGTAGTAGCTACAGCATGAGGAATTATAAATAGCAGAAAGAACAGTTTGGCCTCAGAAACACAGATGATAAGAGCTAGGTAGATCTGCAAACTAAGGAAAATAAGATGAAAGGTAAATGGATTTAATGTAGCAAATTAGCAATAATATAATAATAGCAGGGGTAAAAATAATTATAAAAAAAATAGCACTGATGTCAAGTAATTAACTACCAGAGGGCGAATTAGACGATCGATCTCAAGCAAGATATCCTCCAGTAAGCATCTTTCTTGCTGGTTATCGTAGTGGGAGAAGAGGTGGTGGGCATGCACCAAATCATATGATCGAGGATAGCTTGAGAATGGGTCACACCTAATTATGTAAGTATATCTGAAATTAGCTGCTGGTGCCTCTAACTCATAATTATAGTAAAACAATAGCAAATGACGCAAAAGAATGTTTAGGATATTTTACCAATCATGGTAAGTTCCAATCAGTCCTCGGTCATAAATTCCAGGTAAGGTATTGTTCATGCTAGCAGGAACCACATTCATCACCCAAACAGGAAAGTTATTCAGTGCTGCCGCAAAACCACCAAAATAGGCATTCATGTCCATCACATTGCGTACTTCTGTCTCTTTGATATTCATCAGTTGCCAGTAATGACGAATTTGATCTACCCAGAATATACTGTCAGATGTAAATTCATCTTGGTTTATGCCTGTTGTAAAATAGGGGGCAAATTATTGCTTTGCACTGAAAGGCCATTTAACTGTGACATGTCTGATTTATAATCTGATGGAACGTCAGAAATATCAAAAGATCGGAGTTTAACATGAGAATGAGCTAACCTATCTTGCTCAGGCTCTCAGAAAACATGGAAAGGCGCTCAGGTTGTGGAGGAAGCTTGTGAGACTCTCCTTGAGAATTTTTAACTTGTACACAGTTCCTCAGAGGGATATTCCACGAAGGCTTAGAATCATCTACGGCATCACAGAGACTCGTAAGCTTTTGTTCTGCATTTTGCTGGAGGCATGAGGGGTTATCGTCTTTAATCCATATGGCTGTCTGAATTTTTCGAGCAATGAGCCTCCAGCACATTGCTGTTGTCAGAGTCATCATCTTAGCCCAAATAGCAGGAAAGTCTTTATTTCTCTTGTAAACAGGGGGAGCTGAGTAGACAAAATACCCCTTAGAACGAAGAAGGCGATTCAGCTCTTTTAACAAAATCCCATCTGCAGAAAACACAATAGCTTAACATCACTGAACGTTAAGGATTCAGTTAGACATCAATATTTGTGCTAGCCCTCGACAAGAATAAGTCCCATGTACTGATATAACAGAGTGACAACGCACTAGTTATAGGTTGGTTTTATAATGCACAATCATCTACATCAGCCAATCCGCACTACAGACAGTGTATCAACGTCAATTTCGACTCCCAATGTGCAATCAAATGCCGAAATATAAACAACAGTGACAAAAGCCAATTACCATTTTCGTGCCAATCTATGCGGCATCGTGAGCAGTGAATTAGTTCAAATGAACTAGAAGGATATGGAAGTTGTCTTGTGGCTAATGCAGCAATCATTGCAGCAATTCCTCGCTCTAATGCGAATTGGATTTGATTCTCATGAACATCCTTGGGTGCAAAAGACATTGTTTTTATGCCCAAGGGAAGAAGATAAGCAGAAAAGCTGGCCACGCCACAACCAACATCCAGAACTTGGTTCACCCCTGCAGAACGCAGATCACCTCTACCATTTGTTATCATAGCTCCTAACCTGCATGAGTGAAGGTACCAAATAACTAACACAATTGCAAAAGGACCATTTATAGACGGTTAGTTTACTTGAGTCAAATCACCCCTATGAGAGAAAATACAGATACCTTTGAATGTACTCAGGTGCTCCATGCTTGAAATGGGTACCACCCCCAGGAAACCACCAGAGCTGATCCTTCTCATGCACCCAATTTTGGCCTGCCTTGACATCTGCCAGAACTGAATGATTCACGTTGCTTCGCCAAACATAATCCCTGCTCATAGGCCATCTAATAGGTGTTTTATAATCCTCTGGTGGTGGAACTAAGCAGAACAAACGCTTTTCAAGGGGAGGACAGTGCCTCTCCAGTTGTTCTTTTCTAGAATAATCCACGTTTTGGAGCCCCGCCACATAGGAAAAGTCATGGCAGGGAATATACTCGTTGTACTTCAAAGGGCATATGTCCATCCCAGTTTCAGGAATCAGTAGCAGCGCTTTGCGATAAGTCAGAGCAATTCTGTTAGTGAATCTGGATGTGCCTACAAGAGTAAGAAACATTTTAGCACTAATCACAAAGTAGCAGCGCTAATTGCAATAAAAACAACGTTTTACAGAAGTCATCAAATGGCAGACACTAATGTGGTTTTTTAACTTTTCATAGAGAAAAGAAAGAAAGAGAAAACTAGATAAATATTTGGTTAATCATGCATTCTGACGTAGTCATCATTCTTCTCATTGCTGAGCTATCAAACTATCAAGGCAGAAAGCAATGCTATTGAATAAAAAATATCCTCTGTATTGTCTGTAGCAGGGTGGGTTTTTGACTGCATTAATAGAAACTAGTACATATTTAATTAATTTACAAAAAGTAAACGTACTCAATGACATGAGTGGTTGCTACAAAACCCCCATTCCAGTTACAGTTGGCTTTGACATTTAAGTGTACGAGCACTGGAAAGCTAAGAATTCAGGAACAAATGCACTCAGCAACCACAAGCAATACACGTTAAAACTGCCAGTTTCACCATGACCGCGTATCAAATATCTCTAAAAAAATTATAAGGCCCGTCCAGAAACAATTGGTCATTTAATCATATGGGTATCCAGGAAAGCATAATAGCTCAAGAATCAAATTCCTGTAACATCAGCTAAACGGACTCAATGAATGTGACATTTCAAGAAACTGGAAACAAATGGCACGGACCCAAAGCCCAGAAAAGCAACAGGAACGCCAACTAAAAAAAAAAACGGAAAGGAAAAGATAAAGAAACGAACTTCGGTCTGATAAAGAAGTTGAGTCTCTTAAAGGTTACCAGGAGATGAAGAACGAATAGAAGAATTGGAGAGCAGCTGGGGTGCATAAATGGGAACAATGTTGCGAAAAAGGGTGCCCGCATAAAAGGAGACCGTCATGAGCAGCAAAGCCATCATTATCATCTGCCCAGATTTGGAATCAAACGCCGAACGCACCGAAAGCCCACCCATCGTTTGTTCCTCCCTTTGTTGAACACAACTGGGTTGCTTTGCTTGTAATTATGACTTATGAAAATGAAAATATCATACGACAATGCCTCCTCAATGGGTGTGGTAGTTGAGAGATCTCCAGCTTCAAACGGAAAGAAAAATGAGAAGATGCGTAAGCTTCCACAACAGCACCCTGCTTATTTCTATACTGTGACTGAGACTATTCTCAATATCCATCGCACGTAAATTTGCGTTCCATTCTTGCCTGTTATACTGCCAATTTGCCAGCAAAAATAGAATTATAGAAAGCAATTAATCTCAATATCCAACACCCTGTATTTTTTGATAAGGCTTGAAGGTCAGGGTGCAATTTAGCTCATCTCCGGAATTTGTGACAGACAATAATAAAATAATCCTTCACATTTGTTAGAGGATTCTTTTTTTTTTGGCCGAATTTGTTAGAGGATTCAAGAGTTTAACTTTTATGCTATGGCCAGAAAAAGGAATTTTTTATATGTATCCAATACATTTGTCTCAAATAATTAACAGAAAATTACAATTTAAACAATCCTATCAATTATAAATTATAAAAAGGTAAGATGTAAGTACAAAGAGCACAAGTAGCGCTACCTCTGATTTAAATTAAAAAAAATCTTTCATCCTGATAAAAAAATGGTCATAAAATAAAAAATGTATAGAATACCCAAGATACCCTTACAAAATGCATTATTCCCCCACTTGATCACATGCTGCTGCTTCTCAACCATCGTTTGACCTCCGCGTATTCAAACCCAAATTTTGTATAATCCAGAAATTCTATCATACCAACCACATTCAAATAAATCCATTTTAATTTCGTTCAGACATAAACGCATAAGCAAATATAATGAAGAAAAAAATGGTTTGTCCACCGAAGAAACCTGGAAGAGAGGTTAGTCCGCCGAAGAACTGGAAAGAAAGTGTTCGGAGGGGAGTCAGCATGAAGGAGCCGTTGCCTCGGCCGTGACCTTCAGTGGAGGAGGTGCGTCGGAGAAGTTACTACCAGAGGAGATGACTCACGATGACCAAAGAGCAAAGTTTGACGAGCGATGATGAGAGTGGTGGGATCGGGTTTCCGTAGCGGCAAGAGACGGCGCGCTGGAAGTAATCTCGAAGAAGAAGACGAAAACAGTAGCAGCAAATGACAGAAGCGAATTTGATTCGTATTTTTGTCCATTAACTCTGTTTCGAAGATTAGGATTTGGGGGTCAATGAAATAGCCCCGAAAAATTAATTCAATTACAAAATTACCCCCACTCCCAATCTGCTGCTTGTTACATTTCATTCTCCCGCCATAGAGCGCTATTCCTCTTGCCTGCTGCTTCGGCTTTCTATATTTTACTCCATATGATCGATGTAAATTAAAAAACGGAAACCTTTCGTTTTTCCCATTCTAATTTCTAATAAGAAGACCGCCATTGTTGGTTAATAAAAATTGGGAAATTTCTGATACCTTTTTTGTTACAATGACTACACTGATTATCCACAAAATATCTCATGTTCTCTTTTTCTTTAAGAGGGACGCTGCACGCAGCACAATCCTATCAACTTCATCAAACTTGGGTAAGTCCACATCTTCCATGGAGTTAGGATTTTTGGACCTCAAACGAATTTGTCGTAAATGCTCCTCAAAGTCATCTATTTCTCCGTCATTTTGATCAGGAAATTTCTCAAATTTGTCCAAATAAAGAGGCTGTTCCTCTTTTACTTTGTTCTCTGTCTCTGAGTCAATCTCAAACTCAGAGATGTCTGATATATCTTCAAAATCGAAATCCAATTCTGTGTCCATATCAGCTTCATTCTCCAGGCACTCGCTGTTCTTGTTTATTATTTCACGAAGTTTATCTGCATTCTTTGACTGGAATCTGGTAACGATACCGGATTCAAGACTCTCATTGTCATCAATTTTCTGGTTTTTCTCAGCAGCATCCATTTTGCCATCGGTTTTGCTCTTGAGCTGTGCTTGAAGCAGCTCAAACTCCTGCTCAAGTCTCGGAATATATCTCCTCACAGCTCGAAGGCCATCCCTACATTTGGATTTATCCAATGCCTGCATAAGAAATTAAGAATGAATTAAATATTAATACTTCTGACAATACAGCGGCTACTGAAGATACTGTGAGGATATCTCAATAATTAAGAGTTAAGACTCTCTAAACAAAATGGTCATTTTTCAGATGAAATCCAATAGCAAAAGCAATAGATTTCAAGAATTCATTGTATTTTTTCAGCCTCAATTTGAACATTGGTAAGAATAGGTTGCAACATTAATGCCATTAGTAAAGATGCTAGTCATTTAGTCATGAAAAATAACGGAGAAATTCTAAGCTCTATATTGCCTTGAAGTTTTCCACTAATGGTGAAGTCAGAACCAAACAAATAAAACTAAAAAAAATAAAAATAATAAACAGTGAGCACCCCCGATTGGTAAGAAGGGGAATTTGAGGCATCAAATCTATAGAAACTTCAACATATTACTCTTAGAAGAAAAGGGCGAAAAACTGAACAGACGCTTGGACCAAAAGTAGAGGACATGAACAAAGCCATCATACCTTCTTCCTTGATAGAGTAACCCGAGGAGACATTATCTCAGTCGGTGGCTGAGAATAGTTCTTCCCTCTGTACATTATTATTGTGTCATCTTCGTGAATGTCAAGCACAATCCCTCCAGTCAGTCTTGCCAGCTCTGCAGCGATCTCCTTGACCTCCTCCGGTGAAAATGTCTTCACTACCACTTTCAAAGTCTGGTGTTTCTTCCAGTGCAGATGCATGTTCAGAATCACACCTTGGTATATTCCCCGTCTTCCAACAGGTACATAATTTTTACATTTGAGGCCCATCTTTAGGAAGAAAAAGTGTTCTTCAGGCGTCAGTATCTCAGGATCATGGGTTGTTTCTGATGACTCTGCAGGCTCAATCTTCTTCAGAGATTCAAGAAGTCTCTCTTCTTTTTTCTGAGCCTAGAACAGTGAAGAAAGCATTGAAAATTTATCAATTGATGCAACTGACACACATAAAATACGTATCAGTAAGCCAAAAGTATAACTAAAGACGTGTTCTCAGTCGTGAGAGGCAAAAAAAGAAATCACTACTGTTAGCAGAAAAAGTGTTATCCAATTCGTTTGTGGTCCCGCCCTCCATTACCAAACACATTAATTAGTGCACTGTAATGCTAATGTAAACGAATCAAAATTGTTCTGCAATGTATTTTAAAACTTACAACTAGCTGCTTTATGGTGAATGTAATAGCAAACAAGAAAGTGTAGCCACTTAGCAAACACAGTGGCACAAAAGGAAAAAGAGACAGACGCAAAGCTATTTGAAGAAAGGGGCTAGAGTTGATGGTGCAAACTAAATTGAGATAGAAATATGCACCTCCAAGTGAGGCTAGGGCAAGAAAACAATAATTTACCTTTTTTAATTTGTATAGTACTTTCTCTTCCGCTGTCATTCTTTGGTATTCTTTCTTCTTCTTCCATCTGAAGAACTTTAGCCACCTTACAACTGCTCTTTTCCCCTTTAGTTTCTTCCTCTTTATTTTGCCATTGCAAGCACCGGTGACAGTTGAGGACTTCTCAGAATCCTGAAGTTGCTCCACAACTTTATCATTAGACTTCAGGCATGGACCTGAATGAATGCATAGGTGTCCCAAGAAAGGAGATGTTTTTATGGCATAGTGGTAGCCAAAACTAGACTCCAGACCACAAGCCTTGCTTATTACAGAGTTCAAGCTACTGCAGTGCAAATAAATATTCAGGCAAAACTCATCCTATAAATTTTGATTTGACTGTTGCAAATTAACCCAACTAAAACATGAACGACCTTCAGCATGATTATTAATAAGCAGAAGATTCAACATTACAATATCAAACAGCTTTGGACTGATTTATACCATCCGGGGTGTCTACTAAAATCAACAACATAATATGTAGCTTTAATAACATTCACTTTCACTGTTTGCATTCTAAGAGACCTGTTACACCTTTCTTCAGAGTTTTGTACAATTACCTGAAAGGACTCTCTCTCATTACTACTTATATAGATGAAATATAACTGCATAAGGATGAAAAAAATATGATCGCCAAACATATTCTTGTACTTCCTAAGCATCATGAATCATCAAACAGAAAAATATAGCCAACTTTTTTTCAACAACGCGAGGTGGAAAAAACAGAGACATCGAAAATGCTATCAATCGGTTTGTCTCTATTTCAATCACGCCTGAAAATGCCAAGTAGCCGGTCAAATGATTTAAAGCACAAGAAATAGAATAGTACCTCGTTCTACGAAGTACAAACTGGGAAAAGCGAGGCATGAAGAGCAAAGAACTCGAGTATAGATTCTTGAACGAGTGAGATTTACTAAGCGCCATTGATGCCAAAACCCTCCCCGCCATTTTTTCGGCCGCCTCGTTTCCTTATATCACATCCCACTCTCTTTTGGCAAACATTTTGTCGAAACAGTAGAGGCTAATGTGGACTGTCCTCCAAAATCTTAATTTACAGGCAAAAAGCTATCATTCGGACCTCACCAATTAATCAATATGTTCGTCGGCGACGGCGATGCAGCAAATTCAACATCTCAGGTCGATTTTGTTTTTAGTTTTTTTTTTTGAAAGATCGCTACCACCCGTTTAATCTAACGCTTCATATTGCACCATGTCGCCAATGAACATGCTCCCTCGGGGCTCGGATGCTGCATATAAATCCCATGTATTTAATTTGTTCAGACAAATACTCGAGCATTCTCTTTTGGGGGAGAGTTGCTGATAAATACCATTTTAATAAATTAATTGCTGAATGTTATCATTGCACATAATGGAAGACTGTTTGTATATTTATATGGAAGATTTTTACACACACGAAAGATGATTTGCACAAAATAGAAGATCGCTTGCACACACGGAAGATCACTTACACGTTTGATAGCAATCAGCAATTAATTTGCTTTCAAAGTATTTTTCAACAATTGTCCCTTCTCTTTTTATGAGATTGTCTTTAAATATAAGATTATTTTGAGTTTATCTTAATAATAATAAATAAATAAATAAATAAATAAATAAAATATATATTTTAAGTTATTCTCAATTAATTATTATGTTACATATATTCTTTTTAATTTCATTATTTTTTTATTATTACTCCGTCTCACCCATTCATATATAAGGCCATTTTTAAAAAAATAAATAAAATTTTTACATAATTATTAAATTTAATTATTATTAACTGATTTTTAGAATCTCATAATTCGTTTGAAAGGATTTTATATATAAGGTGTATGAAAAAATCATTTATCACACAAGGTGGTGAAAATTAATAAAAAGAGAGATATTATATATATATATATATATTATATTTAATTATTGAATTTTCCTTATTTTTCTATTGTTTGTTTTTAAACAGATAAATAAGTACAGAATACGTATGTTAATAATTCACGGACCTTCTATCTATTTTGAAAATATATATTTAGGTTTGAACCGTTAACTCTGTTAAGAATATTCCAATAATATTTTAACAAGTATCTTTTAAAAACTAAAAGTTATATTAAAATAAATTTTTTTTACTAACTTGCCCTTCATCTTGTCAAATCCCTAATATTTTTTGAACGTTTGCAAACTTCAGAAGATAAAAAAGCAATAGCATTAGGGATGGATAATTTATAGGGAAAATTGCACTAAAGTTCCACGGACCAAAAAAAATAGCAAAAAAGTCCCATAGCAGAATCCCCTATCAAAAAGCTCCCAATGGATTGCAGTGATATAAATTTCGAATATGAAATTATCTTCTTGCCCCCATTGATTAAAAAAGGAAAAGAGAAGCAGTGATATATAATTAGGTGCAGGTACTTGTCAATTGTCACTCTATAACTGGTTAAAATAGGTACATCTACTTATCTATCATAAATTCTGAATGCAACAGACTCCAATGATGTATTTTGATAGGTTTATGTGCTTCTAATGACAAGTTATACATTGGTAAATGTATGTGCCTATTCTGACAAATTTATATACCTATTTTGACAAATTATACGTTGGCAAGTGTATGTGCCCTTTTTGGCAACTTTTTGTGCTTATTTTGACAAGTTGTATATTGGCAAATGTATGTGCCTATTTTGACAAATTTATGTGCTTATAATGGCAAGTTATATATGGGCAAATGTATATATCTATATTAACAAGTTATACATCGGTAAGTGTATGTGCCTATTTTGATAAGTCATAGAATGTCCATTGACAAGCTTATCTATGTTAACTAAAACAATTCTTGTTGACAAGTGGATGTGCCTATTTTGACAAGTCATATAGTGGCAATTGATAAGTACCAGCACCTAATGATACATCACTGCATCTCTTTTCCTTTTTTAATCAATCGAGGCAAGAAGGTAATTTCACATTCAGAATTTATATCACTGCAGTCCTTAGGGAGCATTTTGATAGGAAAATCTACTATGAAACTTTTTTGCTATTTTTTTGATCCTTGGGACTTGGGTGTGATTTTCCCTAATTCATATATAATATTTTAAACTCCTATTATTTATACTATATGATAACAAAAATATGTGTTTGAAATATGTTTTTATCCATTTAAAAAAATCCAAAATAAACATGTTTCAATAAATATGATGAGAAATAAAAATTAATAAATTTTATAATATGTTACAAATTTCGAAAATATATATTAGAACTAATTTTGGTTGTTTGTTTGAAAAATATAAATGTTTAAATAATTCTTTTTTTCAAGAGGGGTATTTTGGTTAAAAAAGGTTTGAGAATCAAATATAACAGTTCACTGACAATCGGATGAATGGAAAAAGAATCTTAAAAATACAAAGAGCGTTTATGTAACATATATTTTGATTTCAAGAAAAGTTTATATGAGTTTTCAAAATAGAAGGGAGATCCTATTAAGGTAAAACACATATAGGTGGTTAGAGTATTTTACTCAAATAATTTTTCTTTTAATGCATTTTTCCATTATAGATATGCAATGAGCGTGGGTACGTGTACGTATATGGTATCGTTTTGGATTCTATTTACAACATTGCCGCCTACCATTTTCATTCCCATCCAACAGAAAATGGTTTTCAGGCCTAGCAGTAGGAGTAGACATGGAATTTTGCTTGATTAGAAGGTTTTTCCAGGCTTATTTAAGCCGATCTACGTACACGACTTCATGCTTCTATATCTTACTTTAAAAAAGATTAATTAATATCTATACTCAAGGCTTGGTCGATGAGGATGCGAAAAATCTAACCATTCTATTGACATCAGGAGGTAATTTTCTTCATAATTATTAAATACTAGCAATTAGAGCTTTCGTTTCAGTGACATAGACCAGCTCATCAGTATTTTAGCCATCGTACTATATATACTATTAGTATAATGGTACATACAGTGACAACATATATTAAGCAGGATTAAAAGAAGCGCGGGCACAGTTTGAGACCATACAATGATACAACCCCAGTATTATTCAATTAATCTAACATGTCTTAGTTCTTAATGTCGTTATTCACTTACATAGTTTGACACGAAAACATTTTAGCCGGGCCAGGGTATGCAAACAAGATACCGTATAGTAGCCTTTGGGATGGGTGAAAAAACAAAGACATGGGACAACGAAATTATGATTATTAACAAAGAGATTAGAAGGTACGTAGCTAGCTCTTGATGATGGAAAATGTTGAATAAATTATTGATATATTCTGCTTCATCGTTAGAGGCCTTTTTTCTTGTTTCTCACCCATCAACTACAAAATTTATATTCACATCAATTAACAAAACAGAGCACCCTAGCTATGAAGAAGAAAGAGGTTTGTCTCTTGAAGTTACCAGAACCCATATTGGACAACATTCTTGAGAGACTTTCACCAAATGAACTACGTAGTATGTCAGAGGTGTGCACTTGTTTGGTGCGCATATGCAGAAGTAATCTATTATGGGACAGACATATACAACGTAGGTGGGGAGCACTACTTGGTGAAGCTGCTTACACAGAGTGGCGATTGCATGTGATGAGGATAGTAAATAAAGAAAGCCCTTCATTACAAATGAATCCAAATGGATTATTAGGATCATTTATTGGTGCTTGGCCTTCTTTATGCCTTTCTTCGTATTTGGAAAACCCTAGAGATTTGACTAGTTTATTACTATCGAATTATTCTAGCTTGGCTTTGCATATTTCTCTTCACAGTGGTCGATTTTGGTTCCCTGCTCAATTCTATCAGATGACACCGGCAAGTTATTTTTTTTTACTCATCACAACTCTTCTTTATTTATGTCATGATAATCTTTATAATCTCTGTGGCAAAATTGAAATTTTATATAGTTTATGATGATTAGTTTCTGCTTCCAAAGCGATACAACGCGTTACTCAGCTACGATCATGTCTCAAACACCTTTCAGGCAAGGTATTGTTGAGATTAGTTATCAGTCATAATTTAGAAATAAACTTCCATGATCCAATTAATGTTATAAACCTTCAATTATTCTTAAAAGTTTTCAAGTGTTCATGGCTAGCTTTTTGTAGTAGGTGTCCAATGGGTGAGTGGCGACTGATTGAGAAAAATATAGCATGGAATAGGTTGAGATTATCCTCAATTCACACTTCCGATCCATATACTATTCATGTGTCGGATAATAATGATCTAAAACCCGGTGATCATGTTGAGGTCCAGATGAGAAAAGACAACCGAATTTATGGTAATTATTTGTTTTTTTAATGATTATCTCCTCACTATATTACCTAGGATTATCCAACATTTAGTACTGATCAATTTAATTGATTTTTATTTGAAGCAATTAGTAATTTAATAATAAATTATGAATTGGGGTGTAGATTGGTGTTATGGTGTTATTGGTCACTTGGAATCATGTGGCAGCTACAGGGACAGGAACGATCCTTGCAGTTGTGAGCACAGGGGTAAGTTAAAATCATTTATAAGTGAATAATGCAAATTATAAGAGTGTGTGTGAATGAAACTAATGATGATAATTTTATTTTTAGGACTAATGATAATATTTTGATTGTTCTGTGGATAGAAATGTTAGTGGTGTTGTTCAGGTTGCAGTACTCACAATGGAAAACGATAGTAATAAAGAGACAAGTGAATGGGGAACGAAAATCTGGATTTTGGAGGATTGGAGGAATCAGAAAACTGGAAAACTCGGAGGATATTCACAGATGGAACATCGAAGATGAGTATCTTAATAGGAAGACAAAGATTCCAAGACAATATAAAGACCATCTTGTTTAATATTGCTGATCATATTTCTTATTTATGACTATATTCGTTTTAATTTTGAACCTTTTATTATTATTGTAATTGAATTTTAGAATTTTCTATCATTAATCCTAGGGTTAGAGTGAGACCACACATCTCATTTGTCCCAAGCCTTATGTGATATACTCTCCGAGTTCAAAATATAAGACTTTGTTAGTTAATTCATATAAATAACGTATCTTAAATTGATAAATTTGACCTTTTTTCCCTTTATTATAAAGAATGCGATTTTCAAATATAAATTTACAATCGGTCACTCCCTCTCTCCTATCAAGGATAAAAGTGAAAAATACTTATCAATTACCCTATCAACATCTTATATATTTTAGAGAGAAATTTTAATTTCTTTTTAAAGTAGAATAAGTGCATGTTTGGGAAACCACAAAGTCTTAGTTTCAGAGGCCCCTTTTTTGTAAATTAAAACCAAATTTTTCTTATATACTTATCTTATAAATCATAAAAAGTTATTATCAAAAACCTAATATAAATTACATGAACTAAAATTGCATTATCTTCCTCCAGCTGCCTCTCTCTGTGAATTTCTCTCTTCCCCTTCTTGCATCAATTGGCATTACCTATGTTATCTTGCGCATGATATGCATGCACCTCACATCCAGCTTGTTGTTTTTGTGTGGTTTCTGACATTCCGGACCTCCCTTAAGCTAAGAATCATCATACTGAAACATTTTGGGAGCAAAGTTTCTAACTTTAGGCTCCTAAAGTTAATCAGTACGTAAGGCATTAACTTATTGAAGACATACAAATATTAAGCAACCAATTTGGGTCACATATCTTAGTTGAATGACGGACAATTTAAAGCGTATAGAATGACAATATTCAATTTTATTTCTCAATGCTTTTGGCCCAGAAAAATCTATTACTTGACTTCATTATCTACTCACATTGTTTTTAACGAAAACTTTTGTACCAGACAAAAGCATGTGGACAAGATAGCCTGAACATGCAATGGGTAAAAAAGCAAAGACAGAAGTTAGAAATTATCAAATTGTGACTTGACACATCCTTCTTCTTCAATAGAGGCTTTTTCTTATATTTCCCTTATCAAGCACAGAGTCAAGAACTAAATCCATTTTCACAATATCAATGATCGATGAGCACACCTATGAAGAAAGAGGATTCTATCTTGAATTTACCAGAACCCATATTGGACAACATTCTTGAGAAACTTTCACCAAATGAACTAGGTAGCATGTCAGAGGTGTGTAATTGTTTGATGCGCAGATGCAGAAGTAATAGATATTGTGGGACAAACACATACAACGCAAGTGGGGAAGACAACTTGGTTATGTTGCTTATAGAGAGTGGCGATTTCATATGATGAGAATAATTAATGAAGAAAGCCCTCGCTGGAAATGAATCCAAATGGATTATTAGGATCCTTTATTGGTGCTTGGCCTCTTTTATACCTTTCTTCGTATTTGGAAAATCCCAGAAACTTGGCTAACTTGTTACTATCCAATTATTCTAGCATGGCTTTGTATGTTTCTCTTCAGAGCAATCGGTTTTGTTTCCCTGCTCAGGTGCATAAGATGGAACTGGTAAGTAATTATTCCATCCGTTCTTTAATATAAGATCTACTTTATAGTTTATTTTATTCATTAAAATGAGTCTAATATTAAGTATAAGAGGTAGTAGTATTTTACTCTTTACAACTCTTTATGTTGTAATTTTTATGGCAAAATTGAAATATTGGATTTATATAATGATTACTAGCAGCGGCCAAAGGTATCTGATGCGTTGCTTAGATATGATCATATTTCAAACACCTTTCAAGCAAGGTGTTATATCGTACGTTAAGATAGTTTAGGTCCCTCAAAATTCAGTAATTGATGAACTTCCATAATCCTAAATTAAGTGCCTTTATTTTAATATCCAAAATTTGCACATTTTCATGAGTAGATTTAATTAATTGCAGGTGTCCAACAGGTGAGTGGCAACTAGTTGAAGACAATATAACGTGGGATAGGTTAAGATTACCTCCCGATCACATTTCTCCATGTACTCTTTATATGTCCAATAACAATTATTTGAAACCCGGTGACGATATTGAGATGCAGAAGAAAAGAGGCAGCTCAGCTTATTGTAATATAATTTATTTCTTAACTAATGATCAGTTGTTCACCATGTTATTATCTGCGATTGGATTAGTATTGATCAATTACATTTTCATTTGAAATTAGTATTTTAACCCTAAATTATTGTGAATGACATGTAGATTGGTACTATGGTGTTATTGGTCACTTGGAGTCATGTGATGAAGATAGGAATTATCATTGCAGTTGTGAAAATAATGGTAACTTAAAATCATTTATATAAGTGAAGGTAAAGAATAAAACTGTGATCAAAGTTTTATTTGATTTGTATGTAAATTTGATAGAAACGTTGGCGGTGGTGTTCAAAATACAACGTGGAGGACAATCACGAAGGAAGTCGATATTACTAAATAGACAGATGAACGGGAACAAAAAGTTGGAAATTCGGAGGAATTAGAAAACTGGAAAGCTTGGAGGATATTCGAAGCTGGAATAATACGGAATATCATATGTAGTTTATTGGCTTGCCCTTATATATTTATATTATCATTGAGAATATATTTTAAATCGGCGATGATCCACTTATCCATATCATTCTATATGTGTAATGTCTGGTTTAGCTTGAATGTGAATTTTGATTACACGGTCCTTGGCACTTTTTGACATGTGCGTGTTCAATCTCTCAATGATCTATGTATTTCTCCGATGTGTTGTAGGCTTAATATTACAACAAAACTAACTGCTCAAAATTTATTAATAAAGCTAAAAAATTTAATCCAACAGAAGCCACAGAAGTCGTCTTTTACATGCTTTACGTTGTTGCCACATTGAACAAGCTGCAAAACTTCATGGACAATTTTTTGGTCTGGAAATCGTTGGTTCAGTCCAGGCTAAAATATGAATTTTCAATTTTGATTTTATTTTTTATTTTAAATTAGATATTTTATTCCATATCATATACAGGAAAAATAATAATTTAAAAGATTTGTTGGGGTCTGTACTTATCCTCTTAATATTTAAACCATATTAAAACATGTAGAAAAATAATAAAACATTGAAAACAAAGTTATATATGGAAGCGAATATTCCATTTGTGCGAGTTTCAACTCTTCTCTCGATCGGTAAGTTATCTTCACTAATTTTCAAATAGAAATTAGCTTTCGTATATCTTTAGTAACACACAAACACACAACATATTGGTTCACATAGATGGTGACAACAAATATTAAGCAACTTCGGGTCACATCTCTTAGTAGAATTAATGGCGGACAATTTAAGACTATATATAATGACAATATTCAATTTTAATTTATTTCTCAATGTTTTGGCCCAGAAGAAAAAACCTATTTCTTTATTTCATTTTATACTCACGCTGTTTTTAACGAAAACTTCTGCACCAGACAAAAAGCATGTAGACAAGATAGTATAGCCAGCACAATCGGTCAAAAACAAAGACAGAAATTAGAAATTATCACTAGTAAAGAGATTAGAAGGTCTGGTCTTGAACGAGATTGTGGAACTTGAAACATCCTTCTTCTTCCTCCGCTTCATTAGATGCTTTTTCTTATTTTCCTTATCAAACACAGAGTCAAGAACAAAATCTATATTCACATTAACGATGAGCACGCCTATGAATAAAGAGGCTTGTCTCTTGAAGTTACCAGAACCCATATTAGACAACATTGTTGAGAGACTTTCACCAAATGAACTAGGTAGCATGTCCGAGGTGTGTACTTGTTTGATGCGCATATGCAGAAGCAATAGATTGTGGGACAAACACATACAACGCAAGTGGGGAAGACTACTTGGTGATGTTGCTTATAGAGAGTGGCGATTTCATGTGATGAGGATAATTAATGAAGAAAGTCCCTCACTACTACAAATGAATCCACCAAAAGGATTATTAGGATCATTTATCGGTGTTTGGCCTTCTTTATGCCTTTCTTCATTTCTGGAAAATCCTAAAGACTTGACTAATTTATTAGTGCCTAATTATTCCAACATGGCCTTGTACGTTTCTCTTCAAAGTGGTCGGTTTTGGTTCCCTGCTCAGGTGTATCAGATGGAACCGGTAATTTATTTTGACTCTTTAACTCTTCTTTAACCTATGTTGTAATTTTTAGGGCAAAATTGAAATATTGGATTTTATAATGATTAATTGCAGCGTCCAAGAGTATATGATGCGCTGCTTAGCTATAATCAAACCTCAAACACCTTTCAAGCAAGGTATGGTTAAGAACTTGAGATAGTTTTACTTTACATCAGTGGATATTCAGTAATGAACTTCCAAAATTTATCATCCCAGGTTAGTTTCATCTTTATTATTATCCAAAATTTGCATATTTTCATGAGTAGGTTTTAGTTAATTACAGGTGTCCAGCAGATGAGTGGCAACTAATTGAAACCAATATAACGTGGAATAGGTTAAGGTTACCCCCAGCTCACATTTCTCCTTGTACTACTCCTTATATGTCCAATAATAATGATTTGAAACCCGGTGACCATATCGAGATCCAGAGTAAAAGACGCGGCTTAGCTTATGGTAATAATTTATCTTTTAATGCGCGACCAATAATTATTCAACGGCAAGTTATTTAGGATTGAATTAATTAGTATTGATCAATTTCATCATATTTTCATTATGAATGAGCTTTAGATTGGTATTATGGTGTTATTGGTCACTTGGAATCATGCGAGGAAGATAGGAATGGTCATTGCAGTTGCAAACATAGCGGTAAGTTAATTAACATTATTTATGAGTGAAGGTAGCTAGGAGGAGTGGGCTTGTGTGTGAGAGACACACACACATTTGAATATGAAAACTGATAATTAGTAAAACTTTGATGGTATGTTATTTTGATAGAAATGATGGTGGTGCTGTTCAAATTACAACGTGGAGATCACTCACGATGGAAATCAGTATTGCTAAATAGACAGGTGAACGAGGAACAGAAATTTAGACTATGGAAATTTGGAGGAATTAGAAAACTGGAAAGCTTGGAGGATATTCGAAGCTGGGATACAGAATATCTTATGTAGTTCATATATAGGCCGGCCCTTTTATTTGTAATATCCTTGAGAATTAATACAGTTTAAATTAGAGGATCGATCGACTTAACCATCTTATATATTCTATATGTGAAGTGATTTGTTTAACTTGAATGTGGATTTTAATCACAGTCCTTGGTACTCTTTGACATGCATGCTCTCTTTATATTTATGTAGCTTAAATGTGAATTGTAATAATGGTATTATAATTATTAATTATATGAAGTAATATTTTGTACGTTATAATGATTTCAATTATTACTATAACCTTCACATAAAAAAAATCATCAACATGACCATTGAAGTATACGAAGTTGGAGCTACATCTATCAAATCTGTAACAATATGATTTATTGCAATCTCAATAATTATACTAATAAAATTGATAAAATAATACTGTCTTATTTTATAATTTATTACATTAAATTATGATTTTTCGTGTATTTCAGTTCATACTGCTATCGATCACCTTTTATATGCGAGAGTTGAAACATCAACATTTAACAATTGAATTAATTATTTAATATTTTTTAAAACTAATTAAAGTTTAATAACAAAACAGATCAGTAAATAAAAGTTTATAGAGAACGTGAGGGGGGAAGAAAATATAGAGCCGTCTGAGTAACTGGTTCCCACAATACGATTACAAATAAACCGGCCCGTGCTAAGTGACCGATCAGGATATATATATGGACACACATACGGAGATTATCCTGTGGATATGGAATGAATAAAAATGAGCAACAATAAAATATACTCCCTCCCTTCCTTTCTCCGATCCTAAATATAAAATAAAATTGATTTTGTTAGAGATATTAAAAAAATTAATTAAATTATTTTAAAATATTTATGTTTATCGTTTTTTCTTTAAACTATTTTGCTTAACATATAAACTAATATATAATCTAATGATATATAACATATTATATGATTAAGTAACTTATTTAACCTCATAGATCTTTCCCAAAAAAATTAATTGTATCTTATAGTTAGAACCCGATGAAGTAAGAAATATGATGTACATTTTAATAAAACGAAAGTTAAGAACAGAAAAATCATTAAATTAAAGTTTCCAAGGGGAAAGTATTTTAACTCTAGCTTCTGTCCTTAAGGAAGTTAGTTAAGTTAGTGGCATGAAATGTATTTTCTAAAATATCCAAGTCATCTTCTTTAATTTCCTCTCTTTCATGATTATTATTGATGAAGCATCAATAAGAGTAATTTAAGAAAAGATTAACAAATATAAAAATTATGTCTAATATTTAAAACCGAGATCAATTTTCTAAATATGTCTTATATTAAATACCGTAAGCAGCATATTAAGAACCGGAGTTAGTATGCATATGTGTGTGTACATACTGATTCTCATATACAGTTGGTTACAGAGGCGATAATGGTTGGAAGGGGAGGATACTTTAGCCAATTTAATATGGACAATGAAGGTTCCAACTGGGCGCATCCTATGAGGCGACACTCAAACTGGAATATTGGCATTTTGTTTGAGGACATTTTCTACCATTGAAGTTTGATCACGACACGTAAATCAGAAAAATGAAATCACAAAATAACAATGGCCGGCATTTTATGAAGGCAATAACAAGAACAAGCTGTACATTTAAACCATATTAAAACATTAAAACTGAAGTTAATTACATCGAAGCGAATATTCAAACGTGAGAAAAAGTTAAAAGAAGAGTCTAACGTATGAGCTGCAACGTTGATTTCTAGCTTGAGAGTACAGCGACTCCTTATATTTTACAGTATATATTTCATTTTACTTGATGATTACAATGTCACAATTGAATGCATTAATTAAAACATTGCTATTAAAATTAAGGTTTTTATTTGCATTATAATGCAAGGGCTGTGATTCACTGTTGTGTTAATTCCTTGGAAACACGAATAGAGAAGTTGTATCAGATGGAGACTGAAAAAACTAGTAATATTTGCCTTCTAGATATGCCCGAATCAAACTTAGACTGCATTCTAAAACGTCTTTCACCACAGGAATTGTGTACAATGTCGCCAGCATGTAGTATTCTGAGCAAGAGGTGTTCAGGCGATGATCTCTGGGAAGAACATATCAAAAGAAAGTGGAGTCCAGTAATAGGAGAGGTGGTTTATAAGGAGTGGAAACGGCATATAGCATCAGCAAAAGAAGATAATAACTCTAATTTGAGGATCCATCAAAATGGATCAATGGGAACTTTCAGTGGTGATTGGCCATTTCTCTCTCTAGGCTCCTACTTGGAAGACTCTCAAAAGCTTAGAGGTTCATCATCAGATTATTTCATGAAATCTTTATATTTTTCTCTAGAGAGTGGCAAGTTCTGGTTCCCAGCTCAAATTTACAGGGTAAGCTATATGATTGTGATTTATTTCGTAGAAAGCCTTGGATTTTTCTTTTAATTAAAAACCACAGTTTCTATCTTGATGCAAAAGTACTGTTGCAGGCCAATGGATTTCTTTCTTGCCACCATGGCTTACTTAGTTACGACTCTGAAACAGATTCCTTTCAAGCACGGTACAGCTTCCTCTGCCAAAACTACATAAAAATTGCTCTTATAGATTTGTACATCTTTGACAATTACTAATCTCATGATTTGTTTCTATTAACTTTGCATGCATCAGAAAACAACGTGGAGGTTGGGAGTTAATAGGGAAAAACATAGGGTGGGATAAGGTGAGAGCCACACCAGTTGAGACTCCTCCAAATGCTCTTCACGTCTCTGATCTCAGTAATCTGAAACCTGGGGATCACATTGAAATCCAATTTAGAACATCTAGACAAACATTTTATGGTACGCTTACCTCTAAACCATACGTACAAGGATGTTTAATTTCTTTATTAAAAAATTGATCATAACTGGTCATTATTTTGTTGATCCCAATTCTTGTTCCTCAATGATGTGCAGATTGGTGGTATGCTACTATAGGGCATTTGGAAACATGCGATGAGAATGAGAATCATTGTGGGTGTGGCCAAAGTGGTGAGTTCATATATATTAATTATGTGGTGTTAAAATTGTTTTTGTGGGTACTAATTATTTTAGTGTGTGTGACAGAGGTGGTGGTGGTGGAGTTTAAGCAATATTCACCAGGATCTCAAATGAGACGCCTAGTGCTCACCAAAAACAACTACCAGGAGCATGATGATGGAATGGGTCGCTTGTATGGAGGAATCAGGAAGATTCATAGCCAACAACAAATTGATACTAGGAAAAGCCTCTTTCCTCAACATTACGTACGTATCATAAATTTATTAGAGTTTGACCCCATCATTGTTTATCTCCGCAAAATATGATAAATGATCTACATGCTTCACAGGGGAGAAGGAAATATAATGGTTTTGAAATTTTTATCGACGATTATTTTTGTGTATTTAATTTGTTGTGTTAGGGTATCATACTAGATTTCATATTCTCTTTCAATTTTTTGGACATATTTGAAGAGTTGATCTTTGTCCTAAATATAAGACATAGTTTTTATATTTATTAATCTTTTTCTAATTTATCCCTATTAATGCTCCCTCAAATGATAATCAAATAAGAGATCGAGGAAATGAGGAAATTAAGGAAAAAGTTCATAGTATTTTAGAATATACATGTCACATTAACTAACTTCCTTAATTAATTCAAATCAAATTAGGTAAATATGTCTATGAGGCGCAGGAGGGAGTATAATTATTTTTGCTGATCTATAGGTGCCCGACTTCGTTCTGTCTATGCCTCCAGTTGCAGCGCAGTTTCCGATCCCCTGAGGAGGTAAATTCTTTTCCACTAATTGTACTAAATCAATATGATTTTTCTTATCAACATGTGCATCATTTTCATTATTTTCTAACTTTATATATTTTCCATGTCTCTTTCTTCGTATTCTGGTTTTCGTCGGATATATCAAACATAGACAGTGATTCAAAGAGGAAGGCGAGTCATCGATCGGTAGACCAATCAAAATCTGAGTATAGTCCTTCGTTCATGCAAGTGGCCTGTTTAACTAGCTATATACAGTTGTACCCGATTTCAGTGAAGAACCATTTGGCTATTAAAAAGGTTGACATTTACATTTCATGTTCGTCACACTGGCCAATTCACATGCTCGGGCTAGAGGAATACAAAATACTGAAATGTTCATCATCACTTGTTTGGGATATTTCAAATTAAAGTGATGGGTATCTGTTTGTTGGCGGTTGATGAATTTGATCATATTAATTAATCATATTATATTTTTCTTAACTTTCCCCGCAAGTCAATAGAGCTGAAGTCATTTTCAACCTTAATACGGAATTGAATATAGAAATTAATTTGATGTTTACAAGATCGTCCCACAACCACAAAGAGAACAACGATTACATGGATATCCACGTCGTGATGATTAGGGCAAAACAACAGAAAATCCACTTTGCGACATTTGGTTTTAATTTGTTTTGCAGCGTGGCTGACTGCCGCACCTATTACCAAAAGCTTATCAATAAACTGAATTAAACATTATCTGTATGGGTTGGGTCTAATAGAATGAACTAGTCACTCACAGTGTGGCGAATTAAGGTTTGAGTTCCCATTAAGAGAGTTGCTTACATTTAGTGCTCTACAGTATCTTAAATTTGATTACTTCCAATAGAAGGATGCCTATGTTTAGCCAAAAAAAAAAAACTAAGTTAAACACTTCTTTACTACTAAAATGTGAATGAATATAACAGAGAGCGGAAGAAATGATCCTTCTTGATCATACAACAAAATATAAACAAACATGATAAATTAAGTCGATAATTATTTAAATTTTATAATTATACTTTTTAATTATTGAGTTTAAGTCATCCAAATTAGATTAAAAATCATGAACACCAAAAGTATAAATTTTTAGACTAAAATTTAATGTTCGTTTGGAATAGCTTATTTTTTAGTAATAAGTGCTTATAAATCATGATTCACGGTATACGAGATAAGTATGTGAGAGGAGTTTTATCTCGGCTTACGTAATAAGCACTTATATTCAAAAAATCTCAAACATGCACTTAGCATTCAGAAGTACGCCGATTAGTCCCTTTGGGGACATTCGACAAAAAAGAAAAACAAGGAGTACGCCGATTGTAGGAGTTTCCGACTTTTTTTTTTTTTTAACATTTTCCTACCATTTTAAACTAATAAAATATCTCCGTCAAATCAATTCAGCTGAAAATAACAAAGGAAGGAACAGAATGTCCCTTGTCATTTTTTGACATATCACATTCATCATGAATAATGTCGCAAAATAACAATTAAAAAACTGACATCGATGATATCATATGGTTCCAAAAAAAAAAACAGTGACAAGATGATGAATATCATAGGATAGTACAATATATTGCAAGTCATTTCTGGTAGCACAAGCTGAGGATGGAACGCAGATGCAAAATTTGTCTATTGGATTTGCCAAACTCAATCCTGGAATGCATCCTGGAACGTCTCTCTCCTTCTGAACTGTGCAAAGTATCAACACTTTGCACTTTTCTAAGAGAAAAAATCAGAACTAGTGAGCATTTATGGGAAACAATCCTAAAAAGGAAATGGGGCAGAGTGATGGGTGATTCTGCTCTTCGAGAATGGCACAGGTTCGTAGCTTTTAGGAAGGCATCATCATCAGCCGCTAAATCCAGAAGCAACAACAGATCGGAAACATCAGGGACGACGCCGTCGTCGTTTAAAAGTGATTGGCCCATCATAATTACTATTGGATCCAGTTCAAGAAACATTTCACAGTGGACTGACGATTCATTTCCACATGATTGTGTCATGGATCTGTGTATCTCACTCGAGATTGGCTTGTTTTGGTTCCCTGCTCAACTCTATGACGAATATGTAATAGGGTTTTTACCAACACACACACATATATATGAAATTAAGTAATATTCCTTTATTTAATGGATCTGGGAAATAGTAATGGAATTAATTGCGAGTCTCTCCGCAGAATGATGGGACGATGCAGAATTGGCATGATGCGATGCTGAGTTATGACTTGCGAACTGACACCTTCAAAGCAAGGTATGGTATATACGAAGCAACTTGTAAAATCCCCATTTATATATATTTGAATGGACCAGTTTCAATAATAATATAAATTTGTTGATTGATTGGCGAGCACGTACACATGTAATAATTAATAGGTATCCACTTCATGGGTGGAGGAAAATGGGAGAAAATATAGTGTGGGATAAAGTGAGAGCCCCAGCCGTTGATATTTCTCCATTTGCTGTTTACGCCTCCAATTCCATTATTCATGACTTAAAACCCGGTGATCATATTGAGATCCAGTGGAGACGTAGCCACCAATACCCTTTTGGTATGTATTATTAATTATATCGTAACAATATGTACGAGTATTGATTGTATATAGAATATTGCACCGTTTTTTCCTGTGACAAATTTAATTGGTAGCTGAGATCACAATTGTTTTCATATATGATACTACCTCCTGTCCTAAATATAGGAAAAAGTTTGTAGTGCAAATTGCACTACAAACTTTATACTATATTTAAGACCGGAGGGAGTATTTGTTATCCATGCATGCATGTTAGATAGTATAACAGAATGAATGATTGGTTGTGGGTAATATAATGGACAGATTGGTGGTATGCTTTAATAAGTCACGCGGGCACATGTGATGGGCGTGGGAGTGGCTGCCATTGCCACGACAATGGTGAGAAATCTCTCCTTTCTTCTGATGAATTCAATGGTGCTAATTAAAGTGGGGAACCAACTTGATTGCAGTGGCCGACCTACTATATGTGTTGGTGGATAATGCCCGCACTCACTTGGAAAAATTAAAATTATATTGAATGTTAATTATATAATTGTGATGATATTAAATATATATATATGTGTGTGTGTGTAGATAAGTTGGTGGTGGAGTTCATTGAGTATCCGATTCAGTCCCATTGGAGAAAGGCTGTACTGAGCAGAAAGGTGGCTTGTTATAAGGAGCAAGGCAAAGAAGAGGATGGGTTTTATGGGGGAATCAGGAAGCTTCAAACCCAGGACGAGATAGCCCGTTGGAACAAGGAGATTCTTCCTATTTCTAATCCTTAATTATTACTCATTTCTGTCCTAATTATAAGATAAAGTTGATTTTTTTTTAGAGTATTTATATTTATATTTTTTCTTCAAACGAATTAGTTTGACTAATAAATTAATATATAATATAAGGATACATAACATATGATATGATTAAGTAACTTATTTAGTTTCATTAATTTCTCCAAAAAAAAAAGTCAATTTTATCTTATAATTAAGAATGACGGTAGTAATTAATTTGCCACAACATCCATAAATGTACGTAGTGAAAAACATTTGAATATATTCATATCCTTCTCAAACAAGAAGATACAATGATTCTATGAACAGCTTGAATTCTTCTCAAAATATAATACTATATTAGTATGTTTCGCCCCTCTTCACAGCTACTGTATCATGCATATAGTATAAACACTTGAGCGGTGGCTTGTATTTTTTAACAATTTACTTCCAGAATATAAGTTATTTCAACAACCTTACCGAATTAATAAGGGATAAGATTGAAACATAATAATTACTTAATTAGTAACTCTCTAGTTGACTTATATTAATGGTGGTCAAGGATTTTTACTAGGAGTTCTCCTCTATTTTGAATAAGATCGATCGAGGGAGTAGAATGATTCGTGAAGGTTGACATATTCTATGAGTAGGCATTTGCTTCAAATCTTAAAAGCGTTATCATGCGCCTCCAATTAATGACTTGATCGTGCCTGTAATCAATTGCGTCCTCCTAATTTGTTGAGAAAGTCCCCAGTCCACAGTACGTACAGTCACATCCATGTCCCCCACTTCCTCCCCAAATTAATTGCAACGAACATAACACACACTCGCCTAACTGGACGGCCCTTCACAACCCGCGAATCTCTATTCCCTTTAACTTGATCTCTTATATAGGTAATTTAAACAACTTTGAGAAGCCAGTGCAATATATTTTGAGTTTGAATTGCCTATTAAATTCGTTAATTTAAAATTTCACGATCAATTATCTTAAACAAAGTCATATGACACTCCTTTCACTCTTAAATATAAGATCTAGTTGATTTTTTTTTTCAGAGATTAAGGAAACTAAATAAGTTACTTAATTATAGTATATGTTATATATTATTATATTATATTTCAATTTATAAATTAGGTAAAATAGTTTGGAGAAAAAACAGTAAATATAAATACCTGTTAAAGTAATTTAATTAACTTTCTTAATATTTTTAAAAAATAAACTAGGTCTTATATTTATGTTGCAACTTGCATATGAGTGTCTTGACGTATTTTCTTCATCTCTTATTCCGATATATCTATTTCGCTCTTACTAAATACAGATCCTTATTGATGTTTGGTTTGTTGTCGCGTAGGATCCCTTGCGCTTTTGTTTACACCTCCATGTTATGTCGATCGCTGTCCCAATTCCAACAACGCTGACTTCCTTTCCAACCCTACTGCAAATTAAGTATATATGCTCTTCATTATATATATTTAATTATATATAAGTGCTTTGGTGGTTACCTAAAAGAAAGGGAAATTTGAAGAAACGGACAGAATATTATTAAAAGTTTTTGAAACAGATTAGTTATGAACTTGTAGTCGAGTTTTAGGACGGAAAAGAATGTCTCTATTAATCTCTCTCTATTTTTTTTTTATTGAATGTCTCCACTATTAGATCAAGTTTCAATGGTTAAGATTTAATATTATATAAAAATATTATTATAACATTAACTAAAACATTAAATAGTATTAAAATATCAACCATTAAAACTTAATCTAATGATTGAGACATTCAATTGAGAGAGATCAACGGAGACATACTTTTCCAGTTTTATGAACCATCAATTTAGTAGTGCTCACTCCATACACATACATGAGTGGAGCTCTCATTATATTAATGATTTACTCCTAATTAAAGTCCATAAAAAGGTCTGTCTAGGAATCCATTAGCACCAACTCTAGTGTTCGTCATCAATAACATTTTAACGTTGTGTCATTGGGAGCTTTTGTTATCAAATTATTTAGTTTCGTTATCAACACGTTACCGGACACCCCACTTTAGTTTTTCTATACATTAATTATTAATTGTGGGGTATTCTGACAAATATTAGGTATTACGTACTTCCCATACTTAATAATCTTGTATAATTTGTTTGAATGCATGGCCTCTCTTTTCTGACATTAATTAGCTCATAACATATCTTGCATTAAGAAAAAGGGTTGGAAAAAAAGTAGCTAGCAATGACTTAAAGACCTTTCGTGTAGATTGAGTATATCTTATTTTATTTGGTCATAGAAGATTCTTTTGTTGTCTACATATCATTTGAAGTTTCTCATTATAAAATTCGAAAAGAAAATGACGATGAATAAAAACATATACCAGACTCATTTTTAATTTGAATTTTTCCCTCTGATATTTGCAAAATCTCGATAATAAATAATTTGGAAAAAAAAAATCCAAACTTTGATTTATTACACTCATTTATTGGCAACATAATGAATAACCTAACAGAGATGGGGAGCAGCATAATGAAGATGGTGGCGAACACTTGACCCACTCGCTGTGTTTCTCCTAATTAATTATTTGGTTCTTCCGCCATAATATGAACAAATCACAATATGATGAGATAGCACGAAGTGGATATTTCTTTATTTGCTTATTACAATAACGCAGATCGCAATCAACGGATAAAGTATTATTGAAAGGTGTTTGCAAAGTAAGACATCCTTTGTTTATAAAGGTTAGTCCAATTGATAAATGGATTGGGTTATAATTATATGAATTTGTAGGATAAAATTAATCTCATTGACGTAATGACCTGTGATCGGATACCTCTTTAAAATATCTTTAAATTTTGAGGTATGCCCAATTTCTTTTTTTTCTTTTTTGAATAGAAACTGGAATTCATTAATCAATTAGAAGATTAATACAAAACAACAACCCAAAATAAGATAAGACATCGGATCTTTCATCAACCACCGTCTGCATAAAAAACAGGTGGTGGTTGATCAAAGATGACAAAAGACTCAATACTGATATGAGCTAACTTCGCAAATCGATCAGCTTGAACATTGTACTCTCTAGATATATAACTAATAAGGACATATCAATCTCTAAACATTCATAACCGGACCTCTTCAACGACCTCCCTGAAGGGGTGCCCACTATGCCCAATTTCTAACAAGCCATAGGCCCAACTTATCTGAAATTTTGTTAAATAAAAAAGGTACGACAATATTGTCGAGCAAAGACTGGTTCATGAAATGAAAGTGGGAAGTGTTGTGTTGTTTTGCATTGTTTTCTTAAAGTAATCGCCTTATGGGTCCCAATGTGACGTTCAATTCTATGGCCATACAAATATGTGATTTGATATGGTAAATGCTTGAGAGAACACGCATTCGGCTGAGAGGCCAATAACCGTTCAACAAGAAGCCAGCCACTCTGCCCGCCAAAAACAAAAAAAATATATATATATATATATATTATATAATTAAATAATTAAATTGAACGACTCAATGGATAAACTCCCCCATCAATGTCTTCACCAAACCTACTTTTTACCTCATAACATATTTTACGCGCCTCACGTTTCTCGACCACGATGGGAAAAATGGTTACCCCATGACGTGGATAATGCGAATACATTGACAATACTCCTTTAATTCTATTTATAATGCAGTGAATAAATATTTTGATCTTACTTATAAATTGTATCATTAAATTTTTTGCACGAATATAATATTTTGCCCTTCATTTAATTTATTTTTATGGTGACTTTACACTCTAGAGGTAATAGTTATAAAATTGGTAAGTTATTAAATTTTGAGAAAATGTTAATATATCAGATTTTTCTTAATGGGAAAATGACAGAAAAATAACTTTGAAATTGTAAAATGCTAAATCAGATTTATTATCAAGAGTTGACAAGAAAATGACCAAACTTGATAAATTCACAACTCATTTTTTAGGAAATATCTGATTTGGAATTTTATAATTTCAAAATTCTTTTTTTTTTGTCTTTTTCCTTTTCTTAATTTCATTAAAACATATTGGGAGTTAATTATAAATAAAATTAGAGGGGTTAAATATATGCAATGGTAATATTATCTGAGCAACAAACATTAAATCATTGGCAAAACTTAATAATGCATTCCGTCCTTAGCACAAGATCTTGTTTGCGTAATGCAAATTATACTATGAATGAATGAGATCTTAAAATATATTAAGGACTAGAGGTATTACCCTATATTAGGCGAGGTTGAAATTTTAAGCATCTTGCAATCTTGACTCGTTCTTACCACACAAGTTATTATAATGCTACTCACTAATAATGAGTAAAATACCAGAGAAAAGGTCACCTTCATTTCTCCGCGGGGAAATCAAATGCAGTGAAAGAAGAAAGCGATGTGGGACTTGGGGAAAAACTAATGCAGTAAGAAACGAAATGGAAGGGCATTGGAATCATCATATCATATAATAATAGACGTGAGAACAAGGCATGGCGTGGCCCTAACGCGAACAGAGCAATGAATGTTGGCCTATATGAGTTGGTATAAATATTATTCACTTCAATTTCAAGGGGTCACAACTCAATTCATTTCGCAACACAACAACGTTGATGGCCTTGTGGGGTCCATGGGTGTTGGAGTTTGGTGGGAGTTAGGCAAAACAACTGGTAAATCTTTTATGGCATTATGACAAGTCATGTTGACGCCCCACCGAAAAGTGGCTTCCTTCCTTTAAAACCCCCTCACCACCGTCATCATTCTGATATCAGTCTCTTTCTTTCCTCTGCTTTTCACAGATCACTCCACCACCCATTCCCCTGTCTCACACACGGTGAGATGCCACTGATATGAAATTATGAATGTGTGGATAGAATTTTAAATGAATTAAAGGGACCCACTTGCGCTATCTTCTCACTGTCATATTCAATTTAAATCGTTCTCTGCCTCTCCCTCTGAGCATCCTAAGCTTTTGTTGCTCTGTTTTTGATCCGAGTGTGTTGTATTTAGACGCTAGATTAGACCATAGGCTCCTATTCCCAGTTCATTTCGGGTGTTTTGGTTTTGATTCTCGCGGCGTATTTTTCTTTTGGGGGTGTGATCTTTACCAAACAATGCTTGGGTTTCATCTCTGCCTCTGAAAATCTCTGCTCAGTGAACATCTTGTGCGAGCTGCATCACACTACTCTCTCATTTTTGTGGGGAAATTCACTGTATAGAGATGCCAATGGTCAATGGCAGTTAAGAACCATCCTTGATGTTTGTTCTTTGCACAATTTGGAACTTCTTTTAACTACCTGCTTCCAAAACTACTACTCAGAAATCATTCTATTAAAGCACCAAGTAGCAGTTTCGTTTTCCATATACTGAAAACCTGCTCTGGTTGTTATCTTATCACAATGTTTTACTTCCTAATATCCTTTATTTCCTTCCTCGTCCTTTCCAAGTCCTTTACCAGTACGCCTCTCTCGATTGTATTTTGGTTGAGCCTATCGAGTTCATCAATTTTTAGGATTAAAAAAAGCAGCATCAGTTTCAGTTTCTATAAGGGCCCCCTATCCATGCCACTGAAGAAGAACAAGATTTCAGAATCAAAGTTGGACGATGATGAAGGTGAGGGAGACAAGATATCACTGTTGGATTTGCCTGAACTGTCACTGGAGAGTATCCTTGAACGACTTTCACCAGCAGAGTTGTGTAATATGGCCACGGTGTGCAAATCTCTCAGAGATAGATGTCAGAGCGACTATTTATGGGAGAAACTCATGAAGCAAAAATGGGGTAAAGTAATAGGTGATTCTGCTTATCAACAATGGCGATGCCACGTAGCTTCCAGAAACACACAAATCCACCAACAGAATCGGAGAGGTCTATTTGGTTCCTTTTCATGGATTAAGCCGAAATCCCAAAATGGTGGCCAAGAAAGGAGGAGTAATGATTCTGTCATGGCCTTGCATATTTCTCTTACAAGTGGCAAGTTTTGGTTCCCAGCTCAAGTCTATAACCGTGAGGTAATTGTCAGCACAAAATCTACATAATACTCCCACAAGGTTGCTTTGAGTTTCACAGATACAATCCTGCTTTTGTGATTTTCAGAATGGTCATGCTGGGTTCATGCTCTCGTGTTACGATGCCCAACTTTGCTATGACTCTAAAACTGACTCCTTTCAGGCAAGGTGAGAGATTAAGCTTTGAGAAACATGCATAAACTTGATTCTTCGTCCCTGAGCTTAAAATGGGAGGAATGCTTTTGTGTAGGTACTCACCTCATGGCCGATGGGCGGTTGAGGAAAATATACCATGGGAAAGACTGAGAATACCACCTATGGACATTTCTCCTCATGTTCTTTATATTTCTGACTGCTTAGATGACTTGAGGCCTGGAGATCATATTGAGATTCAGTGGAGAAGAAACAAAGAATTTCCTTATGGTAATATTAGCATAAATTTGGTCAAGATATGTATTCCTGTTCCATTATATATATGTTTGTAATACATATTTTTTTTAAAAAAAAATGCGCCATTGCAGGTTGGTGGTATGGTGTTATTGGTCACTTAAAATCATGTGCAGAGCATGGAAATCACTGCTGCTGTCACCTTAGTGGTAAGAGAATAGTAAATCAGCTTTCTTATGTTGTTCTGAGTTCTGACCATGGGTATAATTGGATTTACGTTGCTATCTTCTGAGGCAATAAAATCATAAATTGAATTTGAAAAGGTTAATAGTAGTACTTTATGTCTTTATGTATGGAACTTCACTGTTAAACAGAATTATGGTTAACTAACTTCATTCTGCAGTGCATGGCATGTAGTTACAAATTGGTTTCCGGTACAGCATGTGACTCTATAAAAGGACATAGGGTAGAGACTGAAATGCATTTATTTACGGTCTTTAAATTCAAAGCTGCAATTATATTACCTGAGCAAAGAGTGGTGTGGGGTGACAGATACGGTGATATTGGAGTTCAAGCAGTACAACCCAGGATCCAGATGGAGACAGATGGTGATAAACAGGAGGCACCACATAGAAGAAGGCAACGAAGTGGATGGCTTTTACGGCGGAATCAGGAAGCTACACAATGAGGACGAGATTGCGAGATGGAACAACCTGTGGCCAACCAGAACTGTAGAATAGATAACATGGCATGACTCTTACTGATGCTGCTTTACAACTCTGTAAATTCCTCAGAATGTGGAGGATGGACTTGCTGATTTTGTTAGCAAACGCTTTGAAATAGTTGTTTCGAATAGGATTTATAGGACGCAGACATTGCAACTTATGTACCATCACTGTGACGTAGAAGATTAGTGTATATGTTCTATCTCTTGTTATGATTTCCAACACAAGCAAATCTATTTCTATCTTAAACTAATGGAACATCATCAATATGGGCGCTTTGTTTAGTTGAAAGAAGTCAAAGAACATGACAAATTCATTGATAAATTTTAAACCAGCCCTAATTTGGAAAACACTGAAAGCTCCGTCATGCAAAATGTAGAAACTTGGCAGTTTGTGTTCAATTTGGTATTTGGAAGAGGTTGTTAGCTTTGGGAGTGGATGGTACATTTTAGACCGTGTAGATTTAAGGTGGGTAAACCAAGTAGGTGAGTAGCAGATGCAAATCTTCTTCCATTTCCTCACTCATTCAAGTTAGATAAATGTCTGGTATAGAAACCAAACTCAAATATGTTTATTCAAATTCTTGATCAATTCTCTAATGCATTACAATGAAAATATACACCTATTTATACTAAACCAAACTCCTTAAAATAATACAGAGGTCAAAAATTGGTGTGCCTCACTAACCCATTTGTCTCCTACCTACTCCCTCAGCTACCAACCACCCTGTCGTCATTCCCTGTTTATGGATGTCACTGCCTACGTCATTGCTCTGTTTCGTTTCTGTTTCATTCTCCCGGGGTTGGACAAGACTCGTCCTCGAGTCAAAAACAACATCATCATCAATGAATGGAGATTGATCTGAAGTTTTATGCTTCAGTAAAAATGACTTGGGCTTATTTTTTATTTTGACGTGTTTATCTGATGGCAAAGGTTCAAGCTGAATCTTCACATCATCCTTCTAGAAGGAATATGTGTTTGCAAATCCGTCGTATAGAACGTGTCGATCATATTGCCAAGGTCTTCCCAGAAGAAGATGACAAGCATCCATCGGAACAACATCACACCAAACTTCATCGTGATACCTTTTACTGATAGAGAAAGTAACAAGGCATCGTTTGGACACTTTTACCGCGGTTCCTTTGTTAAACCATTGGAGTTTGTACGGGTACGGATGGTTGTGAGTTGGTAGTTGCAGCTTTTCTACCATGTAGTTAGAGACTACATTTTCACAGCTTCCGTTGTCGATAATGACGTCACAAACTTTACCTTAAGTAGTGCAGCGAGTATGAAAAATGTCGTGACGTAGCCAAGGCTCTTCTTCCTCTATGGCTGTGTGCAAGCTTCGTCTAATCACAAGTGTTTCACCATAATCAGAAGGAATGACTTCTTCATCAAAAATTGGCTCTTCATCAAGGACCAGCTCTTTATCAGGCATAGAATCCTTTTCTTCTTCAAATATTGCAAAAGTTTCCCCTTCAATAATAGTAACAACTCTGGGGTAGGACATTCTGAAGTGATATGACCGAACCCTTGGCATTTGAAACACTTAGGTGCTTTAGAGCTAAATTCTTTGGTAACCTTAAGTGGAGGCTTACTTGAAGAGCTAGGTTGATATCCTTGTGTGGACTTGCTTGAGGAGCTATGCTGATGTATTTGTGTAGGTTGATGCACCTGTGCTTCATGTCCCTCAAAAGGAATTTCAGTTGAGGAAGACGACTGGTAGAGAGGTCTTCGGATCAACTGCTTCTCAATACGGATGGCTAAACGAATGACGTCGTCCAGAGTCCAGTATTGCTGGAGTTGTACTGGATGGGCGATGTTTGTATTTAATCCTCCTAGATATCGAGCTATTGTTTGCTCCTCCCTCTCTTGTATATCACATTTCATCATAAGCTTCTCAAATTCCCTGGTATATTCCTCTACAGACATAACCTTTTGGCGGAGATTATGTAATTGAAGGAAATTATCTTGATAATAATTGTCGGGGAGAAACTTATGTGAGAGCTCGCGTCGCATCTTGTCCCACATTCTTATCTTGCTCTTTCCTTCTCTTTCACGCCTTCTTTTGAGATTCTCCCACCATATGGAGGCATGTTTCTTTAGTTTGATGGCGACAATTTTAACTTTCTGCTCATCTGGAATCTCTTTATACTCAAAGACTCGTTCAACAGTTTGTAGCCAGTCAATGAATTCATCCGGTTGGAGTCTTCCCTCGAATTCAGGAATGTCTACCTTAATGTTATTAAGGCGGAATGGTTGTTGTCGAGGACGCTGACGGTAGTCAGGGGATGACGAACTGTGGCTATTCAAATCATCTTCTGAGTGGTTTCTACGAGTTTCGAGCAAGGCTTGCTGTTTTGCTATAGTGGCTTCTAGTTCTTGAATCTGGCGTCTCATTTCCTCCATCTCAATTTCATGTCTATTTCTGCGTCTTGGAGGCATTTTGCAGTTTGTCTCACAGGTTATGACTTGGAGTACGCAGCTTATTAGGTACAAGGTAGAAGGGTAGGGGAAGGATTTGTGTATATAGAAAAGTCAGGGGTAAAATAGGAAATTTGGGTAATTAGGGGCAACAATGTGATTTTGGGCAATATCTGGGGGTCAAAATGCAATTTCAAAAAGTTTGGGGGGTCTGAAATGCAATTTTGGCAGAATCTGGGGGTCAAAATGTAGTTTCAGAAATTTCTGGGGTCTGAAATGTAATTTGGCAGAATATGGGGGTCAAAATGCAATTTCAGAAAGTTCAGGGGTCTGAAATGTAATTTTGGCAGAATCTAGGGGGTTAAAATGTAATTTCAGAAAGTTTTAGGGTCCGAAATGTAATTTTGTCTGCAATTTGGGGCAAAAATATAATTTCAGAAAGTTTTGGGGCAGAAATTGTAAATTTTACCAAATTTAGGGGTCAAATTGCAATTTCTGAAAGTTGGGCTGACTGGGATTGATGACGTGGCGGTTATGACACGTGGCAGTCAGTGATTGGACGACGTGGCGCTGACTGGTCAGATAGTGATGACGTGGCAGCTGACTGGGTCGTCTTCAACCTCTGGACTCCGGCGACCGTCTGAAATTCCGGTGACTTTTCCGGCGACGTCCGTGGAGGCGCGTGGAGGTATTTCACGGTGGTGACCGAGGCTATTCCTAGGTTTTTCGGCCTTCTGAACACGATGGTGAGGTCGGTTTCTTCAAAAAACGCTCCGAGAGTGAAAATCCAACACCCCCTTTTTCTCACATTTTTTTTTCTCACCCACTCCTCACTCTTTCGCTCTCTGGCTCTCTAGAACTCAGCTCTGGTACCAAAATGATATAGAAACCAAACTCAAATGTGTTTATTCAAATTCTTGATCAATTCTTTAATGCATTACAATGAAAATATACACCTATTTATACTAAACCAAACTCCTTAAAATAATACAAAGGTCAAAAATTGGTGTGCCTCACTAACCCATTTGTCTCCTACCTACTCCCTCAGCTACCAACCACCCTGTCGTCATTCCCTGTTTATGGATGTCACTGCCTACGTCATTGCTCTGTTTCGTTTCTGTTTCAATGTCACAGACAAAATTTAACAAGGTAGAATCGTAGAAGAGGTGGTTAAGAACCAGTTTGAGCCGAATCAACTTTTATAAATTATTTATAAAATTACAAGTTTTATATTTATTTGTATATTCTGAATCAAATATTGTTCTCTAGGCTCATATAGTATTTCTCGCAATTCTTCTTGATGTCTTCGGAACTTGAAGTATGCTATAGCAACTTTTAGAACGTTATTATGTTGCCTTTCATAGTATTCTGAAACATTCAAATATTATTGTTTAAAAAGCTCTAATTATAATTTATTATCCATAAAGGTCAAAATTATTTTAAATAATTGTTCGGTTGTCATGGAAAGTAATATACCAACGGGGTTAGCCCTTCACAAGCTAACCACCCATTTGAACTTATACTCACTCATGTGTTTGGTTTAAGGGGAGAGGGGGTGGCAAATTATAATTTTGGACAGGAGATACCCAAAATTTACTTTCTCATTTTTTTAAATTTTGGATTCCTGCTTAAAATTTACTGAAACAGAAAAGAAACAGAGCATGAATAACGTAAGGTATGACTGTTGAACAGTGGCTGACGACTTGGGTAGGTGACTGAAGGAGTTGGTGAGGCACATCAACATTAAAACCTTGGATTATTTTTTTTATTTTAATGCATGAATTATTAGTATAAATATATGTATATTTTTATTGTAATGCATCCAGAATTTGAATAAACATATTTGAGATTGGTTCCTATACCATTTTGGTATCAGAGCTGAGTTCCAGAGTGCCAGAGAGCAAAAGAGTGAGGAGTGGGTGAGAAACAAAAAACGTGAGAAAAAGGGGGTGTCTGATTTTCACTATCGGAGCGTTTTTTTAAGTAACTGACCTCACCATTGTGTTCAGAAGGCTGAAAAACCTAGAAATAGCCTCGGTCACATCCATGAAACAGTTCCACGCACCTCCACGAACGTCACCGGAATTTCACGCAGTCGCTGGAGTTCAGAGATTGAAGATGATGACATCATCAGCTACGTCATCCTGATCTGCTGTGTCATCAACAGGTCAGTCACCCGTTGACTGCCATGTGTCATAACCACCATGACAACAATCCCAGTCAGCCCAACTTTCAGAAATTATATTTTGACCCCAAAAATTTGGTCAAAATTAAATTTCAGCCCTAAAACTCTCTGAAATTACATTTTGGCCCTATATTTTGCCAAAATTATACTGTAGCTCAAAAAATTTTTGAAATTACATTTAGGCCCCAGATTTCTGCAAAAATTAAATTTCAGCCCTTGGAAATTACTAAATTGCATTTTGACCCCTATTTGTCCAAAATTTCCAATTTTATCCCTTACTTTTCCATAAATACCAATCCTACCCTTATACCCTTCCACCCTATACTTAATAACTGTGTTCTTTAAGTCATAACCTCACAAGAACAATCCCAAAATGCCTCCAAGACGTAGAAACACACGAAATTGAAATGGAAGATATGAGACACCGGATACATGAATTGGAAACCACTGTACAAACACAGCAAGCCATGTTAGAATCTCGCAGTGAATATCCAGAGGATGATTCACATAACAACAGTTTGTCATCCATTGACTACCGTCGCCGTCCTCAACAGCAACCATTCCGCCTTAATGACATTAAGGTAGACATACCTAAATTTGAAGGAAGACTTCAACCAGACGAATTCGTCGATTGGCTTCAAACCATCGAACAAGTTTTTGAATATAAAGAGATTCTCGATGAGCAGAAAGTCAAAATTGTCGCCATCAAATTAAAGAAACATGCCTCTATATGGTGGGAAAATATCAAGAAAAGGCGTGAAAGAGAAGGAAAAAGCAAGATCCGAAAGTGAGACAAGATGCGACGTGAGCTCTCACGTAAGTTTCTTCCAGATAATTATTATCAAGATAATTTCCTTCAATTACACAATCTCTACCAAAAGGCCATGTCTGTGGAAGAATATACGATGGAATTTGAAAAACTCATGATGAAGTGTGATATCCAAGAGAGGGAGGAGCAAATAATAGCTCGTTATATCGGAGGATTAAATACCAATATTGCCCATCCGGTACAGCTCCAACAATACTGGACTCTGGACGATATCATTCGTCTAGCCATTCGTATTGAGAAACAGTTGCCCAAAAGGTTTCCGTTTCAACCGTCTTCCTCCACCGAAATTCCTCTTGATGGAACCATCCGCACTCGTACAAACTCCAATGGATTAACAAAGGAACCGTGGTAAAAGTGTCCAAACGATGCCTCGTTACTTTTTCTATCGGTAAAAGGTATCACGATGAAATTTGGTGTGATGTTGTTTTAATGGATGCTTGCCATCTTCTTCTTGGAAGACCTTGGCAATATGATCGACACGTTCTGTACAACGGTCATGCAAACACATATTCATTCCAGAAGGATGACGTGAAGATTCAGCTTGAACCTCTACCACCCGATAAACACATCAAAATTAAAAATAAGTCCAAGTTATTTTTACTCAAGCATAAAGTTTCAGATTTATCTCTATTTATTGATGATGATGTTGTTTATGACTCGAGGTAGAGTCCTGTCCAACCTCGGGAGAATGAAACAGAAAAGAAATAGAGTATGAATGACGTAAGGTATGACTGTTGAACAGTGGCTGACGGCTTGGATAGGTGACTGAAGGAGTTAGTGAGGCACATCAACATTGAAACCTAAGGTTATTTTTCTTATTTTAATTCATGAATTATTAATATAAATAGGTGTATATTTTCATTGTAATGCATCCAGAATTTGAATAAACACATTTGATATTGGTTCCTATACCATTTACTCTTTCATTCCTTTTAAATTTTGGATTCCAGCTTAAAATTTAAATACCTTCAACCAAAAAAGGTAATTTAACCCTCTCCCGTCAAACTAAACACACATTCAAATCAGTAATGTTATTTATACTTTTTGAATCACATGAACTTTTATAAATTTTAATATTTTTATGACGTATGTTAATATATTGATTATCATGATACTTTGAAACTATTTACTTTAATTAATTTCATGTTCTTAGAAAGGATGGTAATAACTAAAGAGTGTGTCTTGGACCTGTTGTTATTTTATCACTGGATCACTTGTTAGGAAACTTTTGGTGATTATATTGGTTCCCATTTTTGACAGGAAATTACGTTCGTTCCTTTAAATCTTAGGTATGACTTGAACTCCAGGCCTTTTCTCGTAAGTATGACTTTCTATCGTTCTGTTAGATGAATAACGGAATAGGATACACGGTAACAGTGTGGTGAAATTTTTCTGTTTTATAACCGAAAAGTAACCAGTTAGGCTGAGGGATAAACCCCCGTATTAATGGAATATATCCAGGAATCTGAAATATACGGATACGGGGGGAAAAGAACTAAGGAAGAGATCAAATCATAGAAAAAAAGGTGCGAGAAAAACAACCCAGAGAGTCGGAAACAGAGACCAAGACATAGACTCGGGCAATTCGCGCGGCAAAGGCCATTGCTCTGTGCTCCACTGAGAAGATGAACGGTGGCCCATCTGGTTTTGGTGCGTACTGTCTCTCAGTTTTTTCAACCCAATCATAATAATTTAGGTGTGCTTACTGGAAATATTTTCTCTCAGATTCATAATCAAATGCTTAGTCGTATGTGTTTGTTACAGCTAATGCTCCCGTCACAAGGACTTTCATTATCGCCTCAGCGATTTTCACTATCTTCCTCGGGATCCAAGGTCGTTACAACAGACTGGGATTGTCTTATCAGGTGATCTTTCCAATTTGTTTGATATATTTTTGGTTTCTCTGACAAATTATCTGATGTCAAATAAATTCACTAATTGATGTCAATGCAACCGTGCATTCAAATCGATTCATCTTCGTTAGATTGTTAAATTGAACTGGCCGTTGGGTATTTCAATATGAAAATTGAGTTTGACTCCTGAGGATATTGTTATTAATCCTTAAATTTCTACTTCGATTTCTTTTAGAATGGGCCACTGGTACTGTTTGCTACCATTATTCAGGTTCCAGAGCCAGATTACCTGGCATGCTAATTGTCAATTTGTTATGCAAAGGTCATACAATTTGATCTGACATAATTTTCATTTGGTATAAATTAGAGCAGCATTAGTAGACTCCGTTTTCCTTGTAAGTTGTTGTTAAGATCTTGCTAGCGATAAACAAGTCTGGAGGATGAATATTTACAAATAATTATCTGATTGTTGTTGATCTCCAATAAAAATGAAAGGACTTAAAGACGTGTGCACCTCATACAATTTCTACGTACTCTTACCCCATATTGCTCACTCCCTGGCAGGACATATTTGGAAAGCCTCGCCTCTGGAAATTGATTACGTCCGTATTTGCTTTTTCATCAACTCCAGAGTTGATGTTTGGACTGTTTCTGCTATACTATTTCAGGGTCTTCGAGAGACAGATAGGTTCCAATAAATACTCAGTAAGTCAGTTGTAAGTTTATATTCAAGAGTTTTGGGCAATATCCTAATATATTTCCAGGACCAAGTTTGGCCTGATCAAAGGTTGATGAATAGCTTAGCGTATGTTTAGTTAAGGTTGATGACCTTTGCAAAACCATTTTTTATGTTGCTATTGTCACTGCCATTGTTACCTCCCCGAAATAGTCATTAGTCTAGTGCCATCATTTTGTTGTTAGACATAAAAAATACTTATTATGCTATCATCAACCTGCCCAGGTCTATTTTGTTTTACTTTTCTGCTACCTTACACTAGTTTTATCAACATTTGTGCTCTATACCCTGTATATTATTTTGAAATATCTCCACTCCTTATGCAGGTCTTTATCACATTCTCCATATTAATCTCACTACTGTTTGAGGTGCTTTCCATAGCCATCTTAAAAGGTATTCATTCTCAATATAACATTTTATCTTGCCTTTCAACTCTAGAACCTTGTTTGATTGATCTGTTTTCTATTGCATGTTTTAGTGATAGCTCCTGCTTCATATTTTGTTCCTGCATGGCCCTTATGTTTGTGTGCTTAGTTTCCTTCTCGACAGTTGCTGCCTCTTCTTTTCTTTCATAAGATGCTTTTCCAGCACCAAAATTACAAGAGGTTGTTGCCCATGGTTTGTGTCAGTGGCCTGTATCAGTAAATGGACTTAAGGATGTCTGGCATTGTGCAAGATGACCTATTGAATTTCGTATTAAATGGAATGGACTTTAGGATGTTTGGCATAGTGCAAGATGAGCAGGTTTGTTTGGTAAAATCTAAGTTTTTGATCCTGACAGTTGGAATGAAACTTCTATACAGTTTAGAAAACTCAAGAATTCAAGGTAATCACTTTAGTGTTTTTTAGCTATAGTCTTGCTTTGTGACATGCTGAATGATATGGGCAAGTCTTGCCTAGTTCTTTCAAGGGTCGCATGGGCTACATTATGTGAGAATTTGATAGAACAGTTCACAACTTCACATTGTGAAGCCTTTGAATATTCTTTTAAATTTGCATACTATAGGAATGAAGTTAAAGATTTTATAGTGTGATAAATTCATGTTGCTTTTTGCACAATGTAACAAAGTAGTTTATGTTTCTAAAATTCTTATTGTTCAAGTGTTTTCACTCTTTGCAGATCCTGCAGCAATCTTGGTCACCCCTGGACCTTATGGTCTTATATTTGCTTCGTTCATACCCTTTTTCTTTGACATTCCAGTTTCAACACGGTTTCGTGTAGCTGGTTTCCACTTCTCTGATAAATCATTCATATATCTAGCTGGTCTACAGGTATGTGACAGGTGAATTATGTGCTATTGTCTGTTTTTTAATAAACAATATATGTATTTCATGAACATTCTGCTGCTAAAGATAGTTAATTATATTGCAGCTTCTTTTATCATCATGGAAAAGGTCTCTCTTGCCAGGGATGTGTGGCATCCTTGCTGGTTCCTTGTACCGTCTAAATGTCTTCTACATACGCAAAGCAAAGGTAATTAACAGTAAGAAGATTGAGGTATATTTTAGAAGGGATCAAAATCTCTTGACGCTGCATTTATGATTATATTCAAATCAGTTCCAGAGAGAGAGTTATGACATTCAAAAGACTGCAGATATAGATTGTTATAATGCAGTTATTTGACCACTTGGCTGTTATTGTAATTAATACATGATTGTGTTTTGACATTCTGCATTACAGTTCCCAGAGTTTATTGCCTCCTTCTTTTCAAGGATTTCTTTGCCATCCATGGGGAGCCCTCGTTCAGCATCAGCAAGGAATGTAGCGGGAACTATGCCATCCTATCCAGCTCGCCAGATGGAGGTTAACTTTATTTTTATTTTTTTGGCCATAAAATTTGCCATTATAAATTTCCTGTTTCTCTTGAATCTTTAATTCAGACTGCAATTATCGCAATGGGAGCAGTAAAATTATCTGTATTTCATTTAATTGAGAAATAACTGATAGAAGCAGGTCATGTGTTGACTAACCTGTTAGCTTATAAATCTGATTTATTTTTCCTTTTATTGAAAACAATGTCGGGCAGGAAAAAGAAGAAATCTGGCTTTATTTTTTTTCGTATTATGAAGTGTGTGATGTGGCATAAGTGCCATCAAGCATTTTGGAGTATTCCTGAAAGTTTGGAAGGCTGTTTCCTGTCATTGGTTTGCTACTGAACATTTTGGAGCAGTGTACAGATTATTTAATCAAAATTTCCATCTTGTTAAAACCTGTATTTAGTCCTACATAGTTGAGAACAGTAGCCATGAAATAGATGTAGTAATTTATGACGTATTTGTTTTTGGTTGAACATTTATTGGTCCATGTTTAGGATGAATTATATGGCATCTTTATGATTCTGAGTAGCTGACGATTAAAATTATGTTGGCTTACTTGAGAACAATCTGTTTGTTGCAGAGGAACTACCCTGCTCCAATGCAATCTGTCCCAGAACCAACGGAGGACTCTATCTCTACACTTGTCTCTATGGGCTTTGATAGGGATTCTGCTAGACAGGCACTACTGCAGGCCAGGAACGATGTTAATCTGGCTACAAACATCCTGCTGGAGGCACAATCCCACCAATAAAGTCATGCATAAATGAAAGCCTAATTGTTTGTATATTGACATATGGAAGCCACACCATGAAATGAAGTCCTGGAAGCTCGCTGATTCTGATGTGAGGATGGTCATGGTAACTTCGGACATTTTTTGATACCATCCACAACTAGGGTTCCTCCTTTTCTTTCCATGCCTCCTGTTCAAAGTTCAGTTTTGTCCCCCACCTTTGCTTGAATCTTTAGAAATCCATTTCAGGATTAGACTTGTTGGATGAATGAGAAATTAGGAACCTGTACAAATCACTCATACCATATGAAAAATATGCTCATATCTTTAAATGTGAATCAGATAGCTGTAGTGACTGGCTCTTGTGCGCAGATTGTTCTGGCACATACATGCTTCTTATTGAGAATGCACTGTGGTCTGCCTCAAGTGTACAGTGATTACCCCCCCCCCCCCCCTTTCTCCCGATCTTATCGTCTCTTTTATCTCTAAAGAGAAAAATTTTTGTTGGCTGGCCAGGAGGAAGGTGTTCCTCAATATGATGATTATTGATCTGGCTTCTCTTCAATGGTCAAACAAATGGTTTTTGTCAGGGAGGTGTTTGCCTGGAACTTGAAAGGTGGATTTAAGATTCCTCCTGTGATGAGATCCTAACCTAATATAATCGCCTCATCATTCTTAGAAGGCTTGATTACGTATGTATAGGACTTGTTAAACGCCATTAGTTACTGGCAACGATACTACATGCGTGTTATCAGAGGACCTGTTAAACGGCATTGCGTATGTATGCTGTGGTCATATCAGAGGACTTATTAAACGCCATTAGTTACTGACCCCTATCCTACACGCTGGTCTTCTGAATGCGATCATCTTGAAGGCTTGCAAGGGTAATCGAATCGTTTGCTCAGCACATAGCGCTGCTCTTCTTGGAGTCTAGATTTAGGTGCAATCTACTTTAGATATTTATTTAAAAGTGAAAAAAAATGAAGAAAGTAAAACAGAGAATAGAGATTTAGTTTGTATCAGATAAAAGTTAAAAAAAAAAAAAAAAATTTGATGACTAAGGTTTAAAATAATAAACAATTTGTATGTTTCCAAAGGTTTTCCCGACGTGAGTGTTAGGCCAGTTGCGGCAGTGATAAATTGCATTTTTATAACTTGCTTTTGGGGTTTGGTTATATTTGAATGCACGACAATGATAAATAATTACATCTTTTTTCTAAACAATTATAAAAATCGTATTACAAACAAAGTTTTTAAAAATAATTCAAAACGCATTCCATTCCGCTAGTAGGCTACACATGTATTTTCTATCTATTTCTTAGATTTAAACAAGATATCTTTCTCCATAAATTGCACGATACCCATTTACTACTGCTCACTCTGAAACAATCAGCCTGGCATTTCCACGGCTGAAAATATAAATAAAGGGTAGAGACAAGGCAGGCAGGAAATTTAACGGTTATTGATGGCTCAAAACTCTTACTCCGACCAATAATTCCAGAAGCTCTAATAAATTCATCTTGTATCATGAATTATCTTATTCTTTACACTCGAAGTGAGCATATATATCCATACACACACACACCATAAACGGGGGGCATGAAGAAATCCCTTGGTGCACTAAATAAAAACCAGCAAGCAATCAAGCCCAAATATAGAAAATAAATTTTGTGCATGAAGTTGGTGGTCATAAAGTGAAAAGTTAGATAGGGCTTGCGTCCACGCGGGACTTGTGGATCTGAAAAGCAGGGGTTATCCAGCTTCCGCAGCTGCATTGTATGCCAAACCAATTGAAGTTTCCCAAGCGGGCGTCACAATGGGCACAGCTCAACTTCCCCTCCGATGCACCTTCCTCAACTGAATTAAGATATACACCATGCATCAGTAAAACAAAACTCGGATATTTTATGCATATGTCTACTTATTGCATATGTGACATGACCAAAAGTACCTAAATTTTAAAATTGATCGCGGAAGTACCATTTTGCATGTAACGTAAGCAGTTCGCTCCTAACGGCCATGACGTTTCCTTTTTTATTTCTATTATTTTTTTTGGGATGCAAAAATTAGTTGAATGAGTGTTTACCTGCTTTCATCCATTGTAGTGGCTCAACGAATATGGAAGAACACTCGGATTCATTGTATTTGTTAAAGAGGCTGTCACGTTTCCACTTGTGCCACTCACTGGATGTCTCACCTTCGCCGGGAACATGGCCTACAACATGTTCCTTCAATGCAACCACACGCCGGCACTTCTTACAGCGATATGTAGGACTGCGATTATTTCCTGCTCCTGGAGCTCCTCCTACTTCTGAAGCAACACTAACAGGCATGCCAGGATCAGCTCCAAGTCTAGTACTGTCTATTCTCACCCCCGAGTTATAATTCTCACCTGAAAGAACAAGATAAAAATAACTTTTCCCTGGATGACACAAACTAGAAGAGACCTTTCTAAATTTTAAAGATCAAGGCAGACAAAAAGATTCATGATATGAACACCAAAGTATGGACAAAACAGGAATAGCCAGAACAATTACTACTCAGGAAACAGGAGATATTTAACATATGAATGTGAATCATTACACTGAGAGAGCCAGATATAATTTAACCACCCAAAGAATCACAAAAATGCAGTAGAATGCTCTTAGGAAGGATTCCCAATTAATTTCCCCAGAAGAAAAATGCAAAAGTTTCATAAGCTTGAATAAAGAAACTACTACATTTTCACTGCCGAATACTGCATGTCTAAATAATTTGCAAGGAGGAGCAACATTATCATCTACCCTTGACCTACACTCAAGTTTAGTTGCATAGGCATGGTGGTTGCTGCTTTATTTACTAACTTCTTTTATTCTTTTATTTCTATTTTAAAAAATAAGAGCAGAGCAAATTTTAAACACAACAGATGGCCTCTGGACCAGGTATTATGGCAAGAGGGGATAACCAAACAGAACTGTTCTTTTAAGCACTTGAAAAGAAAAATACCACTTCACCAATGATGAAAACATCAGTACCAGTAAGTGGCAACGAAATGTAAATATTGTCTCTCAACTCTCAAGAACCCCTCTCAGGAGAATTGAAAACCATGATTTGTCACCCAAAAAAAAAAAAAAACCATAACTTTTAAGCTTCCCTTCTAATCAATCTATGGCCCAGCCCACTATTTTATTAGATAAGTGAAATTCCGATATTTCTGAGTTCGAGAAATAGCCTATCTACTATATGTCATGCTAGTATTAAAACCTAAAAAGATATGAGATACCAAAACAGCAGGGCAGACAGAATCAAAGCCATACCCAATACTTTCAAGCGAAAGCGCCTGTACATAGAGCTAGAGCGATCTACCTTAAAGCCCATCTCCTCAAACATTTTTAACTGAAATAGATAAAAAAAAACTTTAAAGAATGTCATAATTCTGATTGGTAGAAGATGCGTGTGTGTAGAAGAATCTGCACCATTTATTATGAAGTTTCATTGCACACCTGTTCTAGAAAACCATCATTTGGGCAAACAAATTCACAGCTCTTCCTTAATGATTGAAGGGCATCTGCAGGCACAGAAAAATAATTGTCAAGACATGGACAAAAGGACAACTAAATCTGAGAGACACAGATACTCGAATACATCCAGCTCAGAAAAGAAAGGAAAAACAGAGGTGTGGTAAAGAGATACTCTAATCAATAACAGAACTGATGGTGATACGGGGAAACAGCTAATATATTTTTTTCTCATCCTTTTTCATATGGGAGGAGGTGATGTTTGTTGTGGGAATCTGCTGGTTCAGTTGCCAGTTCCTTGAAATATTGTTTAGCAGGGTAAAGATACAAGTAGATTTTGTTGTCAAGAATATAAACTAATACAATTAAGGTATATTGAAGTAGATAGCTACTTGCATGTACCAAAATGTAGTCCCTGAAGACTTTACACAACGTAGTGGTTCACACCTTCTTGAGACATATGTTCAGATCTCATCAGATAAGCTGTAATGATTGCTGCACTGTAATGAACACACGCAAAGAAGGATGTAAACCCTTGAGTGTAGGCAGTTCAGAAAAGTGGAAAAGCAGTTACAATATAAGCCAATGCTGGACCATTTCTGAAATTAATCAGTAGAGACATGAAAAAACAAACTGCAAAAGCCAATTTTGTAGTTGTATGTATGTACCTAAGCATTATTAAAGGGGCATAAGAAAAAGGCCTAATGATATATATCTAAATTCTTGTGATAAAATTCAAATAAAATATAACATCAGAATAAAGCTTAACAATTATTTCTCTTTCTATTTTATTTTTAATGGGAGACAGAAAATATTAGGAGTCAATTAAAAAATGATCAGATGTTCAGCACTGGAATTTGGTAGAATTATTATACATCTCCAACTCTTATTCACAGTCATAACCTTAAAATCTTCTGAGGTTGTGATATATTAAATCAATTACCAGCTACTTCAGTATTATATTAACAGTAAGTTGACACAAATCCCATAAAATTTCTCTAGCTCGGAAACTAGTCCTTTACTTAGCCAAACTGTTGTCATTCTTCCGATCATTGTGGATTGGTGATGGCACTCCATATTTTCTTAAGTAGTCTCGCGCTGACTTTAATTTAAAACTCATCTTTTGTTCCAAATCACTGCATGTGAGAAATTCATGTAAATGGCTTTATGATGCATCCCTTTAAAAATTAAATTGATGGTGTTACTTCACTTTCATATAGTTCCATAACATTATATAATTCATGTAATCAAGTAATATTATATAGTTACCCTCTTAGAGCATCTCGCTGTTGTCAGCTGTGCCAGTCCAAGCCTTTAATATCAATACACAAATCATGCAGGGGCGATATAATCAAACCAACTCCGATTTATTTGCTTGTTTATTAATTATTGACCCTACCATCATCCTGCTCGATTGCATCATCTTAACCATTAGAACTGTAAAGCTAGGGTCAGAGATGCCGGGCATAAGCTGAGAAGGAAAATTGACATATGCCTCTAGACTTCTCTCAAATTCTCACTCAACTATTTTCGTCGAGCAAATTGAATAATCAAATCAATTAAATGATCAAGCATATTGAAGAAAATTGGTTATATAATACAAATGATACCTTCTTGATACTCCAGCAAAGCAGTGCACCAAAACAGAACCATCTTTCCTACTTCGATCAATAAAATTGAGGCAAACATCCAAGTAATCCAAGATATTTTCATTTTCTGTATCCCTCAGAGGGACAGCCATCCTGACGAACTTCAAATCCTTACCTGCATATTCCAACGAGTACAAAAGGTTGTCCGGTGACAACGGACTCCTTGATATATCACCCAGGTCGTCGTCGTCATCAGGAGCACCACCATGACTACCACCCACATATACCTTCTTAATTTCCTTTGCCGGGATCGTTAGGCTACTTCGCCATTCGGAAAAGAATGAAATTGAAACAGAGCTAAGAACGGATAACATATGCGTGATTTCATCGCTATCATTTTGAAGGATCTCCGCAGCGTCACTGATATTACCAACAAATAATTTCTCTCGGACAAGGTAAGGCATGACCACAGGGGTTTCCAACACCGTCTCCTTTCGCTGTCAAGTGTAATAAATATATATATATATATATATATATATATAACTGAGAATGCTAGCCCAAACTGATTGCTCAAAAATTGAAAGAAAATTTCAACTCAATAACTACGACACGATATAAAATGTATCGAGTTTGCCACCGGTAAAAAGAACTGGTTGCTTTACCAGCTTGCTATATGCTGGCCTTCCCGAACATCAACTAGTTTACTCAGCGACGCAATTGTCAATAAAACACTTAAACATAAAATCACAACCTAAAAACAACACCCTCTAGCTCCTTTTTATTTTAAAAAAAAAAAAACAGAGAGAGAGAGAAACTAAAAATCTCGCCAACTAAACCGGGACAGTATGAGAAACACAACAAAAGTACACCATCACAGAAAGTGAAAGAACAAAATCAAAATCCAGAATGAAATACCATAAAATTATAATCGGGAACAAAACAATACACTTTATCTTCGATGTATTAAAAATCGATGAAATAATTATGGAACCTGAAGAATCGAAAATTTCCAGGGGACTGCTGAATTGCACTGCTAAGTGCTTAGGCTAAAATCGTCAGAACCTGCCTGGCGTTCGAAATAGCGCTACGCACGTGTAAGAAACTACAATTGACCGCGTTGGCACGTGGCGCTTAGCCTATGGATGCGGGCCATTTGTACTTTTTGGCGATTCCAATTCTAATCCTCTGCCACGTGGAAAGATCGAGTACCTTGGTGAGTTTGATCGAGTGCGTCCTATTCGACCTTCACTCGCATCACATCCTTGTTATTATTGAAAAACTTGGTGGTCGCTGCTTGCTGGTGCATCGAAGAGTTTGATGTTTGGAATAACGATTATAATATTTTAAAATATTTTTTAATTATAATTTATAATATATAAAATATATATATAAGAGGAATTTTATTTCAATTTTTATAAAAAATAATTTATAAACAATCCAAATATCAAACCAAACATGCCCAATCAGCAGTGCCCAAAAATTTATTAACACAGAGCGTAATGAGAAACGTCCAATGAGAGACAACAAGAGGCGGAGGGATAAAGCGTACCAATGAGAGACGTCCAATATTTTGGTAATGAATTTGAGGGGCTGTTTGGTAGAAGTAGAAGAGGGAAAATATGTAGGACTTGGATTTTTAAAAAAATTATAAATTGGAATTATAAAATTATAATAAAGATATATAAGATATAAAATAAAATAGTAAAAATAATTAATTAAAATTTTATAACTCACTTATCTAATTTTTTTATATCCCACTCATGAAAATTTTCCCACCCTTTCTTTTCCCTCCATTTCCGTCCTCCCACACAGCCCCTGAAAGGAGAGAACGAGACTAGAGGGACTTGTCACAGCAAGCTGTGAGTGGCAGTTCATTGAGGCAGAAGGGACAGTATGACATGGGGCTGTCCACGTCAATGAGCACCCCATTTCTAAGCAGTTCCTCCAATCCAGTTGACACACGTCACAAAGTAGTGTGTTAATTGAAGCACCCATGTGGGGCCTACATGCCTGCATGTTGCCTCCTTTTGTTATCAAGCAATCAGTGTCGTAGAACTGATAATGATATTATTCCTCCAATGATGACGGAGGTAAGTGTCCAACATTCATTAGATTTGGCCCTCCATCCCTTTAGAGGCTTGGAAATCCATCTCCGCCACTTTCTTTTCACTCTCCCATTTGTGACTCTGTGTCTTATTTACATACACACACATACGAATACGAATACCTATATTTATATAGGATAAAGCTAACATTCTTATCCTGATATTATCACTAGATTGATCAGCTTTTTGTCGATATATAGGTGGTGTGAAGATGGAAGATGGACTAAAGATATTCATGCGTTATATTGAAGATTACTCTTTTATCTGAAAGTAAATCCTGATACCAACGCAGGTTGGCATAAGTGGTAAAGGGTTTATATTCCCTCAAGCGCTCTAATCCAGGATTCAATCATTGGGGCGGCTTGTATGGAAAAAATCTGTTTGGGAGGGTCGCCTCCATCTTAGACCCGATAGTACCTAAGGGATTAGTTACTGGACTCACTCCAATAGATACCATGCGTAGCAAAAAAAAAAAAAAAAGAGGTAAATCCTGATGAATAACTTTATTACCATCCCAACCCAGAGTGAGATGCTTGAACATATTCGCAGACTACTGTACGATCATGATGCGAAAATTCAATTACAAGTAAGTGATAATTGAAACAAACTGGTGAGGAATAATAGAAGTTAACGTTTGCATAAAGGGATGGAAGGAATCTGATTCTAACAATTGTGCCACAAAATGGCGCATAAGGAGGGAAAAAAAGGAGATACTCCGGTTGATATGGGAATGTGGGTTTCATTTGGATGAACCGAGTCAAACAACGAAAGAACATTGGATAGATTTTTCCCTTTGCCTTCAAATGAGCGATGTCAGTCCCATAAGCTGTCATATCTCCATTATCAATCTAGTGTTACTATCGGGATAATAAAGTCAGCTTTATCCGATATATGCAGGTATACGTATGTATATCTGTATTTATACCATAACCACTTAACTATTATGCCTCATAAATGTAAGAGAAACCGTTACGTTTGCCTCAATGCAATGTAACGCCTTGACAGGGTCGCAAGGAAAAGTGAGTTGAAGCTTGCGATTAGCTATGCTTTTTACATGGGGTCAGATTTGATTATTCGGAAAAGAAAAATGGATATTGTTGCCTTAATGATCAAGAATAGAACAATCTAGTGGTGTAAAGTCGGTTAGACTTCTCTAAGTTCGAGTTCAAATTCTAAAAGAGATATTTAGAGAGGAGCATCCACAAACTCCGAACAGAATACCAGATGATAATAACAAAAAAAAAAAAACAGGCAGTGTGCACCATTAAAATAAACAGAGGCCACATCACCTTCACAGTACTTACAAATAACTAATTATTGTTACCTTACTGATCAAGACTTCACAAGAAGACAAGCGAACAACGTCAATAAAATAGATCGTGTTCACATCTCCTTCACTGTGATACATTTCTTAACATATGAATAACGAATAAATGTAATTTTGCATGTCTGGCCAAAAAAATGTAATTTTGTCTGAAACTTGAGACAATTTACAACTCTAAGTAATCAGCCTATATTTCTCAAAACCCAGAATTTCTGTCTGAAAATTTAATAACAAAGTAATTTCAGTATACAGGGAGAGTCAGTGTTAGCATGTATTTTCATCCTTGGTGTAAACAGGTATCTGCCACTTTTTAGTGTTCTTTTTGGCGTCATCAGTAAGGCTAAGATCTGTCTCATCTTCCTTGTATGTTTTTATGAACGTTTTGGCACCCATGAGGACGAGCCTCTCGACCATGAATAGCTGGTAATTGTTCTCGATCAGGGGATTCAGTAGGTGGCTATAATTTGATGAATAGGCCAGTATATACCTGCGAAAGTGATTCACCATCAAGATAAACTATCAGGCTTTGGCAAAAGAAATTCAAAAATGGCAGATTGGCATACTACAACCTCAAAAGAATCGTTTAATCAGAAAACAAGGCCACAAGAATAAACAAAACTGCTTAGGCAACCGTCCTTGGCAACATTAAGCAGTGAATATATCTATAACATATACAAAACCTATAAAATCAACTCCATCCACCAATAAACACAAATTCAAACTTCTACAAGACCATTGGGATGATATGCACAGCCAACCTCAAATATACGGAACGGATTTTCAAATAGGACCACAAGATGCAAGAGAACAAATCATGAGAAGCAAAATTAACATGTTATACTTTATTTTGCTTCCTTAATTTCATTAAAGCAATACAAACTAGTTATAGCCAGATCCTCCAAAGTAAAATTGGTTTTAAATTCTATCAGGAGATGATGGAATAATTTCATATACAAGATAGCTTCCATACAACAACAAAAAAACCTTATCCCACTAGAAGGGTTGGCTTCAAGATAGCTTCCATAATTTCAACTTTTCAGGACCCCGTATGAAAATGAGTATGACTACCTGACAGAAAGCGGTGAAAAAAATCCAGGAGTCCTCTCATTTGAAGCAATAAACAAGGTTCTTCCAGTGGGGACCCATTTTGCAATTCTGCAAAGAATAAACTCAGGCCGTGTATCCCTGTCAAGGTGAGGAGTCAGGCTCCTCTCAACCCCGAATCTGTCCTTCCTTGTCTTCAATTTATCACCACGACGAACATGGATGGCATCATAATCTCCAAGGTCTGCTTTGATCTGTGAACAAGAATATGGTTAGAAACCAATTAGTGTTAAAAAGGCATCTTTAGTGCGTAAAGCCCAGGTATTACATATCCAGCATACAAGTATCAGGGTCATTATAATTTTTGGCATCATGAAGTGTGCAGAACCTCGTCTACTGGTAACCTAAAATTTTCATTGAGTTTGTTCCAAACTATCACTGTCAAGAAATTGACTGTAGCCCACTATCACTGACGTTTCCATGAAGCAGGAAGTCAAAACAACCAACTAACCATTTAATAGCTAACTGATGTAACTTAACTATGGTACCATTGAGGAGCATATTAATGAAACAGAAGCACGTGCTCACAGAGTCTTGACAAAAGTAGGTATTCTTAAGCAACATTCAATTATAACTCATATAATTCACTAAATAATTAATATCTTCAGTAAAATCATTTCAGACTCAAGTAAATATCCTCCAACTCCAACTCATCATTTTGACCCCACCATGTGATAAGTAGGCTTTTTGCATTTCATCGTCAACTTTTTTCCCCTGCCCTTCCTACCCCTATTAACCATCAGAGAGGAAGACAACAAAGGGACATGGAAAGAAAAATCACATCAAAAGGGAAAGACATCATTTTGCTAGTGTAGTCAAGATTTGGGTGTAGTAAGAGAGAAATTCCATGAGTGGGAGTAAGAACACATCCCAACAAACTGTTTGCAATTAAACAAATACTCCAAATTGCACGAACCAAAACACACCAGTTTGTTAATTCCTGTGAGTTCCAAATGGTATGAACTCTGACCATCTCTTACTGAATCCAAGCTCAGTGTAGTCACTGTCACAATCAGCTTTTGAATGAACAACTACCAATGATTCAGTGAGGGCATAGTGACAGATTTACCTGAATTCAGACACTCTCTTAAAGCTCAAAAATCAGTTGGCTTTCATCAATAGGAATCTACCCCACACCCCTAGCATTCTTCCTTTTCATTTTCTATGATATAATGGGATTGATGCAATTGAACAACTTGAATGAATTAGCAAAACACTAGATGTGCTCAAAAAAATTACATTACTAGTATTAAGTAGTGAACATGCTTTGAATAGGCTTGCAAGTTTCAAGGTTTGGTTGTATACTCCTTATTATTCTAACCAGCAACCAAGTGCAGAGGTTACAAATTTTCACGTGCCTGAAACCCAAGTGCTTGATGCTACATCTTCCCATGACAATTTGTAAGTTTTTAACAAAGCAACATCTCCAACTCTGATAATGAAAGAGCTAAAAATATCCACACAATAAATTCTCAATTATTGTAGTCTCCAAGCAATAAATTCGAAATCTATTTTACATACAAATGTGAAATACTGCATGGGAAAATAACCAACTTAATTGAGAAAACCTAAAGAGAGTACATATCAAAATCACCTTTTCAGCTGCGTCTCTGAGCTTCCTTGCCGCCATTGAGGGCAAAAATGAATATGGCAACATTACAGAACTTCGTTTGTTACGATCCTTGCATTCCATAAACCTGGATGATAGTCACTAGTAACTCAGCCAAAAAGGGGGCAAAAATCAAATGAACCCCTTTCACAAGAAAATACAGGTCAATAATACATATGGCAATATGACCAAAAGTTCACGCTGAAGTAGGAAAGAATCTTCAAAAAGTTTCACTAAGGCCATTATAATGAGTTTAATGAACATTTTATACCTTAAAAATTCCCATCTACTAACAAGGGTCAAGATCATGCATGTGTTCATCAAGTATACCATATAATTGCACTACATAGAAATGAATTTTCAAAATCCTTCATTTTCCCAAGTTGACATTCAAATGTTGTGTTCCTACATATATTGGATGACAGAAAATTCTGATTCATATTACATCCAAATATTCCCTACTCTCCATCCCATAAGTTAATCAACCTTGAATCGTGATATAGTCATATAATAAGCTGTAGTTTATCATTCAGGAATCTGATTCTAAGAAGCCCGGATGACTAAGAAAAGGAAAGGGAAAGGGAAATGAAGAGATATGGCTGGATGATTTACCAAGAAAGAGGGCTGGCAGTTCTGTTTATGAGCAAGAGATTGGAGAATTTATTATTTTCTTTAAGATTAATGCGGCTAACTCCTTCCACATGACCAGCTCCCTGTGCTCCCAACTTCAGGCTTGTCGATAGAACCCGATACCACTCTTTCGAATTGTCCAAAATCACAGGGACAGTCTCAGATATGAGGTCTATATCATATAAAGTGTCCATGGAACAAGAACTTGCTTCCCAACTGCAATACAAATACAGCTAGTCAAGTCAAATGATCAAACAATTTGCTTTTTTAAACTATAACAATGTGTATACTAGACACACAAAAAAAGAAAGTATAACCATACACATACTTAGACAAGGCTAACGTTCATTTCTTAAACCGAAGTATAATTTAAAGCAGAAAAGAACAGCTCCGCCTACTCTCCTTCTATAACCACTGAACCAGCAGACAAGAAAACTTCAAAGCAACTCACCTTGCCTCTGAACTGGAAGTACTGGACAGCTGAAAGACCCCTTTCTTATTATGCATTGGATTTATACACATCCTTGATGGCATGACAAAAGTTCTGCAGCAAAAGTGGTCAAATTAGGTGAGAAACCTACACACCCACAAAAATTTAGCCAGAACAATGTACATAGAGCAAGTCGAGTTGGTAAATACCACAGCAGATTGAAAAGTTTAATTTTGGAAACTAATGACACTGCATACAACAACCGTATCAAGATAGAGAACAGGCATTTGACCAGAAGTGTCCAATAAAAATAAAGCACGCATTCAAGAGATGATCTTAGACTCGCAGATCGATCTGTAATTATTTGGGCAGGTCCATGAAATATATATATATATATAGAGAGAGAGAGAGAGAGAGTTTTATTTCATAAGATGATTAAGGCGCGGGACTATCTTCTTAAGCACGCCCAGACTTGCATTGCGAGTCACTGTCAGTTCAACAGACCAAGACTATTAAATTAGGGCAGTTACATCCTTTCTTATCTGAATTCACTATTGTCGTTAGTATGCATAAGGTTCATACACTCCAGAAAACGTTAAGGAAAGGTTAAGCAACATAAGACATAAGAAAAACCTCTAAGAGAACTCAGTGCGGAGAACACAAATGCATCGATGCAGGTACCTCTGAAGATACACGGCCTCTTCAAGGGCACACCGGAGGCTGGACTCCTGATGACCCAAACCCGCGCAAGTTTGGCAGTGTTTTCCTGGGCAGTCAATTCTAGTGCCCCAGTACAAATACCTTTCATGGCGCCCCTGTTTCACCTCGTTTTGAAGGGATATTGAGATGAGCGGTGAGGATCCGGTTGTGGAAACCAGAGAGCGACACAGAAACAATATCGCGATTGCGGTAATTGCCAAGGCAAGTAGGAGAATTGGAGATCTGAATTTAGGCTTATCCTTTGGAGTGACGTGAATTGCCATTCCAAGTCACAGAAACGGCAAAAGGAGGAAGCGTTTCGGCTTGCCGCGAGGGATTAAGTACATTATCAAGATCAGCACGGAGAACATGGTCCCATGCTTTACCTGAAATCAAATTATACTTTCAGGAATTCAGATTATTAGCAGATCTTGTTCCATCTACGTGGGCCTATAGGCTATAGGTGAGAGACGGTGCTTTCACTTCTCAGGGAAAATGCTCCAGCTGTTTATGAAAAGATATGCATTCTGTATAAACTGTACCTTCACCGTAATTCTCAATTATTGGAATTAAATTTTAAAAATATATAGATTACTTTATTTTTTTTTTTAATAAAAATTACTCCCTCAGTTAGGACGAGGAGGGAGATAATTGGAAAAATCTTATTTAAATATCATTTCAATTAGCAAAATCCATGAAAGTCCTTTATAACTTGAAAAAGATAGAAAAGTGATATGGGATGTATCGAGGATACTGAAGTTTAAGGTTAAAGACCAAAATACCTCTTTTAAAATTTGTCTCACACATGAGGTGGCTGCTGTGGAAAAAAACCAAAGAAAAAAAAAACATAGTTGAAGAGTGGTGTCTATAGAGCAACGGTGAAGGTGAAGAACGAGGCGTCGGTCAAGATTGAATCGGACAAGTGTAAGTAATTTTCTGAGAAACATAATCTTTTTTGGATGAATCGGACTATAACCATCTTATCGTCATTGTTCATGTTGGTGGGTATTAGGTGTGGTTTGGTGGGTCAGAGGGTGCATGAACAGTAAATTGATGGGCAGTCACGTGGTGTATAGAAGCTAACTTATTTGGGGTGTGAATTAGGGCTATGAAATGACGATGGTGTTGCGATTGTAGGTTATTTATGGTAGTTTTGGTTGTGAGTAAGTGGGTTTATAGGTTTAGCGGGATTAAATGTTCGGACTTTACGTAACTACGGCGACATCGACGGTGTGGTATGAGTTATTTATATCTTGGGTCTTGTTAGCTGTAAGAGAGAGCATGATGAAGAGGTTATTGATTTGAAATAGGTAGCATTGAGTTAATGTGATGACTGACAATTGAGTAGATGTAAGTGGAATGAATAATTTGTAATGATGATGTCATAAGCATGTCTGTATGTGTATGGTAGTTGTTATTATTACCACATCTGGTTTGTTGTCAATGCCATTACAGAATTTGTCATTACCATTACTAAATTTGTTATTAGCATTAACAATAATAGTAAAGGCAATAATTCATTTTGTCAGGCAATAACTCGCATAACTTAATTGATAACAAGGAAAAACCGTTGCTCAATCATTTGGCACATGTTGTTATAAGTTAGTAATTTTTGTAAAATCCATTATAGACTTTGTCAATACCTTTACTATTGTTGTGAATCCTAAAACGGATTCTGTTAAGAGCAGCAGTAAGTTAGCCAAATCGTTGAGAAATGTATGCTGTCATGACACGGGTGTGGAGTTGGAGGTTAAATACTTAGTAAAGGCTTAACTTTATTATTAATTGGGAATAAAGTGATATTATCAAACATATTAATGAAGTAGTCAATGGTCCAAGAAGGTGTGTTGTGGGAAATTTTTTTTAGTGATGAATTTTCATTGGTATGAGACTAACAATGGTATGAAATCTGAATTTTTTCTTGCAGGTTATTATGCAAGATGGCATCAAATATTCAAACAACACCTTATTTAAAGTCACTTATATGTCTTTTCCACGTTGGGGGAGTTTGTAAGTAAGTTGAAGGTGAAGTTAAATATAGTGCTGGGAGTGTGAGGCTAAAATCAATGAAGGAGGGGATGAAAAATGAAGAATTGAGGGTAATGATAGGAGAATGGTTTGGTGTAGATGGGCATAGGTGCGATATTAAATATACTTTGAGCTTTGATGAAAAGATATTAGTATATCTGATCGATGATTTTGAAATGAAAAATATGTTTCATTATAATGATAGTAGTGCACATGTGAATGTAGCATGTAAAGGAAGTGATAATGAAGGAAGGGTCATGGATGATACAGAAAAGCAAGTGTCAATTTTTTTTGTTACATAAAAAGTTATTTGCTATAGTGTTTTTGGTAATATGTGTTCACAACACTTATTAATATCCATGCAAGGTTAATCAATTCTTAAGAGCTGCGGAGCAAATGTCGTACATTGATGAGGCTACGTATTATGGAATGAATGATGAATTTGTACAAAATGAGTGCAACGTAAGACCTCTTCTTAGCCTTCCATATGTAGTTGAGAGCGTACCAACACCGATGCCAAAGATAAACTATAAGAAGTGGATGAATTTATTGGTGGAGTAAATCAAATGTTTGCATATGCGGATGATTTCAAGAAGGTGCTGCACAAGTTCAGTATTGCGTACAAATTTGAGTACACATATGTGAAGAATTGTAGAGATTGTGTGTATGTTAAATGTAAGGTTGAAGATTGTCCATGGAGAATAACTGCAAGGGTAATTGGGAAGAGCACTCTTTTTGTACGTGTGACAAGATACACCAAAGAACATGTTCATACAGCCTAACACAATCTTGATGTGACATACGCTCGAAGTACTAGCTTGACATCATCAATTATCATTGATGAGGTTAGAAATCACACAGACAAGCGTGCAAATAAAATAAGGAAGAGTTGGGCTAGAGATTATGGAGTGCAATTGACATATAAGCAAACATATAGGACAAAGGAAAAGGCTATGGAGGAAATTCATGGTAGACCTGAACAGACATACATGTTAATACCATGGATATGTGATCGCTTAAAGCAAAGTGATGACAAGACTATAGCTGAATAGGTCGCTGGTGGGAGGAACACCTTTGAGCGTGTACTTATAGCCTACAACTGTTGTATAGAAGGGTTCATTGCTAGTGCTAGACCTGTATTGTACATCACCGCACTTATTATTTCCATTGAAATTGTTGTTAATGGTGACAATTGATGTAATTAAAGTATACATTAAGGAACACCTTCTTTTGGGTTTATGACTTCTATGGATTTGGTGTAGGTAGAATGAGTAATTTTAAATTTTTTATTAGCAATGTATTTGGTAGTTGCTGTCAGTAAGAATCCGGTGTTTTGTAAATTTCATTACTGCACTTGTCATTCCCATTATTACTTTCGTTAATGGTGACAACTTATTGTAATTAAATTATACATGAAGGAACACCTTCTTCTGGGTTCATGACTTGTATGCATTGGGTGTAGGTGGAAAGAGTAATGTTAAATTGTCATTTGAACCCTTTATTTGATAGTTGCTGTCATAAATATTTATAGTTTTTGTCAATGTCAGAACAAAACTTGTCATCACCATTATCAAACTTGTCATTCATATTACCATTATCGTCAAAACCATTAAAAATTTCGTCATTCCCCAAAGTGAATTTTTCACATGCCAGGCTTTTTTGGCTAACACTCACAATGTTGGTGAGACTAAGTTGTCATTCTCATAACCATTATCGTCGAACACATTATAAACTTTGTCATTTACATTAACGAATTTGTCAGTGTCCCCCCTTTCTGGGCAAACACTTCTACACATAATGTTTGGAAATATTCAGTTGTCATTCTCATTACCATTCTCGTCAAACCAGTTACAAACTTTGTTAGTTTCATTACTAAATTTGTCAGCGTCCCCCCTTCTGGGCAAACACTTCCATACATAATATTTGGAAATATTAAGTTATCATTTCCATTATCATTCTCGTCAAACCCGTTACAAACTTTGTTAATTTTATTACTGAATTTGTTAGCGTCCCTCCTTCTGGGCAAACATTTTCACACATAATGTTTGGAAATATTAAGTTGTTTTTCCCATTACCATTTTCGTCAAACCCGTTACAAACTTTGTTAATTTCATTACTGAATTTGTCAGCGTCCCCCCCTTCTGGACAAACACTTCCACACATAATGTTTGGTGTGACTAAGTTGTTATTTTCATTACCATTCTCGTTAAACCCGTTACACACTTTTTTAATTACATTACTGAATTTGTCAGCATCCCCCCTTCTAGGCAAACAATTCCACACATAATGTTTGGAAATATTAAGTTATCATTCTCATTACCATTCTCGTCAAACACGTTACAAACTTTGTTAATTTCATTACTGAATTTGTCAGCGTCCCCTCTTCTGGGCAAACACTTCCACATATAATGTTTGGAAATATTAAGTTGTCATTCCCATTACCATACTCATCAAACTCATTACAAACTTTGTTAATTTCATTACTGAATTTGTCAGCATCCACCCCTATTGAGCAAACACTTCCACATATAATGTTTGGTGTGACTAAGTTGTCATTCCCATTACCACTCTCGTCAAACCCGTTACACACCTTTTTAATTACATTAGTGAATTTGTCAACATCCCCCTCTTCTAGGCAAACACTTCAACACATAATGTTTGGAAATATTAAGTTGTCATTCCCATTACCATTCTTGTCAAACCATTACAAACTTTGTTAATTTCATTACTGAATTTGTCAGCGTCCCCCTTCTGGGCAAACACTTCCACACATAATGTTTGGAAATATTAAGTTGTCATTCCCATTATCATTATTGTTAAAACCATTAAAAACTTTGTCATTCCCATTATTGAACTTGTCAGAGGCCATCCCTTTTGAGTAAACACTTCCACACATAATGTTTGGAAATATTAAGTCGTCATTCTCATTACCATTATTGTTAAAATAATTAGAAACTTTGTCATTCACATTATTGAACTTGTCAAAGGTCACCAGCGAAAGTAAGACGCGATGATGGCTTCCACCCACGCTTTCCGATTTGGGGACGACAACGAGTCTACCAGCGAATGTGAGGGTACCGACAAACCTAGTCTAGAGGAGAAAAGGGGAAGACGCAAGATTAATAGTGGTAAGAAGAGGAACAAAAGGAGAAGGAGAAATAGAAGCATACCAGAGAAGCAACGAAGGGCTGTGGTTCTGAGTTTGGGTTTGGGTTTGGGTTGGCAGGGGAAAAGCAACTTAGGCATGGAAGGGAGGGAGGGAGTACAAAGTATTTGGGATGTTGGGGGATGACTCGTCTCTCGTGAGTGTGAGAGTAAATAAGTTGAAGGGCATATTGGTCTTTTGAATTAAACTTCAATAACTCAGATTGCCCCCTCAATTCTTATCTGTCTTTTTCAAGTTATAATAGACTTTTATGAGTTTTGATAATTGAAATGGTATTTAAATGAGATTTTCCCGAGATAATTTTCTTTATCTTATTTATCTGTTATATCATTAAATATTTTTATAGGGAGATTTACACTTAGGTCCCATGCAAGGAAAAAAATGAAAAAATGGTCCCTATAGATTGTAAAATGAAAAAATGGTCACATGGAGTTGTCAATATAGGCTCCTGGAGTTGTTAATGACAACACCAGGAGCTTGTATTGACAACTCCGTAGGACCATTTTTTCATTTTGCAATCGATAGGGACTATTTCTTCATTTCTCCTCTTCCTTGGGACTTCACTGTCATTCTCCCATTTTTATATGAGTATATAATTTTATCTTTTATTTATTTGGGTATAAATATTTAAAGTTTTTGTTAGCTGATAGATCCATGTTGAAGTGACTTGGTATATAGAAGTGACAACTAACTACATGGCATCTGAATTTTGACCGTTTATATTTAACTAGAGTTGTCATATTTATTATTTATATACAACCATGTGTCGTTTGTACATTTGTTTGGGATCACGTTTGAAACCCTAAAAGTGTTTATTTATATAAATTGAAACAAAAATCCTTTCATATACTTCATGCTCCGTAAATCATAATTGAAAAATTATTTTTGAAGGCTCCAACCGTTATTCCAAACAAACACATTTCAGTGGCTGATAATCAAAACTTCTATTATGATCCCCCACTGAAATTAGTTTCCCCCATTTCATTTGACTCAATTATTTTGGGGGCTTCTGAAGCAATAAAATGGACGTAAAAAATGTCCCACCTGAATGAAAATAAAAAAGATTGAAGAAACACTATCAACTATATGATGGAGCGGTTAGAATTGGAAAGATTTTATTGGTAAGTGGAATGGGTACACCAGTGATAAACCTGAAAACACAACTCAGTTTTGAGCAGTTCATCTAGTACCAAGTACAATATGTGATCTACATTCCTCTGTACAATCCTCTAACTTTTTTGAGAACTACGACCAACCATGATAAGAGAGGAGGGAAAACAGGTGAAGGATTCTGGAGTGTACAAAAATTAAGAACAGTGAGCTTAACAATAGGAGCTTTTAGCTTTTGCCCAAACCTTCATCGCAATGGAGATTGTGCGTTGCCGATGAAGTAGTTACTCAACAATTCAAATCCACTGTAGATTTTCACCATCAATAACGACAAGTGATCCATCTCTAATCTAATTACGCCTTGTGAATCATACGGGAAGATGGTCCGTGCAGAAGTCTGACAAATCCTAAGAAACTGAGCTTTCCATCAGAGTGTCTGATCCAATCTTGGAGGACCACATGAACAGGTACTGAAGGGCTAAGTCCAAGTTCCTGGAATAACACATCAAAAACAAGTTCAGTAAGTTGACATTTCCTGATTCGGTTCACTATGAGCACAAAATGGTTACCGAGGCTAGCTCTTCGATCATAATTGGTCGATTCCCGTCCTTTTCAAACAGCTCATAAGCGCGCCTTGCATGTTGCTCCCAGCTCTCCATTCCCTCTAGCTGGTGCACGCTTATAGCAGCAGCACAAAATTCCTCAAAATCTAATTTCCTGTATTGGATAGAACTAACCTGCAACATGTATTGTGATGGATTTAGATTCCGCAGAAAATGCACCAAGTAGTTATGATCTCTCAGATACTTACCATGCTCACGTAATCTAAGACCCGTGAATCCTTTGTGGCCTCAGTGGAGCTCCTTGAAACAGCCTGCTAACAAACATGTTAATGTGCTTGAAAAGTATTGGGAAAGAAACAATGATTTTGGACAATTGCTGACCGTCTTAAAGTTCTGCATGGAAATAAATCCACTTTTGTTTGGCCCTAACTGTGTATATTGTTCTCTGAGATATGCTAGCTGAGGTACTGTTGATGTCTTTGCAAGAGCCTGCCAATATGGAAAAGCTTTAATCAGTGCATGTCCATGGCTCCAACAGCAGATAGCAGATATTAAAGGTTATACTAAGGAACTTGAGACTCAATTCAAATAATCAAGACATAGATTTCCAACATTCTATCTCCTACATTATATAATAAAAGAAAACAGAATAGAAGGTTGATCACATAGTAAAAACATTTGAAAACCCGTTGCCTGGTTACAAAGAGATGTAATTGGGAAAATATTCAAGATAATAATAGTACAATGACATATAATCAGACGCCAAAAGATAATCCATACCCCTAATGCTGATTTGCGTAAAGAAGATGAGGATATGTAAGCTCTAACAAGTCTGAGGATTATCATATCAAAAGGTATCTTCAAGTCATCATGATGATTAGCCAGCCAAGGATGACCTGAGCAAAATCGGGTAATAAGCAATTTGGAGATTCTTTAAGTCCATAAAAGCAAAAAAAATTAATAACATTGATGCCACACATGGGAAAGGAGATGAAAGACATACAGAGAGCCTGAGCTGCAGTTAATCTTTTACGATAATCCTTATTCAACAGCCTCTTCACAAAATCTATAGCATCAGCTGATAAAGAAGGCCAAGGAGCATCATCAAAACTTGGATCCGTCTTCAGGACAGCACGAAATATGCCAGATTCTGTCCGAGCCCAAAAAGGCCGGCTTCCACATAAAAGAATATAAGCAATAACACCAATGCTCCACATGTCTGCTTCTGTCCCATATGATCTATGTAAAACTTCAGGAGCTACATAATATGCACTTCCTACAATATCATTCAACCTCTCATCTGCAAAAAATAAAAAAAAGTTTACTTGTAAGTCCTGAGTGTTGTACTTTCAGCTAAAAATTTAGAGGATATTCACAAAGCATACAATGGGCCGAACCTGGCTTCACATAGTCAGACAGTCCAAAATCAATTGCCTTCAATGTGGCGTTTTCATCCTTAGAAGTAAAAAGAAAATTCTGAAGCAGAAAAGCAAGCATCTGTATTAGGAGACCAGCAGAGCATGCCACAAAAATTTGGCTTTGGAATCTTTTAGGGTAGTTTTTACTATAGTTTCTATTTTTCAATAATAGATAATCAAAGAACAAGCACAGATATAATAAAACATGTCATCTATGATCTAAGGAAGCCCACAAAGGCCAACAAAAGAAACACAGGTCATATATACTAGCAAAGTTTCAAGCTTTATGATTCACCTCTGGCTTGAGATCACGATGAACCACACCCTGCAGATGACAGAAGGCCACCACACTTAATATCTGAATCATGACAACCTTGGCATCTTCTTCCGAGTACTTCCCGCCCCTACAAATTACAATTGACTTTGTGCTTATTACAATGTCATTAATTATGGCAACGATACCAAAATGAAACTAGAAGGGCCTCATCTGGCTTTTTTTTCCTTCCCTTCTTTGGTTTTTAAAAAATGGAAACAAGAGAACTTCTTACCTGGAAAGAATCCTATCTAGCAGCTCACCTCCTTTGCACAACCTGAATTGCATAAATTACATTGTTAATCAAATAACTCTGAAAGTTGTAAGGGAGATCCATGACAAATTAACTGAAAGGATTTAAAAAGAAAATTACATATATGAAAACATATTAGAAACTTCAACTTACTCCATAACTATATAAACATTTTCATCGTCTTCATAGGCTTCATAAAATTGCACTAGGTTCTTATGTCCTGTAAGAACCCGCAATATCCTGACTTCTCTCCGTACATCCTCTACAGCAATTGCTGTTGTCATCTGGCAATTTATCATCCAACGTCAGAACAAAACAGTACTCCAATGGTCTTAAATTAATAATCAATAGCCCAAAGGTACCACAGATCACCATGATTCCTGTACTTAATGCATATGATTTAAGAATATAAACAGGTCCTTCAAAGTTGGAAGGTGAAAGCCTCGTTCAGAGTTCACTTCAGCAAAGTAAAACTCAAACATGATTCTCTTTGTCGAATAGAAAGCATACAAGCAAATTATGAATGCAGTGATGGTTAGGGTGAGGAACCAGAGTTTTAATTTCAATGCTTTATTATTGCATAAAGTCACAAGAATAGACAGAAGGAAAGGTAGAAATTAGAAAACTTTAGACCTTGGATTTTGGAATGACTTTGACAGCCACATCTAGCCCCTTCAAGCTGCCTTTTTTTCCCTTGGCGGAGCAAGTATACCCGAAGTGGCCACGACCCACCTCTTCTTCAAGTTCATAGTGAGCTGTGAATTGCTTCGAAAACCCAAAGTTCTTGTCCAACCCAATCTCGCATTCGCCTCCTTCAGGGATAGAGGCCTCGTTTGGCTTCACAGAACCATGCCGGCGAGCGAGCAATGCCCGAATGTGCTTCGCCGGCGAAGGAGGAGGGAATGGGCGTTTGAAAATGCGCAAAGGAGTTGAGCTCACACTTGAATTTGCCGGTGAGTTCTTGAACAGACTTGGCAACGGACTTGGGCTGTAGAAGGGGAAGTTTGAGGACTTGGGGGTTCGAACTTTTGGAAGCCCATCCTTTTCATCGGGATATAATGGGTTTTCTCCATGAGTTTGTGAGATTTCAATAGGTTTTCCATGACAGAGTCCCATGAAATCAGAAACCCAATAACAGAGCACACTGGAAGAAGATCTAAATATACAGGGAGAGAAAGAGAAACTGAGTTTGGAGCTTTGAGGCTGCAACAAGTTCAGAAAAGGGAAGTCATCCTGGGATGGACAGAGAAAAAGATTTCCTTGGGTGGAAACTTTAATAAGGGTGCTGAATTTCTTTTGGTTGATCAAGGATGACCATAGAAGATCAGCACAGTAATTGCCTGAACTAAAAATCAGGGGAATTTATTGAAATGGGAAATCTGAGGGGGAGAAGTAATCGTGTAAATTATTGAGGAAAGGAACTATACTTTTATGACTAAGCAAAGAATGCTCCGGAGGGGAACTTAGTGAAAAATGAAACCTAAAAAAGAAGCAATCTGTAGTTAGAACAACAAAGAAAATGATAGGAGAACCAAAGCAAGAAGAAAACTTGGCTAATATATTTTTCCAAAATAAAGGAGGGGTGTGTGGGGGAGGGGAAAGATGAGGAAAGTGAGGCAAAGATGCTTAGCAGGGGCTGCAAGAAAAAGAAAGAGAAAGGGAAAACCCAAACCTTCTTTTTCACATGGTTTGTCAATTTTTTTTTATTTTAAAACTTGTTTTCTTTCTTCCATGAAATAGTTTGCGGAGGGACATATATCACTTTATTAGTGGTGATATCCTTTCTTCTCTGCTGATAATGAAGGTGAGTGGGGCAGAATTTGGATCCTTCCAGCCTGTCCTTATCGATCTCAGAAAAACAAAGATATATCCATTTCATATGAGACCAAGGACAACGTTATTTAGGAGTTTTTAAAAAGTAACTGATTGCATTGTATCCATATTCAAGCTTTGACCTCCTTTTGTTGGTCTCTCAAAGGCTGTCTTTTTCTGCTTTTATTTTTTTGTGTCTTCCTCAGTGAACCTATCTAGCCGATAAGTAACTTGAACACAATTCACCTTGAGGTGGTGAATGCAAGTAAAACATGCGAGTTCTGTTCATGCATAGATTTACTTCTCGATATAATTAAAAAAATCCATGAACCATATCCTTTATTGACACTTGAGCAGTTCATTCTGCTGACCAGACCGCTAAAATATAAAAGAAAAGGTTGAAGTGGAATGGAAGAATAAAAGCATGATGGTTATATTATTATAAAGGAAAACCAATTCTGCAAGAATGTCTGCCGGCACACAGCTAAAAATTTACTAATTCATCTAGTTTGTGAACCAAATAAACCAAGTCATCAGATTCAGCCTACATCTTGTTCATAAGGGATTAATTTTGATATTAGTTTATCTGTGAACTCACTCGTCAACATGTGCCGCGTGTTCCCTTTAGTTTGGGATTTGATTTGAAATCTGGTTTTGCACCAAAGTTGGTGCAGCAACTTTTAAGCTCCACTATAAAGACTTGAGAAGGAGATCTAAGTTGACAAGAGAATAAAGGAGAAAAAGAAGAAAAATAAAATTTACAATCATAAAGGCTTTAAAGATCCATTGCCTCTGACTAGCATTATGGAGCATCACACTTTATTCTTGCAGACTCTGATTCACTACTTGTGGTAGGGGTTTTTCTTTCCCCCACACCCTAATATAGTTGCACTAGTAGAGAATGCCCATATCGTAATAATACTATTATAACGTGAACAAGCAATCGTTCATGTAGAAAGATTTGGACATAACTACTCATATTTAACCAACCCTATCCAACAACCAGCATAGCGAACATGTCAATTATATGGTAGCTTAACGAAAGTTTCCAAAATATAAAGATGATAACTTTTAGGGCAACAATTCAAGCATCATATACCTTTCTTTTAGGGGTAGCTAGATCACGACTACGAATCCCCCAAAGCTTTATGACATTTAAATTGGGTGTTCGCCATTTCTTGGAACCACAGACACACAAAAAAAAGGCAGTTTGTTTATGCTCATAAAGTTTAAGAGATAAGGGTATATATTCCACAAGCACAAGGCTTTTAACCTCTTCCTCTTCTTTATTCCTCACCTTTCACAAAAATTCGAAGCACCAAACTTTTGATTCTGATTTTAAAACTATTTGCTATATTCATATATTTGATCGATTTGAAAATAAGGAGACTAAAGGCGTCAAAAAATAAAGAAAAGAATGGACTCAAAACCCAGGAAAGCTAAGCTTTATTAGAGCCCTGGCTCAAGTGAAGTTATAGAATAAACGCACTAGGACTAGGTAGCATACTATAGGCACAGATGGCTACAGCCTATAATACGAATATGAGTACTAAATTATAGTATATGTAACCGTATAATGTGGCACATTGGCGGTTGCATGCATTTGACCATATATGAAATGATCAAGTCAGGTTGGCACTTTGTAAGCCATACAGTAGGATTGCTGCTAATTTATTATTTAAATAAGGATGAGCTGGCGCATTCTTTCTGTGACTTCAATGTACAGACAAAAATATTTTTTATATTACCAACTAGAAATGTGCTTATGGACTCATTTGCCTAACTGTTATTATACACCTTTTTTTAGGTGATTAAGAATCAACAAAAATGATTACTGATCTTCATTCTGTCAGATATATGATATCCAACTTTTTTTCTTGTTTTCAAAATCTATTGAGTGCTTTTATATAATGGGGGAACCATTGTGTGTATGATAGATTATAATTATAAATCTCGTTCCCATTATCAATGGAGACCATAGAGTCATAACTGGCCGGCAGAACAGAGTGGTTGGGGCTTTGTGAAGCAAAAACACATATTTCTCTCATTTTTCTCTCTGTGTTTCTGAAATCCCTGTTTGACCATTTAATGAAGACACAAAGACAATCAAAGGGGAGGGAGTGGGGTGACCTGTCCTAAAAATATGACCTCAGGCTCACACTAAATCTTAAAGAAAAAGAAGAGAATTGTGTATCACAAATAAAAACCTAAGAAAAGAGCACTTATTGTGGCCTTGGACAATTCTGAGTGGGCAGTTAAAAAAACTGTTGAAAGCAATATATTCTGTGAGCGTGAGAATATAATTTAGATTTTGGGAGGGAGAAGGGGGCACAAGATAGAGGACAAAGGTAAAAGAAGGACACCGATAGTGGCACTTTTTGAGGTCACAGTGGACTTAAAAGGAAATTCTTATTCTTTGATACCCTGATTCTTGCATGCTAGGCTGCTCTCCATCCTTTATTTTTATTTCAAAAAAAAATATAGGCATAAAGCTGGTATGAATGAAAATGGGAGGAATAGAATAAAAGTTGGTACATTTTGTTCTCACGGGCACCAAATACATTTAAAATAATAATAAAACAACAATAATGCAAGTGAACATGGGGTACAGATGTGTCCAATAGTCACAGAATTTTGTTGGGGGGGGGGATCCCAGAAGAAGAAAACCCCAATCTCCATCAAAATCATTTTGGTCAAATGTTTGTTAAGAACCTGCTTTCATTGTTCAGAATCCAAAGGACCCTTCCTGAGCGCTAATCACGACATGTCTAGCTGATTCTGAATTATGATCCCATGATCTCTCTCTCTCTCTCTCTCTCTCTCTCTCTCTCTCCCCTCCTTTCTGTCTTTCAAAGTTGACAAGAAAGAATAGGGTGTAATTAATTGGTGTGGGGTGAAGATTTTTCATGAGAAGTTGTTGGAAGAAGGACAAAGGAGGAGGAGGAGGTGGGACAATGTTGCCTCGGGGAACGTTATTAATTAGGGTACATACATGTAAATGGGAGGATTAATCAATGATGATGATTTTATAAGTTGGCTAGCAAACTGTGGGAAAGGGGGCCTGGGAAGTTGGACGCCAGTTAGGCTTGTTTTCTTGCGCCTAAGGTTGGGAAGGACGTAATAATGCCTAGAGAAGTGAGTATGAATTAATGGGTTATTGGTTAATCTACTTTTATTAAGAGTGAATACTGTGTTCAAATGATTTAGATATGGAAACTTGAGAAGGTGATTGGATTAGCTTAATTTGGGGTACAGTGAACAGTAATGGAAGAGTGAGGAGGAGGCCCCGCCAGAAGTGGATCATATAGTAATATAATAGGAGTAGGTGACCCACCATAGGAATAGGAGAGACTTTCGTTTTTGTTAGATTGGAATTGGAATTGCTTTGACCAGAAACAGAGTGAGAAAAAAAGGGAAGAAAGGGACAGCCATTTGGGAAGGTGTTCATCATGCACCACTTGTCACATTAATCCACTGAACTTTACGGAAGACAACACTATGTCCTCTCACTTATGTGTGTTTCCTTCACTCCCCTCTCTGGTTTTTCAGTTGTTCACACGTACCCTTTTATCAGAAGCAATGTCGTTGGAGCCACGATTAAATTCTATATATGGGTGTCTCTTGCAATAAAGAATCAAACATTAGTTTATTACATTATGAGTGTCTAGTCTCTTCCTAAATCCAACTCTCCTCTTTTCACTTTTGAAGGAAAAATATGAGTAGAGATGAGAGACGTACCAAGTCAGGTTAAATTTGGATAATAGAAACTCACGTAAATATTAGATTACTAGAATTTGGTATGACAATGCACCAAGACAAGAAAGATGATATGAGAGAAAAAAGATTGCCAGATGGTTTAATGGCAGGGATATATTATAAGCACATTCTATTTATAGTGGTTTAGAGTGACCACTAATTAGGAAATTATATGCACTCCTACTTCTCTTCCAAGTTAGTGATCAAGAAATCAATTCTAAATTAATTTTCTAATATATAACAACTTGTTTATCAATTAACAATCTATAATCAATGCTGATTTGTTTCTTATTTGATAAGGCTATTTGTATCTTAATCAAATAATCAAACACATCAAGGGCGGATTTAAACCCAAAGTCCAACTTCTAATTGTAGTAGCTATGTTCAAGACCTAAACTTAAACTAAGAGCTTGACATAAACTTATTATTTATGTTGTATAAACTACTCCCTCCATCCCTCTATATAAGATTTCCATTTTTAAATGGGCTTATCCCTTTTTTAAGATCTTGTTTGAATTTTTCTTAATAATAAATGCACTTTTACTTATTTTCCCTTTCAAATGTTAATATTTTATTCTCTCTTATTTCCTTTCATTTTCCCACATTATTTATTTATTATACATTATCTTTCATCATTTTCTCATTATTACTTTTTCTCACACTCATTCATAAATAGGGATGCTTTTTAAAACATAAATTATATTTTCAATAGATTTATTATATTTAACTAATTTTAACTTTTGTTTAAGAATCCGCAATTTGGTTGAAGAGTAATAATAAACATTAAAATATTTTGATTCAAAGAAGTACGATATGATTGGAATATAAAATAGTATGAAGTTGTGGGTAATTTAAACATGAGATTAAGATAATAATTGAGTGGAAGGAATAACGCGGAAACGCATGTCAAGGAACATCTGACAATCTGAGGTGGAGAGGATTATTGATTCCTGGTTCGAATTTCATGGGGATTGGAGATTCTGCGTCCATCTCCGCCGTCGATGCTGATTTTTATTATGCGGTGGCAACCCAATTGGGAAGCCCAATCCAAAACAAAACAACTGGGCCCACTCTACGAGCTACCATTCACTGTTTGTGTATTTTGGCTTGCCTTACAAAACATACCACACGACCATGTCTCTAAAAAACGAGGGCTTTCTTTTGGCTACATTTACCCTTCATTTTCCACCTGTCCCTCTCTCCAATTATTATCTGCCATGTGTATATAATTGCACCTTCAACCCCTTTCTGGGAGAAAATTTTGTGCTTCCATATGAAGCAACCATACCCATATTTGGTCAAGGCAGCAAGAGGGAGTTGCTTCTAATGCCTCCCAAGAACTTGAGATCCTTGAAGATATGATAAGGCGTTCACACGAAAGCTCTTGTTTTTAAAAAATAAACACACATAAAAGTTAGGTATAGAGGAAGTACAATAATTTATTTTCAAAAAATCGAAATATCGAGGCAGATTTTTCACCCTTTTTATTCTCGGGAGGGGGCCCGAGTCCAAATTTAAGGGATATCTGGGGCTCTCAGAGCCCATTTCAAGCTAAGACAAAGTTAGACGGAGAATAATATGGGCCTCATTAAGGCCCAATCACACCCCTCGTCCAATCAACAGTTCAACGTCCAAACTTGTTAGACTTGGTTTGTTCGAATGAAAGAGCTGTGCATGCACTTGTCGGATCATTTGTAAATGATAAGATTTTTTAATGAATCACGTTAATCCAGATTCAATTAACTCTACAAGTCACATGTCTCCTTTTCCTCACATGCTGAAAACCTCTCCTCTAATCCTTTTTTTTTAGTGGGAAGAAATAACTTAACTTTGTGTGGTACAAAGAAGTAGTTTAACTTTGAACATAATATCAAATTATGATTTTACCTGTAATACGGGGGAAAAATTAATATCTATAAAACTGTCAGTGTTTTTAAAGAACACATTTTAGCAAAAGTGAGAAAATTTATTGGGAAATTATGTAATCTTACTTTTTAATATGAGAGGGATTTTGTGTAATTTAGTCATACTTAAACAAACATATGTATAATTTACTCTCAAAGTTTGGAAGTGCTGGTGGATAAGTTTTGCAACTGCTATATACTCCCCATGTCCATAATGTAGGATATAATTAGAAAGTTGATGTTAGTCATAAATATTAGAAAAGTTGATGTTAATTATAAATGTAAGACATGTACATGTTTATCAAATTTTTTCCTCAATATTCCCTCGAGAATCAGCATAAGACGAGGAGGAAATTTAAAAAGATGACTAGAACATCTTTGGAGGGAAAATATCAAACTAACTAACTTAACTAATATTATTAATCTATTCAAATTAATTAATTAGGTCATATGTTAAGGGTCAGAAAAATAAGTTGACAAGAAGTGGGAGGAGGTATATGATCGAGTGAGTTGTTCTATGTAGTGACGAGCTAGGGAGAGTGAGGGCTAAGCCATGTTCTTGAACCCGGTCTGATCGGCCGGTTCGGAAATTGGCAAATTGGCCAGTAAACCGGTCTGGTTCCCGGTCCGGTCCGGGTTCATATTTTTAAAAAAAATTAAATTTTTTTTTTTAGAATTTTATATTATAAGTCTAAAATTTTCAATTTCTCACTAGTTTGGTTTCGGTTTAGCTCCGATTTGACCCCGGTTTAATCCACTGACTTTGAACCCAATACCCCAATCGATTCAATACCCGATCTAAATTTTAATACCTCGGGCTAAGTAAAAAGAATGCAGGATTCTGACTAAATAGTAAATACTGCACTATATTACTTGGCGTGGTGGTTGGGGGGGGGGGGGGGGAGAGAGAGAGTTTTAAAAGAGTAGTGGAGGGGCAATGATTGCAGAGACGATAAAAAGAGAAAGAAAGCACGCCGGGGGGGCGAGAGAGAGAGAAGAATTGAAAAGGAGAGCACGTCTCTCCGACATAACACCCCATGCACATTGCTCTTTGTCCTCACTTTTCCCATTCATTCTTACTTATTCTTCATTCTTAGTTCTGTAGCTATATTTCATTCATACTCTATCTGTAGTTCTGTACCACACGCGCGCATGTTTCTACTGTTCTTTTTTTTTTTTTTTAAATTCATCTTCATAATGTGTGTGTGTGTGTGTGTACTGTGACGTGTTCCCACAGGCGGCTTCTTTTGCCAGCCTCCTTTTTGCACGCTCTTCTCTCCATATATACCTCCCCACTCCCTTATACCCAGTATATTTTATTCACACACACACACATATATACATATGTGCGTGCTTTCACTTCTCTTGCGTCCGTATGACGCTCAGTTTTCTAACCCCGCCCACATGCACGAACCATTTGCAACTTACATTTCACACACACACACATATATATATATACTCTATCTCATCACCTCACTAGCTTTCTAATTTGTCAAAGTTGTGGGTGGTGTGGACAAAGATAGAATCATGAGTGAATAGAGTCTGTTGTTTAAAGAAAGACCTAAGGTGTGTGTATCACAACATTGACTACTGTATGAGGGGTTGTTGTTGGGGGTTAACACTTATATATAGCCCCCCGACAGTTGATATTATGAAAGGAGTGATTGGAATCCAAGGTAGCAGGTATTGGGTGTTAGCATGTCACATCATAGCATGTAGTTACTCTCGTACAACATAACTGCAATGCCCAGTTCAAGTTTTGACCAGCATAGTGTGAACAACAACAATTTAATATATAACACCACACACACACACACACACACACATATATATATATATATATATATATATTCAGTTAGCGTTTTTCTTTTTTGGCCAATATTTTCAATCAGCGTTTCACACAAGTGAAAGTCTTAAAATCTGGGTTATGGAAACCGGACTGGTCCGGCCGACCAGAAACCGGCAAACCGGCCAGTAGACCGGTCCGGTCTGGTTTTCAATTTTAAAAAAAAATATTTTCTTTAGAATTTCATATCAATAAACCTAAAATCTTCAATTTCTCACCGGTTTGGTCCTGGTTTAGTTCCGGTTTAGTCCCGATCTGACCCACTGACCCTTAACCCAATACCCCAACCGATTCAATACCCGGTCCAGGTTTTAATACCTTACTTAAATTTGCATCCTCTCTTCTCACTCATCAAACGTCAAGTGATCATAATCCATCAAACGCATGATAATTACGTTTTTGGGGCAAGGACCAGACATTCCACGTTTTGACCTTTTGGGGGGGGGATAAAAATTGATTTAATTTCCACTAATTAATTCAACTTTGCAGCCTCAAATGTTCAAACCCCCTCCCTGTTCATCGTGTCCTTCTCTCCATGACTACACCGTATTATTGACACTGATTTTTTTGGGTTTAAAATAACAGTAATCAAGTTTTGCTACAAACAAGTTAAGGCGTAGTGATGAAGCAAGAGCTCGCTTTGAATGACATAATTGATTTTCATCTCGAGGGTATAGGATGGTATCTTGGCTACTATATATTATTCCCTCCGGTCCTAATTATAAGATAAAGTTGACTTTTTTAGAGAAATTAAGGAAGCCAATTAAATTACTTTAGAGTGTTTATATTTTTAGTATCCTTAGATTATATATTAGTTTATTAGTTAAATTAATTAGTTTGGAGAAAAAAATAAAAATAAAAATACTCTAAAGTAATTTAATTGGTTTTCTTAATTTTTCTAAAAAAATTAACTTTATCTTATAATTAGAATCGGTGGGAGTATACTCTAAGTACGTGCAAAAGAAACCAGAACACGAGAAAAAGAGTTGGTCCTTGATGCTCCTCTCTGCTCTACAATAATAATCTTATGTCCCGTACCATGTTCTATCCCCCTTATCTCCTACAGTCCCATTACAAGAAAAAGTGAAAAACAAAAACCAATGCAAAGCTAATTCCAGTTTTACATACTTCTACACCGTCACTGCACCTCACACAGGAATTCCAATACATGTCTTTTGACAGATTTCTTTACTGTGTGTTTTTTGACTTTTTCCCTTTTTCTTTCAGCGCAATTTTACGAATTGTGTTTTGAGTTTTGACGGTCAAAATTAATTTATTTATATTTAATATTATAATATTTTGATTGAATGTTACATGTAATTTATTCAAAATTAATCCAATGGTACGGCCTTAATTAAAAATGTAGAAAAGGAAAAAAAAATCATTACAGTCGAGAGAACTTTAACATGTCACTTGATTCTTGTCACACGTCAAAGCTGCCAGCGTTTCAGCTTTTATGCCTTATTTGTTTTAAATGGAATTTTGCAGTATATGCATGTGTTCAATACCATTTCATTTGCAATTAACTAGGAAAGTTGAGTATTTTTTTTATTAAAAGATAATATTATAATTATAAATAGAATAACATTTATATTGTTTTTTTATTAATATCATGTTTATAACCGTGAATCAATGCATATTCTGACAACTTCAAAAATCAGCCATGAAAAGATTTCTCTGTATTGAAAATTACCGATTGCTTAAATATATGAGCATGGATACACGTACACAGATGGAGCCTCTCCAAAGGAATGGTCATAATGAATAATATACTTTAGTATACTTTCGTCTTTCGTCCACCCAACGAACTTTCAATGGAAGTTTTTTTTTTTTTTCAAAATGTTTTCAGTTTTTCTTTCCACTTCATTTACCGTAAATAAATATGGAAATAAAAGAAAGACAAATATGTAGAGGATCGATATGTACTGACTTTATGAGTAATTTTGTTCTCCCTCGCCAGAGTTCTTGGTTTGTATTTGTCTGGTTCTTTACTTTCCATGCATAATCCAAACAGAAACTTGGAGTGGGAACTATAAAAAGGTAGAGACTTGCGATAAAGCAGGAAAAAAGGAGAAAAAGAAAATATAGCAGAGAGATCTCTACAGATCTCATCTCACATACAGCTGGAACTCGTTCCTTTTTCTTTTTGTTCTATGAAGACAGATTTGGGAACACATTGTTCCAGTTATATATGGGTCCGAATCCAAGCGTCCCAGTTACAACCCTACCTTTTGTGATTTCTCGCTGTCACGGTAACACAAAGTCCGTAACCAAAACCTCATTGGCCCGATTTACAATACAACCCAACCAACGTAACAGCCATTTTCCACACTTCCCGATCCCATGCTTTCTTTAGAATCAGTGCATATAAATATGTATACTCTCCGTTCAGTTTACTCATTACACAGGTTTAAATATATGAAAATGAGAGAGAAACGAATATGCCATTTTCTATAGCTTGGAAACTCACAGAAGCATTGCTTTTACAGAGATATCACACAGACCCCTCCCTTCGTTGTCACCAGTTACACATCACGCACAGTACACTAATGTCTCTTTCTTCTTCATCTATGAGTCAGATTTTCCCCCCTTCGGTTTTTCCTACTTACATGCAACATTCAGTTCACATGCAAAGATTCCCAACACCACATATATATTAAACTCTAGTCAACCTTCTCCAGCCTAGCTATCACATAATTAATATATCTCAATTATATATTTTGCTTTACTTAGACTAAAACCGCATAAAATTAACTCATAACGAGTTAATAACTACCATGCCCTCCTAGAAATAATACCAAACACCAATGCTATCAGACAATCAATTTGCGGTCCAGTACACGACGTCGTTTGGATCTTTCGCTTGAATTGGAGCGTTCAAGCAAAGATTTCAATGCGTTCTGGAGGAAGTGGATTGATTCGATGCTGTGGTCTTTGTCGGCGGCCACGATAAGGACGTTTCGAGTTCTTCCTCCTAGTGTTGCCATTTCTGCTTTGAGGGTTTTGAGATGCAGCGACTTTAGGATTTCAATGAGATCAGGTATGAGATCGGAGCGATCTTCGCAGCATAAGGAGGCTTTGAATATGAGCCTGCCATCTCCGCCGCCGTAGTCGCCGCTAGTGGAGAGGACGGTGATTTCATCTGTCTCTGAAGGAATGGTTTCGAGTTCTGTGATTTGTGAAGTTTCCTGTTTCAGCTCTCTCACTCGTTGGACAACCTTTGCTAGAAGCGAGGCCTTGTCAGTCTGAGAAAACCCCATATACAAAATATTTAATTAGATAAGAATATAATTGAGGCAGATATTAAAAAGAAACAGAAATATTATTATTCTTGTTTGTGTAAAGCTTTGTGACTTTCCCTAGTTCATTGTATTTATGCTTGTGGAAAGAAACTGTGGGAGATCTTTCTTTCATGGATTGGCCTGTTAAAGCTTTTGAACATTCAAAAAAGCTCTTTTTTTTAATTGAACACGAAAGAATCCAAGGGAAAAAAGAAAACCACTCTTTATGATCTATTGTAAGAGAAGATGCGTAGAAATGCAGGTGTTCAAAAGTCCGAGAAACGATCCATAGATAGTGATTTTAGAGAAAGAGATAACTTTTTTGTCCCTTCCTTATGTAGCAGACAACAGTTCGCTTACTCTCTCATTCGCTGTTGGCGGAGCAATAATTCTGGGGCTGAAGAAGGTGCAGAAAATTAAAACAAGGGCTTTCCTTATGAGTTCAATGAATCACCTGGTAATTGATTAACGGTCTACGATATATCCACTAATTTTAAACTCTCAATCGAGCTTGATCTAAAATGAACGGATCACTTCAATTCAAAGGGAGCAAAATTAAGTCCAGTCAACTCAAGAACATGAAGCTGTTGTTGGTCAAAAAGTAAGCAGCCTTTGAGACTCTAAACATTAATTCTATTTGCGTGACCTCTCTCTAGCTAACAGTTCATTAATTAAAATAACAATCAAAACCAAAGAATCATACATATGTGTGTGTTTGTGTACGCTTCAATTCAATGTGAACCTTCAAACTCAACACCAGAGAATAAAATGAAACATACATGTGTGTGTATCACATGAGAAGGGGGTTTAGTATATATACCTTAGAATTACAGGGAAGAAGAGTGCGAAGCTTATCAAGGTGGGAATTGATCCTCTCTCGCCTGCGCTTCTCAGCCTCCTTGTGATTCTTGAGAGCAGCGAGGGCTCTATCTTGGTGGGGTGTATCGGTAATTTCGGAGGAATCCAAGGGGTAATAAGAGGAACTGCAGAAACTGTGCATTGTGGAGGCGGCTGCAGCAGGAGGAGGCATGCCGTACGATACGGGGTTGAAGAAGGAAGCGCCGTTGCCGGAGAGGAATTGGTAGAGCTCTGAGTTCTCCATCTGCTGCTGCTGCATGCCGGTGATGGTGATGATAGCTAGGTATCAGCTAATCAGCCTGAACTTCTGTATCTATATTATTCCCTCCAAGAGAGATGAGAGACAGAGGTTCTTGTGGTGGTGATGCTTATGATTGCGCTTTTTGACTGACCCGAGGGTTCCACTTTGGATTGTGGATATTGAACAATTTAAAAAAAGTCTCTCGGAATGCCTTCCTTTCGGTGGTTATTTTCCTCCTTTATTTTCTTTTATTTTTTAATGGGTTTTCCTTCTACACACAATTTATCAAATATTATCTTGTGGATAAAATTATTGGTGCTCCCATTTTATGTATAATTATAATTTATATATAGTGGTCATTTGTAATCCATTCTCTGGTCTCTCGTCACTTCTAGCTTTTTCATTGGTGGACAGTTCCAATTGGCTCATCACTTCATGCAAACAACCAAAGCAAACCACTTTTCTTGTTATTTATATATATTCAGAACTTTTTGAAGGGAAAATGTGATTTAAATAACATGTGAATTTATAAAACCCATAAAAATTTGTTAATACTTCAAAAAGATATAAAAATAACAGGTATCAAATTGAGATTTTAAAGTTTTAGTGAATTTACTATTTTGCCCCTAGTTTTTTTTTAAAGAAAAAAGAAAAAGAAAAGTGCTCCTGCCGGAGCTCCTGGCATGCCTGCAGCAGCCGGCGGCCTGACTTATGAACGCTAGGCGTCAGAGCTCTATTGCTGGGGGCATTTTTGAGGGGTTGCAATTTAAAAAAAAAAAAAAATGTTTGAAGAGGGTAAGGGGTTGGATCCAACCCAACGCACCCCTTTTATCAAAGAGGAATGGTATAACGACTTTAACAAAATCAGTAATGAAAATAATAAAGTACGTAATGGAATTGACGAAACGAATAATATGTATATTATAATATAATGGTTTTAACAAAATCAGTAATGAAAAAAACAAAATGTGTAATAGGATTTACTAAACGAATAATATGGATACGTATAACATAAATAAAGGTATAATTACTTTAACAAAATTAATAACAGAAATAACAAAATGCGTAATGGGACTAATTAAATGAGTAATATGTATATGTATAACATAAATAAAGGCATAATAGTTTTAATAAAACCAGTAATCGAATTAACAAAATGCATAATGAGATTTACTAAACAAGTAATATGTATACGTGTAACATAAATAAAGGCATAATGGCTTTAGCAAAATCAATAATGGAAATAGCAAAATGCGTGATGGGATTTACTAAATGAGTAACATGTATATGTATGATATAAATAAAGGTATAATGGCTTTAACAAAATAACTAATAGAAATAATAAAATACGTAATGAGATTGATTAAACGAGTAATATGCATATATATCATACAAATAAGGGCATAATGGCTTTAACAAAACCAATAATGAAAATAACAAAATGTGTAATGGAATTAACTAAACGAGTAATATATATATATAATATAAATAAAGGCATAATGGGTTTAACAAAATCAGTAATAAAAATAAAAAAAATAACAAAATGCGCAATATGATTGACTAAATCATTACGAGTAATATATATATTTTGTCATTTCCATTACTGATTTTGTTAAAGTCATTAATGATTTTGTTAAAACCATTCTGCCTTTATTTATATTATACATATATATATTAATGTGTATATATATTACTTATTTAGTCAATCGCATTACTCGTTTAGTCAATACCATTACGCATTTTATCATTTCCATTATTGATCTTGTTAAAGCCATTATTGATTTTATTAAACCTATTGTGCCTTCATTTTTATCATACATATATATTAATGCATATATATATCAAAGGAGATTGATAACCCAATGGCCACCAAACCCTTAAAGTATGGGGGTGGGGTGACTTCGATCTCACCCTTTACCCCTTCAAACCATTTTTTCAAAAAAAAAAAATCCCCCCACCCCAAAAAAAACCCCTTGCGCCAGAGCTTTGGCTGCCAAAGGGTCTAGGTTGGCCGACGGTCGGATCTCCGGTGACTGGCCAACGATAATGCTTCAGTAAGGGGCACTTTTCTTTTTAAGAAAAAAAATCGAGGGGTAAAGTGGTAAAAACAGCAAAACTTCAAAATTTCGATTTAATACCTATCACATTTATGTCATTTTCAACTGTTAACAGCCTTTTGTTGGTTTTATAAGTTCATTTGGTATTTTAATGGGATTTGTCAAAAAAGAAAAAAAGAAAAGCCGGGCCTTTTAGGAATTGAGTTAAAATAACTAAAGTAGCATAATAGAGATAAATAATCATGGTTAGAAGCACACTCTCATATGCCGTGTCATCACTTTGATAAACAAATGAATGATTTAACAAGGAACATAAATAATTATTATGTGTGTGGACTATCGTAGTTCATATTGTTGTGCCCACAGTCGATCCCGATGTGGACTTGATCAGCTGGGTGATTTGAGTTGGACGATTAGAAACGTCACCATTTAATTATTGAGCCTGGGTTTACATTTTAGTTGGAGCTCGAGTAGTGGGACATATTAATTAATGAATATATGGATGCAAAAAACGATTGGGCTTTTGACGTGCGTAGAGACATAGATGTAGGCCTACTTAGATTAAGTGTTCGTTTGAAATAGTTTATTTTTGGATAATAAATTTTTATAAATAGTGATTTACGGTATACGAGATAAATATGTGAGAACAATTTTATCTCGACTTGTATAATAAGAACTTATATTTTAAGTAAACTTTGAACCAAATAAGCCTTAACTGTGTCAGAAGTAGTTTTTTTCAACATGATTTTTATAAATTCAAGATAGAATAAAAATAAAATTATAAATGTAATTTATATTTAGATTGGTGGTAGTAGAAGTCTATTTACACTGTGAAAAACATGTCTTAATGACCTCGTATTTGTTTGAAATAGCGATTGGAGCCTTCAAAACAGTTTTTCAATCATGATTTACGGAATACGAGGTAAATATATGAGAGAAATTTTATCTCGATTTACATAAACATACACTTTTAAAGGTCCTAAAAGTGATCCCAAATAAGCATGTTCTTCTTAAAAATAGTTTTTGACCAAAAAAATCCATTTAAAAAAATGTCAGCACCTTATTTTAATCTCCCCTCTCCTTCCATACTTTTTCAGGCCCCCACCCACTGCTTTCCCGACTAGGCGCGTAGTGATGCTATACGTTGAGATGGGATATGGTGGGAATAGGTATAAAGTAAGGTATTAAAATTCGGATCGGGTACTGAATCGGTCAGGGTATTAGGTTAAGGGTTAGTGGGTCAGATTGGGGCTAAATAGGAATTAAACCGGGGCCAAATCAATGAGAAATTGAAGATTTTAGACTTATAAATATAAAATTCAAAAGAAATTAAAAAAAAAAAAAAAAGAACCCGGACCAGTCTATTGACCAGTTCGCTGGTTTCTGGGCCAGATCAGCCGGTCTAGTCTAGATTCATTAACCCTGCTGTAAAGATAGAAGTTTTAGATAAATATATATGGTGACTGGGTAAGATGGAGCTTCCAGAATGTGGAAGCATCGATGCATGAGTCGCAGAAAACGGCACATCAACCAGCATCAAGACAAAAACTAGTTGAAAACCTTTCAACACATCACACCAATAAAGCCCCTCTGAATCTTCTGCGTTAAAATCAGAGAGATCGAGAAAAACAAAGGAAGGATATTGTGATGATCATAATTAAAATATGAATCTCACTTATAATCACATTATTATGTACCACCTTGTTCTCCCGCAGTTTGATTATTTGACTGCAAAAGGTCAATTCTACTTTCATTAAGATGTGCGCCGGAAAAAAGGAAATGTATTGATATGCCCCCTGCACGTAACGAGCTTTCTCACCTTTGTTGAGAAATCAACGCCTTACATTATCGAGCTGCCCTGTTAGAGGGAGAGAGGAGATTTGTAGTGGGCCAAACATAGCCCAAGTGTTGGTGTCCAATGAATTTTCTACTCGTCTTCGTTGGACTGATGACGCACAACCCACAATTCGTTTAGCCTAAACGTGATCAGATTTTTAAAAATAAAAAATAAAAAATAAAGCAAATTACATGAAGTTTTATTTGTGGGCATAAGCATAACTGAATAATATTTGAACGCCAACATGCATTTCAAGATTGTCAATTGGTTTCATGCATTGTCGGCTCATGCCGGGTTTCCTCCCTTTGTTTACTACTCGTACTTTTAAGCCGAAAGGGTATTGGGCAGAAAATGTCGGGCAACCTTGAAAATGATGGAGTGTTTAATTATGTTCACAAATATATATATATATATATACTGTATAGAGAGAGAAGGAACGCACCTAGCAAGGCGAGCATGAGAATTACGACGGCACACTCCACCGTGAAATTATTGACTAATAAGATGGGAAAATTGTGAAAAATCCGAGGTAATTAAATCCGGATCGGTTAGTGAATCGGTTGGGGTATTAGGTTAAGGATCAGTGAGTCAGATCGGAGCTAAATCGAGACCAAACTGGTAAGAAATAGAATATTTTAGACTTATAGAATATTTTAAAAATATTTTTTTTAAAAAAAAATAAAAAGTTTTTTAAAAAATAAAAAAGTTGACCCGTACCGGTTTAGTGCCCGGGTCGCCGGTTTCCGGGCCGGTTCGGCCGGTCCGGTCCGGGTTAGAGAACTATGGAAAAAATCTCTTATTGAAAATTTATTTATTAAATGGGATATTTGTGTGTAGATTATCTTCTATATGTGTAAAATATCTTTCTTGGTGTGTAGATGATTTTCCCTGTTTACAAAATCTTCTCTATACGTGTGTAAAAATCTTCCCTACGTAAACAAAAATCTTCCATGCGTGTGCAGAAATTTTTCCTCCGTGTGCAGATATCTTCCCAGATTCCATTTAGTAAATAAGGTGCCAATGAAACATTTTTTAAAAATTCTCCCTAATAAGATACTTCCTTCCGTCCACAATATAATCATTTCTAGAAGTTCTAGAAGGATGACTTGATCATAATATAAGTTACTTTGATAATAATTAATATTTATTTATCAATTTTATTCCAGCAATAAATGTTTAACTATAACTTCTTGTATTTTTTTTCTCTCATTTAAGACCTTCTCATTTAATATGAGTAAATTTGGAAATTTATTTTTATTTAAAATAAATTTAATGATTTAATTATTATTTCTTAATTTAAATTAGTAGAGAACATGAAAGAGTTAAAATTAGAAAATAATATGTCAGGGCTTCTTTTAACGGGAATATGAAATAAAATATCTAACATAAATTACTTATATTGTAGATGAGAGGAAGCACTCTTCCATATATATATATTGATTAATATTGATTGATAAATCATTCAATAAATATCCAATAATCAGTTTGAAAATTATATCCAATTATTATATAAACTGATTGCGTATAAAGAAGGACTGATTTATGATATGGGAAACGATGAAGATGGTGTGGAAGGAAGGTGGTGATCAAGACACATACAGCTATGAATCCTTTACATCTGCCAAGGACCAAGTGCATGCGATAGAGACGAAAGAATCATATTCATAGTGGGCGAGTAATGAATCAAGAGCAAACTTTATTTAATCAGCAGGAGCTTGCTTTATTATCTGTTACAGGAAAGCATAGTGATTAATTAATATTAGGGTGTATTTGGGATCGCGTTTGGAAACCCAAATGTGCATATCAACGGTTTGGTTTTTTGAGTTTTTGTGGTGTTTGGATCAACATTCATGAACATCCTATTTTGCCTAGACCCCGCGCACAATCAACTTCTAAATCCTATTTGGTTTTAATTTTTAAAAAATGATTTTAAAATTATCTTATTTTTAGAATTATGGCGGTGGCTCCATATTTTCTAAATTTCAGGCTCTACAACTTTTTCAAAATAATAAAAGAAAGATGTTCATTATCTTAAAATAAATGAATTTGGTTTCATATAAAAAAAATAAGGAAAATGTCTTTTTAAAAAAAATAAAAAAACACAAACCAAATAAAAAAAAATTCTCAGATAAATTAAATGAACTTTTTTCTAAAAATTACCAATCAAGTGACACGTCATTTTACTCCCAAACTAAATAGGCTTTGATCCTTCTAAAAGATATGTAGGCCCTAGGTCCTTTTCTTAGATCAAGTCTGATTTTGCAATTAAATATATTTTTATTTATTTTTTTATAAATAAATGTTTCTTTTTTCTGTAGTTTTCATTTTATTTAGTTTTGTAAATATTCTTTTTTATTTAGGTAATTATAATAAAATTAAATGTCATATTCATTTTTAAATAATTGACTTAGGATAATCATTCTTATGCGTGGGTGTTGTGGGGATGCCTAATACCTTCCCTACGCACAGTCGACACCCGAACCCTATCTGATTTCCATTGTTTAAAAAAAGTTTTCAAAATTATCCTATTTTAAAATTTTGATAGCAGCTCCATATTTTCCAAATTTCGGGTGCTACAACATTTTTTTAATTGGGTTTTTGAAAAAAAAAAAAAAAAGCTACTTTAAACCATAAGCTAAAATTTCTTTTGGCTTTTCCACTATGGAGAGAGAAGAAATTTCTATCATAAAGAGAAAATAAATTAAATACCTCATGAAGAAAAGATACTAGCTCCCACCTTCTTTTATTAAAATGACGTTTTAGTCCTTATTATAAGTTTACCTGTAGATGAAAATTTTGGTTCTAATTATATAAGTCTAGTTAAAGGTTAATAATGATTGTTTTCTAATTTTATCTTTATTTATGAAAGTATCAGAAAAAAAATAAATAATAAAATTTAAGGAGAATCAATAAGACTCCTTATTAGAAATTTAATTGGCGTGAAAACCTGATAAGTTTATATATAAAAGGAATGACAATACTTTGATTGAGGTTATCCTCACCAATTAAATTTTTAAAAGGTTCTTTTTCTCTAATTTTTTCTAAAATTTAAGTAATTTAGTATTTTCAAAATTTTCCCCAATAATACATTAACTATTTTTTTATTAAATTCATATCTTTTTAATCATTTTACATCCAAACTTACTTTTGCATTAATCATCCAACTAAATTTTAGTTTATCAAACTAACTTTTTTAGAAATTAATCCAAATATAAATCACATCACACAATCTAATTTTACTATATCTTACGTTTACAAAAGTCATATTTAAAAAAACTACTTTTGTCACCGTTAATCCAAACACACTCTTAATATGAATATTAACGGCTTGTTTGAGTTGGCGTTTAAAAAACACATTTACGTTGGTTGAGATAAAACTCATCTTATATACTTACTTCATACACCATAAATCACATTAAAAAAGTAGCTTTTACCGCTAATTCAGATAATCATTAACAAGGATGGTGGCACTAACAAGTTAAGCGTTGTTGACAATTGGTCTTGCGATATCCTTGGGCGCCATGGTGAAGTGGCCACCACCATGTTGTTGTCTGTCTTTGCCATGGGTGTGGCATGTATTCATAGTTAAACTGCCCCTGAATCTAGGAAGATAGTGATAAGTTCTCTCATTTTTAGCACACATTCATGCTAATAAATAAATAGTACTATCCCCGTCCTTATATATACGAGTCTTTCAACCGAATTGCGAGATTCTAAAAAAACAGTTACGAGTAGTTAAATACAATAATAATTATGTGGGAAATTTGATTTCCCCCCCTAAAAATGCCCCTATTTATGAATAGGTGAGAGAGAGAAAGAGTAATAATTAGAAAATGATGAAAGAAAATGTATACGGTATATAATAATTAATTGATGACAAAATGGAAAAAAGGTTTATTTATTATTGAGACAAACTCAAAAGAAATCTTATATTTAGGGATAAACCCATTCAAAACAAAAAATGCTCTTATATGTACTTAGGGAGGGAGTAATATTTAATATCCTGAATTTGTATCTCATTTACTGCATATCCCAACAATCAATGACATAGATTCTTGTTGTAAGTCACATAATGTAACGACCTCATCAAAATTAATCATTAACATTATTCAAATATGGATTTTTTTTTTCAAATTTATTCATATTTATTACTATTTTTATCCTTAATATAAGAGACAGCTGGCTAATTTGATCGACTATTGTTTATTTATGGGTTAATAGTTTTGTTAATCCTTACAATTCGACCAAATATGAGTTTTTGTTCTTATATCTTCAAATTGTGGTTTTTACTGCAGTCCATATGGTTTTATAATGGCCTAATAATAGTTGAACAACATTGGCTTTAGTTAGTTCTGTGAAGTATAGAGACTAAGACTATTGGTCTCTATATTTTTTTTTAACAATTTTTGATTTTGATCCCTATGGCTTTTGGTTTTGATTCCTTCATTGTTAGCAAGTTTAGGCTTTAAACCTTATACTTACCACTGTATACCTTATTATAAGTCACTTTTACTTAAAAAGTTTTATTCAAAATATAAGTCACTTGTAAGGTAATAAATGAGATTTTGTCAATTTTACCCCTATTCACTATTGGTTGGGCACATGGGAAAGAGAGAAGTATAAATGCATAGAGATATATAAAAAGACGTGAGAAAAAATTTGCAACCCTTTCATAAATAAGGACAAATATGAAAAAAATTATTCATTCAATGTTTTTTTATGAGAATGGGGTACTCTACAAGTGACTTATATTAAGTTACAGAGTGGGAATTTGTTAACTAAAGTAGGCAGCTAGCAAAAAAAAAAAAAAACTCTCTCTTTCAAAACTGGAGAGTGGTGAGGGGAGTGAAACCAAGCAAGCATTCCCTTGAACACGAATGGAACAGTCTTCAGAAGTTCCATTAGTGTCTAAGGGAGAAAGATCCCCACTAACAGAGGACAACCAGACAACAAAGAAGGTGAAGGCGCAAGATGGAGGATTCTCTGAGGATATGGAAGCAGAAGGTAACGAAGAATTGAACCTTGCACAAGTCCGTAAACAACTATTCCCTAAGCATGCAGACGAGGAGGCTAACAAAGCAGCTAGGACCATAGATGAAGACTCTAGAAATACAACGAAAGGAGAAGAACACCCAGTGGAGAAGGTCGTGGGAACACCCACCTTTAAAGAAAAACTCCTGAATATGGGAACTTTGTCTGTAGCAGATGAACAAAAAGCAACATAAGACCTAGAGATCAATGTTGAAGATTTCTTAGTAGTAATGGAAGGCTACGTTCCTTCTATCAATTTCTCTCAATGATAATACAGGAATATATGCACCAATGCATGAAATGAGCAATTATGATCAAACTCTTGGGACGCTTCATACGTCTAGATATCCTGTACTCTAAGATTCTGGAGATGTGGAAAGCTACAAGAAGAATTAAACTAATAGAGCTTGATGGAGGATGTTACATGGTCAAATACAATGAGGAACTGGATTACCAAAATGCATTACTTGGAGGCCCCTGGGTCATCCAAGGGCACCATCTCATAGTTCGCCCATAGAGCCCACACCTTTTTCCAGGACTTTTTGAAGGGGGAAAAAAGAAAAGTCGGGCCTTTTAGGAATTGAGTTAAAATAATTAAAGTAGTATAATAGAGATAAATAATCATGGTTAGAAGCACACTCTCATATGCCATGTCATTACTTTGATAAACAAATGAATGATTTAACAAGGAACATAAATTATTATTATGTGTTTGGACCATGGTAGTTCATATTGTTGTGCCCACAGTCAATCTCGATGTGGACTTGATCAGCTGGGTGATTTAAGTTGGACAATTTGAAACGTCACAAATGATGGAGGGTTTAATTATTGAGCCTAGGTTTACATTTTAGTTGGAGCGCGAACGAGTTGGAACATATTAATTAATGAATATATGGATGCAAAAAACGATTGGGGGCTTTTGACGTGGGTAGAGACATATGTCGTACCCATTTGGATCAATCGTGTTAGAACTAGTTTTTTTTTTTTTTTTTTTAATTTGATTTTTATAAACTTAAGATATGATAAAAATCAGATTGTAAATATAATTTATGGTTGAATTGATGATAGTAGAAGCCTATCTACATTGTGAAAAGCAGGTTTTAGGGCCCTCGTACTTGTTTGAAATAGTTATTGGAGCTATCAAAAGCAACTTTTCAATTGTGATTTACGGTATACGAGATAAATATTTGAGAGAAGTTTTGTTTCGATTTACATGAATAAACACTTTTAAGGGTCCCAAAAGTGATCCCAAATAAGCATGTTCTTCTTAAAAGTAGCTTTTGGCTAAACAATTCATTTGAAAAAAATGTCAAACACCTCATATTACCCTGCCCTTTCCTACCATACTTTTTAAGCCCTCACTGCTTTTCCAACCAGGCCCGTAGTGATGCTAGAGGTGGTAAGATGGGTTGGGACCACGGGCCGAGCACATCCAACCCGACAAAATGGGCGGTTTGGATTTTACAAAATTGAGACCATATTGATGCAATCCTTTTGAACCCGAACGCATATGGTCCCAACCCGTGACAGGTTGGACCACCGGGTTGGCGGGTTATGGCCTATATTTTATTTTATATTTTTAAAACCAAGAGGGAAGAGCCATTAGCCAAGGCCCAACCCGCAACAGTCCAAAACCGTCACTTCAGAGTCCAGCCCAGTACTCCCACTCCTCAATCCTTACTCCTCAGCCTAATCAACTATCTTTTGTTTTTGCTTGAAACAGTCTCTCACTCCCTATCTCTCTCATGGCTCACGCTCTCAGTCTCAGAAATCAGAAATCAGTCTCAACTCTCTTTAATTTGCAATGTATTTTTAATTTTGTTATGCTTAGGTGTATAGAAAAAACAATCTTATTGTATCAAAAAACCAAAAGCAATCTTAGTATATTGTTAAAAAAAATGAAAAAAAAAATGGGTTGGCCTGCCGAACCCGCCAACCTAGTGGTTATGGGTTGGGTTGGTTAAATGTCAACCCATATTGAAGCGGTCTTTTTGAATCCGAACCTATGTGATCCCAACCCATAACGGGTTAGCCCAAACCCACCAGACCGGACCATATTACCATCTCTAAGTGATGCTATACGTTGAGATGGAATATAGTGGGAATAGGTATAAAGACAGGAGTGTTAGACACAGAGATATGGTGGCTGGGTAAGATGGATCTTCCAGAATGTGGAAGCATCAATGCATGAGTCGTAGAAAACGGCACATCAACCAGCAAATGAAGACAAAAACTAGTTGAAAACCCTTCAACACATCACACCAATAAAGCCCCTCTGAATCTTCTGTGTGATGCATTAAAATCAGAGAGATCGAGAAAAACAAAGGAAGGATATTGTGATGATCATAATTAAAATATGAATCTCAATCAGATTCTTTTGTATCACTTTTTTCTCCAGTTGTTTGATTATTTGTCTGCAAAAAGGTCAATTCTACTTTCATTAAGATGTGCGCTGGGAAAAAGGGAAATGTATTGATATGCCCCCTGCACGCAACGAGCTTTCTCACCTTTGTTGAAAAATCAACGCCATACATTATCGAGCTGCCCCGTTAGAGGGAGAAAGGAGATTCATAGTGGGCCAAACATAGCCCGAGTGTTGGTGTCCAATGAACTTTTCTACTCGGCTTTTTTGGGACTGATGATGACGCACAACCCACAATTCCTTTAGCCTACAAACAATCAGATTTTTTTAAAAAAGAAAAACGAAAGCAAATTACATGAAGGTTTATTTGGGGGCATAAGCATAACTGAATAATATTTGAAAGCCAACATGCATTTCAAGACTGTCAATTGGTTTCATGCATTGTCGGCTCATTCCGGGTTTCCTCCCTTTGTTTAATGTTTACTACTCGTGCTTTCAAGCCGAAAGGGTTTTGGACAGACAATGTCTGGTAACCTTGAAAAGATGCTCACACGCGTGAGCGAGAGATCCTTCCTAATTAATTGTTTTCACAAATATATATATATATATATATATATATATATATATATATATATATATATATATATATATAGTTATGCTGTATAGAGAGAGAAGGAACGCACCTAGCAAGGCCAGCATGAGAATTACGACGCCCAACTCCACCGTAAATCATTGATTAATAAGATACTCCCTTCCGTCCACGGTCTAATCATTTATAGAAGTTTTAGAAGGCTGACTTAGTCATAATGTAAGTTATTTTGAGAGTAATTACTGTTTATTTATCAATTTTACCCCTACAATAAACGTTTAACTATAACTTCTTGTATTTTTCTCACTCATTCAAGATTTCCTCATTTAATATGAGTAAAATTAGAAATTTGTTTCTATTTAAAATAAATTTAATGACTTAACTATTATTTCTTGATTTGAATTAGTAGAGAACATAAAAGAGTTAGAATTAGAAGATAATATGTCAGGGCTTCTTGTAACAGGAATATGAAATAAAATATCTTACATAAATTACTTATATTGTAGATGGGAGGAAGTACTCTTCCATAAACATGGAAATAGGCTAGGTCAGATCAGGCTTTGGCTAAATAGGTTTGAACCTATAATGGGGGCAAAAGGCTTGAGCCTATACTTGAGCCTGAATGCAGATTTTTTTTTAGGTTAAGGCCAAAGCCTTCACAAGGCCTAGTCAAACCTAAAGCCTTTTTAAATACCTACTTAACAAGTAGATTTTTAAAAAGGCCTCATATTATGGGCCTTGAAAACCATATCTAAATAGGTTTTGAACCTACAAAAACCTACTTTTTTTACAAATTGTATCGTTTAAATAGGTGTTTAGCCTACATATAATTAAAATACTATATATCTTATTATTATTATTCAAAATGTTTCACCAAAATTCAAGCCTAACAATATAATCATCCAAAATAAAATCTTATTGTTATTAAAGAGAATAGTAAGATGCAGCCATGAATAGTTAAGAGGACGTTCTAAAAAAAAATTACCGCAGGATTTCTTAGCATTTTCTTATAATAAAGTATAAGCATGCAAATATTCATCAAAACAAGGAATTTCTAAGATGTTTTACGCCCTTGTATAGACATATTCAAAGGGAAAAGGAGTACATGCCTACAATTTGCTCTACGCAGTCTAAGAAATTTCCCACATGTGCCGTGTGAATACTGAAGCATCAAGGAATGAAATATCGTGTTATTTATAACTTGAAATTAAAATATAAGAATAAAAGATGATAAATATTGTGTTATTTATATGATATAAATATAATTATATTTTTTAATGCATAAACAGATCATACCTGAAGACTTGCAGGCTAGACTTTAATAAAATAGGCCTAACCTATCTACACATTTAGGCCTTTAAATAGGTCTTATCCTAATCTTTTTAATAAATAGGTTAGACCATACCAGGTTAGGTTGTAGGCCGTTTGATAAGGGCCTGACCTATTCTCACTCCTATATCTTCCACATATTGATTGATAAATCATTCAATAAATATCCAATAATCAGTTTGAAAATCAGATCCAATTATTATATAAACTGATTGCGTATAAAGAAGGACTGATTTATGATATGGAAAACGATGAAGATGGTGTGCCGAGGAAGGAAGGTGGGAATCAAGATATATACAGCTATGAATCCTATGCATCTGTCAAGGACCAAGTGCATGGGATAGAGACGAAAGAATCATATTCATCGCGGGCGAGTAATGAATTGAGAGCAAACTTTATTTAATTAGGGGGAGCTTGCTTTATTATCTGTTACAGGAAAGCACAAATTAATACTCCCTTCGGTCTTAATTATAAGATAAAGTTGACTTTTTTGGAGAAATTAAGGAAGCCAATTAAATCACTTTAGAGTATTTATATTTTTAGTATCTTTAGATTATATATCAGTTTATTAGTCAAATTAATTAGTTTGAAGAAAAAAATATAAATATAAATATTCTAAAGTGATTTAATTGGCTTCCTTAATTTCTCCAAAAAAATCAACTTTATCTTATAATTAGGATCGGATGGAGTATTAAGGTGTATTTCGGATCACGTTTGAAGATCTAAATGTGCATCTCAACGGTTAAAAATCACTTCTTGGCTTTCTGCGTTTTTGTGATGTTTGGATTAATATTTGTGAACACCTTATTTTGGTTAGGCCCCATCCATAATCAACTCTTGAATCCTATTTGATTTTCATTTTTTTAAAAATTTTTTTTCAAAATTACGGTGGCTGCTCTATATTTTACAAATCTCAGGCGCTACAACTTTTTCAAAATAAAAAAAAGAGGTTCATTTTCTTAAAATAAATGAATTTTGTTTCATATGAGAAAACAAATAAAATACTTTCTTAAAAAAATAAAAAAACACAAACCAAACAAAAATTATTTTTCTCAAATAAATTAAATAAAATTCTTTCTAAAAAATACCAACCAATTGACATGCCTTTTTACCCCTGGAACTACATGGGCTTTAATCTCTCTAAAGAATACGTAGGCCTTAGGTTATCTTCTTAGGTCAAGTCTGATTTTGTAATTAAATATATTTTTTCTTATTTTTTTGGTAAAAAAATGTTCCTTTTTTCTTTAGGTTTCATTTTATTTATTTTTGTAAATATTCTTTTTTAGTTTGGTAATTACAATAAAATTAAAAGCTATATTCATTTTTAAATGATTGACTTGGAGTCATCATTCATTCGTTCTTATGAATGGGTGTTGTGGGGTGTCTAACACCTTCCCACGCACATTTAACTCTCGAACCCTATTTGGTTTCCATTTTATTAAAAAAGTTTTCAAAATTATCCTATTTGAGAATTTTGATGTCAGCTCCATGTTTTCCAAGTTTAAGGAGCTGTAACATTTTTTCAATGGGGTTTTTGAAAAAAAAAAAAATGCTGCTTTAAGCCATAAGCTAAAATTTCTTTTAGATTTTCCATCATGCAGAGAAAATATATTAAATACCTCATGAAGAAAAGATATTAGCTCTCACCTTCTTTTATTAAAATAACGTTTTAATCATTAACAGAAGTTTACTTGTAGATGAAAATTGTAGTCCTAATTATATAAGTTTGCTTAAAGGTTAATAATGATTTTTTTTCTAATTTTATCTTTATTTATGAATGTATCTAAAGAAAAAAATAAATAATTAAATTTAAGGAAAATCAATAAGACTCCTTATTAGAAATTTAATTTGCGTGAATAACCTGATAAGTTTATATATAAGAAGAATGACAATACTTTGATTAAGGTTATCCTTACCCATTAAATTTTTAAAAGGGACTTTTCTCTAATTTTTTCTAAAATTCAAGTAATTTAGTATTTTCAAATTTTTCTCAATAATACATTAACTATTTTTTTATTAATTTCATATGTTTTTAATTATTTTGCATCAGAACTTACTTTTGCATTATCATCCAAATAAGTTTTAGTTTGTCAAACTAAATTTTTCCAAAGTCAATCAAAACATAAATCACATCATTTGATCTAATTTTTACTATATTTTACGTTTACAAAAGTCATAGTGAAAAAAATCACTTCTGTCACTGCTAATCCAAACATACTCTTAATATAGATATTAAAGGCTTGTTTGAGTTGGCGTTAAAAAAGCATGTTCACATTGGTCGTGATAAAACTCCTCTCGCATATTTTTCTCGTACACCATAAATCACGTTAGAAAAGTAACGTCTACTACTAATCTAAACAAGCATTAACAAGAATGTTGGCACTAACAAATTAAGCATTGCTGAGAATTGGTCTTGCAATATCCTTGGGCACCACAGTGAAGTGGCCACCACCGTGTTATTGTCTGTCTTTGCCATGGGTGCAGCATGTATTTATAGTTAAACTGTCCCTGAGGCTAGGAAGATAGTGATAGATTCTCTCATTTTCAGCACACAGTCATACCGATAAGTAAATAGTACTCTCTCTGTCTCTATATATGTGAGCCTTTCAACCAAATTACGAAATTTTAAAAAACAGTTAAAAGTAGTTAAATGCAATAATTACGTGGGAAATTTGATTTTTCCTCCTAAAAATGCCCCTATTTATGAATGTGAGACTCACACACACACAGTACTAATTAGAAAAGAATCAAAGAAAATGTATGTTGTTATAAAATAAGGAAAATACAAGAGAGATTTAGATGAATGAGATGAAGAAATACAAGAGAGAATTGGAGAATAAGGAGGGAGTGATTCTTATTTCATTTCAAACTAACAAATGTGTGTACATGTCTCTATTTATAAGACCCCAATATTAAAGATCAACCGTATGAGTTACAATACATAAAGAGGACAATTAAGCAATATAATTGTACCATTAGATGTTACAAAGATTAAACGTTATAAACTCTTCATTTTGGGGGTTCAATATGAATTAGAGGTGAAGAGCCTTATTCTTTGATGTTATGGACATCCATATAATCATAATATTCATAACACTCCCCCTTGGATGTCCATAAACAAATATTGTGCATAATTAAAACTTTAATAGAAAAAACCCATTGGGACAAAATTTAGAGAAAAACAGTACACAATACTGAAACTGGCTCATTAAAAACCTTATCAAGCAAATCCTGTGGGATAAAACTTTGGTTAAGGAAAAGAGTACAGCATGATGCTTACTCCCCTTGATACGGTGATAATATCAAATTTAATTTTCTAAAGTATAATGTTATTTTTACTCCCCCTGATGACATCATCATTTTTTTTATTCCACTTGATGACAACATCACCCTTTGTAATTTTATTTCAATAGTATTGTGATTCCTCACATTGATTATCCCTAACATCTTTTCAAGCATATCTTCCGAATATATCTGAAAATCACTAAGATATATCTTGCACCTACATGATCAATTTGTTGTGAAGAAAATAATCTCATGAAACTATTTCATAGAATTATCACTACAAATTTCAATTTCATAGTATTCATAGTGTACCTGTAGCATTTCGATTTTATTAGAAAGAACATAATAACTACAATATTAGTATAATGTAAATATTAACAAATATGTGATATTTATAGATCATTAAATTCAATAAATTTTTGCAAACAACATCATCATAACAAAAATATATGATTTTGAAATCATTAAGGTTTCTAATAACTTGATATATAAAATTATTAATTTTTCAATCAATTATATATATAATCAGATCATTTTAATTCATGTAACATTTTATATACTGAATACCTTTTTTAGACATGCTTTCAACATTCTGGATCCTTTCAAGAATCCTTGTGTAATATTCACTTTCCATATGCATATGCTATATATAATGATATTTAATAGAAACATTATTTTATTTACATATATTGCCAGACTAATAATATAAGCAACAATTATTGTATCCATCACCAAATGTTATACCTTATCATAATCATCATTAAACCTTGTGAAAATCTTTATTTTCACATGAATATTCATATATCACAAATAACTTTATATTTCAAATATATTGGATTGCAAGTTCATAAATTTCACATATTGAAAGAACATTTTTCATTGCGTCTTGTCCCTTTTTCAGTTGGCCAATCATCTTTTTTTTTTTTCTACTGACATATCTATGTATAAGATCCTCATTTGATCACGTGATATTGTTACTAAAACTGTTGTCGACAACTTTATCTTTTTAGTTCCATTTTTCTTATTGTAACATAATTTATTGAGATTTCTTTATTACTTTTAGGTATCTAAACCTTTTTTGAGGTTTTTGTAATTAGTAATATCTTAACTTCTTTTGGAGTATCTGCCTCCTTAATATGATCATCTTGATTATTTGCTCATTTCTCTTTTCTTTTGAAACCGATTATTCTCTCATACTTTAGGCATGTCTCATTTTCATTTATTATTATTATAGCATCTTTAGCTAAAATATGGGATTTAGTAATTCCCATTTAGGTCAATAATTGCATCCGACAGATTTTATGCAATATTTTATGAATGTAAAACTTGATGAACTTCTTATTTATATTACTATATTCGAGGATATATACTTGATAGTAATGATACATTCCTTTTGTTTTCTTTTCCAATTATTCAATTTCTCCCCCCTCATATTAGAAAAAATTTGTCAAATGACAATCGACTAATCATGTAGTATAAATCTCATAAATCTATTTGTTTATATTAGAAACATCTTTTTGTTTTATTTAGAGACAAACAAAATGTAGGAGATTCTTATCCAACATTTATCTTAATTCTCTTTAAATATCCATTTATATGAATTGTGGTGGATCAATAAAAATGCACATTCAAACTTTTTAAGATGGAATATACTTAGTTCCTGGCCAAAAGCCAATTTTATCAGAAGAATTTGGTTGATCAGTTTAAGTACTGCAATATGTAAGATCAAATATGCCAATGCCAAAATATAAATTTTGTTCTCATAAGTATTAATCTATAGCTATTTATGGAGGCTTCAATGAATGAATTGTATAATATGGAAACTGCTCTTAACATAATAATTTATTCAAACATTCCTGCAAACTTTAGGTTGCAAATTAATAGTAATATCACATGTAACCATCTTATAGATGTATCTATCAAAATCAAGGTATTAAAACTCAGACAGGGTATTGAACCGGTCGGAGTACTAGGTTAAGGGTTAGTGGGTCAAACTGGAGCTAAACCGGGGCCAAACCGGTGAGAAATTGAAGATTTTAGGCTTATTAGTATGAAATTCTAAAGAAAAAAAAAATATTTTTTTTTAAAAAAATTGGAACCCGGACCGGACCGGTTCTCCGATTTTTGGGCCGGGCTGGACAGTTCGGTCCAGGTTCAAGAACATGGATCAAAATTATTGAACATTTATATGATTTACATGCTATTTGAATGACCCATATATGAGTTTGATATATTTATAGAAATATAGAGACTCATTCCAAAACATAACTTGTGACACTCTCATAATCAAATTTCTTTATAAACAAGCAGCACATAATAATTCTTGAATTATATAATATGTTGGTTATTCATGAAGAATCTTATAGTTCTTCAATGAATGTCACACGTAATCTTTTATACGTGACTCGGATGATCAAACAAGTCATGCCAACAATAAATTTGTTTGGATCAGTAAACTGTTGGTTTATTGTAACATGTTGCTTAACCAACAACAAACTTTTCAATTTCCATAAGTATTGATATAAAATATCAATATGACATCCATTTTTTAGAGAATAATAGGTTTTGTGATGAAGTATATGAGTAGAATTATGTTTCACTTAAAACCTCTAGTACTTTATAACTTATAATAATGGATTTCAGTCCATTAGGCTATCACTTAGACTCTTTAATAGAATGAAACTATGATGTAAATCTAACATTTCATGATCAATTCTTCTTCCACCCATAGAATTAAGAAAAATCTATACTAGTTCTCTAAGAACTATATTGATTTTGTTACATTTATGTTCTTCAGGAACTAACATATATTGTCACATTTTTATATAACTCCATTACTCGTTAATAATAATATGCTTCAATTTACCTCTTTTGATGCATGTTCAGAGTATGAAATGTTTAGAATTTTTCACTACATAAAGAAATATGAGGAGATCCATAGTCAAAATACATAAAGATCTTGTTGCAATGATCTATGATGTTTAGGGGCTAAAATTAATTCAAGAGAAACGTAAAGACAAATGCATTATAATATAAAATAATGAATAATTATGATATGCATGTTCTTCTTTCAAATATTCCCTGCTATTTGATCATCCATGAATTTGACTTGCATTATATATATAGTTCACGCTTATAAAAATGGTTTTGTCTAACAAATCATAAATTATTCATAATGAATTTTCTCATAAAATCAAATAAATCTCATTCTCTTAATTCAAATATGATATATGACTTTTTGTTTTTTTACAAGTGTCACATAAAACTAATCTGATTCATATATATCATATTATACATTATATCATGATTAATGTATAAAACTTGCACACATCATATGAGAATGTTAGGGAGTAGAATAAATGACAATACAATGAATTGCGAGAGAAGACAATAATTTATCAATACCAAAATAAAATACAAATTACAGAGTATCTGTATGTCTTTCAATAATGAAACGTTTGGGAACTAAGAAAAACTGTACATGCTCAAGAGGAGAAAAGAAATAGAAGACATAACTAAAATGAAAAGTATGACTATTAATGAAAGAAAGTATATTGATGTTGAGGTATATGAGTTGAGTGTTTGTTGGGAAATCTATTGTGCAACAGAGAAGCACAAGGCCAAGAAGAAAATAGAGATAGGTTTGACATGGTAAACTCCATTAATGCATAAATAATACTCACACGCACCATTTACTTAAAGTTACAAATAAATTGTACAATTATATATAAAAAAGAGAATTAAACAACCAATTGTATAATTGAAGGCTATATGAATAAATACTAGAAACCATTTCGTTTGAAAGTTATATCGCATAATGACAATAATCATGACGTAGAATACTAAAAGACCATGAAATCAAAATATCAATAATTACCAATAATATTTAAATTTGTAAATAATTTGGCACTATATTAAAATTTTAAAATGACCAATAATTAGATTTTTGTCCATTTGATTTCATATATCACTCATGCTGATATCACAATGTCAAATAATAATTTCTCTTTCACAAATTAATCACAATCAATTTAAATTTAAACACTACTAAGAATCAACATCATATAATCTTCTAGGCTTACAATTATTTCTTTTGGCTTTACAAGCTGATCATCTTTCTCCATAACTTGTTGCTTTAAGCTTCGTAACTAATTTTGGTATTTTTCAAAATATCTCACGGTCTTTTTGGCCTCATAACCATTTTGATCTTTATTTTCAATAAATTGGCACATGTTAGTCTATATGACTTCTGATCATATTATACCATTTTTTCTATCCATATGACTTATAGTCATAGTATAACATTTGCTCATAATTTTAATCACTTTAGAAATGTTATTATTTCTACAACTATAGTTCAATAGTCAAGATAAAGTATTCTTAGCTTTCAACTATCAATTCGACTAATGCTATGTGATCATGTTCATTTTCACTCTTACACATGTTCTTTGCTTTCAATAGCATCATCAATTTCTCCAAATATTGGCCTTCAGGACCATAACAAAAATCTTACAAAGTTAAAAAGTTTTTTTTTGTGTAGTTTGATATTTGAAACTTTAGCCTTTAGGGCTTTGATATTTGTAACAATTAAATCATCAGTGTCAAAGTTTTCTTGTCAGTCTTGCAATTTAATGAAACCAATAACCTTCTTTCTCATAAGAACTATTATAAAAATGATGCGACTTCTAGTTATCTGATCACAAAATTAAGAATATTCTGGCTTTTGGCCTTTCTATAAAATTAAAATACTATAAAATAAATTAAGTAAATTCAAATTCATAATCAAATATAAATAATAGATGAGCCCGTAATCATATAAACCACATTATATGATCACATATAATACTATTATATATTAATGTAATATAATAAACAATAGAAAATAAAAGTTTGACATAATGATATAACAATAATATATTAATATAAATAAATGAAATGTAAATAAAATAATTATAAAACAAGATGAAATAAATGACATAAAATAAAGAAAATAAACAATAAAATGTAACATAGAATGTAAATAAAATAAATAAATATAAATATTAAATATGTAAATAAACAAATAAAATGTAAATGAAATGAAATAATATAATATCACACCATAAAATGTAAAGAATACCATGATATAAAATAAAGGAATATAAATGTTGCATAATAAGAGATTATCAAAAAATGATAAATAAAAGTAAAAAAATTTTGCGAATGAGATAATAAAGTACCCATAATCTCTAATTTTGGCCATGGAACCCGATGTATAAAAAAATCGGTAAAAAGGTCTCTTCAATTCTATATAATGGCTTAGATTATCCCATATATACATATAAAATATAACAATTGGAAAGATAAAAAAAGATAGCGTAAAAGGAAAAATAATATAGAACAACAAATCAATAACGTAAACTAGAAAGATAAAATAACATAGAGAATAATATAATATGGAAACAAGAAAATTAGAGAGTAGAAGAAATAGAAAATTAGACCATAGACCTTCTGAACAAACTCGTGCTGATAATGTGTTATAAAATAAGGAAAATACAAGAGACGCTTAGATGACGGAGATGAAAAAATACAAGAGAGAAATTGAGAATAAGGAGGGAGTGATTCTTATTTCTTTTCAAGCTAACCTATATGTGTAAATGCCTCTATTTTTAAGGCCCCAATATTGAAAACCAACCCTATGAGTTACAATACATAAAGAGGAAAATTAAGCAATATAATTGTACCATTAGATGTTATAAAGATTAAAGGTTAGAAACTCTTCATTTTGACGGTTCAATATGGATGGGAGGCAAAGAGTGTTATTATTTAATGTTATGAACATCCATACAATCATAATATTCACAACATATGTGTTATAATAATTAATTGAGGGTAAAATAGAAAAAAAAAATGTATTTATTATTGAAACAGGCTCAAAAGATATCTTACATTTAGGGATAAGCCTGTTCAAAACAAAAAATGCTTTATATATACGATACGGAGGGAGTACCATTTAATTTCCTGAATATGTATCTCGTTTACTGCATATCCCAACAATCAATGACATAGATTCTTGTTGTAAGTCATATAATGTAACAACCTCATCAAAACTAATCATTAACATTATTCAAAAATGGAAATTATTTTCAAATTTACTCATATTTATTACTATTTTTATCCTCAATATAAGAAACGGTTAACTAATTCAATCGACTGTTGTTTATTTATGGGTTAATAGTTTTGTTAAGCCTTAAAATCTGATCGAATATGAGTTTTTTTCCCTATATTTTCAAACTGTGGTTTTTATTCCATTTCATATGGTTTTATAATGACCGAATAATAGTTGAGCAACATTAGCTTTAGTTCGTTCTGCTAAGTATAAAGACTAAGACTTAGTTTTGGACTCTATATTTTTTTTAACAAGTTTTGATTTTGATCCTTATGAGTTTTGGTTTTGATTCCTTCACTTTTAACAAGTTCAGGCTTTAAGCCTTATATTTATCACTCTGTACTTTACTATATGTCACTTTTATCCAACAAGTTTTATTCAAAATATGAGTTATTTGTGGGGTAATAAATGAGGTTTTGTTAATTTACTCTTATTCACTATTGATTGGGCACATGAGAAAGAGAGAAGTGTAAATGCATAAAGATAAAAAGATGTGAGAGAAAATATACAATCCTTTTATAAATAAAAGCAAATTTAGAAAAATCTATTAATTTAATGCTTTATTTTTTTGTTTACAAGAATAGGGTACATGCAACTTATATTAAGATAAAGAGTGGGAAATTGGTAACTAAAGTAGTTAGCTAAGACCGTTAAACTTAAAAATTGTAAGATCATGGTTTAATTAATATTCATCCGGAGCCGTTGATTTTTTGAAGCAATTTTGTTAGAAATCTCTAATATATATTTTCGCCCTACGTATAAATTATGTGATCGAGCTCAAGAATATAGAATTATAGTAGCAGGTGATGAGTAATAAAGGAAGAGAAAATTAAACTTTATTTAGATAAGAGAGGGCTTTATTACAGGAAAGGAATGATGTTAACAAGGATGCTGGCAGTAGCAAATGAAGCGTTGTTGTTGATTGGCCTTGCAATCTCCGTTGCCGCCAGGGTGAAGTGAAGAGCAGGTCGAAGCACATAAACTGGTGGCATTGGTTGTGGGGTCGCACCCCCCCAACTCATCAATGCACCAAAACGCATAGCCTCCTCTTCTCCATCCCTCCACTGTTTTTGTTCCTTCTACACACACAAAACATCAAAATTATAATCTTAATTAATACTGATTATTGATAATGCTTCTGTGAAATATGAATCTCCAATTAGTTTGGAAAAATAATATATCCAATCATATATATAGTTCAGATAAAAAAAAATCATATGTGTAGTTATATTCTTATATCTATGGGTAAATGATTGCGCATCAGACTATTTATGAGGGATATAAATATAAATGATATGATTAGATCATGTTTAATAACGCCTGGAACACTTTATTTTTACAACCCCATTTGGTTAGAATTCCCTACCGTATAAATATGCGCCCCTTGTTGTTATGTTTGGAGTAGCGTTTTTTTTTTTTTAAATAGGTGTTTATTATATAAGTTGAGATAAAACTTCTCTTATATACTTACCTTATATACTGTAAATCACGATTTATAAACATTTATAAATAAAAAATAAATTATCACAAAGGAGCACTATATATATATGTTATAATTTTAGCATATATAAATCTCAATGAACAGGAATATTGAATTCATATTCATATCGTTTCTGACTTTGATCGCTCCTCCACGACGGATCAACCATTGATCTATGGGCTTTGTACCCCCCATTCTTAATACTTAATAGTCGGACTTGACGGAGAGCGTAGAAATACCTAAATCATAATATTTTATTTGAAATATAAATATTTTAATGTTTAATCGTTTAAATATCACTGTTATTTACTGTCAAATTGCCTGCCTTCTATATGGGGCCTACAATACCTGGATTCGGCCGTGAATTTTCAAGAGCAGCGAACAACGATATTTAGACTACTGTTTTTTTGAAAGATAAATTGTTCTTTTTATGTATTTAATATATTAAACATTTTTTATTCACATAATTCGTTCATCTTTGTGTTATAAGAAGTTAGAGCACAGAAACGCACCTAGAGCAAAGAAGAGCATGAGAATGGTGAGCGAAATTAGTGATTGCTTCCTCTTCATCTTCAACCGAGCCGTTGTAATTACCAAGGGCGGGGCATGTACTTATATTTAAATTGCCTGACTCTAGGGAGATCGAATCTCTTTATGTTGCTGATATTTTGCTGCAGTCAATTATGCTAATAATTAAATACCAGTTAATTAATATCCTGAACAGGTATCCAATTCATTCGCTGCATATGCCAACAAACAATTAGGCAAGTATATAATACCCCTCCCATTCTCAATTATGAGGCATATGGGGGTTGTCAAACTTATGAGTTCAAATAAACTTACTGTACTAATAAAACTTGGACAGATCTGTAAAAAGTTTATTTTATCGATAAATAAATAAATACTATATATGATATTAAATTAAATAATTAAAACATAACAAATGACATTGATAATGTTTACGTATATTCCATATTCAAATAATTGAAAATATATCCATTAACATTCATAATTTATTATGCCCCACAGATAAACATAATCAATTTAAAAAGTGAGTATGAATTTAAAATTGAATTATCATGATTTTGTAAGTTAAAAATACAAAAACGATAGATTTGATGAGTGAATTCGCAAGTTCAATTAACATAATTTAGTACTATACATACGTATAAAAAAAATCAAATATATATGTATGATTTATATGGCTATGTTTGTATTTTTGAGCAAATTTGTAATGGGATTGACTATGCTCCTCTACTTTTATCGTTTTCTTCTCATCCTTTTTCCCCCGTTACTCATCTCAGCCCTTAGATTAAAGTCTGAGTGATTCGAATTTAATGTTTATAAAAATATTTTTAAAAACATCAAATTATTAAAAAATAATTAAATAAATTCAAAATTGCTAAATTTTAGTCATTTAATTTAAAAGCCCGCAAAACAAAAGGTCATGTCAATTTAAACATGAACTTAAAATATTTAAAAATAATATTTTTATGAAACATTAAATCTAAACAAATCAGGTTTTAATATAAATGTTGAGATAAGTAGTGGAGGGGAAGAAGACGGAAAGAGCAGAGGATCATAGTCAATCCCATTTGCAATGTACTTACGTTTATAACTAGTTAACCATGATTTCATCTGCATTGCTTGATGTATTAATGTACATAAATTTTCAGCAAGAATGTATCCCGAATATGATAAGGGTATATGATTTCTAAAAATAAATGCATGATTATCGAATTCATCTGCAGCTATACATGGATTTGTCATTATATAATAAAAAAAATCACCCATTAGCTATATTTGATTGAAAATAACTCAATCAGCTCAATTCCTATTCCTTTCTTTATTTATTAATAGTTTTCTTTGGTTACGTTGTTTATTTTTAATTATATTTATTGTACATCATTTAAAGTCACCATATTACCTTCCATTTAATTGTTGTCCTGCACCACAGATGTATAGTCTGTATGAAAAGTACATGGTTCATGAGGGTCATCATTCTTGTATCCTAAAATTACAAGTATAAAATGTTCTTATAACACTCAGAAAAATTAAAATATATCAACTTTGAAAGAAATGTGCGATGAATTTGATGCTTCAAAGCAATATTGATTTCTCTAAACAATTATTTAATATTTTTTTAAATCCCTGAACGCTGTTTTCCGTTATTAATTATACGGGCTTTCTGCCGCACGAGCGTTGTTCAGAGTATAAGACGTTTTTTTTTTGGGTTACAAATAGTATAAGACGTTAAATTGAGAGAGATATTTATAGTCCTCTGAACCCAGCCCGTCTATTAAATGGGTCCTAGGTTCTAAGTAACTGGATTGAACTGATGGTGTCAGAACAAAAAAAAAATGACAAGAAAAATTCTCCCTCACACTCAAACACATCAGGCGTCCTCCATATTATTGATGACTCTTGCTTGTTGATGGTTTAATATCGTTGTTAATACTTATAATCTTGTAGAATTTTGATTTTAATACATATTATTTATAATAATGATTTTTAATCCATATAATTTTGTAAGGACTTGATTTTAATTTTACAACATTAGCTTTAATTAACTCTATTAAGTGTAGAAACTAAAACCCGGTAACAGTCTCTAAAATTTTAATAAGTTATGATTTTGGTCCCTACAGATTTTAGTTTTGGATCATACACTTTAAACAAATTTTGGCATCGATTTATATATTCAACAATGTTAACCATAACTATGTCGTTAAACCTATTTCAAGTATTCATGAACTATAGGTATAAAAATCATGATTTAAAACTATGTGGACCGGAATTAAAATTCGATCAAGCTTTAAAGACCAGTAAAGAAACTTATATATCCATCATAATCATAGAGGGTCAAACTTGTAACCTCATGCTTAAAAAACATTTAATGAGGTGTTTGATAACGTTAGTTGGATCAGACGACCCTGAAATATTGATTCTTGTTTATTAATCTAATCTAATATTATTATCATTATAGGAGACAACGACATAGGAAGAGAGATATTGAGGAGGCAACGAAAAAGAAAAACAATTAAATCTAAGTATTATTAGAAGAGAGGAGGATGGAACTGAGGCGGTGAAATTAAAAATTGAACTTGCACTGGCATTTGCAGGGGTCGTCCACAAGTTCACCGCAACGAGACTGGGATCCTGGGTAGCCATTTTCGCACCTTTCAGCGCAGGCCTGTGCTGAGCTAGTTACCCCGAAATTCACGATGCAGTACCTTCCTGGTACCTTGATCCCCACCTCTTCTCCTACTTCTGTCATCATTAATTAGTTGCTTCATTCATCCTATGCTTCAAGCCATTGTCACAACATCAGTATCAATATATACAGTCTAAAATATATTTGGCTATATGTAACTTGTCATGCTGTTTCATAATATATTTAACTACTTGTTGAATTACTCTTATAATACGTACAATCATCGAGCATAGAAACGTACCCAGAACAAGGACCAGAATGAGAATGCTTAAACAACTTATTGACTGCTTCCTCATCATCTTCTTCAACTCCCCCCTCTCTCTGTGACTACCACTTGTTATCTTCCTATCTTGATGTCTTTACCCCTTGGGTATATATATGCGTGTGCGTATACTCAATCTAGTTTTACTTTTGTAAAAAGCCAACAAAACCAAACTCTACTCTATGTTTCTAATTTATTTACCGGAATCAATAGTATATGGATATCATATATGCAGTTCATTAGTTGCATATCTGATCATGAATATATACTCTAAAATGCCGCGCCTTTAACTTGACACATTTACATACACGCCAATAAATATGCCACGTATCTTCATTTTTTCTTGCTTCTTATTTTCTTCTTCTCTCTCTCTCTCTGGTTTTTTTAAGCTCATCTCTTTCATACACTTTTAACATATACTCCCTCCCATCCTAATTATAAAATAAAATTGATTTTTTTAGAGAAATTAAGGAAGCTAATTAAATTACTTTATAGTGTTTATATTTTTATTTTTTTCCCAAACTAATTAATTTGACTAATAAATTAATATATAATCTAAGGATACATAACATATGATATGATTAAATAACATATTTAGCTTCCTTAATCTCTCCAAAAAAAAATCAATTTTATCTTATATTTAAGACTGAAAATAATATCATGAAAAGTATATTTTAAGACTTTGTTTGGATGAAGAGAAAAGTGAGCGAGAAATAAGGAGGAATACTATAAACTATGAACGAAAATTTCTAAAAGTAGTGAAAAATTTACTATTTTTGAGTTTTCCTTTTCTCACGGTTTTCTTTCCATCCAAATATAAAGTATGGTTAATCTTTTAACTTTACATAAGTTTTTAATTTTGACGACTTTATTTTATAAACTGGCTCTTCAACTCTTTAAGCCCAATATCATTAACAAAAAATATTGATATTTAAATTTTTAAATGTTAATAAGACATTTTCAAATACTAATGTATTAATGTATTAAGTTTAATTTTTAAAATAAAAACAATTACTAAAAAAAGCATTACTTGAGAAATTAACGTGTTGGTGTTAAATAAATGAAGAGATGCTTTATAAAAAATTAAGGGACGAACTGAAATTTTGTATAAAATTAGAAAATCAAATTTGCATTTCTGCCTATTTTTATTTTAATAGTCTATCTAAATACTTTGATTGTATGTGTATTTAAATATTACGCATTTTTTCTCTCTTCTCTTGCATGCGCTGTACAGAAACATAAGATTAATCGGCACCCTTTAATTTTTATAACTACTAATATGCAAATATATTATATGCTTCTGCGAAATATAATATGTGTGTGTGTGGGGCATATGATTTATGTTTATATAATGTGATTATCATAAATAATATAAATACTCCTATAGTAAATACGTTTAAAATATTTTTTAGTTTATTGCATGGGAGAGGAATTAAGAATTACGGGATAAGCATGAATGGAAAGGGAACTATAAAGAGGGTCTTTGAAACGCATCAGGGGCTTCCTTAATTAGAATCGTTATTCTTATTTAGGTAAACACGCAATTAACTATTTTAAATTGCTTAAGGTGTTCCAGTCGCTATTCTAATTAACAAATATATATTAGTATGTGCTGCACTGCTGCTATATATCTATCTTCTTGAATATGCATTAAATACTTCTAGAACCTTGATAGTCGGTATTTCAAAATATCCCTTACAAATTAATTTTTGTTGAAAATTAAGAGGCCGTGTATATATTTTCAGGGCTCCTATAACAGATTTTTTATACATAATATAAGTCACTTATAAAATTTTTAATTATCACTATTTAATTTTACTCTTATTTATTAGTAGTATGCACGGGACATTATATTGTGAAAAATAAAGAGAACAGTATGACATATTTGGATATGGACAAAGCTGCGTTTTCTTTTTTTAATATGGGCGGATAAATTTAAGGCATGTTTGAAAAAGTGGTGGAAAAATATGTTTATGTAAGTTGAGACAAAATCACTATCACAAACTTATTTTCTATACTATAAATCATATTAAAAAAATAATTTTTATCGTTAATCCAAACATACATTTAATGAGGTAATTGCTGTCCTTTAATTCCATTGAGATAATTGAACGTTGACTCATAATCACCTGAGTCTGATCTGTGCGGAAATTTGGGCTGCTTGTGCAGAACAAGTGAGAAGGAAATGGGAGAGGGGTAAGTAGGCAAGTAGAGATGAAGAGGTAGTTTTTTTATTGGGAATTAATTAATATAAGAAGGAATTAACAAGGGAACATGCAAATGCAGGTGTTCCAGTTGAGAGGGAAAGGGGGGGTGCTTGCAGGCACCTTGACCCCCTGGATGGGCTGCAGCACACCTCATTGCACATTCGTCTTCGGCGCCGCACATCCCAAGCTCTTCCTTGCATATCCTCCACACCGCCTCCTCCCCTCCTTTTGCCATTAGCAGAGCCACCAACAGCATCACTACCCCTAATGACACCCTTTCCTTCTTCATCTTTTTTCCCTTCACTAATATCATGTCACACCCTCACTCTCCCCCTGCACTTGTACTTATAATTCTTGCATTACTCTGTCTCTGCTCCACCATAATCAATATTCATATTTAAGAGCAATTAATGCTCCTCAATATATCACATCCCCTAACTCTCCCATTCATTCATTCATTCATTCATTCATGTATCTCTTTATTATCTAGGGTTACAATCCATTTGGTTCAATGGACCCAAAAGCCTCATATTTAACACTCACTCAAGCGATAGTTTGTGATTTCAACCCACGGTAAGTATGGTGAATGCGTGAGTTGGTGAAAGTTGACAAACTTTTGGTTAAGTACAATTATCTTTTTATTAGAGACAATCCTATTTAAGTTATGTTCGATCACTACATGTAGTTACCTATTTCACTAAGAATTCGTATATCGGTTCATTGGTCTGTAAGGAATTAGTTTGTTCTGTTAAACCTGACTCCATTGGGAAAAATAAAATTTCTTTTTTACTAGGGATGTGTATCCTCCTACTACTGGAGTCAAATGACCTGGGCAGGTTTCAAATAAAGATGAAGCGGTTAACCTCTTCTTTGTGAGCACGTCAACAATCTGGTTCTTTTCCCTAGGGATGAGTAAAAACCCGGTGGTCCGGTCCAGTCTGGTCTGACCCGAGCTGGTCCGATCCAGTCTGGTCCAGTCTAAATAAGCAATATAATGAAATCGGACCAGACTGGACCAGACTGACTAGTCGGGTTGGACCGGGTTTCAGACCAGGGGACCAAACCACCTAGACTGGTCCGGTCTGATCCAGGTCAATTTCTTAAAAAATATTTTTATAATTTAGATGTTATTTTTTATTTTTTATTTAATGTTGTTAGAGTTTTTTTTAAGGATTTATAATCAAGTTTTATTTTTTATGATGATTTTTATATGATTATAGCTATTTTTATTATCTTAATTATATTTATCATGTTTAAATCTTTTTTCTCAACATATTTTTTTTATTGTTGTTGGATATTCTTATAGATTTATGATGTTTTAATTTTTGGTGACATATTTTATATTATTATAGGTATTTTTGTGGTCCTAATTGTATTTAATAGGTTCAAATTTTGCCTTCCAAAGAGGAAAAAATAAAAATAAAAAATATTAAATTTAGGTCCTGGACTACTTGGACCAGTCCAGGTAGTCCACCAGGCCTGGTCTCGTCCAGCCCGACCTCGGGTTGATGCTGGACCAGACCAGACCACGGACTGCTTTGTGCAACCCGATATCTTCTCAAGACCAGACCTCAGGTTGATATCAAACCCGATCCAGTCCAGTCCATGCTCATCCCTACTTTTCCCTTTGCTACGAGTTCCAACTTCACCTCTCTCATCAATTTGACTGAGAATCAGGCGGCCCATCGAGCCCAAGACCCAATGTAGTTCTGCCAAAGCCCAACATCAAGCCTTTCAATGGGCCCACCGCCCACTAATTTACTGTCAGCTTCCCCTCCGTCGTTCTGGTCTCTCGAGCTGACACTTCATTGACCCAAACAACGAACGGCATTATCAATTTCGTCATTATTTCTATTAATTTAATTTATCGCTCCCCCCATCCTCCTCAGCTCCCGCACTCCATCACCTTCCTACATTCGAGGATTTACACTTCCACCTCGTGTGATCCGAATTCTGGTTTTGTTTCAAGGTTAAAACCCACATTGAATTGTTCACTGGGTCGTATCTTTTCCTTGTGTTTCAGTCCGGGTCTTCTTTATCGTCATCAAGGACTTGCTTTTCCCTCATTGTTTTCTGAATTGGATAGTGGCTTTCTTATAATACTGAATTCCGTTTATTTCTAAAAGCTGGAGTTGGTTCGTTTTCAATTTATGTAAGTTCAGCGGGCGCCTCAGAATTTCTTATAGCGATCCAATGTTTGCAAACATGCGTATGCGTAAGATTTTGCAAAGGGGACGGTTCTTTAATCGCCACCTTCTGACGATGCCAAGCCTGGAGGATTCTCCTCGTTTAATGACCGGGGTCTCAATAGTTGGAGTTGACAAAATCTGGAATCATCCCGCTAGTGCTAGTGTCATTGGAGCTGATGGATTAGAGGCTGTCAGTTTTTGTAAAAGTGGCAAGTAAGCCATTTCTTTTTGCAGGTCATTTAAGAAAGTAACGTTAGTAACGGTAGCTTGACCTATGAGACTAGATGTTCATCACTTTTAGCTAGTCATTAAATATTTCATTCTGTCGTTGCTTAATTCTGTTCCTCTTCTTCCCCTGCGAGGTCACGTGCAAATTTAAATTTGATTTTAGGTGTATATCTTTGGAAGTATTCTTATAATGGTCATGTCCCTGCTACAGGGGAATTCGCCATTTTACGTCTGATAGCCATGATCGATGTACTGCAAAGGAGTTCTCTAGTAAGGTACATCTGATTTATGTACAGAGTTTTCCTTTTGGTATTGTGATGTATGTTAACTTGAAATTTGCTGTTAGGCAAGGAAAATGTCCCGAGTGACTTTGTAGATAATTATGGTATCCATTTTAAACATTTTTTATATAAAATTAATGACTGCTGGTATTTATCTATATTGAATTTTGTATTTTGAACTTTTAATACCAATGTAGAACAGTATTCTGATAAATATGTTGAATTGACTATTTCCTCTCTGCATTAACTTATTTATTTATTTCTGAGTATTTGTTACTGATACTTCGTAGTGCATACAATGGTTCAGTTTCTTAAAAGTATCCCGGGCTATGTGAAGATAGTGGATGTGGGTCCAAGGGATGGATTACAGAATGAGAAGAATATAGTTCCCACTGTCGTGAAAGTTGAACTGATAAAACTGCTAGTTTCTTCCGGATTGCCTGTTGTCGAGGCTACAAGTTTTGTGTCACCAAAATGGGTACCACAGGTAAAAGTTTATTTGATTTTCTGAAAGACAATCAACAATTTTGCAATTCTCCCCCAGGTATTATATTGTTTATTATTATTTCCGTATTTCATTTAGTTCTTGATGCAGTGATATAAAGATTGTTATTTATCAATTAACTGTAAGACAAAACAGTCCCTCAATTGTGTTTTAATCTAATTCAAAATCTTTGTGGCCGAATTTCAGCTTGCAGATGCAAAGGATATAATGGCAGCAATTCAGAATGTTGGTGGAGCTAGATTTCCTGTCTTAACTCCAAATCTTAAAGTGAGAATTATTGATGGACCATGGGTAAAAATATATGATTGAGTCAATATTTATGTATGGGATTAACTACGGGATCCTTTATTGTAGGGTTTTGAGGCCGCTATTGCTGCTGGGGCAAAGGAAGTGGCTGTTTTTCCTGCAGCTTCAGAATCATTCTCTAAAGCAAATCTAAACTGTAGCATTGAGGATAATCTCGTTCGATGCCGTGATATTGCTTCAGCTGCTAGCAAGCTCTCAATCCCTGTTCGTGGGTATTTGACTATACTTTTTAAAAGAATGCTTGACCTGTATAAATCAATTGTTCTTTTTAGTGACTTGAAGCTTATCTATTGAGTAATAAGTAATAACCTTGGAAGATAATTTAAGTTATAAATCTGATTTGCATTATCTTTTGTAATGATTGAACTGCTGCCTGTTGTGCTCGGGTGTGGCATGAAAGACAGGTTAAAATTATAGAATTGGTTTGCTGGTTGATGCTTCTGTTTTAGACTTCCAATTTGTCTCTATGACCATCTGTTGACTTTAGATTTCAGGTTTATCATTAGTGTTTTATATGATTAATAAAATTCCCTTTACTTCAGATATATATCTTGTGTTGTCGGGTGTCCTCTGGAAGGATTTGTTGCTCCAGCTAAAGTAGCATACGTGGCAAAAGCTCTATATGATATGGGTTGCTCAGAGATTTCACTAGGAGACACCATTGGTGTTGGCACACCTGGTAATTGTTTAAAACTACCTTCTTTGTTATATGAGGTGCTTTGGCTGCAGTTTTTCTGTATCCATCTTCCATGTTAGAGGATTTTGATATGGCCTGTGGATTTTATCTTTGTTGGCCGAACTCCTTTAGTTAATCTTATTTTGCTTGGTTGCAGCAGATCTGAAATTCAACAGACGATTAAGTAAATTGTCTTTACTGTGTGCGTGATGAATTATGTTGTATATTATTCAAATGATGGTCCCTTTCTTTTAAGTAAATTATCTTTGTTGGCCTAAGAAGGAGTTTGCTCTTTGGTGCCTTGTTATCTGGAGCATATGATGAGATGCTGAAGGTTTGGAATATTTCAAGTGCAAAATAGGACATATTTCTGTGTAATATAGCCATAATATTCTTTTTTTTAAGTGGAGCCATAATATTCTGTAAAAGTTTCCTGTCAGCTCATTCCTGGCGTAAACATATACTAAAACCGCCTGTTGTCTAAAACTTTGACATCTGATATACTGTCAAGTTGTATTCAATGAACTCTGATCTAATATAAGCATTTTATTTAATTTTTATGGCTATCGTGGCTGTTTTGATTTATTGGTATGATTTGACTTATTTTCTCTCATGTTTCCAGGTACTGTCATTCCAATGCTTGAAGCTGTTCTTGATGTTGTCCCTGTTGACAAACTTGCTGTTCATTTTCATGATACTTATGGTCAAGCTCTTTCAAATACTCTTGTCTCACTTCAGGTAAATTATATTTTTAGTTAATCTGAAGACTTGTAATTTATAGTTAAATGCTGAAGCAAAAAAATGTGTGTAATTAATTGGTAATGTGGTGGATTATTGATAGATGGGGATCAGCACGGTGGATTCATCGGTGTCTGGTCTTGGGGGGTGCCCATACGCGAAGGGTGCAACTGGGAATGTTGCCACAGAGGATGTTGTGTACTTGTTGAACGGACTGGGAGTGAAAACCAACGTTGACCTTAAAAAGCTTATGGTGGCTGGGGATTATATCTGCAAGCATTTAGGACGTGCTTCTGGCTCTAAAGCTGCAACTGCCTTGTCTAAACTCACAGCTAATGCCTCCAAGCTGTAAGTTACTATTGCTAACATGATAGACATGTTTACCCACTTCACAACTTGTATCCATATGTTGTCATGATTCATTCATACGGACCATGTGCCTTGGGCTTGGCTAACCCATAATGAAACCGGGATGGCCTGCTCTGCTTTGAGCATCAACAACACACTGTTATATAGATTTTAATTTTTAATAACAGCATACTGCTATATAAAAAGTTATCAGTACCTCAACCCTTGATACAGTTTCACTGTCTAAGCGCATCAACACACACTTTATTTCACAAAAGAGAAGAGGAGAATGTACAGGGTGGTTCTTTGATAGGGGACACAGGGTTAAAGGCCAACCACCCCTTAAAGAGAGAGGCAGAGAGGGAATGGTAGGCTTTGGCTGAACAATTAATTGCTACTACACCCACAATAATAGAGGTGTAGGTGGTTGTTTGATCAATCTCGTATCTCCTCTTGCTTTTAAACAATTCTATTTTTTTTTCTTTTGGCAACAAGAGCTTTTAAACAAATCTAACTAACGCAATAATAGCCTTTATGAAAGTTTTTATGTCATGTATAGGAAGTATATCCTTCCCAAATCAAGGAAGGATGATACTAGTAGTAGTAGTAGTTATATTTTGAAAGGGTTGTTGAATGCTCTGAGAGAACCACCGTGCATAGACTCCAACTTGAATCGGGGCATTCAAGCCTGCTTTCAATGCGCTGGGCTGTTTGTCTCCTTGCTTTTGTTTCCTTCTTTTTTCCTAGTCATCTTTCCCATGCCGTAAAAAAATAGAAATAAATTTTCTGGTGAAAGAAAAATAATTTCAGATTGTATAAGCTTTTGTAGCAACACTAATGCTTCAACTGGCCTATTTGCGCGGGCAATTTAGTTTGAGGTCACTGATTGTATTTTAAATTTGACCATAAAATACAATAAAATCTTCAGGTGCGGTTAATTATGAACATTGCTGTTTGGTTGTTTGAGAGTGCTGATAGTCGAAGAACATGAATCGGAGGACACATGTTGGGTCTGTTTGGTGTGAGGGATTTGGAGGGGAAGGGAGGGGAGGGAAAATTTTTATGAGTTGAATTTTAAAAGATTGCAGAAGTGGGGTAATAAAAGTTTAATAAAGAGAATATATAAGATAAAATAGTACAAAAAATTAATTAAAAATTTTTAACCTCACTTCTCTAATTTTTTTAAATTCAATTAAAAAAATTTTTTCCCTCCGCCCACTTCCCCTCCCCTCCCTTCAGACCAAACAAGCCCTTAATGTTTCCGGATATTGTATTTTCAATTTTCCATGGATCGGATGCCATTCACTTCATTTTAAGTTTATGGCATAACAAGTCTTGTGACACTAAATGAGAATGATCATGGATTACACCACCAAATTCATGCCTCGAATCATAAAGTTGAACCATCTGTTTAAAGAAAACAAAGAAAATCTATGGAGCAAAGAAAGAGAGGTTATTATTTTCCACACTGGAACACATAACCCAACAGACATGTGCCCTAGGAAGAGACATCTTTCATCATATTCGTAAGGTCGTAACGTCCCAGATGAGATTGAGAACCTGGTCTCCCTATGTGCTTTTGATGAAATAGTGAAGCCCTTCACCATTATGGTTCTAATAAAAGAGCAATTTTTGCTACCTCGTCAGTCTCGGTTATCTTCATTTTCGTATAGAACTGTCATGGCTTTGTAAACCTCACCCCTTCTCGAGTTGATAAATCTAGCAGGAAGGCACAGGACCATTAAAGCTTTGCTTCGTTAAAGATACCGCTGAAATACCATTGGGCTCTCTCAAATCTGGGGAACATACTTTAAATGCCAATCTTGTCGTGTACATTTAGGCTTGGTCGTTGCTATGACATTCTGTTGTCAGAAAATGACTTGACGTGTTCTTAGGTTGGAGTGACTCTTTTCGGATCCTAAGATTTCTGTTTTTTTTCCTTATATCCCCACACTTCACCCACACCCAGCAGTAGCAAATGTTTCCATATACCCTTCCACATGCAATTATTTCAACATTTGGCCATGAGCTCACTTGTTCTGTAATGCAATGCAAAACGCCGGCAGCTACATGAAGTTGAAATCTGAAGATGTGGTTCATGAATATAAGAGAGAGAATATAATCGCGGGAGGGCGTCGGTGCAAACTGGTACAGTTAAAAGAGAACTGCGAAAACTATTTTTTTAAGAAAACAATGTAAACAATTCGCTCGAGAAATAGAAATGTAATTAATGTGCATTGAATGTCCGATTTGGCCGTTTGTTGGAGGCTCTCCATAAGTAACGTAGTTCCTCCTGAAAATTTTGCAGCCACACGGAATTGTTCACACTGCCCAAGAAAAAACAACGGTTTAAATGGTGACAGAGAAATATCTACCCTCAGATCCAGTATATTTTCCAGGTCTTATTTTTTTTTTTGGTCAAATATCTCGCAGACCCAAACCAACCTGGACTGCCCGGCCATCAATGAACAAGTACTGAAGAAGGCAAAAGCTGGTCCTTCAATGAAATTTTTTCTCTACAAATTCATGCCCCTTTAGTCCTTTACTGCTGAATATATCCGTGATGAAGGAAAATTGTGAGATTAGCGAAAGACAACGCATTCGGTTGTGTAGATTAATAAAAGTTCATTGAACTAGGATTTGATTAGTTTATGGTTTTTGCGCAATACAGGAGTGGTTGAACTGAACCGTATTAGAATGTGTATGCAAACATTAAGGATTCATATGCACATTTTTTTTTACCCTTTTTTTGTTGCCGGAACGTGTTTATTCTTTCTTTTTCACGTTACATTACACAAATGCATAATCAAAACATGAAGCTTGCAATGGGGTCCACGTCATGATCACGACAAAGAAATTAAGATGACCGGACCGCCGGCTATATCGACATTTGAATTTGATTCTTACTCAGCTTCATGATTAAAGTTTTTTAGGAGGTTGACAAATTTCATGCACATCCACGGATCAAATTTTACTCTTAATTATAACACTATACATGACACACCCAATTCCACTTTATATATAGTAAAATTAAATTCTCTAAGAGACAAGTGCACATCATCCTGCAGCTCTTTATGCAGATCAACTTTTACTGCGATGAATAAGGCTGTTCATTCGTAATGATAGATAATAGATTGAACCAGTCTTGTTTGACTCGGATATAGTGAACCGAACAAGACTTGGATATACTTGAGCACCGTAAAAAACAAGTTATACCATGAGTTAATGTACTTGTTTATTTGCCAAAATCTTTGGTTGCAATATATAGACAGGTCCATCGTAGTTCAGACATTGAGTTAGACTGATAACTGATTATTAGGGAATAAGTTTTTATTACCAGTAGTTACTGTATGTCTATGCAAAAGGTAATGATGATTATGGGCGTGAGTTTGTGGGAAGAAATCAAAAGTGGAGAGGACAAGAGGAGGCGCATGCATACGAACACACAGTTCAGAATCTAAAAGCAAAAGCAGACATAATATTAATTAGTCGCACCAACAAACAACCCCCATTAATAGCTTGATGGACGGCACAGGTTGATTTTGATATTCAAAAAAATAACGGTACTCTGGCAAAGGATTGCTTGAAATTCTTCATAATACTACATTTTTTTTCCAATATGGATTCTTCTTAACAATATATTAATACTATATAATCTCAACCCTAATTATTACACATATATAGTATGTACACCTGCAAACTTAATAGCAGATCAAGAATAAGATGGTAAAAAGGAAAGAAGCAGAAAGGATTTGAGAGGCGGAAGCCTAGAATTGGAGGAGAAATAGAGGCTTATATATATATATATATATATATCTATAAATCTGCTAATGATGAACTTATCTGTTGTGCAGAGGATTAGGACCTGTGTAGACCTTCCTCTTGTCTGATCCAAAAACGACTTGATCGTCACCCTTATTATTGAAGGCAGGAGGTAAGTGAAAGGATTTGAGCTTAGGAGCGGAGGCAGAGGAAGCTTTGAAACTGTGAAATCTGGATTTTCCGGCAAGGCATGGAGCGGTGAACTGTAAAAACATAAGGAGCATCAGAAGCAGTACAAGCACGAGGCCCGTCTGGTTCTTGCTGCTTGTACAAACCATCGCATGGGATTGAGATATTCGCTGACGAACCCAGGATCGATCTTCTTTTTCTCTCCTCTATTTCTAACTGGACAAACTTTGCAATGAAGGTGAAGGTGAAGGTGAATGGGAAAGGATGGTGATGGTTATACGAGAGAGAAATTAAAAATGCCTTTATGGGCAGGGGTTGCAACAGAGGGGGGAAAAGTCAAAGGAGACGGGGAGAGTCAAAATGCATGAAACTTGGTGCCATACTTTGTTGATTATATATGTTGAGAAAAACTATTAAGAGAAAATATAATACAGAATTCAGAGCCCGGGTTTTGTTTTGTCTCACTCACGACTCAGCACAAAGCAAAGACAAACCCACGCAGCAAGGAAGAAAGGAGCACAAAAGTAGAAGCAAAAAGTGAGTTATGGGAAAGGGAGTGACAAAAAATAAGTGTTTTGAGTGAGTGAAATGAAAGCTTCCCAAATTCACCTTCTAAACTTCTAGTTAATAGCCAGCAAGAGACAGATACATAAGTATAAATCTTCTTGTCAAAGTTTTCGCACTGTTTTGTTCTTCTTTAACACCTCGCTAGGCGCTAGCTAGCTTTATATCAACACTTGGCTTCTCTCAGATATTGTTTGCTATAAATAATGATTATTCTTAAACGCCTACCCACTTAACCATCCTGAGTCACCCTCGGGCTTGTAATTAAAAATCCTAATCCAACTAGGAATAATTGGACGGTCCAGATAAACATTCCGAGTGTTGCATTATATGAGTGCAGACGCATTATTGATATTGACCTGCGCGCGGGCTCCTGTGGATATTTTTAACAAGAAAAACAAATATTATATATATATATTGAAAATTGAAGTTAAATTAAAGCTTTTTGATACCTAATCAACTGTATTACAATAAATGCAGCGTGAAATAAGCAACATGTTGGGTGCATTTATTTTTTAAGTAACTTTCCTGCACTATCGTTTTCTATCGTAAAATAATGTCGCGTCTCATTGCCAACGTAGCAACTTTCAAGTTTCAGACAATTCAGATCGAAATAAAATAAATTAAAAAAAAAACAAAAGGAAGAAAACAATACTGACTACTACCGACCCGGCCGTACATGCATATGGCTAACAAAACGCTCAAAATAAATATCATATTTGTTTTTTTAGTTGGAATAAATAATTTGAAACTGATATTTTTCAGATTGAATCCCTCCAATTTGATTTCATTTGTTTTTCCTGTCAAATGTATTAGATCGGTCCATCAGTCGCATTTGTTCGTCATTTTGTGTCCCCATAGTCCATCATTAATTTGATGAATATGTATACCTTCTTTTCGTACAGAAGAGAAAATTTACAGTTACGTCTTTAACCGTGAAATATCCAAAAAAAAGGAACTGGGGAGGGAGTGTGCGCGCATATATATATCTATATATATATATATAGAAATCTAGGCATAGATTCGTGGCAATGGGATTTCAACAAAGTTAATTAAGGAGGTTGATTTCTTTGACAAATAACGTGCTTTGCTTGAAACAAACTAATCGTGATGATTAGAGTCTCCATCAGATTTGGTAAATGACTATGGTTGGCTCACTTACTCCCATTGTACGTGCGTGTGTGCATGCCTTATTTCAAACCAAGTTGCAGCTACCAAAATGATTGATGATCAGATCAAAAAAGAAAGAAGGAATAAACATGTTCATAACTTTAATTAATTAGTCAAGTAATGAATAGGCTAAGTTCAATTATAAGCATCATGATATGACTGTGACACGAAAATGTATATATTATACTACCTCCTGCACTATAAATTAGTTTTTACCGGAGGTAGAAAATTAAGGAGCAAATATATGAAGCTGTATCTGGAATAATAGCTAGGTTCAAGATGATGACAGAAGAAAATGATGAGAAATACACAAAAGTATAAGTGAAGAGAAAATGGGGTGATGTGGGCCATGAGTGAAAAGCGGTGGACGATAGAGATGAATTCAGAAAACACGTACCTTACTTTCTTACCAGAAATGATTATGTTGTTGCTCGCTTTAATTTTTGGAAGATAACAGCATTATTAACCAATAGTTAGGCTTTTCGAATTTTATTTATAATGCGGCTGTGTATGTGTCTTAGTTTTCTGTTTGGATATATAATCGTTGAGATGATGAAAATTAAAGGGAAGAGAAATTTGATTGAGTAACATTTGCTTTGGATTGCCGATATCAGCTGATGAGAGAAACAAGACGAAATGCGCAGTAGTGGATATGGAACTTTTTATTATCATTATTAATTTTTAATTTGTATATTTAATTATGCTCAAGGACTCTGTGTGTGTGTGTGTGTGTGTGTTGCCTTCATTCTAACATTGAAAATAGTGGGCCTCGACATTTTATCTAATCCGATACGAGCCATATATGTTCATCATAAATAACGCAACTTCCTACGCTGTTTCTATCATGTCATATATATATATATATATATATATGAATATATATGATTTTGAAAGACTTATTCGAATAAATTTCATTTTTTTACCCCTGAACCTCTCGCCGTGACTGTGTTAGTGATCAGGTGTAATTGGAGAATTTCATGAAAGCTTTTCCGAAAATGTATGAGAGAATAAGCAGCTGATTTGAGAATATAATTAAGGCAATTTAAGGTGATGGACATGATCTGAGCAGATCATGTGAAGCTAACACAGCCACCGTGTATGTTTGTAACAACCACTGACAATTGAGTTTATTGTAATATTATTTTTGATAAAAGTCAAATTATATAATATGATTTATGTTTGGATTGATAATTGTCAATTGGGCTTTTGTAAAAATAAAACTTGTTTGAATTGGCTTAAACATAAGGGCTTTTGTGATAATGGTAATAGAGAGTGGGTGGAAAAATATTTAAAAAATCAAGTAAATATTTAAAAATTACTTTAAAATATTAGGTGCTACTGGAAAAATATTTTAGAGTGGGTGGACATCAATAAATCAGTATTCTAAGTTTTGGGTGCTCTTTACTACTAAAAAAAAATACATTTAAGGTAAAATTGTAGTCAGTCTCTTAAGACTGGGTACAACTGAAAAATTATTTTAAAGAGTTAAAAGCACCAAAAAATATTTTAAAGTAATTTTTGGAGCTGAAAAAGCACATTAAATGTAAAATTGCAATCAGTTTGATAACACACTGAATACAATTGAAAAAATATTTTAAGGGGTTAAAAACACCAAAAAAAATATTTTAAGGGGTTAAAAACATCAAGAAATATTTTTTGAGCGGGTACAACTAGAAAGTGCGTAAAATTGCAATCATTCTGATAGCACACTAGGTAGTGGGTACAACTAGAAAAATATTTTAAGGGGTTAAAAACACTCAAAAAATATTTTTTGATACTACATACTATTTAAAAAATATTTTAGGGGAAAAGTCTATATCATATAACTAATTTCTAGACAACCTAATCTAACATAAAATGCCATTAGCTTTTAATAAAAGCTCCATTCTTTAACTTCTCTCAATTAAACTTTCATCAATTGGGCTTTGATAAAAGCGTAATTATCAATTGATCTCTCCAAACACTAAAAAAAAAATGTTTGTCCCCAATCGGGTATCTTGGCCTCCCCAAACACACATTCTACTACCTACATCTATATCAAATTGAACACGTGAAATGAGGTCAAAGGTAATATCTATATGTGTGTGTGTGTGGCCTCTGAAACTTCTTCCCCTGCCTTTAATTTCTCTTTGGGTTTCTGTTAGGATACTCTGGAATCACATTATCATATTTATCTTTTTTTAATTCTAACCATCTTTATCATTCATTATGTTTCAAGTTTCGACACAGTAATGTAAAGTGCGTGTTTAATTTGGGATAGATTGGACACCCTAAAAGTGCTTATTCACACAAATCAAGATAAAATTGTAAATCATGATTGAAAAATTGGTTTTAAATATTTTAATCACTACCGTCCCAAAATGATGAAAAAAATATCTTGATTTGAATTCTACAGGGTTTAAAATGATGGGGTCAACTCACAATGTCGCCCATTAATTTACAACCATATCTTACATACTGATGAGAAATTTGATTTATTTTTAGGTTCGCAAAAATCTGGCATGCCCATATCTTTCCCATTAATTTACAACCATATCTTACATACTGATGAGAAATTTGATTTTTTTTTTTTTTTTAGGTTCGCAAAAATCTGGCATGCCCATGTCTTTCCCAAAAAAAAAACAAGTACAATTGACTCATGTTAGTATTTTTCTCTCTCCTTTATTTGGTACTCTGTTAGTCATACGATTTTCTAAAGGCAACAAATTTGGTATAGTAATATATTATTTGAAGCATGAATAATCGTGGATACAACATAATTAGTAACAACAAATTCTTTTTCATAAAACTTTCAAATTGATACAACTCAACAGGATGATGTATCAAGAAGAGTATAGCTAACAGAGGCATTTGTGAATAGAGATATTGGTGACACATATTCATGAAGAAGAGAATTCAGGAAGTGGTTTGCCTTCCAAGAATGCTTTAAATAGGACGAGTGATCTCCCTGGTTGTGAAAACGGAGCTTCATGAGCTGCCCCTCTTATTGTTGCGAACGATAAAATGTCCCCATACACTTGTGTCCACCCCGCAACCTTATATAATCAAACAAAACCAAAAATTTAATTTAAGAAAAAATAAAATATTAGCCATTTTAATTGGTGTAATTAATGAAAACATCAACCTGTTTGCCTTGAAACCAAGCCCTGTAGGGCACAGACGTAGTGTATTTCATTTCCTTGGCTACTGCATTCACCAGAGCTCGCGATCCAGTTAGTGGAATCACCGAATCTTGATCTCCACTGTGCATGAATATTGTTTTTAAAAATTAAATCTTTGTTTTCACGAATCATAGTACATTCCAAGCCATAAAAGCTCAATTACCTATACACCAGAACTCGAAGGCCTGATTCAACGAGTCTCCCAAGGATAGGAATTGTTGGTATCTCTAGATTCTGCATATCATATTTGACAACACTGCAAAAGTACGTATGGAACTAGTTAAAAATGAGGAGTCTCTTTAGATAACTCAACATTATTGGGTGGCTCGCTGCTATATCATAAACATGTATGTAACTTACTCGCTACAAACAGACCATGTGGAGAGTCCTACAAGCTTAGCATGAAGAGCTTGCTGTACATCTTTCCTATTCAAATAATTATATGTTTCATCTTCTTCACAAACATCTATCTTTTGCGTTTCTTGCTGTGCCAAAAAAATAACGCAGCTCAATAACCTCACAAAACACAGGAAGAAGTATTTCAAGGACGGGAAAATTAAGAGAAGATGATGAATATAAGCTTACCAATTGGCTTAATACTAGAGATTGTTGATTTATTGTGGACAAGCAGACATCGGAAGTGACGTCGTATGTATCAACATATTTACCAATTTCACTTGATATTTGTTTGGCAACTCCTGCACAAACCGGAGTGAGAGTTCTGCTTTGAGCTTGCCTCCTGATTTGGGAATAGTTACATGCCGTAGTCAAGCTCTCGTAAGTTGCATCTGATACGAGTCCATGCGACCAAAAATATTCTCCTCTTGCGTTGAAATCTGTGTTGAACTCTAACAGAGGATTCCCTATCTGCATACAATCAACGCATTGACTAGTTGTTTCTATATTCATGTTGTTAATAGGACTTTATAATAACAAAGACTGGCTTGCAGTTTTGTTTATATACTCACTGCGATCCCTTTGAGATTGAAGGGAGTCTTAGTTTGAAGAATCAGCTGTGCAAGTTGAGGAACATAATGGCCTGAAAGTAAATAATGTGTTAGGCTGTACAGATTTAGTATGTGTGCGCTCATTTATCTCAAAGGTATTGCTCTGATAATTACCTCCATAGCTTTCGCCAGTGATAAAGAATTCGTTGTTCTTGTACTGTGGAAACTTATCGAACCAACGCTGAAGGAAAACAAGATTATCTTTTGCTGTGAAAGAAAAATAGGCCACCATTTCATGAATATGTGAGTTGGAATAGAGATGGGTTACTAATACTTTCAAGCTTCAACATTTGCCTAACACAAAATCTGAGAGGCTTTATTTACTAAAATAATAGAACAGAATTAATGAAATAAAAAGTAATTTTGTGCATGAAAATAGTTTTTCCTTGTTTAATTAAATTTATTTTTAAAATGATGACAGTGAGATTATAATAAATATTTTATATATTTTTCGGAGTGATAACAGGGTAAATGTTTCATATATCAACGAAAAATAATTTTTTCCTTACAGAGATGAACTAATGGAGTGATTCTAAGTTCAGACATATTCTTTTGCTCCAAAAACAAAAAATCCAGCCATCTTCTATTGTAGTGGGCCTCGAAGCCCATATTCTCTAGATGAGGTTAAAGAGGTCGAAGCCCATATCTACGTCTTCCCCAATTCCTTGTTCCTCCATACGACACGGAGGATATCTCACGATGGTCTTCAGCAACCAGCTGCTTCGGCGTCAACGGCGATGGCCAGGATCCGTCTCCGAGAGGATGGCCAGAACATCAACGCAACAGCCACGAAGTAGGCGAAATCGTCAACCTCCACGGCCAGAACAAGAATGGTCGCATCTCCGCCGTCGAGCTCGACCAGGCTTTGAACCGTTAGTGATTAATTTGCTCCGATGAGTTTTTTTCCCGCTGTTATGCTCCGGTGACAGAGGCGATAATTCCTTCCATTTTCGGATGGTTTAGCCCATCCAGAAAATAAAGACATGGGTGGGAATTGATCAAGTCTTCTATAAGGGGTTCTATAAACTAGACACCAAAAGTGAGGTAATGCTTTTTCTTTTTTCCTTTCCAAAGTCCGATCTTAGTGACCAAACGGGTTATTAGATATCAAGGAAACTAAGGCTTCTTGTATTCTACTCATTGATCACTAACCCTGATATTTAGTGCCGGTTAGAATCTAATGTTCAGACAAAAAAAAAAAAAAAAAAGGACTCTAGCATGCGCAAAATTAGTTGAGCGAAAGAACCTGTAATTTCATCATTGATAAAGCGATAGAAAGATTTGTTGTCAGAGTAAGAGAAACCAACTCCAGCTGGTGATTCCAGGTATAGCATATTTGCCTCTGCAACGAAGAGAAGATCAATCAGCAATTTGGATCCAAATTACAGTGTTTATATTGGTTGCTGGTGTGTTGTCTTGGACTAAACCTTCGTTCCAACTGTAATCATTCTTTATTAGACCATTTTCGGTCGGTTTGAAAGGCCCATGCTCAACGAAAGCTCCAGCTCCAAGAGACGAACAGCCAGGCCCTTCAAAAAAACCAAAGAACAAAAAACCCAGAAATCATCTCAATTGCATCTTTCATTTAAGAGACCCAAAAGATTTGTGTATTTCCATATTGGTTTATCCGTAAAATCATACCTCCATTCAACCAGAGAACCAGGGGCTTTGAAGCAGGGTCTACTTCTGCTTCTGCAAAGTAGTAAAACAGAGCCCTCTGCTGCTTGTCGTCGACGGTAATGTAACCGGCATATTGCTGGAACTTCACCGGTGGCTGCCCCGGCAAGCTGCTGATCTTATCACCCTCTGGAACCGAAACTGCAGCCACAAATATTTGCGCAACAACAAATAATATTGTTGCAACCGAAGAACATGGTCGTGATAACATGGTAAGCTCTGAAGTGATTGGCTTTGACTTTGGCCTTCTCTGTTTCTGTAGAAACGGGCGACGGCGATGAAGCTTTAAGAGAAGGAAGGTAACTGTACCCCTACGGTGTTTGAATTTGGAACATTTAAATTAATGCCTAGAAGAAGGAATATTTTGTATCGACCCCATGGTCCAAGGAGGACGCGTGTTTTGTCTTGTCTTCTCGCTTTTATCGATAATTTTTCCATTTCTTCGGGTAATTTGTTCTTGGTCTTTTTGTCTGACCCTTTTAGAGTTTGTTTGGCGGATCTCGTTTGAAATAACCTATTTTTAAATAATAAGTGTTTATAAATCCTGATTTACAGTATACGAGGTAAGTATGTGAGAGAAATTTTATCTCAACTTATATAATAAAGACTTATTTTTTAAGAAAATACCAATCCACACAAGCCTTCAGAGTTCTTTAGCTCGTCAATTGCCCTGATGTTGCTTTCGTTTTTACTTATTGAGTGGGTTCACAGATTGATTACACTATAACAGCAATCATATGCCCTTAGAATAGATGTAAGCGTTGTGCAAACAAGTTGGCCCTTTTATATACTTTTAAATTCGAATTGGAATTTGGTAGCTATCGTGTAATTTCCATTAAATCTATTTTTCATTTGTCTTCCGAGAAACTTTTGTGGGAAAAAATAGGCCTCGGGATGTGTGTGTTGTCTTGGTTCAATGTCAGGTGTATGACAAATTATATGGGAAATTCGGGCAAAAAAAGAAAGAAAGACAAGTTATATGGGAAAATTTTTCAAAAAATTAGGTTGTGTCTTAAAGTTTTTATTGAGGGGTAGGACCTCCGTTTAAGAGAAATCGGATAGATAGTTGGATCAACATTTGATTATTACCTAACTTAAAAGTTGTGTAGTTTATTGGCATCCTTGTTGGATGGTAGGGTGGGTGTAAAATACAAGAATTGAGAATAATTATTCATATAATAATTGAATTGTGATTTTTTTTTTTTGTTTTGGGAAAAAGATAAAAGCAGAATACACATTCGTCGGAGATGGAGAAGACGAGCAAATACCAAATAGTACAAGTGCGTATAAGTGCATTTGAGGCTAGAGTCACGGGCGGCAAGTAAATTGCCAGCGACTATAAGACAAATTTGAGCTCAGAGATTGTGAAATTCATTTATATGCGTGAATGAGATGGCAGGATATGAGATGACTTAAGATAAATGGTAAGGTTATATGTGTATAAGTTGAAATTAATATGGATGAAAATGATTTTCGATAAGGAACAAATGAAAGGTTCAGGGAAGAAGGGGCTGGGAAAGCTCATGGGCGCCTGCAGATAGGGGTGGAGTGAGAAGTGTGAACAAATTAAAATAATGGCCAAAGGGGTAAATTCAATAATAAAATTATGTGCCAAGGCATTTGACACCATGAAATTTTAAAAATGTAAAAAAGTATGCAAAGTTTCAAAAGTGGGGTATTTTTAACAATTCCGTTAACCTTTACCATCTCTGTTTCTCTGAGTTGTAACAAGAAGGACATTCCCACATGGAAAATCTCGGAAGGAAGAAGGGCCCTCCTCTTTTTGTCTTCTTCAATTAATCCCTCCCTCCTTCTCTCTTTCTACCCATTCTCTGACCTTTTTTTCTTTGCCTTTCAACTCCAGAGCTGTTCAAGAAGGAGATCGTAGTGTACGATGAGAAGCATAACATCTTATTACAACGAACACGCCGTTCGAATATCAGACTCATTGTTTGGGGCCTTCAAATCAGGTCTACCTCTATCCAAAATAGAGTCCCTCTGTTCGAGACTTGGTCACCTCCACGTACAGAGTCGACCTCTCCTTGCAAAAATAGCTGCTGATCACGCTTATATGGACCAAGAAACTCATGAGGCAAGGCTTCGACATAGCCATCAGCAACACCACCCCCACCTCTAACTCCAATTCTCCGCACTTGGGAAAGAGCAACGGCAATTAAACGTTCCAAGTCCATGAGTTAAATTTGCCTCTTACTGGTTGAGATACATAAAGTAAATTAACGGAGTTTAGGAGGGGTTAAGGGAATTGTTAAAATTATCCTACTTTTAAAATTTTTTATACCTATTAAATATCAATGGGTATTTTTACACGTCCAAAAATTATACAGTGCTAGACACACTTTTAATAAAAATTTATGAATATTTTTACAACCTAACCCATTATTTGCTTAGACTTGTCTGTGGATAAAATCACAGCCACAAGTTTAATTTAGCAAAAATGAATATAAATATTCTAAAATCTAGTAAATACATATACATGCCTCACTATGGCAGTTTTATTTTTTGATAGAGAGATATAGAGAAGCTACAGAGTAAACTCGGAACTAATGGCTTATGATATAAAGTCAGGAACCACTGTGAACATATGAATCTCGCAACCAGCCTTTAAAGCTTCTTGTGCTAAAATGTTAGCAATAATGTTTACTTCCCGCGGGCACCAATCAACATGCAACTCCCAATCCATTCCCATCCATGAAATGATCTGATGCAGTAGGGTGCTTTCCACGTGATCTTCTTCCCATTCCCCATACACCAACTCCACCAGTTCCAAGCAATCGGTCTCAATAATGACTTTCCTCCAATTACAATCCTAAGCACGTTTTATACCCCATGAGACCGCCCAGATTTCTGCGTGAAAACAGCCTCCCGGTCCGACATTTGCCAAGAATCCTCCAAGGACTCCACCATTTGAATCATGTGCAATACCTCCACCGCTGCACCGCCGCCGCCACTCTCCCCATCCACGTTGAATTTAATCCAATTCAGTTGAGGCGCACACCATCTTTGGATGTTACCTGAATCCCTTCCTCCTGGAAGCAACCTCATGTCTGACCACTTTACAAGTGCATGCGTTTGAGCCAGTATCTGCGTTGAATTATGGACTTGATTATTGATCACTCTCCCATTTCTATGTAGCCATAGTTGACGACATAGAATAGCGAACCAAGTCGGCCACCTAAAACCCAGAACTTCAAAGTTTTGAGTAATATTCCATGCCACCCATTGTGCAGTTCCCTAAGGAGCATAGAAAGAGCCCCTGTTCTGCACAGGTAATAGTTCATTCCAATATATCTTCGTTTCCTTACAATCTCTTAAAACATAGAGTGTATCTTCATAAGACCCTGCACAAAGGTCACAACCACCATTAACTTGCAACCCTCTGGCTACTCTTGCCATGTTCGTCAACAACCTCCCTCTCACTGTAAGCCAAAGAAAAGTTTTGCAACGCTAGGGCACAGGCAGCTTCCATATTTTATTCCAAGTGGTTCTGGATGTCGATGGAGCCCTCTGAAAGATACTTTTTAGCACATATTTGCTATTTGTTATATTTATTGTAACCAACTATTAACTAGTTAGTTAGAAAGTGTACAGATGTAGTTAGTGAGATAGTGCTTAATTATGTAGAATATTACTTGTATATAAGTCAGGAGGGTTTGACTGCTGTGGTTATGAAATAGATTTCAGAAAATTCATTTCTATTCTTGCTTTCCGTATCAATACTACCATGAGCAGATCTAACTGAAAATGCCCTACTATAAGTAAGAAGCCATCTAGGCGAATCCTCCGACCCAGCATCAACAATCGGATAGGATCGGATAATAGCATTAGCCACACTAGTTGGAAGGAACATATTTATCATGGACCAATCCTATCTGCCAGACACTGTCAACAAATCACATATTTTAGTTTTCCACATCTCCTCCAGTACACTCCTTACACTATAATCAAGCAGCCTGTCATGGTTGGGAAGCCAAGCATCTAGCCAAAATCTGATTTTACAACCATCTCCTAATGTCTAGCCAATCCCTTTTTTAGTTTTGTCCCAAGACTTACATATCCCTTTCCATACCAAGGACACATCCCTTCTATTTATGACAAAAGGAATGGTATCATTCCCATATTTGTATTTTTCCCTCATAAATTTGACCCACAAAGAGTTTTTGTTTTTCACCAAGCCCCAACCTAACTTCATCATAAACGCAATATTCTGTGATCTAGCATTTCTCAAGCCAAGCCCCCCTTTATCCTTCCGATGACATACATCCTCCCAAGCCACTAAGTGTACCTTCTTAGATGCTCCAGAACTGCCCCACAAGAACTGATGACACCGTTTTTCAATTTCCTCCCACCTTTAGGTCGGTAGCCAGGAGGATTGCATAGAATAAGTTGGGATTGTAGAAATAACTTACGAGACCAATGTATGCCTAGCAGCCATAGACAAATAATTCATCTTCCACCCCCGCTAGGCGCCTATCCATCTTATCAAAGATATACTTGTATGTTTGTGTAGTGACCCGTTTATGATGCAGGGGTACCCCCAAATATTTTCCTAAATCTGCCGTCACTGTAAACTCCAAAAAGGAATTAATCTCCTATCTTCTACTATGTGACACGTTAGATGAGAAGAAAACTCTAGACTTAGTATTATTAACCTTCTCTCCAGAGACAAAGCAGAAATCATCTAAACAGGCTTTCACTATTGCCGCCTGGTCCATTGAAGCTTCAACAAACAGGAAGACGTCATCTGCAAAGAACAAATAGGAAACCGGAGTACCATTATTCTTAAGTCTAAACGGGAGCCAATTTCCTTCATGTACCTCACTCTGAATAAGATGAGCAAATTTCTCCATAATCAGGATGAAGAGATAAGGTGATAGTGGGTCTTCTTGACAAACGCCCCGTTTTGGGATAAACACTAGGCCATGTGCTCCATTTCAAACTACTTGCATTTCAGTAGAAGATAGACAGTGCTTTATGAGGTTCACAAAGATTGTTGGTGCCCTAAGATCTTGTAGGCATTCAGATACAAACTCCCATCGGACTCTATCGTAAGCCTTTTCAAGATCAATTTTCAAAGCCATGAAACTCTTTTTCTTCTTCCAGGATCTCATAGAGTGTACAATTTCCTGTGCAAGAACAATATTATCAGAACCTTAGCACCCCGGGATAAAACTACATTGATTAGGGGACACTATCAAAGGCATCAATCTTTTCAAACGATTTGCTAACACTTTAGTGACTGTCTTATATACCACATTACATAGACTACTTGGTCTAAATTCTCAAAAGGACTGCGGGCATCAACTTTCGAGATCAAAACAATATTCGTGTTGTTGATTTTTCTTCACACTCTAAAGGCACCGAAAAATATTTTACACCAATGCCACAACCGAATTTTCCATCATATCCCATTGGCTTTGGTAAAATAATAGGTTGAGGCCATCTGGGCTTGGCGCTTTGAGAGCGCTCATGCTGAAAATAGCTTGCTTGACCTCACCCTTCGTAGCCATAAACCCCAACGCCTCCAATAGCCCAAAGTCCATTGTCGGATACGTACAACCATACACTAATTTTCCATTACTATCCTATTCATCAGTATATAAACTTTGGAAGTAGCTGGTGGTTGAGTTTTTTATCTCTTCCTCATCATACATCCAAGATCCATAATCATCTAGGATGGCTTCAATATGCTTATGGCGGCGACGAGCATTAGTCATGGTATGAAAGTACTTTGTGTTTTTATCTCCATGGATATACCAATTAAATCTCGAACGTTGAACCCACATAAGCTCCTCCTGAACCAAACACCTTTCTAGTTCCTCCCAGGCCCGTACTTGAATCGCCTCCCAATATTTAGAGGAACAGCCATACCTGTTAGCTTGCTCAAGTTAGGCCAGAAGCTTCGCTTTCCGATGATTAATGTTGCCAAATACTTCCTTATTCCATGTTAATACTTCCTCTCTGAACCCACTAATATTTTCTTCCCAGTTACAACCATCTCTCCATGAATTACGAACCACCGTATCAAAGCCTTCATGAGTAACCCAAGGTGCAAAGAAGCAAAAATCACGATGATAATGCTGCCATCTTGGCTATGCTTTACTCTTTAGAAGCAAGGGGCAATGGTTTGAACAATACCAAGGGAGTACAAGGACTTTTGTAACCGAAAATGACTGTATCCAATCATAATTAGCAAGCATACGATCTAATTTGCTAGGTGATGAGCCTCTACACCATGTTAGAGTAGGTTCATTTGAAACTACATCTACCATTTCATTCTGTTTAACCCACTTTATAAAACCGCGGTATAGTCGAATAATCGCTCTTGATCGTAAGACACGCTCACTAACATTAAGTATAGCATTAAAATCTCTGCCAATACACTACTTTCCCACACCCAAATGGCAAACCTCCTGCAACTGATGCCATAGAAACCTCCATTGCGCAGGGTTTAGGTGCCCATATACAACAGACAAATCCCGTGGCAACATCGTACATTTGTTAAAAGTACTGTAAAGTACCTGCGAAGCTTTATAACAAACTGAGAAATCTACAGACTCATCCCAGAAGCCCCATATACCTCCACTAAACCCCGTGGCCTCAACTACCTCCACATTTTTCAAACCAACACGTTTGGCAATCTTGATTGTCTTATTCCAGTTCTGACGAGGTTCAAGCAATGCTAGAAAATCAAAACAATATTGTTTTCGCAGATCTGTAAGAAGACTAGGAAAAGCCTTCCATCCAACCCCTCTTGAATTCCAAATAAGTATATTAATATCCATGAAATACTTAAGGGAAGTAGTCACGCACACTTACTGGGCTTTGGAAATTTCTTCCACTTCCATGACCATGTCGTCAGTACAGTTTTCTGATAATGGGTTCTGATGACATTGGAAATCTGTCATCGGAACTGAACCAGGATCAGGTGGGATATCCGCATGTGAAGGACTAGCCATAGTGCACATACATTTGAACCTAGTATTGGCGGGTTTCATAGATGTCTACAACGCACACCCCCCAAGGCCATGCACATTACGTTCTTTGGTAGTTATAATACTCTTCAGTACCTGTTCCTGCTGTTTGGGTAGTACTGTGAGCTTCTTCGTATTGGGCTCTTTTTTATTCACCATGTTCAAGCCCCCTTTTTCTTTAGCCCTTGGAATATCACTCATATTCAATTCTTTCGCACTGGGTCCTAAACCACCATCCCCTTTCTTTACTACAACAGTTTTAGTTTTGACCCAATTCCACTCCTTGGTCCAACAGATTTCGGCCCACTTGTACTACCCTTTTCCTCCTGAATTCCTACATATTCCATATCCGTCTTACCACTCTCTTTTCTAGTTCCTACATCTATGTCCAGGATTTCTTCTTGGGACCTACCTACTCCCATTAACTCATTTTCAGCATTCAACCACCCGACTTTATTCGAAATATCACCCAACAGAATTCCTGCTTTAGATTGCTCAACAATAGCCTCTGACTCATCCACATTTAATGTAGTGTATCAAGATCTATGCCCCTATTTTAGGAGTTTGCCCATGAATCACGCTTGTTTCTGAAAGCACTGCTATCGAACATACCTTACCGACAATATCTCTTTTGACGTTACACTACCATCCAACTTTTGAATTTGATATTCGAATCCTGCTCCTGTGTACCCCCCCATCTCGTCTTTTACAATATCGACATCCTTTGAACTATCCATAGACTCCTGTTCCCTTGAAAGCTGACCTTGGTTCGCATCATCATTTGAAGATGTATTCTTCCTAAAAGGACAATTGTGTGTTTCATGCCCATACCGTCCACATCCAAAGCATATCAAGTGTATCCCTTCGTATTGAATCCGTTTCGCCTTGCCATTTACTAGGATCAATGGTCGGAGTGGAGCATTTAGATCAAGCTCCACGGAGAGTCTCGCAAAACGACCCTTCTTACGCTGAAGAGTATTCATATCCACTTTCAAGACACGTCCCACCTGAAATTCCAATACGTACAAAGCTCCCCTATCATAGTAATCAAGAGCCAGCTTATCTATCCGGATCCATGCTGCCACTTTCATTATGTTTTCCTCATCAGGTTCAAAATCTTCCTTCCATAGTTGGACTGACAGATAATGATCAAACAGGAGCCACTTTTAATTGAGGAAAATAACAGCTATACCAAATAATCAATGGATAACTGTATATTCCTCACAAGACCCACTTCACCCCCAAAACAAGTTACCAACTTACCATTGACCTTGTCTTGAAAACGCGTGAGTTTCTTTCTTTTTTTTTTTGGTAAAAATTGGGCAGCATGTCGCTACTTACATAACTCAACCAAAACTACCTCGTAGGTAAACAGTCCCTACATGATCATTAAACAGAAATGGCAATACCCCTACAGGGGGATAATCAACATAAATTACATCATTATTACAAGAAAAACTATTATTTGCCATCCAGTCTGCTACAGAATTACCTTCTCTGAGGGTGTGAGAGAAGCAAACCTGTATATTTCTGTTGCATTGTCTTATCCATGTGTTAAGGATCCTATTGTCAGACTTGCCATGATTCCATGTTTCTTGTAGTAGTAGAATGGCCGAGATTGAATCTCCCTCGACCATAATTTTGGGAATCCCCATATCTTAGGCCAATTTCATGCCATGAACTGCTCCCCAAAGTTCTGCTGTGAGAGCATTGCAACATCCTAACTTCTTACTAAATCCTCCTACCCAGCTCCCATCAGCCTTCCTCAGAACCCCTCCACAACAGGCATCTCCCGGCCAACCCTTCACAGACCCATTGAAGTTCAATTTCACCCATCCTTCACTAGGAAAGCACCACTTCACCTCTTGGGGATATTTTCTTAGTCCCACGTCATCATACTTCCTATTAGCTGATATACATTCATCTACATATTTACTAATGACCAACTCAGGACGGTTAGGCATGGAAAAGCCATCCTCAAATAACAACTTGTTCCTCCAATTCCAGATCATCCAACAACAAACAGCAAATATTATACCCCATTCCACACTTTTGGATAAATTATCTAGAAACCAAACATTCATAGGAACAACAAAAAATTGAGGCAGTACCTTTGTAGCACCTATTGCTTCCCATATCTTGCGAGCTTCTATGCAACTTCTTAGTGCATGTTCACGATCCTCCACCTCTGCTCTACACCTCCCACAAGGTGAGGTTCCCCCAAGAAGTCTAGATCTTCGTGTGCCTGTTAATAAGCGATCCTGTACTGCTAACCATAAGAAGACTTGGATTCTTTTAGTAGTTTTGACTTGCCACACATATTTCCATATATCTTCTCTAGCCACATTTACATCTCCTCTTCTTCTATTATACAGCTGAGCTACTGAAAAGTCACCCCCATTCCCTCCTCTCCATACTACTCTGTCATCGCCATCTTCTCTACAAGGGGGAGGTATGGCTTTGATTAATTGCATCACATTTCCCGGAACCTTCCTCTCCAACCAGGACCAATCCCAATTCCCATCGCTTCCCACAACCTGTTGTACCCTCAGATTCTCATCTATAGCATATTCAGAATCCACACAATACTCAGCCAATCTCCAGTTGCTTCCTAACCACTTATCCATCCAGAATTTCACATTCGCCCCATTTCGTACCTCCCATCCCACCTCTTTAGTAATGTCTGGCAAAACCTTTGCAAGTTTTTTCCAGAGTAATGAGTCATGATTTTTCACTCTACATTCTGTAAACAAATCAGCTCCTCTTCCATATTTTGCTTTCAGGACTCTCGTACATAACCCCTCCGGCTTGGCCAACATATTCCATCCTATTTTGCCCATTAAGGCCTCATTCATCTCTCTCATTTTTCTTATTCCTACTCCCCCTTCCTCCTTAGGTCTACAAACCCCCTCCCAATTGACTGCATGCAACTTCTGTTTATCCTGATTAGAACCCCAGACAAAATTCCTTTGTAGCTTTTCTATCTCATTACACACACCAGATGGGATATGTTCATGTTGCATTTGGAAATTCGCAATTTAAGATGTGACTGATTGGACTAGAGTGAGCCTCCCTGCTAACGACAAGGATTGTGACTTCCATCCACTAAGCTTTTTCTGAACCTTATCAATTAGGTACTGAAATTTAGCCCTAGAGTTTCGACCATGGGTGATATGCGCCCCTAAGTATCTCCCTAGATCGTCTTTCCGCTGAAATCCACTCATGTTACAAATTACGTTCTGTTCATCTCTAGCCACATTCTTAGAGAAGAAAATGGATGTCTTACTCGGATTCACCTTTTGACCTGAGACTGTACCAAACAATTCCAGACACTCTAGAGCATTGTTCATTTGCTCCACACTTGCTTCACAAAATAATAACAAGTCATCCGCGAATAGTAAGTGCGAGATACTCACCTGGTTCCTTCCTATTTTTATAGGTTTCCATTGCCTGGTATCCACCGAGTCTGCAATGATGTGAGACAATTTTTCCATCGCTAGAACAAATAAGTACGGTGAGAGTGGATCTCCTTGTCTAATTCCCCTAGTAGGTTTGAATTCCTCTTTCCTGCTACCATTCCATAGCAGCCTCATCTTAACTGAGAGTAGACACGATCTAATGATGTTAACCACACCCTCGGGTATCTTCAATTCTTCCAACACCTTCAATAAAAATTCAAGGTTTAGCCTATCGTAGGCTTTCTCCAAATCAATCTTGATTGTCATATACCCTTTCTTTCCATTCATTTTATGCATCATGTGAGATATCTCCTTAGCAATAATGATATTATCTTGGATGTTGCGGCCTGGCACAAAACTAGCTTGATATGGAGATACAACCTTCGTCATTAATCCTTTTAGCCTGTTCACCAAGATCTTCGTCAGACCCTTGTATAATACATTACATAGACTGATTGGCCTAAATTGAGAAATTAATTCAGGATTGTCTGATTTAGGAATCAATACCAATAGAGTAGAATTCAAATCTCCCACTCCTTCTGGTCTCTCCCAAATTCTCTTCATCAACTCTACTACCTCATTTCCAACCACATCCCAATATTTCTGATAAAAAATTGCTGGAAACCCATCCTCTCCAGGGGCTTTAAGTCCTCCTATGTTAAAGAAGGCCCTCCTTATTTCCTCTTTATCCAGACTCCTTCCTATCCTTCTCAACTCTTCTTCTCTAACTTCCCCCCACTGTTGTTTAGTCACATACCATATTCTACTAACATTCTCTTCTGAAAATAAATTTCCATAGAAGTCTTGAAACATTGCACAAATAGATTCTTCATCCTCTATCTAGACTCCTTCATTATTCTTACAATGCCTTCTCAAACACCTATTTGCGCCATTTTCGGAAGACGTGGACAGCCATTTTGCAAGTCCCACGCCCTCCTCCACCGAATAAAGATAAAAAGCATGATCATTGATTCACCGTACCTATAATTTGAATATTATTGTCCCCACTTTCGTTGTGCAAAAACTAAAAAAAAAAAAAAAAACAAAAGAGAATGATGGCATTATTATTGTAGAAAACAATTCGAAATATCGTCTGCCTTCCATACACATGCCATGACAGTATATATGGCGTGGTGCCACAAAATTGGCAAGTCCAAAAGAAGACCCACGGTACAATGGTCGGTCCATTGGATACCTTGTAGATGCAAATATTTCTTTTTTCTTTTTTTATTTATAAGATGCAAATATTTCTTTGAAACTAAAGGATCAAATTTTCACAAAAACAATACTCCCTTCTGTCTTTAATATAGGGCCTAATTAAAGAGTTATTTTTTATCCTAAATATAAAATATATATTTTATATTTATCAATTTTTTTCTAAATTATTTTTATTGATACTTCTTTGACAGTAATCAAATAAGAGAGAAATAGACGGAGGAAATCAATGAATATGATTAGGGTGTTTTAAATTAACATGTCATATTAATTAACTTTCTTAATCTAATCAAATTAAAAAAACAAGGGTTATATTAAGTATGGGAAGGAGTAGGCATGACCAAACTAACTTTGGTATGATGACATTTTAAGGGACTGTTAGCTATCCTGGTTTTAAAGCAAAGCCCTGGCTTTACTTGCAGTATTTGAGCTCTTGGCTAGCCATTTAAGCCGCGGGTCACAAAAAATCTGCACAAAGCTTCATTTTAAGGGAATTCTGCATAAATACTAATTCCAAGCTAAGTGACAAGTTTCTGCATTATATCATGCATCTGCGTATAACATGCTTCTGCAGAAAGATTTTCGTGATTCCTCACATAGCAGGGACACTTGAATCAATATGAATTTTATTTTGACTTAAGTTATCACCAAACCGCGTTTCTTGATTAATTTAAGCAAGTCAAACTACATATTTTTCTACTAATTGAATGTGGAAACTAAATAAATGACAACAAAACAGTGACCTTAAAGAAATGAATAGTCAGATTTCGCCGGCCCAAAGCAAGTGCCACAGCCATGTGCAGTTTTAATTTTAGTGAATTCCTTATTTCTAAGCCTCAATTTTTAAAAACGTAACATATATATCTGATTCATGCTAACTAAATGCGAGTTTTGGAATTTTTTGGCAAAACTTTTCCCAAATGCCGGTGCCAAAATGCAAGATGAGATTTGATTAGTGATTACCAAATAGAAAACAGGGCTTGAAAATTAATCAAGTTAAATGTTAATCATATAACAAAAGAATTAACAGCTGAATAATTGTTCATTAGCTATTCAATACTCTGTACCCTTTCTTTAATATTTTTCCCAACGGGCTGTCAGAAACAATTCAACATCGCAGGAGAGAAATCTATGAAAACAGAACAATAGAACAGGTGAACAATTGCACGATCTGAGACCAAGACCTTCAGGAAACATTGATGAATCACGGTTGACGATTGGCGCAGAATCCTTTCAAGGTATTTCTGAGTTTGCAAGAAAGCTTAGAGTCCCTTAAAAATGGAACTATGAAAGGCAGGGAGAAGGGAGCAACAAAGGAGAAGGCATTAAAAGCATAACCCAGAGGTCTACTGGGGGAGACGGCGGCCATGGAGGTGCAGTAAGTGAGTACCATTCCGAAGGTGGCGAAGTTGAGCTCTAATCGGAGAGGGAAGCCACGTGTGAGGAATTCGATCATGTAGAGAGAGAAAAAAAAGCCCACTGTGTTGCCAAACATGAAGCTCGCAAATGTAACAAAATTATTGGTGCCCATGATTGAAACGCCGGCCACCTGTTTGGGATTGGCGTTCAGATTGGTGTCCTGCCAAACACCGCCGGGAGGACTCAGGCCGGCCTGATAGGTGGCCGTCGCCATGAGAACCGCCACCGTGAGAAGGGCGGTCCGTACCTGGCTGGGTTTATCTCTCTCTTCATCGTATCTGAAATATTTTTCCATTTGTTTCGTACGGCCTTCCTGGGGCCGGGGTTGAGCACCGGCGTCGGCTTCATCATTAGCCGCCTCGTCGGAGCTTGATGGAGGATTTTCATTATGATTCAGAGTAAGAACCGTTTCTGAGGATTGGTTGTCTGAAGTAGACATTTTTGCTTATGCTGTTGTCCAACCATGTCCCTTCCTCCTCCCATATACCAAACCAAGCAATTATTCAACGCCTACCCTCATCCTGTATTAGAGTTTCATAAAAGCAATTAATGCAAGTTCTTTGACTTTGGGATACAAGATAATAGACATGGTTGAGCGTTTTCTTAAAAAATAAGTCATTATTACGTAAGTCGAGATAAAACTCCTCTCACATACTTACCTCATATACCGTGAATCTTGATTTATAAGTATTTATTATTAAAAAATAAACTATTTCAAACGAGTACAATGTTAATTATTCGCTATATGATGTTTTTTTATTTGAATACTAATTTGAAACGGATCTTTTTTTTTTTTTTTAATGAATTGATCATCCGATGAATATGTCAAATACGATCTCGGATTAAGATCTATATATATGCGGCTGGAAGCGCCCATTTGTGCTGATATTCAAAGCATGATAATAAAAGCAGGCGGTGTGCTTCTTGAGTCCACATACGATGCTCAACTTTTATGTTCAGCTTTTATGTGCCCGTCACTTGATAAGAGTTTGGGTTATATTTTTTAGGTCTAGACTGTTACACCTACTCTATGACCTTTTTATGTTTGTCATTACTGGTTATCCTAATACGACAACTTGCTACCAGTTTTTCTATATTTGCACTTGAAAACATTATACTTCACTACTTATGCTTTTTTTATATTAAGGAAATTCTAGATAAATAAAATATATTGCAAACTCAAAATTATTATAATTTTATTGAACATGCCAACTGAGGTTATAAATCTTGAATCAATTAAGAATGAAATCAAACCATATACAAGCACTTTCATACTCACAGAAAAGCATAATGACTATTGCACAAATGGATAAACCGCAACAATACTTTAAGTAATTAACTTTCTAACTAATAGGCATTCATATAGGTCATTCCAAGCCGACAAGCCGACAAGAGTATACCCTTTGAGATAATTAATTTACGGTGTTGTAACGCAACAAGACAATAATAGAAGGCCGGTGAGCCAGCGAATTCACCCTCTTGTTCACCTACCTATGCAGCTTCTAACAAACGAACCTACCATTAATGGGTAGTGAAGTTGTAAAGAAAGCAATAAAATTGAAGAAGAGTAGGAATGCAGTGAGGAGGTGTGCCGACAGAGGTTGATGTGGTTCGAGAAATTTGGAGAGCTATAGGAAAATTTGGTAACTCCCTTTGAGGAATTTGCAAAACCATTTAGGATTTATATTTTTAAATCATATTAAAACCGACCGTCACGATTTCTCTCTTTTATTGAAACAACGTGTTTTGAGAAATAACATATAGTGAGCCCATAAAAGTTGAACATAGTATGTGGGCTCGTGATTCTTGCACTTCTCATTAAATTGGTTTCATGCCTTGCAAGTATGGGAAGAATCCTTCAACGTTGACCCCAATTATGCCCCCTAATGTTTTGACTTTTCAGTTTTGACAGCTAGTTGATCAAGAAAATTACGGAAAACCCCGAAAAATTAAAAATAAATATGAAGGAATCAACGTTATTGCTTACTATTAAAATACTCACTCCAATCCTTAACGTAAGAACTAATTAGAGAGTTGAAGTTGATCCTAAATATTAAAATCTATTTTAAATATTTATTTAATTTTACCAAATTAACTCTATTAATATTCTCTCAGATAATAATTAAGTAGAAGATGGGGAGAAAAAGAATTAAGGAAAATAATTATGATATTTTAGAAATAACATATACATATTATATTAACTAATTTAACTAATATTCTTAATTTATTTAAATTAGCTAATTGGGTCTTACAGTAATGACAAATGAAGTGCCATTATTTTAAGTAGTAGCTGCTTTAACTAGATACTAGCTAGGTAATTAATTATCTAATAGCCCTTACCAGCAACAACGCTGATAAGTTGTAAATATTTGTTTTAATACTATTTATAAAATACCAATACTTTAATTAAATATATATTATTATATTTATAAATCTTTACACAATTTACAAATTACCTTTACTGTGGTGTAATTTATAAGTAAATAGTATATCTTAGCCAGTGAGAGTGAAAGATCGGAGGAGGAGCTAGGAGGAGGGAGAAAACAAAACAAGCCACAGCACCAATGGCTAATTGTGTGTTCGGGTACTTTTAAAACCATGGTTTTAAAAGCCCGTTTCCGTAAATCGAGATAAAACTTCTCTCACATACTTATCTCGTAAATCGTAAAAACTATTTTACAAAAGCTAATCCGAACACACACTAAAAAGTTAAAACCGGGAGTAATGTGGAATTTTATTCAAGTCACATATATACAACTATTCCAGGTTCAACTCACAGCAAACTTTACTCATTTGCGGTTTATTACTTTGTTAAGTAAGTCAAGAAGAATCTTTACCGGTAACAAATAACTGTACTCATAAAAGATAAATCAACCCATTTAATTTTAACAATAATCATCCATTTTATATTGATGGGGATTGATTTTCCTTCATACTCCCAATCACATCTCTTCATTAGCCCCTTTATTATATCTATGGAACTTATCGCAACTAGCTAACGACACTTTTAACTTTTCTAACAATATTCTACATGCACCTACATATATTCGGGAGACACAAGGTAGCTTGAGGCCACATGAATTCTCCATGACGGACGTAGTATATAGATTACAGTGGTAGTTGCTGGGTGGTGCGAAATCCATAGGCAGTCCGATAACAACCTTCACTATCACCTTATTTACTCCAGGAAAGGGAAACGCGCAAGAGAAGAGTAAAACTTAATATCCTTGATTATTAATTATTATATTTTAAATAAGTGGAATATTCCACTAGTCCAATCAGTTTCTAGATTTCAGGGTTGTTAGTATCTATTTGAATTTCGCGTTTCAAATTTCATAATTCTGTTATTATCTTTATGTAATCGGCCATTATAAGTTGATATCTCATCTTATCAATAAATTATCGAATTTCAGAGAGTTTATTTGGTTAAGAGATTCTATTGGGCTGATTTAGGGATCTTACTTTCCCTTTAATTTAGATTATCTTTTTATCTTCTTAGTTATAAATTAACATCTAAATCAGTACCCAGAGCGGGGAAGAGCAAAAGAGATGACATTAAAAGCGTAGCCCAGAGCTTTGTTGGGTGCAACGGAACTCATGAAAGAACAGTGAGTGATGTAGTATTTCCACTCTGAGTCACCGTAAGAGCGATTTCTGAGGATTGGTTTTGATCCGATGAAGTGGACATTATTATTGCTTATGCTATCTGTTGTTGAACAGTGGTCCTAGCTATCTGCCTTCCACCATTCCAGGTTATATTAAACAAAACACTTATTCGACGCTTAGAATAACCCTCAAACGCAGTATAGCGCAGTACTAGAGTTTCACAAAACCAATATTAAATGGAAGTTCTTTGACCTTGGGGAACAGTTAGATACAAGATAAGCTTAATTATTTAATATATGTCAAACACGATCTCATCAGCTTAAAAGCTATGCATCTGGAAGTGCCCATTTGTCCTACCTGATATTCATAGCAAGATTAAACTATGCGCGGTATGATTCTTGCACTTGTTAAATTGGAATGATAGAGAATTTGCAAGTATATTAGGTCGAAGCTTCGATGTCCCCCCCCCCCAACAAAAAAAAAACACAAAACAAAGTAGGAAAATAATAATAATTCAATGTTTCACATAAAAACCAGACTCAAAACAGAATATGCATTTATGCCTTATGAGTACTTGAAAGAAATTGGAGCAATATATTTTATTTAGGGAAAATCACTGTCAGGTCCCAAGGAAACAAAATATTGTGAGAAAAGTCCCAAAAAAAACTGAAATATCTTAAAAGTCCCTAGAGACTTTTCTGATATTATTTTCTAAAGTCAAATTACACACATGCCCCTCTTCTATTTCTCTCTCTCTCACGTTTTCAGCTCACTCTCTCTAACGTTTTCATATCGCAAATCTCTTCTTAATATCTGCAGATTCAGTTTTTGCAATGGTGGAGGGTGAAGCTTTGAGGTGGTGAAAAATTTGTGGGATGAGAAGTAAGATAGAAGGAAGAAGAAGATGGAAGGAAGGTGGTGGGATTTTTTTGATGTCAAGCTTCCGCCATTTTTAAAGAAGGAAGGGATGAAGGTGATGATGATGATGAATAGTCCAACCTCATTGTGCTGTGAAAACGCTGAAATGCGAAAAAATTAAGTTGTTGTTAATTTCCGCAGTAGTAGTTGTTAATATAACTTTAGTAGTTGTTAATACGAAAAATGAGGTTTGAGCGCCATTTTGCTCTATTTTTGGGAAAGAAAACAGAGGAAGTGGTGTGTTTTAAGTGGTTGGGTGCTATGAAAACGTTGATATGGAAGAAAAATAAGTTGTTGTTAATTCGCACAGTAGTAGTTGTTAATATAACAGTAGTAGTTGTTAATACGGAAAATGACGTTGGATGCCATGGTGCTCTGTTTTTGGGAGAGGAAACAGAGGAAGTGGTGTGTTTGAGGTGGTGGGGTGCTATGAAAATGATGATATGGAAAAAAAATAAATTGTTGTTAATTCGTGCAGTGGAGGTTGTTAATATAACAGTAGTTGTTGTTAATACGGAAAACGGGGTTGGACGCCATGATGCTCTGTTTTTGGGAGAGGAAACAGAGGAAGTGGTGTGTTTGAGGTGGTGGGGTGCTATGAAAATGCTATTATGGAAAAAAAAATAAATTGTTGTTAATTCGTGCAGTGGAGGTTGTTAATATAACAGTAGTAGTTGTTAATACGGAACAACTTGACGGTGTGGCCAGTTGCTTTTGCTTTGCCATAGCGAAACAAAAGCAAAATGATGTAAAAAATGGCCTCTTCTGACCGTGTTCGCTTTCAATATGCCACAGCGAAACAAAACCGAGATCACCTTTTTACAATGCATAAACCGTGTATTTACAACTCATAAAGCGTGTATTAACAACTTTTTGAGTTCGTTTCACAACGTCCCACACGTTTCTTGCTGAAAAGATAAAATAGTGTTGCTATTTGATTTGTCTTTTTTTAAAATTCAAAGGAAATTACACAAAATGTCCTTATATATTTTCTTAAAAAAAATAATATCCCACCTGCCGTTGCAGAGCTCCGACATGAATAATTATTTGGTAAAATGGTGAGGGTAGGATTTGAACCCTCACTACTTTGCTTGCCAAAAAATCATGGTGGCCATTAGGTAGTGCTGCCAATGCATTTCAATACATATTAGATAAACAAATATATATATATATATATAAATTAACACTTTATCTCTGGCTCAAGCCCATTCACAAATTTTATTAAGAAATTCACGACATTACATTATATTCTAATAACTTTCATTTACTAAATAAAAAATTCATACTATCAAATCATTTGCAAGTTTTGTTAAAAAATTCATAACATTTTATTAGGTTTTAATAACATTTATGTACCAAGTAAAAAATTCACTCCATCAAATCATTTACAAGTCTTATCAAGTAATTCAACATATTTTATTAGGTTTTAACAACTTTCGTTTTTCCTGAAAAAGTTAAAAAAAAAAAAAAAAAACCCACGAGGTCATTGACAAAATTTATTAAGAAATTCATCACATGTATTGGGGAAAGTGAACGATAATACATATCCAGTATTCATATACGCAAGGTCGCCTTACTGCCTCAGTGATCACAAACGATGCAATAATACAGAGATAATTAATAGGAGTAGGAGTACTCAGCGATGCAGCAACAAAATAGAAACTAGAAAGGTTAAGTGATGCGTGAAAGCAACGTTCCCACACTCTTAATTTGGTCCCAAGCTTAAAATTCATCCCATAATCACAGCTCACATGAGCATGACATCATCATAAATAAATGTTATGGCTACCCTGAGAATATGAGGGACCTTCTTGCAATTAACCAGAGTTTATTATTTAATTTTTTTTATTTGATCAAAGTATCTTCTTTATAGTTTAGGGGTCAAATAATTTTTGTCCCTCCAACCAACTGCGTTTTCTAACCCCTGCTGAGCCCAAATTGATTTTATGCGGGGATACCTGCCAGTAGTGTGCGCAAGCCGCATGAGTTTTAGAGCTGGATTGTTATTGATATTGTGCTGTCTCTGTTGTTTCCAATAGGTCAGCCCACATAGTCAAAAGTAACTGGGCTTAGCCCACATACACATACGTCAAAAGTTACCGGGCTTAGCCCATTCATGCTCCGCGATCCGTTGAGCCCTTTAAACCTCCCCCGTCACCAAAGTTTATCAATACTGCGCTCACCCATATCATCGTCCTCGCTATTGTTCTCCCGCTGTTGGTTGGCCGGGCCAGATCCGCACATTACTGGTATGTTATCCCCACATTTTTGTTTCTCGCTATTTCTACATTCACTCCTCACCAACCTTCATTTTGGGATTTGGCACGACCGTTTTAGAGATGATCTAGGTTTTGGCTTATCATTTCTTGCCTTTCATCTCAACTTCTGGATCTGAAATTTTTCTATTCTCAATTGTTTCTTTCTTGTTTTGCCCCCTTAAAAAAAACTTTCTTCCTGGGTTTTTTGGTCAACAAAATCAGCGTATGAACATGCTCATGAGAACAACAGACAAACTGCTCGAATTCGAATTTCTTTGATTAGTACTTCTATTTACAACTCATTAATCTGATTAGAGGCCTCTTGAGGTGTAAGAAAACAAAATTAAGTCACTGGCTGTAGGTTTATAGATCTTAAGTTATTGAAATTGGTGAATAAGCTAATTGTAGTGAAATGGAAGATGCGAGGTTAGAAGTATGGACCCAGAGGAAGCAAGAACTGCTCGGGAATCATTAGAGCTGGCATTCCATATGTCAAATATACTTGACACGGGTCTGGATCGTCACACTCTCTCAGTTGTAATTGCTCTGTGTGACCTGGGTGTCAATCCTGAGGCACTTGCTGCTGTTGTCAATGAACTTAGAAGAGACAAGGCTTCTCAAACTCAACCATCACCCTCCCTTCCCACACAACCATCATCTCTCTCCTAACTGGTGTTTATCATTCGCCTTTTCATTTGTCTATGTATTGGGGTTCCTGTGCTTCAGGATCCTACGTCAACATGATGATTAGTTTGTCTTCTGAATGTACAAAAACTAAATCATCTTAGAGTCTGTATCATGTAATCTTGGCCAATGTTTCATTATTATAGATTTGGGCATTTATAACTTCTAATATACAGCGGTTATATCTAATAAACTTCATGTGTATTGAGGTGGAAGTTGCATAAAAATATATAACACTTAATAGAGAGGAAGGAAACTTACTGTAGATGGAACAAGAAAAGTCAAATTTTGAAATCTGATAAGTTCATAATTTGTCTTTTCCTATTCCACCTCATAGTAAGTTTTCCCCCCTCTCTCGTAATTTGCTTTGAACCTCCTTTATGATAATAAGACCCTTCCCCGGTCATCTTGTGCCATCTCGTTATTCGACATAATAGATGGATTGAATAGGGGGTGGAGGTGTCAGCTTGAGATACATAACGGTTATTAAATAAAACCCGTCACTTAATGGAAATTCAAGCAAATAAATAATGTTGGTAATTAGTAACCATCATATTTTGTCTCACAATAATAACGGTTGTTAAGCAAAAACCATTATGAAACAACAAATGACGTTATGGTTTGAAACTTTCCCCTTCTCCATACTAATGATAATACTCTGACCCGACCTTCATCTCCCTCTTCCGATGATGAGGATGAGGAGGAGGAGGATGAACATGTTCGAACGAAACCCTCTAACATCGTAACTCTAGCACTCCTATCGTCTTTTCTGACGGTCAAGAGTCGTTTTCAGTTAAGCTCTACCTTAAGAAGCCTTCGTCTTACTTCTCAACGACAACCACGTTGGTCAATACCTTCACACTTGTTTTAGTGACTGCCAAACGAGTTGCTTTTGCTTGCCCTAACTCCCGTTTTTGTCGTTCGTGAGCCCTAGCTAGGTCACATTCCTTTGGCGCTCTGTTCTCCTTGTTTGATTGATGTGCATTTGTGAAATTATGATATAATAAAGCATTTAAGGTGACGTTAACTTGCTTTTGTGAAATTATGTTTTTTTGCAAAACCTATTATTGCTCTGATCGAAGGTTCATGTCCTGTTACAGAAAATTGTCAATCCATTACTTTGGCTAAAAGGTCCTACTTTATGGATCTTTTTTGAAATTACTTCTGAAGATATGATCCCTAAGGAAAATACATCTCTTATTTTTGGAAATATCCATATCTTCGGAAGTTACTTCAAAAAGTTTAATAGATGTGATAAATAAATTAGTTCATGCACACTGATGAGAGTCATACATGAATAAGCTTTGTGAATAAACTAATTCAGATGTACCGAGAGTCATATACGAACAAGCTCTGTGAATAAACTAATTCAGATGATATATTGAATTTATTGTTGTGAAATTATGTTTTTTTTTTTTGGGAAATCCCATATTGCTCTATTGAAGGTTCCTCACCTATGTTTCTATTGAGTAGGTGGTAAAAGTTAAAAGTTATGAAATTCAACATTGTAATCAGTCATAGATTCTTCAATGTTAGAGTTTCTAAGTTACTTGGCCTCGTCTTTATATATATATAATAGAGTAGTACTTCTAACATCGGGTAGCCATGTAATTCGGATGGATCAAGATTTTTTAAGCTTTGTGGCTAGAATCAATCGCACTCATGATCTATATATATAATAATGTAAGTGTTCACCTACACCTTGTGTCTCTTCAACAATTAAGCCGGGAAAGCAAAGGAAGATAGGGAAAAACCAAATTACCCTATCAGAAAGGACACAAGGGTTGCATACCCCTCCACCCTTTTTTATAGGGGTATATATATTTTTTCCAAAGTGCTCTGCTTTCCAGGAGTTAATTCCTGTGAAAAAACACAATTATATATAGGTCATCGGTTATATTATCACTTATATACATTGACAGTTGTCATTGATTCTCCCCATAAAGCTGGAATGTCTTGTTCCATACCAAATTACATAGCCACTAGATGTTGGAGGTATTGCTATTCTATTATATATAGAGAAGAGGTCAACTAGCTTAAAAATTCTCATTTGAAGAGTTTTATATTCATACATCATGATTGCTATATAAAAACCGTCATATATTATCAATGTTCACGGTTCTTTTTTATAAATCATTATTTATGTACTTATTTCATAATGGTTGTTTACGTGAGACCGTTATTAAGTTTATTAAAAGTCACGATTATTATATACAAACTGTTATGTATGCTACTGAATAAATAACGGTTGTAAAATGAGACCATTATGTATCATGCAATTATTATCATATATTATGACAGTTATTTACATGTGTCCGTTAATTATTATCACAGCAATGGGTAAATCAGGGCATCATCAAACCTCAACACATAATGAATATTATATTATAAACGTTATAATATATCTGAAATAAATAACGGTTCGAAATCATAATATATTTACGTCGAGTTTTTACAGCAACCACATATATGACGGTTCAAAATCATGATATATGACCATTAACAACCATCATATATCGCCAGTTCTGTACTAGTAGTGTTCGCTTGGAGAAAAAATCTTGGCATTGCAAGAGTGTAGATTCTTGGGATTTTTGGCACGTTGAAAAAGTGTGAAGGAAATGATTTTCTGGAAACTTGACAAACCAATGCTGCAGGATTGCCAAATTGTCGTTGGCAAAAAAAAAAAAAAAAAAAAAGGATTGCCAAATTGTCTCGCCCTAAAAAAAAGAAAAGAAAAGAATAAGAGTAAGTCAGTTTCTGTTTCACGCGACTGATTGATCAGAAGGACTCAAATAACTAATACTCCATATAATTCTATGGGTGATGCTTTGAAACTTGATATGGCGAGAAAAGAAAACTATGACCTATGTTATCGTCGTTGTAGGAAGCATAGATGGACTTGTTGACGGAACAAGAGAATCCAACACCTGCAGGTGATTCCAAGTATAACATGTTGACAACCGTAGTGAATACAATGTGATCTATTGGATTTGGACAGTATATCTGTGATGAAGCATGAAATACATTCTCAATGCACTTCAGTTTTACATTAGCAAAGCAATAAACAATTTTTCTTAGCTCCAAAAAGATATACATTTGTTCCAAGTTCCAACTATATTTATTTTTCACGATACCCTTAGCACTAACTATAAATGGTCCATGTTCAAAGAAGGATCCGATAAGAGAATAGCTGCCCGGACCTGAAATTAAAATGAAACAAATTATGTTAATTTTTCAGAGAAATGAGTGTTGTTCGAGAACTCTGAAACGGGAAGGGACGGCGACCTCCATTGACTCAGAGAACATGAAGCTTGGTAGCAGGGTTTGTTTCTGCTCCAACAAAGTAGTAAGACGTGTAACATTAAAAAAAAAAAAAAAACAGCGTAGTAAAACAGGGATCTCTGTTCCCGGTCATCGGTGGTTATGTAGCCAGCAAATTGTTAAAATGTCACGGGTGGTTGGCCAGGCAAACTTTGGATCTTATCCTCTCATTCATAAGACTCAGCCATGAAGCATGTTAACACAACAATGGCAAACATGGTGGCCATCCAGTTCCATGGCTGAGACAACATAGTTGACAGAGACTGAGAAACTCTAATCCATTCTCTTTTGTAATACTCAATACAAGTGCTTGGACGCATGAAGTTGTTTTCATGCTCTCAACTGCTACTCCACCACATGTTTTCCCTTTTCCAAACACTCTCTACTCTCAACCTTCTCTTGGGGCCACTGTTATTTTGAGGGCCTGATCAATAATACGCATGAATGCTGAATGGGCAAAAGCAAACCCAAAAGAACCCATGAGCATTGTTGTCAAACTCGGGAGTTGACTCTCTGAATTTACCGTTTTTACGTTTTTAACTTATAAAATCGAGTTGAGTTATTAATAAACTCGTAACCTTTATAAACTCGGTTAAATTCACAAGTTTATACACTGAGTTTACCGTTTTTACGTTTCTAGCTTATAAAACCGTGTTAGCGCACTTTTAAACTCATGTTAACTTTTTCAATTTGATTATACTCAACGGCTTTATATATGAATTTTATAAAAATTTCTTTGTTAAATACGATAAATTATGAATGTTGATAGATTTAATTTTAATTATTTGGATTTAAAATATATTTAAATCAAATCGTTGTCAACTTTTTATATTTTAATTATTTAATTATATACTAATAATATATATTTAATGGTAAAACTAAACTCTTACCAGTTTACGATTCGAGTTCATGATACGAATTTACATCACTATCACAAGTTTATTTAAACTCGTGAGTTTGACAACCTTGCACATGAGCCATAATTGAATAAAAAGAAAGAAAAAATTCCAGAAAAATTTGGTTAAACTAGAGAAAAGACAAATTAAGGAGTTCAAGATAACAAATCCTAAGTCAGACATGTGGGAGAAATCTGTGCAAATGTTTTCAAATGGTCAATCTACCCCTGACAAACATTTGAGGAGCTCAAGTTGTTAATGTTTATACTGATCAATAATACATATCGCAATTAATAACTTCATTATACATATTCACAACTTTGGCTCCCCAAATACCAACAACTTTGTAGGCAATATTTTGAAACCACACATATCAAGCGTCACTGATTGCTTATATATAGAGAATAACAACTTAAGAAACACAATTAACAATTTCAGTATACATATTGACAACTTGAGCTCCTCAAATACTGTCAAGGGCAAATTGGTCATTTGAAAATATTTACAAATCCCATATTCCTCCCATAGGTCTGACTCAGGATTTTTTATATTAGGACCCTGATTTATCTTTTCTCTATTTTAACTGAATTTTTCTGGGATTTTCCCTAAAAAATGAGTATTTGTATTTGCAAAACAAGAACATTGGGCGGTTGCTTCAAATGGGCTGAGCCCAAATACGTTCAGAGCCACCCCATTAAAACTGGGCTCCATTCTTGATTGATTCTCTTCGTAGCGTCATCATGGCACAAACTTATATACGAAAGAGAGAATAAAAGCATGGATTCAACTTCTCAGTTGGTAATGAAGGACCACTAAAAAAGATAGAGCAAAATTCCTCCGAGGCTCCAATGAGAGTGGAAGAAGAGTCCATTTTCCATATATTATTACTTTGTGAATCGTGGCAAACGGGGTGATAAGGATTCCATAAATTGGTGGCAGAATAAATCTTCAACCACACTTTTTCATGCCAAGATTCTTCAAAAGTCACCCCTGTAATTTTCACCCAATCATCACCGCCTTCATTCTGGTTCCCGTCTAGATATACCATTCATACACAACTTGTAATCTGTAACTATCAACTCTGTTGCAATTATACTCAAAGATATGCTCATGAATAATTAACGATTAGCTGAACCAGAATACTAGTCTTGGTACAATCAGGATAGGCACCTCCGAATGTTGTTATTATGCATTTGTTTTTGGCAATTTCGAAAAGATTGGTCTAAGGCCTACTTGCTGGATATTAGCATATATAGGTATATATAGAGTAGGGTCAATTTGCTATACCAAGTTGGTAGCTAAAGCCACACGACCGTATCTCATTACACCGTCATCTAAAATTAGACTATTCTGATGCTATTCTAAAATGTAACGTTATCCCATATTCTACATATATACTCATCTACCCAGTCCTTGGTATCCTGTCATTTTCTGATATCTCCGCTCATAATCACTAGATTTCATTTATGGTTTAGCTAACCCCAAGATCGGATGAGGAATATAATATTTAAGCTTTGAAATTTTTCGAGAGGGGGAAAAAAGAAACACCAAAAACTGGTCACTACAACTAAAAGCAAGTTAAGGTATGTTTATAAGGCTGATCTACGGAAGAAAAGGTACTCTGAATTATTGCCCAGTATACAGTGAATAAAGCAACTGAATTGAATAGAAGATAATGATGTTTACAAGATATGGAAAACTTGTAAGGTTTCTCTGTTTTGTTTAACATACATAATCTTTCAGAAAAGTCAAGTAATCATTTATTCATTAAGAAAAAGGTCTACACATTGAAGCTTTTCGAGGAACAAAACTATGGAGTTAATTATATCCGCAAGGTACAAACTACTTTCGGTAACAAGGCCATTGAAAATTTCTGACAAATTTTTAGTCTTTTCTTCCCCATGATGAATCAGATATCAGCTATAATGTCGTTATGGAAGCTCCATATTTGCAGGTACAAAATCCAAATAATTGAATGGACCACAAAAAACCAAATTTCACCAGGTACTCTTTTTGCAAGAGGCGTGGCTAAACTTGGGACGTAAGGATATTTTTCCCCAGACTATAATTACATCTTAAATAAACATCAGTGGGAAAACCTGAACCCTATATTTTGTGACCCAGGTCAAGCCACTGGCTAGAGTTAACAGCAAAGGACAAAGATTATTGACCAAATGAAAAGGATCATTATATTGGCAATGATGCACCTCATGCATATATAGATGGCGACACTGTATTTGTTGGTTGCTCGTGCATTATCTCCAAAAAGTGCTTGTAATATCAGAACAATCATAAGAATTATCATTCTCCCAATAATCCTTACCCAATTGCTCATTTAGCAACCAAATGCAGATTCCTATAAATGATCTAATCATTTTGAGCACGTGTTCTCTTGCCCACCATACAAGATGTTCCCATTAATTATCTAATTAAGATGTGAATGCTCCAAGGTTAGGATTTCTGTGAACCAGGAGCGTTTATTGTATTGTTCAAAGAAAAGAAAATCCTATGAGTAGTCATAGTTCTTAAATAGCCGCGTATTTAGCTGATAATATGGGTGGAAGAGAAGATTCATCTCCCCAAGCGTTCAACAAAAAACACGAACAATATCGTACATTATCTCGAACCTTAGGGGGTCCCAGAAGCTACAAGAGTAGCAGGTAAACAATGTTGACCTTTCATTGGGGTTAAGAACAAACTCTAATCATTGTACGTACACAACTGGCCAGCTAGAGTGTTGGACGGTTGTTAAGGACAAGTACCCTTCAAAGATCACCTGTCATAATGATTATCATAAACGAGATTTGTTTGTTATCAAACTGAGTATAGTACACAGATGTTTGATACACACCAGGGTTTAGAGCTTGGACCCACTTAAAAAAAAAAACAAACTGGTGCAATTAAGAGAACAAAATACAGAGGCGTATAAGCTAATACAGTGAATAGCAGGCTTATATCCACGATCTTGAAATGTCCCAAAGAGGAGTTTTAATTTGATATTCATCAGGGAATCAAGAATAAGAAGAGGAGTGATGAGGACGAAGCATTGGTAAATAAATCATATATCGTTTTAAAACTTTGAGTCACTTGTTTTACTGTTCGAAGATACTGATTCTGCCATGTTGGTGCTCATCTTGTAGGTCCTGCTCCATTCTGTGGCTCCTAAGGATACATATCACTAAATTCTGCTCCATTGAAATTTAAGAAAGATATGAATGCAAAGCGCCAACTGGCACTACCCCACCTTACACGCTCCGACTTCTCTGCTTATAAAAGGAGAAGCCTTTGCCACGTCTCAGAACATACCAGCTATCTCTCAAGTTTTATACTCAATTACACTCTCTTCAACGTTCTTAAAATATGGCATCGAGCTCAAGGTCATCCTCTGGTTCATGGAGTGCTCAGGAGAACAAAGCCTTCGAAAGGGCTCTTGCTGTTTATGACAAGGACACTCCTGATCGTTGGTACAATGTTGCCAGGGCTGTTGGTGGGAAAACACCAGAGGAGGTGAAGAGGCACTATGAGATTCTTGTCCGAGACATTCACTATATAGAATCTGGGAGAGTGCCATTCCCCAATTACAAGAAAGGTGCAGCCTTTGATGACCAAAAAAAGTACGTACATCTCTTCTTCTCCAATGTTTTATATTCTAGTCATTCTTACATTGCTATATCTAACACTGCATTAATTTGACCATTTTATTTGCAGGCTGAAAAACCTGCAGCTCCAGTGAGGGAGCCATTAGTGACGACGACATTGAAGATTTTGATCACATCGTAGCATATAATAAATACACACACACACACATATATATATATAGCACATGGTGTTATGTGGCATAAGGCTTTCAGTCATGAGAATCATAGCTCATGGTCTATTTTTACTTTAATCGATGTCGTTGAAGCTGCCAAGAAGAATCAACGACTATGTTTTTCTAATATAATTAAGTTTCTGTTTGGCATTATTAATAAAGCTGCCAGAGTTTATTATGTTACTCCGTTTTAATTCTTGTGTAGTTTAAGGTATTGCAGGTGGATTAAGAAATTATTAATTAGAGTAAAATGTTATACTAATATTCCTGTTTAAAAATGCAGTTTGAGGGGAGAATGTGACGTGATTGTAGGTGGTTGACTAAGGGGTGGTAAGGGAGGGAAAAAATAATAAAAGAAGCTTTTTGAATACTCTGTTAATTAGGAGAGGAAAAGAACAAAGGAGGCTAAAACCGAGTAAGATAATCTTTGACCTTCTTGTCCGTGTGGTTTGGTATTCAACTTCGGGATGTTGAATCGATAGATCATCATGTGAGGGGACTGAATACCCTTTTGAAACAGAAGAAAAGAAGCGGGAAATAATTCTACTTTGAATGTCCATGGGAGAAACAGTATTGAATCGGTGACCTACAATAAAACGTTGCCACATGTAAGCAAAATCATCTGTTGTTTTGCTTGAAGACAGTGGTTTGGGGTTTGGAGTTTCAACGGTTAATAACCCTTCCCTTTTCCTTTAAAAAGAAGGCGAAAAGATGAGAGATAACTTTCTCTCTCTTTTCTGAAGTGGTAATTATAATAAATGCAAAAAAAAAAAAAATGGAGAGGACGCTTTACTTTAAATAAGAATAACAAAATCTTGAATATTCCGACGAATAAGTTTTATGAGACGTGATTCGAAAGAGTCTCAGCATGCATAGATGTTCATATTCGCACGCAGAATGATCCACAAATCTTATGTGCAGGCTTGTTTGATTAGCGTTGGCAAAAAAGACTAATTTTATTTTGATCGACTCTTACAAACCAAAGTTTGATAATGAGCTAATTGATATAATGTGATTTATATTTTGGTCTAATTTTATAGAAAAAATCAATTTGACATGAGTTTATTTGGATGATATTGAACAATTAATTTTTAAATATTTAAATCTAAAGGAAAAGTCACAAGAAAGTCAACAAATTTTGATCTAACTTAAAGGGGTTTTTACTTTTTAGACAAAGAGTCAATCCCCATAATAATACTAAACATTTTTTTTTTCATTCGGCGTGAAGTGCTTTTCATGTTTATAAGTGCCATCCCTAACAAACCCTACTATGCTTGAAAATTTGCAATATCTCTTTATAATAAAAACTAAAACACCTTTTTATGAAATATGACAATTAGAGGGCATTATTCAACTCAACATACATGGAACATCGTTGTTGCCCCTTATATTCATGAAATAAAAGAAGGAGACATTTAACATACAGGCCGGCTAGCTATTCCATTCTATCAACGTAACTCACGGAAGAAAGTTGATCGGCAGATATTATCAATGTCCCCATCAAAAGGTCCCTCTCCAATTTAAGGGAGAAAAAAATGCAAACGGAACATAATTATCCCTAATTCTGTAATTAATAACACAAATGTAATGTAATGAATTAATTCATAGAATCTTTCAACTGTTTCATTGAGTAATTTGGATATTTTATATCTTATTTGAATGACTTGAATTAATAATGGTTAAACATAAGATATTAATTTTGCAAAAATATAATTGAGAATTATATCTATGTTATGTTTTAATTTTAAAAGAGAAACATTTTTAAACAACAGACTTTACGAAAGCCCGCTTTAGATTTAAAACACGGGTCATGGATGATGTATGACAAGTATGGACCTAGCTAGTTTGCCAATGCCACTTTAGAAAAGGCCTGTTCCTTTAAACGTCAATAAGCTATGGGCCACCTTGGTTCATTAAGCCCACATGGGTTTGCCAAGCAAAGAGATTGGAGAAATCTTAGGGCCCGTTTGGCACGGAGGAATTGATTTTAATGGATATGGAAATGGAAATGGATATGAGGTTTAAAAGTATGTTTGGTATATCTTGGAAATGAAACCTATTTTTTATATGAAAAGACTAAAATACCCTTATAGGTAAAAAAATAAAAAATCATTCATTCTTCCCCTGCTTCGTTGCCATTCGCTTCTCCTTCCTCTGCAGGTGAAAAAAAATCGTTCTCTTTCCTCTCCTTCTTCCTCTCCAATCTGGCGGCGGCACCTCCAAGCTTCAACGCCAGCCACCTCTCACTCTGTCCAGCTTGAGGATAATCGTTAATCTACCCAAGAGAGCTCCCCGTCCTGATTCAGTCGCTTTATTCTTCTCACCGTTGCTTCCTCTTGCTGTCAAGCTCGTCGGACCTGGGGAAGAAGGAGATAAACGAGAAGCTAATAGCGCCTCCCCAAGTCCCACCTTCAACGACGCTCTCTTTTGGTTTCTGCTCAAGAATGATGATTCTATTGCTGCGATAAGGAAGATGATAATCTCGAGTCAGCGGTGTGCTTGTCGACCGCAAGCCCCATAGGGTGTGCTCACCGGCGATGGTGTAGAAGGCAGCTAAAAGACAAGAGTCCATGGTGGTTGGGGAGGTCGAGCATTTGGTGGCTGAGGCAAAGAGGGCAAGCTAGGAATTGAGGATATGGAAATGCAAATCTTGGCTTTTTAGATGGATTTGATTTTGATGGAATTGAACTCATTTGGCTTCCACATGGAATTAACTTCCATGACCATTTCTTCATACCAAACATGCACAACAAATGGAATTCAATTCTAATTCCAATTCCACCATACCAAACAAGGCATTACAGATTTGTGTGTTTGGATGAAACATAAAACTATGGTTTTGTAAAACATCACCCATACACCCAATTTTTTGCTAAACTGTGGTTTTGATCTCCAACTATGGTTTTGCAAAAAATATCCAAACTTCCCAAATTTTGTAAAACCAAGGTTTTGATCTCAAACCATGGTTTATATCTCAAAATCATGATTTTGGGGAAATTCAATTTTTTTTGCTTTTTTTCCTATGTGGGTCCCACCATCTCTCTCTAATCGGTCATTTTTCATTAATGTGGGCCCCACACCACTCTCTCTCTCCTTTTTTTTTTGAATTTCATTGCTTTTTCTCGTCAATCCCTTTTTTTAAAAAAATTTTAAATTTTAATACTTCATTTTATTCTTAATATAAGACCTATTTATCTAATTTAATTATATTAGAAAAATTAGTTAAGTTAATTAACATTACATATAGAAAAATTTATTTTATTTTTGGTATTAATTATGAAATTTAATGTTAAATAATGGATTAAGATGCATCATTTTTAATGTCGTTAAGGGTTTTCTTCTTTTATAATTTAACATCGTAAGGTCAAATTTAACGGTTTTGTTAAATTTACTTCCTTTTTAATTGTTCATTATCATTTTTACATATTCCAGAACTTATTTGTACCAGACGCTGCTCAGGAAAAACTTTGATGTTAGATTTGGACCTTAACCCTTAAATACATAAAATAGGATCTTATTCATTATATGTAATTATCTCAAAAGTTAATGTCTTTTTTAGTAATTTGATCATAAAAAAATTTATTTTGACCATAATACCTAAACACTCTCATTTTATTAAAATCATTTTTTTCTCATAATTTATTCTACTCAGAATCTACTCTCCAGAAGCTATTATCTACTTTTTCTCCATAAGCTATTCTCCAAAAGCTAATCCAAACACATTCAAAAATAAAGGATTATTTGTATTATCAGTAGAGCAACATGCTCATATGACAACACTAACCCACTTGAGTTTAGCCTAATGATTTTTCATTTGGGGGTGATGAACCAGCGCCATTTGGGGAATTATTTGAGAGAAACTTCTCTCTCTCTCAACACGTTGACAGACTTGATAACTTGAAAAATGGTTCAATGTAAATGTTTTGATATCAATGAGATGGCTAATCGCCAACAAGTATTGGTTCAAGCGAACAAGATGGTCCCTGACAACTTGTCGAATTTCTATTAAAAAGGGTTGCCGCATTTAGTGACTAACATTATCTCAAAACAGGATTATATCTAATATGAGTGGAAACAAATTAAGCCCGAATGATGCCAGGCTAGAAGAAAAGCTAAGGAGGGAAGACGGTGTATCGGGGGATGTGGTGAGTGGTAATAATAAAATTAAAATGGTGGAGAGTTTACTGGGCAGCATTTAGAAGAGGAAATTAATGAATGAATTGATGATTGGTGGAGTTTTTAGGGGGAGTGGTGGATGAGTGAATACTCACATAGAGCAGGATTTGTAAGTTGAACGAGTGGTTGTGAAGTGTAGGGCGCAAGGTCAACACATTGGCCCCTGCTTTAATTCAATATCAACCTCACGCTGGTTGAGCCATGTCTGCTTCTCCCTCTCTGCTTTTCAACACCCTTCATTATTTGCGCTTAACAACCCAATCCCTTGTCATTTTCTGCAGCGCACACAAATTTATATATGCAACGTACTTGGTCCATTTAGAGATGCCTTTGATAATCTCCATCATCGATCTGTTGTTTCTGGCTTCCCTGTATCTGAACACACAATTAAATGTACACTGATTTGCCAAAAATAGGACAAGAGGATGCATGGCAAGGTTTTTCTTTTGGATCTGTATTTGTCAGAGAGTAGGATGATGTATGATTTTGGAGGAAAGTATAGGATGTGACTTTGATCGGACAGCCAAAACCATACGAGTATAAACCTTACGCAAACACGTCCTTTTCTTTCTTGTCCCAACACTTCTCCCTGGATTTGCTCAATGGACAAGGCAGCAAGTCTCTGCTTTTCTCCTCTTTGTTTTTTGTTTAAAAACTTATTATTAATCAAAAAATTTAATTCCAGGCTCGTTAAAAAGTAAAAACAAATAACCTTCTAGGCCCACTGGCGGTATAGTAATCGAACCCATCTCTGACCTGGTTTTTCGTTGTAACCAACTTCCGCTTCGCCCTTCACGTTAAAAAAGAAAATTAAAATGAATTGGGAAAAATGTTTACTGAAAGGGTAATGCTTTGAGGAGCTGGCATTTTTGGTAAGCACCTTCAAACACGTGTCTTTCATTTTTTCAGAGTAAGAGGAGGGCCCACGGGCGAGCCAATGACGATGGTTTTTGAATTTGCGTTTATCTTTAAAAATTAGGAGGATACGGCAGGACACGCGGCACATGATAGGGCTGCCTCTGCTTCTTGGCGATTGCCACATCAGTCCATTACTGTGTTTGGTTTGAGGGAAGGGAAGGAAATAAAAAGGTAGATAAATTTTGGATGGGAACCTAAAATTTAAAAAAATGAGAGAATAAATTTTAAATTTTTTTTATCTAAAATCATAATTTTCCTATTCTCCCCTCTCTTCCCTCCTTTCCTCTCTCCCGTGAACCAAACACACCCTCACGAAATCCCTCCCACCCATGCTAACAACTCACAGCTTCCACGTGCAATCCCACCCCTGCCTCTCACCCTTCATGCCACGTGTCCCGAATTATCCCTCGGAGTCGTTTTTCTTCACACCCAGCCCATACCCACTAGTCTCCATTATTCTTCTTTTCGCAGGGTACGGCGTCATAAATCATAATAATCTTTTTCTCAATTCTGGACGGAAAAGGTGAAGGCCCGTTTGTTATACGGGAAAGGTCGAAAAGAAAGGGAATATGAGTCAATTTTCAAAATGAAAATATGTTTGGCTGTCCAATATTTCAGGGACTCAAATTCCCACATGCTCTAAGGTTCTTTTAAATAAGGGAAGATTAGTTCCCATCAAAATTGGTGAGAACTCATCTTCCTTTATAAAAGAAAAAATCTGAAAGATAAATATATCCAAAAAAAATTTAAATTAAAGCGTCAAATGGAGACAGGGATATCACTCCAATGATCTTGACACCAATAGATTTCACAATAGTTGTTTCATAGCAGTTATTAGTAAAATAGGATCAATCCAGATAAGATTTAAAATAAAAAATAATATAAATCATTATTTAAAAAAACTTTTGTAATGGCTAGGACAAATGATTTATAAAAGTAATAAATTGATTTACAATTTTTGTAAATCCATTTACCACTTTGATAAATCCATTTCCCAAAGTTGTAAATTCATTTATCACTTTTGTAAATCAATTTACAAAAATGATATATTGATTTAACCCATATCTTTATTATTTTGTTATATGAGTATTATGGGTATTTCACATATTCTTTTCACTACTGTCACTCCATTTTCTTTTTACCAAACGTCTCATTTTCTTTTAACCTAAGTTACTTTCTCATGTCTATCAAACAAATATATCTTTTTAAGTTCCCTCCAATATTCTCTTCTTTTTCTTTCTTTCATCATACATTCCTTATATCAAATAGGTCCTAAGTTTTTGTAATCACAAAATGGAAAAAAGTGTACATTTCTTAAAAGTGGACCGAGATGAATATTTTTAAAATTTAGTTTTTGTTTAGGTTAGTAGTAGAAACTATTTTGTCATTATGATTTACAGTATACGAGATAAATATATAGGAGAAATTTTATTTCAATTTATATGAACAGAATTTTTAAATGCTAACTCAAACTGACACCTATTAGATTTAACAACGGGAAAACCCCTGCAGACCTTAACCGATTCATTCAAACTTCAGACCGAGAGACCATTTCAACGAGGAATGGGATGGGCCCCACAGGCAGAGAGACAGTGCTTCAAAAAGCACTCCACATTCATTGATTCCGTTCCGTTAACATATCTGACAACGCCCCGTCTCTTTACGCGTACCGCAAATCTGCAATTAGTCAATTACCACTTCCGTCAATATACCCACAAAAACATCCTTTTTTTTTAAAGGAGATTCACAATCGGAAACGTTCTAGAAAAATAATCTGGAAATTAGAAAATGGTAGATCAGAGCATCCAATTTACAAAATTCTATGTTAGTATAATAGAAGAATCTGGAATTATAAAATCTTGATAAAAGATGCCATTACCCTTAAGTTGCTTTTCCCTTTATCTTCTTCTCCCACTCTCAACTCAAAATAATCTAGCTACTTTTTTTCTTTTGGCTTTCATCCGCCTCTCCACCGACTGATCGGTCCGATGTAATTTAGAGAACGAGTTTCCGTATTGAGATCAAAGGCGGAGCTCGAAAACGCCCACAAAATGGTGGGTTAGGGATTCGCAGCTTTGGCAATTTCCAAAAGGTTGACGAATCCAGCAATGTGAGTGAAGGGTGTGAGTCAAAGAGTTTCAACAAGAGCCGGTAAAAAGGGCCGGGTCAGCCCTTCACAAACCAGGGCCTAAAAGGGCCGAAGTTATTTTAAAATTTTTTACTATGTTTTTCATTTTTTTACAAAAATTACAATAATGCAAGTCCTAATTTAACACATAAATGTTGTCAAAATTTGAATGTAAACAGTACATATCATGTAACAAATAAGCACAATTACTCAATCATAATCAAAAGTAAACTATTATCTATATACCACAATTACAAATAATTAATTAGAAGACTTAAATAAATTAAACATACTTCTCATTAATGTGTCTTGAAAAGTGTAAGTAGTCAACAAAATAAACAACACAAGATATAAACAAAACAATCACAAGAAAATAAGTCAAAAAATACAAAATTGATAAGAATACTTATAAAATATAAATATCTTTTATATGTTTTTAATTTTTAGGATTCTTAATACAAGATATTCTTATGAAACTTAATTCTAAAAAATATAATAACAATTAAATATTTACAACATCATTAACAAAGTATAAAAAATCAATAATATTATTATTATATAAATAATTTTAAAAAATAAAAAAAATGTATATACGAGCCTAAAAAATCCAGCCTTTAGCCCTAAAGAGCTGTCCTTTTAGGCCCTTGGCGCTACAGGGTTGGCCTTTTTAGTCCCACTTTCACTTTTAAGGCAAAAATATTAAATTTAACCCTTGCAAATTCAAGGCCTAAATGCCCATTTTGCCGCTCTAGTTTGACAACAAGGGCTCATCGTTGACGTCACCTTCAACAATGAAGATTTGGTGCTTGGAATTTGAAAAGAAGCACCTGTCTAGAGCATTTTCAGGGAGGGATTGTAGTAGCTGTTGAAGTTATCAAAGCCAAGAACTCCTTCGCCGCGCTGCTTGAAGGCCAAGGAAAAGTGGGAGCCAATGAAGACAAGGCACCGTTGACGAGGAGGAACATGCCATTGGGTCGCGAGAGGTGTGAATTGAGATAAAAAGTTGTGGAACAAGAAAGTAAAGTCGTTAATGTAAAATATGGTGTTGTTAATATATATACAAGTATTGTTATTGCCCCTAAAACTTGTTATTTTCAAACTTCTCCCTAGGCATGTGTTGATTTTTGAGATACGAAGTTGTGAAACAAGAAAGTGAAATCATTAATATAAACTATGATGTTGTTAAAATATGGGTCAATAACAACACCTGTATTTATATTAATAACACCATAATTTACATTAACGACTTCACTTTCTTGTTTCACAACTTCATATCTCAAAAACTAACACATGCTCAGGATAAGTTTGAAATTAACCAGTTTCAGGGGCCAATAACAACACCATATTTTACATTAACGATTTCACTTTCATATTTCATAACTTCGTATCTTAAAAAGCAACACATGCTTAGGGATAAGTTTGAAATTAACAACTTTCGGGGGCAATAACAACACCTGTATCTATATTAGCAACAACATATTTTACATTAATAACTTCACTTTTTTTGTTTCACAACTTTGTATCTCAATTCACAACTTCATATTTCAATTCACACCCCTCGCCGACCCAATGACATGTTCCTCCTCGTTAACGTTGCTACTGGCTTCATCGGCTCCTACTGCTCCTTGGCCCTTAAGAAGCACGACAACATAGTTCTTGGCCTTATAACTTCAACGGTTATTACGATCCCTCCTTGAAACACACTAGACAAGCGGTTCTTTCCAAATTTCAAGCACCAAATCTTCATTGTCGAAGGCTACATTGATTACGGGCTCTTGTTGTCAAAACTCTTTGACGTACATCATTCACTCACATTGCTGGATTCATCAACCTCCTGGAAATTGCCAAAGCTACGAATCCCCAACACCATTGTGTGGGTGTCTTCGAGCTCTATTTATGGTCTGAACACCAAAAACTCGTTCTCTGAATTATATCGAACCAATCAACCGGTGGAGAGGCGGATGAAAGCCAAAAAAAAAAAAGTGGCTAGATTGTTCCTAGCTGAGAGAGAGGGACAAGAAGATGAAGGGGAAAGCAACTTAAGGGTAGGGATATCTTTTTGTCAAGATTTTATAATCTCATATTCCTCCACTGTATTGATATAAGATTTTGTAAACTAGAAGCTCTAATCTGTCCTTTTCTAATTTTCAAAATATGTTTTTAGAATTTTCCCTTGACAATTAACAAGGTAAATTAGCATATACTACCCTGTATCATTTATCAATAGCATGTAACACCTGATTTTATTTACAGTGCATTTAGCATACTAGCACAACTGATGTTATGTTCCTAGTGTATCAAGCACTGCTCGGTATAAGTAGTATTTTTTAGTAACATTCCGGTGTATGTATTATGAATAATATTAAAAGTGCCGGAAGCAATGAAAAAATAACATCAAGATATTAGATGCATTATAAATGAGATCCAGATGTTTGATGCAGTTGAGAAATGGCGTGAGGATGTTGAATGTTTTTATTATTTTAAATCAACTCATGATATACCAATTATTTCTCAAATACCGTACGAAATGAAAATTACTGCAAGTTTTAGTCTTCTTAGTTCTTAGGTTAGCATCAAACTAGGTCTAATGGATAGATATTTTATTTAATCATGGAATGTTAAGTCAGATAATTCTGAAAAGGACTTCTTAATTAAAATATTAAATTGTTTAGGAAGGAAATAACGCAATTGTAATTCCACCTTTTTTTCAGCTGTGAATCTGTGATTCACGTTTCTTCACATTCCACACGTTTCGTCCCTTTATTCTTTTCTTTTTTGGGGTTTTGTTTTGCAGTTTAATGGACAACGTCAATTGTTGATAAACAGCGAAGACAGTGAATGAAACAAGCAACCTCAATTTCTCTCCGTATTTCGTTCCCGTGTTTCACGTTTCTTGTGCCCACTGCATTTCTCAATAAAATAAAGCAATACTTCATGATCCTCAATATAAGAGCTGAACAGCTAATTTATATAAATTAATGGACTATTATAATCTCATGCCCGCATTATCCTCACCGCTTCACCACGGCCAGCTGATAAATTTAGCAATTATGTTTATTATGTCAATCAAATATAAATATTTTATGAAACTGATCTACATTAATTACTCCAATATCTATCTGTAAGTCTGGCCATCATAAGAAATATGATAAACAAGATAAACATGATAATAAGTTAATAGCATATTTTTGAGAAAGGTATACTAATACCTATTTATTTTAATTTTTTAGAAATGTTTTTAAAACGTTTGAGAGGTCAGTATTTTGTACATTTTTTTTAATATACAAAGGCAAGCAAAACTTGAAGGAATTACAAAATCAAGGGGCTGGACCCCAAAGATTGATCAAGTGGCTGCAAACCACGTTCTAACACAAAAAAACGGACACATTCCGCCGGTGGTGATCCTAATTTTGTATAAATCTGGTGGCTATAGTGAGCCGATCGTGCAAGGTAGTCCGCACAGCGAGTATTCTTCCTATGTGTATGGAAAATCTTCAAGTCCCAATCTGCATAGATAAGGGAATTGGTATCCAAGATGACGTCGTGCAACGGATGATCATTCCCACATTGAGTTGACAATAAGTGAATGGTCTGAAGAGAATCACTGAACAGTTTTATTTTCTTGAAACCCAACTGTTTACAAAGCTGTAGACCACGATGGATTGCATGGATTTCCGCAGCAGTTGGGAAAGAGAGTCCTAACTTCTGTTGAAATACACATATCCAGTTGCCTTGGTGATCGCGGATGACTCCTCCACAGGTTGATTAACTATCACTAGCAGTTGAACCATCAACATCGATTCTAGTATTTTGTACATTTTAAACAAGCATCTAGTATGTTTGGATTACCTTTCTAAATAACGACTTATGAAGAAAGATGATAAAAATATTTTAGATAGAAGATTTTGGAGAACAACTTATGGGAAAGCCAAAAAAGGGGGGGTTATGAAAAACTATAGTTTTTGTTGTAAAAAATAGTTCGTGGAAAGTGTTTGGATGAACTTATACTAAAAACATAATTTTGGTGGAAAATTTAAACACGGTTGTTTTATAAACACCGGTTTCATGGTTCTGGAGATTACTCAGTCACACATTAAAAAAACAAAAAATCACAGGAGTAAGCTAGGTGCATTTGTCAAATATGAAGTTGAACTATAAAATGATTAAGTTGATCACTCCGAAATTAAAGAACCTGCGTGGGAAAGAAAGATTATTGTCTTCTAACAGTTAAATATGGTAATAATATACTCTCTTGACATTTAATATAAGACATATTTGAGAAACTGATGTTAGTTATAAATATAAAACATAGTTTGCATATTTGTTGGTTTTTTTTTTTAAATTTACCCCTAGTTAATAAAGTTTCTCAACAATAATAGAAAAGGAGAATGAGTGAGCAAATTAAGATAAATGATCATGATATTTTAAAAATACACACTACAAAAAAAAAACACTGAATTTCTAACAGAATTTAGAGTTTCCGACAGAATTTCTGATGGAATGGATTCTGTCGGTATAATAGCGTGATAAAAAAATTTCTAACGAAATTAATTCCATCGCAAATTTCCTATGGAATTTCTGATAGAATTTTTTTCCGTCGCAATTTCCGACGGAATTAAATTCCAACGGAATATTCCCTCGGACCATGGCAAAAGACAGAATTTGTCAAGGAATATTTTCCGTGGTTAATTCTGGAAAAAATTCCGTCGGAAAGGATTTCCGCCGGAATTTGCGACAGAAAATTTTTCCATGGCAAATTTCATCAAAAAGTTCATTTTTTTTATAGTGACATATCATATTAATTAACTCAACTAACTACCTTAATTCAATCTAGCACTTTAAAAATGGACGGGGTGAGTAGTGTTTATTTATATGGGATTGGATGAATTCTCACACCAATCCTTTATAAAATATCAATTCTACCTTCGTTAACAGATGTAGAAATATAGGATTCCGAATGCCTATAAATCAAATGGTGCCAGATAAAGAGTAACGTTCCAACACTATCCTTCTTCGTCGTCAGTGCGATTCTTTTCCCTCTACTAGGGTTTATCGCCGACGGTGCGATTTCCTTTGTGAGGGCAGCGATCTCCTCCGATGGTGGCCCAGCCCTGCTAAGCGATAGGTCTCGTTCTCTCTGTAAGGTTGGCTCTTCCTTTTTTGGGGAAGCTATTGAGTAGCTCCCATGGCTCGGCCGGCGGAGGTACTAGTTCAGAGTAAAGCCGGTGACGGCAGTGAGCGGGGAAGAAGCGAGGAGGGATACGGGAAGGCATTTTGGCTTCAATCCTTGGTGAAGCCCTCCGACGAGGACCTTCGGTGGGTTCCCCCATGACTCCTGCAGGTGAGGATCAAATTGAAGAGGCAAATCTCTTCCCTCCCTAGTGAAATGTCGATCTCAATGGAGGCTAGCAGGTGGCGATCTGTAACTGTGCTGAGTGAACTTAGGGAAACATCATAGAAGCAATCAAAGGTACCAATTAGTCGATCTTTAGTTATTGAGGTAAGTGATTTGCTAAATGTTTCATATTTCCCCACTAATGGTTGGTTAGGATTGAGATTGCCTCTGGTAAAACCACTTTGCTTACTGCCGATTTCTATATAAACTGTACCGGGTGTTCCTTCGTTCATGCTTTTCTTATTAGATCCATGGTTAGTGTGTTTTGTGGGTATCCCAGGACTAATACTTTCGATACTACTGGTGAGTTAGGAATGAGATTTGAGTAAGGTAGTATGGTTAGATGTGGTGCTCTGAGTTGTTATATATGTTGTTTAGATGATAGAATTTTCAATTTTAGCTTGTTCAGTGGAGTTGTATACACTGTTCTTCATTGGGTAGACATTTGCCTGTTCAGTGCAATTCTCAACACTATTCATAGTTGGCTTCAATGTGTGCTTGTTTAGTAGGTATGGCAATACTGTTCTTCATTGGGTTGGAATTGTTATTCTTTTAGTTACTGTTGTGCTAACTGTGCTTTGTGTGCTGGTGTTATGATTGACCTCTTTGAGTAGTATCTTATCTCAAAGAAAATTGTTAGGAACCATTTTTATAGATGAATCCTCATAGAAGCAAATTTGGTAACTATGGGGACTTTTTTTCCTCTACATTGGGTACCTTGACCTTTTTTTTAGTAGTTGGCCATCGGGACCTCTGGTGTTATGGATGTTTAGTTTGATTATCATTTATGTTCGTGTTACATTGTGAAACCTTTATTAGCCTATATATTTAGATTTAGTGTTTGTATGTTTTAAATTTAATCTGTATCCTTAATTTATAGGTAGTTCCTTTTGATTTCTATGATGTAACTTTCAGCTGATTTCATTATATCATGTTTCTTTCTTGACAAAAAAAAAAAAAGATGATGCCAGATGATCGATCCCTGTGAAATTTTGTTGGTTAGTCCTATGAGGTAGGTTAGGTGAGGGAGATGTACATTTCGTGTGACGTGACGTCAGCGTGATTAATTTACCTGGTCCGTATAGGTAAAAGTCAAATAACTAATTAAATACATGGCAAAAAAAAAAAAACTAATTAAATACATGGCATGTTTGCATGTATTGCTCGGGCGTGATACCCTGACATTTTTTTTTTTTGAATTCAAAATAAAACCACACAAGCAATTCAAGGTCAAAAGTCAAAACCAACAAATTACACACGCAATTTGGTATCGCCATACTATGATTTTTGTTTTAAATTGACATTAATTATTGGAATTTGTAATTACTACCATGCCAATTTTATTCATTGCATGTATTAAATTTCAAAATCACCAAATTATCTAATTAAGGTTAAATAGTTGAGAATTGAATTGCTTATTCAGGTCAGAATTTAATACAAAAATAAACGAAACAAAATAACACAAAATTACATTTTGGGCCTTAAAGTGACGGTAAGTAAAACAACAGGCATGAATTGATTGGGATTCTGCAAGGTTTAAACTTGTGTTGGAATAGAGACTATGGGAAAATTCGGTGCACATTTAATTAATTGTGCAGAAACCATCAATCTGATCACAAGAGTATGTGACAACAACTATCCTTTTAGGGAGATAACTAACAATATCTGGCCTTTAATAATGTTTAGAAATTGGACGGTTTTAATTAATTCTGTACCCAGAGAAGATAACACTATTGCTGCCTAATTAGCTAAGGCATTTCGTATTATTAGAGAAAATTTTTGCTTCTTAGATCAAACCTCCACTTGTTCAAAGGGTGGTTGTTGATGTAGGAACCTAGGTAGTTTTTCCCCCTTCCGTTGTACTCTGTCATAGGTTTATGAATACAGTTTTTATATTAAAAAATAACAACAACAATAACAGCAGCAGCAGCAGCAACGGGAACACCCTCCCTGGTATAACTGTTCTAGAAGTCGGCGACAACAGCATGACCTTATTGACATGCTTGGTTAGAGGATACGTTAATTTGTTGAATAACTATAAGCAACACTGGTCGTGCTTGTTTAATTAATTGTTGTGCAACAACATATATTTATTTTCAATTGAGTTTGTGAAATTAAAAAGAAAAACCGTGATAACAATGAGGCAAGGAAAAGCATAAGGTCGGTTTTTTGTGTTGAGACAACAACTGAGACCTGCTCATGTTAGACTCTATTTAGTTACATGGAACAATCAAATCTGGATATTTTTGCCGGGCTGCAGTTTTTTTAAAAAGCGTTTCATGGGGTGAAGTAGAGATATAAAAGGGAAAAAAAAAGGAAAATTCCAATCACATTAATTTTCATTTACTTCTCCTTCATCGCTTCGCAAGATCCAAATCCCAAGCTCCGAACCTATTCGAAGTTGGAACAAGGCTTGCGCGCTTCATATCAAAGCCCACAAGTCTCTCTCTATCTAAATCTCACCACATTCATTACCTACTTTATTCACATCACTCCTCCTTTTTCATCCTCCCTATTTTTTTTAATTATTATTTCGTTGTCAACACCGTACGATCCTATTCAACATCTCTCTACGTCTCCACAACAGTATATTTCCAATTTTTTATCATAGAGTGGTTTTGAAGGGCCAATATTTCTGGATTTGTTGAACCCCTGGTATTCTAGTAGAGAGCCAAGAAAAACAGAAGTGGAGTAGATCGAGATTATATTCGTCTTCAATTTTGGCTTTCCCCTGAATTATCGCTGCTTTCTTTCTTTTTTAATTTTCGCCCACCAACAACAAATTAAAATTTATTACCTTTCCTGAAGGTCTTGGCTAACTCACAATCTGATAAAACTCAACGATTCTTGTTCCCGTGTTGGTTTCTGCTCATTTTCATACCCTTTTTGGATCCTCCCATCCCACGTATATCCCTATTTGCCTGCCCGAGATTGACGATAATCTCGTCCGCATTATTTTCGAGGATAGAATCTTGAAGCGTTTACGCTGCGATTGTTAATATTCGCAAATCCCTTGTTTGCGTCCGGCCACTGTAAAAAAAATCTTGCTACCGGCTACAATCTGAGTCTGATTTCTGGGCAGTATCAAATTATAAGTATCAGCTTGAGCTGCTGATTCTTTGCAGTTGAGACGTCATATCCTTCTCGCGTGAGGATCCCCTGTTTTATCTGCAGCTGATTGCCTGCTGGAAATTCGATTTTATTGATCTGGCTTTCTTACAATCCATCAGTATTGTGGATTTTCTTTCGTGAAAATGAAGTCCGGGACCTTAGATTACTGGAGGAGTTACTTTCGAACGGCGAACTCGGATATATTTGATATTGTCGACCATGCGATCATGGTGGCCGCTTCTGATTGTCCCAAGGAGTTTCGGTTGCGAAGGGATGGAATCGCGGAACGATTGTTTTCGTGTCGGATGACTCGTTGTTTGGGTTGTGAGCGAGTGGAGTTGGCGGTGTCCGGTGTTGATGAGGAGTACGACGGAGGTTGCAAGAGTGGTTTTGATAGAGACGGAGCTGAAGTGGAAGCTGGCGCAAGTAAAGAGAGCAAGGCTCATAGTAGCAGAGATGATCATAGAGAGATGAATATGAACCACTTCAGCAATTATAGCTACGGAGAAGCTGAAGCATTGACGGATGAGATTGAAGAAGAGTCTCAATTGGTTGGTGAGATATTAAGGATCAAGGAAATTCTTCATAACTGCGAAGAAGAGGTATGGTCTCCTAAGTTCTTTCCTTCAAAATGCTTTGGCTGTCTGTTTCCAGATTAGTCTTCTGCTTTTTTCCTTTTCTTCATCTTTCTATTTCAACAGCTTTTAATCGTATGCTTCAATTCTTGCTTCTTGATGTTGCAATTTGATTGGGGATTAGGTTTCTGACTTTGGGCAGCTATAATTTTAAATGCTAACTGGTCCTTTGGGAGACTTTTAAATCCTCTGGTTACTCATTCATGTTGTTTTGTTCAATGTTGCAACAGTCTGATTCGGAATTATTTGAGTCGTTGAGGAGGCTCCAGCTGATGGAACTGTCCGTGGATCTTTTAAAGGTCCGAGTTAAATCATCTCTTGTCAATCAAAGTGTCCGTCATAGTCTTTTCGTTTCCATTATTGTTTTTCTGGGAAAGTTTTTTTTTTTTTACGGATTTAACTTTTTCAGGCGACTGAGATTGGAAAGGCTGTCAATCCTTTCCGAAAGCATGGATCAAAAGAGATTCGTCAACTTGCACGGACTCTTATTGAGTATGTTTCAATTTCTCCCGGATGCTTGTTTGCTATGAAGATATCCTAATATTGTTTTAGGGAGAAAAATGAGCCTGTTTGTTGTATGTTAAATGTTATGTATTATCGGGTACATCTTTCGTTGCTATTATTGACTGCTTATTTATTGTGAATAGATCTTTAACTCATGATGCAAAGAAACATAACTTGTGATCAATGTATTAGACGTCAGTTTTGTGATTGTTTCTGAACATTAATGATGGTCAAATGAAACAATAAAGATTTCCGAGGTTCTTCATTTGTGGTTTCTGTTTTATCTGTTTACTTGCATACTGGACCAAAAGTATTGGCATTTTAAACAGAGTTTTTTCAATTGCAGTGGCTGGAAAGAAATGGTAGATGAGTGGGTCAATGCTACCACAACCAATGCAGGTATGATTATGTTACCCACCTTCATTTGGTAGCCATGCGGTTAATCCTGCTGTTTTTTCTCCTTTCTAACAATCTATTAATGTTTTAAATTGATTGTGGATTTTCTTATAATTATTTGTAGGTTCTGAAGGTACCCCAGATTCAGTAAATCCATCTGTTGTTGATGAAGAGGAAGAAGAAGGGCTTCCATCACCTTCTATGGATGAAGGGGCTTTCTTTGCAGAGGAAGAAGGGCTTCCATCACCTCCTATGGATGAAGGGGCTTTCTTTGCAGCTCAAACTGCATCAATGGAGTTATCACAGGTACTGACCTCTTCTTTTACCATTTGTCCCATGTTTTTCTTCTTCATCTTTTTTTTTTTTTTTTTTTTTTATAGTTTTTTATGGTTAAAAACTGACTTTGATTTTCATGGTTGGATGTGGTTGCTGGATGGTTCAAAGTTCTTTGATGGCATGGATGATGATGGAAGTGAGTTGAATTTGCTATCTCTTATGGTTACTCTTAGCTAGCTTTTGCTCTTCGGTTCTTTAATTGAATTCCCCACTTCTTTGATTCATGATCATGAATGGGGATTGTTGTTTCAGATCCTCGGCAGAGTGGGGAATTCATCAAGAACCGGGAAAATGGCAGAAGACCAGCTCTGGACGATCAAAACATAGTAAAGAGGAAACAACAGGCTTCTGACAGGGGGGACTCCTTGGTCAAAGACAGAAAGAATCAGCAAGCAAAGAAAAATGAGGCCGTTGCGAAGCTCAATAAATCAGCAACTGTTGGTCCTGGTCCTGGCAGACCATTAAAATCAAGCATGCAACAAAGAGAGAATGTGGCGCCAAGGATGTTGCAAAAGATGGACAGGAGTGGTGTCCCCAAGAGGCCTCTTGCTGGTCCGCAAGATGTAAGGGAGAATTTCTGTCTGAGTGTGTCAAATTTTTTAAGATTTTAAGTTTTGTCTGACATTCATGTCTTCTCTATCAGAAGTTGAAGTGTTCAGATGATGCTTCAGTCCAAATGAAGCTAGAAGCCACTAAGAGGAAACTTCAGGAGAGTTATCAACAAGCTGAAAATGGTTTGTTAGGCTTCCTTGAAATCTAGTCTATAATTTTGTCTAACTTAGCTTTCAAGTTAATTCTTAATTGATGAGGCTTGTATTTCATTGTTTACTTGCAGCCAAGAAGCAGCGAACAATCCAGGTTATGGAGTTGCATGATCTCCCCAAGCAAGGAGGGATCGGCCACAGAAATACACATTTCAAACCTATGAAGAACCAAACCAGGAATTGGGCTCAGGGACGAAGGTAGAGCTGCATTTTGTGCTTGTCCTTTGAACCCTTCCTTTTAGAGTTGACGGTGGAAGAGCAATAACTGGCCGGGGCCCTCCTTAGGCCTGAAGCTTGATCGGCCTGACCATTCAAAAGAACACATTCATAATTCTTACTTGGTTCGAGCTGTTTTGGTTGAGAGGGAAGTAAACTCTGAAACACTGTTTATTTCCTTAGTTAATGACGCGTAGTATATATGATGAACCAATTTGTTTATCCAATAGGTAACTTTGGCGCTCAACTGCCACGGTTTAAAATCTTTGTCCATAATAAAAATCCCATTTTTTCATCCTTCTGTTCGATCTTTTAACCTGGGACTTTTGATTTGTCACGTATCCAGGGTTTGACTAGGCAATTCAGTTTTCTTAACACCACCACCTCACGTAGATTCATGAATTGACTAGAACATTGTAGGGCGGCTTATGCTGGAAGAATTTTATAACATGGAGGGGATATGTGATATGAGTGGATTAAAAACAGATTTGGGAAAAGGCATCTGAATGGAATATATCTAAATGGAAGGATATGCCTTTGTTCATTTATTTGGTAGGAGGGAAATGGAGGGAAAGAGAGGGGAGAGGAAATTTTTATGAGTTGGATTTTAAAGAATTGGAGGAATGGGGTTATAAAATTTCAATAAAGATAAAATTTAAAATAGAAAAATAAGAAAAATTTGTCAAAAACCTTCAACCCCACTTCTTCATTTTTTTTAAAAAATTGGAGTCATAACGCCCCCCGGGACGCCCTAGTCTCTCCAAATACCTCGTACCAAACTGCCCCCTAGGGAAATACTCGTCGTCATCATGGATTGGGGGCAAGTGAGTGACGAATGCAGTGATGAGATAGGGTTGAATAAATATTTTCATGTGGGAGCACGTGTCTAAATTTGTAAATTTGGCGACATGCTTTTTTGGGGTGGACTTGACTCGTAAACTTAACCTTTTCCCCCCTCATTCTCTGTTTAATGGGACTCTTTCTTAGGCGTGGCTTAGTCACGGCCTCATAATTCAACCATACCAATCCTTTTTGACCAAACCCTCCTTCTCATCAATGCTACCCGCTAAATTTGTTCCATAATTCCTCCCATTAATTAATTTGACCTGTATATTTATTTGTGAATATTAGTCCATTAATCTCATTTTTCGTGTTGACCGCCAACTGGAGCCCGCGTGTTTCAAGTTTCAACTAATTGTTGGTCAACCAAAAAATGCATGAATAACTTATGAGCATTATAGAAAAGACTTTATTTTCATAATAACAATTGCAAGAGAGGGTAAAATATATTGATTTTATACACGAAAGGGAATCAGAATCTCCCAGAGTCATATTAATCTTTCACAAGGTCGTAGTTTGACTGTCATTTGAAGTCATACAACACGAAAGGAAATATTAATTATTTTAAGTGGTTTGGAATTCAACCGTATGTCTGGACATGAAACCAAGTTGAGACCAATGTGCTCGATCTAGCTTTAGACCCGTCATTTAACTTTGTGAATCGAAGTCTTGTAATTTATCTTTACGCGAAACACCGTCGAAAAGAAATGGAGCAAAAATTAAAAAAAAAAAAATTGTTCTTTATATAATTATTTTAAATAAAAAAATCATACTAGTGGTTATAAGATTAAAATAATTTTTGTAAAAAGAAAAGAATATATGAATCCATCCCCTTTTTTTCTTGTGCGTCAATTGAGACCTTACTCAGTTACTCTGTGGCTATCTTTAAAAAAAAAAAAAAAAAAAAAAATTGGAGAGATCTTATTGTGGGATATCTTAAGCATTCGGTTTTCTCTGGGATAGCCCCATCGTAGTCCCTTTCCGAAAGCAGGAGGAGCCACGTCTGTAAGTTGATCCAACAGCAGAAATCCTTCTGTGTACTGTGTTTTAAAGTTAAAAGACAAAAGTAAATAAGTAGAGGGAAAGACAAGTCACAATCTTCTCCAATAATTCCATAGTTATTGGCGGTGAAGTGTTGGAAGATTATATGAGAATAACTGAACATTACATGAGGATGAGACCAAATATTATGTGATGTTATCATTCCATCACAAACAGGTCAACAACACTTTGCCTTTCATTGAAGTTATTAATCGACATTATATTCTACAAAAACATTGATCAAATCCATAAAAATCAATAGCTTGCATGAAATTATGGAAGCTACAATAGCAATTCCAGATGAAAGTAAATACTGCCTTTTCTCGTTAAAGAAATCAGATAAGGAACCGAAAAAGGTTGAGGAAAGTGGGGTGGAACAATTGAGACGGAAAGATGTCACCTAACAAGGCTTTCGTGGTGTCACCAAATTAAATATCAAAAAGCCCTCAAAACCACATGTCTACATATTGCAGTGTCCTGTTTTACTTGCATTCCTTGTATACGTGTCGCCCGTTAATGATCAGCTTCTTCATTAATGCCACACCTCACACGTTTCTCAGTTCAATTCAATCCATGGATGTGAAATATCAAGTCCTGAATTACTTTTTTGTTACGTTAGTTAAATTACCCCGTCAGCTACGCTCTGCTACTTCTGCTTATTTCATTATAGCGCCGCTTCTTGTACATTTTTAATTTTTGAGTCCGCACAATGATTTTTTCCTGCCAACGGATCAAAATCGACCAAGAAACTGTAGCGTTGAAGTAATCTGGATTCAAAGGAAAAACAAGCTCTTTATTAATTTACTTACTGTTGACAGAGCCAACTTTTTTCCCCAGTAAAATATGGTTCATTGGTCGTAAGTCGTAACACCCATGCGATATTATTAACTGGAAAAAAAGTGATTATAGCGCTTAAATTGCTTCCGCTAAATGTCAATATCTCATATTTTGAGCGTCTACATTGTTTTTTTTTCACATTAGGTTTGTGTCTATCACTTTTAACGTAAGAATTTCTTCTGGACTTAAAATCTAAAGAAATCTAATAAGATTTTACACCATAAGATCAGCTCTATATTAATAGTGTTTGTACTGTTTTGACCACAGCTAAATTTTGCATCAAAATTTAGAACCCAGAACTAAATTGTTTTGTTTACTGGATATCTCTATTTAATGTAAACTAGGATTATTTTATAGATGAGTAGCTTTATGGTTGGGTAATATTGAGAGAATTATGATGTGACCCTTATAACCGGAAAATTGGGTAGAATTTTATATTTTACTTATTAGTAATTTGTTAAAAAACACAAATATTTAGTTTAAATATGAAAAAATTGTGAAAAAATACCTCATTGGAAATTTTTTTGTCAAATGGGATATTCACGTGCAGAATATCTTTCGGATGTGTAGAATATCTTTCCTTGTGTGTAGAATATCTTCCTTGTGTGCAATATTATTCCCTATAAGTGTGTAAAAACCTTCCCTTGATGTGTAAAAATCTTCCTCCCATGTACAAATATCTTTTCAGGTTCTGTTTAATAATTAAGTTATCAATGAAGATTTTTTAGCTTAAATATTTCATTTCTTACTTTTTTATTTAGAATATGACAAAAATACAAAGCCTTTCAATATCCGGCTTTATTGTAGCTGACACAAGTTGTAGGAAACAATTTTTTAAGTTATCCGATCTTATCACAATATATAACGTGAGAAAAAATCTTCGGGTGTTGTTTGTTTGTTTGTTTGTTTTTTTTGGTGTGAGTAATGGGGAGGCAACCAAATGGTGAATATGTTGACTTGGGGGTAAAGTAGGTGGGCCACAAGACAAGTTCGCCGACATCAGGCACTTATGCTGCCTCTGGGATTTGGTTCCTCACCACGTTCGCTTCTTTCTGCATCGCATTAACTTTATTTTGGGATATTTAGTTTTCACTTTTAACAAATTTAAAACTCTTTTGAAGAGATTTTCAAAAATGAAAATCTGTTGAGATATTTTTTAAAAAAATAATTGAACAAATGTTACTATCTCCTATCTTAAATATAGAATCCAGTTAATTTTATTAAGATATTAAAAAAATTAAATAAATTTTTCAACCCACAAAAGCGGCCGTTCATTTATGAGGTTCACATTCTTCCCCAATAAATTGCACAAGTATGAATGAATTCACCTTCAAAACGTAAGTGTCAAGTGAATTGGCCCCAATGCCCTATAATTATTCTACAAAATCAGACCCACAGATTCCAGAATGAAAGCATTAACAATTATTCCCTTAAGCGATCTCGCTTTGCAAAACATTTTGGCGACAAATTTAATTAATGCATGTATCAAATTGATAATACAAATATCCTACTCCCTAGTCGTTACTATAGAATATGTTTGAGTTGATATCGGTACTAATTAAGTGCCTGTTTGGATTAACGGTGGGAAAATGAGTTTTTTTATCATCTGAATTTTGGAAGAGTAAGGTAGGATTAAAAGTGAAAATGTAAATGTGATTTGTGTTTGGATTAGCGGTGTCAGAAGTGACTTTTTCTCTAAACTTGAATCTGTTTGGATTAGAGTTTGAAAAGCCCGTTTAAATGCAAAATGATCGAAAAGAGCATGGATGCTACTACCTCCGGTCCTAATTATAAGACAAATTTGACTTTTTTTTTGAAAAAATTAAGGAAGCTAAATAAATTATTTAATCATATCATATGTTATGTATCCTTCAATTATATATTAATTTATTTGTCAAACTAATTAGTTAAAATATATATATATATATATAAATACTCTAAAGTAATTTAATTAGCTTCCTTAATTTCTTCAAAAAAATCAACTTTATCTTATAATTAGGACCGGATGAAGTATTGAATACTATATATATATATATAGTTAGACGTGCAGTGGGATAAAAAGCAATGCAAATCAGCTTCACAAATAAACTACGGTTGAGATAAAAGCACAGAGGAGAAAAAAGCTTTGCCAAACAGTCTATATATTGTCCAATGGGCTTTTTTTATTTAAACCGTGCATTTACCAATGACTAACGCTTTGGCAAACAGACTCTAAATATAAGATATAATTTTTATATTTATTAACTTTTTTTTTTATTTTATCCTTATTAATACTCATTCTATAGATAATTAAGAAGGAGGGGGAATAATGGAATTAAGAAATATTACTATAAAATCATGACAATATTATTTGGGACGGTGCTTCTTTTGGGATTTATTCAGTTAAACCAGGGTATGAAATATCCTTATCACTTCAATAGTCTGGAGTTCATAAGGATGATTTTTGGAAGTTTCTTTGGTCAATCCCGCTTCGTGTGAAGTACTTCTTTCGGTTCTTTTTATAAGTAATTTTCTTTCTTTTTTAGGCTGATTCTTTTTATAAGTAACTTTTTTCCTGTGTCTCAAAATTTAAATTACTTTTTCCTTTTCTACCCTTATTAAATACATTTCTTTATATTAGTTATCCCCCACTCATCACTAATTCTCTTTTATTTAATAATTTGTTACACATACTTTGTCATATTTATTACCTATTCTCTCTCCCATGCTCATTTCATAAATAGGATTATATTTTAAAAAATATGATATTTTTGATATATTTGTTATTCTTAACTAATCATAATCTCTAATTTGTTTTATACAATAATAAAGATAAAAGTTGTTTATAAAGAGGATTGGAGAGAGTAAGTACTATTTACACGGAAAATGTCATCTCATGCTTGGACAGTTGGACGTATCAGGGAAGTGTTTGTTTGACTGTGATGTGGATGAAACTCTTCATCATATCTTCTGTTCATGCCCTGTTACTAAAGTTGCGTGGTATGAAAGCTTATCCATTCATATGGACATAACCAGCTTCAATGACTTCATTGAATGGTTTGAAGCTTCATCTCCAACATCATCATGAAGGATGTTGCTCATTTTTTATTGTCTTTTAATCCTGTTAACTCGTTTCTGTTTAAATACCTAGATAACTTGGGTTCTGCTTTATTTACTTATTTGAACTTTTGTAGGTCAGTTTTGTACCTTTAACTTCCTCTATTTATAAAATTTGATCATTTTATAAAAGAAAGGGAGTATGACTATGTTATTTTAAAAAATATATATTATATTAATTAACTTAACTAATTTCTTTAATCTTATTAAATAAGGTAAATATTTTCTATATTTAGGACTGGAGGGAGTAATATTTATTATTGAGTTGCATTATTTTTTAAAAAAAAATTATTTATTAAGCTGATTTTTTTATGTATTCAAGCACAAAATTCGTATAACGTTGGAGTTTTATGAAACCGATTTTTTGACAAATGGAATTTTGATGAACAAAATTTAGCTCATTGAAAACCAAAAATACACTTCTTTTTCAAATTACGTGTCCCGTATACAGTGTTTGACTAGGCACTTCACTTTTCCTAACACCGCCACCTCATGTAGATTCATGAATTGACTATAACATTGTAGGGCGGCTTATGCTGGCAGAATTTACTAGGTAATATTGTTGTGTATCCGAATTAATTACACCAGGTCACGCTTGATCTGTCATTGTTTAATTTAGTTGTTAATATTCTATCATTTAATCAATTTTTGACAGGCATATCATTTTAACATTTGAAGTCTCGGTCGAGGTTAAACTTCATTATCAGGGTTAGAAAAATTAAGACTTATTTGACGGTTAGGAAGGATAGTGTACTGTCAAGTGACAAGTGCCAACAAACAATTAGTTGAAAGAAAAGTATGTGATCTCATCTCAATAAAAAAGATAACACAAACTTAAATTCTGAAGAGCACATTTATTAAAAAAACGAAAATTCTTTATGCTGTAAGCTTCAAAGAAAAAAAATCCTTTGATCAAATGGAAAAAAGGATGGATAATTTATTCTTTAAATAAGAATAATAATGAGCGGTCGTCCTTTAGACTTCGACGTTTATTCTTTTGTACGTCACGGATAAATCCAGAGAGGCCGACCTTTTCCAATATATCAAATCTAATGAGAAATAGAGAGCGAAAGTGCCCTTCTTTACGTCGTCCTGTATTCCCAATCAAAAAGGAAAAAAAAAATTATTCTTCTGTTAGAAAAAAAACATGTATTACAAATCGAAAGTGCACATTTGTTAGAAAAGCGAACACTCTTTGTACTACAGCCTTCAAAAAAAAAAACATTGATCAAATTAAAAAAAGGAAGGATGATTTATTTGATGCCTTAAATAAGAATAAAAATGAGTGGTCGTGTTCGACGTTTATTCTTTTGAACGTCACGGATAAATCCAGAGAGCCCGACCTTTTACAGAATATCAAATCTAATGATAAATAGAGAGCGACTCTTCGTGTTGTCCTGTATTCCCAATCAACCAAATGCTTGATTGGATTGAAGTTAAAGGCCTCCATTTGGAATACAAAGTTGGTTGGTTTTTTCTAAATGTCTGTGTAAAAATTTCCTTCCTCACCCAACCGATATTAACTGGACCATTTTCTTAAAATTTACTAAACAAGCACTATTCACCATATACTGCAAATAACAACCTTATAACTAATAATCGAAGATCACTATTCTCACTGTTATTATTGGTTTTTCTGCCATACTCAGCCCAGACAAATTCTGTACGAACCGTGCAAAGGAACAAAACACAAATGTACGAGGTTGAAATAACCGCCACATACACACACAGCCAAATGGAATAAAACGATTAGGTAGCTCTTTGATATATTATTAAACATCTACCCAAACCTCCAACTGTATCAGAGGCACCATGCAAGAAGCTGTGAATTAATACTATAATGCATGAAATTTGTATTTGTCCCGTTCCATCTAACGGGTAAGCTGCCCAATTGGTAGGCTCCAATAAAACAGCACAAAATTGGGCCAAGACTGCCTAAATATCAGTCTCTGATTTCCAGGCCACGCCCAGTAGACCATATAAGACCACAGAAAATGGGTTATCATTTGGGGCCCCAGTTTCTAGTTTTCACGCCCATACATAATAAGGCCTAATATAATTCCACATGCTGGTGTTGATGCCCCAACTGGCAAATTAATAACGTAATATAAGATATATTTAATTTTTTTGAAGAGATTAAAGAAGTTAAATAAATTATTTTAAAATATAAAGATTTATCTTTTTATATATTAAATTAATTTGTTTGACTTATAAATTGATATATAATTAAATGATATACTACATATGTTATAGTTAATTAACTCATTTAGCTTCTCTAATCCCTCCAAAAAATATTAACTATTTCTTTATTTTATATTAAGGACGGGAGGAGTATTATTGTTGTGGTTGAAACCATGAATATTAGTTGAGCAGCACTTAGATCTTAAAAAATAAAAAAGCAAAAAAAGGAGAAAAAGAAGGGAGAGAAATCTGAAATGTGGTGGGTAGCTAATATGAATATGTGTGTGTGTGTGTGAGAATGCCGGGAGTTGCCGAACAATTATTCCCTACCCGAGACAGATCAATCATATTCATATTAGATATCCTATCAATTTATAAGAATTCCAATTTCAACTGATTTATGTTGCCAGCAATGATTTTTCCGCAGGACATGATGGCGTCAGTGACAGCGGGTGTGGAACTAGACGGAGAAAAACACAGCCTGAGAATGTGAGGGATTTGTTATTGGTTTAATTTATATAGCGAAGGAATAATTTGGGACCCTACCATGTGCCTGTGATGAAGGCTGCTAGCTATTCTGCTACCCCATAGCTTTTGGATAATTACATAAAGTGGCGCCACCAACACCAAAGTCGCCATCTTTGCTCATTACACTGTCAATCACGCATCTATTATAATATGAGACGGGCACACTCCAAGACGTGCAGGACTCATAAAGTTCAATAAAGAAAAGAAGCAAAAGAGAGATGGTAGAAGATAAAGACTTGGGTTTGCCAAACAACACTGGAAAGCGGTGCCTGTCAGAGTCAACATTAAACTCTAGTTCCCCTCCCCACGTTCTCCCTCCAATTATATAATTAAA